>FR990080.1:9015000-11515000 GCA_905404285.2 Erannis defoliaria | reverse complement strand
TTGTGTAGGTATATACAACAGTATGACTGTTGCTGCGTTCCGTAGTGCGTTAAAGTGATAATATCGCGAATCTGACCAAAGTCACAATTATTACTCGATCAAATCAAAGTCTTTATATTTTGTGACTATTAAATTTGGTCGGATAAGCGGTATTATCACTTTTAGCGCATTACTGAACGCAGCATATGATTTATGGTATTGATCTGTAAATTTTTAAGTTAATACAATCAAATTAATCTACATAATCAACAATTTGAATTCAATTTCAGGTACAATAAATAAAAATTTATATTGTGTCAATATTAATGAAACCTCACATAAACTTGCAAATCCTCGCCTAAACAATAAATGCGTAAAATGTATTTGATGGAAAGTTTGTTCCTCATAAAACTAGCAACAAAAAATGGATCAACTAAATTTTTGGCTTGGGCATTAATTTAGTATTGAATTATGATATCTGGAGGCTTACCTTTCATCCCAAAAATCAGTTCTAGTGAGATTTTCCTCATAGGTGAAACCATGCAGCAATTATATATATTTATAATTATAAACTAAATTTATATACAACAAAGTAAGAATAGACAACTAATTGGTTTGTGGCATTTGCTTCACTAAGGAAATGGAATAGAAAAGGAACTCGACCAAGAGCTAAATTGCATTGTACAGGTTTTTCAGTAAATTATGGATAGTCCACATACTTACTTATAAAAAACAGACTTAGCAAGCCGATGCAGGATTGTCCTCTATACTAGAACTTTCTTATTATAAATGGTTATTGAAAAATAGTTCTTACCTTTTATACATAATAATTTGAATTAGTCCAAATACTGTGAGGAAACCTCCAATCAGGGTGGCTGATATAGTTTCCATAAAGCACTGAGAAATGCCATGGTCCACCCATACCTCCCAGAGGGTCACGTTCGGGGGACAATACTTCATCATCTCTACAATATCAAAATAAGTTTAGGTTTAATAGCAAATGAAAAGGTGTTTCGGAATATTGAGATAAGACACATAAAACAAAATTTTGATAAAACTGTCACGAACTCTCTCACAGTATTTAGTAGATTTTACGTATAATTTCTAAGTAGTACCATACCTAATTATTTATTGAATTAGCCTTGAAGTAATATAGAAATTTATATTTATATCCAGAATAACTCGTTGCTTGGCCGCATTGTCATTAAAGGTCAATATAATAAAATCTATAACTAAAAGTAAGCTTGATTAGATACACTTACTTGTCTTGAGCAGCGTGGGCAACAGCACGATTTAATTAACCGGGTCGGTCATAATAATATGTAATCTTTCTTCGAACTGTAATCACCTTATCAATTTATGTGCCGCATATGTGCCGATCATTCGCATGAGCAATTTCAATCGCCAACCAAAGCCTAAAGCGCTTTTTTTAGTTTTTTGTTGTTTTTAATAGTTCCTGGCTATGGATACTAGTCCTTCAGCCGAATACATTTTTCTTCATCGATCCTTCTTTCTCCAGCTAAATGAGTCGTAGTCACAGTCCAAGTCACACACAGTAAGTCACAGTCAAGTCCAATCATACCTTAGTAAAGTCGTGGCAACTTTACTACAAGCTTCTTCGGAGTTTTGGAAACAACACGAAAAGACACGTTTCACTACATTATATCACTTGCCCACACTCTTGCTCGTAAATCAGCACTTAATGAATAAAACGTCACCATTTTTATGCATTAACACTCGAAAAAACACAAGTTTTAGAAAATAATACAATGCAGCGACATGATTTTCTCGCGTTCCCGCCAAAACTCCTTCTATTTTCCGCTTTTTTTAGATTTTTTCAGTGCTGCCAACTAGTTATCTGGATTTAGGGCTAGATCAAATTAAAAAAAAAGGACTACATTTGCCCAAAAATTTAAAAAAAGAGCTAAACAGCTAATTAATTTACAAAAAAAACTTGATTTTTTTAATATAATTTAATTAATTTAAAATATTAATGTGTAGATTAAAAAAATATTGGAGACTGTTTTTTAAAAATCTGGAAAAAAAAATATGATTATTTTAAGCAGTTTATAATTTTATTATGTTGGCGTCTTTATCAGATGAGTCTTCGTTGCACAGGATTTTACTTGTGCTGAAGACTTTGATGTCCGGCCCTCACGAGGCGCAGGCTTTTTCAATATAAATGTATATTTTTCTTTAGATCAAATGGGGGCTAGATTTGGGGCTAGGGGCTAAATCATTATTTTCGAGGCTGAAGAGGCTGAGTTGGCAACACTGGTTTTTTTTTCTCCTTTCTTATTACTCCAAGGAGAATGTTGTTAATTTTTTATTAAAATTCTCCTTGGAGTACGACGTCTTATTACTCCAAGGAGATTTTAATAAAATTCTCCTTGGAGTAATAAGACGTCGTACTTTGTGCATTTACCAGTGTCAAGTTTATTTAATTACGGGCTTACCTAAAATAATCTCGATTCTCTTAGTCACTGCTTAAACTACTCTGTCTTGTTCTAGCACGTGCAACTTCACGTCAGAGAGAAGATGGCAGAACATCTTAAGCAGTGACTAACGGTTGAAAAGTTTTTTTAGGTAAGGCCGTTAAAATCAAGTCAAATCTGTCATGTAATCACAGTTAGTCACACGAAATATCATTTGCCCACACTCGTGCATGTAATTCAACACTCACAGCCTTACTTAAAAAACTTCTCAACCGTTAGTCACTGCTTAAGATGCTCTGCCATCTTCTCTCTGACGTGAAGTGTAACATGCAAGAACAAGACAGAGAAGTTTAAGCAGTGGCTAAGAGAATTAAGATTATTTTAGGTAAGGCTGTCAATGAATAAAACACCACAATTTTTTATCATACGCGAAAAAACACAAGTTTAGGAAAATAATAGAATGCAACGACATGATTTTTCCGTGTTCCCGCCAAAACTACGTGCAATGCCAATAACGCACAAAAAAAACTTTTTAAATATGACATTGATATTCACAAAGATTTTGACATTCAGTTGTAATTTTTTTTTTTTAAGCTTGACATGATTCAAGGGATGCGAAAATGTAGTCACGCAAATCGTCCCAATATTAAAATTGAGGTCACGCTCATGAATTCGGCTACGCCGTGTTTTGGGGCGGTAAATAATCTAAGTTGATTATATCACCCTGGAAGGATTTCTAAGTTATTATGTATCGTGTATGTCGGCGGTGGCGGCGCGGCGCGACGGCATGATAGCCCAACAGACTAGCGTTTTAAAAAATATTGTCTAACATCACTATAAATTAAGTTTGACGAAACTAAATTTTCTTCAAACTTAATTTGAACCTTGTGTTTTTTGAAACAAAGTCTTATTAAAATTTAAAACGATGGTAAATAAATAATAAATAAATATTGGGGGACATTTTACAGACAGCGCCATCTAGCCCAGACTAAGCAAAGCTTATATTATGGACACCAGATAGCTGATGTAATACTAATATATATTTTTTCCCCGTAAATACATACTTATAATACATACTACATCCTGTAGCATTTGTTGTTTTAGAAATCAGCGATTCATATATAGTCGATAGCCTAACGAGCCTAAAATTAACTTTATAACCGCAGTTTGAGAGTCTCCATTCGTTTAAATGACATTCCAACGTGATACTAATCCACGTAATCACGCAATCTACCATGAGAATACGGCCTTACTTAAAAAAACTTTTCAACCGTTAGTCACTGCTTAAGATGCTCTGCCATCTTCTCTCTGACGTGAAGTTGCACGTGCTAGAACAAGACAGAGAAGTTTAAGCAGTGACTAAGAGAATCGAGATTATTTTAGGTAAGGCCGATAATCTGTGCCTTTTTAGGTGTAGATTAAAATGACGTCATCTTAGCTGCTTGTAAATCACGTTTTGAGATGGTAGTTTGATAAATGGGGACGCTCGAGACGTAGGAACAAAGTTGATTTTTCTCTGATAGGTATTATTAACTTTTCAAGTAAACTCAGTGGTGTTATATAATAGATGCCAGAGTCAAAAATACCTAGTTACGAAGAAAACAAGGTTTAAATTTAATTACATTTTGAAGAAATTTAGTATGAACTGACCATTTGTGAATGCCAGAATCACTTGTCACGTTTCCATCCTTCTATGGGCCAATGGCACAACACTAGCTTTGTACGCATGTATTTGTGACACACATCTTCAAGCACCTACCTAGTACCTACGCTACGGTACGTTAATGTGAGTGATTGTATCTGTTAATGTGTGAGTAAGCAGTCGTGCAACCAAAGTGACGGGAGTGTACAGAAATTAATCGTGTTTAATATTTGTTATTTACAATAAAAAACGCCTTACTGTGAATAACTTGTGTCGTAGAACCATGATAATTACTTCCGTGGTCCTCGCGATGTAATTTCGAGTTCCTATGTCCGTGGGTAAATTTATAGTGGTTGTGAATAATCAGCATGTGTCACCATTCATCAACAAATTCCGTGAAACGGTGAACAGTCGTCATGTGAGGAAGGTTATGACTATCAGTTGAGAATCGACTCTTCCTCGCTGGTCTGGTGTGTTGTGAAGAAGTGTTGTTTTTTGTCTGGTGAAGGTGAAATATTCATTATCAAAATGGCGGACCTCGAGGCAGTTCTCGCAGATGTCAGCTACTTGATGGCGATGGAGAAGTCGAAATGTACTCCAGCTGCACGAGCTAGTAAAAAAATTGTCTTACCAGACCCGAGGTAATTATCTAACCCAGTTCCAAAGGGCAAATAAAGATGTGAAGTCCATAGAATAGCCTTGTTTGTCGAAAGTTTATAAAGTTGTTTACAAAATTGATTAAGACGAAACTTCTTTGGAAAGTCACTATTCCTTCAAGAAAAACGTCTTGCAGCCTTCACTTCTAATGATAATACTTTAAAAACGTTTCTTTCATTGACAATTTTTATCCCAGACTAGAAGAATTTATGAATGTGTCAGACCTAATTTCGTAAACTCCACTAAAAGGTGGTTCGAATTTCAATTATTTTTTGAAAACGGGTTACCTACACACCTACTTTGTTATCATTAATCCAATTGACATAGTTTCAATTAGCCCAGTGGGTCATTAACACTGTCTGGGGTCATTGAACTTTAGTCATGGATATACTATTTTTATAAAACCTTAAACTTTATAAAAATAGTTCCCACCTGAACTGAAATAAGATTAATTCTGAATATACATAAACAGATTTAAGTATATGCTTGCCTATAAAACGTTTCAGTTATTGTTGTTGTTTACTAAACAGGTCAAAATAGCTATCTACCAACAATCCAAAAAGCTATCGACAACTTGTCACGTCTCCAAAAAGTTATAGCTTGTCATGTCTCTAAAAAGTTATAGCTTGTCAAGTCTCCAAAAAGTTATAGCTTGTCACGTCCAAAAAGTTATAGCTTGTCACATCTCCAGAAAGTTATAACTTGTCATGTCTCCAAAAAGTTATAACTTGTCACGTCTCAACAAAGTTGCAACTGACTATCAAACAATTTTGTTTTAACTTGTCTGCTAGTCATTTGTTTTGCCTTAGTCATCAAGTATGAATAAGGTAGATGAAATTGAAGTACATATAGGATAAAAAATTTGAAGCAGCTAATATGGATAAGGATATTGTGTTGCTAATTTACATTTATACAGTTTATACATTTTTTTGTTAATAATTGTCATAATTAAGGAAAATACCTTTTCTATCTGATACAAAGGCTTGGTTAATTTTTAATTTTTCAAAATTGTTAGATGAGGAATTAAAACTATTATATTTAAATGTAACAAGTTGCAACTTTGTTGAGACGGTGCAAGTTGTAACTTTTTGGAGACGTGACAAATCATTACAAATGTATACAATTTTTGGCACATGACAAATTAGAACAATTTTTGTGCGTGACGAATGGTGTCCTATATCAAATCAAAATACATACAGTATAATTTTTTTCCCCTACTTACTATGAAAATAACCCACCCCTAACTGTACCCGGTGCAAAGGTGTCCATAACGCTGGCTGCATTGCCATGTTGAATGGCAATGTATTATATTTATTATATTATATTATATTTGTACGAGCTGGAACGGGAGTCGCCTGTCTTCTCTCTTAAACAACATCCTATTTCCCCTACTAAGCCCCGAGCCTCCATGCCCCAACAGCCCATGGTTTCCACAGCGATGGGCACAAATAACCTATATTACTATTATTATTATTATTTTGAAAATGAAAATAAATGTATATACATAAACATAAAGCCTATATTTAACACACAATAAAATTAATTATTAGAATTAAGCGATAAGGACTAGGCTTATGAATGTGGCTGAAAATAATATGCGGCTTTATGGCGATTCCCGCACTAGGCTAAAGAGGCCTGTATCGCAGGAAACAGATACCTTATCATAGCACACTAGCTAACTTTAATTTAGGTTACTTCGATTTAATTTGATTACTTACTAGATCCATGTCTCGGTCTAAGATAAAGTTTGTTTTTTAATTCCATCTCTTGTGTCTCTTGGTGGGTCCATGGGGGAAAAAAAATCCCTGTAGTCCCTCCAGTGGGCCCACGGTAGAGTTGGCAACTTTTTTTTTCAGCTTCAAGGAACAAAATGATTTTAAAGATAAAAAAATACGAAAAAAATTTTTTTAACCGGGGCAGGGCAGAAAAAAAATCTGTTAAATTTTCAATTTTATTTAGATTTAAAATACTTTGTCACTAACGCAACTTTATTTAGGATTTAATATTTTTATTATCCCTATTTTTATCATTACTAAACATATGGCTAATTGACTTAAGTTGCTTTTTCGCTATGCGAACAAGCAATATCCAGGATTTTCTTTAAGCGCATCCATATTAATAGTTCAGAATCATTATCATTCAGAAAAATCTATTTTAATTAAATTATTGTGATATTGAAGTAAAAGCCGATTGAGGTGTAGTAGTATAATTAATTACAATAATAAGTGTTAGTGTAATACAGTGCAAGTGCTGACCTTGAAGAACACGCAAACCTTTTTTTTTTTTAATTCTTTATTTAATTTGGGACTTTTGCCGACACTGGCATGCCAGTCCCATCGTGAGAACACGCAATCAAAGTGACTTCCCCTTAATAGAAAAGTGACTTCCCCTTAATAGAGACAATAATAAACGTGTTATTAGACACATTCTTAGTAATATGAATACCTAGTAGCTTAAGTTAGAAACAAATTACTTATTAGCCTATTTAAGCTAGATTGTATTAAAATGAGGCTAACCATTTAAACCTGAACAAGCTGGTTTCCGGAAAGGCTTTAGCACCATAGACCACATCCACTCGCTCCGCCAGATTATACAGAAGACTGAGGAGTATAATCGGCCGTTAACTCGGATTGGCAGCGTTCGGGAAATTGCGTAAATATCTTCTAGTCCAAAATCCCGCAGTGTCTGAAGACAAAGGTCTTCAGCCAGTGTGTGTTGCCAGTGATGCGATATGGAACTGAAACGTTGTTATAACTGCTGGCCTTTTGGAGAAACTCAGAGTCACACAACGGGCAATGGAGAGAGCTATGCTCGGAGTTACCTTGCGCGATAAAATCCGGAACGAATATCCTCATTCGCCAAAGAACCAAAGTCACCGACATCGCTCGCAGGGTTTGCCAGTTGAAGTGGCAATGGGCAGGCCACATTGCTCGAAGAACTGATAACCGATGGGGAAGAAAGGTTCTTGAGTGGCGACCGCGAACCGGAAGACGCAGCGTAGGAAGGCCTGGGAGGCCTTCCTACTAAGACTAGGTGGACCGACGACATTGTAAAGGTCGCGGGCAACCGGTGGATGCAAATGGCAGGTCTAAGGGGGAGGATAATAGAAACTGGTATGCTGTTGTAGATTGCGAGCCCCAAAATATACACTGACCTCTCTGACTTGACGAGACAATGCGTTGGGGTTATCAGTTGGACTTTTTGCATCATAATAATATCATACTGTACAAAGGAGCTGAAGATAGAGACGAAAAGATGGGGAGATTATAGAGGACTCATCATTGAGGAGTTTAAACATCTAACAAAGAAAATAGTTCTAATTGATTGTGTTACAAAGACCAAAGTTCAAAAACATTACATGACCTTTCCTGAATCAAGCTGTGAGCCTCGTGACATATTAATTTACCAATTTGTGTGGTCAACACCTAATCAACTCATTTAAACGTACATTTGATAGGTACAATACCTTGTTCCTACAAGTACCTACAAAATTTGTTTCTCACAGTTTTATTCTTTCTTTATTATGAAAACTGACATGGTTTTGACACATTTAGTTAAAACCACGTTTTGTTTTGTTTTGCCGGAGTATCCGATTTAATTAAACGTTGTATTCTTCCTATTTGGCATCGCAAGTTGTGCATTCTGCCAGTATGAAGTAATTGTATTTCTTCAAGTATTTATAGGTATCAAGTCAAATAATTCATACAATCACAGTCAGTCACACAAAATTAGTCACAGTCAAGTCCAATACAGGCCCTAGTAAAGTTGTGGCGCCTATAGGTACCTACTACCTACATATATAAGATCTTATGTAGTTTTGAAAATAACACGTAAAGATATGTCAGGTCGAATCTAAATCTATTAATAATTATTGATTCGATTATTTTGTGTAGTTGAATTATTAATCGACTTATTCCTAACGAATGTATTAAACAGATGATAATTTGTTGTTCATTTAAAATGTTGACTTTTGTGTAAGTTTTATGATGATATTGATTTTAATGAAAACGGCTGATTGCCGCAAATTGATTACATTAAATATAAATAAAAAATAATCTCTGTCCTGATTCAACGTCTGACCGACTGACTGACTTTGTGTGGAAAGTTCTTTGTTTTAAAGTTGTATTGATAGGAATCCTAATACCAATAACATCATAATTTAGGATCAAATTCTGAAAATAGCTGTGGTCGGGATGATTGAAAGGGGTGAATATGAGGAGGAAAATAATGAAGAAGGTGAAAGGGTGACCAACCTGCAACTGAGTATCATCATCATCAGTAGCAAAATCCATACATAAACTCCAAAGGTCCCATTGTTAATGGATTCAAGATTTGAACCCACAACATCACATTAGGGAATATGCATATGTGTTTCGTAATTGAAATCGGCTGGTAAAGCTCTGAAATATAAGCGTTCATAGTATTTGGGAGGCAGTCATCTGTCCCTTTCTAGCAAAACACGTGCATAGTATAGAATTTGTTTGGAATCGTCAACTTTAACGTCATAAAACTAGTAATAGTGCCCTGATGTCTAACATGAAACTAAAATGTTTATAACTTCGTTATTTGTGCACATATTAAAATGTTACTTTCGATGATTTGTTTTGTTGCCAGTCAGCTTTTTTGCGAGTCAATTAAAAAAACACATGCATATTCCCTATTTCCAGTCCAGCATACCTCACTAGGACATGGATACCTATGCCTTAAAACTGCATCCAGAACGACCGGAGGACGGGCAGCAGCGTCCTCTCAGTTAACGGTGGTGAGCATTTTGCGATCCCCAAGCAGCCTACCAATCGTGGGGATTATAGAACCTCTCCCCATTAAGCCAGCCTAATAGGGAGGGGTCCCTTCGGCCGTTAAGGAAACTGAAGTTTGGAAACTGGTTTCCTGAAAGGATTTTTTTAACCTCCTACGTAACTGGTTTCCTGAAAGGTTATTTTAAACTCCTACGTAACCGGTTTCTTAAAAATACTTTGTTTGTGTTATTTCAGCCACCTACGAAACTAATTGGACTACAATAGTAATTTTACGAGTGTTGTATTAGTAGACTCGTAATAAAACCGTTCTTGTAGTTTATTTCAGATATTTGGATTTAATAAAAACAATTCATTAAATTAAATAACGAAAACAATTTAATCATTTAAAACATAAAATATAACTTTTTTCATACAACATAAAACAATTCAATTACCTAAAATAACATTATATTTTTATTACTGAATATGAGAATACGTTTACCATCTTCCACACTGATGTAATCCGCTAGAAGGAATTTTTCCACAAACTTTTTTGGCACTACTACATCATACGGTTCACACGGTTTTGGCAGGAGGAACGACAGGGGGGCAAATGCTCGTCGACTTTCTCGAGAAAGAAGGGCTTTTCATGATGAACTCGTTTTTCAAAAAGCAGCCCCAAAGAAAGTGGACGTGGCAAAGCCCCGGCGGACGAACAAAAAATGAGATAGACTTCATCATTACGGACAAAAAGCGCATATTCAGAGATGTCTCGGTGATCACTAGGTTCCAAACCGGAAGTGATCATAGACTGTTACGAGGCTCTCTGAATATCGACATCAAGCTTGAGCGGGTCCGATTGATGAAGTCAACGCTCCGTCCGAACCTTCTCCAAACCGTAGTTGGATCTGAAACGTTCCAGTTAAAGCTGGAAAACCGATTCGCTGCCTTGGAAACAACAGATGATGTGAACCAGAAACTCAACACAGTAGTGGACGTCCTCCGAGATGAGGGCACAAAATTCTGCGAACTGCGACGCAAAGGCAGAAAGTCAAAACTTTCAAGAGAAACTCTGCGATTAATGGAAGAACGACGAGATAGCCCCTCGTTAACTTCGTCAGAACAAGTGGCACTTAACAAGAAAATCACCAAGCTGGTACGGCGTGACCTCCGATCATTAAACACGCTCTTGATTGAAAAATCAATTGAGCAAAATCGGGGGTCGAAAGTGTTCGTCCAGCCCCTTGGTCGAAGCCACCTGACGAAGTTAACCACCGCGACTGGGGAAGTCGTCGCTTCCAGACCAGAGATCCTCTCGGAAGTGGAAGACTTTTACGGCCGGTTGTACGCATCGCATGCTCCTCATCTCCAACCTGGCACCGAGAACGGCAGAGCTGCGTTGACACGCCACTTCACAGAAGATCTGCCTGACATCAGCCCGGAAGAGATCGTGCTAGCTCTGAGGCAGCTTAAAAATGGAAAAGCCTCGGGTGACGACGGGATTACGACAGAGCTCTTAAAGGCCGGTGGAGCGCCGATAAATAAAGAGCTCCAAGAATTATTTAATACCGTTCTCTTTACCGGGAGAACTCCACAGGCATGGCACAGAAGCGTGGTCATATTGTTTTTCAAGAAGGGTGATAAGACCCTGCTGAAAAACTATCGACCGATTTCGCTTCTGAGTCATGTTTATAAGCTGTTCTCTAGGGTTATCACGAATCGTCTTGCGCGAAGGCTCGACGAGTTTCAGCCCCCGGAGCAGGCCGGGTTTCGAAGTGGGTACAGCACCATGGACCACATTCACACAGTACGGCAGATTGTACAGAAGACCAAAGAGTACAATCAGCCTCTTTGCCTGGCGTTTGTGGACTATGAGAAGGCTTTTGACTCGGTCGAAATCTGGGCTGTTCTGGAGTCCTTGCAGCGATGCCAAGTCGATTGGCGATATATCGAGGTGTTGAGATGTCTGTATGACGCCGCAACAATGGCCGCCCAAGTTCAGAACCAGCAGACGAAACATATCCACCTGCGTCGAGGCGTGAGGCAAGGGGACGTTATTTCCCCGAAATTGTTCACGAACGCATTGGAGGATATTTTCAAGATGCTGGACTGGACAGGACGTGGCATTAATATTAATGGCGAGCACATATCACACCTACGGTTTGCAGATGACATCGTCATAATGGCTGAATCGCTGGAGGACCTTCAATGGATGCTGGATGGTCTAGCTAGTTCTTCTCAACGCATCGGTCTCCGGATGAACTTGGATAAAACCAAGGTCATGTTCAACGAGTACGTTGTTCCGGGACCGGTTGCCGTAAATGGCTTCACTCTAGAGATAGTTGAAAAATATATTTACCTAGGGCAGACGCTCGAACTAGGTAAAAACAATTTTGAGAGTGAAGCCAAAAGAAGAATTCAGTAGGGCTGGGCAGCATTCGGGAAACTACGTCAAGTCTTCTCGTCACCCATCCCACAAAGTCTCAAGACGAAAGTTTTCAATCAGTGCGTTCTACCCGTTATGACCTACGGCGCTGAAACATGGACACTCACAGTTGGATCGGTCCACAAGTTTAAAGTCGCTCAGCGAGCTATGGAAAGAGCTATGCTTGGTGTTTCTCTGAGGGATCGTATCCGGAACGAAGTAATTCGCCAGAGAACTAAGGTTACCGACATAGCTCAGCGTATTAGTAAACTGAAATGGCAGTGGGCTGGTCATATCTGTCGCAGAACCGATAACCGCTGGGGTAGACGTGTTCTAGAGTGGAGGCCACGTATCGGCAAACGTAGGGTAGGACGTCCTGAGACTCGATGGAGTGACGATATACGTAGGACAGCTGGCAGTGGTTGGAAGCGGATAGCTGAAGATCGGGCTGAGTGGCGTGCCTTGGGAGAGGCCTATGTCCAGCAGTGGACTATGACAGGCTGATTATGATGATGATGACATCATACGAAGCTGGAAATCGCATTTTAGGTACACCTAGGATTTTATTCCGATTATTAAAAAGTCCTGTTTTTTTGTTTTCATACGGAGGAATTTCGGCCATTAAATGTATACCATCACATTCCAACTTATACACCATTTCATCATATTGTTTTTGAATGGACTCAAAATTTGATCCTGTTGCCTCCTTTAGTTTATCAAGTTCTTTCAAAACTGTATTTTGTGCGTTGTTTGGCGAACACTCAAAATGAAAATTAGACTTTACTATTTCATTTTTTCCATTCATTGTTATACTACCATGGCATCCTCGACTATAATTGCTACAAAGCCAAAACGTGTTACCGTTTGTATATTTCTTTTTTCTGTGATATTTGCGACCCCCATGTAGGGCGGCAACGCTTCCTTTTTTCGTTGATATGAATTCTAGATCCCTCAAATCCATTTTATAAGAATATTTATTTTAAATTAATTAATAACAATAAACATCAAGTCAAACAAAGACATTATCTGTTGACATTTGATGAATGTCAAGTGCATCATAATTATCTGATAATGAAATGGATAACTTGACACCGATACAAAAGAGATTATAGTTGTTATTCAGTTACATAGAAGTATAAAAAAAGCCTTATAAGAAACCAGTTACGTAGGAGGTTAAAAAAAACCTTTCAGGAAACCAGTTACGTAGGAGGTTAAAAAAATCCTTTCAGGAAACCAGTTTCCAAACTTCAGTTTCCTTAACGGCCGAAGGGGGAGGGGTTGTCATAATCCCCACAATCAAGGAATCAATCAACCTGAAGTAGGTTTTTAGACAATAGAAAAAATATTGTTTAATAGATTTTTAGGATTTGATAAATTAAAAAAAGGCTCCCCGGTTCGTCCAACAGTGTAAGTCTTCTGGCTGATGATTTATGATGATGATACCTACCTTACCAGACTATCGCCAATCTCGTTTCACTCTGTATATTGCACAATCTAGTGACTTTTTTTTAATATTTTGTTTATACTGTCAAGTGACGAGACGAGCAAGACTTTCGCCTGGTGGTAAGCTTCTCGGCTGCCACTAACAGTAGCAGTGCTAGAATTGTGAACTTGCGAACACAATCCTGCCCCGCACTGCACTGCGTTCGTCACCCTGAGATATTAGATGTTAAATCTCTTTATACCCAGTAATTTCTTATGATATAATAATGATTATAATATCCATCCAATATACTTTTATTATTGTTATAACACATTGCCATTAAAACACATTGCCATTAAACTCCAAATCAGGTGTGGCGTTTGATAAGCACAAATCACAACAATGTGTTATCTTGTCTCAATACCTACTGCGTAATTTACACTCTTGCATGCATGCTTTATGCCAGCCAGACTTGCTGATAATATTTGTTTACATTGCAATGTGTGATATTTGATTAATTGGGTCGTTTGTCACGCCCACGGTTGATAATGTACTGTTCTAATTATAAGGATCACTGTGTTTTATATTCATCTGCCCAAGAAGATGGGTAATAAGATTGGGTAATAGTACTTAACTAACGGGCAAGATTTTATGTGGTGAGGTACCTAGATACTAGACTACTAGAGATACCCATGCTGGGATGCATCAGGTAGGTATGTGAAATTAAATTCACCCAAATTCAACGGCTTTAGTATATTTACAGGGTAACGTCCAAATGCCATCAACAGCTCTCAAAGTAGAGTCTAGAGTCTACTGACTATGTAGGCGTACTCTATCTGACCATAAAATTACGATGACCAGCAGGGCTAACATGCGCACCGCGAGAAAATATTCTCGATTCTTATAAACAGGACAAGGCTACGAATCTGTATAAGTTTGTCTCGTTTTCGCACGACATAAAGACACGACAAAATTTTCTCGCGGTGCGCATGTTAGCCCTGCAGAAAGACTAAAAAACGTCAAAAATCTCACATATGTCAAAATCTTTTTATGAGGTCCTCGGAGGAACGTCGGCATTCTCTAGGATAGTTAACAATCTATTTCATAGTCCTGGACATAGTGGACCTGGGTATGTCCTAAAACTGCATCCAGAACCGCTGGAGGACGGGCAGCAGCGTTCACTTAGTTAATGGTGGTGAGCATTCTGCGATCCCCAAGCCGCCTGCCAAGCGTGGGGACTTTGACAATCCCTCCCTTTTAAGGGGGAGGCCTTTCAGTAGTGGACGACTTCCGGATGTTGAAGAAAAAGAAGATTTCATAGTCTAGGAACAACTGGGACCCCACTTTCCCCCTTCTACTTGTTATAACCAACTGCCAACTGGAATTCTTTCAAAATAGATATCAGATCCACTATTTGCACCGATCCAAATACCACCTATGTCCAGTTTCGAACAGACATTCAGTAAGGGAATATTATTATGATTCTGTAAGCCATGGTTCACACAGGACGCGAATAGAGAACAAGTTATTCACACGATTGAACGGTTTTGAATGAAATTTGGGATGGAGATACCTTATAAGCTTATAACCTGTATTAATACAAGCTACTTTCATCCCGGAAAAATATACGGTTCCCATACGATAACGGTTGAGATCGCGGGGCTCTGTTAAATCTTAAAACTATTACTTACCTTAAAAAAAAACAACTGGCTTCAAATTTATATGGGACCACCTCGGGATTATACCCTTTCATATAAAATATAATTTTCAAAATCGGTCCACAATTGACGGAGAAATCGGTATACATACATAAATAATAAATAAATAAAAAACATACATACCGTCGAACTTGGAACCTTCTCCTTTTTCGAAATCGGTTAAAAACTACTTACGCTTTTTTGACTTCGTAAAATGAATAACGCTAACAGAGTCAAAAAGTCGAAGTGCCGGTTCATCATGGATGGCGTAATAACGGCGCCGAATAGTCTTAATTCTTCCTGGCTAGCCGTAGTTGTGCCCACAGGTGTGCCTCACTTCGTAAAAATTCAGCACCATGTGTGCCTGCCTACCCTATTTTGACCCGTCACACTCGTTTCTACACCACGCGCCTGCCATGCTGCCGCTTCACTCTTAATTTTTTATTTTTTTTATACTATCAAGTGACGAGACTAGCGAGACATTCGCCTGGTGGTAAGCGTCAGGCCTGCCCATAACATTAGTAGTTCTAGAATTATGAACTTGCGAATACAATCCTGCGCCGCACTGTACTGCGCTCTCGTCACCCTGATATATTAAATGTTAAATCTCTTCATACCCAGTAATTTCTCTGGTAACATTACCCTTCAAACCGGAACACAGTAATGCTTGCACACTACTGCTTGGCGATTGAATAACTGGCAATACTCTTCTGCGTAAACAACGGCTAAGAAGATGAGCTTGGGTCGACTAAAGTTCATGTCAGCAGTAAAAAATGTTATGGTTCTCACATTGTAAACAAAACTATAAAATAACTTATTCACATCTGTGACTCAGTGGTTATGTTTTGGAACTCACTTTGCTTAGAAAACTAACTAAATACGTAACTAATAAATGTTATACTTTTAGTACCTAGGTAGCAAAATCACAAAATTACATGAGTGGATCTGACTAAAATTATTTTATTCTAAACTGTTTGACGAACAATATCGTGCATTTTATCGTAATGCGATATGTGATCAAACAAAGTCATGATCTGTAACGCCTATCTCCCAAGCCTTTTGAAATTAGCAAATAATGGATATATTTTATTATGGAAACTGACGTGGTATTGACACATTTTACGTGAGTCGTCATCAGCCATAAAACGTCCACTGCTGGACGAAGGCCTCCCCCTTAGTAGAGGGGTGTTGCATTATCCCCACGCTTGGCAGGCGGCTTGGGGATCGCAGAATGCTCACCACCGTTAACCAAGAGGACGCTGCTGCCCGTCCTCCGGTGGTTCTGGTTGCAGTTTTAGGACATACCCAGGTCCACTATGTCCAGGACTATGAAATAGATTGTTAACTATCCTAGAGAATGCCGACGTTCCTCCGAGGACCTCATAAAAAGATTTTGACATATGTGAGATTTTTGACGTTTTTTAGTCTTTCTGCAGGGCTAACATGCGCACCGCGCCAAAGAACCAAAGTCACCGACATAGCTCGTAAGGTTTGCCAGTTGAAGTGGCAATGGGCAGGCCACATTGTTCGAAGAACTGATAACCGATGGGGAAGAAAGGTTCTTGAGTGGCGACCGCGAACCGGAAGACGCAGCGTAGGAAGGCGTGGGAGGCCTTTCTACTAAGACTAGGTGGACCGACGACATTGTAAAAGTCGCAGGCAACCGGTGGATGCAAATGGCAGATCTAAGGGGGAGGATAATGGAAACTGGTATGCTGTTGTAGATTGCGAGCCCCAAAATATACACTGACCTCTCTGACTTGACGAGACAATGCGTTGGAGTTATCAGTTGGACTTTTTGCATCATAATAATATCATACTGTACAAAGGAGCTGAAGATAGAGACGAAAAGATGGGGAGATTATAGAGGACTCATCATTGAGGAGTTTAAACATCTAACAAAGAAAATAGTTCTAATTGATTGTGTTACAAAGACCAAAGTTCAAAAACATTACATGACCTTTCCTGAATCAAGCTGTGAGCCTCGTGACATATTAATTTACCAATTTGTGTGGTCAACACCTAATCAACTCATTTAAACGTACATTTGATAGGTACAATACCTTCCTACAAGTACCTACAAAATTTGTTTCTCACAGTTTTATTCTTCATTTATTATGAAAACTGACATGGTTTTGACACATTTTGCTAAAACCACGTTTTGTTTTGTTTTGCCGGAGTATCCGATTTAATTAAACGTTGTATTCTTCCTATTTGGCATCGCAAGTTGTGCATTCTGCCAGTATGAATTAATTGTATTTTTTCAAGTATTTATAGGTATCAAGTCAAATAATTCATACAATCACAGTCAGTCACACAAAATGAGTCACAGTCAAGTCCAATACAGGCCCTAGTAAAGTTGTGGCGCCTATAGGTACCTACTACCTACATATATAAGATCTTATGTAGTTTTGAAAATAACACGTAAAGATATGTCAGGTCGAATCTAAATCTATTAATAATTATTGATTCGATTATTTTGTGTAGTTGAATTATTAATCGACTTATTCCTAACGAATGTATTAAACAGATGATAATTTGTTGTTCATTTAAAATGTTGACTTTTGTGTAAGTTTTATGATGATATTGATTTTAATGAAAACGGCTGATTGCCGCAAATTGATTACATTAAATATAAATAAAAAATAATCTCTGTCCTGATTCAACGTCTGACCGACTGACTGACTTTGTGTGGAAAGTTCTTTGTTTTAAAGTTGTATTGATAGGAATCCTAATACCAATAACATCATAATTTAGGATCAAATTCTGAAAATAGCTGTGGTCGGGATGATTGAAAGGGGTGAATATGAGGAGGAAAATAATGAAGAAGGTGAAAGGGTGACCAACCTGCAACTGAGTATCATCATCATCAGTAGCAAAATCCATACATAAACTCCAAAGGTCCCATTGTTAATGGATTCAAGATTTGAACCCACAACATCACATTAGGGAATATGCATATGTGTTTCGTAATTGAAATCGGCTGGTAAAGCTCTGAAATATAAGCGTTCATAGTATTTGGGAGGCAGTCATCTGTCCCTTTCTAGCAAAACACGTGCATAGTATAGAATTTGTTTGGAATCGTCAACTTTAACGTCATAAAACTAGTAATAGTGCCCTGATGTCTAACATGAAACTAAAATGTTTATAACTTCGTTATTTGTGCACATATTAAAATGTTACTTTCGATGATTTGTTTTGTTGCCAGTCAGCTTTTTTGCGAGTCAATTAAAAAAACACATGCATATTCCCTATTTCCAGTCCAGCATACCTCACTAGGACATGGATACCTATGCCTTAAAACTGCATCCAGAACGACCGGAGGACGGGCAGCAGCGTCCTCTCAGTTAACGGTGGTGAGCATTTTGCGATCCCCAAGCAGCCTACCAATCGTGGGGATTATAGAACCTCTCCCCATTAAGCCAGCCTAATAGGGAGGGGTCCCTTCGGCCGTTAAGGAAACTGAAGTTTGGAAACTGGTTTCCTGAAAGGATTTTTTTAACCTCCTACGTAACTGGTTTCCTGAAAGGTTATTTTAAACTCCTACGTAACCGGTTTCTTAAAAATACTTTGTTTGTGTTATTTCAGCCACCTACGAAACTAATTGGACTACAATAGTAATTTTACGAGTGTTGTATTAGTAGACTCGTAATAAAACCGTTCTTGTAGTTTATTTCAGATATTTGGATTTAATAAAAACAATTCATTAAATTAAATAACGAAAACAATTTAATCATTTAAAACATAAAATATAACTTTTTTCATACAACATAAAACAATTCAATTACCTAAAATAACATTATATTTTTATTACTGAATATGAGAATACGTTTACCATCTTCCACACTGATGTAATCCGCTAGAAGGAATTTTTCCACAAACTTTTTTGGCACTACTACATCATACGGTTCACACGGTTTTGGCAGGAGGAACGACAGGGGGGCAAATGCTCGTCGACTTTCTCGAGAAAGAAGGGCTTTTCATGATGAACTCGTTTTTCAAAAAGCAGCCCCAAAGAAAGTGGACGTGGCAAAGCCCCGGCGGACGAACAAAAAATGAGATAGACTTCATCATTACGGACAAAAAGCGCATATTCAGAGATGTCTCGGTGATCACTAGGTTCCAAACCGGAAGTGATCATAGACTGTTACGAGGCTCTCTGAATATCGACATCAAGCTTGAGCGGGTCCGATTGATGAAGTCAACGCTCCGTCCGAACCTTCTCCAAACCGTAGTTGGATCTGAAACGTTCCAGTTAAAGCTGGAAAACCGATTCGCTGCCTTGGAAACAACAGATGATGTGAACCAGAAACTCAACACAGTAGTGGACGTCCTCCGAGATGAGGGCACAAAATTCTGCGAACTGCGACGCAAAGGCAGAAAGTCAAAACTTTCAAGAGAAACTCTGCGATTAATGGAAGAACGACGAGATAGCCCCTCGTTAACTTCGTCAGAACAAGTGGCACTTAACAAGAAAATCACCAAGCTGGTACGGCGTGACCTCCGATCATTAAACACGCTCTTGATTGAAAAATCAATTGAGCAAAATCGGGGGTCGAAAGTGTTCGTCCAGCCCCTTGGTCGAAGCCACCTGACGAAGTTAACCACCGCGACTGGGGAAGTCGTCGCTTCCAGACCAGAGATCCTCTCGGAAGTGGAAGACTTTTACGGCCGGTTGTACGCATCGCATGCTCCTCATCTCCAACCTGGCACCGAGAACGGCAGAGCTGCGTTGACACGCCACTTCACAGAAGATCTGCCTGACATCAGCCCGGAAGAGATCGTGCTAGCTCTGAGGCAGCTTAAAAATGGAAAAGCCTCGGGTGACGACGGGATTACGACAGAGCTCTTAAAGGCCGGTGGAGCGCCGATAAATAAAGAGCTCCAAGAATTATTTAATACCGTTCTCTTTACCGGGAGAACTCCACAGGCATGGCACAGAAGCGTGGTCATATTGTTTTTCAAGAAGGGTGATAAGACCCTGCTGAAAAACTATCGACCGATTTCGCTTCTGAGTCATGTTTATAAGCTGTTCTCTAGGGTTATCACGAATCGTCTTGCGCGAAGGCTCGACGAGTTTCAGCCCCCGGAGCAGGCCGGGTTTCGAAGTGGGTACAGCACCATGGACCACATTCACACAGTACGGCAGATTGTACAGAAGACCAAAGAGTACAATCAGCCTCTTTGCCTGGCGTTTGTGGACTATGAGAAGGCTTTTGACTCGGTCGAAATCTGGGCTGTTCTGGAGTCCTTGCAGCGATGCCAAGTCGATTGGCGATATATCGAGGTGTTGAGATGTCTGTATGACGCCGCAACAATGGCCGCCCAAGTTCAGAACCAGCAGACGAAACATATCCACCTGCGTCGAGGCGTGAGGCAAGGGGACGTTATTTCCCCGAAATTGTTCACGAACGCATTGGAGGATATTTTCAAGATGCTGGACTGGACAGGACGTGGCATTAATATTAATGGCGAGCACATATCACACCTACGGTTTGCAGATGACATCGTCATAATGGCTGAATCGCTGGAGGACCTTCAATGGATGCTGGATGGTCTAGCTAGTTCTTCTCAACGCATCGGTCTCCGGATGAACTTGGATAAAACCAAGGTCATGTTCAACGAGTACGTTGTTCCGGGACCGGTTGCCGTAAATGGCTTCACTCTAGAGATAGTTGAAAAATATATTTACCTAGGGCAGACGCTCGAACTAGGTAAAAACAATTTTGAGAGTGAAGCCAAAAGAAGAATTCAGTAGGGCTGGGCAGCATTCGGGAAACTACGTCAAGTCTTCTCGTCACCCATCCCACAAAGTCTCAAGACGAAAGTTTTCAATCAGTGCGTTCTACCCGTTATGACCTACGGCGCTGAAACATGGACACTCACAGTTGGATCGGTCCACAAGTTTAAAGTCGCTCAGCGAGCTATGGAAAGAGCTATGCTTGGTGTTTCTCTGAGGGATCGTATCCGGAACGAAGTAATTCGCCAGAGAACTAAGGTTACCGACATAGCTCAGCGTATTAGTAAACTGAAATGGCAGTGGGCTGGTCATATCTGTCGCAGAACCGATAACCGCTGGGGTAGACGTGTTCTAGAGTGGAGGCCACGTATCGGCAAACGTAGGGTAGGACGTCCTGAGACTCGATGGAGTGACGATATACGTAGGACAGCTGGCAGTGGTTGGAAGCGGATAGCTGAAGATCGGGCTGAGTGGCGTGCCTTGGGAGAGGCCTATGTCCAGCAGTGGACTATGACAGGCTGATTATGATGATGATGACATCATACGAAGCTGGAAATCGCATTTTAGGTACACCTAGGATTTTATTCCGATTATTAAAAAGTCCTGTTTTTTTGTTTTCATACGGAGGAATTTCGGCCATTAAATGTATACCATCACATTCCAACTTATACACCATTTCATCATATTGTTTTTGAATGGACTCAAAATTTGATCCTGTTGCCTCCTTTAGTTTATCAAGTTCTTTCAAAACTGTATTTTGTGCGTTGTTTGGCGAACACTCAAAATGAAAATTAGACTTTACTATTTCATTTTTTCCATTCATTGTTATACTACCATGGCATCCTCGACTATAATTGCTACAAAGCCAAAACGTGTTACCGTTTGTATATTTCTTTTTTCTGTGATATTTGCGACCCCCATGTAGGGCGGCAACGCTTCCTTTTTTCGTTGATATGAATTCTAGATCCCTCAAATCCATTTTATAAGAATATTTATTTTAAATTAATTAATAACAATAAACATCAAGTCAAACAAAGACATTATCTGTTGACATTTGATGAATGTCAAGTGCATCATAATTATCTGATAATGAAATGGATAACTTGACACCGATACAAAAGAGATTATAGTTGTTATTCAGTTACATAGAAGTATAAAAAAAGCCTTATAAGAAACCAGTTACGTAGGAGGTTAAAAAAAACCTTTCAGGAAACCAGTTACGTAGGAGGTTAAAAAAATCCTTTCAGGAAACCAGTTTCCAAACTTCAGTTTCCTTAACGGCCGAAGGGGGAGGGGTTGTCATAATCCCCACAATCAAGGAATCAATCAACCTGAAGTAGGTTTTTAGACAATAGAAAAAATATTGTTTAATAGATTTTTAGGATTTGATAAATTAAAAAAAGGCTCCCCGGTTCGTCCAACAGTGTAAGTCTTCTGGCTGATGATTTATGATGATGATACCTACCTTACCAGACTATCGCCAATCTCGTTTCACTCTGTATATTGCACAATCTAGTGACTTTTTTTTAATATTTTGTTTATACTGTCAAGTGACGAGACGAGCAAGACTTTCGCCTGGTGGTAAGCTTCTCGGCTGCCACTAACAGTAGCAGTGCTAGAATTGTGAACTTGCGAACACAATCCTGCCCCGCACTGCACTGCGTTCGTCACCCTGAGATATTAGATGTTAAATCTCTTTATACCCAGTAATTTCTTATGATATAATAATGATTATAATATCCATCCAATATACTTTTATTATTGTTATAACACATTGCCATTAAAACACATTGCCATTAAACTCCAAATCAGGTGTGGCGTTTGATAAGCACAAATCACAACAATGTGTTATCTTGTCTCAATACCTACTGCGTAATTTACACTCTTGCATGCATGCTTTATGCCAGCCAGACTTGCTGATAATATTTGTTTACATTGCAATGTGTGATATTTGATTAATTGGGTCGTTTGTCACGCCCACGGTTGATAATGTACTGTTCTAATTATAAGGATCACTGTGTTTTATATTCATCTGCCCAAGAAGATGGGTAATAAGATTGGGTAATAGTACTTAACTAACGGGCAAGATTTTATGTGGTGAGGTACCTAGATACTAGACTACTAGAGATACCCATGCTGGGATGCATCAGGTAGGTATGTGAAATTAAATTCACCCAAATTCAACGGCTTTAGTATATTTACAGGGTAACGTCCAAATGCCATCAACAGCTCTCAAAGTAGAGTCTAGAGTCTACTGACTATGTAGGCGTACTCTATCTGACCATAAAATTACGATGACCAGCAGGGCTAACATGCGCACCGCGAGAAAATATTCTCGATTCTTATAAACAGGACAAGGCTACGAATCTGTATAAGTTTGTCTCGTTTTCGCACGACATAAAGACACGACAAAATTTTCTCGCGGTGCGCATGTTAGCCCTGCAGAAAGACTAAAAAACGTCAAAAATCTCACATATGTCAAAATCTTTTTATGAGGTCCTCGGAGGAACGTCGGCATTCTCTAGGATAGTTAACAATCTATTTCATAGTCCTGGACATAGTGGACCTGGGTATGTCCTAAAACTGCATCCAGAACCGCTGGAGGACGGGCAGCAGCGTTCACTTAGTTAATGGTGGTGAGCATTCTGCGATCCCCAAGCCGCCTGCCAAGCGTGGGGACT
Organism: Erannis defoliaria; assembly: GCA_905404285.2. Lineage (NCBI taxonomy): Eukaryota > Metazoa > Arthropoda > Insecta > Lepidoptera > Geometridae > Erannis > Erannis defoliaria. Next base: position 11,491,582 of record FR990080.1, on the reverse strand, counting down.
TTGACAATCCCTCCCTTTTAAGGGGGAGGCCTTTCAGTAGTGGACGACTTCCGGATGTTGAAGAAAAAGAAGATTTCATAGTCTAGGAACAACTGGGACCCCACTTTCCCCCTTCTACTTGTTATAACCAACTGCCAACTGGAATTCTTTCAAAATAGATATCAGATCCACTATTTGCACCGATCCAAATACCACCTATGTCCAGTTTCGAACAGACATTCAGTAAGGGAATATTATTATGATTCTGTAAGCCATGGTTCACACAGGACGCGAATAGAGAACAAGTTATTCACACGATTGAACGGTTTTGAATGAAATTTGGGATGGAGATACCTTATAAGCTTATAACCTGTATTAATACAAGCTACTTTCATCCCGGAAAAATATACGGTTCCCATACGATAACGGTTGAGATCGCGGGGCTCTGTTAAATCTTAAAACTATTACTTACCTTAAAAAAAAACAACTGGCTTCAAATTTATATGGGACCACCTCGGGATTATACCCTTTCATATAAAATATAATTTTCAAAATCGGTCCACAATTGACGGAGAAATCGGTATACATACATAAATAATAAATAAATAAAAAACATACATACCGTCGAACTTGGAACCTTCTCCTTTTTCGAAATCGGTTAAAAACTACTTACGCTTTTTTGACTTCGTAAAATGAATAACGCTAACAGAGTCAAAAAGTCGAAGTGCCGGTTCATCATGGATGGCGTAATAACGGCGCCGAATAGTCTTAATTCTTCCTGGCTAGCCGTAGTTGTGCCCACAGGTGTGCCTCACTTCGTAAAAATTCAGCACCATGTGTGCCTGCCTACCCTATTTTGACCCGTCACACTCGTTTCTACACCACGCGCCTGCCATGCTGCCGCTTCACTCTTAATTTTTTATTTTTTTTATACTATCAAGTGACGAGACTAGCGAGACATTCGCCTGGTGGTAAGCGTCAGGCCTGCCCATAACATTAGTAGTTCTAGAATTATGAACTTGCGAATACAATCCTGCGCCGCACTGTACTGCGCTCTCGTCACCCTGATATATTAAATGTTAAATCTCTTCATACCCAGTAATTTCTCTGGTAACATTACCCTTCAAACCGGAACACAGTAATGCTTGCACACTACTGCTTGGCGATTGAATAACTGGCAATACTCTTCTGCGTAAACAACGGCTAAGAAGATGAGCTTGGGTCGACTAAAGTTCATGTCAGCAGTAAAAAATGTTATGGTTCTCACATTGTAAACAAAACTATAAAATAACTTATTCACATCTGTGACTCAGTGGTTATGTTTTGGAACTCACTTTGCTTAGAAAACTAACTAAATACGTAACTAATAAATGTTATACTTTTAGTACCTAGGTAGCAAAATCACAAAATTACATGAGTGGATCTGACTAAAATTATTTTATTCTAAACTGTTTGACGAACAATATCGTGCATTTTATCGTAATGCGATATGTGATCAAACAAAGTCATGATCTGTAACGCCTATCTCCCAAGCCTTTTGAAATTAGCAAATAATGGATATATTTTATTATGGAAACTGACGTGGTATTGACACATTTTACGTGAGTCGTCATCAGCCATAAAACGTCCACTGCTGGACGAAGGCCTCCCCCTTAGTAGAGGGGTGTTGCATTATCCCCACGCTTGGCAGGCGGCTTGGGGATCGCAGAATGCTCACCACCGTTAACCAAGAGGACGCTGCTGCCCGTCCTCCGGTGGTTCTGGTTGCAGTTTAAGGACATACCCAGGTCAACGTGAGTTTTCCCGTGTAAATAAAACAAAATGGAAATATATTTCTATCTATACTCTCTGGGATGATTATCATCCAGGTTTTCTTATATTATCAGGCATTTGTATCGATGTAGTTTACTAAGTCGCATTTGCGCTAGAAAAGTCATATTACTTATTAAACTCCTTGTCGATAAAATGTCTGCGGAAAAAGTATGGCGCGTAATTTACGATCCATGGGATATCTCGTTATTAGATACAGATAAAAAATCTGCCCAGGTTTTTATTAATTTTATTTGCTCACAATCACATTCACATCACATTTTATATTATAAATGCGAAAGTTTGTCGGTATGTGTGTGTGTATATGTGTATGTTTGTTACCTCTTCACGCCAAAACGGCAACTTTTTATTATCATCATTATCACGCGGGTGAAACCGCGGGGCGCAACTAGTGACTTAATAATTTATATGCAGCTAGAATATTATCAATTTTTAATCTACTTTTATTTTTGACTAGAAACTAACATTGACAAATACTACTATAATCGACTAAATCATTTTTTTTTGCTAAGCCCACTTTGTTAATTTGTTTTTCTCTTGTTTCAGCGTGAGGAGTGTTATGCACAAATATATGGAAAAGAAGAATGAAGTAAATTTTGATAAAATATTCAATCAAGTCTTAGGTAAGTTAAGTAATTTGTGTTTTTCTAAAGAAATACCTCTAGGAAAAATCTGATCTAAACGGGGATTTCTTCTCTGTTATCAGTACGTTCATCCAACTTAGTTAGGTTGTTTGTTCTAGTTTCTATAACAACAACCGTCAGCCATGTCAGAGGCCATCGGGCGGCACATTAGCTCTGACACTAGGGCTGGCCACTCAGCCTATACGAACTTACTTACTTACTTAGTAAACAAAGCTGGCGAACCATGGAAACTAGACGCGAAGCTAACAGTGTAGAATAGTCGATGTAGCTTCGAGATCGGCATCTCGAAGCTACATCGACTATAAACCGGCGTGTCCAAGCGGCGCGGCAAGGAAATGTCAATTCTTCCTGGTTAGCCGTAGTTTCGTAGTTGTACGGTTGGCGTAGAATTTTGACCCATTCCGTCATACAATTTTTAACTTCTAGTTAACCGGGAAGATATCACCTTTCGCGTTGCTTCTATCTACGCCCGCACTTAGACGCCGCCGCCTACCTCGATATTCGGTTCTGTGAGTTTGCCCCTAAAATGTCTCGAAGCCGTCGGTCAGTTTTCTTTTCAGAAAATACGATAGTTGAGTCCTTATTTCAATGCTGCAGATCGTTGTGCACAATCTCTAAACTAATCGCGTCGGAGCGACACTCCCGAGAGCGCTGGATTTTTTATTTTCTTGGACGGAACACAACACGCTGGAGTATGTAGTACCCATTGTTATGTAGTACTCTGCTATCTGTAAAGTGATCTTGGTTTTTTTAAATGACGTAACCTATCCCCCAGTTATAGGAAAGTGAAGTATATCATTTTCTGAACACCTTGTATAAAAAAGTTTTAGCACTCTGAATAACTAAACCAACGACCCCAAACTCGATGGGTTTACTTTTCCATTAAGCATTTTGTGGCTCATCAGATCGACTGATACACCCTCCATTGTACCATAATCATCGATTTTCATCGGGACCACATAGACCTGTCAAATCTCAGTTTGATCGGGCCAAAGTTAATCGTTCTAAAATCGTTTTCTAAATTTTGTTATAATATAGTCTTCCTAATAAAAACAAGAATATATTTATCTTCTAATACAGAACTTAGGACACCTACAAGGGTAAGCTTTTTGTTAGGAACAAACCTCGGACACCGTGTGCCATACAACAGAAAAGAATCTTCAAGTAGTAGTACAGATGTAAAGATCCAGCCGAGCAGAGCATCCAGTTTGCAGGGATTTGTATCGTAAACAAGATTAGAGTAAGCAATGCCCGCGACGCTCGGGTACGCACGGCCCGGATTATGGCCCCCTCGGCGCACAATTGCGGCCTCTAATGAACTTGTCTCTCGCTCCTACTATAATTTTCTACTCCACGCAACTCGATTTTCTTGTATTTTCCGCCTTTTCCCTCCACTTTGTTTTCAATCTTCTGAGGCAACCACAGGAAAGAAAAAAAGTTTTTTTTACGCTCAATCAGTCAATGGCTGTACTTTGCTAGTATTCAACCCAATTCGTGTACATCTATTACTGTGTCTTGGATTGAAAAGCAATGGTTCCTGCGAAATTACAGGGCAGTATCCCAGGGCCACAAGCGTATATCTATATAGCAGTGCCGATTGCCGCACCGTGTTTATTTGAACATTTTGGACGACGCTGTTGTTATGTCAGCGTGGAGCCTACCACCAGACAATAAGGTCTCCTATTTAGTTCACCATTTTCGCTTTTTTTTTATAAATATTAAATTCATCATTATCCACGACCATCTTCATCCCGTTAATATCTTTTAGTCCCTTTCTGTATCACATTCAAGTTTCTTTTTAACGCACACAATACGAGTACGTCCTATACTTACGTAGGTAACTTATACTTATCGTATATTTAAACCAACTGTATTATGGCTAGCCTAGTCCAGTTTGTAGTATACCAATTTGCATGTGAATCAGTACGAATATCCGTAAAACTATGCAAATGGGCCTGCACGTCGTTTTTCACTTCTCTACCTACATCCCCTTGGGCTCTATTATTTGGTTGCATTTAAATTCTCGACTCTGAAAGGCCTGTGTGTCGAAATACAGAGTAGTTAGATATGATAGGTTGCCCAGACCCTTCCTATTACGTGTTTAACATTTTGATTTGTGTAGTATTATTTAGTCTACATCATCATAGTCAGCCTGTCACTACCTAAATCAGCCAGAGCGCATCACTCCGGATATTCGACTTGACTTGGAAACCTTGACTATGGGGAGGGTTTGCCCATGGACTCGCTACGATGGGCATGCTGGGAGCGCACCTTCTACTGGTGACGCTGCTGCCCGTCATCAGGGGTATTTCCTCCGATTCCAACTATTTAGTCGCAACTGGTTTGACCACGAGGAATAGTCTTTCCTCGTGGTCAAACTATTAAAATGAACCTCCTGTTTCATTGTGAAGTTAAAAATGGGTGCAGTCGTTTTGAATAAAACAATAATCCCGATTAGGCTAATGTACGGAATAAAGGCCAAAAATATATATTAATATAAATATTTTTTTGGCTTTTTTTATCGTTCATATCTCTGACTGTACATAATAAACTATATGCATACAGCGTGCTGAAAAGGTGCAATATCAATAAAGTGTGACCACGAGGAAAGACCATTCCTCGTGGTCAAACCGGTCGGACTAAACAGTTTGACTTCAAGGAAGCACCGGTCATAAGTATCATTCAGTGTCTTATGTTAATATATTGTTCTCATTATATTGGTAGTTCGTATCGTATTATTAGACTTTTCTGTATCTTCGGAGCTCACCAGACTATTTGGATGCGTGGGTTCGGATCCCACAGCTCGCTGCCACCATGATGTGTTCTTCAATGAAACGAGCGAGTGCAAGATATTTGTGTGTCTACCTTCAAGTACATCGTTGAACTATCTTTCACTATGATACCATTCGCCAATCCCCGTTTTCCGCCAATCTTGTCTTGGCTAGGTGAATCTACAATATTATTTTTCAATAATAAAAAATGTGTTGTTACAATGTAAATTATCTTCTGTTTATTTAATAGAGATACTTATATCTAGACATTTCTGCTGGGGCTTATTTTATGTCATAATAGAGCAGTTTTTTTTTATTAACAAATAACACTTAACCTTAAGTGATAGCAATTGCAACACCCCCGGGTGTGAGAGTAGCCAACGACACCCCATTTGAGAGTAGCCAACGACATCGGAGATTTCTCAGGAGGATTTCCTACAACTACATACCCGTAGGTACATAACACTGCTGAGTATCTTGGCGTAAAGTTATCTGCTCGCATCCAATACTTACCCTCTACACTGAGCAACTCTGCCCCTGTGGTATTAAAATGATTTCTTGGAGAACTGTGATTTGCCCTTAGCTTTGACTCCACTTAATCGGAATCTCAAATCATACCACAGATCTTATACTTCGTCTTAGTTATTATAGCTATCCATAATCTGCTATGGTACTTGATGAGAGGGCCGTCTCCCTACGAAAGGCCGCCGATGGGCCCTTGCACAGTCACTTTTATTGCAGTTCTTTTTGAAAAAACTTTCGGATGTTCTAGAAAAACCGACTTCTTCCAAAGCTAAAGAGACACGCCTATTTCAACGGTTATCCTTTCTGCGCCAGACATGACCAGCCCACTGCCACTTCAGCTTACTAATACGCTGAGCTATATCGGTGATTTCAGTTCTCTGGCGAATTACTACGTTCCAAAAACTATCCCAGAAACGAGCATAGCTCATTCTATTTCTCGCTGAGTGACTTTGAACTTACAAAGTAAACATAGGTTTGGAACTATTTAGAGTGCCTGTTGGTGATTGCGTACCATCAGATACCCGTGTTCCCCAGCTGCTTTTCAACTACTTAGCCATATTGCATCGAACGTTATCGACATAAAACGCTAAATAATGCAGTTAAATTATTTCACGTCTATGAAATTGGCTCGGTAAGCTTGTTACCGTGCTCACTAGGTCAGCCAAATTTCATGAAGCACATGTTCGTAAGTACATACCTAGTGTAAACAATATACACGAAGCGTTGCTGAATACCAATTACCATGCAGTATGATTAATCGACGAACTAATCCTATCAAAAGTGCTTGCAGATATCGATGTTTTACAATATAGGTATATAAATTAGCAATAGAAATAGGTCCTTCGAATCTGAATCTAAATGAATTTAAGTATTGATTTTATGAGAAAGATTTGTTACCTATATATTTTTTTACTAACAACTTAAAATACAGTTTTGATCTAGTACAGTTTTCGTACGTAGGAACATGCGAAACCAAAAATACAATTTTGGGTAACTTCAAAAACGTGTTTTTATGCAATGGAATGGTCCCGTCAAGACGAGCGAGACGTCCGCCTGGTGGTAAGCATCACGCCGGCCGTTTGGCAATGTTTAGCTCAAAGATGGTTGAAACTTTGTAGTGTTTTTAACAACTACGTTTGCGATCAAATTCGATCGTAAATCGATCGATATATCTACATATAAGTACATATTTAGAAATTTATGATAAGTTAAATGTTCCTCAAATCCGCAATAACAATTTAAAACGCTAAGAACTCAGCTTGTGATGATGATTTATTTGTAACACATCTACAGAACTACCGTGACCTTCTTTACGTCCCCGTCGTCCGTCTTGTCGTCGTCTTCGACACCTTTTTTGTTGTCAAAAATCGAATGCAGATAACAATGATAGAAAATAGAATATTATCTACATCAATCAAGAAATTACGTGCCTTGTAAGAATGGCTTTAAGAAAGGCTTTGTTTAGAATACGTATTTCTCCCAAAATTTGGTGAAACGACGTCATACTATTTCGCATCGAGCATTTATTTAAAACCATAGAATAAACTCTTCAACATCTACTTGACTCTTCGCCGTGTATTTGTATGGAAAGAACGTACGACATGTAAAAGGGAAGAAAAATCAATAGCCACGACAGCTAAATAAATACCTGTGCTCCTGCCCTCTTCGAGTTTTGAGTGATGTCGATGACGTGAACCTTGTCACGTCTACGGAGATAAAACACGAGTGAAATACGCAAGTATCCTTATCTGACCCACATATCATTCCCCTAGCGAGCAAGACAATACCGTTGAAATGTCGTTGAAAGGTATTTCTTTACACAGTCATCGCGTCGTCAAAAGACTTCTCATTTCTCTGCTAGCTATCTTGCGCATTATTTGCTATGTACAAGTAAAGTGAATTGTCTTGGGAGTGAATGTAGGTCTTCCGCAGGTCGCGCCGTCTCTCAAACGAGATGGTATTGCCAACCCTCGTCAAAACCAAATATGATATCATGCTGTATTTAAGTAGGTAGGTTGATCGTTGAGCTACCGATGTGTATTAGTCGGCTGGGTGACGGTTGGATCAGTTTTTTCGGGGGCGTCAATGTAGCTCGTCCTCGTGGATTTTGATTTATGGTCTCGGCTCGCTCATGACCGGAATTAATGTTATGACGCTATATCTTTTGAACACAGTTGCTGTGGAACGATTAAGCTTCGGAAGTCGTGTAGTGTTAGAGACTTTGGACCAAGAATATTTGCAAGTTTAATTTGCATGTTTACTTTAACTTATTGCCTTACTAGAGGTTGCCCGCGACTTCGTCCGCGTACGGTAGAAATTCGCCCCGCTCCCATATATCTTACATAACCCAGCGGGGTTAATTACTCAATTTTTTTACGTAATCGAGATACCACTATACTTAAAATCGTAAGGTCGCGAATTCAAACCCCGGGCCTGTACTAGTACCATGAGCTCTTTGAAGTTTATATGCGGATTCTTATACCACTAGCTTTTCGGCTAATGATAACATCGTGAGGAACCTGCGTGAATCCACCAACACGCAGCTGAGCCAGCGTGGTGGATATGGCCCGATCACTCTTGGGAAGTCCAGCAGTGGCCTATACAGACGGCTGATTATGCATCGCCTTATTTTGAAACGTTTAATATGCATGCTTATGCTAATATGCATAAGGAATAGGTATAATATGGACCTGGCTATGTCCTAAAACTGCATCCAGAACCACCAGAGGACGGGCAGCAGCGTCCTTTTGGTTAACGGTGTTAAAACTATGCGATCCCCAAGCCGCCTGCCAAGCGTGGGGATTATGGCAACCCCTCCCTATTAAGGGGATTCGTCCAGTAGTGGACGTCTTATGGCTGTCAATGATGAATAGGTATAATATAGATATTCCAGCTCACATCAGCTAAATGTACTGGGGCCGTCGGTACTATGGATATAGTAAATCCATTCTCTTTGAGTCCAGCCTCCGACGATGTGCGACCAAAAACCTTATTGCGGGGCGTTAAAATTCACAGTCGCGCTGCGTCCGTGGCTGAACCTAAAAATCATTGTTTCTATAGAGTTCATGGTACGGCCCCTGTACTTGTTTCGTCTTCGCGTAGACACGACTCTACAGCGCGAAGTTGACAACATTCTTAACGGTCGTGTAGTAATAAGAAGCGAGGATGTTGAGATCGCCTCATACGTGTTCTATGATAAAAGTACAACAATAAAGGTGGGACACGTACGAACTGCCAGAGGCTTATTCCATACCGTTTCGTGAGCATAACTCTACTCACGCAATGCGTCTAGTACCTACATGAATTTTCAACATTTTATTGTTCGACCTGATCACGCATGGTGTTTCAAACGCGAAGCTCGGAACGAAATCAAATGTGACCTAACGTAGGTACCTATTTTTATTTAACAAGAAGTGAAGTAGTAACTAATTACATACCACATACATAGTAGGTATCGATACAGATATTTGCTAGGACGCGGAATTGCAGCAAAGCTCTCGAGACTGGAGAGAGAGTTTCAAACGCAATTTACGGTCCCTACTTGAACAGTAAATAACTTATCGGGTGCACCGGACACTCAGAGGCTGCGCTGCGCCGTCTCACTATCATATCAGTTGCAATAGCTGTTACCTAACTTTGTACAATTTATATTCTTAAAAGTTAATTTGATGGCACGTTTTTTATACACCTGAAGTGACGAGAAGACAAAGTCGCTTTCTCGGAAGATAAGTACCAGGCTTGTTTATAATGGTTGTGATGTTACTAATAATTCTACAGAACCCTGTACAACGGCGATGACCGCTGTTTAGTAATAACCGGACCGGTAAAAAAAATATCTTTTTAACTTTAATTAAAAAAACACTAAAAGTACAAAATAAAATAATATTTTCTATTTATTTTTATTAGCTTCTAAATTCCAATATCACTTTAATTAGGAGCTTCTATATATTAGGAACTAGCTGGGCCCCGCGGTTTCACCCGCGATTTTTAGGATAAGAAGTAGCATAAAATATATTTTATTCCAAGGTATAATAAGCTACCTCTATACCAAATTTTATCTAAATCCGTTTAGCCGTTTCATCATGAAAGAGTAACAATCATACACACACACACACACGTGTACACTGACAAACATTCGCATTTATAATATTAGTAAGTCTAGATAGGATTTCAATTTATTTTATTTTAATGACCGCTCACAAACTATGATATAACGAAGAATTTCTTCAGCCCTACCTGTAGCCTGCGCGATAAAGTTTCGTCAATAGTATCGTCAATAGTAATAATATGACTGTCTTTTTTTTATTGTCCTATTAAAATGTGGCCCATAAATATAGCTGATAAATGTAAAGAAAATGAAAATCTGATCAATAATAAGCAACTTATAACCATTTTAATATCATGCTAGACAGAGAGGGGAAATAGTAAATCGTGACGTCAGTTCTATGTACGCCATATAAATTCTATTCTGACAAGTAAGGCGTGACGTCATTTTTTATTTTGTGGGAAAGGGACAGAGTTGTCTCTAACAAAAACTTTAAACGCTCATATATCAGAACTTTATTAACCGATTTAAATATTTTTTTCAATAAACATACTATACTTACTTAAATTCTTCATCAAAGCTATTGGTTTCAACGATATAAATATCAGTCATCTACCCTAATCGTGTCGAAAATGGAACAGATATATAAGAGTAAAAAAAGATATCCCTGGAACTGGGGATAGGTGTCAAACAATTTTTTAAATTTTTTGTTTGTTTCTATGCCTACTAGTTGAGTCAAAGTATCCTAAAGTTATTCAATTGTACTTCCTGCCTGGTCATATGTAAACGAAGACATTTTACAAATTGTACGTGAATATTTGCCCAATGAATTTGCAATTTGCTCTCATCAATGCAGTCAATATTTGAGTGAACTGGTGATGTTCGCTCTTGCGTTGATTTTAACAATTCAAATACAAAATATTTACTCACGCATATTTTGTTCAATCATCTAAATATTAACATACCAAAGACCTTAACGGATACTTTACATTATTTGTCTAGTTATTTAATCTTACATTCTACGATATTATTTGATTAGGCGACGAATATATTGCAGGGTATTATTGTTATCGTTATTATGTTTTTTTTTAGGACCAAGCTCGATACGTCAAAATAACTCGACTAATCGTTCCGAACAGCTGATTTTTCTTTTGTGTTTTCAGGTCCCACGGTAAAGTTGTTCATAATGATGATTACAATAGGCGTGTGGCCTAATGTTTAATTTATGACAAATAACAGGCTTAGTGACAATATAACTAAATACATTACACATACTGAAAAAATAAATTGTATTGGCTGATAAATCTCTGAGATATGAGCGTTTAAAGTTTTAGGTGGGGATAGAGAGGGGATGCTCTATCCCTTTCTCGCAAAGCACGTGTTAGTATAGCATTTGTATGCCGCGCCTGAGTCTCGACGTCATAGCTCAGTATAGCGCGCTCTCTGTCTAGCTTGAAATTAAAATACTTACAACTTATTTGTTTATGAGTTATTTTAAATTTTGTTTTCGTTGATAGGCTCTATTGATGATCAGCTTATTTATGATAGGTAATAAAAAAAATGTAGTCATCATGCCTATTAGGGAATATGCATGGGTTTTTTTTATTGAGGCACAAAAGAGCTGGCCCTTACCAAAAAAGAATTGTTATATTTATACGGGAATACTCAGGTTTAATTAAATCGGATACTCCGACTATAGTTTCGATCACATCCGGTGACCTTTTTCAAAGAGTGAAAACAGAGCCCGAGGCGCGTGCGGCTGCGTCCTGCTAAATGTGTCAAAACTACGTCAGTATTCATAATAATAAAAAAACACATCGAAAATAAAATTGGAAGTGCAAATAATGAAGTTACAAAAATTTTAGCTACATGTTAGACAGGGAGGACAATGTACTAGCAAATCACGTCAAATCAAATCGTCTGCTAGAAAGGGACAGATGACTCCCTCCCAAATACTTTGAACGCTTATATTTCAGGAGTTTAACAGCCAATTACAATTATTTATCCGATGTAAGCATCAGATTCAGTTAAACTGTCCACTGATCCTATTATTTTTAATAATCAAAACACATGCATTTTCCCTATTGTATTCTAGAATATATTATTACTATTCTTTGTTTAAACGAACAAGATCTTCAGCATCATTTTATCCACAGCTTTCTTTATCCCAATGCTGCCAGCATAGGCCTTTTTCTAGATTTGTCGTCTGCTTCGGTCACACGTCAATCGCATAATATTTTGCAAGAGTTAATTTAGCCTTAGCAGCGTTTGGAATAAAATAACGTCAAAGCAGTTATAATCCTGGCTTATCGGAAACTGAAAGGGAAACTGGGACGATGGGCGTTCCTAGATCTCTTCAAATCTTTTTACTCGTATGTTACTTTACTTATTAGCTCTTCACTTGTTTCATCGCGCTCTCGCAAACTTTGGTAGCAAATTTAAGTTATTCAAAACATACTTGATCACGCTTAGTTCTTTTACTGAGTAAATAGTAGTTTTTGTAGCTACAATAGAGTCTCTAGCTCTATTGCAGAGTCCGCCTAGGGAAGCACCACACCTTTGCGTGCAAATAGCGTGCAAGCATTACTGTGTTTAGGTTTCAAGGGCAATGTTACCAGATAAATTGCTGGGCATGAAGACACCTAACACATCTAACACCTCATCTAATATCTCATGGTGACGAGCGCAGTGCAGTGCGGCCTATTCTCAATTTGCAGTGCAACTGTTACGGGCAGGCGCGAGGCTTACCACCAGGCGAATGTCTCGTTGATTTCGTCACTCCATCGAATAATAAAGTACCTATTTACCAAACGAATAATTAGTACAGCACCGTACTACAATTAAAGTTATGCACTTCCGTAATTATAAATCTCTTTCTCTATTTCGAAACACGAAACTTGTTGAAGCGCATAATTTAAATCGTAGTACCGTACGTATAGTAAGCAAGTTTAAAAGTATACGCGGACCTTGTAATTCCGTTTCATTATTAAGAGTGCTAACATGGTAACATCATGAACGGCAAAAAGGTACACCATTTGCGTCAGAGTCGTGTAAGCACCTTGTGTAGTACATAATCGACATTGAAGACTACCTGAATGGCATTATACTTTTTGACGTAAAACGAACAGTAGTGCAGCGTTCCATGATAATTGCAAGTCGGGCGTAGCACTTACGACTCAATTAGCATTTAGCAAACTGTGTGTAATGGTCTTACATCATTATCACTTGACGTGTACGCGCTAAACATATTGTAGAAACGCACAAAAACTACAATATGATTTACATAATATCGGGGGCCGTACCATGAGCGCTTATTGCGGCGCGACCGCAAACCTTATTGCTAGGCGATAAAATTCACAGTCGCGCAGCGTCGGCAGCTGAGCGTATTCGGTCCCGCTATAAGCGGTTCACAGTACGGCCCCAGGTTACCAAACACAATATAAAACAGCACTGAGTAATATATTACTGAATGGCATTGTACTTTTTGACGTAACATTTTACGTCAAAAAGTACAATCCGGTCAGCAAAATACGGTCGTGCAGCGTTCCGTGATAATTGCAAGTCAGTCGTAGCACTTACGACTCAATTAGCATTTAGTAAACTGTGTGTAATCGTCTTACATCATTATCACTTGACGTATACGCGCTAAACAGATGTTTTAACGCACACAGACCAAAAATTATTGACATAATATCAGGTTACCAAACACAATATAACATAGCACTGAGTAATATATTTTCTTTGTTTCAGGTTATTTATTATTTAAGGAATTTTGTGAACAAACGTCAGAAGAACCAGTGCCACAGTTAAAATTTTACGAAGAGGTAAATTATTCATAAACATTCGTCACATGCTGCGTTAATAATGTGTTGAATTAAACATAAATTAATTGTATGTTTGATTACAGATTAAATCATATGAGAAACAAGAATGTATAGAAGAAAGGCGGAAGATCGCGAGAGATATATATGACAATTTTATCATGAAGGAATTATTAGCACATTCACATGTAAGTTAACATTACTTTACAAGTTGAGATGGTGTTTCGGTTCCATAATAGTACATTATGATACGAGTGTGCTATGTTGGCCATTAAACTATAGGCGGTATTATGCGATAAGGAAGCCGAGAGTGTATTGAAACATAGCACAAGAGTTTCATACGACTGTTTTCATCACACGTGCGAGGAAAAAACAAACTTTTTGTTGATAATAATCAACCACACAGAGAAAACGTCAACAAACATTTGCGGAAAATGGCGCCCAAACCAGTAATGCGCGCGCAGATTGACATTTACTTCAGCGGCATAAGAACTCTTTGTTGGTATTACAAAAAACTATAAGTATTACCCGGCTATATTAAGAGTGCTTCGTATACATACTAATAGCAGTCACGTACAAACTTGACTTTACCGGGTTATACCTATTATAGCACAAGTGCCGTAATGTAGCCGTAAAGTAAAAAACACGCGTGCGTAATAGCTTGGATTATGAGCCTAAAACCGATGCAATAAGATCCACTTTACGAGCAAGTGTGATGAAAAAGGCGTTTAAATACACATCACAGTACCGTAACCATTAAGTAAATTAAGTTTTAAAATAAAATTCTGCAGGCTTGTCGCAACAAGAGAATGAAGGTCTCAGTATATTCATTTTATCATAAGTTTGCTTTTGCGTATAGCCCGTATAAATTGGTCTATTATGGAGCATGCATGCTTAAGTAGAATTAACCCGTTTACTCTAGATTTAAAAGCACCCCTAAAACAGTTAAGCACTCTTTCGAAGTTGGTATAGGTACAATATGGGTGCAGAGTGAATCAAAACGGGTGCAGAGTGTATAAAAAATATTCGATATAATACGCTTTAAAAAAAACAAACGACTACAATTTTATTTCGACTACATGACATCTTCATATTTTCCAGTTATATTGATTTATTCCAGCAATTTTGATTTAAAAACTGCTAAACCGATTTCGATAAAATCTGAAGTATCACCTACCAAACAAAAAAAACATACAAAATCAATTAATAATTGGCGGAGTAATCGCGTAACATACATAAAAAAAAACACACTCGAATTGAGAACCTCCTTTTTTGAAGTTAGTTAAAAAACCAGTAAAAAAAAAAACATCAAAATCGGTACATAATTGAGGGAGTAATCGCGTAACATACATTAAAAAAACACATATTACACAGTCGAATTGAGAACCTCTAACTCGAAACTCTTTTTGAAGTCGGTTAACAAACAAGTCTACGTCGATGGTCGTTACTTTGTTGCCGGGACTCGGCTAAATCTACCCTACCGTAATCAGCAAGAGGTTTATATGATTTTTTCTTTAGTGGTAGGACTCTACTGCAGAGTCCGCCTGGGGAAGTACCACACCTTTGCCAGTTATTCAAGCGCTAAGCAGTAGTGTGCAAGCATTACTGTGTTCCGGTTTGAAGAGCAATGTTACCAGAGAAATTACTGGGTATGAAGAGATTTACCATCTAATATCTCAGGGTGACGAGCGTAGTGCAGTGCGGCGCAGGATTGTGTTCGCAAGTTCACAATTCTGGCACTGCTACTGTTAGTGGCAGGCGTGACGCTTACCACCAGGCGAAAGTCTTGCTCGTCACGTCACTTGACAGTAAAAAAAAAGTTTGTGATACAAAAACAAGTACATAATTTTTTCTAGAATCTTGTTTGAGCCGAGGATTTGCAGCTAAATTAGCTGGTGCATGGAGTACTCGCGGTTTAGTGATGTATACCCGTTTATTATCTCTGCTCACTGTACTCAAAGATTATCGGTTTTCGAGAGCTTTGCAAATTTGCATTTAACCCAACAGCATCGTTATGCAGATTTGATGAACTCGATCCCATTGCATTGCAAGGTTGATTAGGAATAGGTATTGACGACAATCAAGAACACAAATAAGGTGGACAGGACATTTATGATAGTTTGGTGAGCGCGCTCATTAGGTAGGAGATAAACTAAAAATCTCTGGTCTATCGAACCTATAGATAATATATATATATCTAGCGCCTGGTCGACGGGACGTGTAATCAAAATGCGTTTATTTGGTCGAACGCATAAGCATTGCCATTCAGCGTGGCAATACCGCCAGCATGCTGGGTACGCTGCCGATTCAAGGCCGTAGGCAGGGGGGGGGGGGGGGTCCAACCAATTAGCAAAAAATTAGCTAGCTGCTGTAATTCATGTCATTTATTATATAATAAATTATACACGTAGATAGATCGATGACCTCGTCACCTCTATATCGTTGGTCCAGGGGTGCAAAGAAGAAGGGGTTCTTTCCTACAAAATTTATTGAATATCGGAACAACTATGTTCAAGCTATTCTCGAACAAACGAATACCCTGGTTTCTTTTTGCGCGGTCAGTAATCGGTAGACCATGCTACAGGCCTTGAGGACCTGAAAACTCTGACGCTAGAGCTAGGTTTTCATCATACGAGGGCGGCACTGAAAATTTCGGGAATCAAGGAAGTGACACAACATTACTATAAAAAAATATATTTATTGCTTTTCGAAGTATTTTCCGCGAAATTTGACACATTTTTCCATACGATGGAACCAATCATTGAAGCAACCATTCCATTCGGAAGTTGGGGTCTCCAAAATGGCCGTTTTGTAGGCGTCCACAGCTTCTTCAGGTGATGAAAATCTCTGTCCACGCAATTTATTCTTTATTTTAGGGAAAGTATAGAAATCATTAGGGCTTAGGTCGGGGCTGTACGGCGGATTGTCTAATAATTCTATGTTTTCTTGCTCTAAAAACTCTTTTGTTCTGTGCGCGGTGTGAGAACTCGCATTGTCGTGATGGAGGATGATGCGGCGGTTGCAGTTCTCTTTACGGAGTTCAGAAACGACCTGTGGCAAACAAATGCTAGCATACCATTCTGCATTAACCGTTCTTTGTCCCTCAAGAGGAATAGTCGTAACATGGCCGGTTTTGGAGACAAACGTGGCTACCATTTTTTTTGCGACACTCCGTGAACGAACAATTTTTGTTGGCTTTAACTCATTTTCGAACACCCAAACTCGTGACTGGTTTTTTGTTTCGGGTTTGTACGCGTATATCCAGGATTCGTCACCTGATACGATGTTGTATACAGCATTTGAGGATCCTGCGTGGAATCTTTCGAGAGTTCTGACGCACCAAGTAACGCGAGCCGCTTTTTGCTCTTCACAGAGCGAATGCGGTATCCATCGGGAAAACAACTTTTTTACACCTAATTGTTCATGCAAGATTATTTGTATTTGACTCATGCCAATGTCTAAAGTTGCCTGAATTTCGCGGTATGTCACATGTCGATCTTCCTCAATCAGCTTACGCACAACATCAACGTTTTCTTGAGTGACTGCAGTTTTTGGACGACCTTGACGGGGATCATCACTGAGCTTGACACGTCCACGTTGAAATTCAGCAAACCAGCGATAAATTGTGGTTTTGGATGGGGCTTCATCACCAAATGCAGAAATCATCCGGTCAACACACTGTTTTTGTGTTAAACCACTTCGAAAGTCATAATAAAATCATGGCTCTTGAATTTTCTCGAGTCAATTCCATTTTCTCAACGACTAAACAAGTTTGACAAAACCTTGTAACAAGACCGAGAATCATTTTTTTAATAAATAAATGGTATTCGATTTTTAAAACCAAGGAGTTTTCAATTAAAAAGATTTTAATATGACAGAAACAGTGGAAATATTCCATTCCCGATACTTTTAGTGCAGCCCTCGTATATACGGTCTTACTTTCAGGCTTCAACAATAATCGACAATTGAAGCTTTTCTCATTATAGTTCTGGTCAAACTTATCACGAGAGGCCCTCATCGTCAACGGTTCGCTCGCTGCGGTCGCGGGACTTTAATTAGAAATTGTGTAACCAGGGGCCACGGAGAAAATACAAAGAGGAGGTGGCATAGGCAACTGTGCACCGTGATTCAAAGGAAGGTCTGACGTCATCGTTAACCTCATCATTATTACTTTATTAAAGCCGTCCTATTTAATGACGTTTTGTCATTCAAAAACATAAAATTTTGACTACTCTCAAAAAGATACATCAGTTTTTTTGTTTTGATTTGATTTGTGTATGATCACACCCGGCTTGACGCGACCTAAGATCTAAGGAGAACAATAATCTAAAAGAAACCTGTTCACTCTGGATTTGAAGGTACTTTTGTTGTACCCTTAGGGGAAAACCGACCAGAGGCTCCAGCAGAGAGTTCATGTAGAATTGAACTTTTGGTGCGTATGCGGAGAATATCTAGGGGGTCAGATGGAACGCTTTCCCAAATGTACTTGTACATACACGATAATTAGCTTTAAAAAAAAAAACAACCGACTTCAACTTCGAATACCTGCGGATGACATCTTCATATTTTCTAGTGATTTTGATTTAAAAACCAAACTACTGCATCGATTTCGATAAAATGTATAAAAAAACAAAATCAGTTCATAATTGGCGGAGTAATCGAGTATAACATACATACAAAAAAAAACATACAGTCGAATTGAGAACCTCCTTTTCTGAAGTCGGTTGATAAAAATTATAAAATAAGTGATGGCTATGTCGTACTGTAGTCACGATCGCGGTGTCTATCTGTCACAAAGTAAGCAAGCTGGGCGCTTTGACCACTCCCTGTAAAATATCGTTAAAGAATCGTAATGCCATCTCCTCTTTGTAGCTGCTCTGTAACAACGGGTGCCGCGGCCCGTAAGCATCCGTCTGGAACTGCGCTTGTTTGTATAATGACCCTCGTTTGTGGACTTCGGACTGTACATTCTGAACTAACTGTTGGCCGAAATGTGCCTTTGCTCTAGTCTAGTGCAAGTAGCGCGGTCAATGATTGACGTTCATTAACATTCATTATCAGCCAGAAGACGTCCACTGCTGGACGAAGACCTCCCTCTTAATAGGAGGGGTTGACATAATCCCCACGCTTGGCAGGCGGCTTGGGGATCGCAGAGTGTTCACCACCGTTAACCGAGATTTAGGACATACCCAGGTCCATTGACATTGCCATTGTAAAACTGTAACGTTTCCTTATTTTATGGCATTAGGTAAATAGATATAGGCTTGCGTTTGACTGCCATCTCGCATGATGTTAAACGAAGATGCAGCCTACGATAGAGCATGCTTACCTAGAAGAAACCGATTCATGTGCTAAACGAAGTCACCCAGATTATAATTATCGGGAACCTGACCGAATACTCACTCGGGCAGTTTTCATCAGTACCAGTCATGCATTCCACTGTTTAGCAGTTCGCACTTTGAAATTGGGATTAGTCCTAGAGTACTACTGGATGTACGCACCTTTCTGTCACCTCAGGACTCCTCTCAGAACTCTTCCACCGTAGCGGAGACACGCAAGAATTGAACAATCACTAAAAATTTAATTTCATTTCAATGAATGTGATTGGTCCATTCCTGCACATAAACGCTATGCACCGTCTAGTCTCCGCTTCGACGGAAACCCATCTTTCTCGGGTAATTGTTTCTGATTTTGTGCTAATTCTGTTTTTTGTCTTGCCATGGACCTTGAAGAATAATGCACTATGTACCTTATCCATGAGTACTATTCAGCCAACTGTCCTGTTTGACCACTATAACTGCAATGTTAACATCGCGTACAAGTATCTACATAAAATATACATGCATTTTACCTTATGTGTTTCGATTTACCTGCACGGGCTGTCTTCCTCGTCACGTATTCAAATAAAATCTTAACGATATCCTGTTTGTAGTTAAAAAAAAAAATTCGTCTTTTGGGAACAACCCATTATAGCAACGGTTTACAAAATATCCCTTTTCTCGGGTATAAACAAGATTGTTGCATACTTAGGCGCAAATTTGTAAGCTCGAGCTCAATTTAAGGCGAAATATTTAAGTGAATACCCTTCGGTCAAAAACCCTAACCGTTGGTCATGTACGTTATTATTGATTTAAGTATATGGTTCTGTGCCTTTGCGGCACCTAAAATATCTTTGCTAGCAACTCGTGCACTGAACTTGAACATAAAAATATTATGAAATGTTACAAAATTTCATTTAAGTCTAATTCGAATCAACGATACTCGACTTATTCGTCGAAGGAGCATAAATGCCAACGCCGATTTCTAGTAGATTAAGATCTTTGTTTCATTCAGCCGTTTATCGTATAAATAATTTACCTATTCAACAAATTTTATTATGAAAACTGACGTGGTTTTGACACATTTTTTGTTTTATTTATACGGGAATACTCACGTTTAATTAAATCTGATACTCCGACTATAGTTTCAATCTGACGCGACGTGAGCTGCACGCGCGTCGGTTTCTGTTTTCACTCTTTGAAAAAGGTCACCGGATGTGATCGAATCTATAGTCGGAGTATCCGATTAAATTAAACGTGATTATTCCTGTATAAATAAAACAAAATTCTATCCAACAAAGGTTGTAACGCAGTTGATTCCGAAGAAAATGACATGTAATGTACTGTTATTGCAAAAGACGGAATATTTGAATATATTTCCATTGATGAACAATAATTGAGTTTCCGAATACCGAAATCAGTTCAGTCGTATTCATCAAACTATAATTTTCTAAAATGAGTAGATATTTAGTTTTATCTCTTTATTATTCAAATATTAAAGAGCATGCAATTTCATTTCCATATTTCAACAATGACAATTAGCCTACATTTTCCCATTTTAACTCTATTATTATTAACTGTTTTTTAGGTATGAGGGTAAATTTAAGTAATACGTATTTTAATTATTTAGGTATTTACTTTTAAATAAATGTATTTGGGTTGAAAAAAATCCTTAAAACAATACGCTTTATAGAAAAAATCTTTCATCATTGAGACCGATATATTATTGTATTGTGAACTGAGGTAATTTTTAGTTAAACGTGATTAATACCTTCTAAATAAAACAAACTCTTCAGATTTGTCACGTTTTAAGAAGTAACTCTGCTATTATTTTAACTAAAATAAAATGTAACCAGGCGTGAGCTGTGTTTGTTCTTGGCTTAAATCAGTTTTTTGGAATGTGCTATATAATGAGAATCGTTCACATATTTAACATAAAGGGTGAACTTAGGCACAATATATCAATCCTATATATATACTTAATGTTTGATTGACTTATAGATGTAGGTACCTACTGCTTCTACTACTTCTGTGTTGTTCATGTTGTGTACACATTTATTAAGGAATGCAATCTAGAACAAATTATTTGTAACCTATACAATGCATATGTAAAGACTGTATTCTGTTTTGTGTATCAAATAAATAAATAAATCCGAGTTCGCTAACGATAAAGTTATCGCCAAACCTTACACGCAGTAAGAGAGTTACGTTTCACTAAGAATGCAATCATCAAAGGCTGGCACGTTTCCAGTATAATAACGCTTAAGCATTGAACATAAAGTTCAATATGGTTACTTGTTGCGATTAAACGTTGTCTAAAAATCTTCGGGTTTTCCCTTTGTGGTTTCCGCAGATACGCTCTTTTTGGTGAATGGAATACAGAAATAACTTTCTCGGATTTAACATTGAGTACGCACGCTTTGCGATTTTTATATATTATATTATCTTTATTGTTGCAGGATTATTCTAAGGAATGCGTAGCGCATGTACAGAAATATCTAATGAAACATGAAGTACCACCGAATCTATTTGAGGTAATATATTTTTTTTATACTCATAATTCAACATGTTGAAAATATCTCCAGGCCTTAACTAAGCTGCTGTAACATTAACGTTCGTGTTCCAGCCGTACATTGAAGAAATATTTCAACACTTACGAGGAGAACCATTCAAAAATTTTTTAGAAAGGTGAGTGGAATGTTTTTAATTTAAATTTTTAATGCCTTATCGAACGAGGCGAGGGAGGTGGTGTTACATTCCCAAGCAATGAATTATTAAAATTCTTTCAATTATTATATAAAGCTACGTATTTTGTTTCAGCGACAAATACACGAGGTTTTGTCAATGGAAAAACTTAGAATTGAATATTCAGCTCACAATGAACGACTTCAGCGTCCATCGCATCATCGGACGAGGGGGGTTCGGTGAGGTTAGTACTAGTTAAAAGTTCGGAAAAGTTAAATCTTCTCACCTTTACTTTCAAATTTGTAACTTGTTGGATAAAGACAAAAGACAAAATTAACTATTATGATACTATTCCACGTTTATACAAGCCTTCGGAGATGATCAATTGCAATGGACACGACAACTGAATTTGGTAAAAACCTTTGCCAAATGCAATTGATCGTCTCGCCAAGCCTTTATTAAGGCCCTAGTAGTTTTTCCATACACATAGGGTCTAAAGGTGAAGCGTTCACATACCTGGGCCCAAATATCTTATGCTCTTAACATTACCAGTTTAACAATACTACAACATTACATTAACAGTTTTCTAAATCTAGATGGCGTAAGTATAGTAAACTTAATAACCCCCATTATTATAGATTTCTTATTTTAAAACTTATTACTTATAAACTTATTTTAAATATTATGCAGTACAGACTGCCTATTCTAATGTGAAATTAAGTAACACGCTTAAATTTAATATCTTCCAATAACTATATCAGAGACTCGGAGATTCCAAGGAACCTTCAGCTGCGACTGTTAATAGAGCACAAATTTGTTTCACCAATGTATTTAGGGTCTCGAAATTTTGAAACGCTAAATATTGTGACAGAATAAACACTACGTAGCTTAGCTGCGTAGCTTAGCAATTGCGTCCATTGCCTTTTTATATCAGGTATTAGGTTATCAGATAACGCTTTGATCTAGTTTAAAGTAAATTGCCATGTCATCTCAATTCATATTTCAAAGCGATAACGGTCAGTTTCCCTTAACAATAAAACCAGCACCGTGAAATGAAGATGTCAACTAGCCGCTGGATCTATTCGCTCTTTCCAAATTAGAATTCCATTCGAGCTCTGTACATTTCACTAAATCCATATTCATTTCAGCCGGCTGGAAAACCACCACGCAATTGTAATAAAACACATTGTAGGTATAGAATGTTGATGGACTCATATGTAGGTCATTGCAGAACCTATCTAAGTGTTGCACTTCACCAGAGATACGGCATGACTGGCGTTAACTTGGATGTTTTCTAAAGAAATTCGCTCGTAAGCTTTTGCTGAAGGATGTTCCACCGATTTTAGAAGGAGGTCCGATAGTCCGATTGAAAACATTGGTATTATCTTAAGGGGTCATTTGTTCATTCATCAATCATTTGGTTTGTTTGTTCTAGTTTCTATAACCACAACCGTCAGCCATGTCAGAGGCTTTCGGGCGGCACATTAACTCTGACACTAGGGCTGGCCACTCAGCCTATACGAACTTACTTTTTAGGGGGTCATTGGACTCATTATAATGAACAAATTTAACTGCAAAATCAACGCGGAAACTGCTGCTCCATACATTTTGGCGTACGTAATCAGCGACAGTGATAATGGAATGAACGGGCCCAGCGCTTGCAAATCGTTCAAAATTAAAAAGTCAACACAATCAAGCATACCTGGCTAAAAGTTTGCATATTATATTTGCCAGAAAATAGAGATAGTGAATCTAATTCCTGCATGACAAAAAGAGAACACATGTACATGTATTAGAAGTTTGTATTGTCGTATCGTACGGCTCGCATGTTGCAAAGACAGAGTATGTCTGACGCGAGAGAGCCGGCGCTCAACATATAGTCTTCAAAATCCGTGCGCTTATTTCCCGTCCATGCATTTAATCATTGTCGCTGTTCGTAATTACATTCTTCAGTATGGGACAGCAGATTTTTTTTCGCTTTGTCAGGGTTGCTTTCATGGTACAAGTTGTCTATTATGATTATTTTAATGACCCCATTGGCATTAGATCATCATCAGCCCGGAGAAGTCCACTGCTGAACAAAGGCCTCTCCCTTAGACCGCCACACTGTACGACAACCTGCCATTTGCATCACCAGTTGCCCGTGACTTTTACAATGTCGTCGGTCCACCTAGTGGGAGGCCTTCCTACGCTACGTCTTCCGGTTCGCGGTCGCCACTCAAGAACCATTTGGCATTAGATAATTCCAACAAATTCAATTTGTCATCATGTGAACTTGCTGAAATTTATAATTCTTAGAAGATTTTTTATAAACTAATAGGCTAGAGTAGAGGGTACATTTTTTGGTCGTTCGAATGCATTTTAGCAAGTACCGAAAATCGATAATATTTTTGTGTGAAAACTCATGCTGCTCATAAGTTTCGAACACGTGGATAATAGATGCGGTCTACGATGTCGCATGCTTGTCTAGAAGACATGAAGAGATAGAAGACATGCTTGTCTTCTAGACAAGCATGCGACATCGTAGACCAGCGAGACTTGAACTTCATATTGTATCTATTGGGAAACTCACTCGGGCTGAGCACTCAACTGTTTAACAGTTCGCGCAATGAAAGTAGAATCAAAGTGGCTTTGTAGTGGTAGGACTCTACTGCAGAGTCCGCCTGGGGAAGTACCATACCTTTGCCATTTATTCAACCGCCAAGCAGTAGTGTGCAAGCATTACTGTGATCCGGTTTGAAAGGCAATGTTACCAGATAAATTACTGGGTATGAAGAGATTTAACATCTAATATCTCAGGGTGACGAGCGCAGTGCAGTGCGGCGCAGGTTTGTGTTCGCAAGTTCACAATTCTAGCACTGCTACGCTGTTAGGTGCAGGCGTGACGCTTACCACCAGGCGAACGTCTTGCTCGTCTCGTCACTTGAATGTATAAAAAAATATATACAAAAAAAACAAACTGTGTTCCGAGTTTAGAATATCAACCCAAACCGTTCTTGATAATCTGTTTGGATTGCAATAAACCAAAAGTATAACTTTTGCAGTTTCTTGAGTTAGCAATATTATCAACAATCAGCAGTTTGCGCTTTACGACTGGAATTGGGCAGCCTTGCCAGAACATCGTTGTGTAACTGTTACTGTAGCGGGGCTAAATTGAAACGGATTCCTAATGTTTCCTAATGGCTTGCTGCGATCATTGCTACGAGATTGGATGAAACTGTGATCGCGGTGTTACGTCGTGAACAGAGGTGTTATTTGTTTGATATACTTTCCCAAATTGGTCTTGGAACAAACAGTTTCCGCAATATGAAATTACAATAAGATTCATACAATATTCTGTAACCCTTTGCATTACGATCCTTTAAAAAAATATTCTATACAATGATTCATAATTTAAGATCAAAAATGTTAACAAAGGGGTTAACAGAACGAAAAAAATTAAAGAAAACTGCTATCCACAATTTGATAATAGACATAATTATTAATTGATATTAAATTATAATTATAACATGATAAACTTGAATTATTAAAAAAATATTTAATGGTTAGTTCTTGTACAATTGTTATTTTAAACAAAACTATAAAAAATAAAATAAATAAATGGTAGTTTTTTCGTGAGCAGTTATTTTTCTTAGATAAGTCTAAGAAAAATAAGCAGCAGAACAACAGCAGCAGAGATTTGAAACATTTTGTGCAATAGTAGCCAATTTTTTTTCTGTCGGTTCCATTCGCTTCAATCTCCGAATTTGAGTGTGTATTTTCGTGTTGTTGTTAAAGATTTTGTTATTTTAAAGTTTTTTTCTTGGCGGTGCTTTTTCGATGTAATTTCTTTGTAGTTATTATCTTTACCGATGGTTTATTCGTACATAAAAATAATGATCGACCTAGACATTAACAAATTAAAAAAAATTGGACCGGAAGTAATAAATTAACTTTCAAACAAACAGAATCTGAAATTTCAGATTTAAATAAAAAATAAACAAACATGATCTTAATGCTTATGGCTTTTTTCTTACTTTGCAAGAGCTTATGCTACTGTCGTAATGCAATAAAATGGGTATCTAACACGGTGGGTTTAGCTCTGAGCGGCTTTCAAAGTCAGCTTGGCGAAATTTTCATACAAATAGGTACAATGCGAAAACATTATTCGTCAAAAATTCCCCCCCGTAATGCACCCTGCCCAAACGTGCCCATTATAGCGGCGGCGTTACCGCGCTGGATGGACAGAGAAATCTGCTGCGTCAAAAACCACCCAGCGCGGGGGTCCCGGCCTTTCTCTCTCAGACGCTGCCCAATGTCCCCTATGAATTTCCTTGCATCGGCACACCACGGGCCCGCCGTTTCCACAGCAAAGGGGACAAAGTCGTAGGCCAGGGCCAAATCGGCATACTTACGACTCTTGCCCTTTGCGGCCAACTCTGCAGCGGAACCGGCACGTTGCTGGGATCCCCGGAGGTGGCAAGCAGCGAAAGTACACACGCACGTGGCATCCCAAACAATGCACCGACCCCTCTGCCACGGGACCAAAGTAAGCCCGTCTGGACGCTTACCATCAGCCCGGGACAATCCCGGGGGTTCCAACACTGAAGGCACTTCAGCTGACACAAGAGCGCGCCTCAGGATCTCGTTCAAAGCATGGTGCCGAATACTAATCTATTTTGGAATACCTACCAAATTGTTTTATTTTATTTGGGTTAATGGCTTAGTGCACACCCGGAAACATTATCAAAAAAAATGTATAACTCCGAAACTATGCCAAATCGTAGAACATACATGGGGTAATTTCGTGAAGCCCTTGGTACGAAGAATACAACATTTTCGTGTTGGCGTCACCGTTTGGACCATTCTGTATTACCTAGGCATTGTTTAATGTCTTGTAGCAATAAACACAATTATGGTTTATAGTTGAGAATATTTCCAAGTACTTATTACAATGGAAACCATATTTTGTTTAAAACAGGTTGAGCGCACCTGACCTTACACTTACAATGACATTTGTTGACATTTCTTTCTTTACATTATTGATCTTTAATTATTATGAGTCTGGGTATAGTTAAAAATATTTGGCGTGCTTTTACGTGTAACACTTCTCGTCACAGAGAAGTTTATAGGTAATTGACAAATGTACGAGTTTTATAAAGGCGAAAAACAGTGGAATATAGATTGCCTAGAAAGTATTTAGCGCCTTGAAACATACACTATGAGCGCAAACAATGCCGATGATGAAAACACTCGGTACATTGTCCCGGGAGTAAATTATAAACTTTACGACTATTTAAACATCCGGATGAAGATACTTCCAAACGCTATAAAACAAGTCCAGTTCTGCCAAATCGCGATCAAAGATGTTTATTGTTTATAGCGAATGACGTGCAAAAGTAGATTACGTTTCCATCAACGTTGGAACTACTACGTAAATTGTATTTCGATCGATAAGTTGATGCATGGTGCATAATATTGATTTAAAAGCATCTGTGCAGTAGGCTCTTAAGTCTAGACCTATTAAAGATATATGTAGATAAATCGTCTAAACTATGCTTGAACTGTACAGTGTACAAGCAAATACTCACTATATTTAACAACAGCACAGAGTACAGTTTCATTTTAAGGCCCAGAAAGGGCACGTTGTTATCAGCCTTGTTTATTTAATACTAGACTAGCTGACCCGGCGAACTTCGTACTGCCTATAAGTTTTTTTTGTGAATTTTTACGATGTTCGGTTTCCGATTTTGCTATTCAGGGCGGAGAAAAATCCAACAAATCAAAGGTCATAAAAATCGGAACAGTCGTTCATTAGCTATAAATGGTGTACATCTTCATCATCATCAGCCACAAGACGTCCACTGCTGGACGAAAGCCTCTCCCTTAAAGGGGTTGCCATAATTCCCACGCTTGGCAGGCGGCTTGGGAATCACAGAACGATCACCACCGATAATCGAGAGGATGATGCTGCCCGTCCTCCGGTGGTTCTGGATGTAGTGATTATACATAAATGTACACCATTTAACCACTAACCCGAATTTTCATTATAAAAAAGTATGTAAGCTTATTTATAAGCACAAAGAAAAAAAAACGCATAAAAGCTTAAACTCACAAAACTTATAAAATCACTTTGTAATGTGTAAGCTGGATAGCGGCGGATTGTATTTTGGGTCTTAAGAGACAGTTCAGTTTAAGTAATTCCATGACATTCTGGGAACCTAGCACATCAGCATCAACCTTTAACATTCCATTGCTTAGCATGCTTAGCATGGCCTACACTTAAAGAGCGAGCGGGTTGACCCTAAAAACTTCAATAGTATTATGAGACTGCAACGCCGCGTCTAGAACTAAAATAATTTTAAAATCATAATCATAATAACATCATTATAAAATCATAATATCATTTTTTTTTAAACTCTCTTTCTGTCTCTCTTCTCTTCTCTAACTCTACTTAGTAATTGCGTTTGTTTGTTTTTATGAACATCTATGTCGACGTTGTGAATGTAAATTGACGTCACAGCGGTATGAATAGAAAATTATTTTAATTGGCACGTGGTTAAATAGATATCCCCTATTCCGTCAATTGTTGCAAAACGTTGGTGACGTGAATGCATATTTGATCTAATTGTTGACTATTATTATTTTTTCTCTCTTTTTCTGTCTCTCTTCTCTTCTCTAACTCTACTTAGTAAGTGCGTTTGTTTGTTTTTTATGCACATCTATGTCGACGTTGTGAATGTAAATTGACGTCACAGCGGTATGAATAGTTTTTTTTAAATTGGCACGTGGTTAAATGGATATCCCCTATTCCGTCAATTGTTGCAAAACGTTGGTGACGTGAATGCATATTTGATCTAATTGTTGACTACATGTAACACGACTAATTTTACCTCATTTAAGTAGGGATACTCATTAGGTAGCTTTTAGTTTATTTTAGTGCTCAACGTTACTGTTTCTAGGTAGCGCATACTGTCGGTTCACTTCTACATTATCATCGGCTTCTTTTTTATTTAAGCACTCTGAATACCCGTTTTACATGTATAAGCACATAATAAATAATAGTACTACATACTATAATTCAATAATGATACCAATTGATTTGAATTAGAATGTGGTATTCGTTAGGCATAGATTGAAAATTCAAAGTTTTTAAATTATGTTTCTTGTTAAATATGAAGTCGAACGGAATTTCCTTCTGAATTAAGGATCTAAAGTTCCTAACTTACTGCTCTATAAAGGTATTCGTTGTCCAAACGGAATGAACTAGTTGTTTGACTCGCATGAAGGAATGAAAAGGCAACAACCGAGACTCACTAATAATTAGTGAAGACAAAGGCATAAAAAAGATAATATATTTATTGTTTAAACTTGTGGTAAAGCGCGAAGGGACGGCAAAAGCAAACGCAAACGGCAAATGGGGCAGTATTTTCAACCGACTTCAAAAACGGAGGTTCGCATTCGCCAGTATGTAATTTTTTTTAAAATGTGTGTTACGCGATAACTCCGCCAATTCTGAACTGATTTTGATGATATTTTTTTTGTTTGGTAGGTAATACTTCTGAGGTGGTCCCATATACATTTTATCGAAATCGGATCAGTAGTTTGGTTTTTAAAACAAAATTACTAGAAAATATGAAAATATCATCAGGGATTCGAAGTTGAAGTCGGTTGTATTTTTTTAAATAAAAAGCGTATTATGACCCATATTATGCGTTTTACACGTTTTTTTTTTCTAATCCTATTATGACGACTGAAAAGCATTTATAAACGGGAATTACACAACAGCTAGCTTTCTCCTGCGATTCAGAATGCATTGGGAACCAGGACCGGAAAACCAATAGGATGTACATGAACCACATGTACATCCGATTGGTTTTCCGGTCCTGTCTCCTTTTTCCAATTTTAGTTTTTGCTGTACCCCTTAGGTCCTATTCTGTTCCCGCCCACTTTTGTTCCCGTTCTATTTTTGTTCCATTTTATTTATCCATGCAGATTAAGAATCTATTAAAAAAAGGCATTTTAGAAAAGGTCAATTATGTTACTTAACCTAATGACTGCCAAAATCTATACTTGACAAGCGGGCCCTATACGCCAACGACGGACGCCAATACTTGCCAAAAAATATGGCCTACAAAAAAATAATCTTTTAAACGAGGTGTTTTATATACAGGTGTATTTCCTTTTTTTTCAGAAACTAATAGCTAAAAACAATATAACGCTTGAATAGGGTACATGATGATGATGTTTATATCGTTGAAACCAATAGCTTTGATGAAGAATTTAAGTAAATATAGTATGTTTATTGAAAGAATAATTTAAATCGGTTAATAATGTTCTGATATATGACCGTTTAAAGTTTTTGTTAGAGTTGTCTCTAAGTTGTCTCTGTCCCCTTCCCACAAAACAAAAAATTACGTCACGCCTTACTTGTCAGAATAGAATTTATATGGCGTACAGAGAAGTGATGTCACGATTTGCTATTTCGCCTCTCTGTCTAGTATGATATTAAAATGCTTATAAGTTGCTTCTTTTCGATCAGATTTTCGTTTTCTTTTTATTAATCAGCTATATTTATTGGCCACATTTTAATAGGACAATAAAAAAAAAACAGGCATCCTATTATCTTCATATTAATTTTTGGAGGTTTATATATTGTTTAGGAATACATTTCTGAAAAAACGCAATGACAGATACATGTCTACAGTAGACCTAGACTTTATAAAAAAATAATATTGCTCTAGCTAGAGGCATTATCCAGGAAGAAAATAAGGAAATACGTTTGTATGGAGAAGCGCTCACCAGATTCCCCTTTAAGTATTGCCACCCGCTTGAACACCTGTAATACCTTCAGGCCCAGATAGTTGAATAATCAAAATTTCGTATTCTAATAATGTTGGCTTCCACAATCATTAATTTGTGAAATCTTGAATGTATTATGTCGATTATTCA
Source organism: Erannis defoliaria (assembly GCA_905404285.2). Lineage (NCBI taxonomy): Eukaryota > Metazoa > Arthropoda > Insecta > Lepidoptera > Geometridae > Erannis > Erannis defoliaria. The sequence continues at coordinate 11,461,033 of FR990080.1, read as the reverse complement.
TAATGTTAAATATGATTTCGGAATCTTTGTTCTTTTCTTAGTTATTTATTTGGTTGGCGTACAGAGCACGGCGATGTATTTATGCCGTGACGAACAAAGGGTATTTTCTTAACTACTCTGTGCTTTACAGGCACTTATGCATCGATAAACAAAACAATGTGCATGAATGTAATACGGATAACATTGCGCAGGTATACGGGTGCCGGAAGGCGGATACAGGGAAGATGTACGCGATGAAGTGTCTCGACAAGAAGCGGATTAAAATGAAACAAGGCGAGACGTTGGCGCTCAACGAGAGGATCATGCTGTCGCTAGTCAGTACTGGGGTAAGTGATAAGAAAAAACAAGCAATATACACCCCGCTGATGGTATTAGTGAAGCGACGGAGAGATTGGATTAGGGCGGTTTGGTGCCGTTCGCGATATCCGTCTGCGATATGTCAGTCGCAACCGAATTGCAGAATACGCCGTATTACATAACGGCTAGCCATTTTAAAGAACGGAGCTGTTTTATAAAGGAGCGTATTAACGTTTAGCCGAATTGTATTACGGCTGTTAGAAGGTCCGCCGCGTTCTATGTGTGCTTTGCGTTATACAAAACGGCCAGCCATGATGTAATTGAGCGGCCCATGATCCGCCACTTTGGCAATATTTCGTTAAAATATTTGACACTCACGGCGCTTTGGCTGTTCGATAACATAAAATTTACCTTTTCATTTGGTTATAATATGTTTTTATCTGCTACTTACTTACTTATTTACCACTTCTCACTCTTCTTACTCACTTCATATTCAATATTCAAGAATGAACGTTGATGTATAATAAGAATGTTATGTTTATTATCTTTGAATTGCATTCTTAGAATTGAAGTCTTTTATATTTCACTAGAAGAATTATTCATTCCTTGAAAAGTCTTTCACGTTTCAAGTGTATCTAAAAATATTAGCATTCTTTGTATCGCAACGCAAGGACTTCCTCGTCGCGATCTCGCTTCTGGGAAGTTTAGTTTGAGATTTAGTAAAATTGTATGGTTTAGGTATGTTATATCCATTACACTGTGCATAATTACGTTATGTACTTGTAGCCCAGGAAAGTTAGGGGTTGTCCTTGAATAAAATAAAAATTGCTTTTTATTTTCTACGTATTATAACGTAACCTATCTCTCGTATAAAAAGTCTAAAATTACGCAAAATGCGTTTCCGAGCCAAACCAAAATGTTAATTTTGTATAAATAAGAATGTTCACACATTAGATTTTCAGCTTTTCATATTCTCTATTAAAAGCATAAAAATCGGGTGAAAAATATTTTTTATACGCCAATTCGTTTCCGAGATACATAATTTTCAAAATAAGTGCCCGACACTAATTTCCGCACGTTGGCCTTGTACGGTTCACTACGAACCGTTACCTTTGACCGTGATTCACTACTACTTCGTTTCAATATTCCAAGGTCATATTTGCTTAATTTAATTTTTTACTGATTGTCCGTCAACAAATAAAGCCAATCATAGCTGAATATTTTAATTTTTTAATTTGCAAGAACCGCCATACTAAGTGTCGTATAGTGACTGGGCTATTGAGCTTAGCAAGCATAACAGTTAGGGAAAATATATTGTTGTGCTCACATAATTATTATTGTGCCAATTATTGTGTGTAGTATTTTTTTATTATTTACTTTATCGTTATTGAAGCTATGGCTCGGACCGCTAGACTAAAACGGATACAAAATGAATGAGCCAATTTTGATTTAGTTTTTTTTGTTTGAAAGATGGCTTTAAATCAAGAGAGTCAGGAATAAAAAATAAAAAATAATATTTTGGTAGTAGTATTGGAACTGAATCGTAACTGCTGACCTTTTGGAACAACTCAGAGTTACACAACGGGCAATGGAGAGAGCTATGCTCGCGGAGTTACTCGCGGTAAAATCCGGAAAGAGGATATTCGCCAAACTCACCGACATAGCTCGCAGGGTTTGCAAGTTGAAGTGGCGCAGGGCAGGCCACATCGCTCGACGAACTGATAACCGATGGGGAAGAAAGGTTCTTGAGTGGCAACCGCGAACCGGAAGACGCAGCGTAGGAAGGCCTTCAACTCACGCATGCGTTCAGAAGTGGACGTCTCCGGGCTGATGATGACGACGATGTTCACCGTATTCTCTTTGAATAATGGAACGATTTAGAAAAGTATTTTTCCTTTGTTTGAAGCAGTATATTCTCGAGGTGGTCTCGTTTTTAAAGTTACTTGTTGTTAATACACCATATATTTTTTTTTATAAAGGAAAACACACGAGATTTTACCGTTGTGCTCACATTTCAGTCCAAATGCTCCCTAATCGAGAGCAACGAACTGAGCGACAAGCATAATTGTGTGCTCTACAAATATGCCGTGAATGCTCCGTTTCGGGCGAATGTTTACGATATATTTTATGCGTATTTAAACCTCTTCTATCGCTATAACTCCAGAACAGAATCTATCATTGCTTACATTACACTGACTCGTTTCAAGGCATAATTATTGATTGATCCTTCGCAGAATCATTACCGAAGGGTAATGATTCTGCGAAGGATAAAGGATGATGTTTATTCATCGCACACGACATCAAGTAAACAACTTGGGACGTGCAAACAAAGGGATTTACATAAGAAAGCTTACAAAAATATAATACAATTCGCAGGCGTTCGTAGTTTTCGTACCGTTACATCCTCGTCTAGACGGATTTGCGATAAATTGACTATGCCGTAACTATTGATTTACCTATACGCTGATTCGATATTAGGTTTATGTTACGAACTAATGCCGATATGATAACATTTTATGATAATTAATAGAACCATATCGCAGTAAGGCCCTCCTCCCACAGTGTTACATAGACGTGAACCTTAGGTCGCCTACTAGCATGCTACTCTATCGACGTTTCCGCACACGACGCTACCATAATAAGCCGTCGAGTACGACCACAGTTTAGTATTTTTTATTCAGGTAAGTGACGAGACGAGCAAGACGTTCGCCTGGTGGTATGCGTCACGTCTGCCACTAGCATTAGCAGTGCCAGAATTGTGAACTTGCGAACACAATCCTGCACCGCACTGCACAGCGCTCGTCACCCTAAAATATTAAATCTCTTCATACCCATTAACCAGTAATAATAGTAATTGTACGATATTTATATTCGGACGCCATTTTGATGCGACGCGCACTCGCCTTGCGTTGCGTGCGACCAGCAGGGCTAGCATGCGCACCGCGAGAAAATTTTCTCTATTTTTAAAAACAGGACAAGGCTACGAATCTGTATAAGCTTGTCTCGTTTTCGCACGACATAAAGACACGACAAAATTTTCTCGCGGCGCGCATGCTAGCCCTGCAGCACTGCAAGCGCGACTGATGTCAGACGTGTGTCGAACATAGCGAATTTGTACGGCGGCTACTGACGAGCAACTAGTAGGAGACGCGCACAATATTCGAGTCACTTGTAGATAGCATTGTGGGAGGAAGGCCAAACGTTATATAATTAGCGTGCTGGGTATATTCGCAAATGAGTCAGGGTAACGTTATCCCCAGGGATAGTAAATATCTATTGTTATGACTGTGGTTTACGTAACATAATTTAAAGATAGGATTAGGTTACTTTTTCCGACAACGCAAAAAGGACGTATGACCAGTCTATGTATCTTCTGTATATATAAAATTCAAAGTCCTGACTGAGATATCTACGCACAGCCTAAACCGCTGGTCCTAGAGACATGAAATTTGGAGGGTGTGTTCTTTGTGAAGTGTAGGTCCACTAAGAAAGGATTTTTGGAAATTTTACCCCTAAAAGGGTAAAATAGGGGATGAAAGTTTATATGAAATTCCGTCAATTTCGAAGTTACGATCTTCAAATTTTGTGTTTAGAATGACCATTTAAAATTAGTCTATAAATGACTCGGCGTTTTTAATAATTCCATCCCTGAAGGGGTGAAAAAAGGAATGAACTAAATTACTACTTATCAAACGTATATGAAAATAACCAAAGTGGTTTTATGGTAGAGATAGACCGTTGAAAGTTGGTAATGCTAAAATATAATCGTTTAAAGAAGAAATCGAGTTATAAAAAAATACTTGCTTAATCCCGTTAACTTGTATTATTTATAAATGAACAGTAATAAGTATTTTTACAATAAACTTTCGGTTTTATTATATTGTTCTTTTTGCATTGAGTTAAGTAAAAGATGGAATTTCTTACCAAGGAACTTGTAACCAAGAACATAAACTACTTGCTTGCTTGGGATGATTTAAATTGGTGAATTTTGGGAGCGGGCTGAATTTCTTCCGTACGCAGACGAAGTCGCGGGGGACGTCTAGTAGTAATATATAAATCTTCGTAATGGACAAGAGATTATTCGCTGTATCGGGAAATGAAACTGAGAATCAAAGTCAAGTGTTTTACAATCCAGCCCGCACACGCGTTGACAAATGCCAAGACGTAGTTCTCCAGGCTTGATATTCTATTTACCGCGAATTATTAAATTTCAGAAACTTTTAAAAGTATTCCTAAAGAATTTTGGGAAGAACAAAGGAAGAAAGTTGGTCGGATACACACAGCGATATTTTCGCTACAATATATTACCTATGTGAAAAAGATAAAGACGAAATATTTTTAATAATTAAAGCGGTAACCCGCAGTTTTACTTGCAATTCTCTCATATTCACGTATTTTACGTAATAAATAGTAATAATTGGTAGAGATCTAAATGATTTTCCCTAATTGAGTAATAACCATTTCTCTCAACAGACCCTGATAGTTACTTACGCATTTAATACATTAAGATGATACGACTGTGTGCGCTGGCATCAACCGAGGCTGCCCGCTTCCGAATTGTCTCGTCTAAAATAGGTTAAAGGAAGGGACTTCACTGCGCAAACTCAGGCCACAAAAGGCTATTTTGTGGGACGTCCGACGGCCTCTACGTCTACACGTTATGTTTACGATGCTATTTACATTTGTACCTCATGTGGTGTAACATTCTCGGCATGGATAACGCTAATTTAATGAAATGTAGTGAAGAGCCGTTGTTCCTATTTGTACTCCGCCAGACATTATTACTTACTATAGTCATTTTATCATATGAAGCAGTCCTAGAAATCTTTAATGATGATTCTGGGGATAGTTTATATTTTTTTCTAGCACATAAGGTAATACATACAGCAGGTATATTTTTTTACGTGCCTGCGGGGCTAAAGTGGGTACCCTAAGAAGTGGTAAGCCTCAGATCTCATGTTTGTCACTAAATATACATGAGATCTGAGACATTCTTTACTTTTGCTCCCTAGGTGTAATAATCTTCTATTACGGTTTTCTTTTGTTATTAATAAATAGAATGGCACCGAGATTAAACATCTGTGTTTTGTATCTATTTACAATAATACGCTTTTAATTAAAAATACAACCGACTTCAACTTCGAATACCTGGGATGACATCTTCATATTTTGTAGTAATTTTGATTTAAAAACTAAACTACTGAATTGATTTCGTTAAATGTTATTTGGGACCACCTCTGAAGTATTTACTACCAAACAAAAAAATAATCATTAAAATCCGTTCATAATTGGCGGAGTAATCGTCGTAAATACATTAAAAAAAAAACAGTCGAATTGAGAACCTCCTTTTTTGAAGTCGGTTGAAAACAAAATTTTCTCTAAATCGAGTATAAAGTAATCGGAAATAAATTGACTCAAAATGTAACTTTTGACAAACACCCCTTTACAGTTTGAATTTTAAGAATTTATAATTTACAATGCCTGAAATAAAACTTTTTATTATTTTATTATTATTATTATTTACAAAAAAATACCGCGGTCACTTGTCTTTTCATGCATTCATTTACATAAACAAACATACGAAAGGCTTGCTTTTTAACCGACTTCAGAAAAGGAGGAGGTTCTATGTTCGACGGTATCTATGTTTTATTTTATGTATGTTCACCGATCTCTCCTTCAATTGTGGACCAATTTAGAAAATTCTTTTTTTATTTTAAAGGGTGGTCCCATGTTAATTTTAAGTCGGTTGTTTTTTTTTGAAAACGTTTCTTTTATATTCAAAATTCACCAGAAATCATTTTTTTAGTTTTTGTTTACTAGCTAACAGTAAAGTCGCTAACGCTTTACTAAGGCATGACTTGGACTTAACTGTAAATAGTTTTGCTTAACTTTTACTCTAAAACATAAAAAACTATTAAAACTTGACACTCGCAGAGAGCTCAAAGAGCGATGCCAACATGTGAGAAGAAACACCTTATACTCAGAAAAACCTTCAAAGAAATACATACATGCAACAAAGTCTTCAATAATAATGATACACAGAACCATGAAACACTACACAAAAAGAATAACATTGCAACTACTGTGTGCTACTGTCCTTGTTTCGATTGGATTTACATTGACGTTTTAAATGCATTATTTATTAACGTACGTCGCGGTGACGTTCTTAATATGATAATTATAGGTACGCATGTATCTTAGCTTGTAGAACATGATATTCTAAAGTGACTTTCGGTGTAGTTGTCAGTCTATAAACTTGAGGCTGGTCCAAATTATTCTTAGAATAATTTCTCTCTCCTATTATCTTAGGAGGGGTCAGCATGTTTTTTTGCCCACTTCACTATATCAGCTTTAATCTCTGTCTTTGCTTTATCCTTATATACCCCTTTAATTTAACATAGTTATTACCCGTATATACGCAACGGGCAATGGAGAGAGCTATGCTCGGAGTTACTTTGCGCGATAGAATCCGGAACGAGGATATTCGCCAAAGAACCAAAGTTACCGACATAGCTCTCAAGGTTTGCAAGTTGAAGTGGCAATGGGCAGGCCACATCGCTCGAAGAACTGACAACCGATGGGGAAGAAAGGTTCTTGAGTGGCGACCGCGAACCGGAAGACGCAGCGTAGGAAGGCCTCCCACTAGGTGGACCGACGACATTGTAAAAGTCGCGGGCAACCGGTGGATGCAAATGGCAGGTTGTCGTACAGTGTGGCGGTCTAAGGGGGAGGCCTTCGTTCAGCAGTGGACGTCTCCGGGCTGATGATGATTACCCGTATGTCTTGAGCCCTCTTAGTAGTAGATGCAGATATACCTATATCTACTTAATGGATGTCCATTATTGCTGATGCTACCTATAATGTATACCTCCTGATTCTAGATATATCATCATGGATCCTTTTGTCATTGACTCAATGACTTATAACTAGGCGTTATGAATAAAGAATTGTATTGTATTGTATTGTATTGCATTACTTATATTTTGTATCGGTAGGACTCTACTGCAGAGTCCGCCTGGGGAAGTACCACGCCTTTGCCAGTTATTCAACCGCCAAGCAGTAGTGTGCAAGCATTACTGTGTTCTGGTTTGAAGGGCAATGTTACCAGATAAATTACTGGGTATTAAGAGATTTAACATCTAATATCTCAGGGTGACGAGCGCAGTGCAGTGCGGCGCAGGATTGTGTTCGCAAGTTCACAAGTCTGGCACTGCTACTGTTAGTGGCAGGCGTGACGCTTACCACCAGGCGAAAGTCTAGCTCGTCTCGTCACTTGACAGTATTAAAAAAATAAAAATAAAATATTATGGTTTTATATCCTAACTCATTTTATTTTTACGTCCCGTTAGCGTGGGATCAGGCCTTGGGATCCGAACGGAATACACCCCGTCGTCGCCGTTTTGTTGTTGTTGCTATATTCGACCTCCCTTTACCCCTACAGTATCGTGTCTTCCTCTGCCATAGTTACACCGTTTGCGTGTCGTAAAATTCGCGCTTCTCTTTAGTTAGTGTACTATACCCTCACTCCTTTGGTTTTAAATTATTACAAACAATCAACAGTGTTAACTATTAAACAATTAGCATTCCTGGGTGTTTTCTTGTCGGGAGTGAATCGGTTTTTTTTCTAGGCAAGCGTGCTTGATTGTAGACCGCATCTTGCTTCATATAAGGCGGTCAAACGCAATCATATCACCACAATAAAACCTGTATCAGAGCATGCTTGCGTAGAACGAAAATAGTATCTTCGTAGACCAGCAATTCATCATTACCATCATCAGCCAGAAGACGTCCACTACTGGACCAGCAATTGGGCCTTGGTAATTGAACATGTTGAACGAAATGCATAAGTATGTATTCCCATACATACTTTGGCAAACATAAATCCTCGACATAATAGTTAAACGCCACTATGTCCAGCGTTCAGTGGCTATATCAATTCGTATCTGATTGCTTATCGATCACAGCTGATTTGATTCAACGGATACAATAGGACCATACATATATTTATTTGCTTCGGTATCGGGGACATAAACGGTACCCGGCCAATTGGACTGAAACGAATGGAATCGCCCTCGATTTGCCCTACGAACTGGCTGCTTCCGCTGCATTTTGTTTTACCATTCCAATTCACATATCCATTTTGCATTTTTACATAAAGAGCAGTTTTGTAGGTCAGCCGTTGAATCGGCGAAATGATGTGATGTTTCCACACGTTCTCAATTTTCTTTATTGCTTCAATCAATGTCACATCTGTTTGCAAATACTTACTTATTATGTTCGGAACAACTTATTTTACCTTAAATTATGTTACGGAAAGTAGCGCATGTTATTAAAAGCTTTACATACGTGTAGGTACTATTTAATTCTTCATGACCTATAAAAGCTTCCCCGAAAGTTTAACAAGGCCGCTGGTTTCCGAACCGAAGTTTATAAACGCGAGCCGTCAGTAGTCAGTAGTTACGCCGCGCCGCCGCATATAGGTAGTCGACTTTTGGCATGAAATTTCTTTCTATGTGACCTTGTTTAAAAACTTTATGTTGTGAGGTAATAAAACGTTTTTATTTTATGTTTACGAGTAAGCGAACTCCGGTTTATAGGGTCGGGTCGATGTGAATGTCAAATTGTATCGATATTCTATCACATGAGATGTCCGTCGCGGGCTGATTCGAGTTTCTTGATGAATAAAGTTGATAGATTGCACCTTATTCAGTATTTATCGTCCGTGAAAATGTAGTATGATTTATTAACGTTACTAAGTTAATGTTAAGTTTTATATAACTTTGGGCCATCTGCCAGCCTCGGTTGATTGTTTTCAGTCAGTGATCTCTCGGTAAATTGAAACAAATAGCGGGAATTGATTCGCCATCTCTTTTTCCTTCATCTTAAATGTTTTGTATTGGTATTCAGAGAGTCTATTTTTATACTTACTAGCTGCGCCTCGCGGTTTCACCCGCGTGATGATGATAATAAAAAGTAGTCTAATATGTTATTCTTGGAAATAGTTTATCACTATTCCGAGTTTTATCCAAATCCGTCGTTTAGCCGTATTAGCGTGAAGAGGTAACAAACATACGTATAAGCACATACCGACGAACTTTCGCGTTTATAATAGGACTAAGGAAGCATTGCGTACATTGGTGAGGCGTTCGCGTGGAAACCACATATCGATCACGTCCTTGCTCGTATGTGGTTGTAGCGGAGACATTCTTAAAATCTAATGCACTATAGGTCATTTTACCGAAGACGTATAGCTTATCTTTTACGAGAGTTGGTCTGAGTTTGTCGGCGCCGCGTCGTCTGTCTGTGTCGCGAATGGCACAATCACTTGGTGGTTTTATCTTCCCCGGACACGCCTTGTCTCCGTTCCTAGCTCTACTTTACTGTATTTTACTATTAGGTACATTGTACGAACCTCTTTAGAATAACAGGAACGTTTGTTTTGTAAATACAAAGTGTGTTTGATATTTACACGTGGGCGTATATAAGGGGCCCGAACTTGAATACTATATACTTTGGGGCTAGATGACGCTGTGTGAAATGTCCACCGATATTTATTTATTTAATTACCATTCTGCACACACTTTCTATGTATGTTATATTCATAAATTAATCAAGCTAGCGATAATAATTAGAAAAATAGAGAGTCCTTTAATACTACTTTATCCGTGTAAAATGTTTGAGCTTAGCACAGTAAGGTGGATAAGATAACAAATAATATGTTATTATAGCAATCAAGGACGTGTTTTATTTATAAGCAGGGCAATATTTTAAGTGATGCCAATAGTAATAAGAAGCTATGCAATATAATTTTACAATGCACTGTATGAGTCAAAATAATTATTTTAATGTAGCTAGAAGAAATAGTGTCCCTGTATGTAGTTACCTAATGGGCCTAGTTTCAAACGACTGTCAACTCCCAAGTAAAATGTATTAATTAAATACATTTTGTAAGATATAAATCGACGGACTGGCGATTGCACAAAAGTAAACATAAATTACGTTTGTCTTTATAATAACATTGGAAAAGTTTTTCACAGAAATATACAGGGCTACAGTTTATTATTTATGATAAGATATATTTATATTGTTGGTATTCCCACTTAGTGATTTTTATTAACATGCTCTAGTTGTGAAGCTTATTCTATTTGAATATTGTTGGATCAAGTGTTTCCACACTTATGGTATTTCTATGTTTTAAGCATTAAGCTTAAACAGGAAGAAAAAATATGACCCCGACAGGACTCGAACCTGCATACGAGCAGTCTCTATGGGTTTCCGTCCCAAGCAAAATTCTGCTTTGCCTATTAAGCTACAGAAGTCTCTGCCTTAGATGGCAAATTTCTCAAACTACTTTTCTTATTTTTCTTATTCTTGTTGCTTACGTCATCAGCCATTAAACGTCCACTTCTGGACGAAGGCCTCCCCCTTAATAGAGGGGTGTTGCCATAATCCCCACGCTTGGCAGGCAGCTTGAGGATCGCAGAATGCTCACCACCGTTAACCGAAAGGACGCTGCTGCCCGACCTCCGGTGGGTCTGGTTGCAGCTTAAGGACATACCCAGGTCCATCATTCTTGTTGCTTGATTTTAAATAAATAATATTTTTACGGTACTTTCTTTCTGACTTACGCGATTCTTCGCTTACGGTCTATCATCATCTATTCGGATATAATGTAATAGCGATAGAAATAAACTTGATCGATTCAATCGCCACAAACCAATAAAAGTGGCGGTAAACAAATGCATCATAGCTCATAGCCCATGTGCAGTTAAATATTTCCGCTTGCCATTTCAATTCCACGTTTCGTTGCCCAGTTTATATGTTTCGCTATTTCATACTGGACGTATTCAGATATCTCTTTCACGAGCGTTATTATTTGAATTCTAATATGAAATCAATCCCTAAACCAATAATAGCATACAGGGTCGGCTTTTTAATCGATTTTAATCGAAACAGTATTTGTTTGAAGATATAAGTATTAGTTTGAAGATACAAGAATTTAGTATTTTTAGATGTTCAGAATATTGTATAGGGACCGGATTCACATCCACGCAATGGGGTGTAATTTTGGGACCTCTAGTTTAACAATATAAACGTCATTGTTATCGGTCAATATAGCATTGTCAGGCATGGCCTCTTCTATGGCCGATGCGTTTTTTACCTGACGCTGTTCATTGCCTTCCGTATATTTTAACTCCGTCGAGTCACAAGACATTCATTCTATGCAACGTTTTCCAGTAATTATACATATACGTCTGGACTGTGATGAATAACAAACAAAAACTAAGAAAGCAATAATTTCTTGCGAATTCTAAGATAAGAAATCATGCGTTACGTACGACACACCCCAAGGACATCCTGAGTACGCTCCTTCCATCTGACCAATGGCTATATTTGTCACATTGCCTGCTTCAATCCGGGATTTAAATCACGTAGCCTGAGGACGTTATTGCGATTATATGGAAACACTTCTGACTCACTTATCCATCAAAATATTATTATCGTTAACGTTTTCTTGCATGTGTAATTCGCAGAATGGTTTGAAATTTCAATTGTTTTTTTTTCCCAACTAGGTAAGGAATTTATACAGCAGCAACAGGTAAAAGAAAAACGAAAACATAAAATATGAAGTGGAATTGCAAATAGTTATGGGTATTGCATATTCCAAGCGTACTATTGTCCAGTGTTGTACCAAATCTATTATTGGTATATTTTATGTGCAACCAAAAGCAGTATTCTTTTTTATTCAGACGGGTTAACTTTTTATATATACTAATAATACTTTGATGCTGCTCAAAACCAGGATTCTGTTTTATTGTTACTATACAATGTGTAACAAAAATTGTCAACAATACTTAAGGGTATGTATGTACTCATCATTATGAACATCTTTTACTATATGTTTTCCAACCACGAAATCGCAAAAAAAAAACCGTAGTTCCATACATGTTGTCCAAGGTCGATGAAGTTTTTGTATGGAACAGCTGTTTTTTTCACGATATCAAGGTCGGAGCCATATTAAAAGTTGTTCATAATGATGAGTACATACATACCCTTCAGTATTGTTGAACCTTCTTGTTACATATTATATAATTCGAAATTCGCGTTGGCTACCTTATTCATCGTCAACTATTTTTCATCCAGTGCTTAGATATATCTAACTGTGAAGCTGCTATCAGTTACGGTTCCATGCTGACGTTTCTGTTCTATCACTTTTATCATGATGCCGTCCGATCCTGTACGTCCCGTCCCGTCGTTTCTGAGACCTTGGTTCGACATCCGTTTTCCCGTTTGTCAAATCTAATATTTTTTGTATTTAATTTCAGGTGGACTGCCCCTTCATCGTCTGCATGACCTACGCGTTTCACACTCCAGACAAACTGTGTTTTATCCTCGACCTCATGAACGGAGGTGACCTGCATTACCACCTATCTCAGCATGGCGTCTTCAATGAAGCCGAAATGAAGTTCTACGCTGCTGAGGTCATATTAGGTACGCGTGTACTTTACACTTTACTTTTGGGTATTTCCTAAAACTACATCCAGAACCGCCGTAGGACGGGCCGTAGCGTTCTCTCGGTTGATGGTGGTGAGCGTTCTGCGATCTGAATATGGCAACCCCTCTATTAATGGAGAGGCCTTCGTCCAGCAGTTGACGTCTTCTGGCTGATGATCATGTACTTGACATACATTTTTTATTTACAATTGGCATCATCTCGCCTTGCGGACGCATGGCCAGAGAATAAATTTAAGGCATGTCTGAATCTCTCAACCTGCACCAAGCCAGCGTGGTTGAATATAGCCATATCATTTTTAGACGACAGGCGTTTGCACAGCAGTGGAAACCATAAGGCTGATGTAGAATAGCAGTACAATATGTGTAAACTGTTATTCACAATTTTCATCGTCTTAAGCTGACGAATTTAAACTCTAGACTAATAAATTAATACGATCGACGAGCAGATTGCTCGATATAAACAGCTCGATGCTCGAGATAAACAGTGATTCCACAGCTTATCATCCTTTTATTTGTTTCTCAGGTCTGGACCACATGCACAAACGTCACATAGTGTACAGAGATCTGAAGCCCGCGAATATTTTGCTCGACGAGCACGGACACGTAAGAATATCTGATCTCGGCCTCGCCTGCGACTTCTCCAAGAAGAAACCACATGCCAGCGTGTGAGTACACGCCACACATTTGAGTACTTGTTACATAATTACACTATTCATTTATTTATTTATTTTATTTATATAAGTTCACCAACACTGTGTACATCAATACATTTTTAAAACGGTTTATAACTAATAGTATAAAGCCAAATGTCACAATAATTATATAGGTGAAGACAGCATGCAATATCAATATTTTCGAGTAAATTAAATAAAAAAGTCAAAATAAAAATGTCAATTAAAACTTAAATTTAAAAAGATTAATCATACAATTTGAGAATTTTATATCAATGAATTACTTAATTATAAAAATATATATACACATTATTATCGATGATGCTCACATAGTCAGAGACCAGTCATTTGTTTAATAGGCTTGCGTTTGACTGCCAACTCGTCTGATGTTAAACGAAGATGCAGTCTACGATGGAGCACGCTTGCCTAGAAGAAACCGATTCACTCGCGACTTGAAGACACCCAGATTATAATTATCGGGAAGCACCCACTCAAGCAGCGCATGCCACTGTTCAGCAGTTCGATAAAGAAAGTGGAATAAACCGTTTCGTACGTGTTTTTTGGTATACCAACCATGAAACGGTGTCGCTTTTTCGAGGTCCTGGCCGTCCGATAGAAAAATGGGCAAGGGGGAATAAGATCATGCTGATCCGAAGATATTCTTCTGTATTTATAAGCTAATACTAATGGATAGATAACCAGGAGCTCGAATGCGACGCGAGCGAGCGGAATATTAACCATGAAGCGACGTCGTTTCATGGTTAATATTCCAAATACCCGAAGGAAGCGTTTTGATTTCAATGTCATTGCGCTGACCGCCTAACAAAGGAATGTGTTGCCCGAGTAGGTGTTTCCCGATAGAAACAATCTGGTTTTCTCATGTAGATTTGGTTTTTTCTCTGTATGCGTGGTGTCTTTACTCATGAGGTTAGATGGACACACAAAAAGCTCTTCGCCAATGCTCAGGTATTGATTTCGTGCCTTGAGTAGAAAAACAAACTATCAACGGTCCAAATAATATGAAATAGGGTAGATGCCTAATGTTATATCGTTGAAACCAATAGCTTTCATGAAGAATTTAAGTAAATATAGTATGTTTATTGATAAAATAATTTAAATCGGTTAATAATGTTCTGATATATGAGCGTTTAAAGTTTTTGTTAGTGACAACTCTGTCCCTTTGCCACAAAACAAAAAATGACGTCACGCCTTACTTGTCAGAATAGAATTTATATGGCGTACTGAGAAGTGACGTCACGATTTGCTGTTTCTTCTCTCTGTCTAGCATGATATTAAAATGCTTATAAATTGCTTATTTTTGATCAGATTTTCATTTTCTTTTCATTAATCAGCTATATTTATGGGCCACATTTTAATAGCACAATAAAAAAAATACCAGTCATCTAGCCTATTGACCACCTTTTTAAAAGTATTCCTGTCTAAAACTAGACAGAAAGATGAGGATGAACATGAGAAAGCGCAAAGGGTAAAAAAAAAAACATAATGCGCTGGAATGGCACGAAAAAGAGTTGGTCACCGAGTGGTGTAATTTAGTTTAGTGTATAATAAATAAATATTGGGGGACATTTTACACACAGCGCCATCTAGCCCCATACTAAGCAAAGCTTGTATTATGGAAACCAGATAGCTGATAGCATACTTATATACAATTTTTTTTATTACCGGTAGGTGTCATGTGAAGACTGAAATAGAGGAGAAATACAGCGAAGACTGAATACGTGAGATGCATAAAAGAGAGAGAGATAAAAAAATATGTTTATGTTTTCAGCGGCACCCACGGCTACATGGCTCCCGAAGTGTTATCCAAAGGCACGGGATACGACTCGTCGGCCGACTGGTTCAGTTTCGGGTGCATGCTTTACAAGTTGCTCAAGGGACATTCGCCCTTCCGTCAACACAAGACCAAGGACAAGCACGAGATCGACCGGATGACGCTTACGATGGTAATTATCACTATGGTCATTTTGGGTTAGGCTTACTTAGCTAGTTCTTGAATTGATTTTATTGTAAAGTCATACTTTCCTTTTACATCAATAATTCAATATCTCACTGTGACACGAAGTTCCGAAGCGAAGTGATAAATATAGTCAGTCGCCATTTCAAGGTCTTTTTATTATTATTTTGTTCTCTGTTACAATTTCCATTGATTTTCCAAGTGAAGTTGTAAAATTTGATTTGTGAATGGGGTCGCACTCGTAGGATATGGTTTTCTTTATCTCTTTTCCGTTTTTATTGCACCTTTCTCGATTCTCCCTAAAAACCTATATTACACTACACGTTTTTGTCCGCTGTTCAGGGTGAACATCGCCACTTGATAGCGTATTGAGTTTTTCTCTTATTACACCTCCTAAGGGTTCAGGGTTCAGGGTCTCAGGGTTAGGCCAACGCATCGTCCGCTGCTCTTTAGAATGATGGAGTGACGTCTCGCTAGAATTACAACGTGTTTCAGAATGTGGAACTGCCGGAGTCGTTCAGCCCGAGCCTGAAGAGTCTCCTTGAAGGGCTGCTGCAGAGGGACATCAACAAGCGGCTCGGCTGCAAGGGACGAGGGTTAGTGGAAATTAATAAATAATAGAGAATATGCATGTGTTTTTTTTTATTGACTCACGAAAAAGCTGACTGGCAGCAAAACAAATCATCGAAAGTATTTGTTTTTTTAAATATATGTATTCGAGACGAGCACGACGTTCGCCTGGTGGTAAGCGTCACGCCTGCCACTAACAGTAGCAGTGCCAGAATTGTGAACTTGGGAACACAATCCTGCGCCGCACTGCACTGCGCACGTCACCCTGAGATATTAGATGTTAAATCTCTTCATACCCAGGAATTTCTCTGGTAACATTTCCCTTTAAACCGGAACACAGTAATGCTTGCACACTACTGCTTGGCGGTTGAATAACTGGCAAAGGTGTGGTACATCCCCAGGCGGATTCTGCAGTAGAGTCCTACCACTACAAAAATGTAAAATGTATATGTATGTACACAAATAACGAAGTTATAAACATTTTAGTTTCTTGTTAGACATCCGGGAGGGCACTATACTAGCTAATGACGTCAAAGTCCACGATTCCAAACACATTCTATACCACCAAGTGTTTTGCTAGAAAGGGACAGACGACTCCCTCCCAAATACTTTGAACGCTTATATTTCAGAATTTTACCAGCCGATTTCAATATTTTTTTCGATGTAAGCATCAGATTCAATCCCCAAGCCGCCTGCCAAGCGTGGGGATTATGGCAACCCCTCCATATTAAGGGGGATGCCTTCGTCCAGCAGTGGACGTCTCCTGGCTGATAATGGAGCATCAGATTCAGTTAAACTCCACTTACCCTATTATTTTGTATAATCAAAACACATGCATATTCCCTATTCTGTTTTCACTCTATTAATATATATTTCAGAGCTGACGAGGTGAAAGAACACGTGTTCTTCGCTGGCATCGACTGGCAGCAGGTGTACCATCAGAAGTATACGCCTCCACTTATCCCGCCGCGCGGGGAGGTGAACGCGGCCGACGCTTTCGATATTGGCAGCTTCGATGAAGAAGATACTAAGGGCATCAAGGTGAGATCAGACATAAAAACAAAAAAAAATACCTGACACGACGAGCCGGACGGTCGCCTGGTGGTAATCATCACGCGTGCCCATAACAGTAGCAATGCCAGAATTGTAAACTTGCGAATACAGTCCTACGCCGCACTGCACTCCGCTCTTAATCCGAGATATTAGATATGAAATCTGTTTATGTGCAGTAATATCACATCACATCAACAGCTGGAAGACGTCCACTGCTGGACGAAGGCCTCTCCCTTAAAGGGAGGTGTTGCCATAATCCCCACGCTTGGCAGGCGGCTTGGGGATCGCAGTATGGTTACCACCGTTAACTGAGAGGACGCTGCTGCCCGTCCTCCGGTGGTTCTGGATGCAGTTTTAGGACATACCCAGGTCCAGTACAGGTGCAGTAATATATCAGGTAACATTGCCCTTCAATCCGAAACAGTATCACTTGCACACTACTGTTTGGCGGTTACATAACTGGGTTAATAAATCCCCAGGTGGACTCTGCAATAGAGTCCTACCACTACAGTCTACGCCCTATAACATAATATAAGTCCGAGTTCAAATGTGTAGAAATCAGCGCTCAAGTATATCCTGCCCCACATTCCGCCGCGCTTGGAAGCTCACTAGGCCGTCGCTTTCTATATCGACAGCATTGACAAAGACGATACTAAAGAATACGTCTTTAGTGTGTATTCAGTCTAACCGTTATAAAATATGAAATAATTATTATATTCTTAGTGGGGTAGTGGGAGGTTTTAGGTGAACTATGAGGGGTGTAAGTGCGAAAGTATCTGACGAATAACTCTGCCCCTGATCCCGCCGCGCTTGGAGCTCATCGTTGCCGACGTTTTCGATATAGACAACTTTTTAAATAAAATATCGGTGGACATTTTTCACACAGCGCCATCTAGCCTTAAACTAAGCAAAGCTTGTAATAGACACCAGATAGCTGATAGAATACTTATATACTTTTTTGTTGTAAATACATACTACACCCAGACTCAGAACAAACATCTATGTTCGTCACATAAATGTTTGCCCTGTGTGGGTATCGAACCCACGCCCTACAGCTCTGAAGGCAGACAACCAACTGAGCTATAACGCAGTCAACAATGCTTTGACGCAGAAGATTCCACGGGGAAAAGCTGCGGGGCTATCATGTAACTTTTCGGGATCGCGATTTGGATACGAGTTGTCAAAAATAGACACTTGTTACTGTCACTGCCAAAACTCATTTGACCCTGCAGAGCAGGACGAAACTCCAAAAGACCGACGGATTTGCTTTACTTAATTAAGGAAATCAATGCAATCGTTCGATAACGATAGCGAGAGAAATCCCTCCGTGATACCGTGAAGCTGTGACAGTGACAAGTGACATTTATGATAAATCCCGAACTGTTACACGATTAGCCTGCTGATTTGTCTTAATGGCTTCAGGGTTAGTCACATAGTAATAGCTGTTCACAACAATGTATACAATGATCTTATTTTGCTTCGTTCCACTGTTCTGCTTATCCTAGAATCATCATCATAATCAGCCTATCATTGGCCACAATGCTGGACATAATCCTCTTCCAAGGAACGCTACTTAGTCCGGTATTCGGCTTTACGCTTCGAACCACTGCCAGATATCCTAAAATATCTAAACATGAATAATAAACTCATGAATAAATAACTAGTAGTTCGCAACGAACTGAGACCTCGCGGCCCCCATATCTTCCAAGCCCCAAGACCAATTTGGCTCATATCCGCACTTCATAAGTGTGTTTGTACGAACTACTTGCATACAAAATTTCATAAAGATCTGACAAACGGTTCGTAAATTGTTAACATATATAAATACAAATACAAAAACATACAAACGCCCTTCAGAGACCTTCGCTTCGCTTATTTAAATATCTGTACCAATATTCCAGCTGACCGAAGCCGATCAAATGCAATATAAAGACTTCCCCCTGGTGATATCGGAGCGCTGGCAGTCCGAAGTCGCCGAGACGGTGTTCGAGACCATCAACCAGGAAGCGGACAAGATGGAGATGAAGAAGAAAGCTAAGCAGAAGCAAAAGTTCGATGCTGATGAGAAAGGTAACGGTGTGAATGTTGCTTAAGACAGGGTTTAAAGAAACAAACGACTTACAAACTTCCTGAGGCTCGAGCTACCAACTTCCAACTCGCTCATGGGCGCCGCCAGGATTACTTTCAGGGAGGTACATCTGCATCTACACATTATACCGACTATTAAACAAGGTCTACTCCGGGAGTGACACTTGCTTACGTCACTCCAGTTGCCACTTTATGGTAACAACATTGGAAAATTGGGAATCAAATCTGTTAATAATTTATTAATTATAAAATACACAAACCATTTCAATTATCATTTCGTGTCCGCTCAAGCGAAATGATTCAAGTTAAACCCGAATTAACATAGTTTCAACCAAAATCACATAGTTTTATGGGTTCCGACAGGTAATATAAGGAGAACGGGGAGTTATGATTTCACGTCGATGACGTAGGCTTGTGTCACCCACGTGACCTTTGTCGCCCGGTAGTGGCATACCTGGCGGAGTATATTATTATACCGTGCGTGCACTAACTTTTACTCACATTATAGAATCGGACTGCATCCTCCATGGTTATATCAAGAAGCTGGGCGGTCCGTTCGCGAGCGCGTGGCAGACGCGCTACGCCAAGCTGTACCCGAACCGGCTGGAGCTGCACCTGGAGAACAGCGCCAAGCCGGAGATGATACTGCTCGACATCTTGGAGGAGGTGTCTTCAGACCTGGTGTCGGTCAAGGGCGAGCAGTGTATCGTGCTGCGAACCAGACACGATACCAAGATCGTACTCACTAATACGGTTAGTTTTTACTTTTGTGTCGATCGTTCATTTTGACGAGTATAAATATATAGATTGATTGATTGGTTGATTAACTCTTTATTGTTCACACCAAGAATTACACAGAAATAATTTAATAAACTTAAATATTGGAACAAGTGGCGGCCTTATTGCTAAAAGCAATCTCTTCCAGGCAACCTTTGGGTGGAGAGGATTTATAGAATGGATGGAAGACGTGATGTGCAAAGAAAATAATAGAATAAATAAATAAATAATAAATCTAGATTTTGTAGTCGTCATCAGCCCAGAGACGGCAGCTGAACCCTTAGACCGCCACACAGTCATGTTTGTGGATTGTCTGTTGACTGTCTGTTGATTTTGTAGTGGTAGAACCCTATTGCAGTGTCCGCCTGGGGAAGTTCCACGCCTTTGCCTGTTATTCAACCGCAAAGCAGTAGTGTGCAAGCATTACTGTGTTTCGGTTTGAAGGGCAATGTTACCAGAGAAATTACTGGGTATGATGAGATTTAACACCTAATATCTCAAAGAGACGAGCGCTGTGCAGTGCGGCGCAGGATTGTGTTCACGATACTGCTGGCACTACTGTACTGGATTGTATAAAAAAAAACACCACCTAGTCAAGTCACGCCACGAGCGCTAAGCGCTATCGTGCTAAATATATTTCTCGCTTCCTCTTTCCAGGACGAAATCGGTCTAAAAGAGTGGGCGCTGTCGTTGCGCTCCGCTCACAAGTGTTCCCAGGAGCTGCTGGCTTCCATGGCGAAGAAGGCGGGCAAGATATACGGCACGGACGGGCCCAAGGAGTCGCTGGCGCTGGGCCCGCGGCCGCCGCCCGCCGCCGCCTCGCCTGCGCTGGCGCGGGCCCCCAACGGGAACAACTAGCACGAGCCCGCGCCCAACAAGGGCGCGAAGATGTTCCGCCGCTCCAAGAGCGCTGCCCAACTCATCAAGTGAGCGCTCTCGGCATACGTGCGTCGCCGGCGAGCGAGTGTGACGTACTGACTCCGCCGCCGCTCGCGAGTGTGACGTACTGACTCCGCGGCTCGCGAGTGTGACGTACTGACTCCGCCGCCGCTCGCGAGTGTGACGTACTGACTCCGCCGCCGCTCGCGAGTGTGACGTACTGACTCCGCCGCCGCTCGCGAGTGTGACGTACTGACTCCGCCTCCGCTCGCGAGTGTGACGTACTGACTCCGCCGCCGCTCGCGTGTGTGACGTACTGACTCCGCCGCCGCTCGCGAGTGTGACGTACTGACTCCGCCGCGGCTCGCGAGTGCTTGTCACGTGATCGTTCCTTGTGTTTCCGTGTGCGCGATGACGGTTCCCAACCTCGCACGCGGAGGCGAGAGATAATTCGAACTTTGTAGTGACCCGACTGCGCCGCCGCTCTTAGCGCTAAGTATTATAGTGACTCTTAGGACTGCCAATTATAATAATAAATAGAATGCTGGTCGCATTTTGTTGTTGTACGAATTAATGTGATAGGCGCCGATCGAATGATGTATAAATCTCCGTTTCCCACAGACTTGATTGTGAACGACGATGAAACTTTTGTAATCATTTGCACCGATTGAATTTTGTAATTATCGACGTAACCTTCTGGATGTTGTATTTAACTATGTAGTAGATATTGTAAAAATTTAAACACTTACAATTCGAGTAGATAAGCATAGCGATTACATATATGTGTTTGTGTAATAGTTCATTATATTGGAGTAAAGTAAAAATGTAACTATTATCGGTCGATTAATGATAAATTAGAGATTGTCTTGACAATTTTAACGCAATTGAACCGTTCGTTGTGCGTAAACTATAGAAGCTTCAACTTAATCGATTTATAAACTATGTAATTAGAATTTTTAGCACTTGGTTACGAGTCCGACTATTGCACACGAATATAGCTAATGACCCTGTGAACATTTGTGTTGTCCCTGTCGCTCTCTTACGTCGTTATAATGTATGAATAGTTCCTCTCTTGTTTTGTGTGCGGAACAATCACCTTTATTTATTGAATGGTACTTAACAATTATCATCTCGTGTTGTGTTCGGAACCAACTGTTCTAGTTAAGTTTCAATGTTATTTATAGATACCCGTGTAATGTAAGTATGTAGTTCTAAAAATCTCTTTTCATATATAATATTTAGAGGCAATACTTTTCTAACAACATTTTAGGTGTGGTTAATATAATAAACAATAGAAGTAAATGGCGAAATTTAGAAAAGTTTTAAAATCATGTCTGTGTCCATGAATTTATCTGAATGTTTGTTTTTTTGTTTATACACGTAATTCCATAGACAATTTATATGATGGCGAGGCCAGATGAATTTTATGTGTTGTGTATTATGTTCCATTGATGTTTTCAATGCAATTTGTTTGAAATTGTTATGTCTGATGCAGATTTAGTGTAGCAGATGCTGATTTGTTGCCATAATAACGTTTGTGTAACTTTTATGCTAAGTAAGTTTATGTTAGGTATACAAATATACACGATATGTTTATTTACTTTAGATTTATATGCATTAGTGAGTTGCAGTTCTGCTCTATGTACATATTTACAAACATTCAAACCGTTATTTCCTTTATTCGTATTTTTTCTTGCAATGAATAGTTTAAATGGTTTATTAGATGCTAGTCAAATGAATTTTACTTCACTGAAACAATAGATTTTATTGAAATTATTTAATTTAAATATGTAATCTAATAGCTGTTTAACGGTTGAGCAGTATTATAGGTTAGTTGTTTGTTTTTTGATAAAATCTATAAATTTTTTCAGTACTAACAATAAAATAACTATAAGTTATAGTTATTGTTGGTTTTGAAATAAATAAATATCTATCTAATGTGATATGTTTTGAGTTTGCATAGAAAAGTTGTATCTGCCGCGTTCACTTACCTCTGCGATCTTGTTTTTTTTTAAATATTATTTTACTTTCGCATTACTATGTATATGTATATGTAGGAAGCACACAAAAATGTATAGGACTATAAATAGTAGACAAATAGAAACATTGACAAATAGATTTAGTTTGCACTTATAAATACAAATGGGTAGAATGACGTAGAAATATATCTAATTAAATAATTTGACTAGAAGTAGCGCTCGTGGCGTAGCTTGTCTAGGTGATTCTAAACGATCACCGATGTTAAGCAACGGACGGTCCGGTCAGTCTTCGGATGGGTGACCGTGAGTGGCATTTATTTCTGAGCGCTACCGTGGGTCGGCTGACACGTTAAATTGTTGGTCCCGGTTGTTTGTTCTAGTTTCTATAACAACAACCGTCGGCCATGTCAGAGGCCTTCTGGCGGCACATTAACTCTGACACTGCTGGCCACTCAGCCTATACGAACTTACTTACTTACTTGATTGAATCCTTTAAAAAAAATAAAAAAAATTACGCGTTTAGGGAAAGATAATTCTATTCTATTGTATGCTATGCTGGTTTCCTCTTGAATATTTTGATCTATACGTACAGCAATAGATTGTTAGTTTCGGGCGTTGCAACTGTAGATACTGATTTTCTATAATATGGCCAAAGTAGCGAAAGATATATCACATTCCGCTATGCCAAAATAGTGTAAAGATGAATTAATTATTGCATTTATAATTTTCTTTATATTATTCAATTAACATTTCTACTACTATTTTTGTGATATATGTATAGGGTTGATAATATTTAGAAGAATAGTATACTGTAGGGATAGAAGAACTACCTTGACTGTATAAATATTACCACCGATTCAAGTATAATAGAAGTGGCATTCTGATGTTAGGTTTCGTGACCAAAAGTTGTCACAGTACTGTCTGCAGCATGCCGTTTCTAAGATAACATGATGTCGAATCTTAGTGTCGCCGCACACGTCACTCGCGACAGCAACAAAACATCGCCATTTGGAGCTGGTTTGTGGCTTGTGGTGACTGCGGTCGGCAAATGTGTGCGGTGAGTTTATTTATACAAAAGTATAAAAACTGCAACTTAGTGACTGACGCGAGTTGACCGTGTGCGGCTACACTAGGATTCGACGTCTTGGTAGCTGGCGGTCCACGTTGATATGCTTGATTGTAACTCGAAATAACAAATTTGATGAATATCTATGCCATCGGAAAGGTTTCCGTACGGACATTATCCGCCCCAGTCGTTTACATTCAGGATGACAGAGAAGGAGAATGTGGATCCGAACGGAAAGCTTTCCGATTGAGTTGTGAATACCCCTGGTATTACGGTTTGTAGCATTATGATAGCCTAATACCTAATACTCTGTAGTAATAGTGTTTGGGGCTTGGGGGGTATTCGTGTGGGCAAATAGCATGACTGCAGTCGTTAGAACTGTTGCCTACATCAGAATGGCGCCTTTGTAAGTCGGAAGTCTGTGTCGCCTAGCCTATAGGTAGTTTTAATAACCTTGTCGGAATAGAGTGTACCACTACGCTAGTATGAAGACGTAAGGAGTTCGAGTTTTCCAGTTCGTTCAGTTTGCTCATCAACAAATACATTTTACTACGGCACCAACTCTGAAATATCTGTTGTTCCTTAAATTTGTTGAGTGCAAATGACATTTTCATATGGAACAGCTGATTTTAGGTTCCGTTTTTATGCATGAGTTGATCCTATAGTAAAATTTGGTCAGTGAGTAAAATGGCTTCGTACTACCGTTATGTTATTAGTTATCGTGTCCCAATAGATAAACACAGTAAATATTCTTGTTTTCATGTCGTGGGTAATTGTCGTTACTAGACGAAATAATGTGTCCCGTAAGGTAGGCCTTTTATACTACTCATAATGCAATAGGTTTACTGTAGGTCGGATACGCAACTGGCTAAATCTGCGTCAGACAGTCCTCATACCTCTGCTAGGGAATATTTTTATTGTGAACCTACATTATGTGTAGTAAATTGTTTATTTAATCAATTTGTTGTTTTCTTGATTATTTCTAATTCTGATTTTTTTTTTCGTTTTACTGAATTCATGACTCGTAGTCCCACTAATTTTGTCCTACCGGGCTCACTGTCCCACAATAACTTAGGGTTAGTGGTCCCACGTATGCTTAGAAATATTCTAAAGCATACAGGGTTACAGGGTATACAGGGTTAGTCCTAATCATCTGTACATCAAAATAACTTTTACTATGGAGCCAACATTGAAATCGCGAAAAAAATAAATCAGCTGTTCCATACAAAAAGTTCATCGACCTTGGGCAAAATGTATGGAACAGCTGTTTTTTCAATTTCAATGTTGGCCTGATAGTAAAAGTTGTTTGTTTTGGTACAGAATATGCCGTTAAAAAGATGCTAACTGATTAGGACTAACCCTGTATACAGTAGTGTGACGTCCTAACATTTGTTTCGATCCAACAATCAGAACTGTTATATTTATTACAGAAAGCGAAAGCCCTTTATTCTACGCAATTATATTATATAAGAAGGGAGATAATCATATCGCGCCCTCAAATGGCCCCGTGAAAACGGCCCCAGGGACTGTCTCGTATCTGTCTGCGCGCACTAAGCGAGACGGCCCAACGTGCGCGCGTCTCCGCGAGATGCGCTCTATCCCTTTTGCTCTCTTAAAAGTGCTATCTTCTTTCGCACTCCGGCGCAACTCGTAAACATAAATCGAACTATATATAAGTACATACATCAAATGACGGCACGGGAGCAATTTTCAAACGTTTTATTACGTGTTAACGCATCTTTCATAAACCAGGGGGTCTAGACAAGAACCACTTTCTGTTAGCGTTAACGCCTGCGGAAAGATACAATTGTATGAAAATTACATTAGCTTGAGATATGTCACGTTTACACATTAGCAGTAATGTCATTTTCGTACAATTTTATCTTTCCGCAAACGTTAACGCTAACAGAAGGTGGTTCTTGTCTAGACCCCCTTGATCCTACGTCTTTCTACGATAGAAAGAGAATCAGCCATATGCAAGAGCTTTATAGTTTCTCTCTGCAAAGGATTATAACTCTTGGAGGATTTAGCGCATCTCTGTCAAACTTTGGTATAGCTGTTTTTTAAATCAAATCAAAATTATTTATGACACTGACTACCAAGTATTTATTTTCTCTATGCTGACCATGATTTATCAAAAAAACAATCCAAGACAATAGGCAAATAGATAAGATTGTATGAAATTTAATTAAATTAATAGCAAAATCATTATAAAACTACAGTATGATAATTTGAATAATATGTAATATTAAAATGATAAAAGAAATAGTAAAATGTTTGAGGATTTCGTATTTTTTTGTACAATAGTAGTAAGCATTACTCTCGGCAATTACTACAAGAATATCGATGATATTGAAGTTAAGAAGCACTATGGGACGGGCATCGGTATGCTTATAGCGTTCCTGATATGTGGGCATTACCTTTATCATACAATTTTTATGGTGTGGCTCAACGTTGTCATACTCAAATGTTGTGAGAAACGGTAAGAAATCCTGCAGGGCTAGCATGCGCACCGCGAGAAAATGTTGTCGTGTCTTTATGTCGTGCGAAAACGAGACAAACTTATACAGATTCGTAGCCTTGTCCTGTTTTGTAGAATCGAGAAAATTTTCTCGCGGTGCGCATGTTAGGCGCTCTGATGAGACAGAAGTCTCACTTATACAACGTGTAACAAAAAGGTTCAGAAATACTGAAGGGTATATATTTA
The DNA here is from genome assembly GCA_905404285.2 of Erannis defoliaria. Lineage (NCBI taxonomy): Eukaryota > Metazoa > Arthropoda > Insecta > Lepidoptera > Geometridae > Erannis > Erannis defoliaria. The sequence goes on along the minus strand of FR990080.1, from coordinate 11,434,455 downwards.
TTCATCATTATGAACAACTTTTACTAAGGGCCAACCCAGAAATCGCGAAAAAAAAATCTGCGGTTCCATACATTTTGTCCAAGGTCGATTAACTTTTTGTATGGAACAGCTGTTTTTTTATCGATTTCTAGGTTTGTTCCATATTAAAAGTTGTTCATAATGATGAGTACTTACATACCCTTCAGTATTGTTGAACCTTTTTGTTACACATTGTATATCTAATCCGGGAGAGTTGATCCAAAAGTATACAGAGTTAGTTTTAATCAGTTAGCATCCTTTTAAGGGCCTATTCTGTACAGAACAATACATTTTTGCTTTGGGGCCAACATTGAAATCGCAATAAATATATAAACTGTTTCGTACAAAAAGTTCATCGAGCTTGGGCAAAATGTATGGAACAGTTGTTTTTCGCTGTTACCAGGGCAGATTTACTCCCATAGAAAACGCGTCTAAATGTAGGTGCGAGTTATCTATAACTATACAATATCATGTACTTTATTTATATAAGATAGTGTCTCGATTTTGTACTGAAGCGCTTGGCTCGCTGACGTCACACGGTTGCGCCCTACCGGTTGCGCTCGCGCCTCAGCACTACGGAGGGATATCGATACTGTTCTATGTTCTATACAAATAAGCTTGCACTGAATACGAAACGACTGTAGTTGTGGTACCTATCTATATTGTTGTTCAACTGTGTTTAGATGCGTTTTCAATGGGAGTGAATCTTCTTCTGTATTATGTTTTCTGTGCTTATTTATACATATCGTCACTTTACTGACAAAATGTGTCGTAACTAGCCTTTCACGCGTCCAAAGCGAGCTTTTATAACTGCGCCCTTGCATGACCCACGCCACGCCCATGAATGACCTGAAACTTGGTCCAGGGGCCGTACCATGAACGCTTACTGCGGGACCGAATAGATTCAGCTATCGACACTACCCAACCGCGAACCGTATTGCAGAGCGATAAAACTCACAGTCGTGCAGCGTCGTCAGCTGAGCCTATTCGGTCCCGCAATAAGCGTTCATGGTACGGCCCCTGGTCTGGTAATTTCTGCGCCCCGTGGCTGGGCGCCGCTGGTACCGCCCTAATTACGGCACTGCTGACAAAGCCCCCTTTTCAGACTCTTAGATTCATATAGAAATACCTACTACTTTTGGCACTTACTTTTCTATTCCAGGTATGTCCACATAGCCAGCTTAGCCTATACGTGGACTCACCTCACGTACCTGCACCTTCATCTGTATAACGCTAAATACGTTATCATGATGCACCAGAACATCGCGCTTCGCCTCGTGGGCGTAGCGTTCGACCTGTACACCGCAGACAGACACAGATTACAGTCAATAAAAATAAACAGCGGTGATTTTGCAATGCTGGTAGAGATCTCTACTGCTGATCTTCTTTCGTATGCATTTTGCTTCATTGGCTTGCACAATGGTGAGTAGGTAACGTGCGTAATGGTTTAAGTTAAAGGCTTACACTTTCAGAGGCGTGTGGTGCATCGCAAGCACATGCCTCGCAAAGTGCGTAAGCACCTTCATATTCGTGGCGAGGTATGTGCTACGCAGCCAGAGCCGAACTGTGTCTGTACACGACGCAACCACATCGCAACTAAGGGCGGATCCTGGGCTGGGTGTAGGTCGACCACTGATATTTTTTCTAGTTGTAATCGAATTGGAGACTGTCCTTACTAGACCTCGCCTCGACTCTATGACCTAAAAGCTGACTTAAAAGCTGGATCCGCCCTTGATCGCAACTGCTAACGACAACGCAACCACATCTACATTTTGCAACTGCAAAAAGCTGCAGCGATACTATTCACACGTAGCCACAGCGTCACCACATTTTGTCGTTGTGATGTGGTGTGGTTGTGGTACGTGTGGGTTGACCCTTACTTCGACTTTTCGTTTCCAGTCACTGCCATCTGTCTTAACGTAGGTAGGTACCTACCTAACTACCTATTATCGTCACTCCATTTGGCGTGCATATATATGCATAACCAGCTTTTTAATAGTCCTCTGCTGGTAGGACTACCCTCAAGTGGCGATGGCGTAGCTACCTAGGTACGCCATTGAATATCTTCTCAGGCCATAAGTTTCTTCACGGTGTTTTCCTTCCCCAAAAAGTCAATGGTATGAAAATGCATAAACTTCAAAGAGCTCATTTGTATACGGACCCGGAATTTGAACCCGAGCCATCTCACGCTTTCAAGCAGAGCGGTCTCCTAACTAGGCTGCAACGCCCTCATTCAACTCATTATCGTGATCGGTATCTTCCAGAGAATCTTGTAAAAGTTTGATATAAAAATTTGTTATTTTCAGGGCCTTATTACAGGTATAAAATATACATAAATCATTTGAATGGAACTTTTGGTTCTTTGGGAAATTTCCGCTTAATTACTGAGCACAAGCTGAAGAAAGCATTTATCTGTGTGGTCGCGTATTCGCTGTTGCGGATGAAATATTCTACACAGGTATTCTGTACTTATGGAGTGCCTCTGTTTTAGTTGACTTTTCTAAACCTTTATTACATTTTTAGAGCTTTTAGGTAAGGTAAGAGCCCCTAATTCCGACAGTGTCCCAGTACTCGACAGATTTAAAAAAATGGCCTGCTATTGATTTCTACCGCGAACTAAATAAAAACTTTTTATGCCAACACATTTTTGGTAATATGCTAGATAATTAGAATAGAAACATCAAGCCATTAAATACAATAGCGCTGGAGAAAAGATCTTTCAAAGTTAGCGATTCCGAAATTTGTGCTTTTTGTGAGGTTTAGTTACTGAATTGTAGTACTGCGCACCACAGTTGTTTCTAAGTTTCGGATGTTCAGTGGGCCGCTTTGGTAAATGTAATTATTTTGTGTAACACTTAAGTTAGTTACCTAACGATCAAAACCTATATAATTGTTTTCTTTTTATTACTAGCATCTTTTTTTGCATGTGACATCTACTGGTACATCATATCCCTAATTGACCCAATACTCGTCAATATTAAAATTAAACTTGACGGGTACTGGGACATGTTTGACTAATTGCAGGTAATGTCGACATAGAGTATATTTTAAACCCTATTGCGTCGTGATACGGTTTACGGTTGTGACAGAGGCGGTAGCTTTCTTTCACGTGCCATGATTTTCACGTGAATAAAAAATAATGAGGGTACCATATGTATTTTAAAGTCTGGAAGATATCGGTGGTTGGCGATAAGGACATCGATCGCTCATTGCACTAGTCGCTATATTTTTGTGTAAGATACCTCCTTGTGTTTATTCATGCAATTTTTGTTTTCAATTTAATAATAGGCTAGCATTTGACCGCCATCACACATGCAGATGTCAAGTGACGACGTTGTTTGAAAAAGAGCACGCTTGCCTAGAACTTTGCGGTTCACTGACGATTTGAAGGTTATCATCATCATCGTCAGCCCGGAGATGTCCACTGCTGAACGATAGTACAGTGTGGCGGTCTAACAGGTAGATAGACCGCCACTCTGTACTACAACCTGCCATTTGCATCCACCGGTTGCCCGTAAATTTCACAATATCGTCGGTCCACCTAGTGGGAGACCTTCCTTAAATGCGTCTTCCGGTACGTGGTCGCTATTCAAGAACCTTTCTTTCCCATCGGTTATTAGTTTTTCGAGCGATGTGTCCATTGCCACTTGCAAACCCTGCGAGCTATGTTGCTGACTTGGTTCTTTGGCGAGTATCCTCGTTCCGAATTTTATTGCGCAAAGTTACTCGGAGTATAGCTCTCTTCATTGCCCGTTGTGTGACTCTGTGTTTTTCTAAAAGGCCAGCAGTTAAAGATCACGTTTCAGTTCCATATGTAATCACTGGCAACACATACACCCTTGTCTTCAGGCATAGCGGGATTTTGGACGAGAAGATATTACGCAATCTCCCGAACCCTGCCCATCCCAGTTGGATTCTTCTGGCGACCTCGGATTAAAGTTGGACCTACCTAACAACAACTTCGAGAGCATTGTTCCCAGCGACTAATGGTACGAGCACAACATGGACATCGGACATGACTTTTACTTATCCGTGTTCATTTTAAGACCCACCTGTTGAGAAAATTTACTGAGATAGCTGATCTTAGTATTAAGGTCTTTCAGCGACTCTGCTGTAATGACTATATCATCGGCAAAGCGAAGGTGAGTGATGTATTCGCAATTAATGTTGATGCCGAATCCGTTCCAGTCCAAGAGCTTGAAAACGTCTTCCAATGCGTTAGTGCACAGTTTCGAAGAAATAACGTCTCCATGTCTCACGCCTTTCTGCGATTGGACTAGTTTCGTGCTCTCAATGATCTCTATTGATGATTTGAATATATTCCAATTATATTTTTATATAGAATAAATCGTTTTCTGTCTATATATCCTTAGAGGAGATCATGGCTGAAAAAAATGGATGAAAGAAATAGCAAAATCTATTGAGACAGTATCAAGAGGAACTTCAGCTTCCTCAGCTGCAAAAGGATATGATGTGCCACGGCTCAATAGCCTGAACAAAGGGCTTACTCACTGTTTAGACAGAACAAGAGGCAAACAGTGGGTTTCCTGTCATCAAAGATCAGTCACAGGACAGTGTCAGCATATTACAAAAACAAAATAGGAAAAAAAACAAACCGACAACCCTGATTACCAATGGTTGGAAGTATTTGTTAAACGGCACGCAAAACTTGGGCAGCGGGTTTCCCAAAACTTGTCACAGACAAGTGCCCTAGTCAGAGAATAAGATATCCGCACGTGGTTCAGAGAGATCTAGGAGTACTATACACCGCACGATCCCTCTGTAGATTCACGAAATTTTTTCAACTGTGATGAAAATGCATTTTTCTTATCTCCAACCGCAAACAGGGGTGCTAGCGTGGTTAAAAAACGTGTTATGTCTCAAATATTGCGGAACACAAGAGTGTGTCACCGTTCTCTTAATAACATAAAAGTCATCGGCTAAGCTATTCAGCATTTCGTGCAAGTCTTGCAGCGATTCTGCCATGACCAGGACCACGATATCATCGGCGAACCGTAGGTGAGAGAAGTGCGCGCCGTTCACAATTATGCCTTTTCCTTTCCAGTCCAGGGTATTTAACATATCTAGGGTGTTAGTGGGTCGAGACCAGAATCAAGATCTGGGCAGTATTGCAGTCCCTTCAGCGATGTCATATCGACTATAGGTATATCGAAATGTTGAAGTGTATAAAACTGCTATCATGTATAAAAAAGCTATCATGTCAATCCGATTGCAGGACAAGACCACAAAACCAATCCAATTGCAGAAAGGGGAGAGATGAGGAGACGTTATTTCACCGAAACTGTTCACGAACGCGTTGTTGGACGTTTTCAAGCTGTTGGACTGAAACGGATTTGGCACTAACGTTAATAGACATCACTCACCTTCGATTTGTCGATGATAAGGGTCATCATGGCAGAGTCGCTGGAGGACCTCAATACAATGCTCAGCGACCTCAGCAACGTTTCCCAATAAGAGGGTCTCAAAATGAACATGGACAAGACGAAAATCATCTCCAATGTCCACGTTGTTCCCGTGCCGATGGTTTATCTATCTATCTACCTCGGACAGATGGTTCAGATAGGTAGGTCCAACTGCGACTAAGACGTCGCCCGAATCTAACTCGGACGGGCGCAGCGTTCGGGAAATTGCGTAATATCTTCTCGTCCAAAATCCCACAGTGCCTGAAGACAAGAATCTTCAACCAGTGTATTGCCAGTCATGACTTAAAGGACTGAAAATTGGTATTTGACTGTTGGCCTTTTGCAGAAACTCAGAGTCACACAACGTGCAATGGAAAGAGAGTTACTTTGCGCGATAAAATCTGGGACGAGGGACCAAACGATGAGGGTTTGGATATTCACCAAAGAACCAAAGTCACCGACATAGCTCTCAGAATTTGCAAGTCGGAGTGGCAATGTGCAGGCCAATTGCTCAAATAACTGATAACCGATGGGGAAGAAAGCTTCTTGAGTGATGACCACGAACCGGAAGACGCAGCGTAGGCAGGCCTCCCGCTAGGTGGACCGACAATATTGTGAAATTCGCGGGCAAGCGATAGAACCAAATGGCACGTCGTCGTATAGTGTAGCGGTCTAAGTGGGAGGCCTTCGTTCAGTAGTGGACGTCTCCGGGCTTTCTTAATACATCTCTACGCGTGCAAGCAAATACACCCTTAAAATTTTAATTCTGTTTGACCAGTACCTTACGCTGTGCGTTGTCAGTCAGTCAGTAAGTAAGCCAGGACATTGATTCTGATAGTACTGGATTTTGCAATTATATTTTTACTTTTGTCACTGACATTTAGCTTTTACTTTCGTTATTTTCGTTCTATTTATTCTCTGTATTTTCAGTTTATTGGGTCACATTGCAAAAAAACAATATGAAAATGTAATTAATGTGAACCTTAAAGCTGAAGTACTAAAGTTCAGATCGGTGTTAATAATTGTCGAGTACTGGGACAAATCTGTCGAGTACTGGTACAAATCTGTCGAGTACTGGTACAAATCGCCTCTTGTACTGTTTTTCAATTATTTTAATACTTTATTGTTTTTCTATCACTTTAAAAATAAATTAAATGAAAAGAATGATAAATCAGCAACCACGTCACGAAATTTCATTTTCCTAAGTTAACAAACAGAGGCGTAACGAAGCTGTAAAGACAGCTAGGTTCAGAAACTGTCGACTACTGGGTCTCTTACCTTACCTAGTTTTTGTACACATGTAGGTATGATACATAAATAAATATTGGGGAGACATTTTTTATTACACACAGCGCCATCGAGCCCCATACTAAGCAAAGCTTGTATTATGGAAACCAGATAGCTGATAGAATACTTATATACATTTTCGTAAATACATACTTATAATACATACTACTCCCAGACACAGAACAAACATCGATGTACGTCACAAACATTTTTGTCCTGGGTGGGGATCGAACCCACGCCCTACAGCTCTGAAGGCAGACATGCTACCAACTGAGCTATCAGGCTGTCAAAACATAGACCTATGCATAATAGGGTAGATGTACTTATCTACCTTAGTACTTATAGCTACCAGTATGTGTACCTAAGCATACAGGGCTGGACTTGTCCAACAGATGTATAACGATGAAACATTCTACTATTACGACACTGAGACCCGGTACTTGTACAACGTCCCGATCCTCATGATGTTCGTGTTGAAGCACGTCACATTGATGCTGCTCTGCACGTGTGTCTACACAGAGGCAGGCTTCGGCGTCTATCCCGCGAAGACGATGCCGCTGCCCGGACATGGACCTTCTATTAGAATGAGTTTGTTGAAGTAAGTATAAGTGAAATGGGTACTGCAGTAAGTAATATATATAAAAAAAAGTCTGCTCAAAAAAAGAGGAATGTTTTCAGGTACTCGTGTTTAATCGTCGCTGCTCGTGTATGTCTCTCATTTACATCTATACTCTCATCTCTGACATCTATCTATCTATATATATATATATAAGGCTCTGTCCTGACCAAATAAATGTATAGGTCCTGATTGATTGACTAGACTGACAGACAACGCACAGCCCAAACCGCTGGTCGTACAGAAATTTGGACGGATTATTCGTCTCGATGCCTATAGGGGTGTACTAAGAAAGGATTTTTCGAAATGCGACCCCTAGGGGCAAAAAACGTGGCGAGTTTTGGAAGCGGGCCGAATTTCTTCCGTACGCGGACGAAAGTCGCGGGCGACCTTAGTAGGCTATATTTTTTTGAAATATATATCGTTTTTTGGCAGAGCAGTCATGTTTTGTATATTTATGATTTGTTTTTTCTGTATTTATATGTTGTTTAAATGCTTTTTATTTCTTTCGCCCTTTGCATTACACTCGTACGACATCCTGTTTTATATAGTCAAAACAAACGACGCTATAGGTACCTACTTAAGACAAATACTTAGATCTTACTTTCAAATCTTTGAAAGGCTCTCGATTATTAATGCAGTACCTAAGTAATACCTAGTTAAGTTTGAGCTTACTCGATTTTTTATGGCCCCTGGATCAGACAAAATAACACTCGCTGCATACTACCGTGCATGTATATCCTCGTGTGCCTTATCTATACAGGACCATTGGTAAGTAAAAATATCTTATGATGAGATCAACTTCTCGATAGCATAAAAAACAGCTGTTCTACATATTTTCATCGTTATTATTATTTTATTGTCCACTGCTGGCTGCTGGACATAGGTTTCTCTTACCTATGCGATACATTTAGCCGAGAGTAATAGGTAAATAAAGATTTTCTTTGCAACAGCTGTCTTTCAAATCTTAATTTGTGATGCAGTACGGAAGTTGGTCTTAAAAAGTTGTTAGCTATAGTTACCCACCATCCCACCAATGACCCTATATGTACATATATATGTAATGCTGGTCGTCAGCGAAACGAAAGGCTTAACAACTCCAGGGGCCGTACCGTGAACCACTTATAGCGGGACCGAATAGGTTCTGCTGACACTGCGCGACCGCGAACCTTATTGCGAAGCAATAAAATTCACAGTCGCGCAGCGTCGGCAGCTGAGCGTATTCAGTCCCGGAATAAACGTTCATGGTACGGCCCCAGGGCCTTCATAAAAATCGTGTTATAGGTGCAAACAAAACAAAGGATCGACCCCAATACCTATTTTTAGTCTTCCTGAAGATGAGGCACTGCAGCAAGAATACAATTTCGCTATGATCAAGTGCTTTGACAAAGAGAAGTTACTGATGGGTCCTAAAATGATAGACACCGTGCGCAGTTGGAACATGCCTACCCGCTACTGGTTCTCTACTAACATTCACCACAATATCAGCAGCGCCAAAAAGGAAATGAGGTGAACCATTACAATAAAAAATAATAAATAAGTATTGGTGGACATTTCACTCAGCGCCATCTAGCCTCAAACTAAGCAAAGCTTTTAGGTACTAATGTGAACTAGATATAGCTGCTTTTTTGTAAATACATACCTAGGTACCTACTTATAATACATAGGTACTATTAATACATAGGTACATCATACCCAGACACAGAACAAACATCTATGTTCGTCCTAGATGGGAATCGAACCCACACCCAACAGCTCTGAAGAGCTGGTTTGCAAGTAACTCGGCTAAACGGCAGCCAAGCCAAAGCGTTGCCTAGTTTGTGCAAAAATAAATCTGTTGCGGGATTTGAGGGCGCTGATGTGCTAAAGCCATAAGACATTGTGTTAGCTTTTTAAAGTGCTCTTGATAAGTAAACTAATAAACTCGATACGACGGATCGCTATGGGGTAAAATGGGTGGTTAAGGAATTGATTTCTTACCATAATAACAAAGTCCGAAGTGTCTGCATTGGTTTCATTACCTAGAAAAATTCGAATTCGTAATTCGATGGTGAGACTCATTGCCCCTGTAAGGGCGACCTGCTGTACAGGAGTCCAACCATCAGGTATTTTACTGTTATTTTGGTTTCAGAAGCGCATGTTCTTACGTCGCATGGACGTTATGGAACGGCTTGTCGTTGCGCTCAGTAATCACGTCTAGCACGCTCTGGGTTTACATTCACATCGAAGCCGAGTACAGCCAGCTCTACAACACAATCGGCCAGGTTAGTTCTTTATGTGTATGGAAGGTTAATAATAGTTGAGATCGAAAACTACTCAATGTCGTCGTAACCGCAAAGTGAATCAAGGCCTCCGACTAAAACAGTACAATAATTAATGAAAAAAACTTTACAATTTTGTTTATAAAATATACCTATCAGTCGGAAAATCACAACAATAAAACTGGCAGAATAAAATAAAGCGATGCCAGGAAAAAAAAAGTCGCAGCCATGTGTGACGTTTCTAATATGAAAATGGCACGAATTTACAAATAGCGCCACGTGCACGTGGTGAAAATTAGAACTACTTAGACGCCAAAAATCGCGGCGTTGTCAATTTCATGCCATTTATCGACCACAGCCACACAGAGAGAGAGAGCAGTGGGATATTCCTTATCCCTCATACTATGCCATTTCTCAGTCCGAGTCCTGTGATCCTGAATAGTCTGTTCCGGGATCAATCTGCGATGGTGGCTATATCGTTGACCAATCTTGATGAATCGGCTTCATCGACAATTTTTCATCTTTTGGGTTTTTTTCAGAGCTCCCAACCCCGCCTGGAAGTTTCTACAAAGGAGTTTGCTCGCTCACTATGTGTTTGTGTGCGTCCCAAATTTCGTGGGATGTTACAATTAGCCTATCTGCCTCCAATTAGTGTTGTGGGCATGCCCACCGTGCCCACTTCGATGGATCCGCGCCTGACTGGACCGGCCACGTAGTAAGCCTTATGCTTGAAGCTCTGCTGGCGAAACTCTTATTGAAGAGCTATCGAGCTATCAGTAAACCTGGAGGGGATTGATTAACCTTTTTTTTTTTTTTTACCTATTAATTAATCCGTTCGAATTTCAGATGAAAATAGCATGGGACATCGGCTTCTCAATAATGCGAACGCTCTGCCTGATTTATCTGACTCCTTGTTTGGTTTTAAACGATGCTTCGACCATCCTCAAATACTATAACTCAATATTCTGGGTGTTCCACATATTTTTACTGGTTTTGATTGTGGGGGCCATAGTCACACATAAGAGTAGATATTACGAGTAATTTTATTGTCTTTTTAATTATTTCCTCAGTTTTTTTGTACGTAAATACTCATTTATGAATATAAAATATGCTTACGTTTCAAAAATTATTTATTTATTTGTTTCTCTCGTAAGCCACGCTGTATATTTTGTTCCCACCTAACTTGGTAACCTAATGATCGGATTTGGATAAAATTTGGTATGGAGGTAGCTTATACCCTCGACTAACACATTGCCTAAACGACAACTCTTATCACGAAGAGATATGTTCAGTAAATTTAGCTTAAATGTGGCGTTAGCCATCTTAAGGCATATGCCACGCTGGTCCAGATGCGGGTTGGTGGATTCACAAACGGCGTTGAATTTCTTCTCCGGACGTATCCAGGTTTCCTTCTCCAAAAACCAGTGGTATGAAAATCCTTACATAAACTCCAAAGAGCTCATTGGTACGGGCCCCGAATTTGAACCAATGACCTCACGGTCACAGCCCCCTATTAGGCTACCACAGCATGCCATTCAATTAGTTTTGCGACGTGTAATCCTGTAATCACAAGCCTGTAAAATATAATCAGTGTGTTAAGTGAAAATACGGGCTTTAACAGTAATAATATAATAAGTTATTCATTATTGAATTATCTATACAATGTACTAAAACTATCAATATCTCAAACTTCAACATATTATAAAACAAAATAATGCAGCATACGTTTAAATTTTGGACCTGAACAATAAATGTATTTTTAAGCTAAAAACGCAAGCGTTGTTGTTTACGCCTTGGCTCTCGCTCGTATATTTATATAGAATGTGTTTTTGAATAATCTGTTCCGTGCAAATTATGATATTGAATATATTATGTTATTGATATTGAGTGAAAAGCACATTCATAATAATATTGTATTTTGATAAACATAAAATCTTCGTTCGAGATTGGGTTAACGAGAACTGACATCGTCTAAAATTTAAACATAAGCTCCAAAAATAAAACTATTTAAAAAAAAAAATTTGGTGTTGTAGGAACTTAGTAAAAATCTATGCACCAAAACTGTAAAACCAACATAATTGTTTTATATGACACTATCACAGACATTGCTAAGTAAATACAATATATTGGAAGACATGTTCATGGTCCACGTTTATAAAAGGAAAACAAAAAATATATTATTTTTATTTTGTCCATAAAATACATATACAACACCTAGAAACAGTACATAGCTAAATAATACAACACCTAGAAACAGTACATAGCTAAATAATATACACATACTAAGTACAGTAACAGTGTTATTGTCATTTTACATTTTCACTACGATTCTAAGGACATTTTACAAAAAAACTTAATTTTGTTAGTAAACCACGTGCAGAAAAAATAATTGCGTGGCCAAAAATTGAACTACCTAATGTTACGTTTTTTTTAATAGCAACTTCCTAAAAAAACCCCGCACATTCGACTAGAACTCCAAACAAACGCTGCGTTATGGGTATTTACTTATTAGATAGTCTCTACACAGATGTTTTTGTATACTAGTATCTGTGTGCGTAGGTCTAGGTTTTTCAATCGTCATACGCCTACGGTCGTTGTAAGTACACTACTAATTTATTGTAGTGAACTTACGACGTATATAATATATATAGTATAAATTATCATATAAAGTTATTAGTTATACTATATTAACCTGAGTTCTCCAGAATTTGCCATACCACCATTACCGAGAAAAAGAAAAATAGAAAATAAGGACTAAAATGTCTCGACGTGCTCTGTAACTACAAGCTGGCTGATATCCACTCGTAGCCCGTGCGTGCGAGCGAGACAGTTGCCAAATAACTTTGTGCAAGCTTTTCTTCTGCTCGATACAAAACAACCGCAGGCGCCGTCCACGCGCGCCCCTTGCGTATGAGACCGCGTCGAATCCTCAGAATCGCGAATTCACTCTTCTCTCATACGTCAACGAGTTAACACAGTGTTATAGTGATTTCCATCTACCCTCATACATAATGTACGACTGCAACAAATTAATTACTAAAATAATACAACTTTGGAATGTAGTTGATAAAAATTTGTGCATGCTTCTGCTTTCTGCACGTAGTTGAGCATTAAGCAGTTAACAGCGCTTAGAAACGAGAAGGGCCCTGTACCGACTGCAACCAAAATTCCAGATCGTTCATGATCCATGCGGATGACGACGATGACGATGATGTCGATCAGAATCATAACAATTGCATAACGGCGTGTGTGCGGGACGAACGTTAAACTCTAAGCTTACTTCAAATGGTCCGTCTGAGTCCTACACACGGGCCGCGGTAACGCGGCGCCAAAACAATAAAATAAATAATGTCAAATAACTCGGATTCGGTACATAACGAAACAAGGACAACATATTCGGGAAATGGATCAGTAATCTTTATTCAAGCACGTGGTACGAATAACGGAGTCGAGTGATCTGGATCGGCCGCGACAAGTTAGAGACGTAGCCGAAAAGCTTAATGTGCAATGAGATCAGGTCGTTACGGTTAAAAGACTCCAGGAGAAAAAAACTGGATTAGTACTTAGTACCGGTATTAGTACCTAGAATTGCGAGAAGAATCAACGCGCAATACTTTACTAACAGCCTCTCGAACAAAGAACATCACAACCAGAAGTACGGTGACTAACGTAGCTAGTGTGTCCGCTGATGACAAAATGATCCTAGACGCACCTATACTCGTGGCCGAGGCGTTTCGCGGCTAGGACGCGCGTCAGCGTCGCTTCATATGCTTAGGCCCTAAGGGTCTATCATATACATCCGCGCGGCCTGCACTGTGTCATTACACAAGACCTTAAGCGACGAATTATAGCTACAGCGGCTCGGCCGCCGGACGCCACGACTCGGCCGCTCGCAGAAGCGGCGCATTCGCAGTCTATTGGGAAATCCTATAAAGTTTTATCTAGTTTTAAAAATACTGAGTGCCAATTCCGTTATAACTTGCATAGGGACGCGCGCTGACGCCCTGCGACGGTCACAAAATATCCTTCGAGTTCTATCGTAAGCAACACATTCTATCAAGTACCTAAGAGTGAACTTACTGTGTAATAGCACCAAGAAATAAATAACGCGAACTGCTGGGTTTCAGAGTATAGAGCAGCGAGCCAGAGCTTCCCATACAGCGCTGCCGCAGAGGCAGAGCAGGAAAGAACTGAACGAAATAATAGTTTGGCGAATGAAGAGTTTCGCAACGTGGCAATAAAGTTCATTTTAGGCTTCTCAGGCTGTCTACAATATATGAATCGCTAATTTTAAACACTAGCCTTCTTGTTTTTAATTTGAATAAGAGATTGTTGCAAAGATTACAATGTTTAAAATACATTACAAGAACATTAAGTTTGGTCGAACTTAACTTAGTAGGATGGTAGAATTACCGTCATATAACTAAACAAAATATATTATGATTATTGATATGTAACTGCAGATACATATTTATTTACTTTTATTTATAAAAGAGATACGATTTCATCTAATTTTATTTTAATCTAGTTTTGGTATTATGATATTTGAGGCAAATTGTACTCTCGTCAGAACGTCGAATTTTGACAAGAATATTTTTGGTTTACTAAAATCTACATACATCAATTCAATTTAATGTATGTTTTAAAAAAATGTATCTCGAATGCGTACATAATGATAATGCTAAATGCTACTTGAAAACATTCTCACAACAGCAAAATTTGACCCATTTTTCACCTATTGCTAAATTGCTAACAATTACTGGATATTCGGTATACCGTAATTATATGTCATTATGAAAAACTTTTACTATTGGACCAAACCTTAAAAACATAAACAGTTTCATAGAAAAAGCCGTCTGAATCTATTCGGAGTCTTCGGAGATCTTTATATCAATAAGTCCGTAGTCTAATCGAATAACTAGTATTTTCTAAATAACAATAATCCAGTTTTATGACTATGTAAAAGTGTGTGCAAAATAATCTCTATATTTCACGGGGTCGTGCGCAAGTTTCGTGCAGATATCAGTGTACACTGTACAGTACTACCAACTTGTTTGTTCTGTTGGCCAAAAATGGAAGAATAAACAAAAAATCAACAGGCATCTGTCAGTTTTGGTCAAAAATTACGATGGTAGCTCCCTCGCTCACCTGTAGAGATAAGTTGGTCGGGCTATACCTGTTATCTGCACGAATCTGGGCACATCATAATGACAGTTGTAATATCTAATTTATCAAGTAGCTAATCAAATAAAATTAATAACTTTGTAATAACAAGATTATTACATACTTAGCAACAATGATAAATATTTTATAAATAGAATTTGCACCCGTTATTTTAATGAATAACAAATAGAAATAAATATGACAATGTTCTGTAAATGCTTATTTTTATCACGTTAGACCTTGCTGGGAGATTTAGATAGAAAACTATCAGTAAGCGAGAGCCCTCATACATTTTGAGGATCTTTCTTAAGTGAAATGCGTTGAAAGTTTCGGCATATACCATGCCGATGCCAATGGGGATAATCTGCCTACGTAAGGAGTGCGAACATTTTTCTATGGAAGCTGGCATATCCACCTGCCGCCATCTTGTTTTTATTTCCAACTTTCCGCGCACGAGATTTGTTGTATATTATAAGAGTACGGGCACTTAATAAATACAAACAAAAAATTACACGTATAATATGGTATCGTAAAGTGACACATTCCCGATATATTTGGAGGTGAAGATCGCCATATGAGAACAGCGAAAATCATTAAAAATATTGATTCATGCCATATTCGTCCCGAGTCTTCGGCCCACAACATTAAAAAGTATTTTAGTCGTCCCGCATTACCTCCAAATATATAGGGAACGTGACACATAATAAAATCATATTACTGGATATTATTTGTTTGTAAAAGTGTCCTCTACCATCATGCGCGAAAACTTTGAATAAAAATCAAGGTGGTAGCGGGTAGATATGCCACAAAAAATTCTATCCTCTTTTTGCGGGGGACGAGACGCATCGCGCACATTTTCAAATATTTTCACACCAACAAAACAAATTCCCGTCCGTATGAATGCACACTAAAACACTCATAGCATTGCCAAAAGACAAACAACTTTTGGCAGAGGACTTCTCTTGTGGGGTGGATTGTCTTGCCACCTCCATGGTAATGGCTCGAAGCGTAAGGAGTTTTACTAATTAGTGCAATGTTTATAACAACACACGCATTAGCATTTATTCATATTTCGCATTAGTTCAAAGATGTTTACAAAATAAACGTGTTTGTTTTTTCTTACCTGACTAAATTTGTATACAACAATGGCGGATTTACGTCATTTACGTCATTAGTTCGAATCTGCCATTGTTGTTTACAAATTTAGTTACCCAAGGAAAACGGAGTATAAAAGTATTCTATTCTATAGGTATTGCATCTATCGCGTATTAAGCATGTTGACGCATTGAACTTTACTTCGGTTAGGTAAATTCTACTTGTACGCCTATCTCACAATCAGTACCTAGTATACTTAGAACAATATTTTCTACGTAATTTTAGTTTATTTTGACTGCTGTGATATCTACC
Organism: Erannis defoliaria; assembly: GCA_905404285.2. Lineage (NCBI taxonomy): Eukaryota > Metazoa > Arthropoda > Insecta > Lepidoptera > Geometridae > Erannis > Erannis defoliaria. Next base: position 11,418,280 of record FR990080.1, on the reverse strand, counting down.
TTAGGATTTTCTATTATGGATTTGTTCTGGATAAGCCGCAACTCTTTTAGCCTTGGAGAGATTTCACCAGTTGGTTGTTTTGCTGTAACAAATAATAAATTTATTTTAATAACCTCCAAGATACTAACCAGTATATTATTCTATAATTATTCATTATGTTTTTTCTCTCTTTCTTACTCACAGTTTTACGCGATGGATAAAGTTAAACTTTGGATTAAATATGTGTGGAAACATGCGTTCACGTCAGCGATGCGTTACTACAGTTATTGGTAAGCGAGCCACAGAAGAGAGATAGTCCTACTTCTTTTCTCTCTTCAGTGAAGCGAGCGAAGTCTTTGCAACAGTTGGCAAAGTTTGCATTGGTTAAATTTAAATAATTGTAATTTATGTTAAAAAAAAACTTCTTCCGCCTCGGATACAAAAAACACCAATGTTGACAAATACCTCTGTCTACAGTCTCAATAAACATTAGAAACGTTATGTTATTCTGAAAATAAATATCGCGTACATTTAACATAATTAAGAACATTCAGAAAAATATGTAGATAAGCGCGAGCGATAGAGAACCCTCGTATAATAGGATTTTCTTTTCGTTTTCGTTGTTGCCACTGTACTTTGTGCATTCTCAGCGTAAAGTACTTGAACATTTCAAGTTTTTGTCAAAATTTGCGTCGCGACGTGACAACCACAAACTAACTTTACCTCTAGCCTTTTCATAAGTGTCCTTGCAGACGGAATGTAGCGTAGCGATGGTCTTCTCTAGCGTGAGCTTGACATCGTTACCCGTCTTGTGCCACCACGCCAGAAACAGCGCCGCGAAAAAGTCGCCCGTCCCCGTGAAGTTCACGTCTAATTTCGGGATTTCGATCTTGTATGAGGTTCCTGAAATAAGCCACAATGAGCTTGAGCTGCGGGAGAAGGAAAATACATATAGCAAGGAAACCATAGCATAGTTAGAGAGTAATCTCGAGTTCTCTGCTGGCTGGCTTAACAAGTAATATACCTGGGTATGTGGGGACCTGGATATGTCCTAAAACTACATACAGAACGACCTGAGGACAGGCAGCAGCGGCCTCTCGGTTAATGGTGGTGGGCATCCTTCGATCCCAAGCCGCCTGAGAAGCGATTTTATTTTGGCCTCCCTATTAAGGGGGAGGCCTTCGTCCAGCAGTAGACGTCTTCTGACTGTTTGTTGTTGAATAAGCTCTATCCTGTTTCTTTGATCGATGGTTTGGCCTTAGCATGGGGATGTTTAACCCCAAACAGGTCAAATACCTATTTACTCAACCATAAAATATTGTGTTTTTTTTATGAAACATGTTACAATAAGAATAGCTGTGCTTCAACTGTCTTACTTGCACTTTTGATTATTTTGTGAATTGCTGTGAAATATATGCTGTATCGTCTAACAATAAGGGCGCATTTCCATCAGAGACACGGGACACAGGAGCGTGGCGGAGACGTAGGAATCGACCAGTTATAAAAATTGATTTTATTGTAATTCTACTCATTTGTGATTGGTGGATTCCAGCACTCCTCCACTCTCCATTCTCCACTTTGGTGGAAACGCAATCTATCAACAAAAGTTTTATTGGCTTTTTCATCCATTAACCGACAAGCTGCGCAGCCCACCTAGTTAGTCATAGGTACTTCCAAGTACTCTTTAGCTTTATGACCATTAATTTCACCAATACTAGACAAGCGGACCCTGTATGCCAACGACGTTATAGTTAAAAAAAGGCCTATAAAACATACCTTGTTATCAATATCTCTGTTTTTATTGGTAGTTTTTTGTCGCCTGAGAGTACAGGGCACGGCTATGAAATAATGCCGTAGCGGTCAAAAGGTTAATATCAAAATGGTAACTCAAATTAAAAGAATAAGTAATACATGCCTGCGCTACTTGCAATGCCAATCATGTGTCTATCATCTCCAAGATCCGTGCTAGACAAGACTACCGCCTTAGCTCCTTTAGAATGAAGAGCTTTCACGATCTTTAGCGCACTGTCTAGATCATTCATCTTGAGGCCAGTCATCAGCTCCGCCTCGAACTGGTTTGGTGTGATGATATCCGCGAGGGGGAGAAGCACATCGCGATAGACGGGGAGTATGTCTTCTGGGACATACATCTTTCCATTGTCACCCATCACGGGATCACACACTGGAAAATAAGAGTTTATATGTAGCACTGCATAGTGTATAATATTCTACAGATAGACATAGGTCTACCCTAGAAAGGTGATTGAACCATGTTAGACCATGCTGACCATGCTGGCCTGTATTGGCTGATTCACATATTCAAAGGCATATTGATTGCCACTGACAGGTATTTGTTAATTTATGTTGTTGTCAAAGTTTTGGGTTCAGCTGCAATGGTCATGGGGGTTATTTCTGACCGTTGCAAGTGTTTTGATCGCTCCATTACTTCATAAGTACCATAAGAAAAAAAACTCTTTGGTCATTATATAGGACTCTTGACTGTTTTCCTTTGATGTAGGGGAAGTACAAAATCCAAGCTTAATTTGAGCAGTAATAAGAAATTAAGGGTTCCTTCCCAACTAAGGCTATATATTGTCATATTTTAAACATAAGGACACAAGATAAGAAACCTCAGAATGATAATATTATAAATGTAGCTTTATAATAATTCTAATACACATAAAATAAAAAGAATAGCTGGTGCTTTAGGTACATGTTGAGTTCATACATCATAATCTTTTTTATTTTAAAAATGTACAAAGGAGCATCTGTTTAAGAAAGCACCTTTCATTGTGGCGTGGGAATAGGGAATATGCATGAGTTTCAATTAATAGGTCTTTACCTATGAAATTGCCGTTCTTCAGTACTGGTCATTTCAAATAGAAAAAAAGTTTGGAATGGCTTTGTATTCTGATATCAAATTAATTTTGTCTTAAAAACATGACATTATTTTTACAAACTCAGTCTTTTGTTTATTGATTAGCGTTGTATTTTCATTACATTAGAAAAAAAAACGTCATAATGACGGCGTTTTACCTCACAATAAAACGCATATTAAAATACTTACCATATTCGAAACCTTATTATAATGAGAGTGACGTCTTGTTTTCTGTCCCGAGGTGGATCTATATAATTATATATAGATAGGTATCAATGTATCTTAAACATCAACTGTCAAACAAATGTCACTGTCAGGCAGTATGCCGCGCCTGCGCAAGGAGCCTATATAAAGTGACTAAACGACGGCGCGGGCTCATTGGGTCTCTTTATCGATGAATTATGTAAGTAGGTATGTAGACCAGGCAGTATTTGACTTTAAGGTTTCGAATATGGTAAGTATTTTAATATGCGTTTTATTGTGAGGTAAAACGCCGTCATTAAAATACTGTACCGCTATTCGAAACCTTATTATAATGAGACCTGTTTGCTATCGCCTGGTGACATTTTGTGTGTGTATCATAATGATTAGAACTAGGACGCCAATGTGAAATTTACTATGTATATTCTGAGATTATTATTATTATTTATTTATTATTTATATCTATCTGTATATCATGATGTATTAAAACTTGTCTATCTTTCTTGCATATAATATGAATATACCTGCTTTGTGTAAACCTAATGATTAATAGTAAAAGTGGTATAAAGGAAAAACAATATGAATTTTTATGTATAATTTTTATTATAAAAATAATTAAGTTACAAATTAATCTGCTTATAAATCACAAATAAACATTCATAATATATATCATAATTATCATATATCATAATTCATTCATATCACTGAAAATAAACTTGTAACCGAATCTTGCTGTCTATCCGCATTGTTCATAATTTCTCTTCTGTAATACTTTTCAAAAGTATTTCTTGATCGCCAATTTCCTCTGGATAGTATGTCATCTATAGAGTAATTCAACATCCAATTTTTAGAAGCAACAGCTGATCTGATGCTGCCAGGACTGGCTCGAATCCCAGCATCCTTCAACAGGGATCTTACCCACGAGCCGACACATGTCCTTGAGGCTGGCTTGGGAGGACCACATATTGTCATGAATAAATTGTCGTGTTGGGTGTTTTCTCTTCTCTCTTTCGATAAATGAATCAATAATTTTACCCAATAGACTGGATCTAATGCATGATTCTGTGAATTTGAAGTAAGATGCCAACCTGATTGACGATAATCTGAACTATCCGTTTTTGATCCAAATATTGGCCAAAATATTACAGAGTCAGGCTGTATGTTGCAATGGTTATCTGCTATACTTAAAAGAGTTAAATCGTGCACCCGTCGGCCGGAGCACAGGAGCAGAATGCAGGCTGTTCTCCTTGCACATTCATACAACCTTATATTTTGCAATTTTTTATATGTTTGTGTCAACCATGCAGCCAAATTGTCAATATCCCATACTGGTGCTTTATCTCTTTTGGGTTTTTTGATAATAGCTATTGACTTCATAACCTGTAACACAAGAGGATGAGAGCTTACAGTTTTGCATTTCTCTGGGTCACACAGCGTAGAAACCACAGATTTGTGAAGGCAAATAGTGCTATACGAAAAATTATGCTTTTGATGTAGATCAATAAGAAAGCGAGCTACTTCCGATCCAGGCGGAGATAAAGAACTAACTTTATGCTCAAACGCCCATTGACACCATCTTCTCCAAGCTGGTCTATATGTATTTCTAGTGGATGTGCGCCAGCTTGATTTCAATAAATTGATTTGATCCTGAGACCAATTAGTTAATAATTTACTCCACCCCCACATTTCCAAATCTCCATCGTTATTTCGTGCACTCGGGGCGGTGGCCGTCCCGTCGCCGTGTCTATCAGAACTTCTCTTAGATGAGGAATCGCTATTGGAGGTTCTATCGCTCTGCGTCTGAGGTCGGGTCGCCAAAAAGCTTTCTCCCACATCGGCACTATTATGAGAAATGTACCTTTTGCGTGATTGAGGTGAGACAATACGCGGGCGATCAGGAAAGGGGGTGGAAATACCCATGCAAGTGAATAATTCCAAATTTGACTTAGAGCGTCGTAAAACTCTGCGTTTTTGTCCGTTCGGTCTAGAGTAGCATAACGAGGCACTACGTGTGCGTTTTTCGACGCAAACAAATCTATTTCCGGTGTTCCCCACATCGAAAACATTTTTGAGGTTATAACGGGAAGAAGGTGCCATTCTGCCAAAGTCTTTTGACGTGACAATCGATCGATTTCCGAGTTCAAACGGCCGGGTATATGATGCAGTTGAAGATAGATGGCGTGTTTGGTCAAAATTTTGAACAAATTGTCTGTTAACTTGTATAGGGTTAGAGATTTCGTCCCACCCTCGTTTTTTAGGTATGCTAACACCGTGCGATTGTCTGATTGAACCGCAATCGTCGAATGCGGTATTGTATGTGCTTGCTTTTGAAGGGCTTTGTAGATTGCTAGCATTTCTTTTAAGTTGGAATGTAGGGAACATTCCTTTACAGCCCAGGTGCCTGACATCACGTGATTGTCTAGCTGTGCTGCCCAGCCTTGCCCCGAGGCATCGGTCGTCAAATGATGAGACACAGGGGGTAAATGTATTGGCGACCTTAGTGTTATATTTTTCAACCACCAGTTTATTTCCTTTAGAGATTCCCGCGGTATTGACCGCTGGTTTAGGTGATTTCCCTTGATTAGTTCGTTGCAGAAGAATAATAAATTTCTGTGATTTAGGCGCCCTGTCGGGACACAGAAACTTGCAAAGTTTAACATGCCTATCAAACTCTGTATCACTCTTAGAGATGCTACTTTTTTCTTCTTTAACTGATTGAGTTTTTGTCGTATAGATACGATCTTGTTTATAGGGAGCCACTTTCGGTTTTCGGACGGGTTCCACATTACCCCTAGAAACTGTATGTTTCGTTTCGGTATCAATATTGATTTTGAGACATTTATTTTCCATCCTAAACGATCTAAAATGTTTGCTGCTACCTGGACTTGATTTTGTAATAGGGTCTGATTTTGATTTACTATTAAAAAATCGTCTAAATAGACCACTATTCTCATGTTGTGTTCGCGAAGCACTTGGGCTACCCAGTTGGTTAGAGTTGCGAATATTCTTGGTGCTGACGCGAGTCCGAAAGGAAGACAAGTCATCTGCCATAATCGACCCTGATAAATTATGCGGAGAAAGCACCTGTGGGGCGGGGAAATCGGCAGATGAAAGTATGCATCTGATAGGTCGATTTTTACCATCCAATCCGATTTTTGTAGGAAACTTGGTATTTTGTTCATATTTATTAGTCTGAACTTGCCCACAAAAACGAATTTGTTGAGGTTTCGCAAGTTGAAAATGGGTCGGTAGGACCCGTCTGGTTTCGCTACGTGAAATAGCCTTGACACGAAGCTTGGAGTGTGCGGAGCTGGTTCTAGAACCTTCAGTGTAACAAGGTTCATTATTGTTTTTGTCATTTCTTTTGACTCTGGGGTCAAATGCGGGTGTTGTTGTAAATTTGGTACATGTAACGGTGGCTTTTTTGTAAATGGTATACGGTAACCTTGGATCACTTTTAGCAATGTCGGGTGCGCCCCGAACTCCTGCCATGTTTTTGTGTAGAATTTTAACTGACCTGCTTGGAATGAATAGTCAGAATTTCTTACCTCTTGTGTTTTTCGAAACTGAATTAGAGTAGAACGATCTGTTTGTCGGGCCAGGATGCCTTGGTCGCTGGCCCCTTGTATTTGCGTACCGAAAACCTTGCGAAGGTTGTCTATATCTAGCTTCGCTGGGGTAACCCTGAAAGGGCTGGAAACTATGCTGCAAAGTTGGTGCTTGCATTCTATTCGGCAAGGAAGTAAAACCACCCTGCGGAGGTAGTAAACACGTGTTGTGTGGTAGTATTTGATTTTGCATGCCTTGCGCAGGCATTGTTTGTTTAAAAGCCTTAAATCTGTCGTTATCATTGTATGGTTTTCTCGACCGATATTCGCGATCAGTCTTACATGGCCAGAAGGTTTTGTTCACACCCCCATTTTTTTCAATTATAGAAGTCAGTTCTGCATTTTGAAAGAGGTTAGAACAAGATGGCGGAACCTTTCTCAATGCTTCTTTTGTAAACTTATTTTTACATGTTTTTAAAATAGCATCTCGTCTTTGTTGTACTAGGTCGGCTCTATGGCCACAAGTCATTTGGAGTATATCATTAGAAATTTTACAGTAATCTCCCTGCGCAAAAATTTCGTTAACCTTTTCCTGTATACTAGCAAGTTCTATAACCTCATTAGATCCCATCCATGCAAAAAGAGCTTTAAAGCCTTCCTCAAACTTTTGGTTTTGCTCAATAAGTGCTTGGGAGATTGCTGCAAAACCGCGTTCTGTATGTGCCAAATGATAAGAAGTATCATAGGGCTTAAGCTCATCGTTAGCTTCCAAATCCACAAAACCGGGGGTTGAACAATAACTTTTTTGTACCTCTGAGTACCTAACTTCCGACCATTCGTTGGAATCAAACCGTTGCATTTCTTTTAGTCGAACTAAATTTTCACTAGAAGTTTTCGAGACACTGGGCTCTTTGGTTGAGGTTTTAAAATTAAATGAAAACGATTCATTACCCTCATTAGAATTTTTAGGGATGCTATCGCTAAACCCATCACTAGACGCATAGAGGCTGAGGACGTCGTCGTCCTGGTTGTTACTACATTCGTCTACTGACGCAGTCTCAGGTGGGAACCGTTGAGATAAGAAATTTTGAATTTGATCAACTTGCTGCGACAAGTTGCTCAACACCTCGTCATATTTTTTACGTTTTGAATCGCCATGAGAACGAGATGATTTTCGTTTTCTATCTGGACTCACTTCATTTAGTGGCAAATTATCTTGATCAACTTCGGTTTCCTCGGAAATCATGATCAGTAATTTTTTATATTGAAAAGAATAATAATACAGTAATAAAGAAAAAGCTGATTATAAATTATTGTAATATGGAACAAACTCACCACTCGGGACAAAAATTCAGACGCCAATGAGCCCGCGCCGTCGTTTAGTCACTTTATATAGGCTCCTTGCGCAGGCGCGGCATACTGCCTGACAGTGACATTTGTTTGACAGTTGATGTTTAAGATACATTGATACCTATCTATATATAATTATATAGATCCACCTCGGGACAGAAAACAAGACGTCACTCTCATTATAATAAGGTTTCGAATAGCGGTACAGTATTTTAATGGATACTTTAAAAATTCGTGTAATTATGGAATATGAGTTCCGTCGTGGAACCAACGCGACATAAACGGCACGTAACATCAAAAACGTTTACGGAGAGAACTGTACAAACGAACGCACAACCCGTTATTGGTTTTCCCGGTTCCGTTCTGGAAATTTTGACTTGAAAAATGAAGCTCGTGGTCGTCCGGAGACTTTGGTCAACAATGATGAATTAAAGGCGATTGTGGAAGCTGACGAAACACAATCTACAGCTGAGCTAGCAGCAGCTTTTGATGTTAGCATCAAAACAATTTTGATCCATTTGCGACAAATAGGCAAGGTAAAAAAACTTGATAGATGGGTGCCCCACGAACTTAACGATCGCCAGGGCAACGTACGCGTCGAGACCTGCCTCGCGCTGCAGCTACAGACAGTCTCCAAGCTGCAAGAGCTGGGGTTGGAAGCTCTCCCTCATCCGCCATACTCACCAGACCTTGCACCTACCGACTATTACTTTTCCAAAATTTAGACAACTTTTTAGTGGGTAAAAAATTCAATTCTCGAGAGGCAGTACAAAATGCCTTTGAAGAGTTTGTTGCCTCTCCGTCCAGCTAATTTTTACAAGAAGGGCATCAATAAACTGCCAATACGTTGGCAAAGATGCGTCGATTGCATGGGTGATTACTTTGAATAACAGAAATAAAAAAGTTTAAAAAAATAACTACTTTCACGTATTCCATACAAAACGGCAATTTCATAGGTAAAGACCTAATATTAAAAATATTAGGATAAATGGAGACTTTAACTGAATCTGATGATTACATCGGAAAAAAAATATCAGCTGGTAAAGCAGCTGGTATCAGGTGATAAGGCCGCCCCTTGTACTGCCAAATAATGTACCCTGATTAGTTGTAAGTTGTTCTATATTTCTGGTGTGCAATAAAGTTGTATTGTATTGTAAAGTTCTGAAATATAAGTGTTCAAAGTATTTGGGTGGGTCTGTCCCTTTCTAGCAAAACGAGCGCTAGTATAGAATTTGTTTGGAATCGTGGACTTTGAGGTCATATGCTACTATAGTGCCCTCGATGTCTAACTGTAAAATGTTTATAACTTCGTTATTTGTGCACATATAAAAATTTGATTATTAAGATTTGTTATGTTGCTAGTCAGCTTTTTTGTGAGTCAATAAAAAATAAAATATGCATATTCCCTAGTACATCATAGTATGGGCCAAAACTGTAATAAGAAGGCTCAAATCACAGGCCTTACTTACTAAAGAAAGAAATACCTACTAAGTATTAATAAAACATACCATATGTCAAACTAGGATTCTTTGCTCTCAGCTTCTTGATAAGTTCTGCGATCTGTTTCAAAGCATCAGGTGACCGAGAGTATCCAGTTAAGAAATGTGTATAATAATCAACATCATTCAAGCTTAGACCTTCTGCTAGTTCATTTAACTCATTATTTTGCATAACTGTCCCCTTTATGTGTTTATAACCAGTGTGTGTACAAAATTGTACTGTGTTGATGAAGTCCACTTCAAACCCTAGCACCTGGAGCAAGAAAAAAATTGACTATTATAATTATTTTATTTTATTTCGTCTCTTATATTATGTACATTTCACAACTGGATTTCACTTTGGGATCCTTTTAGCTTCTTCGCAGTACTGGTTTTAACACTAAGGGACTCGTATTGGATTTTGATTGCAGTAAAAGAAAATTCACAACGTCTTGGATCGACACCTCCAAAGAATGTATTTTTAGGTTATAAAATGAATGAACAGTGAAACGATCGAATGAACACAAAACAGATACAAAAAATTAACATTATTCACACATTCGCTTAGACATACCGCCCACCAAGGACGAATAGTCCTTGAACTACTAAAATTAATAACACGTTTTCACAACCAAGAAAATTACTTTTTATAATAGCTTCTATACAATAGATAAGTTTTAACAACTTTTGTGGACTGTAAACACATAGTTAGATTTTTGAACTAAACTAACATTTATTTTTTATTTTTCCTCTTGTTTGACTAACGCCATCGTAATCTCTTATACTAAGAATATAACAAACATACTAAACTTTTGAAATCTAATCATTACAATTTATAGGTAAGGAACAAAGCTTGGAAATTGGACGCTGAATTAGAGAACCTTTGTATCGCAACGTCACAACCCGCGTAATTTTGTCCTTGCCGGGATGCAAATCTACCACTAAACCGTAAAGCCATTTGGTAGGAGGTAAGTTATCTTCTCTTACTAGCACAACATCACCTATCCTCACCTCGGGAGATTGGTTTTTCCATTTGTATCTCTGGAAGAAATATGTCAAATATTCTTGAGACCAACGTCTCCAAAATTGCTGCACCATTCTTTGTGTTACTTGCCAGCGACGTAAGCTACCTGGTTGCAATTGTTCATAATTATGATCAGGTGCAATTAACAAAGGTTCACCTATTAAAAAGTGACCGGGCGTCAGAGGTACAAGATCGTCTGGATCTGTACTGATCTGAGATAGCGGCCGTGAATTGAGGCAGGCCTCGATTTGGGCTAAGACGGTGCAGAGCTCTTCGTAAGTGAGGGTGGAATCACCGATCACTCGCTTTAGGTGATGCTTAGTGCTTTTTATCCCTGCCTCCCACAGTCCGCCGAAATTCGGACTTTGGGGAGGGATAAATCGCCATTCCGTTCCATTATTGGCCAGTGCAGTAGCTACTTCACTTGGAAATGAAGAAGTCTCACTGGTCAATAAGGTTTTTAGTTCTCTGGCAGCTCCAACGAAATTTGTCCCGTTGTCGCTCCAGAGTTGAACACAGCGCCCTCGTCGAGCCACGAAGCGTTTAAACGCTGATAAGAAGCCTTCCGACGTAAGGCTAGAGACTGCTTCCAGGTGTATCCCACGGGTAGCCATACACACAAAAAGGCATATATAGCCCTTATAAGACTTATTTCCCCGCCCTTTAGATACTCTTACGTTGACAGGTCCGGCATAATCGACGCCCGAATATAAAAATGGCTTATTCGGGGTTGCACGACAGGTTGGCAACTGACCCATCAACTGAGTTCGAGTTTTGGCAGCGTTTCGAATGCAAGGTACGCATTGGTGGATATGAAATCGTACTAAATTCTTCAATTTAGTCACCCAATACCTTGTCCGAATATAATTACAGGTTACCTGCTGTCCACCGTGCAACGTTTTTTCGTGCGCATCAGCTACCAGAAGTTTAGCAAGATGTGAGTCTCCGGCCAGAATGATGGGATGTTTGCTGCAATACGGTAAGTCAGAATTTTCGATTCTTCCTCCCACTCGTAACATTCCCTGTTCATCCATGAATGGGTTCAATGTAGATATTTTACTTTTCTTACTAACCTCTTTCTGTTTCAGGATGCTGGCGATGTCTTCGTGCAACGAGTGCTGCTGGTGCTGTTTAATACAACAGGTAAGTGCTTCTCTTATTTCAGGTGCAGTAAGATAAGGTAAGGGTCTTTCCGTTGCAGTAACAGGATGCCTTAACCGAAGAAACCTTCTGCAATACGCTACAACTCTGATGAGCTTTCTAAGCGAGGAAAACTTCGACCACAACGTCGCTTCGGGATTACTATCAATCGTTGAGGTATGTACCTTTAGCTCTTTAGCTTCTAGGTCTGTTTTTGTGCGTATTGACTGCGGTTTTGCGTAATCGATGTCTTCTTTTCGCAGCCATTCAGGACCATGCTTCCACAGAGCATGGTCAATAAGCTCCCAAGCTGGGATCCCGCGGGAAGCACAGTCTGCTGGATTCTCTCCAGATCGTACGTAACCAAATTGCGATGCGTCCAGTAAGCTTAGGATCTCGGAGGCCCGATTTGCAACAAACGTCTTCCACCTGCTTGGATGGTCACTTAGCCAAGCCAAGACGACGGTCGAGTCTGTCCATGCATGTAGGTGAGACTTAGGGACATTTAGAACCTCAGCTACTTCTCGCAGCAGCTTTGTGACTAGCAGTGCTCCACATAACTCCAATCGCGGGATCGACACCTGCTTGATTGGGGCCACTTTAGTTTTTGATGTTACTAGGTGAGTATTTATGGTACCATCCGCGGAGATGCAACGAATATAGACCGCTGCAGCATAAGCTGCATTAGAAGCATCTCCGAACCCATGTAACGACACTTGCTCGTCACCTTCAGATCTTTGCACCCATCGAGGTATGTGAAAGTTGAGTAGTTTGGCTAACTCCTCTCGATACAGTACCCATTCTTTCAAAAGATCCTCTGGCAAACGATCGTCCCAGTCAAGACCCGTGATCCATAATTTTTGGATAAAGATTTTGGCGCGGATAATACACGGCGATATCCATCCTAGAGGATCGTACAGACGACAGATTTCCGAAATTATTTCACGTTTAGTTGTAGGAATTAAAGCGTTCGATAAAATGACGCTATAGTCAAATTCGTCTGTCCGCCGATTCCAAGCCAGGCCTACAACTTTAGTCACATCGTCTTCCTTTAATTCTCGGTTCAATCCCGTGTTGTCAGTTCCAGTTTCCATTAAGCCAGTTTTGTTACTGGCCCACTTCTGCAACTCAAAACCGCCTTTCTCTAGCAAAGCGTTCATTTCTTCGTAGAGTTTAAGTGCTTCGGTTTCAGATTCACACCCCGTGAGAAGGTCATCCATGTAAAAGTCCCTAGGAACTCTACTAGCAGCTAGCGGAAAATTATGACCTTCATCCAGCGCGACTTGTTGCAGGGCCTTGACAGCTAAGTACGGCGCGCAAGACGTACCGAACGTAACCGTCAACAAGCGGTAATCTTTTATATCATCGTTGGCGCCTTCTCTCCAAACGATCCTCTGATAATCCACATGCTTCTCAGAAACTCTTACCATTCTATACATTTTTACAATGTCTGCTATGAGGCATATGGGATGTAGTCGCCAACGCATAATAGTATGTCGTAACTCCGGTTGTAAGGTTGGACCAACCATTAAAACGGAATTCAAAGAAACTCCATTTGCCGTTTTATCTGAAGCATTGAAAACCACTCTGGTTTTAGTTGTGCTTTTGTCCATTCTAACGACGGCATGATGCGGAAGCCAAACCTTTTCGTCATTTTGCCGCGAATCTTGGTTCACCTTTTCCATGTGACCTAGAGTAAGATATTCCTGCAGAACCTGGGAATAATCCCTTTTCAGTTCAGGGTTCTTTATAAGTCTCTTCTCTAGACCGAGCAGCCGTTTAACCGCTACCGCCTTCGTATCTCCAAAATTCTGTTCCTTATTTGGACGAAAAGGAAGCTCCACCACATAACGACCAGTTTCATCTCTTCGGGTCGTCGCCTTAAAATGGTCTTCGCAAGCTTGCTCTTCTGGAGTCAACCTCTTTTCAGTTACTGAACCGGGTTCAGACTCTAGCTCCCAAAACCTTTTAAGGAGCTCATTTTCATCTACCCTGATGTGTAAATTCAAGATAGCATTATGGCAATTTTGCTTATTGCCTCCGCGGCCGTCCACCTGGCCCGACAATACCCATCCAAGATATGTATCTTGAGCAATTGTACAACCCGCAGGACTTCGTAACAAGCCCTGTTTCAAGATAGCGCAATATACCTCAGAACCTAGTAAAACATCTATTTTATTAGGCGTATTATATTGTGGATCAGCCAATTGGACACGACCGAGTTCCGCCCACTTAGGCAGAACGAATTTTCTTTCAGGTAAAAGTGACGTCACAGTGTTGAGAACATGCGCTTTTACTTGAAGAGTGAAGTTAGGATCATAGAGAGACTGAATATTGACCATCACTATAGCCTTCGAAATTATATCGCTCTTAGTGCCTCCTAACCCTGATATAGAGCTTTTAGCTGCTATCTTCCTCAGCCTTAATAGCTGTACCGCTGCCTCCGAGATAAAAGACGCCTCTGAGCCTTGGTCTAGCAAGGCTCTCAGTAACAACTTAGACCCATCTTTGGACTCAGCCTTAATCAAAGCTGTAGCCAGTAACGTCTGGCTTTGCCCTGTCGCAAAGTGGTTTTTAATATTTGTGGTGTCTTTCGTCTCTGAGGTGGATGATTCGGGATGTTTCTCTACTTCATGTGCTGAAGCTGTAGCTGTAGCTTCAGGTTTCGGTTTACCATGAAGCAGGGTATGGTGTCTTCCGCTGCAAATTCGACATTTCGTTGTGACACGACACGATTTACCAAAGTGATTGCTTCCTAGGCAATTATAGCAAAGCTGAAGAGACTTAACTATTTCCTGACGATTAGGTACGTCTTCTTTGGCAAATTTACTACAAGAGTACAGTTTGTGACTATCGTTGCAATGAGGACAAGTGATATTGTAATTGCCTGTAGTGTGCAAGACTTTGGTAGTGTTATTTGTTTTAGGTTTACCTTTAAGAGGCTCAACATACTCAAGCGCACGGAAACGAGCTTCTAAGAAATCTTTGAACAAAGTTAAAGACGGTAATTCGTCACCTGATTGAGTTACGTGCAACTCCCACTGCTTTCTTGTTTCAGGGTCCAACTTTTGGCTTACGACATAAATTATCATTATATCCCAAGAATCTACCTCAATGCCTAAATTCTTAAGTTCATGCATGCAATCTGACGTGGTGTCCAAAAGTTCTTTTAGTGCCTGAGCAGACTCCCCATTCATAGTACGTAGTCCGAACAAACGTTTCAGTATACAATTAGACATGAAACGCTTGTTGTCGTATCTGTTCATTAATAATTGCCAACATTTATTGTAATTAGAGCTAGTAATGGGAATATGCTTTATCAACTGCTCAGCTTCGCCTTTTAATTGAGTTTTGAGATAATGTAACTTTTGGACATCGTCAAGCGAAGTGTTGCTATGAATTAACGAAGTAAATAAGTCTTTGAACGATAAAAATTCCGAATATTTCCCACTGAAGGTAGGTATTGTGATTTTTGGTAGTTTTCCCACTGAATTCGTCGAATGTCCGCTCATCTCCTTGCTGCTTGCTGATGTCTGCGTCATTGATGCTAGCTTTGCCTTTAACTCCCCTTTGTACGACAGATAGCCTTCAAAACACGCGTCAAACGTTCCATTTCTTACATAATTGCTTGTATCTAAATCCTTTACACTATAAGAGGCAATCAGGTTTTCATGTTTTTTGAGAAACTGAGAAATTAACAGCTCAAGGCCCTCTAATCTTGCACCAATATATGCCGTATTCAATCTATCCTTCGGGGTCTTGCGGAAGTTAGCTCTGCTTTTATCAATCTGGTTACTTAAGTCTTCTAGCACTCTTATTTCACTCTCCATCTTTAATAACAATCAGTTCTCGAACGTTTTTCACTATTTTGAATTTTGTCAAAATAAAACGACAAAACAAAAACCCTGACAGTTTTATAATAGCAATTTCCAACTCGCTTGCACCTTTCGTAGTTGTCAAAATCACTAGGCCAAATGTCACATGCCCTTATGAAGTCTTTCGACGTGTGGCGCCATCTATGATTTTGTCACCAGCAACTTCTTTCCCTCTCCAATTCGGTCGTTTAAAAAGTTGCCACCCTTGAAGATCCCAATTGTATTTTCTTGTTTTTTATCCGGCTCGAAGGACCTTGTACATTTCACAACTGGATTTCACTTTGGGATCCTTTTAGCTTCTTCGCAGTACTGGTTTTAACACTAAGGGACTCGTATTGGATTTTGATTGCAGTTAAAGAAAATTCACAACGTCTTGGTTCGACACCTCCAAAGAATGTATTTTTAGGTTATAAAATGAATGAACAGTGAAACGATCGAATGAACACAAAACAGATACAAAAAATTAACATTATTCACACATTCGCTTAGACATATTATGACAGCTTATTACTAATCAACAACAACAGATTTGTATTTTATGACCAAATAGAAAATATAGGTACAGCGTTTTGTCTCCTGTAAAGTTACAAAAATCATTTTCGCTACTTTGTAATATTATAAGCAATGATTTGTTTTCACTTAACTCCATAACAGCTGTAAGTTAGCTTTTACCCTTTACTTTGGATTAACATACATATTACATAAATGCTATAAAAAGTTCCTGTAGAAAGGGAAGTGAAGTCATGGGTTGCTATATCTTTATCTTTACTCTAGTTTGTGTTTTAAATACAAATAAAAAAAAAGTGTTTGTTGATATGCAGCAACAGATTGAAGGAAAACATATTTTTTGGCATCTATATAAGTAGATGGAGGGTGGGAAAATTCATTATAGCCTACTACTTTTCATTTCAGATAACGATTTACGCTTGCTGAAACATAGGCATGTCACAAGCCAGTGTAGAAAAACATGCCTATTTTTGGTGTAAGGTAACACTTAATTGTATACAGTACAGTGCATGTTTTAATAACACCATTTTTTTCGTTATTTGAGCCACAGCAACACAGTTAGGCAATGCTATTATAATAAAAATATAATTGTATATTGTAAGATCTTGATTTTATGTAATGTCTTAATATTATTAAGTGTATATTCGATCCCCACCCAGGGCAAACATTTGTGTGACCAACATAGATGTTTGTTCCGTGTGTGGGTGTAGTATGTATTATAAGTATGTATTTACAAAAAAAAAGTATAATAAGTATTCTATCAGCTATCTAGTTTCCATATTACAAGCTTTGCTTAGTTTGGGGCTAGATGGCGCTGTGTGAAAAATGTCCACCGATATTTATTACCGTAACATTCAACAATACAAAACATAATACAATAATTATATTACATTAAACAACTAATAGGCAATGTCATAAAGCAGTAATAATAGTATTTATTGTTATAATAGACAATAAGTTTGTTGAGCCTGATAAAACCACAAGGTTAGTGAGCAAGGTTGTTTGAATCAGTTGTACTGTAGGTACAAGAATATTGTCATGGTCATTTATTTTGACTAGTAACCTTCTACCAATATTTGTCACTGGAGTTAATAAACTGTTGATATGTCTCTGATGACCTATGGTGTTAGGATGTTACTTATGTGAGTAAAGTGTTGATTTCTGATTTTCATCTCGACTTTAATTTGCATTTCGCCCTGCCAGCAGTATTTACCTGAGGCATACTCCAGTTGAGTAGATAGTGTTGAGTCAGTAACACTAAATGAAATAGGTATTTACTAGTTAGGTAATTTACCTACATTCGGAATTTGAAAAAAGGGATTTAAATTATTAGCTATAATCGCCATAGTCACACAAATCTACAAATTATCCAACATTCAAAAAAATGTACAATGGATAAAACAATGGTTCAGAATACCTGATTTTGATTGACCGATTGGAAAGCTACTGATAAACTTATATGCCATGAAAATACTTACAAATACAAATAGTTTATTGATAACACCAAAGTTACACGTCTTTCATTAAGTATGTCACAAAAAAATAATCACTTGATAAAATGAAATAATAATTATAAAAATACATTAATCATCTCTTATTTTAAAATAAGCTTCAATGTCATAAAACAAATTCTATTGTAACCACGCTCTGAGCTTGGCTTATAAAGGCTTAGGACATATCCCATGCGCAGGAGGCCTAGTGGTACAAATTTCCTATACTCCCTTTTATGAACTAGGCCAAAACGTCACTTCTTTAGCTCTTAGTAAAATGTTATGTAGCTAACCGAGTATTTTAATTATAAGAAAACTGGTAAAAAATATATATATGCTTGTTAAACGATAAAAATAAAGTAACTATCTCAATACCCTTCAAAGTATTTTAGTAGTTACCAATACCAACTGCCTTAATTATAACATATATTTTTTATAGTAAAACTTGAAAGTTTGGCTTACCTGAAGTGGAAACACAGCACTCTTGTTTCCTACATAGCCATGCACTACATGACTTTGGATGGAGAGAACTGTGGGCGTAGAATCCGAAGACATGATGATTATACTTAGCACTACTTCGTCTTTACGACACTTAAGAGTTCTGCACGGAATGAATGTTTCTATGCTAATAAACGCTATCTGGCATTCAGTGCCGTTATTAAACACTGATGATAAGACACAGCGTAACCAATTCACATTCGTTAAGAATCGTAGGTATTTTTCTCAGTTCATGTTCAGTCCTACGTTCTGTAAGTACCTACTCGTTGCGCACGAAAATACAGTTGATACGATGGAATCGATAAAGTATTACCTACAAGCTCTTGGATAAATTAATTCTGTCTGTATAGTTTGATTAGTTTCATTCATGTAACTTGTAGGTTTTCTTTAATAATTCAATAAACGAAACGAAATTATGCAAAACATGTTTTCATGTCACTTTTTATCCAGCTGTCATTGGCATTGGCATATGGCATCCTAATCATTCTATCGATGGCGTCGGTGTCGCACTTTATGCATTTGCCAGCGTCAAGAATTTTTTCGTCGATATTAGTTTAAGAATAATAGTTTGCTTGTTGTGGAAAAAAGGTATTTTAAGCTACTTAAACACCCAGTAAGTAACGGTCAAGTCATAAAGTCGTGGTTGAACATAATAATTCCAGAATGTAGATTAGCATCTTAGCATGATTTTCATGACTTGAAAAACGGGTTCTGTAGGAATTTGGAGAGGTTTTTCTTTCATACTAGGTACTTTCTTAAACACAAAATAAAATATTCTTGGCTTTAATATATTTATTGAGCACTATTAGCCATATTTGCAGGCTGTTCTTGTGTAATTTCATATGCTTTCTCCAATGTATCCTGTATGATCTTCATGTCATTTTCAATGCTCCGAGCCCAGTTCTCAACATCTCCTATTTCTTTCAATGCACTACTAAAGTTTTCCACTAGAGCAAGCCATTGCTGAGTCTGCTTAGCAAAGTTTATAGCACCTTGATGTAGAAGTTTCGCTTCAGCGTCTAACTTCTTTTGATTTAAATATGCTTGTGCAACACTGAAAAAAATATTAATTTTCAGAATCTTTGTGCATAAAAGAATACAGGGTTACGCAAAACGGCATTAATAAGCCGAAAGGAGGTCATTGTGAATCAATTTTACTATGAGTCCAAACATGAATTGATGAAAAATAACAGCCATTCCATAAATTTTGTTGAGGCTGAATGACATCAGTCTATGAAACAGCTGCTTATTTTTCGCAAATTCACGGTCTGCCCCATTGTAAAAGTTGTTCACAGTAAGTTCTTAGTAATGCTGTTACACATAACTCTGTCTAACTAGTGTAAGAGGAAAGAATGACTTGCTTTGCATTGCATTTATATCTGTGTAATATTATGTTGATTTTGAACCATTATGCAGTACTGTTTTTTCGGTACTTTATTTTAGTGGGTGATATGTGTTTGACAATTTTAAGTGAGTCAGATAAATTCTGTTAGCGGTAAATCATGTGTCAATAGGTGGCATGTCCACCTAGCCACATGTTACAAGTGGACACCACCAGGCGAGCTTCTCACTCGTCTCGTCAGTCAATTCCATAAATGAAAATACTAGTTGCCAGAGCATCACTGAGGCAGATGGCAAATCAAGAAAGGGTTATACCTATGAGTGGGTTAAAGAAGGTTAAGGATGATGATGAAGATATATATTGTAAACCTACCCAACATTTAAGTGATCTACAAGAGCTTGTGTCAAATCGTTGGCTGCAGCGATACAATCTTTGCGTTTTTGTTCTGAAAATTTCCATTAACATTAAAGTTTGTTTAAACAATATTTTTTTATAGCAGGCATTACACAGATGATTATTACTAACCTTGAACTACTCTTTTAGCAGCCTGTCTTGCTTGATGTTCTTTTATAAGGGAAGACAGCATATTCCTAAGCTTATTGATGTAATAAAATTACACAATGTCTTAGCTTATGTGGCCGGTTTCTTCTGATTTTATGTACAGTCCTCACTTTGATGTAGAAAATAAAGACTTAGATCAGAGGAGAAACAAAATTACACCCTACAAATCAAGGTACTGGAACAAAGAATAATTTTACTAGGAGATAATTGGGAGATAATACTGGAAAGATTAAGATCACAATTTACACAGTACCTATTTACAAGTAAACAATAATATCTATTTCCCCGTATATTATATTACTCTATGATCTATTATCTACGTTTACAGTTTTGTATCAATATTTTTCTTATATTCTTGAATCTTGAAGGATGAATAGATACGCTAATGGTTTCTGCGATGCTAACAACGCTAATAAAAACCAACATAGAAAAACAGTTCTTAGAAGAACATTATGTTGGTTTCTAGATGCGCTTCTGGCATTTTTGACACTATTTACTATTTTACTATATTTCGGAACGCGCCAACGCCAATGACATAATAGTGACAATGGAAAAAGCACATCGACAGTAATGATTTTTTCTCATATGTTTTGGCATCACCTTTTTAGAACACTACCATAAAGTGAAATCGAGTTTTGGCGGGAACACGGAAAAATCATGTCGTTGTATTCTATTATTTTCTTAAACTTGTATTATTATCGTGAATTAATGATTAAAAATAGTGGTGTTTTATATTACATGCACGAGTGTGGGCAAGTGATATAATGTAGTGAAACATGTCTTTTCGTGTTGTTTTCAAAACTCCGTAGAAGCTCATAGTAAAGTCGCCACAACTTTACTGGGGCATGACTTGGACTCGACTATGACTAAATTCGTGTGACTAACTGTGATTTCATGACATATTTGACTTGATTTTAGTAAAAAAACTTGAAAATTTATAAACTTGACACTGGCACAACGTGCGATGCCAATAACTAAGAATAATAATAAAGTGAAATCCATCAAACAACAAACAGTCGTCGTCAAAAACGCTATTCGTAGCTGCTCCGTGGTTTCTCCCTTGAAGAACTTATAGAGTTTGGAGGTTCTTGGCATTAAGAGGCTTGGTCAAATAAAGGCCAAGGCGAAACTCACTTCCAAATAAGCTTGGTGTGTCGCAGCGATACTCCGCGCTGGGTCAGCGGCTTTTGACATCGTTCACTCGGTATGGCTTTAGCGTTCCTGAAGGGTGAAATAACCAAAACAAAAATGTTAGTTTTTTTTCTTTGTTATTAGCATCGCACGTTGTGCAGTCTGCCAAAGTCAAGTAAAATGAATGTTCAAGTTTATGTAGTATTATCAAGTCAAATATGTCATGAAATCACAGTTAGTCACACGAAATTAGTCAAAGTAGAGTCCACTGAAGAGATCTAAGAGAAGGGCCTTCGCTTTTCTGTGGTAGAGTCCAAGTCATGCCTAATTAAAGTTGTGTGGTGACTTTACTATGAACTTTTACGGAGTTTTGAAATCAGCACAAAAATACATATTCACCACCATAGCATCATTGTACACCACATTTACACACACATCACACACACTCACCACTCATCTCTTCATTCATTCACACTCGTGCATGTAATTCAACACTCAATGAATAAAACACCACCATGTTTATCATAAATTCGCGAAAAAACACTAGTTTAAGAAAATAATAGAATGCAGCGACATGATTTTTCTGTGTTCCCGCCAAAAATCCAATTGTTAGGTTAGAATCTATAAATAAATTACCTAGTTTGTTTTATCAGTTTTGGCGGGAACGTGAAAAAAACATGTCACTGAATAGGCTAGATGACTGTTTTTTTTTATTGTCCTATTCAAATGTGGCCCATAAATATTAGCTGATCAATGAAAAGAAAACGAAAATCTGATAAAAATATGCAACTTATAAGCATTTTAATATCATGCTAGACAGAGAAGCGGAACAGCAAATGACGTCACTTCTCTTTACGCCATATTTTTTTTTTTTTTTTTGTGATATATTCGTACTAGTTTAGATTTAGCTGATTTGATTTGACCCATTAGTTCTGTCGGTACTCTTAATCAGCCTATTTAACAGCCTTACCTAAAATAATCTCGATTCTCTTAGTCACTGCTTAAACTTCTCTGTCCTTTTCTAGCACGTGCAACTTCACGTCAGAGAGAAGACGGCAGAGCATCTTAAGCAGTGACTAACGGTTGAAAAGTTTTTTTAAGTAAGGCCGTAATTGTCCACTGCTGGACTTAGGCCTAACCTAGTAGGGCGAATGGGCCATATTCACCACCCTGGCCTAGCTGCGGGTTGGTGAATTCACATACGCCATTGAATTTCTTCTCCGGACGTAAGCAGCAGGATAATCATGTAACTGTTTGGCATCGCGATTCGGATCGCGATTTGTCATAATTGTCACTTGTCGTTATCGAACGAATGCATTGATTTCCTTAATTAAGTTAAGCAAATCCGTCGGTCTATTGGCGTTTCGTCCTGCCCTGCAGGGTCAAATGAGTTTTGGCAGTGACAGTGACAAGTGTAAATTTTTGACAATTCGTATCCGAATCGCGATCCCGAAAAGTTACATGATAGTCCCGCTGGTTTCCTCACGATTTTTTCCTTCACCGAAAAGCCAGTGGTAGGTATGAGTATCCGTACATAAACTCCAAACTTCCAAATTATTATTAAAGTTGCAAGCTAAATAATACTGGTTTGTATTATTTATAATCACTAAAAATGTTTAACTACCTATTTAACTACTTTCAGTCTTATTTTAAAAACTTTTCAACCTTAGTCACTGCTTAAACTTCTCTGTCATTTTCTAGCACGTGAAACTTCACGTCAGTGAGAAGTTGATAAAGCATCTTAAGCAGCGACTAAGTTTGAGCGGCGTTTTTAAGTAAGGCCCTTAATTACCTAAATCTTACGGCCTTACCTAAAAAAACTTTTCAACCGTTAGTCACTGCTTAAGATGCTCTGCCATCTTCTCTCTGATGTGAAGTTGCACGTGCTAGAAAAGGACAGAGAAGTTTAAGCAGTGACTAAGAGACGAGATTATTTTAGGTAAGGCCGATAATGTCTTCTTTATTAAACTGCTATCGGCCATGATGTGTACATACATGTTTTGGGATATAGTTTAGTTCGTAATTGTTATCTTTATTTAATTCTGTTTCTTTTAAGACTGTATTCTGTTTTGTGTACCTTAACAAATAAACAAATAAAGAGTTCATTGGTACGGGCCTGGGTTTGAACCCGCGACCTCACGATTACAAATCAAGCGATCTCACGATTAGCCTTATTAGATTAGACCACGGCCTTTAAAAATGTAATTAAATTCACAAGCAAAAAATAAAATAAACAAACGGACAAAGAACGGCGAATGACTGGGAATGAGCGAATGAACTGATGACCGACGACGGGCGGATGGATCTACCCCCGTCCCACCCCGCCTGCAGGCCGCCATTATTTGCGAGACAAACTCCATTCAAAAATTCAATATGTTCGTAGTAGCGTCAGCCTGGATTCATGTACATATTGTTATAAACCAAACGCAGACATTAGTCACATAATAGGCATGATGACTACTAATTTTGAATTACCTCAAAATAAAACTGATCATCAATAGAGCCTATCAACGAAAACAACTATTTTTAGGATTTCAAAAACAAAATAAGTTCTAAGTATTTTAATTTCAAGCTAGACAGAGAGCGCGCTATACTGAGCTATGACGTCAAGCCTCAGGCGCGGCATACAAATGCTATACTAACACGTGCTTTGCGAGAAAGAGATAGAACATCCCCTCTCTATCCCCACCTAAAACTTTAAACGCTCATATCTCAGAGATTTATCAGCCAATACGATTTATTTTTTCAGTATGTGTAATGTATTTAGTTATATTCATCACTAAGCCTGTTATTTGTCATAAATTAAACATTAGGCCACATGCCTATTCTTGAATGTCAAAGTTTCAACCTACAACGGTTACAACGGTTAAGTTCTAGGTACCCGCCTACTCGCCTACATAGAACTTAAAAAGTTGTACCTACCTACCTACTATATATTTTACATAAGCTCTTAGCATAGGTATGCAATCAGCCATGCAACCTAATGTATGTATAATAGATTTAAAAATATAGTCTACTAACTCTTTTTACTAATCTTGTTCAGGCTGCTTCCGTAAGCACATGATTGCATTGAAATAATGAAAGAGCCTGCTATCGATTTTCGCTTATAACGGCGGCGCCAGATGCGCTCGGACAAAGAGTACCTAGCTTGTTACAATTTATTTAACTACTTAATATGTTAGAGATTTGGTAGGTACTCTCCACTGGCTGGACTGGCTTAAATAGAATACTAGATGTTATACAGATAATTTTTTGTCCTTTAGATAACACACACTCTCCTACATATTATATAATCTACCCATATTAATTTGAAGTCGGTTTTTTAAAAGTAAGTTACTTACGTAGTTTTAATAACCTTAATCCAAGTTCCTTTCATGCAGTGCAGGTATTTAGTAAAGTACACAGGTGTATTTAGGTCATATAATTATATTTCATAGAAAGAAAGTTACAGAACTACATAATATCTAACTATGTACTTAGTTAGGTAGGTATCTTACCTTTATAGTATATACCAACCTAAGATTAGTTATCAATATCATACTCGATGTTATTTAACATCAATTAAATCAATAATAATCATTTAATCAACATCAATAATTTACAGAAATTAATAAAAATAATTTATGATCGTTACGATCTTAAGCTAAGTCTTTCTTACGCATTAAAACATTTAAATAATGTAGGTACTTGCCTATGTATGTTGACCCTATTGCAGAGTCCGCCTGGGGAAGTACCACACCATTTCAGTTCTTCAGCCGCTAAGCAGTAGTGTGCAAGCATTACCTACTGTTTCGACTTGAAGGGCAATGTTACGAGAGAAAGACTGGGCATCTGGGCATGAAGAGATTTGACATCTAATATCTCAGGGTGACGAACGCAGTGCAGTGCGGCGCACGATTGTGTTCGCAAGTTTACAATTCTGATACTGCTACTGTTATGGGCGTGATGCTTTCCATTATCCAGGTGAACGTCTAGTTCATCCCATCACTGCATTGCATAAAAACCCTACAGTCGAATTGATAACCTCCTTCTTTTTTGAAGTCGGTTAAAAATACAATTATGTAGATATTTACCTATACCATATTTATTTATTCTGTGCCTATACTGTTAGTACAATACAAATGAAAAAAAATGTCTGACATTAAGGTTGAAAACTACAAAATAATCATATTAATTAATTGCTTAGCTACTTGCAATTCAAACTTTTCCTATCATTATGCATAAATTACACGGGCTCCGTACTCCTCATTAGTACTAATCGGCTAATATTAATATGACATTTATCGCTTAGTAAATAGGATTGGGTTCTATTCACTTGTACTGTCACTTACTAAAACTAAGCACTTAACGAAAACGAAAAAAGGTATTAGTACTAAGCATTGAAACGAAGCAACCACGAAGCTAACTACGAAGCCTCGTTTAATTCATTTATAATGCAGTCTTCAATCCTATGCTGATTTCCTAACATTCTTGTAGTTGACAGTGGCGTACTGTTCCTTGAGTTTGTCGGTGAACGCTGGGTCGTCCCATCCCCAGAGGTCGTGGGACCCGTCGCCGGTGCGGAGCGCGCGTTGCTTTATTATCTCAGGGGAAACTGCTTTTAGGTCGTAGGCTTGACCGATCTGAAAGTAAACACCGAAAAAATCAAGACTAAACATATCAAAAAAAAATTTTTTACCTCACAAGCTCGGAAGCCTTGGCATTCGAAATCTGAATGCAGAAGTGAATATAGCGTGGAAAGAGTTTTTAAAATTCGAACCTTTCTTTAACAAATAGGTAACTAATAATAGCGACTAAGGGCCGGTTTTTTGATCCGTGGTCAAAATCGACATAATCATTTGTTAAACTGACTATAGTTAACTGGCTAACCATTAGTTACATTTTTGACCACTGGACATGCTAACTATCAATCTTAAACCCGAATTATTGGGATTTTAACAATTTGTTACTGTTTTTAACTATTAGTTGGCGTAACTACGGATCAAAAAACCGGCCCTAATTCTGCCACTGCTACTGTTAGTGGCAGGCGTGACGCTTACCACAAGGCGAACGTCTTGCTCGTCTCGTTACTTGAATGTATAAAAAAAAACTTTACTTAATTTTTATTTCTCAACTTCATGATGGGAACATCCATTGGAGACATTGGGAAAACACCATTTAGAGTAGATAAATAAAATAACTTAATATTAAGTAGTTAGGGTTATTTACCTTAGCCATAAATTCGATGAAGAGTATGGTCGGCGTCAGCATGTTGATGATGGGGTGCTCCGCCGCGCGGTAGTCCCAGGGGAACGTGTGGTGGTAGTTGTGGTATCCCTCCACGCATATCATCCACACGCCGATGTTCTCGCGCGGGTTCAGCGACCTGCGAACATGGGTACATGCACATATTATGTTAGGTAATGGTTGGTGTTTTGTTTGTCACTGAGATAGCTCTCAGGGTTTTCCAGTTGTAGTGTCAAAGGGCAGGCCACATCGCTCGAAGAATTGATAACCGACGGGGAAGAAAGGTTCTTGAGTGGCGGCCACGAACCTGAAGGCGCAGCGTAGGTAGGTGGGCACTGCGCTGCCCGAGTGGGTGCTTCCCGATATTTTTTTATTTTTTTTACAACTTACTAGGCATGCGTTTGACCACAATCTCACCTGATGGGAAGTGACGATGTGATCGACGCTGGCACACGCTTGCCTAGGAGATACCTATTCACGTTAATTATAATCTGAGTGTCTTCAAGTCGCGAGTGAATCGGTTTTTTCTAGGCATGCGTGCTCCACCGTAGACTGCATCTCCGTTTATCATTAGACGAGATGGCAGTCAAACGCAAGCCTATAAACTTATAAAAAAAATCTCACTAGGTGAACCGACGACAATTGGATGCGAATGGCGGGTTGTCATGCAGTGTGGCGGTCTAAGGGGGAGGCCTTTGTTTAGCAGTGGAAGTTTCAGGGCTAATGATGGTGATTGGTGCTGTGATTAATTTTGGCAGGAATGCAGAAAAATCATGTTGTCGCATTGTATTTTCCAAAACATGTTTTTTCGAGTTGAAAAATAGTGGTGTTCTACCATGACTTTGCCTTAGTAAAGCTGTGGTAGTCTAATGGAGAGCAGGAGGGGGAAGAAAGAGAGTTCAAATCTCGGGCTCGACCGTTATTGAAGCACACATCCGGAGAAAAAAATCATTGGCATTTAGAAATGGTAGGACTCTACTGCAGAGTCCGCCTGGGGAAGTAACATACCTTTGCCAGCTATTCAACCACCAAGCAGTAGTGTGCAAGCATTACTGTGTTCCGGTTTCAAGGGCAATGTTACCAGATAAATTACTGGGTATGAAGAGATTTAACATCTACTATTTCAGGGTGACGAGCGCAGTGCAGTGCGGCGCAGGATTGTGTTCGCAAGTTCACAATTAGCTATCACTGCTATCACTGCAACTGTTAGTGGCAGGCGTGACGCTCACCACCAGGCGAACATCTTGCTCGTCTCGTCACTTGATTGTATACTAATGAAATGGCAGTGAATCCATTAACCCGCAACTGGGCCTGCTTGGTGGATATGGCTGGGTAGTGGGCGAAGAGTCGGTTCTCTTTAAAGATGTCTGTGTAAAGGATGTGTAGTCTTATCCAGGGTAACACATCATGTTCGATACAGGACAGGACACCTCCTATTATGGGATCCAAGGTTCAAATTCTCATATTGTTTCAAATCCTTTCTTCTGCTCAAATACAGACTTTTTGTTTTCCTAACAAAAAAGTAATTTTTGCATTATCTAATTTCATACAATCCAATAATATTCGTTTATTCTTCTTTTCGATCCTCTTTCATTGTTTTCTTTCGGTGTTTATTCTTCCACCAATGTTCCTGACAAACTTGCTCCTACCGTAAATAAGTAGCCATAATTTTTTATTTTTTTTAATTTAGTAAGTTATTGTAGTATAAGCAATGGCAATGGTATAAGTAATGGCAGGTTGTCGTACAGTGTGGCGGTCTAAGGGGGAGGCCTTCGTTCAGCAGTGGACGTCTCCGGGCTGATGACGATTGCAGTATAAGTAGGTAGTCATTGTGTAGTACCGATACCGACAATGTACCTATTTTATTTAGTATGCAAATAGGAGTCCGCCTATCTGATTAATATTTCAGAGTAGGTAACTGATTACAACTGAAAGGCCCATTTCCATTACGAAGAATTGAATATTCATTATAAACATGAGAAGCGTGTGTGATCGTAGTAGTTCCTATTTGTATAGAACAATGGTTGACTGAAAAACGTGGTTGTTTTTGTGACCCAAAAACTCTGGACTCTGCTTTCTGTCACAAAATCAAATCAATTTTTGTATCACAACACAATAATAAATTTGGAACATACCAGTGATAAAAAAAAAACAGGCCAAGTACGAATTTTATTGTACTCGCTCTTTGAGGGTTCCAGCTACGATGTAAAATACCTACGTAGCTACGCGATTACGATTTTCTAGTTTTTACCCGACTATGCAAGGAGGGTTAGGTATGTTTTTTCGAGTGTATGAATGTATGTGGGTATGAATGCGGTCTTGACATGTGAAGTGTCGTTTGAATCATCCTAATAGAGGGAGTAACAAAGGGCGATAGTGTTCGTGAAAAAAAAATAGGGCAAATTAAAAAGTAGGTAAACTTGGAGGTAACTTAGGTTTTTAATTACCATCATTATTTCTAATTTCTAGGTAGGCTGACAGTGTTCTGAGACGCTGTAAATTTTATGACATGTGTTGTGTTTTAGATTTTACCTACACATTAAATTTATCATAGTAAGCTTAAGATGTACTAAGCCGAAATGAGCTGAGTTTACTTTTGTGAACACCTTTTACTATGTTGAGTCAACCCTAAAATCGAGAAAACCTTTTTAACCCTCAAACTCGGATTAGGACTCGGACTCTATTAAATATGGTTTAAATCAATCCACAAAAAAAAAATACCTAAACGTAAAACGAATTAAAAAAATCCATAGGTTAATGTTTTTTTTTCATTGGTGGCCAAACCAAACGTGTTTTTTTTTAATTCGAACCTTTCTATTCCATAATTTTACCGCCAGTCCATTGAAAATAACCTTCTGAAAAAATAAAATAATATCTTCTTTCATCATAACCTTTCTGTTATAATAAAGGTTTTGGCGGGAACGCGTATAATGTAAATCATGTTGCCGCATTGTATTATTTTCCAATACTTGTGTTTTTTTCGAGTGTTAATGCATAAAAATGGTGGCTTTATATTCATTAAGTACTGATTTACGCGCAAGAGTGTGGGCAAGTGATATAATGTAGTGAAACGTGTCTTTTCATGTTGTTTGCAAAACACCGAAGAAGTATGTAGTAAAGTTGCCACGACTTTACTAAGGCATAACCGGATTTGACTGTGACTTA
This sequence comes from Erannis defoliaria, assembly GCA_905404285.2. Taxonomy (NCBI): domain Eukaryota; kingdom Metazoa; phylum Arthropoda; class Insecta; order Lepidoptera; family Geometridae; genus Erannis; species Erannis defoliaria. The sequence continues at coordinate 11,388,887 of FR990080.1, read as the reverse complement.
CTAAGTGTTGCTTCGACATTGACTAACTTGACTTGAAACAGAAATACTTGATATAAGTACAAAAAATACTTGAAATTGGCAAATGTACTAAGTGCGACGCCATAATCCTTCTAGGAGGAAAGAAGAAAATATTTTCTAAAATATGAGCGAGTCCAGCAGCGACGAAGATATAAATTTAACTTCGCAGAGTTAGTGCAAGCGGCAGATAATGCCCAATTGAGTTTTTTTCTCGCGCCTAACAACAACTTTGCAGCCTAGCATAACAAATGACTATAGGTATTTTACTACGAGACCAATACTAAAATCGCGAAAAAAGTTAGCGATTTTTTTCGATTTTTTTGATTCGTGATTCCATGTTTAGTCCCTTAGTAAGCCGATCATAATGATGAATACAATGAACTTCTTTCGGCTCAGTACTCCCGTTCCGCGTAAACCTATATAGAAATTTTTCATTACATTTTACGCCATAGCAACATAGCCTCTAACTTACTTGTCATAAGGCCGGTATCCATAGAAGTGTGCAAAGCTGTTGACGCTCCACACGACATTTATCCCGCAGGTATATCTCAGGATTGTCGGAATCAAGAAGGCATTGGTAAATGACTCTCCCCAAAAGATCATTGGGATAATAGTAGGAAGCACGAAGCAGAGAATCGGCATCATTTTCAAGTAGTGTCTGAAAAGAAAAGTTATTATCTTCTTGAATTTCATCATCGGATTTTAGGTGCCTTTGGTATGGGGGATAGCTAACGGCTAGATACTAACGGCCTTACTATAAAACGCCGCTCAAACCTTAGTCACTGTTTAAGATGCTCTGACAACTTTTCGCTGACGTGAAATGTCACGTGCGAGAACAAGACAGAGAAGTTTAAGCAGTGGTTAAGTTTGAACGGCGTGTATAGTAAGGCCGTAAACTTCCTAAGTAGTTTCGATAGTAGACAAGCGTTTTGTCTTATCCGGTATCATTATACCTTTCGCAGGTCTGAGATGAGATGGTTGAGATTGACCCCAGGCAGGGAATCGGTATAGGCTTCATTTTTTTTTTCATTATCCGCCAGTAGACGTCCACTTCAGGACGAAGGTCTCACCCTTAATACCTAGGGAGGGTTTGCCATTATCCCCACCCTTAGCAGGCGGCTTGGGGATCGCAGAATGTTCACCACCGTTAACCGAGAGGACGCTGCTGCTCGTCTTCCGGTGGTACTGGATGCAGTTTTAGGAAACACCCAGGTCCAGGATTAAATAGAGACAATAGCTAGGTAGTACCGAAGCTGCGCGTGACCTAGTGCACAAATCTAACTGCGCTATTTGTGCGCAATCTGAGTAAGGTCGTTATGGCAATACGGCCGCGCCGTAACTGGGAAGCGGAAGCGCCGAATCCTGTATTTATTTCTTTATGAGCGAAGTATTTGTGTACAAGGTCATGCGCAGTTTTGGTACTGCTTAGTTATTGTCTATACCTACTTATGGCTCAGGCTACGATGATGATCACTGAGTTTAGTATAGATAAATCATAATTTAAAACAATATGGAACTCAATTTTCGAATTTAATCGATTTGTTAGGTACAGGCAAAGATTAAATAATCTAGTAGCGTAGGTATGTATAAGGTGAACTAAAAAACTTACTTTCTCTGGAACATAACAACAGGGTCAGCGTAAAGGTCGGAGAGGTCTATCCTCTTCCCGCCCTCGATGACTTCGGGGCTCTTTTTGCAGCAGAGCCAGCCCATGTGAGAGAAGAATAGCCCTCGCTCAGCGTTGTGGGGGTCTGCGTCAGTGTCCGCGTACTTGTGGTGCGTGCGGTGGTCGCGCGCCCATTCGAAGATGCAATCCTTTGAAATACAAATAACCCATTATTTTCATACGTTCTTTGACTAAACTTAACTTGAAACGGGAAGATGCTTGTCTAGATTTTTGTTATATTTGTGACTAGCTGCTATTCTATATCTTATCAGGACAGAAACAATTTGTTTTTTCGAGATAGATGCCAGGCATGCTTTGCTGCGTGGTTTTTACAGTGTACACGTAGTTCGGTACGTTAGCTGCGTGGCTGATTGCGTGTTAAATGCTTCACTCACGACACACCGGTGTATTGCGACGCTATCAGTATCTTGCACTATCCACCACACGCTGTCACTGTGAAGCTACGCTGCCGTGAGCATAAGGAGCAAGAGCGCCACGTTGAGCTGCGTGGGGAAGCATCCGAGCAGGCCACGTGTGTTTTAGTGACGTTACCAAGCCACGCATCCGTAGGCAGCATGTCCATAGACCCCATTGGATGATTCTGCTTACATCTTTATACAATGCGAAGCGTGGCTTATGCCACAATAGCGTATAAAAGTTGTAAACACATAAAGTTTCTCCTAAGTACCTAAAATATGGAGGATGCTTTTGAAATAGATAGAGTAATAATTTAACTCAAGACGTCTCGGTGAGTGAGCCTACACCTGCTAATTTGATTAAATTACCATTTTTCCTCTTAAACAATTTTCACAAGGAAAATTAATTTCCAAGGCCAGCTGTTTGTAGGTGGCTTCCATTAATCATTTCTTGGCCACCATTGTTATTTATTTTGTTACAAGTATAGAGCTCCATTGTTACGTCTTTTATAAAATTATTTGTAAATGGAGATTGAAATTGATGGAAAAGTTTGTAATAGCAGCATTGTTAGTGTGTATATTATGTTTCACCATGATTTACTAAAACCAGATGTTCTTATTTTTACTATACTCTAGTTTCCATTAATGTACCAAATAAGCAAGCGTGTCTTTTTTGATAAAATTTGTTTGCCTGTCCTTTTTTCACGTGGTGACGGAGCAACGATCGACACACAGAAAAGCGAAGGCCCTACTCTTAGGTTATCTCTTCAGTGAGATCGACATGATCTCATAGAGATATAAAACTGACGTGGGCAATTTTTTTATGATCATTTTGACTGATTCTTATCACTGCTAAGGTAAAATCGTGGGGTGCTGATTGGGTTTAGATAAATATTGGGAGCTCAGTTTTTATAGTTTTAAAAATTGGGGGATGGAGAGAGTTTTTTTTTACCTGAAAACCCATTGTCTGCCATAGCATGAGCACTGTTCGAAGAGGTGTTTTGGCTTTGAAACTTCTGTGAGTCCACAGACGATGGGAGCCCGCACCAATTCCAATGGCACACATCAGGTGAATAGCGAACGCTGTAAGAAAATATATCCTCAACCTCATCATCGAAATAGTTGACAGCTTACTGAGCTACACTACATGGCATAAGCGTCTCCCTAAGCCCTTACGGCAGTCTTCTCTCTACTAAGCGTAAATTATGTGTAAATCATATGTGATTCCGCAGATCTTTTGGAAGAACCCGTTGCTAAATTTTTCACCGCGTCATATTTTCCGGTCCAATGGTGGTTTTTGTCATCCACTGTTTTCCTGCCGCCTTAATAACGACATCCAACCAGTGAACTGGTGGTCTGTTTATAGGATAAGATACGGTAACGGTGACGGTAAAGAATAATCATCATCATCATCAGCCAGAACACGTCCACTGCTGGACGAAAGCTTCCTCCTTAATAGGGGATTGCCATAATCTGCACGCTTGGCAGGCGGCTTGGCGATCGCAGAATACTCACAGCCATTAACCGAAAAGACGCTACTGCCTATTCGCCGGTGATTCTAGATGTAGTTTAAGGACAGAATCAGGTCCACCGCAAAGTATATATTAGCAATTATACTCACCAAAAACGTTGGTCTGCCATTTGGCCGAGGTGAAAACTAGCCAGAGTCCGTATAAGGAGGCGATGTGCAGGTACAGGAACCAAAATATGTTGAACCAGACAAGCTCGTGTTTACGGGGGGAAGCTTTCTTGAGTTTTGAAACGTCCTGGTCGAGCCCTAGGTCAGTGGTCTGTGTGTCGGTCTCAAAAAGAACCCCGCTCACGGTCGGGTCCACTTGTGGAGGCATTTTCTACATAAAGAAACAAAAAAGCTGTATTGTACCTATTTCTGTTACCATGGAATATATATTTTTTTTAACAAAATGGTGACTGTTTCCTTTAAGCTACTTCATGTAGCTATCGTCCCTATATTTTTTTGTACCTAGGTATTCAATATTTTTGTTTGTCGGTGTAAAGTACGGAACAAAAAAGAGATCACAGAGGAGATAAGAGGAGATTTCGCTCTCAGAAAAGGATCAAAGCAGGACTTGAGAGTTAATAAAACAGAAAATCAAGGAAATTCTAAATCAACTAATTACTGTGAGACTGTGAGTGTCCAACAATTATGTTAGTTCAGTTAAAAAGCTCAAAAATAAATTCTATTAAACTTCAAATTGAAGAGCTTTCTCATCTTAATTGGACACTATGGTATGTTTTTAATTAAAAAGAGTGCAGAGGATCGAGCTCTATAAGCTTGATCACAGAATAAATAATAGTTCGCTTGATGAGAGAGTACGTATAAGTATTCTATGATATAAGTATACATAAAATCTGGCGGACATGGATTTGTTTGGTTAGCGCAAGTTTCCATATATACAGAGCTTTATGAGATATTTTAAAATCCAGCTGGGTTTATTAGGTATAAACGAGTATAGGTATAAACGAGTTGGTTTCTATCTATACTAAGATAGAAACCAACTTCCTATACATAGTAGGTATAAATAGGTGCATACTTATATAATTTTAGCTTGATTGAAAACAGATAAAATTAACTTTTATTATTATTATTTTAGTATACTTGAATAAAAAAAAAAATTAGGACACATTTTTAAGACTCAAATAAAATATTAGGTGCTTCGGAACCTACGTACATACCAACTTCGAATTTTCGTCAGAAAATTAATCCCACTTTAACTTTGATGTCCTTCCAGTCACACTATCACCTTACTCTAATTTATTTCGTTCAGATACTTGTATTTATAAGAGAAATGAACAATAGAATTATAAATTAAAATGAATGTGAACCTAAAACAAGTGGGACAAAAAACTACAGCTGTAAGTAACTACGTGCATGACATGATAGTTTCGAAAGAATGCATTGTATTGTAAGTAAATATTCCTATTATAGAAAACAACCAATTACCCTAATTCAGATAGGCAAGTAGATACTCAAACAACGTTTTTTTATTAGAAAAAATTTAGGTATTGATTGCTTGCAGTTTCTTTTGGAAGCACAATAGACATTTTGTATAGCAACAAAATGTAGGTACCTATTTTATGTGTCTATGTATGTATCAGCTATAGCTCAATTATTTCGCTTGTAATATTTAGAAAAAAAAAAACATATATTAGGAACCTAAGAACGTTGGCTTACATTGCAGAAATAGGTCAGCAGTGAATAATGTCATTGAAGGTAAAAAATATTTCGCTCCAGATATCGCATGCAGATTGGACGTTCAATCATGGACGATTTTGTCAATTATTTTATGTTTGAAAGGGCATACTCTCGAGGTAGTACCAAAATAAGTTACTCATTAGTACGTACCTATTGTACGTCTTACTACGTCAATTTGGGTAATTTAAGTGAATTCATTTATTGGCTATTATTGTAAAAGTACGGGTACAACAAAATGGGTATGGGTAAAAGTACAACTCAATTTATACTCTTTAATATGGAGAAACAAGTTTCTACTGGCATCACACTTTGTACATTCTGCCATTGGCATTTTAAAAGTTTTTGATAGTATCAGTAACCATAATAAGTCCAAAAATCAAAGCCATTCGCAACAAAAACAGTCACGGTCATGCCTTAGTGAAGTTGTGGCGGCTTTGTTAAGTTTTTTACGGAGTTATTAAAACAACACGAAAAGATATGTCTGAGTTATCACCACACATATTTTTTTAAATTACGCATTTGACATATTGAACGAAACTGGAAATTATTTTAGGGATTCGAACCCAAAGAGAATCCACCTGTACCCTATTATTAAGCCGCCTACCGTGTCTGTTTGTCTGTGTCCATCTGTCTTTACGATCTTTTCTGACCTATAATCTCGTGAATCGTAATAGATATCCGGTTGAAATGTTCACAAAATATTCGTTACTATCGCGGATTACCTAGTACATGTGGTGGTACGGAACCCTCGTTGTCCGAGTCGCAAGAAGACTCGTACCTTGACGGCTTTATTTAATTAAACGTAAGGAATCCCGAGATAAGGGGAGGCCTACGTTCAGCAGTGGACGTCTCCGGGCTGATAATGATCAGCCTGGAGACTTCAACTGACATCCGGATTTTTGTTTTATACGGGGTCATCCATCCCATATAAAACAAAAATGTGTCAACACTCTAACCAGTTTTCATAGTAAAAAACTATACGTACCTACGATACGAAGCTATCTACGAACGTTCTGCGTAGCGGAATGGTTTTTAAATATGTCACTATAACTCAAATGCGCTGAGGTATTACCACTGAGGTGGAAACTTCCGAGTGGTCTCGCCAGAAGCTCTCCAGAATAAAATCTCCGTTTCACGCCCCAGTTACCGGAGCGGAAGATCCGCCATTCATTCCGCTCACATGTGTATGAACAGGGATGTAGTCAGAGGGGTATGCTTAATGTGGTCCTTCGAGGCAAAATGTATTTTTTTTGTTTTTAGTAGTACCTAGGAGGACTATTGCAAAGTCCGCCTGTCGCTGTAGGACCATATCTTTGTGTTATTCAACCGCCAAGCAGCAGTGAACAAGCCGGAAAAATGAAAATAATCCCCTTTAATTATTCTCTGATTCCAGCCACGCAAAACGCGGGAGAGCTGGCTCGGATACACTTTGATGTCATTTGCGAATACATATCTGCTTTTGTAAATTATCGGTTTTTCTACATCGTTGGATGTTTTATACTTTGAGTAAGCGGTTAGGTAGATAATTACTGCACCACGTAGTAAAGTGCATTTTTATTGATATTTACGGAAAAAAACGAATGTCTTTCATGGACTATAACTTATCGCTTTGGCTTATGACAATTTAATGAAGTAGGTATTTTATTAACATTACAGACAAAATAAAAGTAAAGACTTAGGTAATTTCTTATGCGTGACCTAGTGGCGAAATCTCTACATAATTCATTGTTGTAGGCACTAAGCCCTAGTATTCTCACAGCAAACCAACTAAAGACATTTATGACGTTTTGGCCCAGTTGATAGAAGGAGGTATGGGAAATTAGTATCACTAGGTCACTTTCTAATAGAAAAATTGTCCTTAGCTTTTATTAACTTAGTAATTTTTCTTTCTGTGACGGTAGAAACTTTTTTTTTCTTCTTTCCCCTACTGGGGATTCTGGCTCCGCGCGATCAACGCATTTGCCATTGTCAAGTGGGTAGGTAGAAACCTTATTTATGTATTATTAACCATTTTTTTTTCTTAGTTATTGGCATCGCACGTTGTGCATTCTGCCAGTGTCAAGTTTATGAATTTTCACGTTTATTTGTTATCATCAAGTAAAATAAGTCATGAAATCACAGTAAGTCACACGAAATTAGTCATAGTCGAGTCCAAGTCATACCCTAGTAAAGTTGTGGTGACTTTACTATGAGCTTCTATGAAGTTTTGAAAACAACACGAAAAGACATGTTTCACCACATTATATCACTTGCCCACACTCGTGCATGTAATTCAACACTCAATGAATAAAACACCACTATTTTTAATCATTAATTCGCGAAAAAACACAAGTTTAAGAAAATAATAGAATGCAACGACATGATTTTTCCGTGCTCCCGCCAAAACTCCATTATTAACCATATGCGTATTGTTTTTTATTTGTTTGTCGCTGCTCTTTATATCAATTATTTAGCTTTTCCATTTAGCTTTTCCATGTTGTTACCATATTTTCAACAGTACAATAAACTTTCTGTGTTAAATCTAGAAAAGAGCAAAGTTAACAAACCTAGTTCAAAGCTGGTGCGACGGAAATTAATCCCTGGACAGATCGTCCACATACTGCAATCGATAGATTTAACGTTTACTCAAATAGAGAACTCCGGACACGACTTGTAAATCGAAATCGATAGCAAGTACCTACTTATATCTCACAACGAGCATCTCTTCTCTTATCCATAACTTATAGAGTATAATTTATGGTTGACAACCGTAACCTTAGTCTAGTTTAGGATAAATCAAATTGAAATATTTCTAGTAAGTACCACTGCCGAGAACGGTCGAACGTGGTTAGAGCGTAATTTTGACTGAAATAGCTATCGCCGATTACCGGTATTGTGGCTAAAATGGTCTCCGGTCTTGAAAAACGATTCGTCTGCGGTCCCCACTCGAAATTCAATGTTTGCGGTCATTTCGTACAATTTAGATTCTATTTTATTGTTCGGTTAGAGGGCAATTGCTTACCTATTCGGTATGTGGTTTGAAATGTCAGAAGTTGAATTTGATTGTGTAAGTTATACCTTAAGGTACAGAATGCTGCGCGCTGGTATCGCGCTCGCGCATTTGTTTTTTTTTCTGGATGTACGAGTAGATGAAAAATCGCAGTCGGTGAAAATACTGAGAATAAAATAACAAAGATTTAGAAATAAATAAAATTACGATCAGAAGATCGATTTTGATAAGAAGGTACGTAATGAAATAATTTAATTTATTCATTCATAAAACTGGGCATTTTACCTAAAATCCCATTTTTAGGTACTTGTTACATTGTTAGGAACTTGTTTAGATCAAAATGATATTTTTGCTGAACCTTTGTAATGTCATTCTCAGCAATTTCACCTGCAGGGCTTTTTCCAATACTACATTCAGCACACCACACATACACACACAAACAAAACACGTGCTAACAATATTGAGAAATGCGCGAGCGAGATAGCGGCGCGCAGCATTCATTCCCTTGGAAAAATTAGCTCTCTCGTACTTTCACGTACTACCTAGTATAGTATTATTTATGATCTGTGCTCGATACTCATTTTATGACGTCTCATCCTCATATTTCTTCATAGTAAGTAAGTAAGTTCGTATAGGCTGAGTGGCCAGCCCTAGTGTCATAGTTAATGTGCCGCTCGAAGGCCTCTGACATGGCTAACGGTTGTTGTTATAGAAACTAGAACAAACAACCGGGACCAACAATTTAACGTGTCATCCGAGCCACAGTAGCGCTCAGAAATAAATGCCACTCACGGTCACCCATCCAAAGACTGACCGGACCGTCCGTTGCTTAACAAGTATAGTATACAATAGTATAGTTATACAATTGATTTTAAGTTCTATCTGATCTTTCCATTCTTATCATTCTTTCAAATCCATTTAGAACGGTATTCTACCATAAGTACCTATATCAGGTAAGTATAAAAATAAATAAAATAAATATCGGTGGACATTAATTTCACACAGCGCCATCTAGCCCCAAACTAAGCAAAGCTTGTAATATGGAAACTAGATAGCTGATATAATACTAATATACTTTATGTTTTGTAAATACATACTTATAATACATACTACATCCAGCCACAGAACAAACATCTATGTTCGCCACATAAATGTTTGCCCTTGGTGGGGATCGAACCCACGCTCTACAGCTCTGAAGGCAGGCATGCTACCAACTGAGAGACCAACTGGTAGAGTATACTTACCTACTACACCTGTTTGTCGAAGTAGGTGGCCAATTAAAACCTATATAATTGTTTTAGCACTTTTAGCTAGCATTCATTCATGAAATGACTGAAATACGAAGAATGCCTCAAATTTCTCGCTCGATTCTTCATCAATTGTTTTAAATTTGATCTCTTGAATAGATCTAGAGAGCCATTTGAACGATGTATACCACAAATACCACAAAACGAATACCAGTGGTATTGTACGACATTTGAAGTAGGCCATACACGTAGATTCATATTTATAATCGTAAATGTGAAAAAAGAGCCTTGTCCTCAACAGCATTAAATAATTACTTATTTCATTTTATAAAGCAAAATACTACTACATATAGGCCTATGACCTATGCCTAGTGACTTATTTTCCAAATGGACGGCATATTCAAAAAAACCCTGAAGGTATATGTAAATAAATGGTCGCGTGTTGAAGATGACAGCCTGAACAAATGGTTTGGTTCGTTTGACAAATAAACTAGAAAGAATTGGTTTATGGGTTTTTGTGGAATACTTGTTTTTAACCCATTCTTTGTCACTGTACTCAATTGAGTACGGCTCGAATTTGATTTTTAGTATTATTGCTATTACGTTTTGTGGCATATACAAGCCACTATATTTAAGAAGGTAGATTTAAAAATGATAATAAAAATTTCAAAAGTGATTAATTACCCAGGTTTTTTAGTAGTAAGCGGCTAAAGTGGGTATAAGAAGTGTCCACTCATGTAAGTACAGTTTTTTATTATTATTATTTATTTTACGTAAGATATTTTTAAAGTCATAGTAGTTTTTCGATAATCTATGATATAACGTATAAGTGTAGTAATAATTTGTCAAATTTACTTCAGCTGTCTTGAATTTATTTTGAATGAAATATGGCTGTACTCGATTGGGTACAATGGCCACTTTTGATTGCTAATATACTTTTATTTTCAGATTGTTGCATAGCATAATAAAATAATATGATTATAATTAACAGCTTTAGAAGGCTTCAGGAAGATGTATATGCTATTTCGAATGAGAGCGATAATGATCCAGAGTATGATTTTGCAATCATACCACCAGATCCAAGTGTTGTGGCAGACGAAGAAAAAGGGGCCGAAAACGATTTTCTCTCACTCGCGACGTACCTGGTTGTATTGAAGATATCAGTAACAATGACGAAGCCAAGTCAAGTGAATCTTACGATAGTTATCACGAACAATTGGCAGCAAAACGAGTAAGAAAACCCCTGAGACGTCAGCAAACTCTACTGTCTTACGCTGTATGGCGTAAATTGTCTCCGACGTATTCTTCAAGACTTACCAGTGTTTCAAGTAGAAGAAAGGCGAAATACCGTGAAAGACCAGCTGCATGATCTCAATCCTGTGCAAATATTTGAAAAACTGGTGGATGAAGAGGTATTTCAGGTTTCAGTACTATCTGAGACCTTTATAGAATTTTATATTCCTCTCAGAATGACAGGCGTGGGTTTCCACTTGACTCATCTGAGCTAAAGAAATTCATAGGCTTATGAAGAGTTTCAAGCAATGGGGAGTCCATGACACTATTTCTATAGACAAATCAAGGGTCAACACTATTAGCGTCAAGAAACACAAAAGAAAGTTCGACCATGTTCATCACTCATACAAGGCTTACTACCTTAGGATGGCAAAGGAAACTACCCCATTAAATTAGAAATACTGTTGCTCTGTGTTATGTGTCATGTAAAGTGCGTTGAGAGTGCAAGAAATGTCTCAAAACACTTAGTGTCGAAAAACCTAGTTCCGAAAATGTTCACCCCTAAGGGCCGCTTGCATAACGTATGGTCTTTAATTTCATTTAACTAAACACGTTTAGCTGCCTAAACACATTTTGCCTAAATGCATTTAGCGATGCCTTGCGTAAGACGCTTTCCGATGCTATTTAACTAATCGTTTTTAGCGCGTCCCATAAAATGTCCACATGCGGTCCGTTCGACGCATTGAATGTTTTTTTTCCGTCAAACCATCGTCAAGCACTCACATTTTTGATTTGTTTACGTAGAACAGAGTACATTTTAATAGTAAACTTCAAATAATGCCATGTGTTGACTGCTTTGTTGTTTTTTTGTTTTCGTTAAGTTACCGTGAAGCCTTTGTTCCAGGATCTCAATGCTTTGTTCACTGGTATAGTAGTAAATGATTATAGGAATATTGAATAAAAAGTGCATGGTATTTTATTTAAATATGAGTAGGTATATAATATAATTATATAGTACCTACCTAAATACATGACGTCTATTTTCAGTAGCAAAATCACTGTGTATGAATGAAATATGAAATTTATCTTCAAAAAAGTCGTCAAATAATCTTGACCGCGGAAATAGTTGCCTTGGTGCAATGGTCTGGCTAAAAACATCTCTCACATCTCTTCATCATCTGAGAAATCCCACATATCCATTGTAGAATTTGTAGATGGTTTATACCTATAGGTAATATTTTGTAAACAAAACATTGCAACTGCACCGATACATCACATCACAAATGATGTTTCTTTATTATTTACACGAAAATACAATATAACCAAGAACAGCTGACCATTCAATATGGCGCTAAACACATTTAAATTTCGCTAAACGGTCATTCCGGAGTGTTTAATTTTGACAGTTCGCTAAACATGTTTAAGGGTTTATTTTTTGTTGTGCAAGATGCTAAACGTGATTAGTCACCTAAATGCATTTAAGTGGTCAGCTAAACGCATTTAAGGACTGTTACGCAAGCGGCCCTAAGTGGTCATTGTACTCAATTGAGTACGCCCCCTGAAAATACTGAAAAATAGTAAAACTTTTTTTAAAAATTGTGTTATCCATTTCTTAACTCCTTCTCTAATGAAAAAATAGGCAAACATAAAGAAATATTTTTGGTTTTTGTTTGGCCACTAATGGGTGCTTCTACTTTTTACCCGACCGCAAAAAGTAAGTATTGTAAGTAAGTAACCACTACAAAGGTATTGTAGTTGAAAGTATGTAAGTAGGTGTGTTGGAATCTTATTGGAAAGAAAAACCTATATAATGTTATAGTATAATAATAATAGGATTCCATTTTGCTCAAAAATACCTATCTATAAAACCTATATATAAATAGTGATCCTCTGTTATCTAAGAAGTAGGGCTTTCGCTTTTCTGTGGTTAACATACTCGTAATACTTACCCACTTATCTTGATCAAAACATGAATACCTAAGTACCTAGATATTTTAAAGCGGTCTATTCCCACTTTACCGTTACCGTTAATCGTGTTTTTATTAAGTAATACGTAGTAATACTATTATTAATTCTATGGTAGTAGGTACTTACAAAAAAAAACAGATGACATAAATAATTGTTCTGTCGTGTCCTGCGTGATGTTTTTATTATGCAAATGTTATTTCAATAACAGGCAATTATTTATATTTTTAAGGAATCAAAAATACAGAAAGTTTATTTATTTCAAGTAGTATGGCTAATGGCCAATGGCCAATGGCCAATTACACGAATGGTTTTACTTATATATTACGATTGCGAGTAATGTTAGAAATCCCTCAAAAATAAAAAAATTGAGACTCACGCACATTTTTTGCTCCGCTAAATATGGCCTTATCAGCTACAGTATAAGACCGATGATCGACTACACAAGCAAATATACTAGAACCGTGGGAAAACCTCGCCTCGCCATAATCAAAAGTCTAGGCATCTCAGAGGCACCTGTATTTTTCCAGCTGCACTTAAAAATCACTCGAGCCCGACTGTAATCCTGGTTTGGAGGATTTCCTAGATTGCCTCGCAACTTTCACAAAACAAATTTACATATTTTCCTTCGTGTTTTGATTGATCATCTTCCCGCGACGTGCGAAAATACAACGCTGATATTTCGTTTTTATTCTTATTTTCTGGAAGATTGTAGTAGGCTAGATATATTTTGCTAAAGTATACGAAATTTCTACATGGCTGCTGATTCGTTGTTGCTTTTTGACGTTATGGCTACAATATAGTAGGTTCTCTTATCACAAACGTGATTCGTAAAACCTTAGAACTATCAATTTCTACGTAATGTTGGCTATACCTTAACAATGTTTTTTTATATTACACCAATATTAGAAAGAGAAAATAATTTGTGTTTTTCTGTGGTTACAAACCACAGAAAAGCGAAGGCTCTAGTCTTAGGTCTCTTCAGTGTTTGTAACGAACAAACACAAAAAATTTCAGACCGACTTCAAAAATTCGTTCAAATTCAAATTCAAAATATTTATTTGCGGAGTATTTACATGGGTTTATACAGATACAATATAAGTCACAAAGTTTTATCATTAGAATCCTTCTTTATCTCTGAGTAACATAATTATGCTATATTCAAGGGCGGATCCAGGATTTATTTCAGGGAGGGACACATAGGCCATAGACCAAGTTCCCCCGTAGTATTCTCTTATGCTGTCTTTGGGAGTGAATCTTTTTGAATGACATACAAAAACTTTAAAAAAACTTTCAATAAAGATGATATAATGAGAAATTATATGTTAATCATGCAAAAAGAAACAAATTTTATTAAAGCGGTATCTTATAAATCTCCCAGTTCTTTTTATATTTAAACCGTTGGGGGGGAGGGCACGTGCTCCTGTGTCCTATCCCTGGGTCCACCCGTGTCTATATTAATTACTAGAAAATAAATAGGGATCCCTACTTAAACTTAAACTCAGTCGATATTATTGTACAAACAGGTTTTACTAAACGGTTTTTGAAAAAGTTTTTGTCTGTTGACTATAAAGAGCGGCTATTTTGAAAAAAAAACAAATGGTGGCCATTAAATATATGCCAAAAACTTGGAGGATTTGGCTCTTTCTAACATTTCACTGGCCTAAACCTTCAAAGCCTTACCATAGATACTTAGCTGATATCTTTTGTTAAAATCAAAGGTTTGTTAAGGTTCCAAAGTCATTTGCATATTTTCCGAGAAGATCTAATGACAACTTCCTCACTCATTATCTGTTGGTACTGTATCCGAAATTTACATTTCTTGCTCAGCTGTTGCAAAATGTTCGAGAAACTTCTCAGAAGTTCTGAAGAGCAAACAAAGCGAACACAAATTAATAAAATGATTTTTCATTTACTTTGTTTTTCATTATTACTTCAACACGAGGCTAATAGTTTTTATTACTATGGTTTATGTGCCTGCAATTATTAGCTTTTTTATTATTATTAAAATAAGCAACGTTATCTATTTGTTTGTTGTATTCCATAACTAAATGACTGAACCGATTTTTATGTTTCTCAAGGCCGTGGTGTGCATCACGAGAATGGAAAAAAAAAATTCTTCTAGGATAAGATTGCGGGGAAACCGAAAAATAGCAGGCGAGAGCGGAACACAGTTGACCTCATAAGTAAAGGCTTTGGACATTTCCCATACCTACGCTGGTGGCTTAGTGGGAAAAAAATCAAACAAAAAAATTCTTTGTATAAACTAGACCAAAACGTCACATGCCTTTATCTCGCGTTTATAATTCCCTAGTGACATTTTTAAATAGATGAGTGAGTTTCGGACTCTTATTTGCTTTTAATAATATTAATAAGTATCATAGGTATAGTTAATCTGTATTTTGCAAATCGAACTGGATTACTTTACAATGAAAACTTGAAAATTTTAAACAAATTAAAAGGATCTAAATACCAGGTTTTAACCAACGGCGCGCGGCGCTGTGTGTAATGTCCACCGATATTTATTAATTTTATTTAATATTAACTATTGTGAGACTAATCCTCTTTATTTAACAAGAGGGTTCGACTTTATGGGTACAGCTATATAAGTGTATACAAAATACCAGCTGGAGAACCTAATATTACCTAAGTAATTAAAAAAATTAAAACAAATCTCTATTTCATATACTTACGCTCATCGTATAAGGGTTAGAAGCAAATCATATCGTGAAAATGATTTCGTTGTGCATCGGAGGACGGGAGCGAATTAAATTTGCCGAGATGTACCTACAATGATGTTATATGTATTTTACTCTATGTGTACCTATGGATCCGAAAGCTTGCAATTTGAAATGGTTTTGTTGCTGGTTGCACGTAAGAGAGTGATTAAACATTTTCGTCGAAGTTAAAGTTCGTAGAGGAGCCAGCTTTATACTTGGGCTGAATTGATGTGTATTAGATTTTTAAATTTTTTGGTTCACTAAGTATAAGATGCTCATCAAACATATATTTTTTTTTTTTTCATATTTCTATTATTATTTACGGGATATTTATCATGATTATGCGCCGAAATATCGGGAGCACGTTTCACAACATAATAATAATTAATTGTACTCTAGGCATTGAGCTAATATCTAAAGAGTCACAATCTCTAAGTGAAAACAGTCAAAAAACGTCCGACTGCCGTTGTACATACCAATACATGCATTATATATTATATAGTTAACAATTGTTCGAATTTAGGCGTTATTTCGCTTGTATATAGTGTTCAATGTAAGCTTGAGCGCTTGCGTCTTATCGTAGTTCAAGTCGGTCAAAAAGTCGGCGCACTGCGTAGCGTGCGTTTGGCGCGGACATTTTTTTTGCACGATTATGACTATAGATATTAGCTCAATGACTCTAGGATATATTTTTTTAGGGCATAACGATATATGCCAGGCTTGCTTTATATAGATTGTTTTATATATTTTTAAACAACGCAACGACAGTGTTCACAATTTGGTCTAATTTCTAGTCTTCATAGATCAATTCTTGTAGTTTTCGTTTCTTTTGAAGCAATCTAAAAAGATATACACTTATAAAAATCATTATAAAAATCTGATGTGCGACTGTAATAAATTGAAATTACAATACTAAACTCATTTTAACGACGTCGCACAGGAAGTAACAATTCTAATAAAACAATATTGTTCCGAAAGTCCGTCTGTCTGTCACAGTTGTAATGAAAATTGAAGTCGTAAAATGTTAAGTACCTGGCGATCCATTACCGCTTTAAACTTTGAAAGAATTATTTATTAGAATGAATAAATAGGTGAAAAACCTACCTAACTTCTGTTCTTTTATATAAAATAATAAGTAGATACTTAGGTTAGGTATCCTAGGCTAAGTATGTGATGTAAAAGATGACAGGCGAATAGATAAAAATATTTTTTCTTCACACTTGCTCGTAAAGTGGATCTTATTACATCGGTTTTAGGCTCACAATCCAAGCGATTACGCACGCGTGCTTTTTACTTTGCATTACGACACTAGTGCTATAATAGGTATAACCCGGTAAAGTCAAGTTTGTACGTGACTGCAATCAGACGTATGTATACGAAGCACTCTTAATATAGCCGGGTAATACTTACAGTTTTTTTGTAATACCAACAAAGAGTTCTTATGCCGCTGAAGTAAATGTCAACCTGCGCGCGCATTGCTGGTTTGGGCGCCATTTTCCGCAAATTTTTGTTGACGTTTTTGTTGTGTGGTTGATTATTATCAAAAAAAGTTTGTTTTTTCCTCGCAAGTGTGATGAAAACAGTCGTATAAAACTCTTGTGCTATGTTAGTCATTACGCTCTCGGCTTCCTTATCGCGCTCGCCTGCGGCTCGTGTGTTTAATACCGCCTCTAGTGTAATGACCAACGTAGCACATAACACACATAATGTACTATAGTATGGAACACCAGTTTTTTTTCGCGATTTCATGGTTAGTAAAAGTTGTTCATAATGACGGGTACCGGTACATACATACCCTTTAGTATTGTTGAACCTTTTAAGTTACACATTGTGTACAGGGCTAATCAGTTAGCATCCTTTAAAGGGCATATTCTGTACAAAAAACAAACAACTTTTACTAAGGGGCCTATGTTTGCTACTCCTTCACGTAAACCGAAACGGCTGAACGGATTTAGATGAAATTTGGTATAGATGTAGAGGTAGCTTATACCTTGAAATAAAACGTAGCTCACTTTTATCCCAAGAATCATGGGTGAAACCGCGGGGTGCAGCTAGTGATTATACAGGGTTAGTTCTAATCAGTTAGCATCCTTTTAAGGGCATATTCTGTACATCAAAACAAACAACTTTTACTTTGGGGCCAACATTGAAACTGCAAAACAAAAAACAGCTGTACCATACATTTTGCCCAAGGTCGAACTTTTTGTATGGAACAGCTGATAATTTTTTCGATTTCAATGTTGCCATAGTAAAAGTCGCTTGTTTTGATGTACAGAATATTAAAAAAAAGAAAGTTAAAAGGATGCTAACTGATTAGAACTAGCCCTGTATAAAGTAAAAGTCAAAGCGCCTTAAAACGCACCGGATATTATACATGAGCTTGTATATATCTAAATTGTTCGGACACTTATGACGCCACGTTGGAACATTTATTCCCATGCGAAGCCAGAGCGTGTCGCTAAAAGCTGAAAAGCATGTTCAGTAAAATTCCGTACAAAACTCTAAAACTCTATTTCTCACCTAATTTTCTATATAAGCTGCCGCTGTAAAGGAAAATGGAGTCGATGTGCAGCCAAAAACGAAATACGTGAGACCAGCGACAAAAGGCGACCTCGTTCTGATGCGAGTGGTTGTGCTTGGTTTATGTTGTTTTGGACGATTACTTTCTATGCAATGGATGGTTGTGTTTCGATCGGGGTGGGCACTCAACTTATGGCCAAACGAAATTATTGTAACAAAAGAGTAAGCAAGTAAGTTCGTATAGGGAGTGGCCAGCCCTAGTTAATGTGCCGTAGGTCTGTGACATAACTTGACGGTTGTTGTTATAGAAAGACAACTAACAATTTAACGGGTTATCCGACCTACGGTAGCGCTCAGTAATAATTCCACCCACGGTCACCTATTTGAAGGTCAGTCTTCACTGTCACTTCACTGCACTGTCCGATGCTTATATCGGTGATCGTTGAGATTTAGACTCACATCATCACATCAACAGCCGGAAGACGTCCACTGCTGGACGCAGGCCTCTCCCTTAAAGGGAGGTGTTGCCATAATCCCCACGCTTGGCAGGCGGCTTGGGGATCGCAGAATGGTTACCACCGTTAACCGAGAGGACGCTGCTGCCCGTCCTCCGGTGGTTCTGGATGCAGTTTTAGGACATACCCAGGTAGGAGATTTAGACTACCTGGATGGATTCCTGGATCTTTATATTTTCCAGGTATTTTGATTTAACAATCAAACTACTGAACGAATTTCGATAAAATTTATATGGGACCATCTCTGAAGCCTACCAAACATAAAAATAATCATCAAAATAAATTCATAATTGGCGGAGTAATCGCGTAACATACATACAAAAAAAAATACAGTCGAATTGATAACCTGACGTCGCGTCGGTTGAAAATTAGCTTAAATTTTTCTCTCTAATGTATTATTTTAATTTGACGTGCCATTTTCTTCTTTTAAGTAATTTCGTGATTAATCAAACTCGAAATTTCCCTAAAACGAGTACTTTGCATTTTCTTTGTGAACAACATTTTTCGTCCCTTCCTACCCATCTACGTCTCCAATAACCTCTACTAAATACAGCAGCGTCGGCTAAGTAACCGCGGGTCGGGTATTAACTCCATAAATCAGGGTTGTAGCAAATTGTTATCGAATGAGACAACCCTGAGCGCTGGGGTGCTAGGGTACAGCCCGCACTTTCAATCGGTGTCGATTTGACTTTGATTTTGAATATTGGAGACGACAGAACTTGCAAGACAAAGTGTTGTAAACAAGTGTATGTGTATGTATCTATAAATCGTAGAGGTGATTATGTACCTGATGTTTGAGCTGCATATAGTTTCCTTAAGGCCCAACCGGTTTGCCTATAACGAGCTTATAGGCATTTCATGTCGAACAGTATTTTACGTTTGATTACTAGACTTTTTCTAGTATCCGAACGCCAAAAAATGTATAGTACAATGAAACCTTTTATTAAGTGAAATCAGTTTCACTCGATAGAAAAATTGAGGTTGACCATGGGAAGAAATAAAATCCCCTGGTACACCCAGTTTTCTTCAGGTGGACCAAGGGGGAAAAAATGGTACAGCCAGGGGAACTAATGTAGGTGGACCACGGGCAGGGACCGAAAAAACTCAAAGAAACTTTTTTTTTTTACTTTTGCGATGTAGACCAATTTTTTTGATTTTGTAATTTTTTAGTATCGTATTAGTTGTTTTGATATAGTAAAATCGTTTATAGTATTTCACAAAATCATAAATGATTCGTTTCATATGAATATAATCATATAAGATACACAAAACATAGTACAGCGTCAGAACGCGCTTGCCCCCGTTGCAATTTAGAGCGGATGCTTCACTACTTTAAGATTTTTTTGGTATTTTTTTACTTTTTCTATCTTCTTCGCGACCATCTATGTACCTCAAAATATTATGCAAATCGAGTCTATTTTATTTTAGAGAGGATTTTTACTAATCTTGCTTATCCAGGAATTGTGATTAGATTTGTGCGCTTAAACCACTGAAGAGAGTAAATAGAACGGAAATGTGACGGGCCGCGCTAGCCGGCATTAGGTGCGAATGCGGTTCATGACAATTCTAGCAATATACATGTTTTTAAACTGAGAATACTCAAAAAGACAAAATCAATAGACGCGTAGGTAACTAAACCACATTGTATCGTAATTAGACCAAATTTAATCTGTTGCAAATTGGCATTTCGAGCGTTTTACTACAAATGCGCGACCAATTATTGCCATTTTTTGCAAAAAAAAAGCAAATAAGCAAATAAGTGTGAAACTGGCGACAGCATATAATTGCAATAGAACATTGCAATTGCTTTAGACATTATTTTGATTGTGATTAGATTTGTGCGCTTAAACCACTGAAGAGAGTAAATAGAACGGAAATGTGACGGGCCGCGCTAGCCGGCATTAGGTGCGAATGCGGTTCATGACAATTCTAGCAATATACATGTTTTTAAACTGAGAATACTCAAAAAGACAAAATCAATAGACGCGTAGGTAACTAAACCACATTGTATCGTAATTAGACCAAATTTAATCTGTTGCAAATTGGCATTTCGAGCGTTTTACTACAAATGCGCGACCAATTATTGCCATTTTTTGCAAAAAAAAAGCAAATAAGCAAATAAGTGTGAAACTGGCGACAGCATATAATTGCAATAGAACATTGCAATTGCTTTAGACATTATTTTGACAGCCGTTCTACTAAGAAGTAGGGATTTCGCTTTTCTGTGTTTTTTTTTTTAAATTAAATATTGGGGGCACATTTATTTATTTATTTACACATAGGCACAGCACCATCTAGCCCCATACTAAGCAAAGCTTGTATTATGGAAACCAGATAGCTGATAGAATACTTATATACATTTTTTTTCGTAAATACATACTTATAATACATACTTTAAACAGCACTGATCATCGATTCGACGAAGAAGCCAAAAAAACAGAATACAGCCATCGAGTCCTATGTAGCCTCTAGTATGGAGAAAGAATATGGATATAGGTACTCACTTCGGATATAAACACAAACAAAGCTTTCCATAATACACTTTTTTTCAATACAACCTGTTTCACCTTCGAATACCTGGATGACAGGTACTAATTTCTACTAATATTGATTTAAAAATCAATATACAGGATTGATTTCGATAAAATTCATATGGGACCACCTCTATTACCTACCAAACAAATAAAAAAACATCAAAATCAGTCCATAATTTGCGGAGTAATCGCGTAACATACGTACAAAATAAAATAAAATAAATACTCGAATTACTTAAATACTCGTCGAATTGAGAACCTCCTTCGTCGGTTGAAAAATCTAAAGCCACAGGAAAACTAAAAGAAAGTCATAGAAACACACATATATTACGTAGTATTTACTTACTCTATGCACACATATACCTACTTACCTACTTATATAAATACTCTCAGCATTACTGTCATCTTTGGAAGCTGTGTCAAAATTAGAATAATTATTGAGTTTTGCAGATTCTGAAATATAATGAAGACTGAAAAGTTAAGCTTCCAGCTGTGATGTTGTGTAAAATAAGCAACGTCTTTATTCTGAACTTGTTTCTCAATTTGAAGAGACAAAAGATTCAGAATGTTGGAAGTTGTTAAAATTGGAAACTTACTTACTTGAAGATACGTCGGAAATGTGATGCTCTGAAAATGTACGACTTTTCATACTTCAACTTTAGAATACCAATAACTAGCGCTCGTAGCGCTCGTGGCGTAGCTTGTCTATGTGATTCTAAACGATCACCGATGTTAAGCAACGGACGGTCCAGTCAGTCTTCGGATGGGTGACCGTGAGTGGCATTTATTTCTGAGCGCTACCGTTGGTCGGATGACACGTAAAATTGTTGGTCCCGGTTGTTTGTTCTAGTTTCTGTAATAACAACCGTCAGCCATGTCAGAGACCTTCGGGCACATTAACTCTGACACTAGGGCTGGCCACTCAGCTCAACTTACTTACTTTTTTTATAACTAACTAACTATTCTACTAACTATAATGAAGGTATTTTTTTTAAATAAAAAGTCCTGTATATGAAAGGAATTTTCTTATGGATATTTGAATCATCTCAAGCCATGTACAATTATTTCAGACAACCTCCTAAAAATCTTATGTAAAACTTTAATGAAAACGATTCACACGGCTGACTTTAATTAATATCTTGAAAATAGTGATACAATCTTGGCATATATACCCAGTTACAAGATTACCTATCCTTCAATTATTGGACATTCTGCATAACCTTAAATAGGTTACCTACCTACGAGAATACAGGGTTAGTTCTAATCAGTTAGCATCCTTTTAAGCATCATATTCTGTACATCAAAACAAACAACTTTTACTATGGGGCCAGCATTAAAATTACTAAAAAAAACAGCTGTTCCATACATTTTGCCCAAGGTCAATGAACTTTTTGTATGGAACAGCTGATATTTTTTTCGCGATAACAATGTTGGCCCCGTAGTAAAAGTTGTTTGTTATGATTTATGTACAGAATATGCCCTTAAAAGGATGCTAACTGATTAGAACTAACCTTGTATAAGCGAGGTATAGACATGATTATATAATTAATTAGGTAGGTAAAGACATGATTACTTAATTTTTGTACATAATTAAAATACTTCACATTTCATTACTGTGTGATACTTAAAACACCTACACAAAAACATTGCTCAAAATTAAGGAACTGTTCTATTAATAAACCCGAGTTCAAGAACAATGATTCGAATCCGCCCACAAAATAAGTCTTCCATCATAAATAGCTATCTAACGGACAATACCATTGAAGTGGCTGCCACCGGTCAGCGCAAATAAAGTGGCTATCATCACCAGTTGAAATAGCTTGTTATAGACACCCAGTTGATGTTCTTGGCTCGGACAAAGAAATAAAGATGGATGAACCTTTTTTAAAACACAACAAGTCGTTTTTCACTTTTTTTAAACTTAAGCACAATAAGTACTTTTTGAACAAATACATATCCACCGACTACAATTTCGATTACCAGTATGAATGACATCTTTTTCCAGTTATTTTGATTTAAAACGAATCTACTGAATCTATTCAATAAAATGTATTTGGGACCATCTCTGAAGTTTAACCTATTAAACAAAAAAATATCTTCAAAATCAATTCATAATTTGCGGAACCACCAAACAAACATTAAAAAAAACATACAGTTGAATTGAGTACTTACTATTTTTTTTGAAGTCGGTTGAAAATGATTTTAGCGTAATAAAAGTATGCTTGTCACTTATTGTTGAGTAAGCGAAATATTACGATTCGACGTATGAATTGATTTCTATATGCAATTCGTGGTCATGACTGTAAAAATAAGCCATTATACCAGTATTAATACTAATTATTGTGAACCACATTTACTACGGGCCTAACCCTGATCATGCGAAAATATTTAGCTGAATATACATTTCGTCGAAGGCGAAGTTCAGACACCAATAAAGTCGAAACAAATCACCCAGGTGATATCCTAGGTGCAATGAGTCCGAGGTGAAATGAAGAGACTTCAATTTCCCCTTTGTTCACCTGGGTGAAATCACCCGGGTGAATAAACCCATTTCTATGGAATAAGAAATGCTGACTATTATTTTGCGTTTTCAGGTTTTCTTGGTCCCATAGTAAAAGCTGTTCACAATAATGAGTACCATGAGCTCCTTTTAGCTTAGTAGTACCGTTTGGCGTAGCCCCGTGCAAGCAGTGTTTAAATACGAGGCAACATGGTTTACTACGAGTGCCTCATTATTTTTTACGGACTTACGGTCAAACAAGGCTGGAAGTACTTAGTCTGCGTATTGGAGCAGTCCATAATATAATTGGTCATAATGCGTTTATTGGCCCTTTCACGTGTTGGTCATTTCACGTATTGGTCATTTCACGTGTCTGTCCTTTAGCGTACATGTAAAATCACATATTTGACATTTCGCTTATAGTCATTTAGCGTATATGTCATTTCACGAGTTGGTCATTTTGCGTGTCAATCATAGAGCGTATAGGTCATTTCACGTATTTGTCATTTAGCGTATAGGTTATTTAACGTATTGGTCATTTCACGTGTCAGTCATTTAGAGTATACTTAGTTATTTCACGTATTAGTCATGTAGTGTTATGGTCATTTCACGAGTTGATGATTTAGCGATTGCTTATTTCGCGTATTTATGTTGGTAACCATCATTTGGCATAAGGCGGTATGGTCAATGTGCGTCTAAACGTCCATAATATTAATTTATTTCTTCATGTGTAGTCTGCTCATAATACAGATGTCCAGCGATAAATTGAATGTCCTCAGCGAAACGTGATAGGCTCAGGCTGTTGTGTTAGGACGCTTCATTTGAAAGTTGAAGGTAAAGTAAACACGAGTTTTTGTCTGTATAGTGAAAATACTGAAAATATTGGTAATTCTATTATGATTTTTCATATATACAAGGTGACAGGTAACGGTATAACTAAGCCGAAAGGAGGCCATTGTACTCATTATTGTGAATAACTTTGACTATTATGGGACCAGCCGTGAATTTATGAAAATCGAAAGCGAAAACATAATAATCAGTTAAAGTTTTAGAACTTAAATAATTACCGGCAAAATACCTAATGCCAATATCATAAGAAAATCTTTATACAGTTTTCGTACGTTAGTTGTGTTGACTATTTATATTTATTACAATACATGTAGTTATGAGTAGGTTACAATACAATACATACGGCCTTACTTAAAAAAACTTTTCAACCGTTAGGATGCTCTGCCATCATCTCTCTGATGTGAAGTTGCACGTGCTAGAAAAGGACAGAGAAGTTTAAGCAGAGACTAAGAGAATCGAGATTATTTTAGGTAAGGCTGATAGTGATAAATACGAAAATTTGACGGTATGTGTGTGTGTGTGTTTGTTACTCTAAGAGTAGGGCTTTCGCTTTTCTGTGCTTTTTCACGCCAAAACAACTGAACGGATTTTGGAAAAGCCGGAATGAAGATAGCTTATTTCCCGGAATCACTTACTCCTATAGGCTATTTTTTAACCCCATGATTATCACCGTTTTTCAACATCACGCGGGTAAAACTGCGGGGCGCACCTAGTACATAAATAAATATATTTCAGTACGTAAATTCAACCTATCATATAAATTTAATATTGCATAAACATTTATATTGTGTGTTTCTACCTATCTCAACATTGGAGCGTCAGTCAGTAATTGGCAGTGCTAGGTCGCAGATATATCTTCATTACATGAAGGGCTGTCGAGTTCCTTTAAGGATGTTGACTAGGATAGTTGGTTATGTACGAGCTATGTAGGCAGAGGTTTTGATTTGAATGACTATTCCGGCTCTTTGAGGTTTATTAGGACAATATTTAAAGCACAGTTTTTATACTTAACACGATTTGCATTCCGTGATTTACAGTTAAATTTTCTATTGTCCTCAATTCCTTGAGATAAATAATTCCTTGTGTGCATCTTAATAATACCTACACTACACATTAGCATTTCTCTTTTTTGCATCTATCTATCTATATACATTGTTATACGCTCAGAATAATAAACCTACTGGTTATGGATACTCTAAGGTTATACGCTATTAAATAACTTTAATAAAAGTCTTGACCGAAATACGTTTGGGTAAAGAAAACGTTACTGTAATTAACTAATTCATTTAACTACCTATTTAGTAGTAGTAGAGTAACGTGAATTGATTAGAAGAGTTCTCAGGCAAGACAGCGGATACCAATTTCCATGATCGATAAGTATCTATACAAAACTGGGGCCCTAATCTGTACATTTCGAAAAATTATCGTTCGTTCATTGATGCATTTATTCCAGTCACGCAATCCGTAATATTTACTCGCAGATAACATCTTAGTCAAATGGAATAATGACATTCAATTACTCACAACGATGAAGTCGGTTAAAAATATATATAATGCAAATAAATCGCCAAAGAAAACATAATGAGTTAAGTAAATATATGAAATCGTTCACAATAAAATAATCATATTTTTAGCCGAATGGCGCTCATTTAAGTTGTCTCTAAGATAAGAACTACATTATTATGGAAACAAAATCAATCTTAAAAACGGGGTCAATATATGCTACACGGTTCCGTTTTTCGTTTTTTTATCACAATCAACTATTCAGAGATAACCCTAGGACCCTAGGAGATAAGCCTATGTTAATTGATAAACAATCTAAATCTATACAGGGAGTGCAAAACAGTATGCAGTTAAATTAATTCAATGGAGATTTAAAAAGATTAATATACACTGAAATAAATAGGGTGACAGAAATCTCTATAATCTTAATTGATGGTTTGATCAAAAAACTGTGAAGAGATATTTATTTTTGATCAAAAACAGTTGATGCGTAGACTCAGCAGTAAATGTTTATTGAGAAAACTGTTGAATAAATATGAGTTTTCACTCATCATAACTAACAAGAAATAATCGAGTGGAAATTATTGTGTACATGATTATCTCATTGCATAACACTAATTGTATCATAAATGCTATAGTTTGTGAATGAATTTGTGAGTATGTTATGAGAAGATAAGAAATATCAAACATACGTGTAGTATGTTTGATATTTCTTCTAAAGGTTCAACCGGATTTGTTCGTAATTCGGAATATTATTAGACTATTTTATATCGAAATATATACAGGATTAGTTCTAATCAGTTATCACTCTTAAATATGCTGTACATCAAAACAAACAACTTTTACTATGGGGCCAACATTGAAATTGCGAAAATAGACTGAGGCTGAAATAGATGAAAACAGCTGTTCCATACATTTTGCCCAAGGTCGATGAACTTTTTGTATGGAACAGTTGTTTTTTTTTTGCGATTTCAATGTTGGCCCATAGTAAAAGCTGTTTGTTTTGTTGTACAGAACAGGGCATACCCTTAAAAGGATGCTAACTGATTAGAACTAACCCTATGCATACGGTTCTTGTAGCAAAACGGGTAAAACTCGAGCGTTGTGAGTTAAAATATAGAACCTGCAGAAGAAAGCTAATCTACCGATACACAAATAAAGGAAAAGAAACTGTCGGTCTACCGTCATCTCCAGTGAACCATGCTGAACCCTGCTCCGAAACAAAACAAAATTCCAAACCAAATCGCAACA
Source organism: Erannis defoliaria (assembly GCA_905404285.2). NCBI lineage: Eukaryota > Metazoa > Arthropoda > Insecta > Lepidoptera > Geometridae > Erannis > Erannis defoliaria. The sequence goes on along the minus strand of FR990080.1, from coordinate 11,361,747 downwards.
TGTAGCGACGAAACGCATCTAAGCGGAATTCTATGGAGCTCATATAGAGGGTAGGAGCCCTTTTTGTTGGGGTTGTCATCGGACCCCTGCTGTTACACTGACCCTTTGGATAGGGTCTGAGGGCGCAAGTTATGAGAGGTGCCATACGTTTGATGCTAGTGACGTCTTTGTCAAAGGTTTGTCTTTGTTAAAAGAAAAAAAAAAAACATATTTTATTAGTACATTTCCGCAGTATTCCGTTCTAAAATAGATTAATGATGATGAGATTAATTAATTTAGATTAAGACAACTCAAATATTAAGTTGATTTTGGAATTTTGGAACTCTGCATCTCTATTTATAAGTAGGTCGCACGTTACCATGGTGGCAAAAATCGGCGGGTTTTAAAGGCAACGCTGAGTCAACATTTTAATGCAATTGGTGAAAACCTTTCGGAGATTGAACATTTTGAACAAAGGATTTTTTATATTTATATTGATAGATTGGTTTGCATTTGACCACCCCAGTCTGATGTGAAACATATAGGTATACAGGGTTAGTTCTAATCAGTTAGCATCCTTTTAATGGCATATTCTGTACATCAAAACAAACAACTTTTACTATGGGGCCAACATTGAAATCGCGAAAAAATTATCAGCTGTTACTTACAAAAAGTTCATCGACCTTGGGCAAAATGTATGGAACAGCTGTTTTTTTTGTAATTTCAATGTTAGCCCCATAGTAAAAGTTGTTTTTTTTGATGTACAGAATAATATGCCCTTAAAAGGATGCTAACCAATTAGTAGAACTAACCCTGTATAGTCTAAGAGGAAAGTCAATTCATCCTATAACCGCATCATCTTACAGTCAAACCACTTTATCCGCTAGCATACTCTTTTTTCTTACAGCACAGGCCAAGTTGCAGGATTGGGAGCTATTAACAGAATTGCGGCAGTGATCGCGTGACGTACCCTCCATCCTGCGAGAACCGGCTTCGTCATCGATGTCACTTGGATATTGTATTACCCTCCCAAGCACATTACACATTAACAACCATGTTCAGGTTTCATAAAGTTTAATTAGATTTCTTGCCGTCTTTATTTGGAAATGTTGTAAGGATTATTATTAGGCATAATATGACTCCTATATGTAGTGATCCGATCTAACTAAGATTCAGCAGAGATATGTGGGTGATGGTGATTTTTAGTTTGGGATATATATGATAATAAATTATTAACCACAACAAACTACAAAGACTACTTACCCTACTAAACAACAAAAAACAAAAGCATTGTATCCAGACCGATAAAAGTCTAGAGACAAAAATTATTGTTACTTTGGGATATATAATAATCAATAATTATCAGTTTGGAATTTATGATAATGAATGATTATCAGTTTGGGATATATAATGATAAATAATCAATGATTATTAGTCTGGGATCGTTGTAACCCGGAGTACTTTTAAATGTGAATAATCAAAGCTTGTTATCCTCATCTTTCAAATGGAATTTCCAATAAGTAGGTATTTGAGTATAATAAGTAGGTACATTAAAAACATAATAAAGATTTAAATCAGTTAAAATGAACGTATACATAGTCTACTATTTAAAATAAAAACCTCTAAGAAACTTTTGATTAACCATGTCGCACGAGAAAACTCCTAGACATTGGCACCTGTCCCTATGCCCAGTCAAGACTATCTCTAAATCTAGATTAAGGTTGCCTGGAAAAGATTGCTTTTAGCAATAAGGCCCGTTTGCTCGCTGCAAGAGTTTTCACATTTGATCTACTTAACCCAGTACTGTCCTCCTCGCATTGACGGAAAAACACTACGTCTACGCTAGAATAAGGGTGATAATATTTAGTATCTCATGATCAAAACAAAAGAAAGGCGACAAAAAAAAACAAGAGACAGGCACTGATTGACTGAAACTGAAACAAAAAAGTAGGTGTACTGTTGAAACTGCAGGTTTTTTCGTCTCATACCATAGAATATCTACTAGTATGCACCATACAAAAACAATAGGGAATCTTCCGTATGCAATCCACCTGATAGTACCTGACCCCCGTTCGTGATCTATGACAAATGTTGGACACCGGAGACGGACGGCGAACACGGAGTGCAGGCGTTGCGCGGGCCGGGGGGGTGCGCTGACGTCATGCGCGCCTGCGCGCTACGGGACTCCTTACCGCACAGAATATGGAAAAAATTGAGATGCTTGCGTTTTGCTTTTATGTAGACACAGACATGATTTTATTTATGCGAAGAAACAAATTTTGTACACAAGACAGTTAAGAAAGGAAATGCATAATGTATACGATAGGTACAAAATTGTTTTTCGCCACAAACCGGTTCCAACTCAGCATAATGCTGGTTGGGAACAGCCAGCGCTGGTCTTCCGTTGTAATTTATTTCACTTACGATAATTCTATTTCTGGGTTAACTGCGCAGTATCACTTTATGCTTCATGAGTATTATTGTACCATCTTATTGTATCAATAAATGTATAATTGATTAATTTAACTTGTAGGGATTTAATGAGGTTTGTTAATAAATCATTGTAATTATTCAATTGATTTGCTTATGTTACCTAATCAATTACTTACTTAATCATCACGACAACGTACATATTTGTATTAGTGCATTGTTTACATATTTGTATTATGATGATGTATGTAAACACAGAAAGTCGTCACGAAGAAATGTCAATAGTAAATTATCTTTCGTTAATTTAACTGCGACACTGTTTTATTTACTTCTGGGGGTAACATTATTTAAATATTATTTACGTGCCTGCGGGGTTAAAGTGGCTAAAGTGGCCTCGCTACGCGGAGCGAAAGGAACCACTTCTTCCCCGCAGCGGCACGTAAAATCGTCTTTTTTTGTCGGTTTAGCTTTAGGTACTTACATATAAAAAATACTCACGCCTTTTATTCTACGCAATCTCAACTTGAGCTTAAGCGTCGACAGGAAGGGATAATACCCTAATACAGGGCAACCTAGGTAGGAGTTAGAGCTCAGCCATGTTGGTACTTTTTTGGGAATGAAAGTGAAATAGGAAGAAAAATTATGACCTCCGACAGGACTCGAACCTGCATACGAGCAGTCGCTATGGGTTTCCGTCCCAACTGCTTTGCCAATTAAGCTACAGAAGTCTCTGCCTGAGATGCCAAATTTCCGAACCTGTTATAAGCTACCAACTAAAGCGTTGGTGGCGCCATCTGTTTTTTTTTTTTCTTCCTGTTTAAGCTTTACAAACATAGAAATACCATAAGTGTGGAATCACTTCATACAAAAATATTCAAAAAAGAAAGTGAAATAGTATAAGTGTCACAAATATAATAAAGATAACTGTTATCCTTGAACCAAGCTATTAAATAACTGCAATAATATAAACAATGGTGTAAACAAACAAGTTAATATAATCAATTAGTCTCATTATTAGTGTCCAAAAAGCAAAGCTCCTTCTTATTTCTTATCTTGATCTATTTTAAACGCATAGTTTAGTTGGTAATAACCGACATAACTTTTTTTTTTCAATTCATAAAACTTAACTTTAAGTGAGTACATGGTGTATCTTCTGTAAGCAATATTTTGAACTCTTAAAGCAATTGTAATTTTATTGCACACACTTTTTATAAGTACTCAAACTCATGATTATTAAAACGGATAGTCCAACTGTAGATTCGGAATCGCAAATAAATAATACATAATTAAGTCAACATTATTTCATAGTTTCTTTAATTCCTTGGTATCTGCTTATTTCGAGTGTACTATGTTCGAATATCCGTGTTCGCGTCGACACACGGCGAACAGTCGCTTCGTCCGCGTGCGCCGCTACGTACCTACGCTACGCCCCTACGCCGGCTACGGCGCGCTACGACCGCTACTACGAGAAAAAAAACTCTAGTGACAGTGTTACGACATTTGAATTATAATAAGGATTTTTTTGTGCGTGGATGTTTCTGTGAATCCGGTGATACCTGGCGGTACACAGGTAGGTTGGATTACGATATGAATAGTATTGTACGAGTTTAATGTCAAGGACACGGATATCGATCAAAATGTGACGTTTTTCTTTTATTTACACTTTTTTTACATGTACTACGCACCATAAATGCGTCGCAACCATTAAGGAGTATTGATTAGAAATTAAACATCTATGTATGTTTAATTTGGGTCTGGATTATCATGTTTGATCATTATTCTGAGTAATGCGCTACATACAATCAAATAATTTAAATACCTACTAATATATAATGAGCGGTAAAAATGGTCGAGAGTAGCCGCCTTAAAAATTAGATGATTAATAATTTCTTCTGTACGGCGCTTATACATAGAGATGCGACTTATACCAAATCATTTAGCAAAATAAAAATCAAATAAAAAAATTGCGTGAAAGTCTGTAAAAATTTATAATTGAAAAGCGGAGGGAGAGTCTCGTTGTACTTATTCAAATATAAGCAGGATATTCACACTAGCTTTACATTTATTTAAATAAAATATGTGAATCACTTATTGATCTTGGTACGTTCAGTTATAATGTTATCGATATTTGTTACAGTGAATTTACTTAAGTTAATGAAATTTCAGGTTTAACAGAAACAGAATAAAAACAAGGTATTGAGAGCCTGTTGAAACAAGGTAACAAAGGACGGCATCGGAGTGCTTTAGAATAATTTATAAGCATACTTGTAGATACCACCTCTACTCTCCCCTTACATCGACAAAGGAACCCATGCTGCTCTCCTAACTAACAGTGGCCCGCCGTTTTACTCTCCATTGGTCGCGGCATTGCTCGAAGTTGTTTTTTTTGCCATTAACAAATTTTAAGTAATTAAAATAGCTTGTTGGGAAGAAAACTCATATTAGCCTAATGACGAGACTTAGAACCGTGAGATCTTGGGTTAAAACCCGTGTTCGTGCCAACAATGAGCTCTTTATAGTATATGTACGAATTTTATTCCATTGGGTTTTCGATGAACGAAAACCTCGTGGCAAAACCTGCATTCGGAGAAGAAATTCAATAGCGTACTTATGTGTATCCACTAACCCACAACTGGGCTACTTACGTTATACACACAAAATAGTGGACAGCTAGCAGGATGATTAGGTATGTTAATAAGTAATTTTGACAGATTTTGTTTGATTACATTTTCCATCCAAATTTTGATTAATTGAGGTTTTCAATAATATATATTAAGTAAGTAATATATAATAAGTCTCTCGCCGACTTTGTTGGGAGGTTGAGACTTCGAGGCTATATTGATAGCATTAATGACTTTTCTAAATTTGAATAATTACGTAATGTGTTTTGCGTTAGTTCTCAATTAAGCAAGCTGCCTTTTTTTTAGGAACTATTACACAGTTAAAACTACAAGACCAAGAAATATTAGTTTTTTTGAGAAAGACTCAAGACTCAAGACTTCTTATGAAATTTTAAACAAGTTGACAGCTTAAACATGGCAGGAACGGGCCTAGTAAATATCAGGGAGTGAGTGTGTCCTTTGTTTAGTCTTAAAATGATAAGCAACATCATAAAGAATTAAATGTCACAGAATCAGAGTTGCTTTCACATTTATAATTATTACCTTTTTCAAGTGTTATTAAGTAAATTATTATCATCATCATCATCAACAGCCGGAAGACGTTCAGGGAGGTCTTGCCATAATCCCCACGCTTGGTAGGCGGCTTGGGGATCGCAGAATGGTTACCACCGTTAACCGAGAGGAAGCTTATAAATAAATTAATTAAAATAAAATTAAATAATTAAATGTGTATGATAGATACACGTATTTAATTAATATCTTCATTTTTAAGTTTTTTACTATTGAATACTAAAAAAACTTAAAAACTAAGGGGCAGCGCTCAAGCTGCCGGTGGTAAGAACTGCAGATTGACGAACCTCCTCAAAATGCATGCCTTGTCAAGGACCACTGCCATTTGGATCTGACTCTGACCCAACCATCTAGCGAGACCTTAACATAATTATTGGTAAAAAAAAGTCAGGAAATATAATGTATGTAATTATGTTAGTATATTATTATTATCAATAATACGATTATTTTCCTCAACAATTATAATTACCCAGCGGCCGTGGAAGTGGGGGGAGAGGGGGCCAAATGCCCGCCCTAAAATCAATTGGGGGGCCCCCTCCAATTTTTATACCTGGTAGAGAAGGTTTTTCATCTGCCCCCCCCGCGTCATGGAGTAATTCCGCGGTCCCTTATCTTATTCAATGTGGGGGCGGTCCCTGTAATTAGCATTCATTTATCCAATTAGCAAACATTCATCTAATTACACAAACTCTTAAATTAGAGAAGTTGAGTTAAGAAGCTTGTTTTGCTAATGTGTTTCTTTCGTTGTTTTGCAACTTAATTGAAAAAGGACGTAACAGCTGCGAGTTTGACAACCCAATGAACTGTTTTCTTGGAATTTTCCGCCTTGTACACCTATCTCTACCAAGGTATTCCAACTGGTAGGGATAGGTGGAATAAAAATCCACTTAGATCTACCGGTAGCGATAAGTGGAAAAATCCTCTGAGTCCACATAATCCTTAATGAACAAAAATTAATTAAATACATTTATTGTCATTATTTGCCTGGAAGTCTCAACCTTAAAATTACATAGTTTAATTTAATTGTAACTAAATACTAATGTTAATGTAATAATCAACAATATTAAGTATTAATATTTAACTTAGTTTGTTCTTCCTCATGTTTTTAGATTTAAATATATTCTTATGCTTAATCTTTAGAATAGTAGGTAGGTATTATATACTCTGTGGTATAATATGGATAAGTAAGATGTTATTTTTGGTATTGACGCCTTTTTGAATTTATACATTATCCCAAAGCCAGATATTCCTAGACTACTCGAGAATAAAACCCTTAAAAAGAGTGAGATAGTACTCTCTGTTGCATTTAATTGAGCTATGGTTCTGAGGCATTTAACTCTTCTATTTATTAACTAAAACGGCATAACGCCCTCATCAAGAGCAGATAGATATGAACAACGATTAACAACTTGATTTTGACACATCCGGACCGCCGCCGCGCCGCGCCGCTGGCCATTTGTGAAAAGTTTTGACATCGAAGATTAAACAAATACGCCAATTAAATTAGTCAATTAAAAACATAATTATTACTATATTAAGTTAATATATATAAAAAAGAAAAAGACAAAGATCAATTTATTTGCATTAACATGAGTAGAAGCATGCGTTTGATGACATATCATATTATTATTTTGTTATTATATTTAAAATAAAATAAGTAGTGTGGTAGTATTATTAGTTTTTTTTTAGCCAAAGATAATAATATAATACTATACCGGCAGTTTTAGCGCTATCCTGGTAGTTATTACCTAAGCTATCGCACATTGGTGCCGGCTGCGCTGAGCTGAATACAAGTCGTTACGGCGAGTGCACTGTGACGCCCTAGTGCCCTCCCTGAGACCTACAAAGCTAAAGTAGGATACTACTATAGGTTGTATCCTACTACTATGGGATTGCCTTATATGTCGGGATCGTCTTATATGTCTCGTCTCGTCACTTGAATGTATGAATATGTAAGCACGGGCTATAGCTTTCACAATTTAGAGGGACAAAAATGTACAAAGATAGACTAGTTTTTGCGAGGTGGTAAACAATGTAAGAAAGTCGATAATAATACATAGGTATTTGTCGAATAGCTTATAAATGGTTCTTCGTTCTTCGTTCGGTGGGTGTCATGGGGGGGAGCTCCCCCCTTATATATGCTCATGTATTTAAGTAAAGAAAAACGAAGTCAAGCCGAGCTTTCTATTACCTATAGGTATTGTTTGCTTGTTGTGTGTATTCTACTCTACTGTCAGAGCTTTTAAGTCGATTTCATTTCCTTGTAGGTGATATTGATTTTACGTTAACAAAAATCTTCGTGCATTAAGTAATGGAAATACAATCGTAATCTCAGTACCTAACGTTTGGAATTATAATAACACGTTTTAACAAATAAAATAGTAAAAATAATCGGAAATATCACATTTTAGCTTCAATGATTACATACATTGGAAGTTGGAAGCCAAAAAGTAGGTGTGTTATTATAGTATATTTGGATTATTTCTAGACGGTCTGGATAGAATTCTTTTGTTGTTTTTTTTGTGTAGTAGGCTAAGTAGTTTGTTGTAATAAAGGCTTATGCCAGTTTATTTAAATGTAAACATTATGTTTACGTATACGTTTGTGTCATGTTTATGTTGTTTAGATATTGAAGACCTTTTTTTCCTTTCGCCGAAATTGTTTTGAGTTGGTAATAAGATTCAATTTTATCTAAACATATTAGGTACCTAACTAAGTTATAAACCATTACTTATGGGTTTTGATAATTTCATAGCATTACCCAATTAATTGGTTTATTATTGATATTTTGTCTAGTCGTTAGTAGAGTTATTTAAGAACCACACCCTCCGACTTCAGCCACAACGTAGCCTACCATCAGGCAAGTTGCTGACCAAACGTAGAAATATTTTTATTGAAAAAACACAATTACTCTACCTAACCGTTTGCAGTATTTTTTCGTCAGCGATTACACGGCTTATAAAGGGTTATTGGTAATCAGTTAGCATCCTTTTAAGGGCATATTCTTTAAAACAACTTTTGTTCTAACTCAACATTGCCTAAATATAATTTTAATGTTTTTGTGGTGCTCTCTAACCCTTTTTAGTTCTGTATCGCGTAGACGTATAATTCATAATCGCCCGTGCTGTCTCGCGCACGCGCCACAAGGTGCGCGCACGCTTTTTGCGTAGAGCTAATTGGGTTCAAACCGTTTAAACTGTTTTAAAAAAAATGTATGGAAGAAAAAAAATACGAGTTATTAAAAGTCATACAACAAAAGTTATTTGATTTGATGTACAGCACAGGTCCTTAAAAGGAAGCTAACTCATTACGTGAAACGACACCGAAAATAAATAATTTTATTGTACGAGGGGGCGTTTTTAAGTTCGCGGAGTTGCAGGGTTGGAAGGGTTGGACAGGCTCTTTTTGGGCGTAACGTGTTGAGTGACTCATTATTAGTATAAATATGAAGTATCATCATTGTCTAAGTTTTAAGTGTAGTGGTGGGACTCTATTGCAGAGCCCGCCTGGGGAACTACACCAACACTAAGTACTACATCTTTGCCGGTTATTCAAGTGACAAGTAGTGTGCAAACTTAACTGTGTTTGACGCGTAGACTTAGATTCACGAGTAAGGGCAATTAATACTTCCAGAGAAATTGTCGGGCGTGAATAGATTTGACATCTAATCTCAGGGTGACAATCTAAGAGCGCAGTGCAGTGCGGCGCGGGGTTTCGTTCGCAACTAGCAAGTGCTAGCACTGCTACTGTTAAGTGCAGGCGAGATGCTTCCTTCAAGGTGCATAATTTTTTAAATTTTGTATGTATATTCACTTTGGTCGAGGTATTAATTACGAATTATTTAATTTTAAAAGTCTCGCTAGTATCTTCACACCTCGGCATAAAAAAAAATTTGGTTTTCGCGTTGATGAGTGCAATGAGCTCCATTCCCCTTATTAGTATACTGTATCACGTAACCATGCATAATGAGAAACTAAAAAAAAGTAAGTAAGTTCGTATAGGCTGAGTGGCCAGCCCTAGTGTCAGAGTTAATGTGCCGCCCGAAGGCCTCTGACATGGCTGACGGTTGTTGTTATAGAAACTAGAACAAACAACCGGGACCAACAATTTAACGTGTCAACCGACCCACGGTAGCGCTCAGAAATAAATGCCACTCAAGGTCACCCATCCAAAGACTGACCGGACCGTCCGTGATCGTTAGAATCACCTAGGCAAGCTACGCCACGAGCGCAACTATGAGAAACTTGTATAATAAGAATATGCTACACGAAGTTTAGTTACGGCTGGAAGAACTCTAGGCCAGATAAAGGTCATGCCAATTGACAAAGGCCTGTCTATTCTGATCACTTACTGTCCTAAACATAAAGGCTTTTTTATCGCAGTGTTCTGCCCCTAGCCTCCATCAAACATCTTTCGAGCGTGAAATACAAATAAATATGGGATTGAATTTCACGTTTCCACGATTTTATGTGAAAAGACGGAATAAGTACGTCGTTTTATGACGTAAATGTGGGATAGAGTTGCTTATTTTCCTCGACAATATTTATGAGTTTGAGTTAGCTAGTGTGTTTATTGAGTTTTGTTGGTAAGCGAGCTAGCAGCGATTCTAGTTCTAGTAAGTTATAACTTTTTTTAAACGTGTACCTAAACAAGAACTCTTTGAAAAAGGTCACCGGATGTGATCGAAACTATAGTCGGAGTATCCGATTTAATTAAACGTGAGTATTCCCGTATAAATAAAACAAAAAAGATAATTTGTAGACCTTACAATTCGTTCCATCATGAGAAAAGCGCACCCTCGTTTTGAAACTCCATTACACAGATAAGAGATTACCACCGAAATCCTATACCGGGGTAACCGCACAAAGTGCCTTAAATATTTTACAGGTAGAACGTGAAAAGATATAATTGATTGAGCGATGTTTGTGTGGGTACTGGCACATGTATATGTTTGCGTAGCATTCTAAGTATCGAGGTTTCGGTGGCACGGCATCTAACTGCTTATAGCAGTCTGAAAAAAAACCTACCCTTTGACTATTTGGGATTTTATCTGTATATCCACCCACCAGAATACATCTGTAGAAGACCAGCTATAAAGAAAAGCCCTTTTTTTTAAGGTTTTCACCGTTGAATCGAAATCAACTTTACTTCACTATATGAGAACAAAGACTGCCACAAAAAAACAAAAAATCTAACCAAAACCAATTATTTTAAATATAAACAGAATTAAAACTAAAATTCAAAGAATGTATAATAAAGTATCGTCGCTAAAAATATCCCAAAAAAAGCCAGCAAAACATCAAAGACCCTCACTTTAGCAATCTTCTGCTGATGATTATTATTTTCTTAACTTTTCCACTTATAGTCTATTAAGGATTGTCGGCCCTTGGAGGATCTATCTCTCGCTGGGTACCTAATCAATGTTGTCGGCTCCATCACTAATAATTTTCAGAGATAACACGTACACGTACTCGTTACAGGTAGAGATGGCGTCTTTGGCGTCTATTAAATACTTTTTATTAATATATAAACTCACCCCTATCGATATGCTATGCTCCACCTTCTGTCCGCAGGAATATCGCAAGCTCAGTCGAAAAACGGAAACAAGAATCAGACCCCAGACAACCGTTATTCGGCTCGACACCTCAAAAAATTCGCTTTAAGAGCCGCAATATCTTTTCTAAATGGATGGATTTTTTTCTTTCTCTTTCTTACATATTGTTTCTTTTTCTTTCTTTCTTTTTTTTCTTTCTCTCCGCCTTAACTGATCAGCCTAGAGAAGTCCGCCTGAACCTGTGAAAGAAAACACATTCCCCACCGCCTGACTTTCCAGAACCTATAGAAGAACTCCCAGTAGGCGGCGTCCTCCCGTGGCCCCCATGGAAGGCTTTAAATCGACTCCGGACCCAAGTAGGCCGCTGCAGGAGTAACTTGGTCAAGTGGGGATACTTGGACGCCGAGAGAGCACAGTGCGGCTGCGGAGCGCCTGCGCAGACCATGTTGCACCTACTGTCGTGTCCTCGGTGCCCGAGTTCCTGCACCTTAGAAGACCTGAATAAGGCTACTCCTTGCGGGATGGCAGTGGCCAAATACTGGGAGAAAATAGTATAGTATACATAGGTAATTTTTTTTATATTTTTTGGATCATCGACTCGACGAATAAGAACATTTCTGACTGTGATTTTGATTTATTTTGGTATAACTAACAACGCCCTGCGATTTCACCTGCGTTATGGGGATAAAAATGAGCTTTATGTGCTATTCCAAGGTATAAGTTTAGTTACCTCTATAAAATTTCAAATTTCATCTAAACTCCGTACAGCCGTTTTTGAATCAGTAACAAATATTGAAACATTCAAAAGATCCAAACATACAAGCATATACATATAAAATTATTTAGTAAGGATACTTTAGTGAATTTATGAGTTTCATTTTATTTCTTCTAGAATTAAATTTCATTGTATGTAAGTAGGTGTTTCCTGAAGCAAATATTTTTTATATGACACCGCTCGTCGTCTACAACGTTGGCTAGCATTATATCATTATGATGACTTTTATAAACGATGTAAACTACAATACTATCATTGTTTTTTTTTTTCGTTGTGTTTATATTTATAAAAAAATATTTTGAAGCAAACGGGTTTGAATTTGGGAAAATCACTTATGCTTTAGAAACTTGTATGCGAAGCAATAGCTCCCTCTTCAACAGGGGTGCGTCAGGCAAGGGAGATGTGCCCGTTTGAACAAATAAAGGGCCTGCCTTACCTATGCCAATATTATATTTTGGTTGACTACGTGTTATTTTTATTAAATTCCTGGAATAAAATATTCAATATTCAATCAATTCTACCCTTGGAATTCTACATTTGGCGTTTTATTTGTGTAAAAAAGATTGGACACAAAATGTTTTATTAAGTACCTATACTTACTTGATTTACATTACAAGGATGTTTGCTATTGTACAGTATTTTGACCCCCCTGAAGCCGAAAAAACACATGTATCTATAAATCATTATTTTAAGCAAAAAATGCTAATCAACATTTTATAATTAGTTTGCTAATAGGCTAGATGACTGGTTTTTTATTGTCCTATTAAAATGTGATCCATAAATATAGCTGATTAATGAAAATAAAATGAAAATCTGTTCATTAATAAGCAACTTATAAGCATTTTAATATCATGCTAGACAGAGAGGCGAAACAGCAAAACGGCGTTTGGTGTGTCCTCCAAAGGATTCGTTTAATGATAATGATATATATAATGGATCTTTTAAGAAGAGCTTTTGATTTGTACACCGATCTCATTCTTTCCATTTACTCGTGACTGAGTTTAGAGGGGGATAAACGGATTTTACGACCCTGCATGAAAGTGGAAATTGAGACACTTTACTGTTCAGTGCACTTGTGGGATGTACGAGTATATGTCTCTAGCGTATTTAGAATACTGAATTGACAGTTGGGGAACTACAAAATATAGTTACAAGTCATTTATTTATAAGTGAAACTATTTGTTCATGTAAATGATCATAGCGCGCGGCGCGCGGCGGGCAGAGTTTTAAGTTTTGCAGCGCGAAAAAGACAGATAGGTACAGTTACTTTGCATTTAGCAAGTTTATGTATTTTAGGACCAAGATACACAATGCTTTTATCAGCTGTGAATTTGTGACTGCCGCATTGCTGTATTGCGTTTTGAATATATAAATAAATAAAAATAAAAATTATATTGGGTGGACATTTTACACAGCGCCATTATATTTTTTATTTTTTAATACTTGTGTATTCGATTGCGGTATCTATATCGCGAGTTTTAATGTCAAAATTACTTTTAATTTTGCTTGGCGCTTTGGCGACAAGTTGCGCTTGTTCGCGATATTGAAGTAGGAAGTTTTAGTGATTTTATTGATTTCATCGAAATGCGATTTGTGGAGAGGTGAAACGCGGAGGGGACCGGAAAAAGTTGCGACACAATCAGTCAGTCGCTGCAGCTTCATTCGGATTAGGTACTAAAAGTCGCTAGTCTATAGACATTTTGAAATTCATCATTCTACGTAATTTATTCCTTGTTTTCCCTTATGTTTTGGCATCGCACGTTGTGCATTCTTTCAGTGCCAAGTGTAATATTAATAATCAAGTTTATAAATAATCAAGTCAAATATAATTATCATGAAATCAAAGTTAGCCACGCGAAATTAGTCATAGTCAGGTACATGCCCTAGTAAAGTTGTGGCGACTTTACTTTAAGCTTTGACTTTACAAACTTTACGGAGTTTTAAAACAACACGTAAATACATGTTTCATCACATTATATCACTTGCCCACATTCGTGCGTGTAATTCAATGCTCAACGAATAAAACACCACCATTTTTAAACAATAATTTGCGAAAAAACACAAGTAGTTAATTATAAGAAAATTATAGAATACAGCGACATGATACTTCCGTGTTCCCGCCATAACTCCATTTATTCCTTATAGAACATTAAAGTAGGTACACAATTTTATTTTCCCCTCACCTGCTCGAAAAGATTTTGTTCATCATTCGAAATCTGTGCAAAAGTGCATTTTGTCCGCTAGCGTGGAAAGAGTTTTAAAATTCGAACCTTTCTATTTTCTATTCAATAATTTTATGTAACGCCAGTCCTCTGAATAATAATTTAATGCGTAAGTAATACTTATTTCATTTCAGTGCGTCAACATAATTTTTTGTATAAACGCACTGGCCAGCACGAAGACAGCATGAAAAAACTAGCATTTTCCTCGCTGTAGTGAGGTGAAAAGTTATCTGTTTCGCTCGGCAGCAAAAGTTATTCTGCGTCTCGTACCTTTGAAACCCTCGCTACGCTCTGACTCGCGCCAAAAAAACAACTTTGCAGCCTTGCTTAACAAATTATAATTATTAACGTTTACCATGTTATAGCAACGAACTATTTGCCATGCAGAAATAGGCAAGTAAAACGTTTTTTTTTTGAATAAGCATTTGTTAGTAATTGATAGATTGATAGCTGGTATTGGTTTTAATAAAACTGAAAAATAAATGCTTCATCTAAAATTGTATAGGTAGGTACATATCACACGTTCGAGTTCAGATCCTGGAAAATCTCGCTTCCGAGCCAAAACTTGGGAGCCACTTAAAAAATATGATTCAGCGAAGATTTGAAACAATGTTTTGGTGCTAACTGTGGTAAAGGCGGTATTTGAATGGAAATTGAAAAAGTTGGAGCATTTCACAGACATGAGAATGGTTTTAAGGATTTAACTGGTTTTTTATGATTTCATAAACGATGATTGATGAGGACGACCGTTGTGAATGGTGGTCACTGTTGTCGGTTTGGAAGTTGGGCGATTTTCTGTTTTTATTATTTAAGTATATCGTCTATTGTATTTCCATATATTAAAATTATAAATTTAACATGATCTTATATGATCTTTTGTTGTTTGTATTTGGTTCTGCGATGTACAACCGATTTATGATTTTATTTCTATTTTCCCGGGTAGTAAAAAAGTATTTTTTGTCCGTCCTCGTCACGTACTACACCATACTATACCACCACCATGCCTTATTTTATTAAATTCAGTTCAGCAGTTTCGTCATGAAAAGGTAAAGTTACGAAGCTTCGGTTTCGTCCGCGTCGAAGCGAACAAACTGACATGCAGTTACACAGGCATACCTAGTTGATTTCATAATACAATTGATCTTAAGTAAATAAGGAAGTTCGTATACGCTGAGTGAATAGCCCTAGTGTCAGAGGTAAGCCGCCCGAAGGCGTTTGTTTTGGCTCTACGGTAGTTCTTATCTTACAGAAATATAGAACAAAAACAATCGGCACCAACTAATCATGCCATCCGACTGACAGTAGCGCTCAGATATAAAAGCCTCACACGGTCACCCATCCGAAGGCTGACCGGATGGTCCGTTGCTGATCTTTCAGAACCACATAGTCAAGCTACGCCGTGAGCGCTAAAATTTACATTCTAATCGTAATAAATTTATTTAACACTACTTTCCAAGTTTAAAATAAAGTAAAATTCAATGAGTGGGCAACGTTTCCCATTATTCAGAGTGTAGTGAGCAGTCGACAGGGTGTTCCGTCCACAACAGGTACAATCGATATTCTACCCCCGGGGGATGCGTGGGTAGATGCACAAACTCTCAGACCGGACGACTGCCGTTTGCCAAAAACAAATCAAACTAAAGTACTCTCGACTTCAGGCTTTTAAGTATAAATTGGGAAAAAATTATTCCGAATCCGATTCTATAACATATTTTTTCCCTACCTGATATAGTCTAATCAAAATTAAAATAACGTTTAAAATCCTCTTTTCCTTTAAATAATATTTATTCTATTATTTACGTATATTTTGTCAATTGTATTATTCTATTTAATACTGTAAGAATCACTGTCCCGACTGACTGATTGACTTAATGACTGACAGACAACGCATAGCCTAAACTGCTGGTTGTAGAGATTTGAAATTTGGAAGGTGTATTTGTCTTGATGCGTAGGGGTTAGTACACCCCTACGCATCATCGGGTTAGTTCTAATCAGTTAGCATCCTTTTAAGGGCATATTCATTACATCAAAACAAACAAATTTTACTATGGGCCAACATTGAAATCGCAAAAATATATCAGCTGTTCCATATATTTTGCCCAAGGTCGATGAACTTTTTGTATGGAACAGCTGTTTTTTTTTGCTATTTCAGTGTTGGCCCCATAGTAAAAGTTGTTTGATTTGATGTACAGAATATTTCCTTAAAAGGATGCTAACTGATTAGAACTAACCTTGTATAATATGAGTTTGTTACATCTTTTATCAGTCAGGGGTGGGTGTCGTTAACAGGGTCCTGCATTAAAATAACACAAACTCCATTGTGATATAAGAGGATGAACGTTAAATAAAATTGTCAGCCCGCCGGCACAAACCGCCGAGGACGGCGACTAATGTAAAAGGCGGATAATGTCACAATAACAAACGTGATTCCTTCCCATTATACTAACAGCCTCTTGAAGTTAGTAACTCTGTCTTCAACCAGTCTGCGGTAATCCGTCCTGAGAGCGCTTGTGGAGGCCTTCAGTACTGAATAATATCCAGTACACTAACATTCATTTTCTTTTCTTCTTTTAAAGGAAACTGTATCACATGCGAGTGGAAAAAACCCATGCTGTATTTATTTATATTCATGTGACTTATTATCCATATATTTTGCAGCCGTTTCATAAAAAAAAACAAGTCTTATTAACATACGTACACAATTGGTAAATTTTGAAGGCTTTAGTTGACAGTTCTAAACTAATTAAAATATTGCGGTTACTGTTTTACTAGGCATGTTAGCTAAGGACAGCAATACTTTAGTTAGTTTAGTTCTGTCAACTGACCTTCAAAATCGACCACATTGTTAGTTATGTCATATCATTATGCAAAATATAGGATTAAATTAATTTAAAATATAAAAACTAAAACATTAACAATATAATGTATTATTTAGCCAGTACATGAACCACATGAACATTGATTGTTAATGTGCCATTCTGGGTGTAGGTAATTACGTCATTATACGTCAAATGGGGTCCTATTACTAAAGCTATCTCACATAATAGTATTACACTACTCTTATGCCAGATGTACCTACCCAACAAATAAATAGGTATGGGGCCAACCTTAAAATCGCGAAAAAAAATTCTGCTGTTCCATACATTTTGTCCACGATCGATGAACCTTTTTGTATGGAACAGCTGTTTTTTTTTCGTGGTTTCAGGGCTGGCCCCATAGTAAAAGTTGTTCATAATGATAAGTACAATGATATCCTAGAAGGATAACGGTGTTCAAACTAACACCCTGTATATTAATAAATAAAATTAAATATTGGTGAACATGTCACACACCGCTATCTAGCCCCTAACTATTAAGGATAGCTTTTTCCATAGGGAACCCAGATTAACTGGTAGAATACGTAGACACCTTTTTTTATGTAAATACGTACTTATAAACACCCAGCCACCGAAACACATCTTATGTTCGTCTAATAAATGTTTGTCGTGGGTGGGAATCGAACTCACGCCCTACAGCTCTCAAAGCAGACACAATACCAACTGAGGTATGAGGCACTCAAAATTACTCAAGTGACCTAGAAGCGTTCATTCGTGTGCGTGAAGAAATCGGCAATGCTGACGAACTTAAAACAGCGTGCCCAGCGAGGAAAAATACCCTCGTGTACCCTCCTCCTCTGGGGGTTCATAACTCGCGGGGACAACGGTAACATTTACTTATCGACGCGGAAAAGGTTCCATAATACATTCTGTTGAGTTCTGCACCTCGCAGTAAATTGCGGACTTTTTATTTGCTAGACGGATGTACATTGTACGAGGACGAACTAGTGTTTGTGGCTTTCTGGTCTAGTCATTATGTTTTAGTTTAGTGAGAGAAGAGACCCTTTGAGAATCTAGACATTAAACGGATATTTTAGTGTTTTGGTGTTTTTGGTTATTAGCTTGGGGTGTACTAAGCTGAAAGGATGACAACAACGTTTAGTAAAGGGCCAATCATAATATAGTGGCGAAAAAAAACTCCTGTTCCATACATTTCTTCAAGAGTCAATGAAGTTGTTCTTTGAAACAGCTGTTTTTTTTCACGATTTCTTGTTTGGCCCCGTAATAAAATTTGTTCACAATAGTGAGTAAAGCTTATAGTCCTGTATACGTATAACCTCAAGGTTATCTAACAGGATTCTATTACTAAGGTTATCGCCGTCTTTGTCTTTGTATCCGTCCGGCCTATAATGAGTTGTATGTTTTGAATTTGATCTATTAATTCATTAAGGTATAAATTTTTGTAGAGTGAGTGACTTAAATGTCAAACTGCTCAAGACTTAAGACTTTTTATTTTTTAAGAGCCTACCAAGTTGATTCACAATAACTCCATGCCAGTAGTGCATTTCACACTTGGATGAGTTACTGACAAAAATGAAATAAAGTCAAAAGTAGGATCGTATAGACAGGTTGGCTAGCCCTAGTGTCAGAGTTAATTTGCCGCCCGAATCCCTCTGCTTGGCTTGCCGGTTGTTGTTACAGAAATATCGAACAAACAACCGGGACCAACAATTTAACTTGTCATCCGACCCCCGTTAGCGCTCAGATATAAATGCCGCTTACGGTCACCCATCCGAAAACTGACTTGATCGTCCGTTGCTTAACATCGGTGATCTTTCAGAAATTTCTAGTATTTTCTTTCAATTTCTAGGTTAACCACGAGCGAGCGCTTCAAATCCTATTATAAAAAATATCGTATCGTGTAGATTATAATGAGAGTAACTTACACTTACAAGCGAGCTTAAATACTCACATTACTGTTTTTTTTTAACGAATAATCTTCAGGAAGAAGTTCCATGGGGCTTTTTTATTTCAGTTGTGCATATTTTTCGTTCTAACGATTTGTGAATAAGCGCTGATAGCAGAAAAAATAATATAAGCCTCGCTCAAAACGTTGCAAGTAAAATTTTTCTCTAGGAAGCATTTTCATATTTAGCGTGTTTGTGCACAAACCTCCGTCGCGTCGCCGACTAGTTGTGCAAACACGTTGAAACTTTTCATATCGTTGACGCAAACCATACAGAGTTATATCTTGTTAGAAATTCTGACAGCTCCTTTTTGGTTTTGAAGATCAGTTTACCTACATATTTCATAAATTGTATATCGTATGTACGCATACAAGGGCTCTTACGTCATTTGAACCACTCAAACCGAGCTCGCGGGATCAGTTGACATGATAATAATTTAGTTGTTCAACCCGTTGTAAATTTTTGTAATTTGTATAGACACGGAGAAACCTTTTAGACTTTATGACGACTTTATGTTGAATAAATTGCTGTCCCTGTGTTATAAACACCAGCCAGAAGACGTCCACTGCTGGAAGAAGGCCTCCCCTGACAGGGAGCAGTTGCCACAATCCCCTTACTTGGCAAGCGGCTTGGGAATCGCAGAATGCTCTCTGCTTTCAACCGACAGGACGCTGCTGCCCATACGGCGGTGGTTCTGGATGCAGTTTCAGGACAACCCAGGTCCATGTCCCTGTGTGGCTCTGTTTTTTTACGATTTCACGACTAAATACCTGAACATAACTAAACGAAATTGAGCAATAGCAGTAGATTGGTACACATTATACGACTAGTCATCATCACTATCATCAGCCCACTTTAGTCCACTGCCTATACGACTGACAAATATATAATATATGCACTTTTCGGTACATTTTAGGCATGAGCATAATCAGCGTTTTTAAATGTCCACTGCTACTCACGAAAAGCGAATGGGGCATATTCACCACGCTGGCCCAGTTTAAAAAGCCGTGGTAGCCTAATCGGGAGATCGCATGACTTGTAATTGTGAGGTCGCGCGTTCAAATCCAGGCCCGTACCAATGAGCTCTTTAGGGTTTATGTACGGATACTCATAATATCACTGGCTTTTCGGTGAAGGAAAACATCGTGAGGGTTTCGCGGTTTGTGCGGAGAAGAAATTAAATGGCGTATGTAAATTACTCATCAACATTGTAGGAAAACTGCTAAATCGCACATATTGGCAAATAACTGCCACAGTTTAAAACCAAAGGCTGCCATTTATATTTAAGTAGTCATGATGGTCTCTGATTCAACCATCTAGTTCAATGACCAGAAAATTACTAATGATGTTAGCCGAAACACACTACTGTTACTGATGGCATCATTACGGCGGTTGCAAATTCACTGAATTCCGCGCGTTATCGTGCTAATTATGCTGACAAGTGGTCGAGTTGAACGATCAGAGGATCATTTTGGTAGGTACATATGAATTATAGACCACCATAGCAGTATTGTTTATAATAACATCCTCATTAGCTGCTGCAACTATGTGTTTATGTGAGGAACGAAGTTCGTCAGAGCATTAAATACATCGACATGGTTTAGCGTAATAGTAAGTTGGAATTGCAGTCGGATGGACATATTTGTCGCAGAACCGATAACCGCTGGGGTAGACTCGTTCTAGAGTGAGAGACCACGGATCGTCAAACTTAGGATACCCTGAGACTAGACAGAATGATGATACGAGTATATGTCGGATAGCTGACAGTGGTTGTAAGCGAGATGTTCTGGCTGAGTGGAGGCTTTGATAGGGTGATTGTGATGGTGATGGATTTTGTGTCTTGTTCCAGTGTTTTAGTTCAAGTAGTAAAATGTCACAAAACCTCGTCTTAGATTGAGTTTGTTCACCTTATTGAACTTTCGATTTTGTCATCAACGTTATTCTGTATCGATTACGTCCTCGAGGAAGGAAGAGGGATTTGTTAGCGAACATTTATCTACAAATGTTTTGGAACGAGATCCAATGCTTAATTAGGTAATTTACATGGAATGTTATCTCGGATGAAATTACGAAGGGAATCGGGAAGCGTGGGCTTATATACGAGCGTGTGGGTTCATATAATACATATAGGTAGGTAATATAATTTGTGATCGACAGATAAATTATTGAGGTATTGTTTCCAGTGAGATTAGAGGGTAAGTTACGTGTGATTATCGTAATATCGCAAAATGACCACAATGCAATAAGTGTACAGAATTAAGGATAGTACTGCACCTGCGGGGAAATTCCAGTGTTTTCAATAGGCGAATGACTGGCTTGTCTCATCATGCTGTATGCTTTATAGTATTTACTACAAGCTGGTTAGTAGGTACTTAATGTGTGAAAGTTTCACCACTGCACACCACGTGGCGAAATGAAAATGGCACTTTTAGTCATAAGTAAATTAAAGAGTAAGTACTTACTGTAGCGAAATTGGCGAAAATTAAGAAACGAAATACAAAATAGTTTATTGTTTGATAACATAATATTAAGAACAACAATTTTAACAACCCTGCTTGCAGCTTTAGCGTTAGGTGTTTTGCAGCAGACAGTGTCTTCCTAGGATATGAGATGACAATGAGAATAGCTAGTAATTACACTCAGCATCGAATGTTGAACACCAATCCGGCGAAACCCTGAATTTCGTTTTATCATTCACAGTTCGGGGAACCACTGACGATCAACAGCTGGGCGAACTGGGGTTTCGGCTGTTGTCTCTTACTAACAGCAGAGCGTCCTCTTCATCTCAATCCTTGAAAGCTACGATAAACAAAATATGATTCTAAAAGATGCAAACATTTTAGATTGTTTGGAGCAAGTGTATATGTGTAGTGAAGCACTCTTCCGGGAACAAGTCACTTAGCAGTGAATTGGATGCGTTGCCCGCATGTCGGCGCCAATCTTCGCAGCTCTATTTTAAACTCTTGACCTTTGTGTTGAGAACATATTGAAAATTAACTAGACGTGATTTTTGCTAGGTCAAAATTCTCTTACGTGATCCTCTCGTATGAGTATTACCGTAAGAATCGATGTAGTGACGATATATGTACGAAGTAGTGAAACATTGAAGATCAAGGTTAGTGGTGCGTTTTACAGTTAATTTTGGATTTTCGTGAAGTCAGATCTTTTTTTATCAACTAAAGTGACTGTTAAAGAAGTGGGCTGGCTAAATTATGTCGCAGAACCGATAACCGTTGGGGAAGACGCGTTCTAGAGTGGAGACCACGGACTGGCAAACGTAGTGTAGGACGCCTTGAAAATCGATGGAGAGACGATATAGCAAGGTGACTGGAAGCGAAAAGTCGACGATCAGAATCAGTGGCGTGCACTGAGAGAGGCATATGTTCAGTAGTAGTCTAAGGTGGGCTGATAATGATAATGATGAAAGGATTTGAATGAAATTAGCTTATACTTAGGTGCTCTAGAATCTCTTCTCTGCTCTCTCTAATTTTCATAAAGCGGTTCTTGGTAAATAAATGCTTGTAACATATAGAACTTTGTACTAAAACGTGTGCTTACTTCTTGCCAAAACGTCCCTCAAGCTCAAAGTGAAAAGTACGAAACCGCAGCCAAAATGCATCAGGCGGTGACATTCAAAACGATGTCACACATTTCAGAGACAGACCGCATACTGCCTCGGTGAAACGGCTTTTATCAAATAGCAGAGTTTCAGGGAATCATGTTTCAATTCTAATAACGTGACATTTGGTAGATCGTATTTTATTTTTAGTGGAGGTTAACACATGTATAAAATTTCTGCATCAACGTTTTGTTCTTTATAACTAGCACTGCTTATAGTATTTATGGAAATTACTCATTCGATTTGGAAGAATTATAGTATCAAAATGTTTATAGCAATATTGGCCTTGTCTCCTCTAAGCCTCCTGACGGTTGCTATTATTTATAAGGCATGGAAGGCCCATTAATAACAAGAAATAATGATGGATTTAAATAGCCGGTATCAATAATGTAACTCACGGTAGTTATTAATGCCACTTACAGTCACCAATCCGAAGACTGATAGTAAACTGAGCGACTGATGTTTATGTAACTATTCGACCTAAAAGAGGGGTAATAATCACAGGCGTATTAAGATATGTGCCTTAAGTGATTTATCTTGCGTGACAAATTTCGTATCTCAAACCTGATATTTAGTCGAAAGTCGAGTACTTACCACACACATTGCTCTCATACCATAGCCTATAGGTAAGAAATAAAAATTTACCTACAAACATTTTTTTTGTAGTCGACTTCAAATGTTAATAATGTATTTGATACCAAACATTTCCTTTAAAGTTAGTCAGTGGACAAGAGATATCTCGAGCATAGTTGTCCAGTGGCTCATTACGCGTAGGGTTGGCGCAATTGTGCGTGAAGCGATTATGTCCACGTTAGTTCGAGCACTTCACCACGGGTTGAATAACGTGCGGTCTACTCGATGGACGGGGTCGGGGACTACTGGATGGGGTAGAATGAACGTTAGATGCTGGGAACGTTAGATAACTGGACTGCAGACGAAATAGAGCAATAATATCCTTAGTATTTCAAAAGGTGCGGAAGGATTTTATTTTAAGGGCACGGTTTGTTTCGGGGGTACTTAATTAAAAATATAGCCTTATCCTTTCAGAGTTTTAGCTGCAAATCAGTAATTATAGAGTGTTTGCAAATCCTGATTCATGATTTGGTTTTATACCTATATCTAGAATTTCGTTAATAACTTTTTGTTTTGCTTTAAACTAGCATAACAAAACAAAAAGTTAGCTAGCTAGTTTGTGGTAAAGACCTGCTTCGTTTTTTCGTTAGAGTTTTCAATTCTCGGAAGCGATGAAATTTTATAGCTGATGCGCCTGCCATCAGGCCAGTGATCTAGCTCTTTCAATAGAAACAGTCAAATATTTGATTGTACGTCATGGTCTCTTTACCCGCTAATTAAACTACGTAAGTTATTTTTTTTCTAATCTCTTTTATCTCTCGTTAATTCTCGTCTTATATAAATTCAAGGTAAGTCCAACAAACCAACAAACATCAAAGATTCTTAAAAAGAAATACTTACCCGACTTTCAGAACACCTGCTCAATTCAATAAGAAGCCGTATTAAGTAAGCTCGTATCATAAACAACACCAACTCTCAACGAAATATTCTAAACAATACTCCCTGAGTAAACTTGGTAAATGTAAGGGTAGAATGAGGAGGGTGGGAGGAAATCGATATGCACCCTTCTAATGCACCCTCACATACTGCATGGAAACCGAATGGATTGCATTCAACTGGGTCATAAATAGCGTTTGGAAAATTGTGTCTTTATGGGAGAGCATTTTGTCGGAAAGCGTGGACAGATTGTTGCTCAAACATAGTCTATATTACTTAAACATTTATTTATTAAATTCCTTAGTAATTATACATCTTATTATAATGTGAGTAGTACATAGTACAATGTCGGTGTCTACAAATGTTAATTCAATAGATTCCTTTTAGGTAAGCGTGGTCTATCTAGTGTGTCTATACATTAAGGCAGGGTGTGGTTAAACGCAGTACCATTTAGGATATGAAAAAATACCTACTTACTTTATTTTTTTTAGGTGAAAATTCTAATAACTCTTAGTGAAAGGAATGGGTCATCAAGATACCTTTCACAGAGAATGTCGTTCATAGTTATTATTTAGCTTATAGTTGTTTTCCAAATTGTTTAGCTTTCAATATCTTGTAATCAGGGGATAGGCAAATATTGACCCTGGGGACATTTAAGTCAACGTTTTTTTTTAAAAAATATGTACGTAAATCATTGAAGCAATAATACTATGTCTTAGGCTGTTTGTCAACAGCGCCGTCACCAAGTACCGTGACGGACGTGCTGTGGACACGCGGTTAGTACTTTCTATAGTAATCTGTGTTCCGGTACTTCGGCGACGTCATCTCGTTCTCGTTGACGTCTCGATGACGGCGTCGGTGGACAAACGCTCTTAGGCTTATATTCCGTGCACCAGTCGTGGCCAAATTTTTCCGTTTCAGTAAAAAAGTAACCCATTTTGTGGGATGGAAGAATGTTCATTGCCGGCTCGTCTCTACTTCCTTCAAACACACAGAGCAGTACAAATGTAAATAGATTTGAACTTCTGTTGAAACACTTTCTTGAATATTTTCCCCAGTAAAAATATTACATCAAAAATGAATAGGAGCCAAGAATGAATAGGAGCCAAGAGAATGCTCAGCTACACCGTTTAAATATTGAGCAGCCTTTTAAAACCGCTTCTCGAGCTTTGAATGTAGAATAGGCCACTATTGCATTAGAGACGATCCCAAGGCACTTGCAAGCATGCTCGGTAAACTCCTATTTGCTATTTTTAGAATCGCAATTTTTTTATACAACATACAACACCGGTGTTTTGGGTTGAACAATAGTTGTAACGTCACTGACAATTCTGGTCTCGATATCATAGTTTTTGTGCAGTAGGTTATGAAGATTAGGTGGTTAGTTTGAAAGTATGTATTTTGTTCATGCCCACAAAAATTTCAGTGAAATAATTTACACAAATTATTAGTATTTATTTCATCATCAGCCCGGAGACGTCCACTGCTGAACGAAAGCCTCCCCGTTAGACCGCCACACTGTACGACAACCTATTATTATGATTCACGTATTTATTTCAATTCTTAATTTTTTAGTTACAAAATAAATACAAAAATTATAAATATTATAAAAAAAATAAAAACTAGGGTGCTGCCAGCAGCGGGGCAGGGCTCAAGCTGCCTTTGGTTAGGGCTGCAGAGTGAGGAACCTCCTGACAATGCGCGCCGTGTCAAGTACCACTGCCTTTTGTATCTGACCCTTGACCCAACCATCTAGCGAGAGCCTCTTGAGGTATTGGTCGAGGCTCTTCGCTATAAGACCGTTTGCCGAAACGACTATCGGGACAATGGTCGTCGAGTCAACATCCCACATGGCGGTTATCTCGAAGGCCAATTCAAGGTACTTGTTGAGTTTGTCCTTCTCGGCCTTTACGAGATTCTCGTCATGTGGGATGGTGACGTCGACGAGCACTGCCCGGCGTTGGGACCGATCCACCATCACGATATCAGGCTTATTATGATTATTATTTATTTGTTTTATTAATATTTTTTGTGAATTATAAAATATTTTTTGTTCTCTTTTACGAGTATGTCTAGCATTTACCTACGTATATATTTTTTGGCAATAAGGTTATTTTTATCTTATCTTTATCTTAGAAATGCGAGTGCATTGCGAGTGCGAATACTTTAATTTGTTCATTTTAACGATCAATCAATTTAAATGCTAAGTTAGGTGATCCAAAAACTCACTGACCGATAGGATTAAAATCTAAGTAATGTTTCGTGTAAATACGTGTCTCATTGTAAGTTTAAATGTTGCCAATGAGAGTTTTTTCACGGTGTTTCCCGAAAAGTACAATATGGGTGTCTTCAAATACAGAGAAACAGGTTCCTTCTATCTATGCGTGCTCCGTCCTAGACCGCATCATCGCGCATTCACGCAAGATGTGGTCAAATGAAAACCTATTTAGAAAAAAAAACATTGTCTAGAAAGAAAGAAAGAAAGAAACAAATATAATCAAATTTGAGAATTTTTAATTTATTTTCTAGTTTTTTTTAAGTCTGTAATCAATACCACTACCTCTATTGTACATATTGCTATATAAGTATTATTCCAGGATTTACGAGTGTTATACGTTTTTTAATTAATAGAATGCATAAACTCGACCCACATTTCACCGCTCACATTCTCATATAAAAATGGTTACTGTGAGTCAAGTGAGGAGATATGCCACCGTGGAGTTTTCTCTTGGATTTTTGATGAGCTACAATTCTTTACTACATTATTTTGATAATGTCTTATGGCTTAGCCTACGTAAGCCTTGAAACAATTTTTTTGGCGACTTGGCTCTGAAATAATTATTGTCTTTATTTACATTATACGACATTTTAATACATAATGTAAACCTTCCGGAAAAAACTTGATGAAAAAAACCGTTTCTAAATTCGTTGCGTGGCTTAAAAGGAGTTAGCGGATAAACAGACAGACAGACAGACGCGAAAGTGACTTCCTTCTATACTATGTAGAGATGTAGAAATAGAGATTGTTGTGAAGTTGTCGTCTAGCTTCTATCAGCAATAGTTGTAACAGAATAATTACTATGCCATAGAGGAAACCACAGAGTAATAGAAGAAGAGATGTGATCAAAGGATTTTTCCTTAGAAAGACGCGTGACTGTGCGGGGAGGTGTAGGTTTGCGGGAGGAGTGGTAAATTGTACTGCCATCTTGCGGTTTTCAGGAAAAGTTATTGAGAATCGAACTAGTGAACTAACACTTAATTTCTAAATATCACGCTAGATGTCGCGTTTTTAAATTTTATAGAACGGATCACTAAATATAGTAAGTAATAAAATTACTTACGTATGAAATTAGATGCCAATCATGTCATCTGAATTTTTGCCTCGGTAATTTTTACATAAAAAAACAAAAACATTTAAAATCGTACGTCTAATATGTAAGTTTGAATTACCGTTACGCGTGGCGGACGTTAGCAGACTGAGCAAATAAGTGTGTCACACACTCCGTCCTCAAAATAAGAGCTGCGGCTGCAAGTCGCTCATCGCAACTCCTTATCCTCCATGGAAGAAACTTACCAGTAGCCAGACAGACGCGAAAGTGACTTCCTTCTATACTATGTAGAGATAGAGATTGTTGTGAAGTTGTCGTCTTGCTCCTATCAGCAATAGTTGTAACAGAATAATTACTATGCCATAGAGGAAACTTAGCAGTAGCTAAACACTCAATGAGAGATATCAGCGAGAGTTTCTATCTATCTATCTATCTATCCAATGACTTCTAAGATTGATTGTTTTAATTATCAGTCAAGAAACCAATAAAGCCTTGTGTACTTTATCGGAGTCCACAACAAAAGCCTCTTCCTCTTAAATTAACTTGATTGAAATTCTCGACAGTGTTCCTGCTGACCCAAAAACAATTCCCGGATTGTTCACAACTTTTCGACTCTCATTAAATGCCTACTTTATCTTATTTTTATAAGTTTTTATCTTAACGTTAAAAACGGTGTTACACAGGTCCTTATTAAAATTTTCTTTCATACTTTCGCTTTGAAAATATTCCTCTTACCTTCTTGGCAAAAAATTGCCGGTGAAATCTACAATAGCGTTTAACCGGTGCGTTTCTTTGGCAATATGTCTCGTTCCCCTATTCTTTCTGTGCGAAAAGTTTCATTATTTCTCTTTATACGATCTTGGGGAGAGATTACCGGGGCAAGACCATTGTGCTCTATTGAAGAGGGTGATACAAATCTTGGTCTCTGTAATAACTTGATAGAACAAGTCTCTATGTACTATTCTGAGGACGTCAAATAAAACAGATAGGACAATTTAACACGTACTTATTAAGAAAAAAAAATTACAATCTTGATGCAAGCTCTGCGACGCTAATAAAAACTAAATACAGCTGCACGGGATTATGAGAATACTTTGTATTTGACTAAGCGAAGCGAAGGTCTCTGAATCTAAGGGGAGAAGTCAGCATTTATATGTATGTTTGTATTTATATTTGTTCGACGATAACTTACGGACCGATGAGCCGATCTTAATGAAATTTAAGCAATTAGTTCGTGCAAATACAATTATCAAGTTCGAATATGAGCTAACTTGTTCAAGTGGTTTGGAAGATACGGGGGTCGTGAAGTCTTCACTCATCAGCCCGAATACGTCCACTGCTGGACTAAGGCCTCCCCCTTAATAGGGAGGGGTTGCCATAATCCCACAACGCCTGGCAGGTGGCTTAGGGATCGCAGAGTGTTACCACCGTTATCCAAGCGGACGTTGCAGCCCGTCCTCCGGTGGTGTTGGATTCAGTTTTAGGACATACCCAGGTCCAGGTCCCAGGTCGTGAAGTATTAGTTCGCTGCAAACTACTCGTATTTTATCACTCCAAATTGTCAATCGGGATGGTGCAAGGATTCTAACGATATCCCGCATACATTCAAATCTGTTAAGCATTAAGAAGTTATGGTGGAATAAAGGAACTCACATACGTACACGTATGAACCCCGAAACATTAGGTACAATCCTTTTTTGGGCAGACGTGTATAAAATTAGCTCTCTTCAATAAAAGGTTGAAACCATCTACCATGCACGACTCAAGAAACGTCCGCCATCGTAAAGCTGATTTCCTTCGCGTCTAGACGCGTTTCCCCTCACCTGAAACTGAAATCAAATTTGAGCCAGGGTCGTTTGATGTTCCGTATCTAATGTGCTTAGAAACTTTACTGTCTCAGCATGACTTTTGCTCCGGCTACGTTCCAAAATGCATTTAATTTATTTTAAATATTTCCAAAAAAATACCTATAAGTATATTAGACATGTACCTACGCCTTGGAAGATCTAGCTCTCTCTATATACTATATAGCATTTGTAATCAAAAAAGTTCGTGGCCAGTAAGAGTATAAATTATATTATTAGAGGCGCCACTATCGCAAATAGCTTTAAAAATATTAGCAACTCTGTAGGACATCTGAAGCAGATGATTGGAAGCAGGTACTCTCCATTGATGTAATTATCTACACATATCCCAAGATTTTTAGCTAATCTATACAACGATTGCACTTGAGTCCTGGAGATTTAGCTCTCTCCCTCACTTGAGTGAATCATAAACACCCTGCGTAATACCTAAGTTGACTTTCTGATTTTACGTTGCAATCTTTAAATTACGAGTAGTGGAATAATATAACATTACTCTGAGAATATAAGCATGCGCGAGAACTGTAGCTAAAAACTTTCATTAAACGCGCTCATAAACATGCATGTCATAATCTTATTACACAACTTGACTTAATTTATGGATCTTCTCTAGCAAAGCAGCGAGTAAACACGCTAGAGCGGCTAAAAAGTTAAACGAAACTTATGCATAAGCTCGTAATCATAAAGTTGGTGCACTATGACTAATTGAGTAGGTAGACGAATTCATCTGGCCGGGCTTTGGTTGCCAAGTGGTTTGATATTTACTTGATAAGCTTCACGCGTAACTTTAGGGTTAAACAAAGACGAGGTTTAAATAATGTTTGTTTTAGTGTAGTGTGTGTAAGGCAGGTGAACTCATTTGGTGTCACGAAATACAGCGAGGCGCTACGGTACTGATATTAAATTAAGACGCGTGTAGGGTTAATGATCAGTAACCATAAAAAAAAAACAAAATTCGAGAAAAAATTACAGATGTCGTTCCATACAAAAAGTTCCTCGACGTTGGACAAAATGTATGGAACAGCTGTTAATTTCTTTAGCGTTTTTTTTATGTTTACTGATCATTAACCCTACATGTGTGTTCATTTAATGTCGGCACAGTAGCGCCACGCTGTATAATCATGTACATAAAGATAAATATTTTGATATTAATTAGAATCAGTATAAAACAGTTATAGTTAGTAGAATATTATATAGGATT
Organism: Erannis defoliaria; assembly: GCA_905404285.2. NCBI lineage: Eukaryota > Metazoa > Arthropoda > Insecta > Lepidoptera > Geometridae > Erannis > Erannis defoliaria. The sequence goes on along the minus strand of FR990080.1, from coordinate 11,331,293 downwards.
ATTACTACTTAACTAACAATCTCTTTAGTTCAACTTCGGCACCATAGATTTCGGCATTTAGTACATAGTCACGGTAAATATTCCGTAAATAATCATTGAACTGTATAATAATCGTGATAGTTTATAAGATCGACCCGATGCCTTGATGCTATCGAATTTTAAATACCTACGTATACTTTATAATATCAATCCATGGCTTTTCACGTCTGATAATTTCACTCGATTTTCATACTCATAAGTATGACGTTATAGGAATGCCTAATTGAGTAGCCGGGTTAGTCTGACTCGCTTTGACGTCAGACCTGCTTTAGGTCGGCTTTGTTTATTTGGTGAATTTCCCCTAACCCATCGCCGACCGGTCGCCGCCGGTCACCGGTCGCCGTGCGCGCCAGCGGCCATTTGAATTATTTAGCAGGCAGTCGAATGACTAGCTTGTTCCTATCTAAATTATTCACATTGCACTGGAAACTGTCGATAATTATCACCTCTCTATTAAACACAACAATATTATTGTTGTGCAAGCAACATGTTGGAGTTCACACGCAATATTGATGACGTTGACAGTGTCTTCAAGTCGCGAGTGAATGAGTTCTAAGTAAGACCGCATCTTCGTAAGATAGCGGTCAAACGCAAGCCTATATTATATTAAATAAAAAGTATTATTCTTCTTCGTAAAACTTTAAGGACCTTACTTAAAACACTGCTTAAGTTAACAAACGTTACCTAACTTCTGCGCAATATAAAATGAAGTGTGCAGCGCTAAATAACGTAATTTAACATCAAACTTATTTATGGATTTATTGCGCAAGAGTTGCGTGATGTTGTCGTGTGACGTTTTACGTGGCTTTAGCGTCATTTTAAATAAGGCCCTAAAATATAAATTCATTTAATTTAACATTCCCGCATTATAAAAATCGACCACTTTGGGGATTTTTAAAATAATGTGTAGGAAACAATTCGCACTATATATAGAGTCAAAAATGAAAAATTAAATAAAATGCGAAAGCATCCTTTACAGATAGGTACATAACCAGCTAACCAAGCTTGACTTTGAGTTAAACGAAGTAGAAACCTTGATTATCTCTTTCTGTGGTGAAACTTATTAGGTCTGAAGACTACGAAAATAACAGAACAAATGGCGTTCACAAAACTTAACCATAGATCAAATTTCAAAAATAATTTCAGACAAAAACAGCCAGTCATCTCTTCTAACTGAGCATATTATCGAGGCGCTCTACAATCTCAGTTCATTTAGAATGGTCCCTCGTTTGAATAGGTCCGCGCTGACCGCGACAATGGGGACAATGCACAAAACGAGATGTACGCGACTGTATGCGCAGTACGTACTAGTGAGATCATAAGCGATATTGATTGATAAACCCTGCGATGAAATATACGGTAGATTTGCGATCGCCGGTCTAAAACGGCATCGTCAAAACAAGGCTTCAATAATATGTATAAAATAATATGCCTTGTTTAGCTCTCAGTCGCGTGTGACCGCGCCAATCGTGTGACGTGCTACTATGCCGGTTGTTTAACACCCTCACAAATGTTTTACAACGCTATTACAGGGTGTAAAGGTTCATTATTAAAATGAAATAATATCCGCTTGTGGACTATTTTTATATTAGCTGGAGAGGTATAAATTTCTGTATTATTAAGCATTGGCGAGTAGACATTGTTGAGATTTGATTTTCATAGAGACTGTGTATCAATAGTATAACTACAGACAAGAGTCTAGAAGTTCAAAAACTTAATTGTGTAATTACGCGTGTATGATTAGGATTTTATTATCAGAGCAGATTCATTCCCATAGAAACCGTTTCTAAACGTAGATGTACCTACATATAACTATAACTAGAATATAGTTCATCATAATATATTTAGCGCTTGGCACGTTGACGTCACGCGGCTTCCGCCGGCTGCATGCGCGCGCGACTCAGCACTACAATGGAATTTCGACACCGTCCTATAAAAGTAGAGTAAAAATTAGTTTGCACTGAATATGTCATGATTGTAGTTATAGATTATGTATATTGCGGTGCCACTACGATTAGTCGCGTTTACTACTATGGTTTACTGATGTGATGTGTGGCTTTGAAAATGTCCGATATGCGGTGTCTGATGTTAAACGAAGATGCAGTCTACGATGGAGCACGCTTGCCTTAAATAAACTTGCTGCTTGGTGCTTGGATTATTTATCTATTTGCTACACATTATACAACTTAACATCTATCTGTTTACTATCCTTGATATATGTTTGTCACAGCGATAAGGTAGAGATACAATAAAATGCAAGTAAAACTTAAACGACCGTTCCAAAACACCCGAGCACTTATCTTGGCGGCTGTACCACGTACGGTCCTTTCTGCAGGACAGCCATTGAGTGACATTACAAAAGGTATTGTCCGAGTGCTCGGGACTAGTTTATCTCGTAGGTACGTCTGCGAGACTGTTCCGCGCTGATAACGCAGCCGGTCCTGTCTCCGATGCGCTGACTGTAAAGACGTCAAAACACAGCGACCGTGGAAGTGCAGTGGGGCCAAATGCCCCCCTAAAATAAAACTGTGCCTCCTCCAATTTTAATATCTGGTAAAGAAAGTTTCTCGGATCTGGTCTGATTTGTTCCTATACGCCGAATAAAATTACGAGTGGCAGAGATTTTCAAAATGAATTAAAAATTATGGCGCTCATCAGAATCTTTTAAAGCCTACATAAAAAATGATAATAAGGCAGCAGGATGCAAATGGCAGGATCGTCGTCGTACAGTGTGGCGGTCTAAGGGAGAGGCCTTCGTTCAGCAGTGGACGTCCCCGGCCTGATGATGAAGGTTAACAATAAAACCAATACACGATCTCGAAAATTATTTCAAATGCTATCGTACCAAATCAGTCCATTCATACAGTGGGTAAGTGGTTCTTACTTATCTCTATATCCGTGATAGAGTGGTTGTACGATGAAGATTCTATATTTACAAGTTTACGAAGATAATGTCAATCATTTCAAATCAAACATTATATCTTCCGTTGACGTACACTAGAGCATAAATATCAGTTTTCACTGAAGTGTTATAGAATTACAACGTCTGAGTGAAAAAAATGCCTTTTAGAAAGTTATCCCGTTGTCATAAAGACGTAGAGGCAATAATTCATCACATTGCTGAAATAATAAATATTAGTGACATTAAGTACACGACTCTTATCGGCGGAGATGATATTGACACTTTCTACGGAGGTATTTATAATGTTCAAATAATGGGTTATAAAAACGGCCAAAAAATCACACATTACCTAGTTATAAAATACCACAACGACGCACAAAGTCGATCATATTTTAGAGAATCCTATAGAAAAGAAGTTTCATATTATTGCAAAATTGTACCGCGATATCTTGAAATCCAACGTAATTTTAAAATCATCGAGGGACTGAAAATAAAATTCCCCAACTGTATTTTTGCGAGCGACGAATACGACAAAGAATGTATCGTTGTCATGGGATTCGCAGAAAGCGGGTATAAGTTACGTGAGAGACTTCGGAAAATGGATTTGGAACATGCGATATTAGTGATAAAATATCTGGCGAAGTTGCATGCATTTTCATTTATCTTCGAGAAAACGAAACCAGAAGAGTTTGAGAAAATAAAGCAGTTGTATAGTAAAGATGTCCAGTACGCCGATCCTAGCCGTCAGTCTAAGCCGATGAAATGTTTCTACGATGCTTCAGTCAACGTGGTATCTAATCTAGCCGCTAAAGAGAAGTTGAAGGAACTCGGTCCGAACATCTTATCGATTCTACATAAATGCACGACACCGCCGCGCTACAGTGCTATTTGTCACGGAGACTGTTGGAACAATAACATATTATACAAATACAAGGTAATTTTATTTTCAGTTATAACTACCACAATACTTTAGTTTTTCACAAATCTCAGGGTGACGAGCGAGCGCAGTGCAGTGCGGGCAGGATTTTATTCGCAAGTTCATGATTCTGGCACTGCTACTGTTAAGGGCATGCGTGACCCTACCACCAGACGAACGTCTCACTCGTCTCGTCACTCCATTACATAAGAAAAAAAAAAAACATAATATTCAAACAAAGTGTAAAAGTATCGGTGCATTAAATATAATATAACGTACTCTTGAAAAACCGAATAGCAGGGCAGAGTGGCGTATTTTGGGTGTTATATAACTGAAAAATAGGTTGATGGGTTGTTAATTTGACTATCTGCCACCCAAATATAATATAAATTACATATTTACAATAACATTATTCAATCTTATCCAAAGAGTGTGTCAATTATTCAAAACATGACAAGTTCTTATTGGTTTCAGCATAAAAGACCGGTAGATGTGATTCTCGTCGACTTCCAGTTGATGCGGTTTGCCTCTCCAGTCACAGACTTAGCGTATTTCCTATACATGTCTACAGACAGAGAATTTCTGTCCAAGCACTATGAAACAGTCCTTAATTTTTACTACGGAACATTATCGGCAGTTCTTCGAGAATGTCATTTGGACGTAGAAGAAATTTATCCTAAGAAAGTATTCGAGAGTCAGCTTCGAGAATATTCGGTATTAGGTTTGGTGGAGGCTTTAATATCAATGATGATAATTACAGCGCCGTTTGAAGATGCTCTCAAGATGACAGAGATTAAGTATCAATTTTGTAATGAAGGGATTCGTGAAACGGAAGGCAACGTTTTATTTAAGGAGAGAGTCAACGATGTTGTCGATGATTTCTTCTCAAGAAATTACTCATTAGATGCTGTGTTGAACAAATAAAATGATCATCATCATCATTCAAGGCATTTCTTATCCCACTGCTGGGTATAGACTTCTATCTCACTATGACACCTGCCAGCCTCGGTCCAGTGCTAATTTAGTACAACAGCGCGAGTACCGTTCTGTATATCACTAATTTGACGTGTGGTATAGCTGATTATTTTGACGATCTTGAGAAAATACTAATTACGAATTTTACCGATTTAAATGCCAAATTTATCGATCGTTAGGAACGGTACTCGTGCTGCAGCTTCGGCCTGCGTTGGTAAAGGTATCGTCGACCATCTTGCATAATAGACGACAAACGCTTCAATAAAATAATACAACCTATTATTATGTTTTATTGGTCCGATTTACGAGAAAATGTATAATATGACTATTATAAATAATTTTCGACGTTGTTACACTAACTGCTCGCAGTAAAGTTGCCCCATATATCTGTGCAGATGTCACCATTACCCGTGCCAAATGTGTCGTTTGCCGAGAAACTCTAGTAATACATGTTGCGCTGCCGTTTCAAACTTTAATTCTATTTTCAGTTTTAATTGGGAAAAATATCAAGACTCCTTTGGAGCGTCCCATCACTGGAACGGAATTAATTCCCCGTAGCTGCACTTAATTGTCTGTAACAAAGCTTTTTTCTTTGAATCTTGAGTGGGACGGAAGAGGATCTTTGTAGACTGTTAATAATGGATCCGAAAGCAGATGGTAATATTTAACCGTGCACGTTTTTGCCAGAATGAATGTTGAGAGCGTTTGAGTAAATATTTCTCTGGCAAAGCTGATCTTTAAATGGAATTTGTGTTTGGTTGGTACTCGTATTATGCTTGCAAATATCAGTAATATTTGCGACTTGAGGAGAAAGTGATAAACAGTCTGTGTTAATAAGAATTTTATACTACTATTTTATATTAACATCAAACAGCGCTTTATTGGCAAATGGAAAATCGTTATAGTGGAAAAGATTATTCTTACTGACAAGACAGCAACTTGATTCGGACACTTTTGTTCTTAGACATAATATCTTTTGGATCTGAAGAAAATCTAGGATTCTGCTGGGACCATATTGACGAATGGTCGTTACGAAAAGTACGAATGGTCGAATAATAATGATAGAGTTTAAAGGGCAAACGGTCCTATATAGAAGAGTGCTCGACCAATATCTTAAAAGTCTCTCGCTAAACGGTTGAGTCAGGGCCTAACAATGCAATGCGAGGTGGTAAGCATCACGCTTGGCAGTGCCAAAATTGAGAAACTTGCGAACAAAACTCTGCACTTCTCTGCGTTGCGCTCGTAATCCTGAGACATTAACTAGAAAAGGTGTGAAACTTCCCCTGGCGGACTCCGCAATAGAACCCGACCTCTACAAAATTAAATGTATTAGGATAGTTAAATAATTATGTTAGTACTGTAGGTAATCAAAGAACAACTTAAAGTTCTCTATTTACTTCGTGAGTACATCAAGCAGCACCGCACCGGTGGTCTCAAACCGTCCGATTTTTCGGTATTTCTACCGATTTTGGGCCTGTTCTACCGATATACCGAAATGGACCGTAAATCTACCGATTTTTGAGAATGCCTAAATAGGGAAAAAAGTATGGATTTTTACTTGAAAAAAGTATAAATATACCGATTTTAGAGGGCAAATTCTACTGATTTTGCATTTTTTGGCTCGTAATAGCTCTCTACCCCGTCATCAGGTCAAGGATGAGTTTGGCTCTGATGTCGTTTTTTTAGATATACCGATTTTTTGTTGGAAAAAGCACAAATCTACCGATTTTATAGAGCAAATCTACCGACTTTGCATTTTCACGTTCGAGAACACTGAGCAGCACAATATTTGAAACTGTTTAATTTCGTTTCAGTGCCCCGAGCGGTATTAAATCTTACTTTGTTGTCTAAACAATCAAGGGTACTTTAATTTATTTTCGGTTGGGAAACAAAACTAATTTTCATATGGAGCGGGGTTGTTAAACAAGTTATGCGAGTTGTGGTCTGACATATATAAGCTGTATAGTACTTATTTATGATAAGCTTAAATATTAAACGGCTGCGCTGTTCCACATGAATTTAGCTAAATTGTGATAACGATTAAAATAGGGAACATTGTTGAGATATTTGCTTAAGGGAAATTATTATAATTAAATGATAACATGGGAGATCTTTGTCAGTAAAACCACATTGTGGTAAAGCAGGAAATTGGTCTGGTATATCAACCTACGAAATAAAGGAGTAATGTGACTAACACGTTAGATAATATTATAATGTAACGTTTGTAACAAAATTGTTTTTTTTTGAAGTAATCGTGAACTTTGACGCCATAAACTTAGTATAGTGTCTAACATGTTTTTTTTTATAATTTCGTTATTTGTGCACATATTAAAATTTTACTTTCGATGATTTGTTTTGTTGCGAGTCGTTAAAAAAACATGCAGATTCCCTATCCACACTATTTGAACAGCACGGTACCAGCGCATTATGTCAGCGACGGATCATTAATCCTTTCCATTCAAGATGAATTTGATGAAGACCGTCCTGAGTCCTCACACTCATTCTGGTGTTCTTGGTCTGAAGCCATAAAGACAGGGCCGGATTTAAAGGTGTCGGCAACAAAGGAGTGGAGGCCTATTATATTTTTTTTTTTTTTTATATTTTTCTTGCAAGTGAAAATCATTTATTGAAAAATAACTAATATTTTCAGCAAACATTAGGATTGAGCAATTTTTTTTTCATTACTGCAATATTAATGTGGTTGTGGAGGCCCTGGGCAATTGCCTCGGTTGCTTTCCCTTAAATCCGGCATATTGCCAGCAATAGGGCATACTTTTAAGGGTGATCGTTTAACACAGTAGGAATCCGCGTGATAATAATTAATGTGCATATCCAGACAAATATCTGTCGCAAGTGTAACCGTACGAATAATTACATCGACCGTACACGGGTAACGTAAGTCGTACTTGTACGTAATTTAACCCGTACAAGGAGTAGTTAACTAATCGCCGCCTCATCCCATCCGTAGCCATTCACCCGCGAAATGAAAAGCTTCTAATCTAGGGATTAGCCTTCTTTAGACAGAAGGCTGTAAACTGACTAAGCTCTATAAGTAAATGAAATGGAAGGATAAAAATAAGGGAACGTTACGTTGCAGTTCCCTCTGCACAAGTAGTTTTTTTTGTAGTGGTAGGACTCTACTGCAGAGTCCGCCTGGGGAAGTACCACACCTTTGCCAGTTATTCAAGCGCCAAGCAGTAGTGTGCAAGCATTACTGTGTTCCGGTTTGAACGGCAATGTAACCAGAGAAATTACTGGGTATGAAGAGATTTAACATCTAATATCTCAGGGTGACGAGCGCAGTGCCGTGCGGCGCAGGATTGTGTTCGCATGTTCACAATTCTAGCACTGCTACTGATAGTGGCAGGCGTGACGCTTACCACCAGGCAATCGTCTTACTCGTCACTTGATTGCACAAAAAAAAATGCCCCAGAATTTTTCGTTACAAAAATGTTTTTTGACCATACCTATACACGTATAAAAAACGTAGAAATAGTTAAAAATAAGTAATTTGTTAGAGATTTTTTTCTATCGATCAAAATAATTAAAATCGTGTTTAGGTATTTTTATCCGCTTGATAACTATATTACTTGACATCTTTATTCAGCTTTGATTATAGAGAGAGAGAGAGCTAGATCCTCCAAGTTATTCAGCTATTTTGATTAAAAACCAAACAATCGGTTCTGCTAAACCGATTTCGATCAAATTTATATGGGACCACCTCTGAAGTATTATCTACCAAACATAATATCATCAAAAGTAGGTACTTAATTCAAAATTGCCGCCAATTATGAATAAAAACCTGGGTATGTCCTTAAACTGCAACCAGACCTACCGGAGGACGGGCAGCAGCGTCCTCTTGGTTAACGGTGGTGAGCATTATGCGATCCCCAAGCCGCCTGCCAAGCGTGGGGATTATGGCAACACCCCTCTATTAAGGGGGAGGCCTTCGTCCAGCAGTGGATGTTTTATGGCTGACGATGATGAATAAAAAACATTTAAAAAAAACATACTTAGTACATTGAAGTTTGAAAGCAACGGGTACGATCGTGGCTCTTTAGAATTCAACAAGCATTGTCACTTCCAGTCTGGGAATGTGACAAGTTTATGGTACAATCTGTACTGGTTTTGTCAGGTTACGGGCCCAGTCAGCTTCAGCCCTTACAAGGTGATAGGCTGTTTAATTCCAACGGCTAAACTTCGCACTCGCTTCAGTTCTTCCCCAAAATTCATTCCGGATTAATTCTCGGGCTTTAAACAAGGCGTATCTTGGGCTCATTAACATAATTAAGGCTACACACAAAGCCGCATTTCTAAATCGAGCTTCAAATTCTGTATTTTCCTCATAATAATACCCTTGTAAATCAAAATAAGAAATGTTTGTACAGGCGCCGCTGTAGAACTATCTCGCGTTAGCAGCAGCATTGTGTTCATAAAACAATCTGTCAGCACTGTTATGCGGGGTAAAAATATTGTTAAACACATGTTAGCATGTAGAGGTGCGAGTAGTGAAGGGTTAAGTGCTCAGACGTTAAAGTTAACCCTTTTAGTGCAGAACAAAGGGCGCGGTAAGCTTGAAGAGTACACGCTCTTCACCCTTCTGAACTTGTTTGCGTAAATGTTAATTTCCATTTAAATTGTTTTCTTTGCACCCGAAAAATTTAATTATGCAGTCTGGCAACGACGCTTCCTAAAATAAATTGCATTTCCGGAAAAAAACGTACTTGTTTATGCAACCAACGTGCTGACGTTTCCTTCTCAAACGTGAAATACCGGTCGTAGCTGAAACGTAATATGAAAGTACAAAACATACATACTCGTAAACAGGTACTTCATACGGGTCTATGTGGAATGGTAGTACTGAGCCGAAAGGAGCTCATGGTCATCGTCAAGAACCAAACCTAAAAATACTTTTTTTAAAATTTGTTTAGCTCTTCTTGAAATCTATTAAAAAAATAATTTCAAGAAATTCACGTGAAAAAATAACTATGAGAGCAAGCGATTAGCGATAGTATATCATTATAACCCTCAAAAAAAACACTTAGTTTTTTTGACATTATATATTTTGTTTACCGGAAGACGCAGCGTATGAAGGCCTCCCACTAGGTGGACCGACGACATTGTAAAAGTCGAGGGCAACCGGCAGATACAAATGGCAGGCTGTCGTACAGTGTGGCGGTCTAAGGGGGAAACCTTCGTTCAGTAGTGGACGACTCCGGGATGATGATGATATTTTCTTTAGCATTCATTGCTGAAAAATAGGAAATTACAAAGAATGACTGTCTACCATAGACCTATATTTATAAATAAACAATTGCTATGGAAGAATTATTTATTTATTTATTATATGGAAAACAAACAACTATCACAAAAAAGTTGATAGGACACAGAAAACTTGCCCAAATAAGTCACAAAAGTTATCACAAATAGCAGATTGCATACAATCCAGTTGAAGTAACGATATAAAACAAATCTAGGTACATAGTCGATCGTTATCGAACGCTACAATATTATACAAAACACATAAAAACACAAGAAGAAAGAAACCAGGCCCCCTAGCACGCGCCGACGAATAAATTGGTCTTTCCCTGCGCGGGAACGTGATAAAGCTAGAATATGGATACGTCTGTCTCGTTTTCAAGGGGAAAAAGGAGTGGATATACGTTTATCACGGCTCGCGTGCTAGGCGGGCAGGAAGAAAATAAGGGAATACATTTGTATAGAGAATCGCAGACCGTGTTCCTTCTTAAATTGACCCGCTGTGGGTTCTAATCCCAGTTCAACCCCTAGAAATGAGTTTGAGCTGCCGGCGAAGGAAAACATTGTAATTATGGTGGTTGGTGGTACTCTTTCTAGAGGTCCGCTGCCTAGCTACCACCTTCGAGTTGAATATTTGCCACTGAGCACCTAACGGTGTGCTACAGAAGTCTCACTTCAGAATGTTTCAAATTTCAGGCTAGGCGTACCATCTTCAAACACACCTCACTTAAGGCCACGCGTTCCCATGTTTCAAGCACATTTTTTATTGCGATCTATCATTAGTCTAAAGCTGATTGAAATAGGGCCACATTTAGCGGAGCAAAAATATGGCAGTTACGCAGATTCACGCGAATCACGCTTCGATTTTTGAGATTTTTCTTAGAATACTCGAAAAGTATCTATAAATTAATAAATTTTCCAACCATAGAAAATTCACTAAAATACTATTATCATTTTTAGTACGCCATTTTTTTATGTGTCTATGTGCGGTAATTAGGATGTATAACAGAAAAAGTTTAAAAATAGGCGCTGTTTCTGTTTGTTTTTGATCGAGAGAAATATAATTTATCGTGTTTTCAACCGTAGAAGTTACTTAGACGGATGTTTGTCTGTAACACACTATATTTTTAATAAAATTAATATTCATTTTACGAAGTAAAATTGATTTAGCGAGGGGCAACTTTGGAATATAATGGCCTTAACATAAGCTAAGCTGTGGTCAAACACCTTACTTGTCAACCTAAAAAAAGATGAATAAATACCAAAATGTATGAAGCAGTAATTTTTAAAAGAATAAAAGATGTTTACAATGCTAAGTAAAATGAGTTCATTTTGGCGTAGTGTGCCTTTCCGCGTAACCCTACATTGCCATTGTTTTCTTTTTCCTGTAACCGTCATGAATGAAGTCGTATTCAGTCGAAGCTCGTGCCTCGAAGATCATAAACGATTTAGGTACGTACTGGCAGCGTTTCGACATAAACATAAATATAAGGTTCATCGTTTAACACATGGCGGGAATTTCAAATTTCGTGTAACTATTGCAAATGATCGGAATGTTTGCGGCAATCGATGATTTTTACATTATCGCGTAATTATTTGTTAATGTAGAGTCCGCCTGGGGAAGTACCACACCTCTTCCAGTTATTCAACCACCAAGCAGTAGTGTGCAACTGCAAGCAGTACTGTGTTTCGGTTTGAAGGCAATGTGTCCAGAGAAACTACTAGGTAAGAAGAGATTTGTGTACAAGGGACGAGCAGCATCAGGGTGACAGTGTGCGGGGCAGGAGTGCATTCGCAAGTTTACTGTTCTGGCACTGCTACTGTTAATGGGCAAGCGTGACGCTTACCACCAAGTGAACGTGTCACTCATCTCGGCAATCGAAAGCATATAATAGATGGCCTTATAGCTCTGTTGGTAGCATGTCTACCTTTAGAGCTGTAGGGCGTGGGTTCGATCCCCACCCAGGACAAACAATTATGTGCCGAACATAGATGTAGTATGCATTTTAAGTATTTACAAAAAAAAACAGTATATTAGTATTCTATCAGCTATCTGGTTTCCATAATACAAGCTTTGCTTAGTATGGGGCTAGATGGCGCTGTGAGAAATGTCCACCGATTTATAAAAAAAACAACATTAAGTATCGATAAACTCATTTTTGCTATTTCATACGGTTTATCGAAGAATAGCTTCAAGAATAATAGATTGCCGCTAGCATTGCGATCATTTACAATAGCTACCTGGCCTGGCTACAAGGGCAAAAACTATTTTAAACCGCCATGTGTAAAACGATGAAACTAAGTACCTACGCAACGAAAGAAGTTAGAAAATAAGAAATGTTGCCGACTGTAATAGTAGCTTATTTTTCGCGGTCAAGGGAAATATAAAATGGACAAACTGGCTGGGTGGAGTAGCTAAGGATATAGACGCAAGTAAAGCCTCTTGCGACGGTGTCGGGGTTAAATCTAATTTCTCTCCCACTAATGTTTGGCTGCCCCGCCTCGCTCAAGGTTGAGTGAGCGGGAAAATTGCAACTTCGCTCTGAGAAAAAATTCGAGCGAAGGGATGAAAGAACGCACGTTCGCAGCCGCTGGTTGGCATCCGCATAAAAATTCATATCAGCATGGATATTCATCGTTTTCGAATATAAAGTTAAATAATACTTACGCTTTAAAAAAACAACCGACCTCATTTCGAATACCTGGATGACATCTTCATATTTTCCAGTTATTATTCCAGTAAGTTTGATTTAAAAACCAAACTACTGAACCGATTTCAATAAAATTTATATGGGACCACCACTGAAAAACAGATTTTTCTAAATCGGTCCATTATTGATGGAGCAATACATACATACGCGGGTTTATATATATAAAATGAAAAAAAAAGTACAAACAGTTGAAATATACCTCCTCCTTTTTTTAAGTCGGTTAAAAAGCTTTTAAATCACACTTAGTTACTAATATTTGGTAAACTTGCCAGACCCATACATTTTTAAGTGTATAAGTATCTACTAAGTACCTATACTTTAATTTGTTTTGATTGATGTCTACTAGAACGTTTACTACGTTCCTTTTGTTAATGCACTTTGGGTCCTATAGGTATAGGGTAATATATTAAGAATTTTTCAAAAGGCTCTATTACTTGAAGAAGTTAGCTTGGCTAGTTAATTCGTATTCTATTCACGTTCATTAAAACACTGCATAAGAATAAGCAAGCTAAATGTTTTATTTGAATTATTTTATAAATAAATGAATATATTAATTATGCTACAACAATTCAAAGTACCTTAGTACCTAATACCGTCAATTAAAAATAAATAAATTAACGTAAAGCCATGACGCTAAGAAAAATACAAGCTATAACGGATGTGGATGATGTTTTGTGTCTTTAGGAAAAAATTCGCCGGGACATTATTCTTAGATTTTATATTTTTTATTTAACTTCCTGACGTTATTTTATACGTTTATGTAAGAAATATGCACTAATAATCGTGACTGTCGATATGACAATCTTAACACCTAAAATGCCATTAGCATCTATTTCATGTCTAATAACAATCCTGTTTTTCCTGAAGGTAAAAAATACACCCAGTATAGGAAGATTACAAGTGTAACCCGCCATGGACACTCATTTTCCTGGCAGCCAGAGGCCAAGATACTAATGTTTGTGGCGATCGAACACTATTTCGGACTTCCCCTAAATAATTACGGTCAGAGTCGATCCCAAGGTGAAATATATTCCGTGATTTTACGACGCGCTTTCGGGAGAAGTTATATTCAGGCTATCTTTACGCGACTACCCAAGCTGAAATCGGTTGCCTTTTTACTACGACTATCTTTGATTGTAGGAAGCCTGGACCTTCCGCAAAGTTTTGTATCGTTATTTTTACCTTTTGCGTGCAATGGGATGGCGTAAATAATACATGGATTCTAAAAACGAGTAAGATTCTTTTCGCTGATTTTATGTTTCGGTATACTAAACATAAGTATTTGTCATACCTATCTACAACATTTGTTGTTTTTATTCTTATTTGATCTTACCCAAATCTTGTAACTGGGTTCTACGAACGCGGAAAATAATAAAATATAAATAATGGTGAGTAGAGTAACAGGAAAGAATGAAATAGTCTAACATTGTTCTAATGGTTGATACTCCAACGAAAACCACACGATTTGAACGAAACGATTTGATCCCACTTTCGTTGTGCGTTCCGCCCACTGAACTGTGAAAATGTGCTCTGGGTCTGGGTCTTGAATGAATCGGGTTTTCCTCTGCAAGCGTGCTCCATCGTGAGACGTGTCTTTCTTGAGCGTCCTAACGTAACATCAGGTAGGCTAGCGGTCAATTGATACCCTATACTTATATTCAAAGTTACGATAAAAATGCAACTGAATGCAATATGAGTCGACAGCCAGCAAGCCTTGCTATACATGCAGCAGCACGAGTACCGTTCTGTATGTCGCTAAATTTAACGATTTATCCGACGAATTTGACAAAATATCGATTTTTATCGAATTTTACCGATTTTAATGTCAAATTTATCGATCGTTAAGAACGGTACTCGCGCTGCAGTTCAGTGCCACTCAGAATCTTGATCGAAATTACAAGGCAATGCATTGCGAACCACCCATCAGAACCACCGGAGGACGGGCAGCAGCGTCCTCTCAGTTAACGGTGGTAACCATTCTGCGATCCCCAAGCCGCCTGCCAAGCGTGGGGATTATGGCAACACCTCCCTTCAAGGGAGAGGCCTTCGTCCAGCAGTGGACGTCTTCCGGCTGTTGATGTGCATTACGCTCGCCGCTTTGAGATATTAAATGTCTAATCTAAATTTATATAAGCCACTTAAATGATTGAAACATCCTTTGTCCAACTACAAAACCCCACTATTTACTCAGCCAAGCTGGAGACAATGGCAAGGGGTAACATAAACAGACGTTCCCAAGCACAATATGGTACTACTAGGTCGGGCAGTGTGTCCCCATCATTATTTCCTATCACGTGCCTTTGGAGACCACGTAGCAATATTGATTTTAGGCCGACAGCCGCCGCCGGCCGGTCAATTAAACGTCTTTGTCTTTGCGGCCTTCCAATTTAGAGTATTGGCCTGGGCGTTATTTATCTATTGAGGTTATACTGTTTCTTTATAAACTTTTTGAAAGTTTTTTTTAATCGTGCTTAGTATTGTAGTCGGTAATAACAGACGATAGTAGCGGAGTAGTAAATTGTAGGACCAAAAAATTTTATTTATTTGTAAACAAAATCTTACTCGAAATCGTATCGCCCAGTTGTATTCTTTAGTTTGAGGAAAAAGTACAGGAAACAGGAAATCCGTCTCACATTTGATCTAAACTCAATATCTACTCATGTTCCACTTTGAAGGAAATCTTACGAGTGGTATTTCCCTACGAATCCAATCGATCACTCCTATCACCGGCAAAACTCACTGCCTGAAGTTTCTCTCAGTAAATTTCCGCGAAGGTGAACGGAATCTGTCCTAAAAGAAGCAACGAGAAGGATTGCGATAAGTCAATGTATTTTTCCTGAAACGGTAAAATGTTGTACCTATATCGAAAACGAAATCAGTATTTAACTTCTTTGTAGCAAAATTATTCTAGATGAACAAGTTATCATACACTTTTTTGTTTTATTTATACGCGAATACTCACGTTTAATTAAATCAGATACTCCGACTATCATACACTACACTACTAATATTTTATCATACATTATCATTTTATTTTTTGTGCCCTGAAGTGACACACGAGCGGTGCCGGACAATATTATACTGATAATAATTATAAAATTAATTATTATATATTAATAATTAATTAATTAAACTTACCTACTGTTTGTTTCACTAGAGTTTCAGGCTTTCAGGTATTAAATTCTATACTATATTTTTATCAAATGTGGTCGAGCTGTTTGATTGAAATAGTGTAACGAACAGGCAATAGAGAACCAAATAGAGTAAGTTATAATTTATATATAGAGTTTTGATTGGGATTTTTAGGATTATAAAAAATATACCTCGATGGTTCTTACCAGAAATTAAACAGATGATATTTGATAATCGTAGGAAAAACGAAGGGTGTGATAAAAACAAACAAATGTCTTATTATATGAGTAAAACCACAGAAAGCGAAGGCCCTACTTTTACTTCTCTCTTCAGTGACTAAAACCAAGCAATAATGTTTACACTGGCATTAATTTTATCAAAAAATAATCATTGAAATAAGTTATTTTCCACCCCAGATTCTTTGAAGTTGCTACACAAATATTTATTACTCTCTCCTCTTAGTATCAGCCCGTTAACGAATTCTTTGTAACCTTTTGTACCGAAAAATAAGGAATGAAAAAGGCGCAACTCGCGTATTTGGGTACATTATTTACTCTCTTTGTAATGCTTTTCATAAATACCGGACAAGAAATGTCATAGACCTAGTTAGTCATGAATACAAAGAGTAACTTTTAACCGGGCATGTGAAAAAAAATACATACAACCTAACTACCGAATCTACCTTTCATATAATCTACTCGTATAACATAAAAACAAATGATTGCATATTAAAAATACCATACAAATGCTAAGCTCACGAGTAAAACCAACCATCGCGCATCGGCAAATAGATTTCGAAGATAGAATTAACTAATTATATAAGTTTTTTTATTTTCGTTTTTTTTACTATTTTTTTGTTCTACAAAATATTTTTCTTAAAAGAGAAGATCTTCAGTGATGGCGTCGACGTGTTGGTGAAATACTCTATCGGTGAACGGTGTTTCGGCATATGCACTCCTTCAGTGAAGCGTGTTTCAGCATAACGTACGGCCTCCTGCCACTTAGATCCAACGCCAGGCTCCACCGCTGGAGCCAAAGCAATATTTTTCTCTACGGAGCGCCAACTAGCTGGCATCGTACCCAGCATGCCGGTGGCTTTGCTGTTTTGAATGATCCTTAATGCTTATATGCGTTGGGCTGAAAGACTATAAACTCTAGATTAATATGATCTGAGATCGGGCCTGACCTGGGTATGTCCTAAAACTGCATCCAGAACCGCCGGAGGATGGGCAGCAGCGTTCTCTAAGTTAACGGTATGGTAACACACTGCGATCCCCAAGCCGCCTGCCAAGCTTGGGGATTATGGCAACCCCTCCCTATTAGGGGGAGGCCTTCGTCCAGCAGTGGACGTATTCCGGCTGTTAAAGTGAAGAGATAGGGCCAAATGAAGTAAAGTTAAGGTTAAGGAATTCGAATAAAACGGAATAAATATAATTTATTCGATGATATACAACAAACTACAAAGACTACTTAACCTACTACAAAAAAAAAGATTTTATCCAGCCCGATGAAAGTCTAGAGACAATCCAAACGCTTAAACCCACTGTGTCAATGATACTTTGCAATTCTTTAATTATTATTTTTATTTCTAGTTTCACTAATCCTTTCTCTTTCTATTTTCATGATCTTACTTTTTTTTCTCTCCTAGGGGAGGAAAAAAGTAGAAAGAAAAGTTGAGAGTGGGAGAGGCCTTCGTCCAGCATTGGACGTATTCTGGCTGGTGATGAAGATGATAACTTTTTTTTCTAAATAAAATATTATGATACATTTTAACAAAGGCACCTCATGTAACAAACATCAGTGAGTTGTTATACTGTTGTTATTTATATTGATACTACATCGCGACCCTTACACCCACTTACATTATTAAAAGGAAACATTTTCCAAATGCCATCCTTTCATCTTTCAATGATACAGAAGCTTATTTTTTTATTATCTTCTAAGATCGAAAAGTTTGACGACAATAATAATATCTTTGTGATTTTACAAAGCAGCCTATGCTTTCCTCTGTTGTTATTCGTTGAGCAAAAATGTTAATAACTGAACCTTCCTAATATGAATTATCTAGAGTTTATGTGAAGCCCCAGATTAATCATCCTTTCTAAATAGTCCTTTGAGTATTTCCCTTGAGGTCAATAATTTCCTTGGTTGGGCTGTGAAAAGGAGGCAGGGTAAAAAAATGTTTTTGGGTTAATTGTGCTCCCCAATGACTCGCCAATGTATCGATGTTAATTGTTTTTGCGAGCAACTAATACATTTTTGTATACCAGAGACAAGGAGACTGTCTCACCAAAGATTACGAAAGATGCACCATCGCGTAATAAAACAAGGTTTGAAAATGACTTCTGTGCGTCATGTTTACGAGTTGCGGTGGAGTGCGAAAGATGATAGCGCGGGGTTAAAAAGTGGTAAATTTTGGGAGCGGGCCGAATTTCTTCCGAACGCGGACGTGGTCGCGGGTGACCTCTAGTATATAATATCATTTCTCACCACTCTGAAAGTTCTCGAGACACGGCTATTTAAGAGAAATTTTATTACTACAGCAAGTTTCCAAGCAAAAAAAACCATAGGCATCTTCGGAGGATCATCTTATTTATTTTGTTAATCAACGGTATAGACTGTTATCAATTATGTTTCAATTGTAAAGATGATACAATGTTACCCCACATGCAGTGGGTGCAGCGGAAAATACATGTATCTTCACTTTACCTACGCATGGGAGCTAATCGTTATTGTGTTTATGGTGGCCGTCATAATAATATAATAATAATACCTATACGTTTATTTCATTCTAACTACTCACTCTCACTTCTCACTTTTTATTGAGTAGATACACTGAGTTAAAATAAAACAAAGTTAAATCCGAATTTGAGTAAACAATTACGAATATCCGTGGATGATCTCTTTGGTGATTGGAACTTTTACTAACAATATCCACATTCCAAATTTAAATCACCGCTCGGAGCAGGGCAGAAATGAGCTGTTAGCGCGGAACAAAGAAGGTCTTTTTGAATAGATGTGATAAAAAGATAATCTATCTATCTATCTTCTCTCTAAATATATAAAAGGCTCTGTCCTGACTGACTGACAGACAGACAACGCACAGCCCAAACCGCTGGTCGTACAGACTTGAAATTTGGAGGGTGTATTCGTCTCGGTGTACTAAGAAAGGATTTTTCAAAATTCGACCCCCAAGGGGCGAAAAAAGGGGGTGGGGGGGGGGAAGTTTGTATGAAAATTCTTTGTTTTTGGACTTTTACTCACGAAATTTTGGATTTGGATAGTTAATTTAAAATGAAAAATACTGTTTTCAATTTTTTTTTGACAGGGACGATTTAAGGGAAAGGGGGGTGGAATGTTGTACGGTATGGAAAGTTCTTTGTTCTTGAAGTTATAGTAATGAAAATTGATATTTGGGTAGTTCATTCAAAGGGGAGAAGTTGGGGGGGGGGGGGGTCGGTAGAGTCGGTCGTGTCGGTAGAGTCGGTCGTGTCGGTAGAGTCGGCCGTGTCGGTCGTGTTGAGTTGGTAGAGTTTGCTCGGAATAATATAAAGTGGTGAATTTTGGGAGCTTTCCGTATTTCTTCCGCACGCGGACGAAGTCGCGGGGGACCTCTAGTATAATACTATACTAGTAGTATCGATAAGAAATACATAGAACATCTTGTAAACAGACAAATACAAAAAAAATACCCCTCGATAGATTTGCGTCGTCGTGCGAAAATAAAGGTAGTGTGCGTTGACCATTATAGTTCAACCAAAGTAAGACGTGAGTGCAGGATAAACACGATGGCGCTACGACGTAGATTCTTTTCTTTATTAAAACATTCAGCGGAAGACATGCGAGAGCGAAATTGTGTTTCGGTTTTAAGTGGGTTGGTAGGTGATACATTTGTTTCATTTTGAGTAAGATCCAGGCAAAGTATACCTACGGTAAGAAAAACATCTTATTTAGAACTAGAGAAAATTCACTCATTTATTATACTCGATTTTGATAATTCTTTTGTTGTTTGGTAGGTAATACTTCAGAGGTAGTCCCATATACATTTTATCGAAATCGGTTCAGTAGTTTGGGTTTTAAATCAAAATATGAAGATGTCATACAGGTATTCGAAGTTGAAGTCGGTTGTATTTTTTTTTAAAAGCGTATTATTCTACTTCTCTCGGTCTAGAGTTTTTCTTATTGTCTGATTGCTACAACGTTGAAGTGATTGTTTACAGGGCGAGTCGAGCTCGTCTTATTACCTCTTTTTGGGCTTCTTTTTAGCCAAAGGGTTGTTTGTTACTCGGTGTGCACAGTTCTTCGACTATACCAGGGGGGTGTCACTCCGCAGTTTAGGTATGTTCGACCGGCGCTCCGTCTGGGAGGACATTGCAAGGCAGAAGTCAGTGGCCGCCCGCACGCTAGCCTCGTCGCACGTAACTAAGCATACGTGATAGAAAAAGAGCGGTATATCTAGGTGGATATAGCGAGCGGTATCCAGCGCTGTGCGAGTTGAATTGCTACTTTATTTCCTAGTAGATAGAGTCCTTATTTATTTCAATTCCTTTGCGGAGTGAACTTTCTGTACGTAGTACTTTTATTTATTCTGTGACTGTACGGCACCTATTTTCCGCCTATTTCTTATTAGCTGTTAGCCTTTTCTCCTTTTGTATCCAAACTATGGCGAGATTATTCAGTGAGCTTCCGAAGTAAAGCCAATATGATACGTAGCCATTAATATTTGTCAAAACTCATTATAAAGCTTTTCTATTAAGCCCCTCGGCTAATCCATTACCTTTTTAAATCAGGTTTAAAACCAAGTTGCCGTGACCGAGAAAAAGAGAGAAAAAATTAATAAAATGCGTGGAATTACGGCTTGAGGGTCGGCAGTCTAATTAAATTTCTGTAAATACTGCCTGCAAGGAAAACTGGGAAACGTGCCTCCTCTCACTCGTTTACTTTTAGGAAGTTGTTTGTCTGCTGCATTTCTAAAACAGGGGAATAATCACGTTTCGCAAAGTTCTGAGGCTTTTTTTTCGTATTTACACGAGCATTGAATGTAGAGTTATATTTTATGAGTCATGCAGGTACGATACAAAAATGTAACCTTATTTATTAGAATAGGTATTATATTATTTGCTCTCTGGACGTTTATTATTCAAGAATATTTTCCAATTTTTCCCGAGGAAAAGTATCCTATACTTGTCTATCCTGCCCAATAATAGGTTTTCTGCGGCGTTATTTGCCGGCCAATCTATCTATCAATCATCTTCAATATATATATAAAAGGCTCTGTCCTGACTGACTGACTGACAGACAACGCACAGCTCAAACCACTGGTCGTGCAGACTTCAAATTTAGAGGGTGTATTCGTCTCGATTGGATAGTTCATTTAAAATAAAAAATGCTGTTTTTAATATTTTTTGACAGGGACGATTCAAGGGGGGAAGGGGGTGGAATGTTGTATGGAAAGTTCTTTGTTTTTGAAGTTATAGTTATGGAAATTGATATTTGGATAATTCATTCAAGGGGGGGTAATTGGGAGGAAGAGGGAGTTCTGAGGGGGGGGGGTCGGTAGAGTCGGTCGAGTCGAGTTGGTAAAGTTTGCTCGGAATAATTTAAAGTGGAGAATTTTGGGAGCGTTCCGTATTTCATCCGCACGCGGACAAAGTCGCGGGGGACCTCTAGTATAATACTATACTAGTAGTATCAATACGAAATACATAGAACATCTTGGGTAAAAACGTGGTGGATTTTGGGAGCGGGCCGATTTCTTACGTACGCGGACGAAGTCGCGGGCGACCTCTAGTTTTGATAATATTTGGCAGAAACATTCGGTACTTACTCAATTCTAAGCAAGAGTTTTGAATATGAACAAAATTGGTCAAGAAGTTTCAAGATATAAGGTCGTGAGGTCTCAGTTCGCACGGTCTACTGTTCGCTAGACAAGTATTATTCTGTGATAACTTGTACGTGAACTAGGTATGTTTCTGGTTTCTAGGTATCTAATTAGAGGTTCTTAATTGACTTGTGGCTTTAATCGCAGCTCGAAAGTAAACGTGGATTAACGGGATTACTTGTTATGGTCTCCTTTATCTTTATTAGTGTATGTTAGATACTTTACTTGCTTTACTTTACAATATTTAGATCTTTGTTAGTTATACAGAATGTTTATTTGAATGACGGACATATTTAAGGATATAACAGTAACTACTCACCATTATGAACCGCTACTACGGGACCGCCTCTGAACCGCTACCCGATCCGACCATTCCTAGCAACAGGAAGTATTCCGTTTTTGGTATAGGCGCCGGTTACCAGAGGCACACAAACACGCACCGACCTCGCCGGCGAGGTCGAGGACTCCCCAGATCTGTCAGAAGATCGGTTAGATTCTCTACAAATAGTCAACCAGATCAACCTACTAGGGCCCCAGGGCATACCCCTTCTGGGGTGCCAGGGCAAGTCTGACCCCACTCCCGGCGACGGCCAAGCCGAGGTTCGTACCGTCTGAGGTGCCCTTGAGCTAGTCGCCTTTAACCTAAACCTAGGCCGAGCGCCGTTTGCGCTTGCCTAAAGTCCGGTGACGCTGTAGAGGCCATCTGAGGCCAACAGCATCAGTCATTCATAAAAAAAAATGCAACAGATGTGATTCCGATGGTAAAAATTGTTTATAATTATGAGTAATATTATATCCTAGAATAGTCCGTCGTTCAAATGAACAACCTGTACAAGTGGTTTGGATATTTCGGTATATTTGGCATTGGCTTGGATTGACCACCATCTCACCTGACCAAAGGCTCAGCGGCTCTAGCAATAGTTATTTATGATACTAGTGCGGTAAGTTGGTTTTTACAAACGAGTCAAACGACGAATGTAAGCCCGAGACGAAGTCGATGGCTTACCATAGTCACGAGTTTGTAAAAACCAATGCGCACGAGTGTCATACAAAATTTTACAACACATTTGCGAGAAAACAGTAATAATTAAACAAACTTTATTATTTTGTTTATAAATATCAGTCAGAAAGTCGCAACTGAATACTTGACACTGGCAAATGCACAATGTGCAACGCCATAAGGAGGAAAGAAAAAGAAAGAAAAATCTTTGATGTTTCTAATACGAAAATAACGCGAATTTGCAAATAGCGCCACGTGACGAAACAAAACGTGAAAACACGAAAATTAGAACTATCGTTTCATTTTCTTTTTAGTATTAAAGTGAAACAAACGTCTTGAGCAAAAGTTTTCGAAGGAGGTTCGATCATTTACCTTATTTATTCTCGTAATGTGAAACTCCTTAGTGGACTTCTTATATTTTTTTTAGGAAATTAAAAAAATACCGTAAAGTTTACGCACGCCGCTAGCGATTTTTATAGCTATTTCACCTATTTTATACCTTTTTTATAGCTATTTTACCGCACGCCTAGTTGTATGGTGCGTAATGTTCAACTTTCAACAACTACAGGCTTTTTCGAGCAAATGTGTTGTAAAAAGTCATGCAACACACCCAGTGCGTAACAGATAGAAAAATGCATGAAAAAGTGGTTTCCATTAACTGCTAGAGTAACGTGATAAAAACAAGGAAAAAAAACAATATAAAAATTAAAAATAATTGAAAATTATTTTTATAGAGCTTCGGTTTTCCTGCCTTGTACTGCGATCACGTTGTTAATTAAACCAAAACAGAAAAAAGGTCGTAACCATTAAAACTGATGTTATTCAAGCAAACGGAAACACTCGTAGCAGGGAGAACAGATTAAATCTATTTTCGCTTATCCTCGTGCCCTTTTTATAATAGTGATAGGTATAATAGGTAGATAATAGTGATCCTGTCCTAAATGCGACTCGGTCTGTTACCCTCAGTGCTCGGGAGAAAAGAGAATGGCCGGTTTTAGGGTTACCATGGCTTTTTGATAAAATTCCATATTCAAATCCAAGAACACAAACTTCTAAAAGAATTTTAGGTTCGAGTTTGCGCTTACCCATCGTATCGATACGCGGTTCTTTTGTTTTTTCTTTCTTGTTAAACAGTAAACATGTAAACACCCACACAGACACGCTAAAGTTTTCGCAATTATAAAATAATCAATTATTTGTTTGGTCAGAAAACCATTTAGCTGAAAATATTGAAAATGTAGGTAGATAACCTAATAACATTTTGACAACTTGATTTTGACCGATTTACATGAAAAAAATAATTTCAATAATTATGCAAAAATGCAAAAAAAAATTGTTATCATTATTTTATTATAATTATTTATTATTAAAAAAGATAGATACATAATACATATAAAGAAAAGAGACGTTACATAAACTATAAAATCCAGGTACCAAGGTCAGATAACCAGGTACCTAGGTTGGTTCAGGCATCTAGGTACCTACTAAAACAGAAGCTAAGACAAAAATATCCCACAGACTCCAAACGTGCTCCATCGTAGATTGCATCTTCGTTTACATCAGACGAGATGACAGTCAAACGCAAGCCTATAAACAATTTAAAAAAACACCTTATAAAGATCACTTTCGTTCCGAAACACTAAAATAAAGATGAAAACTAAGTAGCGACTTGCTTTTATTTCTAAGGTGCCAGTTTGTATCTGTCCGTCACCTCACCGCTTTCAAGGCACCCAGTCCGAGAAAATAAGAATAAATTGTCACTCTAGTCGTTCATAACCTAATCACTGAGAAGTGCTCCCTTCAGTAAATAAGGTCTTTTGTTGTGCGAAATGATGCTTGGCGGTGAGATTTTCGAAAAACCACAAAAACAGATTCACAAAAGCTTATCTAAGTATCTATATCATAATCTACAATTATGTTTATGGTTTGTAGATAATCATATTTTGTAAGTATGTTATTATTGTCGCTGCCTACTCGTATATTACAGTAATAAACGGATGAATTAAGAAAAAAAATTACGAAGTATGAGACGTCATATAGGATGAGTGAGGAAAACCCAATTTTTTCCGTTTCCATAATTTCCACGTCTGAATTTAATCATTTGATTCTCTATCCACGGGATCATAGATAGAAACACAATTCATTGTAAATCTATGACTCCTACAGAATTACAGATAAATTCAAAATTATCAGATCTATAACAGTGAATTGCTCCCAAATTAGTTCCACAATAACTCATTGTTACATTTCCGAAGCTATTACCACTCGGTTACAGCAAAATCGTTTTCTCTCCAGATATAATTTAATGGCGGACAAGAGAGAAATCCATAAAATCTAATGGAAAATTCCAGAAAACGATGAGGTTCCAAGATTTATATCTATCTTAAACGAGCGCCGCATTGGCTGTTTAGCTTATTACGGTTGATGAAATTGAATTATTATTTTTTAGTGAGGACTTAAGTAGCGTTTTCATTAACCTACATTATTTAAGTGCACAAAATGTAGGTACAGTGTTTTGGCGGTAGTTCAACGCAAGGTAACATTGAATTCATGGGCATTACTTAGAGGGTCATCAACAATTAAAACAACAACATCACAACAACAACACACAATAACAACAAAAACAACACAACAAACACAGCTACAAAATCTATGGGTGGGTCATATTCAACTCATAGAATGAACAACTTTTGCAAAGAAATCAACGCCAAACTCGCGAAAAAAAGTTAGCTGCTCTATAGTTCTATACATTTTTTCGTTCATAAAAGTATTTTTTGTAAGGGATAGATGATATTTTTTCGCGTATTGCAGGGTTAGTTTCATGGGCAATCAATATCAAAATTCAATTCATTATGATGAGTTGAATGACCTTCTCAGAGAATGGCCATGAATTCAGTGTCATCCTGTAAAACATGATCGTATCAAACTTGAGAAATAAATGATGGTAAACAAATTTAGGAGAAACTTAGTTCTTCTGATAATTAAATATGAATTAAATGCAATAATTGATATAATGTAAACGGTACGTTTCGGCTACGGTTTTGTTTCTTTGGTAGTATTTACAACTTACCACTTTGTAACTGCAATATTATTTTGTAGTTGTAACTTTGATCACTATAGTTGTTTAAGTAGGTATTTACAAAAAAAAAATGTATATAAGTATTCTATCAGCTATCTGGTTTCCATAATACAAGCTTTGCTTAGTATGGGGCTAGATGGCGCTGTGTGTAATAAATGTCCCCCAATATTTATTTATTTTATTTATTTATTTATTTAGTAAACTCATTAAATATATATATACCTTGGCAAGCAAACTAATTATGTTCTATTTATTGCAGATACTGCTGCGACCTTCGATCCTTCACTAGTTCATCTAGAAAGGTATGTTACACAAATATATCTATTAACAGAGAAAAAAATTGGTAAAATTAGACATACTTAATTTTTCTGAAAAGATGCAGACAAGAGGAAAGCATAAGCCATGCAGTGTGCTGAGTGAGCTACCTACTAATAAAGATGAGCCAAAAAAATAATCATTATTATGTAACTACTAAGCTAAGAAAAAAAAAAAAAAAAAAAAATTGTAGGTACCTAATATTCACACTTTTAGGACAAAACTCCTTGCATCTAGTCAAACTAGGCGTAAAAAGTAAGTGAGTTCGCATGCCTGAGTGGCCAGCCCTACCTACCTTACACTAGGTATACGAGTATACTATGGGTGGCGTAAATAGTGGATAACCGTATACTATGTGAAATGCCAATAACAAAGAAGAAAACAAAAGAACCTTATACCATTACCAGGCGTTTTGGCGGGAACCCGGAAAAATCATGTCGCTGCATTGTATTATTTTCTTAAACTAGTGTTTTTTCGCAAATTTAAGATTTAAAATGGTGGTGTTTTATTTATTAAGTGTTGAATTACATGTACGAGTGTGGGCAAGTGTTATTTGTGTTATTTTCAGAATTCCGTGAAAGCTTACAGTAAAGTCGCCACAACCTTACTTGGGCATCACTTGGACTTGACTGTGAAGTAATTTGTGACTATGTTGTTTTTACTTATTTGACTTGATACTATAAAAACTTGACACATACATTTTTTTATACTTGTCATTGCCAGATTGCACAAAGTGCGATGCCAATAAAGAAAAAAAATATAAACCTTATCCAACAGACGGGAGCCATCATGGTGGTTAAGAAAATCAAAAATTGTGTTCTGTAAAAGTCGCATAGTTTTCGAGTTATTTGACATTTCGAGTTATTCGAGTAAGGTAGCAAATAAAGGAATTTTCTCAATCTGTTTTTTGATTATAGTCTTGGTCAGATGTGCTGTCGAAATCACACTGTAATTTTTGTGGCACGAGTATAATTTATGTTCAAGAAACATTCATCAAATCAACAGCCAAAAGACGTCCAACGCAGGACGAAGGCCTACACCTAAGAAATATGTAAAAAATAGAAAAAAAATAAGGTATAAGTATAGGTTTAGTTTGCTTAAACTCGAAAATTATGACTCATAACTAATTATAACGACTAATTATTTTCTTAAGCAGCACGTCATCATGTCAACTATCTGGAGGTATAAGTTTGTCCATGCACTCATTACGCCACACTGTATATATAGACCTAGTATAAGAATATATATTATATATAGAATATTATTTTGCACCTCGAACCATAGAGTACGTGGGCACATAAATTCCCCGCTGCAAGCTCCCTGCGCTTTAGGTACCAGCATTATCGGACGAATTTCGCTCCATTACAGGAAGTTAACCTAAATGTTTGATAGATTGAAGCTGGTAGCTGCCGTTACAATATTAGGAGCGGAGCGGGTGCACGTTGCCGTTTGATGGGGTCGTAAAATTTAACGTGACTTTAGATCGACGCCCCGCGCTAGCGCCCGCCCTGCTACCGCCCTACGTAGCTGTCATTACGGCCAGGGCAGTTCTTAAACTTCTCTCTTTTCACACCTCATTTGTCGCACGCACACTTAGGTATACACATGGATTTCAGACGATAAAGTTACATTGTGTTAAAATAAGGTATTTAGGTTCGGTAATACTTCTAATAATATCTAATCTCTTCATCTCATCTTCTTCATCTTCTAATTCGTTAGTTACGTTGTGTTGCAATAAGTGTAAGTATTTATGTTATACAAAAATACAAATTTTTTTTTTCTGTCACGTAAGACGGAAACTTTAGTTATACTAATTTATGTGCTACTTTTAGATATGTATGGTTACATCGAGGTCCGTAGAAAATGAGTAATCAAAATGGTATACACTGACATAATGCTATGCAATGAATAAAAACCACACCAGGCAATTAAATTGACTTTAGACGACGAATCACCATTTTAGAAATTAATTTAATTTTGAATGCTTAATTTAGTGGAATATGGACGTAATTTAACACAGTGATGCCCTAGATTTTATTTTGTTATTCATACTTTTGGGTTCGGCTCTGTGATGGTCTTGGGCAGAAGTTATCTCTTACGATCAGTAGTCTCGCTCGTCAACTTGATATTCAATACTTAAAAAAGTTAAGTACCTATAATTATAGTCAGAACAACGTAATTTCATTAAAATACAAATCTCCTAAAATATCTCAAGCTTAGCTACCGCTCAAAGGTAGTCGAAGTATTTGTACCGGCGGTGTTACCTTGAATATATTATGTTCAGTGTTTGGAGAACATGCTCTAGTGAACTCTACAGTATCGGGTTTCAAAGATGGTAGTGTGGCCACCGCAGGTGTTCTATGTGCAAATATGTAGCCGAGTTTAAGCTTCGTGGTACTCGTGCACGTGGGAATACTTGTATTTGTATGTCTACACACTAATCGTACTATTTTATGTGAAAGAAAATCTGGTACCTACTAACTGAGATCAAAGAGTAGGTTAGAAATATCTAGTATTATAAATCAAAACACTCATGCACCGTAAAACAAAAAATATTTTTTAAAGACAAAATGTCTTATTTCTAAAGAACCTTAGGATTTGTCTGTACTTTGGTGAGGCAAGGTCAAACGTGAAGATATAGTACATAAAAAAACTGCGAAATAAATACTATAGAATAAAAAGTTTATACATGAACATACTTACTTATATTTTATCCATTATCATTAACTCTTTACTAACTTGGCTAGGACTTATTTTTATTTACGAGTCTTCGGATCTTACTTTCCTATCTCTTATCTTTTACTTTTTAGCTACCTGAATACATTGTTTAGTTACTCAATAAGCTTCGGTAACTAAACCGTTCAGTTAACATAACGTAGCATTTACAAAGGAACCTCGTATCACACGAGCTAATGTAACGTATGTCCCGCACGCTAGTCAAGAATAAGCCCCACCGTTAACATAAGTTGCCGTGTTGCAAGCAACTATGTAGATACGATACAAATTAACCGCTACCGTACATAATGAGTATGCAAACACCAGTTTCATAGACCTAATGAGTTCTTGATTGAAATCTCTTTGTATGTTTACTAATATTGCGAGTATGCATGGAAAACTTTGCTTAATAGGTGTAATATTTATTCAGAATTATAGGTAAGTTTACTCTAAGTAGCTTTATTCTGAAGTTTGCCAAAGTTAAAGGCATCGCGAAAACCTTTTTAGTTGTATACAAAGACTATAAACCCTGTTGGCCAATCGGAAACATAGAACGTTACCTCGCCCCCTACCCGCAACAGTGAGTCGTGTTTGTAGGAGTAACTATGTTCACGAGCGGTCAACAGGCTATATGATCTGTGGTTGTATACTAACTATATACCTATATGTTAAAATATAAGGTAGGTAACGATTTATTCACTGGGTACACTGACAACTGTTATTGGGTTAATGAGCATTTATGTACTGTATAAAGACTATAATAATATAATAATAATAAAGTGTTTAGTACCAGAAAGAAGTACATACCTACAAGTTAAGTAACCTTAAGGGGAAAAAATATAACTAAATTAGATAACACTATATCCTTGATGTAGGCAACCAAATATTAAATGTCACTAAATGCATTATTATATATTCTGTGCTATAACTAACAGATTCGACAATGCGCCCCAAACTAAGCTCGGAGAAGATACATAACCCCAAAATACAAATCTTGGGGCTATGTAGGTACTCGTAATAGTCTATGTTAACATCCATTGTTTTTGTGTAGTGGGCGGCCTGGGTGCAGAAAAGTAAGCATATAGCACCAATGCAGTGAGGCTCGGAACTTTGTTTTGTTACTCAAAGTCCTGGCTATTGCTCAATATAAGCTCGAAAACTAATCAGTAGCCAGTGCTAAAAGCACTTTGCAATTGAAAACGGAATTGGTGCCACTGAAAGTACTCTAGCTTCTGGTTTTCTGTCATGTTTGTTGTTTCTGTATCCCTCTATCTTTAACTTGTTTCGAGTTTGTCTTCTGGTGCGGTGTCACTGTTTTTTCCGTTATAATAATCGTTTCTTCCCCGTGGAACACCCACGGATACCGTTTTATACCCGTGGCCCAACACACAGAAAAGCGAAGGCCCTACTCTTAGGTCTCTTCAGTGGTCCCACACATAATATATGTCTCGCTTAGTAAATGGCTATTTTTACCAAAATTTTAATAATCTTCGAGGATAATCGACATTTAATGTTTTGTATGAAGTGTTTCCACACTTTGGATCAATGCTAATATTTTTTTATTTATTAAAGTTTAAGCTTTAAAAACATAATCGACATTTAGTTTCATTTTTACTGCGAGCGTGCAGATTAGCTCCAGACTATTTGCACATTCGAAATTTGTCTTCGCCTATCAATAGAAGAGGAAAAATTGAGCGGGTTAGTAGTCATGGCAACGCAACGCAGGTAACTATCGATCGTGCTCAACTTCAACTTGTTTCGCTCGAATTCAAAAGACAAAGAATGAGAGGTATCAATTAAAAACTTTTCGCTTAAAGTTTAAAACAAACAAAACAAAACAGAGCTCTGAGAGGTCTTTTATTAAAAACGACTGTAAAGTCTCATAAAGCCGAGTTGGACTTTATAGAGAAGGTGGTAGGTGAAGGTAACATCTGCTTTGTTTGGGCCGTGAACAAAATCTGTTGTGAATAACTCCGGGCCACGAAACTTGAGGGCTTGTTAAGGTAATGACACGAACAGGCGGATTTTACTCAATTATGTTTTCGTGTAATACAATGAAACGTACATTACCTCGTCAAATTTATAAATGCGGAATACGAAAGTGTGTTTGTTGGTTTGTTTATCTGTCTTTCACGCAGTAAGGGAACTATGAATCGACGTGTTATTGTCAATTATATAGTCTAAGGCCGCTTTTCCTATCATATGCGGACCCCCGCCCGCGCGCGGATCCGGTCCGCGTGCTGGCCGCCCGCATCCTATCGTTTCATGTATTGTATGTTTTACCTATCATGCGCGCCGCACGCACGCGGAAGGCGTAATTGGCTTTGGTTGCGTGCGCACAGCATGCACGCGTGCCATCCGCTTGCGGGCGCGCATCCTTCTACCGCCATTGTTGTTTTTACTGTCACGCGGGTCATACGCATAGTCAGTAGATCCATCGTGGATCTGGCTCCTGTATCTACTGAGATTGATCCCACGGCACACACACAATCGCGCACAGAAGAGTGAGTTTTTATCGTCGTCAAGGCCTCCCCCTTTATAGAGGGGTGTTGCCATAATCCCCACGCTTGGCAGGCGGCTTGGGGATCGCAGAATGCTCACCACCGTAAACCAAGAGGACGCTGCTGCCCGTCCTCCGGTGGGTCTGGTTGCAGTTTAAGGACATACCCAGGTCCAGTGAGTTTTAGTAATAGGTTCTATTTTCGTGTTAGAAAAAGGTCTCTCTACACTCACTCATCAGCCCGAAAACGTCCATTGCTGGACGAAGGCCTCCCCCTTAATAGGGAGGGCTTGCCATAATCCCCACGCTTGGCAGACGGCTTGGGGATCGCAGAATGCTCACCACCGTTAACCAAGAGGACGCTGCTGCCCGTCCTCCGGTGGGTCTGGTTGCAGTTTAAGGACATACTCAGGTCCAGTGAGTTTTAGTAATAGGTTCTATTTTCGTGTTAGAAAAAGGTCTCTCTCCACTCACTCATCAGCCCGAAAACGTCCATTGCTGGACGAAGGCCTCCCCCTTAATAGGGAGGGCTTGCCATAATCCCCACGCTTGGCAGGCGGCTTGGGGATCGCAGAGTGTTACCACCGTTAACCAAGAGGATGCTGCTGCCCGTCCTCCGGTAGTTCTGGATGCAGTTTTAGGACATACCCCGCAAAATTCTGAAAAAGTCTATAACTTGGCAAAAAAAGGAGAAATTAACAGGGGCTCCACTGTCGCAAATAGTTATTAATACTAGCAACCCTGTAGTATGTCAGAGGAAGGTGATTGTGAAGGTGATCACTGGCATGATTTCTACAGTATTGCCAGGAGGGAAGATATAAGTTTCAGTTACAAAACTTTTTTACCAAGCCATAGATTAGTTAAGTAGGTAAACGTGGCAAAATAGTTATTTTTTTTCATACATACCTAGGTATTTATCATACATGTTGCTTCTGTCGTTATCAAAGTACAAGTAAGAACACGTGCACTGCTAACGATACCACATAACAAATAATAGTATAACGATACTTAGAAACTGTGGTGCCTTACATTACAAAGAGTTAGAGAACTTGTAAGGGATCGATCGAACGTCTTCGTCTTCTCAGCGAAAGTACGAGACTTTTTAAAACTTTCTTGAAGATTAATTTATGGAAAGCTGAAAGCGTGGAATATTTTACAGTAAGTAGGTATGGCCGGTTCAAAGTCCCATCAATACCTTGGGAATACCTACACAAAGATAATCTTCTTACCAAATTCTTCTAACTGACAGTGCTATGTCTTTTTTTTATTACTAATAGTACGTATAACTATTATTTCTTCTGTCTTAAAACTACATTGCACTATACTAACTAACGTCATTTAATTTTAGCTTTAAGCTTTTTTCAAATAAGTCTCTAATCGATCAATGGTTAACGTATCTTCATTCTTGACAGCCTTATAGCTCAGTTAGCGTTAGTAAGTAGCATGTCTGCCTTCAGAGCTGTAGGGCGTGGGTTCGATCCCCACCCAGGGCAAACATTTATATGACGAACATAGATGTTTGTTCTGTGTCTGGGTGTAGTATGTATTATAAGTATGTATTTACGAAAAAAATATGTATATAAGTATTCTATCAGCTATCTGGTTTCCATAATACAAGCTTTGCTTAGTATGGGGCTAGAAGGCGCTGTGTGTAAAATGTCCCCCAATATTTATTATTTATTTATTTATTCTAAGCTTCTTGTGTAGCAATACCATGTGTTTATTCAAATTTTACTTTGTGGTTTATTCTACTCTGACTACTCCGGACACTACACTACACACACCACTATACTTACACCACAATTTTTTATTAATGTCTAAAACTTTAAGGGGTCATTGTATTTTTCATTATGAACAACTTTTTCTATGGGGTCCACCCTGAAATCGCGAAAAAAAACAGCTGTTCCATACAAAAAGTTTATTGACCTTTGACAAAATGTATGGAACAGCTGTTTTTATTGCGATTTCAGGGTTGACCTCATAGGAAAAGTTATTCATAATGATGGATACAATGACCCCTTAAAGTTTTAGACGTTCATAAAACATGTGGTGTTATAGGTAGGTACTTTATTAGTAGGTATTGGATATAATATTTTGTAATTATATCAATTCACAAAGTCCTACTCTTTCATGTCACAGTATCAGACATCTAGTTACCAAGTCAGCAAACCAACCCATGAACAATGAAGATGATTTATTCACAAAATATCCAATACGCGAATTACATATTCATAAAATGGTAACAAAGAGCATATCGTGCTTACATTCCGTACCCAAATAAAAGGCAACAAAGCAATTTTCGCTGTAATAACATAGTACTCTAGGGATTACAACGGTCGGTCAAAGCTATCCTGCACCGCTGTAAATAACGCTGAGCCGACGAAGAGGCTAACACGTACAAAGCTGTCAGCAAATATAAATTGGAAGGCATACACAATTACACACTTTCAATAAAATTCACTGTCAACATATCTAATATTTTTATACAAATAAATGTAACTTTTGCGCCTTGTCTATGCCTGATAATGCTCTCCCTGTTAAATTGTATTCCTATATCTAGGTCAGATCAACATCATCACATCATCAGCCAAATGAGACGTCATTTGGCACTGTTGGACGAAGGCCTGAATCCCCTGAATAGGGAGAGGTTGCTATAATGGTAGCTTGCGGTTTGAGGATAGTAGAATGCCAACGTTAACCAAGAGGACGCTTCTGGCCGTCCTCCGTGGTTCTGGATGCAGTTTTAGGACGTACCCAGGTCTTTTATCCTTGGTCCATTATCTATGTTCATTGCTAAGTGTATCACTAGAGAAGCGCCGGATCGATTTGAATTTTAGATCTTCGGATAAGTCCGGATAAGAATTACAGAAAACCCAAAAACCACAAAAAAAAACCTAAACTGACTTCTGAAATGAATATAATTATACATAATATATCTATATGTATGTAGAAATACGGATTAGACATGGTCTGTCGGATGCGCTAGTTATCAAAAAGAGTAATTTATTCAGTTATGTGTAGGCCTCAAACCATCTTTAGATAAACCAATATTCAGAATTCCTTTATTGCTACAAACGGGATTTGATGAACATGAAACATAAAAAAGTATATTGTAATTTGCAACTACTACCTACTTATTTTATTTTCTCTAGACTACAATGAAAAAAGACAATAATTTTCTTTGAATTTACCTAGTTCGGATAGAATGAAAACTAATTTTCTAAAAGCGGAAAACCAATTACACAAATCGTATTTCTTGAATAGTCAATATCATCCGATTTAACCACCGACAACCGATCAGCTTGAAGCACCACTCTCGTTGAGTCGGCCCTAAATCACTGGCTCTCAAAGTTTTTGGGTTATTATTACCTTAACCACGTACTTTCTCTCTCTTAGTAACATTTTGTACGAATATCTAACGCTCTTTGATATCAGCAGAGTATAGTTTCACAACCACAAAAACTACAGTATATTTCCACAAACTTATTTCAAGTGAGTTAGATTAATGTTTGTTCTATTAAAATATTATGACGTGGATAAAATTTAA
The DNA here is from genome assembly GCA_905404285.2 of Erannis defoliaria. NCBI lineage: Eukaryota > Metazoa > Arthropoda > Insecta > Lepidoptera > Geometridae > Erannis > Erannis defoliaria. The sequence continues at coordinate 11,296,322 of FR990080.1, read as the reverse complement.
TAATGTAACTAGACTATCACATTACTTACTTTTATTCTGGGAATATTTACGGTTCCGTAAATATGCGTACTACAATTTGCTTATACTCTGTTTGCTGAGAATGACTAATATAGGGCGTTCTCTCTTTCATAATTGTATGTAAGTAAAAAAGACGGTACTAGCTATGACGGCAATAACTATGCTCGTTATCTGCCACTAATAACGTGCATTTTGACGATTTCCCTATTAGACTTTCTCAGCGAACAGAGTATATAGTATATAGTTGTTATAGCTGGAGCATAATCTTGGTTAACTGAAAACTAAATAACGCCAAACATTGGCTCATAATTAAAGTGGAATTAAAGCAAGCAATCTGGGAAGATACTCGTACACCCGCGACATCAATAATCCAGCGCTGAGGCCCCGCCGTGCGACACTCCTGCTAAATTAGATTTCTCAGGCCATGAGCTCGGATCTAAATTGTCTTTGGAACAAGGATCGAAACTATATACATAACAGACAAGATTTAATTAAAGCATGAAAAGATAAACAATATAATAATGAAAATCTATTGCCTGAAATGGACGCTTTATCATTTAACCAGCACCGCTCTACAATTTCATCTACTACACTACGGTAAGAAAAATATATACGGTTACGGTAACCGTATACTTATCGGCATAAAAATTATCAAAAATATCCAGTTAACGTTGTAGATTGTAGATGTGTCTACATCAAAAAAGATAAGAATACCTTCCGCATCGTGTTTCATTGACAAAACTTTCGCAAGTTTCTTTGTTCTACGTAACTTCATAAACTACGCAATATAACTTTTGGGTTTCAGAATTCGTCAGTTCATGGGAAAGTTGTATATGTCGGCCATTTTCTCTTGTTATTTTAGCGAAGGGTTGAGTGATTTATTTGACAGTGTAGAGTGTAGGTTAGATTGGGACTTGCCTATTGAGGTAAATTCTTTCTGTTGAGTCACCTTACGTTTTTAAGTGAATACTGACCTTTTAATTTCAATATTACACATTTTGTACAAATAACAGTAATCATTAAATTAAATCTATGCTTAAAATATGAAGGTATGCTACAACGACGACTCAATAAACTGCTTATTTTAAAACCCAGAAAATGTTGTTAGCGCACTTATATAGTAAGTAAGTAAGTAGTAAAGTAAGTACTTTCTTACTTACTTATTGTGAATATCTTGTTTTGGTTTATTTATTCACTACTTATTAATATTGACTAGCCATAAATAACTTTGAATGTTCAAAATATTTATAAGTAGAGGTTTAGTAAAAATAAACCATTATTCATAGTTCTTACTTCAGTAGTTCATTTTTTTTTAATTCGTATATTCTTGGTATACTCTACTTTTGAGATAGTTTTACATGCTTGTTAGCTTTACAAGATAGCTTTTGCATCAAACATTATATACACTAAACTGAATATAGTACAAAAATAAATCAAATATTACAATGTCGATACATTTCAGTTAAAAAAACAACCCGAGATATTTCATGAGCAACCAGCTCATTCAACTTGCAACAAACGAAGGCGTATAAGGTGCCTACACACTTATGTTTTACACCGAGACTCGCTTCCTACAGTTCCTACAAAGTTCGTATCGGATTTTCTCCCAACTTTATCTGTTAGTTTTGGCAGTACTCCCAATTTGCTCCAGATGTTGATAGAACTTCGCTAAACTTTTGTTAAGTAGTATGGACTTTTTCGCAATGTTTTTTTTATTGGCATCACTATTTATTTATCGATGAAGTGTCTGTTGTTTGAGTATCACTGAAATTAAGCAACTGATAGTCAGTCTTTAGATGGATTACCGCGAGTGGCAGTTACAACTGGACGCTACCGTGGTTCATATGATTCGATAAAATGTCGGTATAGGTTGCATCGAGTAACAAAAAGCTCATCGAGTGACAGTGTGACAGGTGAGGGTGTTACTCGTTGGGAACAAACCAATTAGAGTACCGAAATTGCGGTTGTATCAAACCCATATCACAAACAAACATCTGTTGGCCCTTTCGATGTTACGAAACCTATTATTAAGCTGTGCTTTTTAAAGCCTGTTTCTAATGGTTGTTCGGGATAATCCATCGAAAGGAAACTTAAACTCTTAAGCCTCCGGATCTAGTTTAATGTAGCCAACGTTTATCTTGGCAGCGGACAGGTTGGCCCAATGCGGATTATCACGATTAATGAATCCGTGAATCTGACCCGGTATAGGAGTATCTACAGGTAATTCATTTTTAATGACTGATTAATTGTTGTGGGCACTTCAATAAAGCCCCCGCTAACTTCTTACGACCACATGTTATTGATAATTAAGAATAAGAATAAAGAATAAGAATGTTAGAATATTTTGTGGCTCAGTTGCGAGCTTAGAGTGAACTGTATGTTTGGTTGCGGTGGAGTTTTTTTTTTTTTTTTTTTTTTATGAAAATGAAATATTAGACTTGGTCCCACTGAGCACTTGTATACATTATAATAACAAAATTATTATAAGACGGACATATACTGTGATTGACGTGTACAGAGAGAAGGGAAGTGACCAACCCCAGTGAATGTATGCACTAGAGGACGTGTGTGAAATTAGTAATGTATAATCTGGACAACCATATACTTAAATAATGTTTGTTGGGTTGCCAGCAGGAATATCCATCTATTTTTTTACCATACCTATGTTATATTTACGTTTGAACACCAACTCGCAACACATCATCAACTAGAAGACGTCCACTGCTGGACGAAGGTGTAAGGTTTACGCCTTTAAAAGGGAGGGGTTGCTATAATACCCACGCTTGGCAACTCGCAACACTAATGATTAAATCTGTGGTAACCTTATAGTTTGTCTTAGCTCTGGAACTCGAATTGAATGTTCCAATCGATTCTAGTACGAATAATCATTTTAGAGAGTTGCGGTAGAAATTAGTTTTTTAATCGAATGACCATTTCATTGTTAGATATGAAGTAAGTAATCTCATAACATAATAGTATAATCAATGTTAATAGTAGAACTTAGAAGAACATTAATTTTAAGGTTTTTTTTTTTTTACCTGTACATACAATATTTTATAAAGATAAACTCTTTATTGTGTACACACCATAAATTATTACAGTCATGATGATCAAAACAGAAAAAAATATATAGAACTAGTATAACAAATGGCGGCGTTATTGCTAAAAGCGATCTCTTCCAGGCAATTAATCTTAGGATAGAAAGGATTCGAAAAACATAAGAAGACGGGGTGTGCAATTGTGCATATGCACATGAAAAATACATAGTACATAAACTTAACATAACTTAAGTCTTGTAGGTAAGTATTCGTACATATACCTATTATTTTTCTGGTATTCAAGTAAGTAGCCTATGTGTTTGTTTAGGGTATTAGTTACCTCCAATTCGAATATTACTCAAATTGGTTGAGCCGTTACTCACCCACTGTAGGTACTGTTATATCATTTTTCTGTTGTATTTTTTTTAATACAATCTAGTGACTTGACGAGCAAGACATTCACCTGGTGGTAAGCGTCACGCCTTCCACTATCAGTAGGAGTGCTAGAATTATGAACTTGCGAACATAATGCTGCGCCGCACTGCAATGCGCTCGTCACCCTGAGATATTAGATGTTAAATCTCTTCATACACAGTAATTTCTCTGGTAACATTGCCCTTCAAACCGGAACACAGTAATGCTTGCACACTACTGCTTGGCGGTTGAATAGCTGGCAAAGGTGTGGTACTTCCCAAGGCGGACTCTGCAGTAGTCCTACCACTACGACTGTGCTGTGACTATAACTATCATTGGATAAACTTCTATTTATAATATATATGCTTAGTGGCTTAGTATAGTTGCACAGGGGTGTAAAACTACAGCTTTTTAGTATTAACTAGTGAGGCAACTTCAAAACAAATGAATATTCTATTAGCCTCGGTCTCAGTCGCAGCAAAATGCTGACTTTGCTAAAATCTGGCGATACCCACACTCTCTCAAAAGTCTGTGCTCTATATAGTTGAATATTATTATAATTTGTAAATTAAAACTATTCGTTGCGTGTCAAAAGTTATAATCATCATCATCATTTCGATTCAAGCCGTATATTTTTAATTTTACTAAATTATTTTGTATATTTTTTGTGGTGGAGACCAGATTTTGGTTAAAAAAAAGAGAAAAAAAATGCAAACACACCAAAATACACAAAGTAAATACAAAAAATATACAAAAGTTGTAATGAAGTACCTAAGTATTTGGTTGAAAAACAATTATCTCAAAATTACCTGGTAACAGTTAGTAGGTACTCGTATCTCTAATATTTTTTTAAAGTCTGGATTTAATAAATAAGAGGATCTTTTTAATTACAAATACCTAGCAGCCCCATACGACACAGATCATTGAAATTTTAGCATCTGTTTAGAAAATAAAACTTTGTGCTACAATATTAACAGAACGCAGCACTATTGGGCCCCGATATCCACCGCATTAGTGCCCAGAGGGCAAACTGGAGGCTCTTCTAAGAAGCGCCGGCAAACACTTCATCTTCCATTCATGGCACAGGAGTGCTCGAGAGGTGAATTAAGATGGACGACTCTGTGGGCCGCCATCAATTTAGAAACGGCTTTGTTTTCAAAGGCGGAATGTGTGTTAAGTTTGCGGAGCTGGGAACGTGTGATCTCTATGGTAAACTATGTGATATCTATCGCACTGGGACTCCTGGAAAACTTCAGCTTTTGTTATTGGTTTTCCTTATTTAGTCTAGCTGCTCCCCGCGGTATTACTCGCGTATTGATAAAAAACATTGATGATTATGATGATAATAAGTAGCCTATATGTTATTCTAGGAAATAAACTATCTCCATTCCGAGTTTCATCCAAATCTCTTCAGCCGTTTTTGGCGTAAAGAAGTACCAAACATGCACACACACACATACCGAAAAACGTTTTCTTGTTTATAATATTGGGCTTATCATGGAAAAAAGCTAAGCCCAGAGTTCTTTAGGAAAATGATAAGAGGAAATCTTTTTAGTGAGATTGTGTTTTATCCTATCCTTCTAATATTACAATCAAGAAAAAGTTCGGATTTGGATGTTTGTTCCTCAATATAACGCCAAAACGGCTGAATGGATATAGATGAAATTTGGTACAGATATACACTATACCACTTACCTACCTTTTATACGTTGGAATAACACAATTTCCCCCTGGAATCGCGGGTGACACCGCAGAGCACTGCTAGTCTATTTATATGTATAACACAATATTCTGTGAAAAACATGACACTGAAATTCAGAGGAACAGACAAATGTTAACGCGACTAACCCTCAAAAAACAAGTTATAAAACATTATGCAGAACTTTTACTTCTAAAAATAATTCGCGAATAGACTTTCAATAATCAGGTATAAATGTGGACGAAAGCTTGCTGAAGTACCCTGAAGTACACCTACGTAATAAAATTTTAATTATGAATTATTAGTTTAGCGGAACTCTACCCACGCAAGATATGGGTTGGTTTGTAAGATATGGTATTGGGTAACGTTATTATCTAGTCAGGCATTATAAATATATGATACACTATTTAGTGTTACACTATGTCAAATATAAACTGGATCTTACGACACAGGACTTCAACTAGGTTACACATTTTAAAATAAAATTATGCTTATTGTATTTTGCTCAATGTTTTTAAATTAGTGTTAAGTACTTCTAATACTCCTGCTGTATAATCTAATATTATAAAAGCGAAAAATGTTTGTCGGGATGTGTTTGTCTGTGTAACTGTGTAGGTACATATTTGTTACTCCTTCACAGTGAAGCGGCTGAACGGATTTGGTTGAAATTAGTATATAAGTAGCTTATACCTTAAATTAAACCATAGGCTACTTTTTATCCCAATATTATGCAAAAATATCGCTTCTAGTAAATTATTCCTGAATAGAGATTCAAATAATCAGCGTAAGTGATTAACATCGTTAAGAATACCATCATCATCACATATAAACTGTTCAATAACAATGTCAAATAATACTTAGTATGAGATCTAACTATCTCTGCAGTAAATACTCACCTAATCACTAGTCAAAACCAAATTTTGTTTATTATTTCGCTGCAACATTTATTTGTAAATTCACCCGACCCTCCCCTTCGACTCCTTTAATTGAAAGGACAATTTCACGGGCGTACCCCTTTAAGTGCTCATTGCAACTAAGTAATTCCAATTAATTGTTACAAACGGATTTGTAATCATCCGGCTGGCAATTATTACCGATGTTAAAATGTTCTAGAGGTTTAATTAAATCTTGAACGAGGACTGTAACTGAAAAAAGCAATTTCATTTGTGAGAATATTTTTTAAGAAAGTGTTAAACTACAGCAAACACATTATTATATGCTACAAATTACCTACTAGACTGCTATATTATAACTAGAATATTATTATAATCAAAAAATAGTTTCAAAACTATTTATACATAATTATTAGTTGCTCTTCGTCGTCGCAGGTAACGAAATAAATTCCGACCTATATCTACCAAAAAACAATCCGTTGTTCCGTTGCTGCATAAAAGAAGTAAACAACATTTTTTTTTTTTTTTTTGTAAATAAATAAAATAATAATAAATAATAAAATACTTTCGTGTTTAAAGTCCTTTGATTCTTCGAAACCTTTGATTCTTCGAATAGCCTAATATGTTTATAAATCAAGTTAATAAGATCTACGGAATTGTAAATTTAAACCACTAAAGCACTTTTAAAGCACTCGTTAGTGTTAGTTTATTTATGTTCTAAAAATAAAATGTTAATGTTAATCTGTGGTCAACGTTGCTGGTGCACCAGCTACCTAGCTTATTATTAATACTTCATCTGTGGTCAACGTTGCTGGTGCACCAGCTACCTAGCTTATTATTAATACTTCATCTGTGGTCAACGTTGCTGGTGCACCAGCTACCTAGCTTATTATTAATACTTCATCTGTGGTCAACGTTGCTGGTGCACCAGCTACCTAGCTTATTATTAATACTTCATCTGTGGTCAACGTTGCTGGTGCACCAGCTACCTAGTTTATTATTAATACTTCATCTGTGGTCAACGTTGCTGGTGCACCAGCTACCTAGCTTATTATTAATACTTCATCTGTGGTCAACGTTGCTGGTGCACCCGCTACCTAGCTTATTATTAATACTTCATCTGTGGTCAACGTTGCTGGTGCACCAGCTACCTAGCTTATTATTAATACTTCATCTGTGGTCAACGTTGCTGGTGCACCAGCTACCTAGCTTATTATTAATACTTCATCTGTGGTCAACGTTGCTGGTGCACCAGCTACCTAGTTTATTATTAATACTTCATCTGTGGTCAACGTTGCTGGTGCACCAGCTACCTAGCTTATTATTAATACTTCATCTGTGGTCAACGTTGCTGGTGCACCAGCTACCTAGCTTATTATTAATACTTCATCTGTGGTCAACGTTGCTGGTGCACCAGCTACCTAGCTTATTATTAATACTTCATCTGTGGTCAACGTTGCTGGTGCACCAGCTACCTAGCTTATTATTAATACTTCATCTGTGGTCAACGTTGCTGGTGCACCAGCTACCTAGCTTATTATTAATACTTCATCTGTGGTCAACGTTGCTGGTGCACCAGCTACCTAGCTTATTATTAATACTTCATCTGTGGTCAACGTTGCTGATGCACCAGCTACCTAGCTTATTATTAATACTTCATCTGTGGTCAACGTTGCTGGTGCACCAGCTACCTAGCTTATTATTAATACTTCATCTGTGGTCAACGTTGCTGGTGCACCAGCTACCTAGCTTATTATTAATACTACTTTAACATAATATTTTGCTGTGTACTGTTTATTGACTCTTAAATAAATAACTAAAACAAGTAGGTTTTACAATACAATGTAACTTTATTGCACACCAAAAATATAGAACAACTTACAACTAATCAGGGTACATTATTATTACAGTGTATTACTTCCTGTAAGGATAAAGAAGATAACTATTCAAAATGAATTCTCGCACAATTAATTGTAATATTATAACTCGTATAGTAATAGAATGTAAATTTTTTTGACGGCAGGTACACTCCAAGTCTACTTTTGTTAATTTCATAATTTGTTATATTATATATATATACAAGCAAGAAAGAAATAAAAAGAAAGATATTTTTTTTATAAAAAACATGTTGATCATAAGTTATAATTTTATTTATCTTGTCTCGATGGAACAGCTCCTTTTTAAGAGTATCCCTATTCATAAGCTTGCGCTATTGTAAACACAAAGAATTCCACGAGCCCAAGGTTTCATGAGGTGCTAAAAGCACTTTTGTGAGGAAGGCTCTCATCGTGATGCTTCTATTCAATCTCAGTATGTCGATAAATAAAATTTGGGATACGTGAACATTGAACAGCTTGGGTTCATTTCACATCCTACGTTCTATTATGAAAACAATGTCTATTGAATTAAGACTACAATAAGAAAGTAAAGTAGGTATTGGAGCATCATAGCTTGAAGTTCTGTAAAATATCACCAAAGCAAAGATAATATACTATACTAGTAACCAAAGTTAGTCTTCGGAAAGTCAGTCTTTGGATTTATGAAAACAATCAATGTCTGTAAACATGCAAAGGAGCCGTAATTATAATTTAGGCGTAAATCCTGTCTCTAACCCCTGTTTAATTAAAAAGCTCAACGTGCAAGTGGGTCCTAATAGGGCATCATAACACGGGGCCCTGCGTGTAGTCCTTGACAGAAGAGCTCGCTTGCAGCCTGCCTGAGGGCCTGTTTGGGTAAAGCAGGTTGTTTCATGTAACAGCGCACTGCAGGGGTGCACTAACCAACTCTATAAACGTATACCTAACTGCGCTCATATTTTTTGCTATCTTATAGAAACCGTAGATTTCCGAAGCTTTACGTTAATTAGGGGCTTAAGAACCTTACAGACCTAAATTAAATAAAAATGTATTGAATCTAAATGAAAGCCTTAAGAAACTAGTAACAGCGACATCGGAGTGACGGGAAAGAGAATGTATCGTTTAAACGAGTTGAGTTTTTTTTTTAAATTTCAAATGACATATTCTTTTCCGGTCCATTAGCTTTTCGTAGAAGGAAAACATCGTTAGGAAACCTACATTTGTCCTTGATTTTTCCGGAGACAAAAAAACAGTTTCGTATGTGAATGCGGCGACGTGCTTTCGAGAGTAATTGTGATCAGCAATGGGGTGTTAAACACTGGAGTGTCCGTCAAAATGTATATGCTATGTGTAGCACTAGTGGCGTAAAAGTGTTTCTAAAAGATTACCGGTGTTAAGCAACGGGCGATCCAGGCAGTCTTCGGAAGGGTGACTGGCATTAACATTTGAGCGCTACCGTGGGTCGGATGATAGTTTAAACTGTCGGTTCTGATTCTTTGTTCTATATTTCAATTCTATTATAATTCTGGAGTATAATTTAATGATTATGGTACACACACAGTATATTGTTTGACTTGATATGGAGTATTTTTCGGTAGATAAGATACTTCAAATGAACTCTAGCGCAAACCAAAGTGCGCAAGCTTATTTTCATCAAAATAGGACGTGTTTTCAGCGGTCTGAAACGAATACGTTCATAAGGATGAGTATATCTACCTCTGTAAATTTGGCGGGAATGTTAAACAACAGCTTGTTTCAACTTTACATTCAAACTACGTAGCGCAGCAGTTCCTGTACCTAGGCTTATAGTAGGCGTGTAAATTACTGACACTTCCCTCTTCCCTCCCAGAGGAAATTAATGTTTCGTATGACAATAAACTTTATTACGGCACGACGGTGACGATAAATTAAAAAAAAAATGCTCGACGGACGCTTTAGGAACAAAGGCGTTTGTAAGCGCGCTTGGATTTTACGGCCGGAATGTGTAGGTCGCTAGGTAATTTGTTGACGAATTGCCACAAAGAGATTTTATTAGCTATGGGCACGTTTCCATCAAAAAGCGTCAATAAAATATGGCGTGTCACATGTACTACGTCCTTTATTTCATTAAATATTTTATTCGGACTACAGATTTGGTAGAGTACTAAATTAGGTGCCGTTCGTAAATTACCGGTTAAGAGCCGGTCATGAACATAAAATTGATTTTTTACTTATCACCATATTTTATTGTTAATATGGTAAGCATTTTGCATTTTAAGCAACTTTATTACTACAAATTTGGCTAAAAATAGGCCGCCGTATTGTAGAACATACCGCAATGACAATCCGGATAAACGTTGATCCGCCGTATTACAAAACGACACGGTTTTGTAAAATGGCTAGCCGTTATGTATTAAAGCGAATTCTACGATTCGGTTGCAACATATACACTATTCGTATTTTTTTTTATTAGTTCTGTTGTTGTGTGGCAATTTATTGTTGTTTTTTTTTGACAAATAACATTATTTTACAAGGTAACCATTATACAATGTGCATAGACAAAGTTGTTTACAATGATGAGTACACACCCTTCAGTATTTAAGCACCAATTTGTTACACATTGTATAAAACTTTTGCTATATTTTGTGATAAAATAAACTAACAAAATGTTATACAATATTACATAACAGCTGTGAGGGCTAGGTACTTAATCAAGGCATCTTTACTTTACTTTAAATAAAAATAATATTACTTACACACTTGAGATCAGCATTTTATTTATATCGTGTTATGTACAGGATTGCAGACAGAGAGTAATATTATTCGACTGTATAGTTCATTTATTATACTGAAAATAAACAAAGTAAGTGATTCTGTTTATCTTATACTCTTTTTACGTCAATGGGGACGTAAAAACTTATTTACTACCAACTTTACCTATAAAGTACTGACGTTTTATTGAAGTTTTATCGCATTTAGCAAAATTTGGAGAGTGAAAGCAATGTAATGAACAGTAAAACTTAACTAACGATGTTTTGTAGGTAGAAAGAAACAGAATGGCGGCCGCAGGTGCTTGGCATAAAGGTAGATTGCGCTTTCGTTTATTGGAAACCTTTACAACGTCAATATACACTGTTTTGAATATACCTAGTAGTTTATGTAGGAAAATGTAGAATCATCATTCGGAGTAAAAGATAAGATAAGATAAGATAAATTTATTTTATAAAAAACTTAAGCACTAAATAGAAACACCTTAGCAGTAACAGATATATATGGAAAAACAATAGATTATCTGTCGGTGTGCACTGGATCCCACACTAGGGTGACCTGTGTCGTGGGCTCCAGGCTCTTCCTTTTTGAATTTAGAAGGAAATTAGGCAAGTAAGTAATATAATGACAAAAAAAAGTAAATTTAAGTATAACAAAACAATAGAAAAACATGCAAAACTATAGAAGCCTCGGGTAAAAGTTCGCTGTGGTGATCTCCCTATTTTAGTACCTACCCATTTTTGTCGATTGAACTTAGGAGTCCACGCTTCCTTTGCTCCAACAACACCCCTTTTTTTTAAAACGTGTTTCCACAGCGCGTAAGTCCTAGCGATTATCCTGAACTTTATCATGTATTTATTTGAACTGGCGTTCCACAGGCAAAACGTTTCGCAAATGTGGCCAAATCAAGTTTTCTTGTTAATCGTTGCTTATATCTATCTGCTCTTGGTGAGGGCGTTGTCGATAATCTAATCCAAGGAAAATACTGGGTACTGTACCTTGTTTTAAGAATCTATGCAGCTATTGACGGCCTGAAAGTAGATTTGAAGGTTAGTTTGTAGATTTGTAGTTTGTAGGTAGTTGTTTACATTTTATGTTGGACAGAGCTTTAATTAGCAAGGCAAAGGATTGCTGTAAAAATCAGTATATTATGTAGATTCTCCTTGGTAACCCGAGTCTAATAAGAGTAAAACCAAAAATTGTAGAAAAATTACAACAAAATGTATGAGATTGACAGTTGACTAGTAACCAAATCACAACACTGTTAGTGAGTTTGTTTGGCAAGCCCTCCGGCAATCTGCCGTCAAAGTGCTTGCTGGATTAATTTAATATCGCCCTACCTTGGGCGAAGTTTCCTCTATTAATTCACCGTACGTGTCGCTGTCTTCAAAGTACAGAGCGCTTCGATCAATATGGACAGATCAATTTATAATTATGTTAAGTAAGAGAGTAAGTTCGTAAGGTTGATTAACCCTAGAGTCATATGCCGTCCGGAGGCCATATGACTTACCAGAAGTAGTTCTAGAAATATAGAAAAAAAAATATTATCCGTCCCATGCCGTATCCGAAGACTGTTTGGAACTTGGAGGATCCAGGCTGGGTATATAATCAAAGGTTTGGAATATACTTTGATTAAGTACCCAGAGAGCTAGATCCTCCAAGGGAATGTACGTTGGTTAACATCGTTGATCGTTTGGAACCACTTATTCAAGCTATGCCACGAGCGCTTCTTCCTTATGGTGATTAATTATGGAGAAGATTATGGAGAAATAACAAGATGTTTTGAGAAAACCATAATGAACCACTTTGAAAACTCTAAATAACATTATTTTGATGCTCATTATTTATTTTTAACATTTTAGATTTGACTTTTAGCGTAACATAGCATGTACAATATTATTCAAGAACAAGTATACCCAAATATACTTAGGCAGTTAGGCAGGTACTTAAATCTAATAACTTCGAATGCAAACGTATTTATTTTACCTACTTTATGTAAAGGTAGAAATTCTCAGGTATTTGAACTAAGGCACCGCGTTACCTAATGTAAGAAATTCTTTCAGTAAATATGGCTCAAACGCTTCGGCTTGAAAATTGCTTAGTAATAATTTAGAGAAAGAAACGGAGCGGCTGTGTCTGTGCCTACATATATTTTGATCTGAGTCTAGATTATAACTATAATATTTTTTTGTTCTAACGCAAGTAAATTAGAGAAAGTTCCATGGTGCTATGTAGTATTGTAGAGGTAGATAGGAGTCTGTAAAAAAAGGTGCAACTTTACCTTTACCATGGGGTATGGGCAAAGGTAAAGTTGCACCTTTTTTACACATGCATTCGGGTCACCTGATTATGTACAAGTACATTTAAAAAATATTTAACCGACTTCCAACACCTCGAGAGTATACACTAACAAACAAAAAAAAACGGTCCACAATTGATGGAGAAATCGGTGAACATACATACAGTCAAACATAGAACCTTAACTTTGTCCTTTTTTGAAGTCGGTTTAACAATATAAAGATTATTTAAAAAAAACCGTGTCAATCACAGAAAAGCGAAAGCCCAACTTCTTAGGTGTCAATACTCAATACTCTTGAATGTAGCGCTCGTGGCGTAGCTTGTCTAGGTGATTCTAAATGATCATCGATGTTAAGCAACGGACGTTCCGGTCAGTCTTGGGATGGGTGACCGTGAGTGGCATTTATTTCTGAGCGCTACCGTGGGTCGGATGACACGCTAAATTGTTGGTCCCGGTTGTTTGTTCTAGTTTCTATAACAACAACCGTCAGCCATGTCAGAGGCCTTCGGGCGGCACATTAACTCTGACATAGGGCTGGCCACTCAGCCTATACGAACTTAATCTTGAATACTCTTGTTTTAATACTCTTGTTTGAGATATATAGTTTTTTCGGTAAATCTCTAAAATACTAGATGTAAACTGCGCTTTACCTGCGATTTTGCGATTTCTCTACCTTTGTGTAAAAAGAAACATAAAAAAACCGAAAATTTATTTCATTCAATGCAGCAGCTAAATCGCAATAAACTAGCCTACTTGCTTGACGTGGAAGCTAAATGAATAAGCAAAGGTGCATGAATACAGATTTATTATTTTTGGATTCATAGCCACTCTATTTATTAAAGCTGTCACAGACGACGAAAATGCTATAATATTTCATTTGACAAAATATCGCTAGCCATACAATTTTGAAATATATATTATTTTCGTCATTTGTTCGTCATTTGTTTTGTATGAGTAGCGATATTGAAATATGTTCTAAGATACGAGGGCTACACTAAAAGTATCGGGAATGGAATATTTCCACTGTTTCTGTCATATTAAAATCTTTTTAATTGAAAACTCCTTGGTTTTAAAAATCGAATACCATTTATTTATTTAAAAAAATATTCTCGGTCTTGTCACAAGGTTTTGTCAAACTTGTTTAGTCGTTGAGAAAATGGAATTGACTCGAGAAAATTCAAGAGCGATGATTTATTATGACTTTCGAAGTGGTTTAACACAAAAACAGTGTGTTGACCGGATGATTTCTGCATTTGGTGATAAAGCCCCATCCAAAACCACAATTTATCGCTGGTTTGCTGAATTTCAACGTGGACGTGTCAAGCTCAGTGATGATCCCCGTCAAGGTCGTCCAAAAACTGCAGTCACCCAAGAAAACGTTGATGCTGTGCGTAAGCTGATTGAGGAAGATCGACATGTGACATACCGCGAAATTCAGGCAACTTTAGACATTGGCATGAGTCAAATACAAATAATCTTGCATGAAAAATTTGGTGTAAAAAAGTTGTTTTCCCGATGGATACCGCATTCGCTCTGTGAAGAGCAAAAAGCGGCTCGCGTTACTTGGTGCGTCAGAACTCTCGAAAGATTCCACGCAGGATCCTCAAATGCTGTATACAACATCGTATCAGCACCCTTATCATGGACGTTCGTGATTTTGATTGTGAGCGTGCGCGAGCAGGAGGGCGCATGGCGCGAGTGTGTTGGTACGAGCAGGATGGCATGCTATCGCAATCGGAATCGCGAACGTCCATGATAAGGGTGCCTGTGACGAATCCTGGATATACGCGTACGAACCCGAAACAAAAAACCAGTCACGAGTTTGGGTGTTCGAAAATGAGTTAAAGCCAACAAAAATTGTTCGTTCACGGAGTGTTGCAAAAAAAATGGTGGCCACGTTTGTCTCCAAAACCGGCCATGTTACGACTATTCCTCTTGAGGGACAAAGAACGGTTAATGCAGAATGGTATGCTAGCATTTGTTTGCCACAGGTCGTTTCTGAACTCCGTAAAGAGAACTGCAACCGCCGCATCATCCTCCATCACGACAATGCGAGTTCTCACACCGCGCACAGAACAAAAGAGTTTTTAGAGCAAGAAAACATAGAATTATTGGACCATCCGCCGTACAGCCCCGACCTAAGCCCTAATGATTTCTATACTTTCCCTAAAATAAAGAATAAATTGCGTGGACAGAGATTTTCATCACCTGAAGAAGCTGTGGACGCCTACAAAACGGCCATTTTGGAGACCCCAACTTCCGAATGGAATGGTTGCTTCAATGATTGGTTCCATCGTATGGAAAAATGTGTCAAATTTCGCGGAGAATACTTCGAAAAGCAATAAATATATTTTTAAATAGTAATGTTGTGTCACTTCCTTGATTCCCGAAATTTTCAGTGCCGCCCTCGTAACAGTAAATATTGTAGTATCTTCATCGTGTGTGACGGCCTTTAAACTTGAACTTGAGACAATCTATCAATATACTCTCCACTCAATCCACCCAAAATCGTACCTACTTACTTAGTTAATTCATCTTATATAAGAATAAACTTACGTGTTTATAAAACTTGAACTTGAGAAACTCTGTCAATATACTCTCCACTCAATCTACCTAAAAATTTACTTACTTACGTATTTAATCAACCGTATATAAGTATAAACACGTAATTTTCCTTTGGAGTAAGATTATAAAATGCAAATACCCACCAAGTAAACCTAGTTCTAGAAGGTCAAGAACCTCTGGTCGTGAACTTATCTAACCGCTGCTCGCGAATGCCTCAAGGGTTACATTTACATTTATACTTACAAATGCAATAGCCACCATTCAGCCTTGTAGTAAAGTGCTTTTTACGTTAAACTGACTCGGTTAAAACTGCAGTTACATTCATTATTATGTCTACTCTAAAGAGAAGTGGAGAAAGTTCAACGTTAAAATACCCTTTGTTTTTGATTTATGTGTCTCTTGGTACCGTTTTTGTAAGTTGGTATCGTTGAACTTAAGAATAGAGCGTTTTTGTGGAATGTGAAATGGATGTTGCTTTTTAAATTAACTATTAGTGTGTTTGTTACAAAGAAACTGTACTGAATAATCAACCCTATTACAAAATAAGCTCAACAGAAGCCTTAGCTAAAACCTATAATTCCATAATGAGAGACTTGATACTACTTGTATCTCTACATTAGCCATATAGAAACGTGCCATATACTTAGAAGTAATCATCCTATACACTTAATTAACCTATACTATACTTAATTAAGTTGATTAAAAGTTATAATTTGGCAGTGCGGCGCAGGATTGTATTCGCAAGTTCACAATTCTGTCACTGCTACTGGTGGTAAACTTCACGCCTGCCATTAGCAGTATCAGTGCCAGAATTGTGAACTTACGAACAAAATCCTGCACCGCACTGCACTGCGTTCGTCACCCTGAAATATTAGATGTGAAATCTCTGATGCCCTGTAATTTCTCCGGTAACAATGCCTTTCAAACCGAAACTCAGTAATGCTTGCACACTACTGCTTGGCGGTTGAATAACTGACATGGATGTGGTTCTTCCTCAGGCGGATTCTGCAATAGAGCTCTACCACTACAAACCTACTTCAAAGGTACCTCTAAATACGCACTCTATAGATCTGGGTTATAAAAACATATTATGTCATAACGAGCTTATATAGACCTTATGTAAATATAGCGTGAATTCTGTAGCTGTAGTATGCAGATTTAACAAAACCTTTAAAAATCCGCCAACGCACAAACGCAGTAAACCACACGCCCAAGGGTCGTTTTACACACATATTTTCAGGATACCACTAAATATGGTAGATAACGTACTTAGGAACATACTCGTAAATACCGGGCTTCATTTTCATCTGAGTATGTCTGCTCTACAGAGAAGTGGAGAAAGTTCAACGTTTAAAATACCCTTTGTTTTTGATTTATTTGGCCAAAATGCTGGCCTTTATTTGGGCCAGAAAATTTGCCTCGCAATCCAGCGGGGCAACGTGGCCAGCATTTTGGGCAACACACATTGGGCACATTACCCGAAATTAGAGACCGTTTAAACTATCTATAGGTTTGCTACCTATAGATACTTTAAGCGGTCTCTTATATCGATTGATTAATGTTTTAATAATAGTTTAATTTATACAGCTTAAGTTGATTGCAAGTATATAACTGGTAAAATTAAGATGTCATCCATTTTGATTTAATTAATTACTAATAGGACAATGTGACATGTGACACTGTCACATGTTTATTTTAAAGTTCATTTTCCAATAAACTATCTGAGTATGTTATGTACCTACTAATTTACTACACCAAGACCAATTTCAATTACTCATATTGCTTGGTGATTTATAATGCGATCACTCGCGATAATGTGAGCACTCGCGTGTTGAGTCTTTTTTAATTAAAACTAAATGCACTGGAGTGAACGCTTTTCATTGACTTTACTTTTTATAGATAAACGTTGATATGAATCGATTTTATTTTTAGCTTGATTGTACTTATCTTGGACAGAGTAGATATACAAATGAATAAAAATAAATCAACTTTCAGATATTAGTGGTTATTTTAAGTTTATTTTTTGTACTACTCATTATCGGTAAGTATCTCTTATCACAAAGATCTCACTAATATTATACAATGCAAAAGATTGAGTTTTGGCGGGAACACGGAAAAAGCATGTCGTTGCATTTTATAATTTTCTTAAACTTGTGTTTTTTCGCGAATTAATGATTAAAAATGGTGGTGTTTTATTCATTGAGTGTTGAATTATATGCACGAGTGTGGGCAAGTGATATAATGTGGTGATACATGTCTTTTCGTGTTGTTTTCAAAATTCAATAGAAGAATGCAAACGAGAATCAGGTAGGTTTAAGTACTCCTTTTGTACAAAAGTACAAATAGGCATCGTGTACACTATTTATGAGAGAAACTGGTGAGCGATTCTCCATACAAACGTATTCCCCTATTTTATGCCTAGATAATGCCTCTAGAGCATTATTTTTAGAATTTCTAGTCTACTGTAGAAATGTCTTCGTAATTTTTTTTTCAGCAACTAATTGCTAAAGTATATACAACTCTCCAAAGATTACTATGAAAATATTTAAAGCGTTATATTTCTTTTAGCAATTAGTTGCTGAACAAAGGAAATGACAGAGACATGTCTACGGTAGACCTAAACCTTATAAAAAAAAATTTGCTCTAGAGGCGATATCCAGGAAGATAATAGGGGAATACGTTTGTATGGAAAATTGCTCACCGGATGCCCTCTTACAGAGGCAAAGGTTGTTTGTTGTAGAGTAGTAATGTGAATGTACAAGGATATCCGCAACTACTGATAACCGATCAAAAATATATTTCACTGTTTTCACTGAGGAAGCCAGAATTTCTCAGAATTACAAATATATTTAAGTGGGTTCTCCCTTGTTTCTTATAACAACTTTTCCTATAATTTCACTTTATATAATTTCAGTTCATATAAAATTAGTTCGCATAATTATTCATTTAATCAAATTTTTATTTACTATAATATTATTTGGAATAATCATTCATTTCACATAATAGTTCACCTTGAATAATATTGTTTGAGCTAATATTTATTCACATTTATTTCTGTTAAATCTAACCAATTGGTAGGTACGTATCAAAATATTTATAAATTTACAAAATACAGATGGGGGGGGGAAGTAGGTTTTAATAAAAAAACAAGTTCACGTTCAAGAACACGTTCTGACGCATGTTGCCTGTCTCGGTTCTGTAACAGGAAAAGACTCGGGGTGGGCTCCCGCCTGAAGCTCTAGCGCTTTTTATATACACTCTAGGGATAGGGACTACAAGCCTAGGTGGAGTCGGGGTGCTCTGATTTGCATCTGTCACCCATTCTGAACCTAACCAACTTAAGTCAGGTATACGAAAAAGGATTAGATAAAACAAAAATCACACCAAACTAATATTATATCAAATTAACATTATATCATTTGAACATAAGCGCAACCGTTGTTATATCAAACAAATGTTATTTGAAACAAAAATTATGGAAACTAAAAATATGCCAAACGAATATTATACGAAAAGTTGTTCGTTGAAGTGAAATTTTATGAAACGTAGTTATATGAAACGGCGGAGACCCATCTAAGTGGCCATTTTGTTCACAAATTTTGTGAAACCACAAAGAACGCTAGTGGTAGTCTACATAATAATATATTACACAAATTTCCACATCTCTAATATCTCCTATCTTTGAAAAATTTAACAGAATATATAAATATGAGAATAAATAATAGTAAACCTACCGCAAAACCGCAATACGAAGCTTAATGAAGCGAATGACGTTACAAAATCTAGCCCACCGACTGACTGTTAAAAGCCGCACCGTAATATTTATACCGAGGCACCTCCTGAGCCCAGGAGTTGCACGGGTTTGCACAGGAAATTAACTACTCCATCTATTTCAATAGGGTCCCGCCCACCGACGGATGACTGCGGGTCGTATTGGAATAACAAAGAGATACCTTTCAATGTTTACACACCCATACTTGCTGTTTGCTGTCCATTTTAAAGGCTTTGATATACCCAGTGGCATTAGATAGGGTTGCCACCTAATCAATACGGATGTTCTAAATTAAGTAATCACACATGTTATAAATACGGCTATACGGTATACAATTGTTTTATAAAGTTCTGATGTATTACACTACTTATTTTTAAACAATCAAGTGACGAGACGAGCAAGACGTTCGCATGGTGGTAAGCGCCACGCCTGCCACTAAGAGTAGCAGTGCCAGAATTGTGAACTTTCGAACACAATCCTGCGCCGCACTGCACTGCGCTCGTCACCCTGAGATATCAGATGTTAAATCTCTTCATGCGCAGTATTAATTTCTCTCCTACCTACTTATTGTAGTGGTAGAACTCTACCACACTTTTGCTAGTTATTCAACGAATAAAGTAGCACACAAATATCGTACAACTAGGGTAGTACCACGCCTTTGCCAGTTGTTCAACGACCAAACAGTAGTATAATGCAACCATGAAGTACTGTGTTTCGGTTTGAGGCCAATGTTACCAGATAAATTACTGGGCATGAAGAGATATTTTGACATCTAATATCTCAGGGTGACGAGCGCAGTACAGCATTTTGTTCGCAGGCTTATAATTCTAGCATTGCTACTGTTATGTGGTGGGATGCTTAGCACCAGGCAAAAGTCTCGCTAGTCTTGCCACTCCATTGCATAAAAATAATTATAGCCTGGCGGAAGAAACTCATAATGATAGTGAAAACCGTAACATAAATCCGATGCGTTATTTAGTAGAACTTTAGAAACGGAGACACGCGACATGCGAATTCTTTTTATATCTATCAGTGAAGTGTGATATGATTTGCTACTCGTAGATAGATATGATGATGATTGATTACAATGATATTGTCTTCACAGATTTATGGTTGCTTCTTACTTAGATATGAGTATTATCTTTACGCTACGTATTTAAATTTAGAAACTTATCAATAAACGCGGTTTTATCGAAAATGTTAGGCAATTAGTATGTGTACCTACCATTGAACTCATAAAAAACGGGAGAAACGGCACTCGTGCCTTGAATATGGCAATGTCAAATCAGGCGACGTCTCCTGATTGAGTCGCAGTCGCAACAGGAGTAATAATTATTCAAACAAGTGCGTAATAGTGGTATTTAAAGCTATCTCATGTGCGTGACTGCCTGCTTGTCTTCCTGTCTTTGTCATTCATTAAAACATAATTATCATACAATTGAAGTGTAGCTGAGTGTACATTATTTGCTTGTGTTATATTTTCTCCACTTTATATTATCGAAATACTAGTGCGTACCGCATCTCCACTTTTTTTGTTTAAATCAATATACACGTATGGTAAGTACCTACAGTATATTTTTCTGGTATTAAATATATGGGTAAAACTGGCCATTCCGAACTTACATCCAATCTGTTGATCCGTTTCTTATTGAAGAAGTAACAAACATGCAACAAAATCTTACTTTTTTCATAGTATTACTGTAGTTGTATTGTTATTGCCCGAGAATTATCTTATACATTTTTATATTGTCTCAATTTATAAAATTAAAAATTATTAGCCAAACACCAGTACACCTCGCAGAACTTTGTCTCAGTGTAGGTCCTCTGGGCTATTAGTTATACTTATATAAGCTGGCTGTTATTTATTATGGCGCTACTAATCTAGTTAGTTTAAAGCAGTTACTTATTTTTCAATGATTAATGTATTTATTTTACCGAGATGCTGAAATAACATTAACAAGCTAATAACTTTAAAATTTTGCCCAATATTTCATAAACCGATTTTATCAATTCAATATCGCTTTCCACGCACCGCATGGCTTGACTTAACTGGATTAATGTATCAAAAAGTTGCTTAATGTCGTAAGTTGGTTCACCATTATGTAACTTTGATAATTACTGTGATTTCAGCCCTCGTTAACTGTTTAACTTACACGGAACATCCTGTATAAAATGATCAACCCAATTTTAAACCGAAAATTGATAATGGAGGGTGAAAATAATGTGTTTAGAAAATAATCCAGATTAGAAAGATTTCTTTATTATCCATAATTTACTTATATCAATAAAATTTGATCCGAATAACAATATTAATGCGAAATTCGTGAATACCCATGTGTGCATAAGCAACTTGTTAACGGTATAACGGCTCAATGGATTAGGGTGAGATTTGGAATGAAGATAATATAGCATAAAATACAATTGCAAAATTATAATCTACATTTTAAACTTTCTTATGCCGCGAATTTTTTTATTCCTATATTGCTAAACAAACACGTATTTTTCTTATTGCACTTTTAGATTATTTCAATCGCAGTTTAGTAATAAAGATCTTTTCTCTAAGGCACCCATTAACTACGCTCGTGGCGTAGCTTGTCTAGGTGATTCTAAACGATCACCGATGTTAAGCAACGGACGGTCCGGTCAGTCTTCGGATGGGTGACCGTGAGTGGCATTTATTTCTGAGCGCTACCGTGGGTCGGATGACACGTTAAATTGTTGGTCCCGGTTGTTTGTTCTAGTTTCTATAACAACAACCGTCAGCCATGTCAGAGGCCTTCGGGCGGCACATTAACTCTGAAACTAGGGCTGGCCACTCAGCCTATACGAACTTACTTACTTACTTACTTACTTACAATTGAACATACTCAAAGATTTTTGTAAAACATACTAACTACTTAGTTAACGAACGCTAGATGGTAGTCCTTTGAAAAGTACGTATAAAAGAGACTTTCTTGAAACCTAGTTTCTCAAGTTACACAAACAACCTCCTTATGTTTTCTCCTACTTATCCGCTAATGAGACAAAGGCACGCACAAGAACATTGCTCGTGTGTCGTGTAAGTACGTAGATAACAACGAGCTCGCCTATTAAATCGTGTTGAAATCCTACCTGACATTTCAATTATGGTACACACTAGTATGTGATATAGATGTAGGTGTATTTAGCTATGTACTTTGTACTTAAGTGACGAGGCGAGCAAGACTTTCTTCTGGTGGTAAGCGTCACACCTGCCACTACTGTGAATACATCTTGCGCCGCACTGCACTGCGCAACCTGAGATCCCTATTAGATCTCTTCATACCCAGTAATTTCTCTAGTAAATTTGCCCTTTAAACCAGAACACAGTAATGCTTGCACACTATTACTTGGCGGTTGAATAACTAGCAAAGGTGTGGTACTTCCCCAGGAGGGCTGTGCAGCCACCACTACAAAATTTTAAACAAAACGTTTAATAAATAAGCCAATTTAAAAAAAAAACACTGTAGTTTATTTAAAATGGAGTTGGAAGTAGATTCAGGAACGATGCTCGATAGTTACTGTTTTGCTCGATTGGTATTGACTCCATAATACACATTTTGGTGTAAAAGCACGTAATAGCATTCCAACTCAAAATATGTGTCTCTCAAAACTGTTATTTTAATAAGTAGCAAACATATCTAATTTTATATAAAACTAGAGATCGCCTGCGACTTCGTCCGCGTACGGAAGAAATTCAGCCCGCTTCCAAAATTCACCACTTTAAATCATCCCGAGCAATTTTTTAGCCCCCAAATTCCCTCCAACTCTACCGACTCTACCAACTCCCCCCAACCTGTAACCCCCCTCTCCTTGAATGAACTATCCAAATCCAAATTTTCGTGACTAAAAGTACAAAAACAAAGGACCTTCATACAAACGTTTCTCCCCCTTTTCCACCCCTTAGGGGTCGAATTTCGAAAAATCCTTTCTTAGTATACATCGCATCGAGACGAATACACCCTCCAAATTTCAAGTCTGTACGACCATCGGTTTGGGCTGTGCGTTGTCTGTCAGTAAGTCAATCAGTCAGGACAGAGCCTTTTATATATTTAGATTAGATTAGATATGTTTTTATATACATTTTATTTCAATTATTCATGATTGAAATTGAATCCCTAAACTTATGAAAGGTTTTTTAAAAAACGTTCCGAACGTTCTACACCAGTCCAGTCGGCCAATTCACCTTTGTGGCCCTTAACAGCAACACTTTATGATAAGTCATATTTTTGTGACTAAATGACTATATTACACTGACTTATCGCTTTATTAATTGTTTTATTCCGTGACGGAATAGTCACGGTCTTTTATATTAGACTCGAGATTAGCTAAGGGGAGCATTTTTTTTTCTATTTAAGTCATTATTCAAAGTGGTTCAGTTTAGTTTCAAATTAAGCTGACGTAATCACTTTAACTCTCATTTACGTTTGAAAAATGTTGACGTGGATTTGTTTAGTCAGCGAGCTTATTGTCTGATAGTTAACAAAGAAAATAGGATTGGATTGAATGATTGTAGAGCAGAAGCGATAGCAATTTTTATGTGGTAATTACTTCAGAGGTAATGACAGAAATACGAATAAGTACCTAAGTTAATCCGTTTTGCTAAGAAATTATTTCATTATACTTAATGCAAAAATGTTTGAGTCTGTGTATCTATGTGTGTGTAAACAGCACTATTTTTTATGAATGTCTAAAACTTTTAGGCGCCATTGTACTCATCATTATGAACAAATTTTCCTATGGGAGCCTGCTGAAAAAAAAATCTGCTGTTCCATACATTTTGTCCAAGGTCAATGAACTTTTTGTATGGAACAGCTGTTTTTTTTTCGCGATGTCAGGGTTGGTTCCCATAAGAAAAGTTGTTCATAATGATGAGTACAATGATCCTTTAAAGTTTTAGACATTTATGAAAAATAGTGGTTTATACGGGTATACCTTTCTACCTTCTCAACAAAGTACGAGAAAATAAGTCACATCAACAGCCGCAAGACGTCCACTGCTGGACGAAGGCCTCTCCCACACAAGTAAGAGTAACATAAGTAACATAAGTAATATAGTTTTATTTAGTTGAAGATAGTATTACGCTGATTTAACACACAGGATAATATTCAGAAAAAAAAATGGTTTCTGTATTACAGCGGGTAAAAAGCGGGTAAACGGTAAAAGCTCTCATCTCACAAATTCATTCTCTTGTTATAACGTTTAATTAACTATATCACAACTTCAGCTTCGATATAATTAAAGTTTGCAGAGAAGTACGAGCTTGTAGCGTCTGACATACGGATAGCAATAAGGGCCTAGGCATACTAGCAAACTAGCATCAGCGATGGGTAATTCACTCGCTTTTTGGAAAGTTGGTCCGAAATTCAAAGCTCATTGACGCATAAAAGGCGAACAAGCTCTTGGGCTTTCGATGGCTGAACGCTTGTATTGTCAATCCTTCAGCTCTTCTCAGGGCGTAACCTGTAGAAGCGCTGAGATTCCATATCAATAGAATCGCTATTTAAAACGCAACATTCTGAGACTATGGTCAACACAGCTATAGTATTATTATACCAAAAGAGATGTAGAATTAATATAGTTTTTAAAACATACGAGTTTAATAATGCGATCGAACACAGCAAGTCTCCAAAGCTCGAAACAGCATCGGTGCAGTCGCAAAATAACGATCGCTGCTTTGAACAGCATCGTGTGTGCTGCTCTGTTAAGCATCGCTCTAAGTGTAGTGTAGTAAGTAAAGTGTAGTTACATTGACAAGTCGTCGTTTTAGCCACAAAACGTCCTTTGCTGGACAAAGGCCCTTAATAGTGGGGTGTTGCCATAATGTATGTATCATAAGTATGTATTTACGAAAAAAACATGTATATAAGTATTCTATCAGCTATCTGGTTTCCATAATACAAGCTTTGCTTAGTATGGGGCTAGATGGCGCTGTGTGTAATAAATGTCCGCCCAATCCCCACGCTTGGCAGGCGGCTTGGGGATCGCAGAATGCTCACCATCGTTATCCAAGAGGACGCTGCTGTCCGTCCTCCGATGGGTCTGGTTGCAGTTTAAGGACATAACTAGGTCCAGGTACATTGACAAATATCAAATTATTATTATAAATCATAAATAAACTCTTTATGTCTTGTACCGCTGCCTAATTTCTTCCAACAGACAGACAAGTAAACCGTATTTGATTAAATTTGACGTGAAAGTAGGTACGTAATGGAAGGTGTCAACATTAGGATAAACACAGCATGTTTGTTTAAGGAAAAATATGAAAAATCTAAGCAGTAAGTCATTAACAGCGAATAGATAGGATAAAAATACGCAACCTCTTTCACATTACGTATTTTTTAAATTCTTTATTGAATTAGCAAAGTTCTTGACGGTTACTTTTTATAGAGATAACAATTTACGTGTATATTCTTGAGATGTCAAGTTCTTTTTTTCAAATGAAGAAGAAGATAAAATTACATTCATGGCGAGAACCCTCATTCTCAGGTTAAATAAGTTTTGTAGACTCCATTGCTCGCAGCTCGCAGCTACTCCCCGCTACGAAAGTTCCAGCTACTTCTACCGCTGACGTGGCTGCAAACAGCGCATTATTCCGGACGTATAGCCTCATACTTTATAAACTGTTACGTCAAACTGTCAGAAGTTGTTGTTCTTTTAGATTACGTTTATAGCGTCTCCTTATTTTATTAAAGTAGAAAACAGGTAAAAGTTAAAGAAACGTCAAGATTTGGAGTTTTTTAGATTATGGCTATTTATTTTGTCATTACGAGCACTTTTTATTTTTATCACTTAGCATTATTAAATTATAGTTATAGTTCCATTACTAGGTTATGTGCGTATGGGAAATGTCCTACTCTATGTAGGGTACGTTTTTGATATATATTTTTTGGTTTAATTATACATGTCGCAATCGAGTCGTATCCGGGACGCCAGCGCCACCTGGTGGCACTCGATGGAGTCGGTGACGTGCGCGCCGTCGATCGGTGACTTCATTTTCCCATTGACGAGCGGCGCGTGCGGTGGACTGAACCATCGCGCTTTCTGTGATACGTACCTACCTACAACTGATCTGTGCCTACCTGATTACTGTACTGTTAACCTCTGTGAAGATTATAATTTGATTGATTGTACGAGCTTGTTTTCTTCATCCGACACTACCCACCGACGACGCCCACTGCTAAGAGGATCAAAGATGAGTGCTGATGATGATGGCGAAAGGACCCTCCTCCTCCGCCATATATTAAATTTTTTTGGACCTGGGTATGTCCTTAAATTGCAACCACACCCACCGGAGGGCGGGCAGCAGCGTCCTCTTGGTTAACGGTGGTGACCATTCTGCGATCCCCAAGCCGCCTGCCAAGCGTGGGGATTATGGCAACACCCCTCTATAAAGGGGGAGGCTTTCGTCCAGCAGTGGACGTTTTATGACGATACATTTAAATTATATCATAGCCTAAATACTTCAACCTGTCCTCCTAATGTGCGTCATGCCTTTCATGAAAATTATCAACTTGTTTTGTCATGAAAGGTCGAACAAATGTAAGGACAGACAGAAAGATAGAGTTTATTTTTCGTAACAACAGTAGGGTAAAAATACTGTACTAAAACTGTGTACTGTTAAGAATGCTTTTAATGATTTCGCACTTTTTTTCTACCACACGCATTCTTCAGCCTTTCCATGAATATGGTGCATGCAACCAAAGGCGGATCCAGATTTTAAGTCAATGGGGGGTCATATAGTCGAGTCGAGGTCTAGATAGGACAGGCTCCAATTTGATCTGCGCAGCCAGATTTGAATCGAGCGATCAATATTCATTCACAATGAACTGATGAAGACCAAATACATCATAAACAAATTATTATAACAGAACATTGTTATTATGCGTGTCATTCGCGCATGTATTTGCCATCATACACAAAGTATTTTTTTTTTCTCTGAGGCTAGAAAAAATATCAGTAGTCGACCAAGACCCGCAACCTAGGGGGAGTCATGACCCCAATGACCCCCCGCTGAATCCGCCCTTGCATGCAACTGCGCCGAAGTATCGGAAGCTCGTTTCCCAACACAATCATGGTAAATATCTCGAAAATGATCATATAGAACTCTATGTGGGGCATCTTTATTTAAGCAGGGTACGATTTCATTACAATATTCGTTAGCTTCTATAATGTCTAACTTGAGGTTCTACAAACAGAATAACTAAAAGCTTGCTTCAACGTAGCACTATAGACCGCAGTCAGTTTAAATCCGAAGCAAAAGCTAGGTAAAGGCTCTTGGTGCCAGCCAGCGGTCATCGGATTAGCTGAAGTCGTAACTCGTCGGAGTACTAAGGTAGGTAGACAATTTGCCTTACTATGTATATGTGTCGCAGCCAAATTGTAGAATTCGCCGTATTACATAATGGCTAGCTATTTTATAAGTCCGAGCCGTTTTGTAATACGGCGGATCAACGCTTAGCCGGGTTGTCATTGCGATACATTCTACAATACGGCGGCCAATGCTTAGCCAAATTGTAATAAAGTTGCCTACAATGCAAAAAATAATATGGTATGGTATAGTATGGTATTCAGTATAAAATATGATTATATGTTTAAAAACGGCACTTGGTAAGTCAGTAGCAGGCAAAAAAATGTAAGAACCAAATAAAAAAGTGTCATTTAGGTTATCAAAGCGCCAAAGCGCCGCGAGTGTCCAAAATTTTAACTAAATTGCCAAAGCGGCGGATCATGACCCTCTCAATTACATTATGGCTAGCCGTGCTGTAAAACGCGACGCAAGCATACAATGTGGCCTTCCTTTCAGCCGTAATAATCTGGCTAAACGTTAATACGCCGCTTTATAAAACGGCTTTGTTTAAAATGGCTAGCCGTTACGTAATACGGCGTATTCTGCAATTTGGCTGCGACATATGCATTGCTTGAACTATTTGTAAGAACCTTAAAGTAATTACTGACGTAGAACTTAAAAAAACCTTTATCCTGAGTACAAATAGTAAATTAAAAAAAGAACTAACGCAAAGTAACGACTGAATCAATCACATATTGTAACAAAATAACTTCTAGATACTACTTTATGAGAGGCAAGTTATCATTGATCGCTTGTATTCTATTGGCGTTTATAATTGTTAGTTTTCATGATAATACATTATATTGCGTGGTGCCGACGATACTCTAGAGGATTAAACTTGGGCTATTCAGTTCATTATAAATGGAACAGATGTGTATAGAAAGCCTAAAGTTTAGTCGTAAATAAAGACCCTACGCGGGCCTGGGATAATTCCTGTCACCTGCACCTTCCTAATCTGCCTGTGGCAATAATTTGGTTTTTCATTTGTCACGTCTGAATTTGAAACCATCATTGACCTTTTCACTTGTAGTAGTTATCTCATTCTATTTTATCTATATTAATGATATGTTTTTTTAAGGTTTCCAAAAATGCAAAACAATCTTGGTAGGTCTCTAACATTTTGCAATATCCGTTTATTTATAATGCTTATTATTTATTGCTAATTCTACGCAATTATTATGAATTTTTGATGCAAACTCGGTTAAAAATGTGAAATAAATTTTATAATAATACCAATACATTAAAAGACACGAAAACATTACAGTTCAATTATTATTTACGGGATATTTACCGTGATTATGTAGTGAAATGAGCTCCCAATATTTCGGTGCAGAGAACGCTCACAGACAGACACAACACGAAAACATTGTTGAAATTTGTAGACACCTTAGAAAAAACGTAAGTACCTACTACTTATATTAAATCTGTACCTTTTATTTATTCACTTAGGTGTCTGAATTAAAACCAGATAGATTCTATTAATTAATATCAGATGATATAAAAAAACCGTGAGTTTAGCTCAGTACACCATAATATTCTTTTGTTTTATTTATAGGGGACTCCGTAGGGATACATATTCACAGTACAATAAAAAAGTGAACAAGATACTCAATAATTACATTTTTAACGCCATCTTTAATATTTCAGTGTGTAATATAAAAATCTTGTGAGTCACTTTTAATTAAAACATGAAGTATTCAAAGACTGTAATAACGAGCGAAGAGGAGTTTCCGTGAATTACGACCGGAGTACAGTCAGCCACATTGATAACATGGCATGTTTCATACCAGCAAAAAAACTTCATTTTTAACCGACTTGAAACAGAAAATATTCCTAAACCATTTTACTGTATGTACAAATACCGTAAAGTTCTGCGACGTATTTTTTTTTATTATGTTGGATATTGAAATTAGGGATGCTCTGCTCTGTCTATTTCCGGAATAATTATGTATTTTAAGAGCTATAAAATGTTCATATTATCATAGCATAAGGATGCCATAACCCCCACGCTTTGTTGAGGATCGCAGAATACTCACCACCGTGAACCGACAGGACGCTGCTGCCCGTCCTCTGGTGGTTCTAGATGCAGTTTTAGGATATACCTAAAACATCTAGAACCAGGTGTCCAAGTCACAAGACCTGTACACCAGGTTCTAGATGTAGTTAAGTGGACTACTAAAAATCCTTACCTAATTGCGTTGATCATATCGTCGCAGTGGAGTGTACGCGAGTTTTGTATGAATAACGGATGTGAAACTGAAACTATTGGGTACTCTTGGCTTCGCAGTTCCGCGACAGCTCGTAAATTACGCGCCTCGTGCTAAACTTCAGCACTTCATTAATTGAACTGATATCAATAAGGGAGGAATTTCTCAAGTTTTATTCAGGTCATTTTATGTCAAAAATTTATATACTTACTGGGTGTACTAAGTTGAGATGGGATCATTATACTCATCATTGTGAACAGCTTTTCATCATCAGCCGAAGACGTCCACTGCTAGATGAAGTCCTGCCCTTTATTAGGGAGAAACAGCACCCTTATCATGGACGTTCGTGATTCTGATTGCGAGCGTGCGCGAGCAGGAGGGCGCATGGCGCGAGTGGGTTGGTACGAGCAGGATGGCATGCTATCGCAATCGGAATCGCGAACGTCCATGATAAGGGTGCTGCTTTTACTATGAGGCAAGCCATAAAAATGCTTAAAAAATTAACATACATTTTGTAAAGAGTTTTTTTTTTCTATGAAACAGTTTATTAATTATCGCGTTTTCAGGGTTGGCTTGATGTAAAATTTTCCACTTTTATAATCTAGACAAATTTTGGGTCATTTTTTAAACAAAAACAAAAGCATTTGTTATTAATAATAAAACAAAGGATTATGAAAACTGAAAAATCTAGAAAACAACTATGCCATAACTATCATAATGATGGAGCTATCTGCTTATAACGTCGTAATGATTGAAGCGTCAATAAAAAAAAGCCACGCCATTTTATTTGGATAGGTATGACTAGATTGACACGAAACGTGGCGTATCAAAATTGTTTAATTCAAACGACATGTCTCTCCACAAATCCAGAGACCTTTTTATCTTAATTTTGAAGGATGTGCTGGAATTTATAATGAAACTGCGCAATTACTTTGATGAATACTGCATTCGTGACGTGGTCCTTAGCGTGATGTTAATGGGTGCTTAGCGATGTGTTGGGTGGTTTAATCTAAATTAAACCTCAGGTATATTGATTCAAGTTTACGCAGCCAGCGTACCAGGGATAATACAGAAGTTTGTACCTCCCGTGCCTGTTGAAAAATATCATTATTGTAAAACATTTTGTAGGTAGACTTGTTTAAGTAAAGCGCGGTTTTTTTTATTGATTTGATTGACGAGACTCTGCACTGCGCTTGTCACCCTGAGATATTAGATGTGAAATTTCTTTATGCCCAGTAATTTATCTGGTAACATTGGCCTTCAAACCACCGAAACACAGTCAAGCTTGCACACTACTGTTTGGCGGTTGAATAACTGACAAAGATGGTACTTCCCCAAGCGGATTTTGCTATATAGAATCTACAATGTGTAACAAAAAGGTTCAACAATACTGAAGGGTATGTATGTAGTCATCATTATTAACAACTTTTACTATGGGGCCAACCCTGAAATCACGAAAAAAAACAGCTGTACTATACAAAAAGATTCATCGATCTTCGAAAAAATGTATGGAACAGCTGATTTTTTTTCGCGATTTCAAGGTTGGCCCCATAGTTAAAGTTCTTCAAAATGATGAGTACATACATACCCTTGAATATTGTTGAACCTTTTTGTCACACGTTGTATACACAACAAAATAATTCAAGCTTAATTATTTTAATGAATGTATGTGAGTGTCCGAATACAGAATCACTAAAACTAGGCCTCTCATAAGGGGAGTGTCGGACAGTCCGTGGGACGCTTACCAAGAAAGGTGGTTAAGGAGATATAAACAAACTTAGCGTGTACTGGTGACGTAACTAGGTACAAAATTGAGTTTCTAAAGGTTCGTGTTAATCAAAGTTGTTGGAAATAAAAGCCTGCAGCTGCTCGCCTAACACGCGAGCCATGATAAAAGTCTATCTAGTATCCACTCTTTATTCCCCTCGGAAATGAGACAGACGTATCATTATCACGTTCCCGTGCGGTTGTTAGTCCTTGGCGCGTGCGCTAGGAATGGGGGGGCTGGGGTTCAAACCGATCAAAGACTGAATAAAAAAATCTATATCACTATATGTGCGTTTAATCTAAGAGTAATATTTTTAATTTTACGTGTTTGAATAAATGTCAATGTCAGTTGAAGTACGCACGGCACTTTTTTTTTTAGTTGTTGGCATCGCACGTTGTGCATTCTGCCAGTGTCAAATTTTTGAATTTTCAAGTTTTTTTACCAATATCAAGTCAAATATGTCATGAAATCACAGTCAGTTAAACAAAATTAGTCATTGTCGAGTCCAAGTCATGCCCTAGTAAAGTTGTGGCGACTTTACTATGAGCATCTACGGAGTTTTGAAAACAACACGAAAAGACATGTTACACGACATTACATCACTTGCCCACACTCGTGCATGTAATTCAACACTCAATGAATAAAGCACCACCATTTCGAATCATTATTTCGCGAAAAAAACAAGTTTAAGAAAATAATAGAATGCAACGACATCCGCACGGCACTTCGATATTACTCTCCTCCATGGCACTTGGCTGGCTTCCTGAACTTGACCCAAATAACCGTTGCAGGCTTTTATTTCTTCCCGCAAATTTTGATATAAGAATATTATGGACTTTTTATGAAAGAGGTGATTCTGCCATTGATAGATATCAAAATAAGTGCAAGAAAAAACCTGCACACGACGGCGAGATGGCGGGTCTGTGCTGTAACTAGAATCTTCAAAAGTAGGCAACGTATTTGTACCAGGTGCCCCTGGTTGCCCAGCCAGTATCGCCTTTGGATAATTGAATATCTGCAATGGCAGTTAACTCTGCCACAGTCACCTGTGGATATCTGCCCATTGCAAATATTAATAGGCAAGAGCGATTGCTTAAGCTTATCATCAGGATACCCGTCTGCTTGCTTGTCCTATAGCATAATAAAATTATAAGCCGTTAGGTACGTAAGTATTTAGTCTCGAACTAGCCATTTCTTTGTGATGCGTGTAACGCCATCTATCGCCAACGCTGCGACTGCAGTTCAATCCAACCTTTATTTATTATTTCCCTATTGGGGGTTTTGGCTCTGCGCGATCAACGCATTTTCATTGTCAAGAATAATATTACGTCTTGAGGTTTTGGAGAAAAGTTGAGTAGTAGGTAAGCATGTTTCAGATAATTACTTCTGGCCTTCGCCCAGCAGTGGACGTTTTATGGCTGATGACGTGATGTGACTTCAATAAAATCACTGTCAGGCTAATTCTCCCGCCATCCTTACTTATTCGGTCGAGAATATATCTTCAGTTAGTGAATAATATTCGCATGGTTCTCGCGAAGTTCGAAGATAGATTATCTGCGCAGTTAGACATAGTCTGTGGATCTTACCTCCAATTAAACCTTCTTGAACTAATATAAACTTATTCGGCACTCAGTAAAATCAAACGGACAAGAGGAGATGAAGCAAAGCCTGAAAGTCACTGAAACGGAACGGTCTTCAGCAACGCAATCTAATAAAAAGTAGATAAGACTCCCCTTACGCAGCCAGAATTTTAATCAATTTTGTGGGCAATAACTGGAGCCGCGGGCTCAACGAGCCTCACTTCGCAAATTACCGCCTTAAAACGTTTCCTCTGACTACATTCGTCAAGATTAAACCTCTTAAATTAAAAAAGACCCAATTCGTTCATCGAATTTGCATAACACGGCTGATCACATAAAAATAACGGTCACGTTTGCTTAACTACTTGTTCCAGTAATTGTGCCTCGCTAAATGCAGTGTTGCCAAGAGATGGCACTAGTATCATTTTTATTGCCAAAAGGTATATTTTTTACTATGGAGATCTTTTGGATTTGGAATTAGGTCTTATAGCGAACATGTACCAATTCAGTGATTGTAAAACGGCCATATTTTTGATTGTAAAACGAATATACCTACTAGACATATTCGTTGTTTTTCTACTGTTCGTTCGTTCAGTATCATCATCATCATCATCCCATTGATAAAGTAACAATTATGGCTATAAAATATTAACAATGAAAAATGTGCTCTACTAGCCACCATTTCTAACTGCATACTTACTATCTACGACGTTAAATAGTAGATTGTTTGCCCAGGGAGCTAGCAACTATTTTAAAGGCGAGGCGGTGTTTCTTTGAATCCAGAGCGGATCGAAGGATTCTTGAGTAGATTGTAGGATTCTAGAGTACTTTAAAATCCTGAGCGCAGCGAGGAATTCAAAGTACTCGAGCTTAAAATAGTGTTGCTTCCGAGGTGGACACTCTGCTATTTTTCATTTTCTTTGCCTTTATGAGAAAATAAGTAGGTAAGTGCAACATAATATGTATTATATAAGAATAGTACCTGCGTTTATTTATTTCACTCTCACTACTTGAGGAAGACACACATTTTTTTTATAAAACGAATAAATCCTTGAGTAAACAATTACGGATGAAGGCGGAATGCATTTCGCGCGTTTTAAATTTTTCACCAACTTTGTTTTTATTTGAGTCGCGCGCTGTTTTCTTTATCAGCCTGTTAACTTGTTCATACAATGTTTGTGACTGACCTCTTTGGTGGTTAAAACTTTTCTAACAAAATCCACATTCCAAATTCAAATCAATTTTAATTTCTATGGATGAAAGAGCTGTAATTTCCCTGTTTACAACAACGATCTTATAGTGTAACATAAAAGATCGTTGGTTTACGAAAAATAATAGCTCTTTTTGCATAGATGTGATTTTTTTATTTCTAATAACAATAATTCTAGCGCACTCTTGGCAAAGAGCAAAAACTCGTCGAACGTACTCCTTAAGATAGCTGCAAGCATTTCCTAGTCTAAATTTTTTCTTCAAACGAAGCAGAGAATCATAAACCCTTTCGTTTTTGTACTGGAATGTTTTGTGAAGGCGCCAGCAAAAAGGGGCATAGGAAATATCGTGCCGTCAAAGACAAGGTTTCGTTTGTACGGCGAGAGTTGCCTCGGGCGCCCAGAATAATGAGTTTCACGAGTATTTTGAAGGAACTTTATTACGGTTACTACTTAGCAGGCAATTAAGAGCTTTAATATTTTTCTTTCAAGACGTGATAATTAGTTGTGAGTTACTTGAGAGAGCAAGCGCTCTTGAAACGGAAAAATGGCAAATTTGAATTACAAAATGTAGAGACACTTCACTGGTTCGTCACCTTTGCAGTAAGTTGCCTAGGTAGATAGGTGGTAAGTAGGTAGGTGGTTGCCGAATAAACAAATTGAAATTGAAAATTGAGTAAAATTTAATTATAAGCTTCGTTATTTGCCGCTAAGTAGTAGTACCTTGGTATGTTACTATTAAGGTACCTACTGTAGCTAGCGCAACTATAGAGCTAATGAGACAGCATTGAATGGCTTGGATTTTGTCTTGTTTTTCATTCAGTTCTCGATACCGCTTCAATGGTATATCATCTAATTTTAACTTTTATCTTATGATCATTATATTGGAAACACCTGAAACAAATGAATTTTGAATTTGAATTTTGAATTTTAATTTTGATTTGAGTTTTTCTTTTGAGATCATTGTACTCATCACTATATCTACGTAAATATGTCCATTGTACGGTACAGCTGATTTTATTCTCGAATTCACAGTTGGCTTATTAAAAGTGTAGTGGTAGGACTCTATTTCAGAGTCCGCCTGGGGACCTTTGCCAGTTATTCAATCGCCAAGTAGTAGTGTGCATG
This sequence comes from Erannis defoliaria, assembly GCA_905404285.2. NCBI lineage: Eukaryota > Metazoa > Arthropoda > Insecta > Lepidoptera > Geometridae > Erannis > Erannis defoliaria. Next base: position 11,260,761 of record FR990080.1, on the reverse strand, counting down.
CATTATTGTATTTCTGTTTGAAGGGCAATGTTACCAGGTAAATTCTGGGTATGAAGAGATTTAACATCTAATATCTCAGGGTGACGAGCGCAGTGCAGTGCGACGCATGATTATATGGGCAAGTTCATAATTCTGGCACTGCTACTGTTATGGCAGGCGTGACGCTTACCGCCAGACGAACATCCTCACCAGTCTCCTCACTCGATAGCAAAAAAAAGAAGTGATAGTACAATGACCTTCTTACGGCTTAGTAAACCCTTTCCACGTAATCCTGTACACAAGGAGACTCAAATTGTTCCGTGAATGACAAGCATTTGTTTAATTAATATTGAAATGCCATTACCACAACTCACAGAAAACCCCATCGTCATATAAACCGAAAAAACATTAAATAATTTCACGCGATGCTTACACACGAATAATGTGACACAGCTATAAAGAATAGTAATGCGAATGGAATATAAAGGGTTGTTTTTACTGTCGATAAATATGGTACGGTACGGCATTGTTTTCACAATGAAACCCAAATATATTTGTAACGTGAAACGACGAGAAAGTGGCTGGTGCCTAGGATATGCAGTGATTTGCCAGATAATTTTGAGAAACAATTTATAAACAAATCTACATTTAAATTAACCTTGAAAAAACTACTGTGAAATAGAATATTTATAAGTTAACATATATTGAGTTATAAGTTTACTTATCTCTAAAATGTCAATACCTACTCCTACATACTCGTAGTAAATAGTAATGAATATGAGAGTCGATGTCTGCCTACAAACTGCTATGCAGTTTGGCAGAGTTATAAATTGAGCTATGTAATTAATTCTCTAAGACAAAATAAACAAATAAATAAAAAAATAGCATCATGATAATATTTATTTAAAAATTCTGTGATACAACTAAATGTCGTGTTAAATTTCGGTGCATATCCAATCCTCTATTATCTAAATCTACCACTGATAAAAGAATACTACCATACTAGTAATCACTGAAGAGAGAAGTAAAAGTAGGGACTTCGCTTTTCTGTGCTAGTAATCCAACATCTAATCTAATAACTAATATATCAAATCAATATATACCGGGTGTTAGTTTGAATACTGTTATCCTTCTAGGATATCATTGTACTCATCATTATGAACAACTTTTACTATGGGGCCAACCCTGAAATCACGAAAAAAACAGCTGTTCCATACATTTTGTCCAAGATCGATGAACCTTTTTGGATTTGGATGATGGGTATAGAGGTAGTTTATCTTTGAAATATCCCATAGGCACTCACCCAAGAATCGCGGGTGAAACTGCGGTGCACTTCTAGCTATTTACGCTATCTTCTCCATCTTAGACCGAACGTTGCCTGATGGCAGGCATAAAATCATAAAACGAGAAAATATGAGTGGAAAAGAAACTAAGTTGGTAGGAAAACTAAAACTAACTTAATAACTAACTACTAACGAACTTACTAACTACTTATTGTGAAGTTGTAGGGTTTTTTTGAATAGATATATGTCAATGAAAAAATAAACGTAGGTAGATATTTTAATAAATAAAATGTTCGTGTAACATTTCGGCATACAAGAACGTTAAGTTTTCGGTCGGTTTTGTTTCGGTCAGCTGGAACCGCTCTTCAGTAGACCCGCGGGTCCACTTTTACCATGTCAATAAATTTAAAACACTTGTTCAAGATAGATATGCTATTGTTTTTTTTATGCAATGTAGTGACGAGACGAGTGAGACGTTCGTCTGGTGGTAAGCATCATAACAGTAGCAGTGCTAGAATTGTGAACTTGCGCAGCAATCTTAGTGAGAGAGAGTTAAATTTTCCTAGGCCGCAATGCACTGTGCTGTATTAGATGTCAGATCTCTTGATGCCCATTACTCTATTTCTCTGGTACATTGGTCTTCAAACCGAAACACAGTTATGCTTGCGCACTACTGCTTTGCGGTTGAATAACTGGCAAATGTGTGGTACTTCCCCAGGCGGACGCTGCAATAGCGTCTACGTCTATAAAACTACTTACTTATGTCACTAATGTATATTATGTCTAGTAGGTACTTATTTTTACGATTTAAATATGTTTTTCTTTTGTTTCAGTTTGAAGAAGCGTCGCCCGCATTCTCCGCCGTTATCGTTCGTTAGCGAAACGGGAGCGTTACAAAGTGGAATAGTTTCAATTTGTATCGCAAGTTTAGAGGTGAATAGTGGGTGTAACGAGCGCGTGGCAGGTGACAAGGGGAGGATGGGGTATAGCGGGTGCGCGGGGTAGCATGCCAGCGCCCGCCACAGCGGCCTGATGGCGCTAGTGCGCCGCATACTAGGCGACGCCCAGGTGAGCTTCGTTACCCCGCATGCATGATTACCGCGACACACATCCACGGACTTTATATACACTTAGTCCGTTCGTATACACAGTTACGCGTAACGTTATTTAAAAGCCGAATTGAGGTTATTATGCTCATCATTGTGAACAAAGTTTATTATGGGGCTTACCCTGAAATCAGCTTAGTCCATACCTGTTGTCGACGGTCTATTACATATTTCTATGGAACAGCTGCTTATTTTTTCACGCTATAAGCCAACGCTTATAGCGTGAAAAAATTCTTACTACCTAAAAATACTACTACTACTACTACTATACATATAAAATATATTACAGGGCCAACGCTTAGAATGTGAACAAACAAAAACAGCTTTTCCATTACTACAATGACGACATTGTAATGGAATTGTATGGAAAAGTGTTTTTTATGACATTATTTCAGCTTATTAATATTACGCTTAACCCTGTATAAAACAAAAGCATAAAATACTCGGTGACTAAAGGCATGTGACATTTTGACCAAATTCATACAAGGAGGTATGGGAAATTTGTACCACTTGGCCACTTGGGTATTGGAAATGTCCTAAGCCATAGTACGTACATGTATGCGAAATAACAATATTGTAGTTAAGAGTGTGATTGTAGGATACTTAAAAAAATACTTTTTTTTTGCGGGTCATCTGACGGTAAACCAAACTCGTGTCAAAGATTTAAAACGCTTGCCTAGACAATAGATATTTTAACTCATACATTTCATCATTCTCATTCATTGTTATACAAGTACAATTTATTTAGAGCTCTCCGAGAGTTAGTAGAGCTATATATATTATTCTCACATTGTGTATGAACGGGCAATCTACCGCTTCACCGACCAAGTCTTGACAACACCGCAAAGTGATAGCAGACATGCACGCCTCAACTCACCCCAACTCACACTTACAAGTGCATTTTCCATTATTACCCCGTTTTACCCTACAGATATCTGGTTAATGCTTGTCGCTTAGTTAAATGGTGGTATTACCATTAATTACAAAGTTGCCATGGAATCGGTCCGAGCCCTAAAACGTAGCTATTAAGTGAGCAGACTTAAACGTCTATTACATCAAACGGTGGCAGGTGAATTAACTAAATGGGTGGAGGTATAGCTTTAGATTAATAGCCAGAGATATGGTCGCGTGGGATGGCCAAAATAACACTGCTATTATCAAGGAACTGGTTTTAATGAGCTTGTTAGTTAGTTTTTTATGTAAGTTCCAGCGCCTTTTCATTTTCAAATTGGAGAGTGTAGCATATCTGTAAACTAGTAACGATAGATATATATATTCCAATGCTTGCCGTTAATATAGTGCCGTTGTAGTTGTACGTGTAGTTTACGTTTTCTTTTCAACATAAAATATATTTTATACAAAACACACTAGAATTTTTTTCGTAATACCATCCGACTTTTTTTATTGTTCTTGTGAGCGTTGTGAATAGTCCACTGCTGAACGAAGAGCTCCCCTTACATGTATACAGGGTTAGTCCTAATCAGTTAACATCCTGATAATTTATTTATTTATTGCATCTTATTGTTAAATGAAGTCGTCTTCCTCTCTTCTACTATTGCTGCGCCCGACAGGGTCCATATGAAACTTCTTTTTGACAATATCTGTGTACACTATGGAAGCAATAAATATCTGAATCTGAATCTAATCGTGATTTCAATGTTGGCCCCATAGTAAATGTTGTTTGTTTTGATGTACAGAATATGCCCTTAAAAGGATGCTAACTGATTAGGACTAACCCTGTATATTTGTCATGAATCTTATTGGAAACTTAAGATGGACGGATAATGGATGAACATCGATAGCTCTAGAATCAGACTCGGGCTGCAGAACGAACCTATCAGCAGTCATCCTTGATTTGCCGTGTACAACGACACCATTATCCTCTCTGGAGGAAAGGTGAAAACATTACCAGTACCATTTGATTTGTCAGGCGAAACTACGCAAGATGGTGGATGAGCAGGTTTCTGTCGGGGCCCGGGTGGAGGACATGGAGCCCGAGCCAGCAGACCCGCTCATCACGCCGGCCAGCTCGGCACTGGAGCGGGACTTCGACCCGCGCCCCGCACCGCCTGAGCGGAGGCTGCTCATTGGGACCCTAGACAAGAGGAACGGCTCTCTCAATGGAGACAAAGAGGCCACCCTGAACAGAGCGACTAGGCTTACGATAAGGAATGGAAAGGACAATCCTTTTATAGGTTAGTGACACTTTAAAATATATTTTTATAGTAGCAATTTTTTTATGCAATTTTGTGACGAAACGAGCGAGACGTTCGCAGTTCGCCTGATGGTAAGCATCATATCTGTCCACAACAGTAGCAGTGCCGAAGCTGGAATCCTGTGAACAAAATCCTGCAATACGCTCGTCACCCTGGGATATTGATGTCAAATCTCTTCATGTCCAACGATTTCTCTGCTAATATTGGCCTTCAAACCACAGAACATTAATGAGTGCACACTCCGGTTAAATAACTGGCAGAGGTGTGGGTACTTCCTCAGGTGGACTCTGCAATAGAGTTCTACCACTAGCAACGCAAAAGTATTTGATTACAACTCACCTGATACTAAGTGATGATTTGGTGGAAAAAGCACCTAGACTGGAAAGGGGACTGGCTCTCAAGTGATGCTGCTAACACATCGTTTGGTGCTTTATGAGAAATTTTCGACCTGACACAATAAAAAAAACCGAGGCAATATATAGAATTTAAGAGCCACTCTCGACAAATTTTCGACACGAGACAATTAAAAAAAACCGAAATAATAGAGTTTAAGAGCCACTCTCAAAATCAATTATCACTACTGAATCCATTCCATATCACCATTTCATCATCATGATCATCATCATCACATCATCAACATTTACATTTACGTCATTTTTTTTTTAGAGTTCTAAGTTTTATCCTTTTTCTGAAATTAATATGTTGAATCATTTATTCTGCAGTTTGTAGTTAAGTACATTCTGTTATTTTCATATACCAAATAGTAAGTTTTTGCATTAGGCTTTTGTACCGTACCTGACAAAGTACCTAATAAAACATGGTTCCATGGTTATTTTTGCCTATAATATTTCATAACGCACACGCTATTCAAGAATGCGAGCGTCATTGGGTCCTCAGTAACAGGTACGCCGTCGAAATAGGAAAATATTTCCCTAAATGAAGATAAATGGGCCATACTCTACGGAAGGGCCTTCGATCCGATCGGAAATCCATCTATAGCGTGACCAGAATTGAAAAAATGTCGTAGCAATTGCCGCCGTACTGCCTGACGATGTTGCTTTAATATCTAATGGAATTTATACATAGTCTAGTGTATTATTATTTTATCTTTAATATAGTTTTATCCTCTAGACGCACCCTAACTTTCCCTTAATTGTTTATACTGCCATTGTACCTCCTATATTTTCCAAGTATGTTAGTTCCATAGTTAATGCTGCCAAGCAGTAGTGTATAAACATCTGTGTTACAATTGAAGAGTACAGTAGTTAGCGCCATTAAAGGGCTAATGAAACACATCCTGATGCCTTAAAGTAATTAGTGTCAATGCTGTGATGATCTGGACTTCTTGTTACTCAAAGTTTTAAAGAAGCTGCACTGGTCATAGGCAGTCATTATCTGTTACGATCAAGTGAGCATCTTGCTCGTCTCGTTACGTATTACCATAAAAAATCCTGTAGTGGCTCAGTGGTGACGCTTTTCCCTAACAAGTTAGTGGTCCCGGGTTCATACAGTTCTTATTTATCCTGGGTAGGAATCGAACTCACATCCTCACAACCTCAAAACCCTGGTAATCAATCTCGTAAATTTTTGTATTAAAATGTAATTAATTGTAATTAATTAATAATTAAATGTAATTTTATATACTACTTACTCAAGTTTTTATCTTCAGTGGACGACGACAACAAAGAAAACCAGGCCAATGGTAAATTAGAATCCCCCGTGAAGTGGAACCAAAATGGCAGTGACAGTGGAACGTATGCAGAGATCGGTACTGGTGGGAACAGTAACACAAGTGAAAGGAATATTCTGGATCCAGAGGACAGTTCTGAAGAGGAGGTGCCTCTGCCAGATGCCACGTCGCCGGGCCGGAGTAGTGACGGTCCGGAGCCTAGAGCAGATATTACTGCGACACTTGATAATGGTAAGTTAGTTCGCTATTAGTTTTTTTATTTATTTAATAATAATCGCAACGAATTCGGGATTTTTTTTAACACGTTTATGGTTGCGTGTGACCACTAACTTGTCTGTTGGTAAGTGACAATGTGATTCATGAAACACGTAGACTTAGAAGATACATTTTCACTCTAATCTTTGAAAACATCTATCTAGGTATCTCTCAAAAAAGATTCAGAGGCAGTTCTCGCCAAAAGTAAGCCAAATGGAAAAAATTGGAGGAGACCTTTTCCCGAAATTGGAATGAAATATATTACACAAAACAAAAACCTAAATCAAAAAATTTATTCTGCGCACACATTAATACATGTTTTATTTTCGACTATTTATGGTTGCCTCTTTGATATACCTATAGCAACGACAACTTTGTTAACTTTACCCAGAAGACTTCCACCGCAGGGCGTCTAGGAGGGGTTGCCGTAATCCCCACGCTTGGCAGGCGGCTTGGGGATCGCAGAATGCTCACCACCGTTAACGAAGAGGACGCTCCTGCCCGTCTTCCGGTGGTTCTAGATGCTGTTTCCGGACATACCCAAATCCATATGAGATATTTTATCCAAATCGAAAAGTACTGAACTATTTCGGTAAATATGGAACTGACGAAATAAATTCAATATCAAAAATTCAATTACATGTTCTAGAAAAGTAAGTACAACACTTGTGGGTAGAAAAATATCCCAGTCAATCAGTACCTAGTAAAAAAGAGTATCTTCAAATCATGTCTATTCTTAGAAATCTTGTTACAATTCCATAACACCAACCTTAAATTCTTGGAATACAATATATTTGCTAGATTTATTTACACACTAAATATATGCTGTAATGGATACCGTGGATATCTAAATAAAACAAAAATAAGACAGCCTGAGGTAAAGTTGTTTCGTTTACGTTTGTGTTAGGGCCTGTAATCCACGAGATAATAGTTCGTAACTAGTTGGTCGGTATGTTTGTTTTACTGATGAAGCTTCAGCTTCAGAGTTAGTTTGAAATTCTTCATAAGTACAACAACTTCAGTCGGAATTTCATGAGTTTGTTTTATGATGCGACAAAACTTCAAACTGCTAGTTTCAAACTAAACTTGTCAACGTAAATTATAAAAGATTAGAACATAAAATAACAAAGTTCAACGCGAAGTATACAGGATTACGCGTAACAGTGTCACTAAGCCGAAAGGAGGTTAAGGTATTCATAATTTTGAATAACTTTTACTAACAAACCAATTTTGCAAATATCAGCTGTTCCATAGAAAAAATGTCATTCACCTTCGACACAATGGAACAGTTGTTTTTTTTCCCCTAATTTTGAGTTGGCCTCGTAACCTATTAATTGTTGATCTTAATTATGAGTACAATTTATGCCGAGTAATACCGATATGCCAAACCCTATATATATTTTTATAACAAGAAGATAAAATAACTAAACGTAAAAAAAATACCCAGTTCATTAAATCGATTTGTAGTATTCTCTCGGAGTCAGCTGTTTCTCAGAGAAACTTGGTCTACTGCTATCAACGAACTGCAATCAACGAAGTCTGATATAAACTTTTCGACTGATGTTGCGGTATGTTATTAGCGCTTCTTCTTACTTCCAACTAAAATATGACATAAGCATTGCGAACTTCACTGCAGTATGCCCACCACCTAATGTGCTCACTAGAAGTGGAGAATCAGCTCATTTGCGTTTAACTACTTTAACTTGAACTAGTAGTTCGTAGCAAACTGAGACCTCGCAACCCCTCCTATACCTACCAAACCTTTTGACCAATTTGTCTCATATTCAAAAATGATAATTATATTGGCATGAAATACTTGCTTACAAAATTTAATAAAGTTCGGATCAAATATTTTAATTAAAAATATTTGATCACAAACATTTGAAAACAGTTTAAAAAAAAACATGATAGCTTGGGGATCGCAGAATGCTCACCACCGTTAACGGAGAGGACGCTGCTGCCTGTCTTCCGGTGGTTCTGGATGCAGTTTTAGGACATACCCATGTCCACTAACTAAATACTTGATAAGTACTGGCAAATTGCAAAAAGTGCAATGCCATATGATGGAAAGATAAATTAATCTATAAATGTGCCTTTGTTTCTGAAATCCTTTTAGACTTCACTTCTTCAGGGTCCAGTCGTCGGGGAAGCCTTTGCCTATTTGTACACGTATCGATATCTTTCCTTTTATAACACTTCCTAAATTCGTGCTTTCCAAATACCAGATGATGTTTAAGACCTTTCAGTCATCCATGTACTTCCAACAACTGAAGAGAGAAGTAAAAGTAGAGTCTTCGCTTTTCTGTGCTTCCAACAGAACAAATTTAACTGTTCACTGGCATTGGCTTACTTAGACAGCGAAATAATAGGTTCATAACGCAATTGTCTGGCTGCCGCATAATTTATCTGCCTGACTATTGCCCCAGACACAATAATGGAACCTGAATAACGTCGAGCAAATTGCTGTCAGCTCATTTGTAACTTAGTTTATTGTTTCTTCGGAGACTCATTGACTTCGGGAAAGATTTATTCTCTAATAACGCTATTGGATTTCCGGAAGATTCCCTCTATATTCGTTCCGCGAAATTGACGGGTGTCTGGGAACAATTACGGGTTACACAATGGCGTAATATTGGGGTTGGTGGAGTCAATACGTCTCTAGCAGTGGCGGATTTACACATTTGCCGCTAGTAGGCTATTAAAAATTTGCCGCCCGCAGTCCGTAGCGACATATATATCCCGCGTACACAATAATATTTTTTGTCAGTGAAATTGGAACTTATGATTTGTGCACTATTGCCGGAATTATACCGTCCCTTTCTCGTAATTAGCATGATTGTGAACTAGGGGATTGATCAGTTCCTAGATTATTTTTACAACCCAACGATTCGATTTAGTTAAGACTGCAAAAGAAATAGTCTTTATAGTATAAATATTTGCCCCCAATTTGCCGCCCCTAAAATATGCCGCCCTAGGCTCCAGCCTACTCAGCTTGCTGGTAAATCCGCCACTGGTATCTAGCGGATGGCAGAATAATGCAGGGTTCACACACCTACCTCCTGACGTGTGTATTCGAGCAATCGATTTGTCTGGACCGGTCGCAGCCGCGGCTTTCGTGACTCGCACAACTTTTAGTCTTTTACGTTATTACAATGTTCACGTCGCCATAACCAATTCCATTTATACAACTGCCGCAGGCACCGTACTTTGCTTAAGTTTTCATATTACATCACGACAGCTAATAATGAGGGTCCTAATGTGAGCCCTTGAATGTTAAACAAGGATAAAAACTTCGCCGAAGTAAAGCTATTAACGAGACAATGCCGAAAAGTAAACAAATTGTGAATTAGGTAGTCGAGTTGAAATAAATTTATGGGCGTGCCTTTGCATTTTCTTTGAGAGATTATTTGTCTTTAGCGAGAAATTTCCTGGTTGTTTTACTAAATCGAAAGTGTGTACTTTCAGGAAATGAAATTTAGATTTTATCTGCTTTATGTTGCTATGTCATAATTTGTATATAGCTACAGTTGTAGCTAACTGTTGTCTTCGTTTTTTTTGTCTGGACAACTTGGATCGCTTAAAAATCGCAAAAATGATTAAAAAAAAGGTACTCGGCACATACTTGGCACTACCATACACTTAGCTACGCTAGCGCCATTCTGGAGGGTTTCGGAACTGCTATTTACTGCATAAAGCTTGAGACTTTTTCAACCTGTTAATCTATCTATCTTCTATCTATATATATATACAAGACTCTGTCCTGACTGATTGACTGACTGACTGACTCACTGACTGACTGACTGGCTGTAAAAAATGTGGTGAATTTTGGGAGCGGGCCGAATTTCTTCCGTACGCTGACGAAGTCGCGGGAGACCTCTAGTTTGGGAATACAAGATAGTACTCATCCCTTCTACACTCCATCGCCGTTCCCTACAAATCAATTAGTATTAGTGTAATAAGTACAGACTACTTGTTGTAATCACAGAGCCTATTTATCGGCAGAAGCTGCCTCCCCCGGCGGAAGGTCGGACCGGTCGCGGCAGGAGGATGTATCAGCGTCCCCCGGGATGTTAACCGCTGCTCAACTTGCGAGGAGGCTCCGGATGGAAAATGAGAGACTTCAGGTATCCAAAGTTTTGTCTTTCAATTAAATTCAATCATCCGTTGAATGAGTGAATCAAAGGGCTCTTTTATTTTAAATGTATCGGTCTTTGTATGTATATTTTATTGTCCGTAAATAACTTGCAAACTTTTGACACTTCAAGGCAAGTAGAAAAAAAACAATTAAGTAAATTTTGAATGATTTAAAAAAAATAAGTATATGGAAATACCTAAAAAGGCAAGGTTTAAAAAAGTTTTATTTTAAATAATTGGTTGTGTTATTTTCTATTAAGTACTTCAATGGGTTTGATTATAATATCATCTGAATTTTGTTAAGTTGCGTCTTCTGAAGATTATGGTTGTGTGAGCGTAGATTAGGTAGAGGCCTCCCAATTGGTGGACCGGCGACATTGTGGCGAAGTCGCGGGCAACCGGTGGATGCATATGGCAGGTTGTCGTATAGTGTGGCGGTCTAAGGGGGAGGCTTTCGTTCAGCAGTGAACGTCTCCATGCTGAAAATGATGATGATGAGTGCAAACTAAAGCAACAGTATCATGTTAAATTCAATCAAACTGAAGTACGTAATACTATACAAGCAATAAAAACATCTGTATTTAACTATTTGCATTTGCAATAGTGTGGATCCGAACGACCTACCCCCCTTTATATACGCCTGACCTTATTAATAAACTTCGAGTAGCCCCGGAATAGTTATAGAATAATCAATCCGTCTTTTGCATTTTGAGTAAAACATTTGAAAGAAACGAAAAGACAAAAAATTCGATTTACTATTTCAGGGCTATATTAATAAACGTAAACTATGAGTTTTAATACAATCAATGAAAACCAGACAAGCGGCAGTAACTATGGTTAAATTTAAGGATGTGGTTTTAATTAAAACAACAGATTTAAATATAAATGTATAGATTACAATTCACGTGTTCATTTGAAGCGATTAATTAAAAGGTAAACGGACTTATCAATTTAACCAATCATTTCTATTTCATGATTTATGTTTTTGATTTATGTTTGTTGCTCGACTAACCTTTGATGAACCTTTAACGTTTTATGACTATTATAAAGTCTAGACATACAACTACATAAATATAAAATGATGACTATCTAAAATTTTATTGTATTGTATTCATTATTCAGTATACATTACTACGAAAATTAAAAACAAATTAAAATGTATATAAATCTAGTTTAAAAATATTATACCTAGTTTAGTTACGAACAATAACGGGTAACTAGTCTGTTTGCTTGAAGTTATTAACTTATTAAGTAGGTATGAAACTAAACAAATGTTACCTTACTTAGTAAACTACGTGGGATTTTGGAACTTAGCGGTTCTCTACCGTCTTTCGTTCGATCAAACTCAAGATTTTTACTGCCCACATTACTCAGAAACGGGTGGATACGTAACTTCATTACTTTCTATCAACATCTAGTAGCTAAGTCGGGTTTCCGCTTGGCTTCACTTTACTGTCTTCAATAAATACTCCTAAATATGACTAAGGCTCAAATAAAATTGGTTTCTGTAGGGACCTAATGGGTCATTCGGGTATGCCGGTTCCCGAAATATTTATTTGATAGCCCGGATGGTTATTATGCCAATCGGAAGTAAACCAATTTTGGTTGATATGATTAGGAATTGTTCGGAAATAATGTTAATATTTTTTTTGTTTATATTGGGGTACTATTGTCTGATTCAAATTTAATTACCGAATATTTGTTATTTTATGGCTCCTAAAGTGTGTTATTGTTCCATCTATTCTCTGTTATTATTATAGCATTTATACCAACCCAATATGCTTATTCTATCTATCTACCGTCCGCAGATTCTTTCCCACGTACATACATTTTTGTAGTGGTAGGACTCTACTGCAGAGTCCGCCTGGGGAAGTACCACACCTTTGCCAGTTATTCAACCACCAAGAAGTAGTGTGCAAGCATTACTGTGTTTCGGTTTGAAGGGCAATGTTACCAGTAAAATTACTGGGTATGAAGAGATTTAACATCTAATATCGCAGGGTGACGAGCGCAGTGCAGTGCAGCGCAGGATTGTGTTTGCAAGTTCACAATTCTGGCACTGCTACTTTTAGTGGCAGGCGTGACGCTTACCACCAGGCGAAAGACTTGCTCGTCTCGTCACTTGACAGTATTAAAAAAAACCTACTGTAATTTACATTAAACTCGCTCGCGATAGAAAGTGTGGAAGTAACTAGGGGAGGCCTTATGTTGAAGGACAACTTGACAAACAAACTGGTTGCTGAAAATAATATTATCAATTTATTGATTTACTTTATAGTTTATACTTCATTCATTATTTAAGTTAAGATACTCATAGTCATTAAATAAAGTCTTTATCTATATCTATGATCTAACTCATTAAACTTATGAGTGAACTGACTAATTTTCTGACTGTCTTTTTTGTTCTCTAAACTACATCGGGTGGGACGTGGAAAGGAAAGCCGGGTTCTTGCGACTCCCATTTCAATACATTGAAGATGTTTTTTTCTATATAACTTTTTTAATTTTTTTTTATTAGGCGGAGCTAACCCGAGTGAGGCGTTTGCTAGTCGCTGCAGCAGAGCGTGGCGAGGCGGGCTCTGCTCTCATAGAACGAAGCAAAGATGACACTGAAGATAGCGCGCCGCTCGACCCGCAGCAACTCGAGAAAGAGTTATTGCTGGCGAGAGAAGCTGTCAACTGTGAGTAGCTGTTCAAAACGAGTAAGGAAACTTTTACCGGTAATAAAGGAGAGCGGCGATGCGGGTTTTGCGCTCATAGAGCGTAGCAAAGGTGGCGCCAGAGACGGCGCGCCTCTCGATCCTCAACAAATCGAGAAACAGCTGCTACTTGCGAGAGAAGCCGTGTAATATGAGTAGCTGTTAAAAATAATTTCGGAAACTGATGGCGCAACTGAGGAGCGAGGCGAGGTGGTCTCACTCGGAGCGCATCAAGTCAGCAAGTGAGACGCTAACAATGGCGCGCCGCTTGACTCCCAGCAACTCGCAAAATATCTGCTGATGGCGTCAGAAACCGTTAATTGTAAATAGCCATTTAGAACAAGTAAAGCAGCTGCTTACGGCAACTGCTTATTCCACGTAGCATACACAACAAAGATACCATAAGGTCAGGGCGCAGCGACAGATCAGGGCAATGTGGGTTTACATACTCATAGATAGAGCGCCAGGAAAACAAATCGAGTAGCTGCAGTTTGGGGGTGCACTAATTGTTCGCATAAAAATTTCCAAAAAAATAGGTGATCTAAGGTATTGGTGCCATAAAACAGTTTTAGATAATTTCCTTTGAAATATCTCAGCAACATTTTTTTTGTTTTTATCAATAGATAATCAACTCTGCAACCTTTATATAAGACAAGCTGTCCGAGCTGAAAAGACAAAACGTTTATCAACATGTTAACATGTAGCACATAAAACTAGTATTCTTTTGATTGGGTACACAACATAAGCCAAAGGCAAAAATAGTAATATGACCAGCTCACCATATCTCATATCGAAAAATAACACAATAGGGTTGACCTCAAAACCCGCCTCAGCCTCTAGACGGGAATATTACCTCGAATCACAATTTGTAACTTATGCTCGCTTCTTCACACAATAATCCGAAAATCCTACGAAAGTGGGCAATTTGTTGAGTGCCGTTCAAAATATCGGAGGCGTGGTCCTTCTTACTTCTCAGATTTAAGAGTACATTTCGGAGAAACCAATCGGAAAATAAACTGAATTACCCACGCACATGAAACATTGTTGATAAACCTATATAATTAAGTGATCATACCGCAGTAGTATCAGTCAGCAGCTTTTAGTTAACGGTGGTAAGCATTCTGCGATCCCCAAGCCGCCTGCCAAGCGTGGGGATTATGGCAACCCTCCCTATTAAGGGGGAGGCTTTCGTCCAGCAGTGGACGTCTTCCGGCTGTTGATGACCGCAGTATCCGAAAGTTGTATGAAAGAGATCGTTATTTTACGATTTTCATTCATTGTTCAACAGGCACAACTCCTGTCGTGTTTACTATATGTCACTTAACTGATAAAATAGCTTTATGTTACTAGTAGGTATACTTAGTACATTATTGTGATGGGAATCAAGACTTTTAGTTGACAAATGTTTTATGTGATAAGATATTAAGTTGAGGCATAAACCTACATTTAAAACTTAAGTTAGTGATTTTTTAATTACTGTAATGGCTTGCATTATTATTACGCCTTACTGGAATATTATCATATAATTATTAGCATAGCCTAAGTAATTTTAAAAAATTTGGCCATTAATGTTAATCTAATTATACTATTAAGAAACATACTTAGTAAGCAGAGTAAAACGAATAATTGCACACTCAATTTCTTCTCGAAAATTGCACCTGTGTATAGCTATATAAAAATACAGCTTAAAAAACCCAGGGCATGTCATCACAATTTTAGATAAACTAGTTATAACACGACAGGCACTGCTGCTACGTATCTCGACTCGACATCAGAACGCAAGACACGTCCTCACAGGGTGTAGAATAACTTCCCTGGTATTTTGGCTAATGGCATTGCCCTGACGAACTTAGGAGTCGTGCGTGGTGTCTCTAACGCATATGGCTTCAATTTACATACACACACATCATGTACCTGAGCATGTTATCAGTGACTACATTATGGGTCATTTAAAATAAAGCTATATTAAATAAGACCTATTGGTATTTCAGTATTAATTAGATAATGAGAAATTTAAGAATCTTGCTGAGACCTTTTGAATCTGTAGTTATTACAAAGCAAAAGGTTATACTAGCAACAAAAATAATCCTACAAATCTTATATTTTTATTTTATTTTGGACAAGAAACATGATGATATGATACAGCAAGATTCACAGACAAAGTAATGTGGTTATAACAACGAACTCTTTTAAACGAAGCGAAACGAAGTTAAAATAAATTAAACTATTTAATAACCTAATCTAACCTAACCTAACGATCGATTAATTTGACACTTAAATCGGTAAAATTCGATAAAATCCGTCTTTTCTCAAAATTTACAAAAGAAATAAAGTCAATCAATCAAGTCAAATTAGCGACTTACAGAACGGTACTCGCAATGCAGATCTCAGAACAGAAAGCGTCGAGATAGACGTTGAGGTATTAGCATGAAACATGCTCAATTAACATCGATCAAAGACCGCTCTACCCACTCGAGCCAATAACCCCTCTAGATCGGACGCGCAGACTTGATATTCAATAACAATTAGTATAATGTGTCGGATAAACTGATATTATTCCGGATACATAATATTCAGTAAACGTGGTGCAGACGATAAGATAGAGGATAAGATTTTGCATGCGCAGGATATAAGAGAAAATGATTTTGAAACGTAATATGGATAAATCCTCAATCTTTCTATCGCGTCAAACGTGTCAAGTGTATATTTTGTTCAAATAAGGGATCTGCATATAAAACAGAGCTACAAAGGAAACAAACCTCTAAAGCGAGCAACACACGCTCAAAGGCGCTCGAATAGCTAGAACGAGAACTTTGTGATAGTATTCCGATATGTGCAGACTTTATACTTTACTCTATAAGCCCGCTATGAAACGTTGGTCGACGTATTGCATAGAAGACCAATATTTTATGTGGCAACTAGGTCACTTTAAAAATAAAGTAACAATTTTATCCAACAAATGTTAAAAAGAGCTTTATTTTACAGCTTTGAAAGCCGACAAGAAGAGGTTGAAAGCTGAGAAATTTGATTTACTGAACCAGATGAAGCAACTCTACGCCACGCTTGAAGACAAGGAGAAGGAGCTGCGAGATTTTATCAGAAACTACGAACAGGTGACGTCCTTTCTTCAGTTCGCGTTTCGAGACATATTCCTTATCACGTAGCCATTCAAAGTAAATTCAAACAAGCTCTAGACATGTAGACGTGTGTCACGCACGCTGGATTACTTAGAATTCCACTGCCTTTGTCTTACACGTGATTTTGAATGTTAGTTTCATAGAGTAATCTAGCATATTAAACTAATTTGAATGATCATGACCTCAAGGCTTTCTTTCGCATAAGATATTATATTCAACAGCTGGCAATTATGTTGTTGATAAAATTTTAAATTACAGTATCATTGGGTTTACAGGAAAGATTGGACGCGAACAAAGAATAATTTTCTTTGCAATGCTCTGTTTTACAAAGAACATCTCTCAAGTAGTTAATTGAACTACTTGCCTACTATGAACAAAAAGTCAATGGGTACTCTGTTTTAAAAAGTTTTACTCAAAGATGACTTAAGAGATACAACATTTTGTTTTTTTTAAATGTTTTTATCGACATTCCTAAAGGTATAATTTATTTTGCACAGCTGCATTCAAGTGCAGGTGGTTTCTATAATAAAATTAATTATTACAGTAAATTCTAAAGGCTTTAGTTAATAGTTGCAAAACTTACTAAAACACTACTATAGTATTATTTTATCCGTGCGTTACCATAGCTGTCTTTTTCATTTCAGTTTATTAGCTAATAATAAGGACAGCACCATTATTATTACGTTTAGATCTGTCAACGAAAGTCTTCAAAATTTGCCTTATAATGCTGATAAAATAGAATTTGTTACAAAAATAACAATAATAAGTGGCTAGTGGCTTTTCAGATGCGCTCGCGAGGTGGCGCGTCGTCCGCGTTGGGAGCGGAGCGAGCGGAACGCGAGCGGGAGCGAGCGGCGTTGCTACGTCACGCACGGGACGAAGCAGAACGGTCGCTACAACTTGCAGCCGCACTCAGCGCCCGAGATACTCAGCTTAGGCACGCACGGGAACAGCTCTTTGAGGTAACAGAAAAAAAAACCCACTTCAAATTAGTTGTCCGAACAAACTTGTTCATATTATCGGAGCTGGTTCAAAAACTACTAAACAAGGGTTAGTGAAAATTTTAAATGACCGCCTCTAGAGAGCTTCCTCAATAAATTTAAATTAAAAAAACACAAGCCGGTTGCAAAATGTCAGATTAATATAGAGAAAAGTGAAAACTCTACTCTAATTTCCTTAGTCTCTTCAGTAGAGCACTAAAAAGTACCTACCTTGAATGGAGAAATTTCTTTCTATTTAAAGTAGATTTAAAATACGTTTGGCGTGAATGAGATAAAGAAGCGAAACGCGAGAACTGTTTGAGTTTTTCAGTATCCTGTACATCTTTAAGCTCTTAGATACCACGACACCTTTTGTCGAGATTAGTTTAGCGGTTGAATCGTGAAAAAGTTACACACAGACAGGGGAATAGTTACTTAAATAGTTTTAATATTAGTGTGCGATTTTTTCAAATATCATATTCTTTTGTAGAAATACGGAATAGAATAAATGTCACTAACTAATAGGTATAAATAAACTATCAAGAAAACAATTATGCTAAATTATGACTTTAAAATATTGGCTATAGCCACGCTATAGGCTGGCAAATAAAGTTTTGAAACGGAGCTTTTTGAACTTCTTTTTCTCTCCTAACAATAGTGTGGATAATTACGTCAGTCAGTGAATTCATCCAATCATCGTCCTCATACATACTGCATGGTTGCTAATATTTCGAATTATATGCGATAATGGAAGCCCCCTCTATTAATAACACAATTTTTTTGTATTTGATGTTTCAGCCTTGTAACTTTATTAGATTCACCAATGCTCCTTTATGCAAGACTTCTTTAATTAGGAAAGCTTTTTACACCGATCGATCAATGCAAAGAAAGGCGAACTATTCCCGATAAGTAACAACCTGCGCGATGAAGTGCTTTGTGAACAATAACAAATATAATATACATAACATGTATGTATGTCTGTTACTTTATATGAATCGATCCGAGGACGGTATGATGAATGGGCAACTTGATGGCCAGCAAAGCCTATCAATTATAGACGTCAGTTAATTACAATTTCAAATTATTTCGGTATAGACTGACCGACATTTTGTTTTATACTAAATTATTACAGAGCCAAAATTATAATTTTATAATAAATCTAATAGTTTTGTTTCCGATTTGATATGCTATTTAACAACGAGTACAAAGAGAAAAGAAGGCAACTGTTTTATTGTATGATCTATACACTGAAGGGAGAAGTAAAAGTAGGGCCTTCGCTTTTCTGTGGATCTTTAACAGTATTTTGTTTCTTGTCGTTTCTAACTCTCCGATATAACATAGGTACTTACATGTTTGGTAGTACTCTAAGCTCGAATAAGACAAGAGCTGACTTCTCCAAGATTCAGACCAATAAGAACAGTAAAGCTATATAAAGCCTTTTCATATGAAAAGTAAAGCATATAATCTTGAGCTTATTTTTTCAGAGATTTATTCAGATTTTTTGTGTATTCGAAGTTGTATAAATTCTAAAGATGTTTATGACTAAAGTCATAATCGCATTTGCATTCCAACCACCAAATATTGCAGATATATTTTAAATCCGCGTAAACGGGGCCTCGACCGCGGTGAATCGGTCTCATTACATAGGGCTTTTGAAACGAGCGATTCGAGAGGTCAAACCCAGTCCAAATTAAATCACCAATCGAAATTAATTGAGCCATGAAACTGGGCAGACGGCGGTTTCCAACGCGTTACCGGCTGTAATGGGAAAGCTTCTGTGGTCACGTGAACTTTAGATTTGAAACAGAAGAGATGATATTAATCAGAGATGTCCGAAGACTTGGTACGGATTCAGTCTTAGTGAAGCCGCTACATGTACAAGCTTTAGTTCATGTTTAACGACACTTAATATAACGATAATGTATGTAATTAACTTTTTTTTAATCTTGTATTTTGTTTATGTTTTTACGCTGCCGACTGGTAGTGGGCTTGATTTATGGATTGTCTCTAGACTTTCATTAGTCTGGATACAATTCTTGTATTTGTATAGTAGGTTATGTTATGTAGTTAGAGTGTATTTATTATTTTGTAATTAATAAAGACATGCCCACAAAAAAATTGTTACACACGAATACTCAAGAACGTCAAAAAATAAAAAAGTCAAATATTTAGGAGAACTTTAATAATCTAATTTTGATACTTTTGGAGTAATCTGAAAAAAAAACTTCAAATATCGAAGCTTGAAACGCACGAATATGCGTAACCGCCATATTTTTACTCTGCTAAATGTGATCATTCCTGATACAGCTTTAGACTAACGATCGCTCGCATAAAAAATGTGCTTGAAACGTGGAATATCCTGGCCTTAATAGAGAATCACGATTTACTCTGACTGAGTAATGTGGTAACTAGAAAGCATCGCGTTTGGCGCCTGAGGAACGTAATCGTCCCTTAAAGCCACCAATACACTTAACTGGCCCGTAATCCAAGGCCTCGCAAGGGAACCCAATCAAATTATGATTACATGAGCCATACGCAAAGCTCAGCTGAATAATTCATCACAAGGTAATCCTAAGGATACGTACTTTGGCAGGCAGCTGTAATTGAGTTCCAAACTTGAAAAAGCTTTTCAAGGCCCAAAGGTTCTATGGATAAACACGTTCTCAATTTAGTCCCACATCAAGCGCCAAACCTTCATCTTCTAAACTGTCAAATACTGAAAATCGTATATCCGACCCTCCATTAATTGGAATCGGTACTCCAAATAATGTTTGTAGCATGTGCGATCCTACATCTTGTCATGGAAGGAACTTATAGTCATTCTATCCATGCATTCATCGCGTTTCACTTAGATTCTTTTGTTTTTTCACTACTATTTTTTATTAATATCTGAAACTTTAAGGTGTCATTATGAACAACCATACCCTGAAATCGCAAAAAAAACAGCTGTTCCATACAAAAAGTTCATTGACCTTGGACAAAATTGTATGGAACAGATGTTTTTTTTTTGCGATTTCAGGGTTGACCCATAGGAAAGGTTGTTCATAATGATGAGTACAATGGCCCCTTAACGTTTTAGAAGTTCATAAAAAATAGTAGTGTATAAGTTTTTATATTGATTATTTTTGTTTTTGTTGATTAGATTAGATACAGACTGTCCATTTTAGTTTCCATTTCCGAATCCACGACGCCCACTTCCGTGTCCGGCAGTAATCTCACTCCCATGTACAGTTAAACGACCTTGTAAGTCAGTAGGAATACTATATGGACCTTCTTGCGGAATAGGCAAACTGGCTATTGAAACTGGCTGACTTGGCAAACTGACTATTGAGCTGAGTGTCGTTATCTAAAGCAAAAAGAATATCAACCTTGAAAAGGTATTTTGTTAACATTATCGGCCTTACTTAAAAAAACTTCTCAATACGCTTTTTAAAAAACTACAACCGACTTCAACTTCGAAGACCTGGATGACATCTTCATATTTTCTAGTAATTTTGATTTAAAAACCAAACCACTGACCCGATTTCGATAACATTTATATGGAACTACCTCTGAAGTATCACCTACCAAACATAAAAATAATCATCAATATCAGTGCATAATTAATTGGCGGACTAATCGAGTAACATACAAAAAAAATACATGCAGTCGAATTGAGAACCTCCTTTTTTGAAGTCGGTTGAAAACCAGAACCATGCTGCTAATGTTGCAGTTGTCCATACTCTATACAGACTCTAAAAAGCGGCGGTGACCTCTTACAAGCAGGCAAGCGGGCTTCCTGATGTCCATGCATCAAAAAAAAACTCACGGGGCATGCGACTGTTTTATACTGCTTAGTAATTAGTTTAGTAGAGCTCGTGGCGTAGTCCGACTAGGTTCTGAAAGATCACCGATGTTAAGCGAACGAAGTGGCATTTTTATCTGGGCACTACCGTGGGTCGGATGATACGTTTAATTGGTTGGTCCCGGTCGTTTGTTCTATATTTCTGTAACAACAACCGTCAATCCATGTCGGACTTCGTCACATATTAACTCTGACTCTAGGGCAGACCACACAGCCTATACGGTCTTACTTACTTTTTAGTGATTAGTGATGCAATTAATCAGCGTCCGTTTTATGTTCCCTAGGCAAGACGGCAACTCCAAGCAGCGGGATGCCTGTCAGAAGGCGAAAGTGTGGCGTCTCTCGGAATCGGGCCTCCGATGCTCGGGCTGGGGCCCTCCGGCCTCATCGGGGACCGGGGCAGCTGCAGCGCTGACTCTGGTGTTAGAGGTGAGGATATTAATCATAAAACATAAGATACGCTGTTTTTTACAAGTAGACAAAAGATAGCCCGTTTTTATTTTAAAGTTTATCGGCATGTGTGTGTATGTAAGTCATTATCTATTTATTTACTCTAAAAAGGCTAACCGCATTTGGATGAAACTCGGAACGAAGATAGCTTATTTTCCGGAATAACACAGACTACTTTTTATCATCATCATCATCACCGTTTTACATCAACGCGAGGCGCAGCTAGTAGACCGTAGATTAAGCAATAGGTAAACAAATGAGCGTCTAATTTCATTAGACTTCCCTATAGGTAGCAGCGATGGAGGCGCCACATCTGTTTGCGGAGGAAACCTTTCCGACTCAACGGCAGAAGGTCTGCCTCCGACAATGGATGCTTACGACACCGATGCTACCTCACTGGTGTCTTCAGCTCATCATATCTATCAGTGTAAGTACTATCGCTGAACTAGGTGCTGCACTGTGTAATCTAAAACCATGATGGTTAGGTTTAGCCGACGACGCCGCGCGACTGTGAATTTAATTTCGCCGCAATACAGTTCGTGGTCGCACTGCATCGCCGGGTGAACCTAAATTGAATAGTTTTAAGATGTCACAATACGGCCCTAGGTCTAACATCAAACATTGTATATGTCTTGATTATAGGCTAAGCAGCTAGCTCGATCTAGGCATGCAGAAACCATATTGTTAAGGAATTCTAAGGCAAAATACTATGAATTGACTTAAGAGGGAATCTGGTCAGCTATTCTCCATACAAATGCATTCCCCTTTTTTCTTCCTGGATAATGCTTGTAGAATAATCTTTTTTTTTAAATAAAGTCTAGGTCTATTGTTGTCTCATTTCCTTTTTTTCAGCAACTACTTAATTGTTAAACAAGATATAACCCTTTAACAATCTTCAAGTAAACAATGTTATAATTTGTTAATTAACTGATTTCTCCGAGCTATATCGGAGGAAAACTTTAACCAATATACCACTGCGTTTGGTTGTGGTCCACTTTTCTTTCTGGCATTTTTGGCGCTGACCCGAAATAAATCTGAATTGTGGAAGGCATGTCTGACGCAGAACGTGTTCATTCTGCTACTCTATACTACCTAATACATTTGTTTGATTTGTTTGTATAGTGACGTCCTCAACACATTTAAACGCAATGAGAAGCTAATAAGTGAATGAAGGCGATATTTCATTGTTAAATCTTCGCAATAGCTATTATAGAAGATTCTAACACTACAAAACATGACTACGACCGTAAAGAAACAAAAGTAACTTCTAATTTTACCTTGATTTTGATTAAGTTTTAAATTTCAGTAAGTTCACGAACAATAGAGTCGAGCCAAGGTTAAGTCGCGTGGAGGACACGGTAAGACAGTTCGCCCGACCGTGCCCTTAGAAGAACTCTCTAGGTCTCTTGTCGTACCGGTCTGGTGCCCAGCTTAATTTTACTTACGATTTATTCAAGTTTTCCGTAGAGGACAACTGTAATTAGACTAAGTGCTGAACGATTCGGATCTTTGTGTGGAAAATCGTCTGATGGGTGCTCTACTGAACTCTGTCGTATTTTAAATGATACTTCGATATATAAATCTCAGCTTGCCCTAGAACTAAAGAACTACATTTCAGCCGTTTGGTTTTGATACGTTTGGTCCTTGGGGATCAGAAACTCATATTATTTAAAAAAAAATAACCGAGCGCCTGGTCGACGCGACTAACGATCAAAATACTGGCGTTTATTTGGCCAAACGCAAAAGCACCGCAATTCAACGTGGGAATGCCATGTTGCATGCCGCCAGCATGCTGGGTATGCTGCTGACTGGTGTTGGTAATACTGGCTAGTATTCGTATATTAAACAAGACTACAAGACGTCCACTGCAGGACGAAGGCTTAAATAGAGAGGGGCCACGCTTCGCAGGCGACTTAGAAGTCGCAAAATTCTTACTACCGTTAACCGAGCACCGGTGCCTTAGTCACGTCAGTTCAAAGCTTTCTTAATTATTAAATCTGTTTTATAAACCAATGAATATGCAACGAAGCAAAGCAACAAACATAAATCAAATTCTAAGTTCACAATAGGCTAGATGACTGGTTTTTTTTATTGTCCTTTTAAAATGTGGCCCATAAATATAGCTGATTATAGAAAAAATATATTAAAATCTGATCAAAAATACTCAACTTATAAGCATTTTATCATGCTAGACAGAGAGGCGAAACAGCAAATCTTGACGTCACTTTTCAGTACGCCATATAAATTCTATACTGACAAGCAAGGCGTGACGTCATTTTTTGTTTTGTGGGAAAGGGACAGAGTTGTCTCTAACAAAAACTTTAAACGCTTATATATCAGAACCTTAATAACCGATTGAAATTATTTTTTCAATAAACATACTATATTAACTTAAATGCTTCATCAAAGCTATTGGTTTCAACGATATAAACATCAGTCATCTACCCTATTATAGTATTACGGTAAATATAATCAGACAGTCTGGTAGACAGAACAACCCTTGAACGCCCTTTGAACGTTTTCTCTTAACCTAGCCGCTTATATTGCAATCTGGGGACTAGTTTAATGAGCAAATAATACTAGTGATTATTGTTCTCCCAATATCAGTCTATTAAGCTTGGTAATTGAATCGGTAAATGTATTTCTAGATAAATAATTAATGTTTTATAGGTCTTACTCATTGATACTCCAAAGAGTTAAACGATATAATATTGTGGGTGTAATTGATTTATGGTAGGTAATTAAAAATTAACCCTCTTTATCCTGGGGTAGTGCCGTAAGTTTGCCAGCTATTCAGACGTCAATTAGTAATGTGCAAACATTAATCTATTTCAGATTGAAAGATATATTTAGTTTCTAATGAAATTATCAACTGTTTATAAAAAGATTTATCATTCTAAATCTCAGAGTGAATAACGCAATGCTATATCGTTTTGTGTAAATTTAAAATTTTGCCACTGAATTTTTAAGGGCTTGTGAAACCCTTACAATAAGGCTTACTTACTCGACTAATAGTGTTGCAGTTGTGTAAAAAATACTACTTTTAAATTCGATAGAAAAATAATAAGTTATCTTTGGTATAAAATTCGACAGTAAGAACAAAAGTCAAAGGAACATAATAATCATCATGATTCAATTACTTACATATTACGAGAAAAACGGACCAAAAAGTATTATTCACGTTGAAAATAACTTCAAATGAATTCTACAAAACAGGAAGGAAATAATAACGAGAAAAGAATAACGCTTTGCACGAACGCATGCAGTTAAAAAGAGAAGGAGTTAACGCACTCTAATAGAAAAGTTAAATAAACGCTAATTGCAACAAACCACGAAGTATACGTATACTATATACTATATACTACTAACTATACCATACGTATTTTTATCAAACTGATAGTATGCACACGTGTCAGGGTTACAAAGGCAAAGTAAAAATACAACATGTAACAAAAAGGTTCAACAATACTGAAGGGTATGTATGTACTCATCATTATGAACAACTTTTACTACGGGGCCAACTTTGAAATCGCGAATTTTTTTTTAGCTGTTCATATACCTACAGTTGGACCTTGGACAAAATGTATGGAACAACAATATTTTTTTCGCGATTTCATGGTTGTTCTCATAATAAAAGTTGTTCATAATGATGAGTACATACATGCCCTTCAGTATTGTTGGACCTTTTTGTTACATATTGTATATTGCAATTAGAGATTGTTTGGTGATTATATCTATTAAGAAAATTTCACGAATTGTGTTTTCCTAATTGAGAGATACTTCGATCATAGAGCCAATATGATAATAAAACTAATATGTAACTGCTAAAATATTGATAAAAATATACTTAATGAGGTTCGTAAATACATAAAGGTATTTTTGATAAAGCATATCTCAACTTAGGCTTTTAACTAGTGCTGTGAAATCAGTTTACTCACGCTCAAACAAAATTGCTTTTGAATTCTTTGTAAAAGCGAAGTTCGCATTTTATTAAGTTTCCTTTAACAGTGTGAGACTCAGATTAAATTCAGTGTGGCCAACTCTGGATGGTTAATGGACCATTATCATTGCATTTCAGTATTTGCAGAATTTTTTAAATTTGTGAGTACTATCAAAAGTTTTTGAAGTTTTGATTTACAGGGAATATTATAATATGTACTTACTAGAGTTTGTCGTCGTCGTCAGCCATAAAACGTCCATTGCTGGACGAAGGCCTCCCCCTTTATAGAGGGGTGTTGCCATAATCCCCACGCTTGGCAGGCGGCTTGGGGATCGCAGAATGCTCACCACCGTTAACCAAAAGGACGCTGCTGCCCGTCCTCCGGTCCTCCGTCCGAAACTAGTGTTTGTGCTCCTCATTTATTATGAGTTATCTATTAAATGCTACCAATCGTTCATGTATGTATTTTGCATATACCCAATTATGCATATTTTTTTGACATTTGAGAACTGTGTTGGAAACTCTCCGTCTTCTGCATTAAACACTAAAAAGTATTTCAAATATTTGTCTTCTTTTTTCAAACTTTATTCTTAATTTGAAAGAAATTAGACAACACGCTTTTTAACTAAAATAGGTTTGAAATACGTTTTAGCGTGAAATGCATATGACGGTAAAAGTGTCAGAAATTATTTTAGTATACTCTATACAAAGTAGTTTCGACGAAACTTTCAATTATGAACGTAAAACAAAATTAGTGCTCTCGTAAAACCTCTTCCTTAAAAACTACAAATAAAGAATTGTAGCTATTAAATCCGTTTACGCGACAATTTTAACACAGAAATGGCTTCACTAGAAAATGAGATTGGTGTTGTGACAATAATTATTTTGTATTATACATTTTCAGCATAGATTTAATCTTTACATTTTAACTAATGTTATGTGATTGAATCAGGCGTTACTTTGCGGAAGTTCATCTTAATCCAACTGTTGAATACTATATCTCTTGTGTATTTCCGCTGTACTATCGTATCGAGTACTAATTGGGAAAGGAGGCTAATAATCCATAGTTTCCCTTAACGTAATTATATAATCTGTAATAAAAAGTTAATTAGGCTGAAATAAATAGTCAATTAAATCTGAAAGAAATTGTTTGTTTTATCTGAAAACCTACAATAATAATCTAATCTGAAATAAAAAGTTATTAAGCCTGAAACAAATAATTATTTGTTTCAGATTTATATGCTCTAAAAATGTATTCAAACTTACCTATTATTGATTTTTGTTTTTTTTTTCTGTCTGTATCAGTGAGCACTCCTAGAGACTGCAGTCCGCCAACTCTGTCGCCGCACAACAGCGCTTCACCGTTTACTCGCTCCATTGATGCTGGCTCACTGTCAAGGTATACCTTTGTTTCAATTTTTATAAAAGCCGACTGGTAAACATTTTGCATACTCAAGGACGTGTTAATTCATTATATTATATAACGTATAAAAAAAATAGAATAGAATAAAGTAGGTACAGTGTTTGCTCTCGTTATTATTTTGTGATTTGAGTGGTTTGCTTCTTACTAATGTATAAATAACTAAATAAATTTTCTGCCGGTTATTTTAATCATGTTATCCATAAAAGCTCAACAAGAAAAAAAAATGTAAAATATAAAAAAGTATAATTATATAAAAGTTGACAGCAATGTTTTGAGTTTTGTCACGCTTGGTGATCCAAAAGTTTCACGTCATGTGAGTGGTTAGTTAAAATATAAGTTATTAACCTACATTTTAACTAATCACGAATCTGGAGATCAATTTTTAAATCTTTTGAATGCGTTTTCGCTTTATAGTTCAAGGATCGGTCAAGTTTTTGTGCGAAAACTCATGCTTACGATTCAAAAATTAAGCTCTTACGATTATAGATCAGTGGAACAGCTATCGAGTCCCGGTGAGTGCGAAGCAGCGCTGTTAGGCGGCTTGCGTGGGCGGGCGGGCGGCGCGGGCGGCAAGGGCGCGCGCGGTCGCGGCTCCGCCTGGGGGTCCATCTCCCGCGTGTTTGCGCGCAGCCGGCACCGCACCAAGTCGGGGAGCGCCACTAGCGGACATGAAAGTGGTAAGAACAGAAATTTGTTGAACTTGGGATATCATTTTTGATTTTGTTTTCAGATATCTAAATGTTTTAAGTGACATCGAAAAATGTTGAAAAAATTATTGTGCAATACAGGCTGACTGGTGAAACATTTAGCATACTGGTCAAATATGAGGATTAAAAATAAAAAATTAAAGCTATAACGTTGTAATAATATTACGTTGGCGGCGTGACCCCAAATTGAGCTTTGGCCTCCGACAATAAAACACGTCAATCGTCTCATTGAAACCCCCAAAAGTAGTATAATAAGATTTAAAAATAGAATTTTCACTGAAAATGTGCAACCGATTCGTAAAGAGTCAATGGCAGCATCGTGCGATGCTGCTTTATTGCCACTGGCGCAATAGTAGCACACCAATCATCAGACTTAGATCGCGCTCTCATACGAATTATTAATTCTATGCGTTAAAAAACATCTATAGCTAATTAGAACCCGGCTACGCCAGCATCGCGTAATCACATCTCGGTAGCTTCGCACCACTGCTTCAGTATAACAGCTGTCATCGCAGTAGCTGTACTTGCAACAATCGCCTCTCTCTAACATTTTTCAATGAAATAAAAGTGTACATTTAACAAAGAGAGAGAAATAACAGTTTCTGTAGACGGAGTAAATAATATTCGAAGGTACTGCGTAACCTCGACTGAGACAAAATACTATGCCAATGTGTGCGTAATGCAAGCTAGCAAGCCAATGGCAAGCTGAGTGAACATACATACGAATCGTATCGATACATGTCGAACTGTCAAAGTTTGTTTCGCAACTTGAGTGGCCGACCTTGAAAAAACCGTCACGCTGTGAGGGACAAAAAATGGTATTGCTGTGTCTCTCTCTGATACATTAGTTCCGTGTATAGGTGTTTTTTTATTGCGCGAGTGCGGCAGAAATATGTCACTTCCTGTATTGGTTTCTCTCTCTACGACAGTTTCCCATTCTCGTACAAATTCCCATTTAAAAAAATCATCTTTCGCCAATCAGAGCCCATCTACGCCGGCACCGGCAGCACACGCGCGTGGTCACCGCTCGGCAGTGAGGCAGCACTGCGTGAGGCGGCCTCACTGCCGCTGTCGCGGTGGCGCGCGCCAGCCATCATCGCCTGGCTCGAACTAGCGCTCGGCATGCCACAGTACGCCGCTGCTGTCGCTGACAACGTGAAAAGTGGCAAGGTAAGTGCTAAATAATATTTAAATCGTCAATGACGCGACACCCTGCGAGCATTCAACACGGTCGCAGGCGAAACCACATTTCTCCCAACACCAGTGCAAATGTGCAATATTGGCTTGGCTAATATAGTCAGCAGCTTTTATCTGTCATCAACACACTTAACGAATTGGTTTATATAAGTGCAGCTTAGGACAGTTTTTTAAACCAATTTTGGGTTATTATTGAACTGTCCTTGCATATTTGATTTGCTTAAACTTGCTTGTGTTTCCCTCTAACTTTGACTTTCAGTTTGGTTTCTGAGTACGTAAAAGATAGAAAAGTTTATGAAAACTGTAACTTTTTATTTTTTTTCTATCGTTTACGTACAAAGTTATTCTTTAAAAAATTGCTTTAGTAGCCTACATGACAAGAAAAATTGCTTCCCATTATGATTTAATATTAATTGCCAGTATTCTAATAATGCTAACTTATCACGTTAGCAGTGCCTATATAGAAGCTGCATTGAGCTTACAGAAAAAAAAACTAAATTTGAACATCTCCATGATGATGAAATGTGCAAGAAAAAAAAGAAAAATCTATAGGAAAATCTATCATTATTATGTTCACGTATTTATTATGGAGCAAAATGTATTAGTTGTGTCACCTGCCTCTCATTTATGACAGATAGCCATCACTCTCACTTACCTAGCTTTTCGATCTTATCCTAAAGACAGACCTAAAGACCTATAGATAAAATAAATAACAAACAAAGCCTGAAACAATGTCGAGAATAAGTATAATAGAGGTAATACGCTAGGCGAAAATTTCAAGCCGGTGGGGATATTCCAGAACCTGCCTTACTACTTCTGTCAACTGACACTCTTATTCAAATCAATACGGAGCCAGGTGAGACGCGTGGATCAACGTAGGCGCGGTCGGATCGTAATTCTGGACATAACAGCGGGAATTATTTATTGAACCTAACGAATGGCATAAAAGGCCCATTTTCATTACCCTTGTAGCCATTCATTATACTGAATTCGGACTTTTTATTACGTTTGTATGGAAATCGGGACGCGTTAGGTACGGAATTCCTTGATAAATTCATCCCTGGCTTTGTTTGTTCGCACCGATTTCGTGTTTTTCTTTGCTACCACGTTGCTGTCACATATACTTTGTTTAAATTCTGCCACATTTTCTTTGTCACGATAAAAGCATGTACCTATTTACTACACCGAGTAGACTATAGACGACGAATCATTTCTGGAATATTACTGTACTCATTAATGATGAATAAAGTAATAAACTTGTTCTCACTGATAAGTCATCATTCAAGAACAAGGTTAATTATGAGACCGAGCCTAAAAGCCCAAAAAAAAAAAACTGCTGCTCTACAAAAAATTACACTAACAACAAAGGTGACCACAGAAAAGCGAAGGCCCTATTTACTTCTCTCTTCAGTGGAGGTGACGGAACAGCAGATTTTTAATTTTGCTGGTCCCATACTAAAAAAAATTTCGTAATGAATTTCGTCATAGTTACTTCAGATCATTATCTTCCTGCACTAAACGCTCACTAAATAGGATCGGCACAGCGTGATTCCTTTCTCCATTTCACTCTATCATTAATCATTTCTGTATTCACTAAAAGAAGTATAGTCTATAGTGTAAGTATCTTAGATAATTTCTCTATTGTCACACGCATATCAATTTTCGCACTCTTCAATAGTATTAACCTACGCTAACTTAGAACGCCCTCTTACGGTGTTACCACTTAGCATAATTTCTAAAGCACTATGTAATCCTAAAATATGTCCGTCATATAACGGAACTAAAAATGGACTGTAGTCATTACTCGTACCAACCATGCATTAGCAACACAACACGCAAGTAGGCAAGCACTGACGCGACAAAAGCGTCAAATATTGTGTTCTGGTTGGTTCTAGATCCGTGCTTTGAATGGGCAGGTTCTGCTCGAGTTGAGCGATGCGGAGCTGGAGGTGGGGCTGGGCGTGACGCAGCCCATGCACCGCAAGAAGCTGCGGTTGGCCATTGAGGAGCGCCGCCGGCCCGACCTCGTGCGGAACCCCGCCATCGGACACCTCACGCACGCCTGGGTCGCCGCCGAGTGGCTGCCCGACTTGGGACTCTCACAGGTCGCTCATCTTTTCATTTAACTGATATCCTATTTGCTTCACTTGTATTGGAAATATGTAATATAACTTCCATTTTTTTCATAAATTTTAAACATATATAGTAGGTAAGTATTTAAAATTGAATTATGAAGCCAAGCAGTGGAACTCCTCAATAGCTACTGATAAATCTCTAGAGTTTCGACTCATTCATTTTGACAAGTCCTTTATTTTATATAAACTATAGTTCGATAAACCAGATAAAGTAGTTTAGTAGTAGTTTTTTAAGCAAATGAGAGACGAAATGAATAACTGCGCTCGTCACTTTGATATTATATGTGAAGCTAAATCCCTTTCTTTGGAAATAATTACCCTTCAATCAGAAAAACAGTAGTGTGTCTAATAATAGACAACCGAGCTGATCTCAGCAAAAATGTTTATAGAATTTTATTAAGGTCCGTCACAAATAATGACATGGGAACACTATTACTATGCCTATTGCTTACGCTACTTGTCAGTCTCTCCCTGCTGTCGGTTTAAATTAAATGGAATCTTTTACCTAAACAGTACACAGAATCATTCCTGGCAAACCTGGTAGATGCTAGAATGCTGGACACCATCAGCAAGAAGGAACTTGAGAAGTACCTCGGAGTGACTCGCAAGTTCCACCAGGCTTCCATCGTTCACGGTATCCACTTACTCAGGATAATGAAGTATGATAGACAAGTAAGTATCTTAGATAATTTGTTTACGCATTATTGCCACGAGTTTATTTTTGACGCAACTCTCTATCCCTAGTACAAAAACTATCGAATAATACATAATATTGTCAAAATTCACGAATAATGTTTCCGTTTATGCCGGTACGCATTACTTTCTAAAAGATTATAGCTATTGTGCATCTAACTGCTTCTGCATACATAACGGTGACATAATTTGTATCGTTTTCAAAATGTCCGATGTTAGCATAACTTTAGCTTAAGGCCGTTTGTCCACCGGCGCCGTCACCGAGACGTCAACGTTGATAAATTACCGAATCATCCGGCTGACTTTAATTAAACAATAACAGATAACGATCCATATTTATTTTACGCCGACAGGCGTTGCGATAAGACGAAATTATCAGAAATTTTCCGTTTCATTTCCTTTAAGAAAATGTAGGTGCTTCTACGAAAGATTAAATGAATCGATTCAGCTTCACTTCGTAATAAACAGATTAAATTATTTAATGCAAAATTAAATAAATGATTATCCAGGAAACTATTTCTGTCTTACCACAAAAGATTTAAGCAAGCTTTAGACATGCGTCGAATAGATGTTTCACAAATTTCGTACCACAAATCCGTGCCTAACACTCGTCTAAAAATAAACAAGCCTTAGCCACACGTTTTAATTTAAACAGTGCCAAACCTTGGTTTAAGCCGTGTCTAACTGAGTTTTGACATTTTACGTCAATCAGTTTTATTGTGAAATTAATTTTTAATACATTGGTTTTTGTCGATTTCTTATCTTAAAACATAACTATTTTGCCAAAATTTGATTTTTATGACTGAATCCGCACCTGTAATCGATCTTTAAATGAACAACACCATGTACGTCCAAAAGAATTTTTCTTTCATTTCTTTATTTCTAGACCAGTTTTAGTTAAGTAGGCCTATCTTATAAGCGATAACTTCATAATCAGCTTGTTATAATGCCTCTGCTATAAGGCTAATGCCTACCCTCAGGAAAACGAGCGATTAAATATATCCACCACGCTGGTTCACTTGTGACTTGGTGAACTCACGAACCTACGCCATTGAATTTCTTCTCCAGACGAATGCAGGTTTCCTCCCGTAGTCTTCCATCACCATAAAAAAACAAAAGCCTGTGGTACGAAAAAGCGTAAATAAACTCCAAAAAGCTTATTAGTATGGGCCCGAGATTCAAACCCGCAACCTCACGCTTTCAAGTCGAGCGGTCTCCCAACTAAGCTACTAAGGCTTCCTAACAAGTCTACCTTCAGATCAGCGACGACCTAATTCAGAGGAATTAGGCAACTCTTTCAGCTCGATTGTATTTTATATAGCTTTAATACTATGTAAGTACCGAATGTTTTATCTGCCGTGACCCCCGTTAGGTAAACTCATTAATCATTTGTGTACTCTTCTCATTATTTCCCCGACAGCTGATTCTGACCTGTTACGCCTCGTTTACGAGTATTATTGTATCCCTATAGATGGAGAGTTGGCAGTTGCTTCGACGAAATTATTCTAACGAGCGGTAATTGAATTTAATCGATAAACACAGTTTGTGTTGATACGTGTTATTTACACTGTAAAGATAATCATTTTATATGTACTTTGTACGTATTTCATTAATGAACACGTGAACACTTAACTTGCATTTAGAATCTCAGTACATTGAACATTATGTACCTCAAACTCGGTACGGATTTCAATCACTATGACATATTAAAAAAAAAATGTAATTTTTTTATTTTCGTATTATTTACACGTGTTTACTCACTCACTTTTTTCTGAGGCTTGCGTTTGACTTCCATCTGGTCTGATGTTAAACGAAGCAGTCAACGATGGCGCATGCTTGCTTAGAAGAACCCGATTTCATCATCATCAACATCCCAAAGACGTTCACTGTTGGACGAAAGCCTCCCCCTTAATAGGGAAGGAAGAACCCGATTTACTCGTCGGAAATTCAGAAATAATTTCTATCATAGCTCACCGGCTACCAATCAATGAGTGAAAACAAGCGGCGCGCGATGTTTTTTTCTCTTTTTTTAAATCCTGGGGCTAGTAGTTTGATCACAGCACATCAGGTGTTAAGTGACGGTGGTCCAAGATGGACACCAAGCCTGGAGTGGGAAGGCGCGGTTCACAACATCTTTTTCTACCCAACCTCTGCTTTAAACATATTTTTCGCATGAAATCCTCATGGGGCCTTCCAAAGGTTCCAGAAATTCCTGCGAGGGTGTTAACCAGGCTTAAAATGTGTGTCTAAGCCACGCGTGTGAAGCACCCTACTCAAGGTGACAGGTGGCTCTCTGCTCGATCATTTTAGTACAATTTACATTGTGTCCGTGATCAATCACAGTGTAACAAAAGCGTTGTTTATTGTAGGCTTTGGCCGTGAGGCGGCACCAGTGCGAGAACGTCGACGCCGATCCATTAGTCTGGACCAACCAGAGATTTATGCGGTGGGCTCATAACATCGACTTAGGGGAGTTCGCTGAAAATCTTAAAGGTGCGTCTTTTGTCTTTATTAAACCGAAATTCGAACGGGAATTAATATAATTTCAGAAGGTAATTTGTAAGGTTTGTGTAGAAAGAGAAATGTCGAAGCCAAAAAGTGACCTACAATAATAGCTATCCACTCCTTCTTTCTGGAAAATCTCAAATTCAGCTGCTATGCCAACATTGCAGTGTGTTGTAGTGTGTCGCACAAACAAAAAAGGTATTTAGAATTAATAGCCAACGATCTAATGACAGTTTATTTCTGCTCAAACTCTGTTCACTTTTCCGTTCTTCGGTTAGGAAACGGTCTTCCCCATATTTCGACAGGCATTATCAAGTCAGTTAAGGTCGATTGAGCCAGACTGTTTTTATATCATCTGAGTAATTACCTTCCTTTTTTAGGATAGCCTTAGCCTTTCATAATACGCATGTGCATGCATTTGCACGCATTTGCACGCAATGCAACATGCATGTTGAAAATAATTTTAACACGCGTATAATATTTACCATAACTTGTAACCATTGTTCTGTATCTTATAAAAATACAACAAAAAAACACAACAAAAATAAAAATACAACTTGTTACCGAATCTTGGAAGACGATTTAAACTAATTGTCGTAGGTATCAAAAATTGATAGTACATTAAAATATATTTTTGGACAGGCTGACAGAAGGGCATAAGGGCATAAGGGTATAAGGGCGGGTGAAACTTCGTATGGAAAGTCCTTTGTTTTAAAGTTTTGGTGATGTTATTAGAATTACGAACGAAATCAGAAAAAAAAAATTGCTCGGGAGGATAAAGTGGTGAATATGGGGAGGAAAAGAATTAGTTATTAACCCAGCGGTATGGATGATACGAGTATTTGGGACCGGAGCGATTTTTTTCCGTACGTGGACAAAGTATATCATCTCTAGTACATCATAAAAAAAAATGTTATTGTATTTTAGGCTGTTCTTTATTTTTGTTATTGCAAGTACTTTTAAGTATTTATTTTACTAATATAAAAATGTAGCGCCTAGGATATGTAGCGCCTGTAAGCTGCATTTTTTGTAAAATAATAACAAATTCATTATTACGCATTATTTAACACATTTTTGAACAAAACAGATAGCGGCGTTCACGGTGGGCTAGTAGTGCTAGAGCCTTCGTTCACCGGCGAGACAATGGCCACGGCTCTCGGCATTCCACCCTCCAAAAGCATTATCAGAAGACATCTTGTCGCGGAGTTCGATGCCCTCATCATTCCCGCAAGGTGAGATACTTTGTATTTGTACTTACTGAATTAAACCGTCATATTTGCTTTGCACTTACTTATTACAACCGCAGATATTTGATTTAATTACTGATGACAATTATTAATGTGCTATTTAACCAGAATGTTCGGTGCTATAGCACTTTTGACTTCCTGCATTGGTAGGCTGTGTGTGTGGTGTTGGATGAGCGAGTGAAAGGTGCACTGCATGTGTATAGTATTCACCGAGTCACGTCCCGCAAGAGAGCAAGCTGTAGTTGATTATAATGTGAGGTGCAATCCTGCAGGTATACGATATTTTGCCAGGTGGAAGAACTGCAAGTGGAGGCTGCCCGAGCATCCATGTTGTCCACAAAACAAAGATAAATCGACAAAAGTTAAAAAACTCTCCTTCAAAAAGTAAACGCTTCGAGCCCAATTTCCGAGTCCCTGTATATTGTATGTAAAATTTCCTGTATCAAAAAGTTTGTAAAGTTGCTATTTTTACGAAAAGTATTTCTTTGCTAATATTATACTTTTGTACCTGTCTACTGTCAAAGCTCGCTCGTTTGTGAAACTTTTTTGATCGAAAACTTTACGAGCGGTGAAGACTGATAAGATATCATAGGGGTCGTGGTTTGTTAGCGAAAGAATCTCTAAAGTTGTAGCGATCGGAAACATTCACAATATTTTTTTGTACCTTCGCCTTCGTCAATGTTAGATTGGATGTCGACCCGTGCCCCATAGAGTTCCGGACTTAGTAGATTAGATTCGTCACGTTAATGTTTGTTCCAGATCAATCAATTGGTAATTAGTAAACGTCAAGTATACAACCTAGTTGATATTCGATAAAGCATGAAATGCTTCGTAACTCATAGGGGGTGAATCGTATCCCATTTACATGCATTCATTAACACTTAAATCTTTCGATTTAACGAGGACTTTTAAAAGTATTTGTAATAGTGACAGATTTAAAAACTATTAAAAAAGAATTTAATATCCCTAGTAATAAAAACGGAACCATTCACAATAGCTTTAGGATTATAACAATAATAGCGTTTATTAATATTGTAAGATAACTATGTTTTTGACTTGTATACATTCATACTGTAAAGTTGAATACATTGTATATTAGGTTCACCTGTAATGATATCGATTCTATAAATGTGAATAAATCCTGATAAAACGATGAAACACGAAGGGCATCTTCTCAGTTTGTTGTACTATCCATCACCCTAACTTGGCGACCCTTGCATCGAGACAGAACGGTAATGACCATTTTATACATCGATACTTCATGAATGCCTTTCCGTCATCCTCACTAGCTCGCACCTCAATCAGATTCTCCCACTCTTCTTCGTCCAACATAACATTTTATTTTGTGATAATGATTTCAGGCGCCACATCAACTGCTTCTCTAGTTGATTTACTTATAACATTTTTATTACTGTCGTCATTTTGATTCGTGCGAGCAGAGAGAAGTACTCGACGTTAAATTTGTCGATTGCTTCGATATGATGAAATCGTCAGTACTTGTCTTTGTCATAACAATTTTAATGTATATTCATCAACTTTTTATTTGTAATCATATTCTGTACACAGCATGACTCGTTTCGGCAAAGTGCATCATGCTTTTGATGTCTATGCAAATTAAATTAAATTAAAGTCACTTTGTTTCTATCTCTGTAGCTTACAGTTTTCAGTCAACGTAATTCTTTGAATACGAATATTCGTTAAATGTGTTAGTATTCTCTAGGCACCATGCATACCATAATAAGAGCTCCATAATGAAGCAATCCAATTATAAATACAGAAATTGCATGAGCTTTCTGTGTTAGCAGATAAATATGAAATTTAAAATGAACTAGTGTAAAAATTCTAAATTAAATTCAGTTTATTTAAAAGCAAATGCTCTGCCTGGCTTACGTGGAACCTCGGATTTGCAATTTGATAACAGCACAGCGTAAACACAATGTTAACTTTCAGGAATATGTTCGGTCACCAAATAAGGATGTTGGGTAGACCGTTCTCGAGGTCTGTTGCCACTGGGTTGCCAGGCATTGACCTCAGCGGAGATTCTAGACGACATAGTTTAAGGGTAAGTAAAGTTTTGGTAAAGTTTTAGGTAAAGTGTAATATTTTTAGTTATATTATTTGAATCAAAGCCTACGTTATAAAGTTTTATAACATCTATTTTAGAACATACCCAGGACCTGGGTATGTCCTAAAACTGCATCCAGAACGACCCGAGGAAGGGCACCAGTGTCCTATCAGTTAACGGTGGTAAGCATTCTGCGATCCCCAAGCCGCCTGCCAAGCATGGAGATTACGGCAATCCCTCCCTAGTAAGGGCTTCGTCCAGCAGTGGACGTCTTCCGACTGATGCTGCTGCTCGTTTTGTATAAGACCTTTTTATAACGATAAAAAGGTCTTATACAAAACGAGCGCTCGAGAGCGAGATGAGCGCTTAGGTCCTAAACCTTCAAATCCTACTAATTTTATAAATCTGAACGTTTGTCTGTGGCTAAACGGATTTGAATGAATTTAGATATAGATGTAGCTTGTACCTTGAAATCCAAATATCGCATAACTAGTATTTAAATAATTCCTTACTGGTAGGTAGCAAAACTGAACAGGCTTTTATTCAGATATGTGAAACATTTATACATATGTATAAATGTATACATATGTATTTTACCATGATGTTGAAGATGATGATAATTGCAAGTAATTAGATAATATAATAAATAATATTACCTATACCGGGTGTTAGTTTGAACACCGTTATCCTTCTAGGATATCATTGTACTCATCATTATGAACAACTTCTACTATGGGGCCAAGCCCGAAATCACGAAAAAAACAGCTGTTCCATACATTTTGTTCAAGATCGATGAACCTTTTTGTATGGAACAGCTGGTTTTTGTTTCGTGATTTCAGGGTTGGCCCCATAGTAAAAGTTGTTCATAATGATGAGTACAATGATATCCTAGAAGGATAACGGTGTTCAAACTAACAGTTTGTATATATGATATAATAAACTATTGAGTATTGAGTATTAATGATGGTGGTGGTGGTAGTAATGATGATTCTTGTTTTTAGGGATCAATAACTCGGGCACTAGGTGTGCTGAAGCCCAAGCACGACTCTCGGACCTCTCCATCAAGTTCTAGTGAAAGTTCCAGCGTGATGAGTTTGACGACACCCTACCAGATGTCCTATTCGCCTCCTATAGCAGTCAGGTAACAAATCTGATATTAACACTAATATATCAAGGTATCAAGCA
Organism: Erannis defoliaria; assembly: GCA_905404285.2. Taxonomy (NCBI): domain Eukaryota; kingdom Metazoa; phylum Arthropoda; class Insecta; order Lepidoptera; family Geometridae; genus Erannis; species Erannis defoliaria. Next base: position 11,221,891 of record FR990080.1, on the reverse strand, counting down.
CATCTCACACACACATCTGTCTGTTTTTTTACCACATTTCACGAATACATACAAATACACTTTTATACAAAAATAAACTAAAAAAATTATATTTACCGTAGTTATATTGAGAAACGAGCTCCCGATATTACAAAGCATTTGCATGCACCATGTTAAAAAGCTATGTTATGCTACAAAAAAGAATACTATTTTACGACAATATCCACAAGTCCAATCGAATTGAGATTTGAATAATTAACAATTCAATGATTATGGTACCATTATGAAGAGATCTAATCGTGGAAAGGATAACACTAAAACTTAACTAGGAGGACACTTAAACAACTCGTATACCTAATGGAAAATTGTATGCCTCTCGAAATGTCGAGTTAGCCCAAAAAAGCACTCCTTTTTGCACCTAAAATAATAAAAAACATTATTAAAAGATTCAAATTTGACAATTATTAACAGCATACCGCGAATAAAAATTACGTAATCAGTAAGTACTATTTATTCCATAACATTTCAGGACAGGATCGAAGAAAATATAATAAGAAATTAATTATGAAAACCTGTCAAGTTTAGTAAAAACGCTTAATTATATGTTTTATATAATAAAGGTTTATTATGTTTTTTGTTTACTAATAAAGTTTTTAAAAAAAACAATTATTAACAGCATACCATTACTAACAGCATACCATTATTACCAGCCTACTGTAAATAAAAACAACTTATTTAATACCGTGTATGAAACAGTGAACAGTTTTACTTAGTACTATTAACTCTAGCTAGATATTGCGGAAAAAGTGTAGGAAAAAATACAGATTTTAAAAACCTTTTTATGTTGATGACAAGGAAATCTGTAAAACCCTTATTTCGTTAATGTTATTAGGGGTTCAGCCTTTGAATGCGATCTTTGCTTCTTTCAACTTTACGTGTCATCGAGTTGAAATCGGCTGAGAGTATTAGGGTCAGTAATATTTTTGTATAGAACATTATTACAGCAAGAAATTTTACGCGTAATAAAAAATTAAGGTGTTGGTTATATTTCGTTGCGATCTCTTAGGCTACAATTTGGAATTCAGAAGCATCAAAATCTCCCGTTAAAGTTATAAAAGAACGGTCGTTTGCGGTTCAATTTCTGGCCAGGCAGATGTTCGAATGATGATTTTAAATATCTACCGTTGGCCTAGTTTTTATTTTTTCCCGTGCCTTTGGATGTATTTTATGTGCAATCCTGATACTTACAGAGAATCCTAGTAGCGCTATGATTGCATTATCTTAACTTTAAAATTATGAGAGAGAAAAGGTGGGTGACTCATTCTGACTCTGTCAGTTTGTTCTCTTTTTGAGAATAAACGACTGAACCAATCTTACTCGTTATAAAATATAGCATGGCGACAGTATATCGCATACCTACTATAATATACCTACCGGTCAGTCTTCGGATGAGTGACCGAGAGAGGCATTTACATCTGAGCGCTACCGAGGGTTGGATGACACTTTAAATTGTAGGTTCCGGTTGTTTGTTCTCTATCTGTATAAGAAGAACCATGAACCATGGGCCATGTCAGAGGCCTTTTGGGTGGCATTTAACACTGACAGTAGGGCTGACCAGCGAATTTACTATAATATATCGAAGACGGACACATAAGTAACTTTTCCTCCTAAAATGTCGAAAATCTTTCTAGCTTTTACGTTTAGATCACGAGTAAAGCCGCGGGACACAGCTAGTTTATTTATGAATTTGTTATTCTGCCACAGAACCTTATCCCAGCTGAGTATGACGTACGCGCCGCCACCGACGCTGCAGGAATACGAGCCAATATACACGCCGCTGAGTCTCTACTCGCAGTCCAGCGTCTCCACCCGGGACAGCATGACTCGACTGAACGACATCAAGGAAAACACTGGCATCACACACAGGTACCATACACGCAGTTATATAGGTTAACAAAACAGTAAACAACCAATCTACACCCCAATCAATGATCGAGGGGGACGGGTTCTTAGCCTATATTGGCATCTAGATCGTCTTTCTTTTGGCGTGAAGTCACAGATGAGAACTAGTAAAGTTCACCATTGTGCGAAGTTGGACCTTCCTATGTGAAAGCTGTAGCGCTCGTGTATCCGTACCCGAAGGTTACTATTAATTATACTTAGCTTTTATAGTCTTCTGTCCAACTGTGTGTTACAACCACAGGTCATATAGCCTTTTGATGGCTCGTGAACATAATTTCTCCTACAAACCCGACTCACCATTGGGGGCAGGGGGCGAGGGGGTTCTATGCTTGCGATTGGCCAATCACTGGGATGACGCAATCTGAGTTATGTAATTCAATGAAGTTCTGACGTACTCGCAGTGGCTAGCAGTGGTTTTTAAACTACTAATTTTCGTATGACGGACGATCAGTCAACAGGGTTTATAGTCTTTGGTTACAACATTATATTTTTACAGGATGAATTAAACAATCTTTGTGTGCGAAATAATTTCCGAATTAGCGACATGAATGTTACATAACTTTCAGCGACCAAAGACAACAAAGGTTTTTTGTTATCATACATTTTCCTTTGGTGGTTATAATTGTATAGTCTGGTCAACTTCAGTTAGGCCTTGGCCTAAGCTGGTGTGACAGTGTGTAAAATATAGAAATCAATCGATCATTAAATCATTTAGCAGAACATTTCTAACACCTAAACATGATATCCGTTTAGAGACCGTCTCCCTTTACCAAATTCTATTCGGCCCTCCAAAACAAACATCGTTATTTACGTAATGAAATTTAAACTCTCATTGCTTTAATTGGGTTTGTTAGTTCGCAAAAGTTTGATGGAAACCTTAACTTGGCGGTTAACCAAATTACATTTTCCTATTTAAAATATTCACAATTATATAAAAGTTTTTACAGCATTATAAGCTATCAAACTCGATTCAGTCGTTTTGATGAATAAATTTATTGTCCGCACAATAGCTGTACAAACAAAGGCACTGTTCATTAGCCTGATTAATTAATCAATCAACCTCATTTATAAAATAGGTACGAGTTCGTTGATTCCAGTAATCCACCGGCCGTGTTGATTACTGCTTTACGATCAATCTGCCGAGTCATCATTGTTAGCTGCAATAATGGTGCGGAGTTTTATAAACGCCTTCTCATTAATTTTACGTTTAATAAAGTAAACAAGATTTTATTAAAATTTGTAGACAAAGTAAATCAGAAAATTAATTTAGATTCTTGTTCATTATGTCTGAGCTATTTTTTAAATTGCTTACTAAGGTTGAGTTAATTGAAATGAACTAGAAATTAAATCCTCATTTAATTAATAACCGTGGGTCCAACTTGGATAAGATTAGTACAAAACTAGGATGAGTGGCGTTCAAGAAGAGGAGCCTAGGGCTCTGCTGCAGTTGTGGCTATAAGCTTCAAATGAAAATGATAAAGGATGATGATGAAATACTCATCTAAACTTTTGTCTTTTTTATGAATTACTTATGCTGTTGGCCTCAGACGGCCTCTACAGCTTCACCGGGCTATAGGCAAGCGCAGACGACGCCAGACCTAGTTTAGTTTCTAGGCGACTAGCTCAAGGGCACCTCAGACGGTACGGACCTTGTCTTGGCCGTCACCGGGAGCGGGGTCTGGTGCCCAAGTAGGTTGATCTGGTTGACTATTTGGCAAGAATCTAACTGATCTTCTAACAGATCTTGGGAGTCCTCAATCTCGCCGGCGGGGTCGGTGTGTGATTGTGGGCCTTTGGTAACCGGCGTTTAAACCAAAAACGGAATACTTCCTGATGCTGGGAGTGGTTGGATCGGAAACTTTTGTCTTGCTTGGCTAGTACTCAAATATTAAAAATAAGATAGTACTCGAGTGTTAATTAATACACGCCCTGTAGCTCTAGAACGTTATTAAATAAAAATATAGCTTCATTTCATTCAAACTAGATAACGAAGCAGCCGTTGAGGCGAGAAATAGCATAACTTTAGTTAATATTATCTGAAACTGAGACCGAGTTTAGCTTCGAAGCACTCTGATTTTAAATTGCATTAAACGCCTCTATAGAGTCAAATATATTTTGGCTTCTACAACATTTTATAAGTTTATACCTAGTCCCGATAGAATTGAAACAACTCCCACTCACTCACTCATCAGCCAGAAGACGTCCACTGCTGGACGAAGGCCTCCCCCTTAATAGGGAGGGGTTGCCATAATACCCACGCTTGGCAAGCGGCTTGGGGATCGCAGGAGTGTTACCACCGTTAACTAAGAGGACGCTGCTGCCCCTCCTCCGGCTGGATGCAGTTTTAGGACATACCCAGGTCCACAACAACTCCGAAACAACTCTATAGAACGAAAAATACTATTGAGTAAAAACGGTTTTTAAATTAGTTTTCTGTCACATTTGTTAAGATTTGTAACAAAGATCAGTCCTGATTCACGTTTTTACATTGCATTATAATCAGCCTGTTATGGACTATTCGCATAGACCTACCCTCGACAGGCGATTGGGCCATACCACGCTGTCGCTGTAGCGGGTTGGTGGAGTCACATAAGCCATTGAATCTCTTCTCAAGACATAAGCAAGATTCCTCCGGATATACCTACGCAATGTTTTCCTTCACCGAAAAGTCAGTGGTGCGAAAATTCGAACATAAACTCAAAAGAGTTCATATGTACGGCTCCGGAATGTAAACCCACAACGCGGTCTTCCCATTAGGTTACCATTGCTTTTTCACGCATTTGATTTCAAGTAACTGTACATGGCTAGTTCTAATCAGTTAGCATCCTTTTAAGGGCATATTCTGTACATCAAAACAAACAACTTTTACTATGGGGCCAACATTGAAATTGGAAAAAAAAACAGTTTTTCCATACATTTTGCCCAAGGTCGATGAACTTTTTTTATTTTTATTATTAATTACAACAACTACAAAGACTACGTTTTTTTTCTTTTTTTTTAGGTATTGGCGTCGCACGTTGTGCATTCTGCCACGAAAAGACACGTTTCACCACATTATATCACTTGCCCTTACTCGTGCATGTAATCCAACACTCAACCGTTTTACATCGTTAATTCACGAAATAACACAAGCTTAAGAAAATAATAGAATGCAACGACATGATTTTCCCGTGTTCCCGCCAAAACTCCCAAAGACTACTTAGCCTACCAAAAAGGTAAATTAAAACTTGTTTGTTTTGATGTACAGGGTATGCCCTTAAAAGGATGCTAACTGATTAGAACTAACCCTGTATACATAGACATACATGGCTAATGAGACTTACCATCGAATGTCTGAAAATAATAAGCGCAAATCCAGTGATGCCTGGAACTTTGCTTAGCTCTGGGTACTGCTAATGGTCATGAGCATATATACAATGTGTAACTGAAAGTATCAACAATACTAAGGGGTTTTTATGTACACATCATTATGAACAACTTTTATTATGGGGCCGATGCTGAAATCGGGAAAAAATAATCACCTGTCTCATACATTTTGTCCAAATTCAAAGTATCAATCATTCATCATTGTATTGTATCAATCATTGTATCATCAACTTTTTGTAAGGAACCACTGATAATTTTTTCGCGATTTCAAGTTTGGCCCCAAAGTAAAAGTTGTTCGTAATGTTGAGTGCTTACATACCCTTCAGTATTTTTGAACCTTTTTGTTACAGATTTTATATGATATAGGCATATCTTACAATCAGAAGAGCGTCTCACACGTATAGTTGCTTGACCATATCGTGTCATACATACCATAAAAAAAATAGTTCAAACTGGCAGTACCTTTTCATCGGGCAAAAGTCTTTATTAACTAACAGTCACTATGTACCTACATAATATTTAACTACTTAACTTACTACACAAAAACAAAAGGAATGTATCCAGAGAGATGAAAGTCTAGAGAAAATCCAAATGATCAAGCCCACTAGCAGTCGCCAGCGTACCCAGCGAGCGTATGCGCTGTGCCAAATAAACACCAGCATTCTTCAAGCTACGCGTCAAACAGATGCTCGGTTTTCTTTAAAGAAGAGTTCCCATGTCCCCACGGCACGCACTCCATGTCTCAACACTAGACGACTCAAATAATGTAACCACTGCCGAGGTTAGCATGTTTGCGTCGCTTGAGTTTCTCCGTCGAATTTTTGCCGCACCATCCCCTACTCTGTGTCTCACGAAGATGTGGCAGTATCTTAGTTCGCTATTTCAATATAATTGTAATATTTTTAATTTTTCAGGTATGGGTCTAGAGCAGACCACTCGCACAGGGTAAGTTCACCTTTACCAGCCAAATCTGTGGACGACTCGGCGATAAAGCAGAAACGGCACAGGAGAGTCAAAAGTATTGGTGACATAAATGCGTGTAGCAAAACTTCTGTGTAACTTTTATAGAAAAATTGTAAAAAAACAGGAAATCTGTGCAAATAGCTAACATCATGCGCTAGGGCGTATACACGTAGAAAGCGGGCTACCAGCGCCGATCTACCAGCGCTTATCAGCACTGGTCCACTCAGATAACCGCTACATAAAGCAAGCGGGTATAGCCAAAACCGAAATCCCGAATGAAAAAAAAAAAAAAACCGAAACGAACTATGCAACGAAACGCAACGCGGAACTATGAATGATGTCTTTAGTAGCGTGGAAAATGTCGAGCTCATCAGACGAAGATATTTTTCTGTTATAGTCACCGCGTTACCAACTGAGTCGTGCGGCCTTAAATCATTCACTATGTCTATCTCGCTCGCACTTGTGGGTCTTGCTTGTGGGTCATACTTGCACTTGTGGGTCGTGCGACCATGATTTATGGCCGCACGACTCAGTTGGTAACGCGGTGACTATAGTAAATGTTAGTTAGTTAGTTAGTGTCACGCGTTGTTCTCTTGCCAATGGCGGGTTTGCGGCCTTCCAGCGCTGATCGGAGTGCTGGTTTGGCACAAAGTATAGAGATCGCCTGCGCCGGCTACCTGCGCGGATCGGTTCCGATATACGCTGGCAGATCGGCGCTGGTAGCCCTACGTGTATACGCCCTTATACGAGATACGATATCATTAACCTACAGCATGATTTACTATAATTTTGAAGACTAATATTAAACTATGTAAGTAGAAAATTACATGTATTGGTTTGTATTGAAATAGGGAACAAGCTATGAAGGTTTCTACTGAATGATTGTGTACAATCACATATCTTTATAGACTTCCAAAAAAGTTAATAAGCAATTACTGCTAATGATTTTCTGACTAATAAACTAATATTCTATTTCTATTAACTGTTTTATGATATTATATTCCATTTTATGTAATTTTAGATTGATTAAATGGGTTTTCGAATAAGTTTCTCGAAAGCCATTTTAACTTGTGAAACTTTCTGAACTTAGTGTTTTGAATTTAATTAACAAAATGTTTGTTAGTAAAGGTTGTTCTATATACCGCTGTATTTACATGCCCCACTGTGATACATAGAATCTCACGCAAAAACATACGAGCTTTTATTTTGATATGTAGAGTAATAAATTGCTATAACAAGTTAATTACCCATGATCATAAAAAACTCTTTCACGTTTCAATGGGCTTTAAGGACATTTCATTATAATTATTTTTTGTAATTGTATTCAGTACCAAAAAATACTCGTAACTTTACCAAAAATTAGGACTAATGCCAATATACAGGGTTACGGGGCACGGCACAACTAAGCTCAAACGAGATCAATCCTGAAATCGAGAAAAAATATCTGGTGTTCAATATTTTTAAATCGCGTTTAAATCTTGGTTCCATAGCAAAATGTGTTCACAAGAATGAGTACAATGACCTCCTTTCAGCTTACTAATACCGTTACGAGTAATCCTGTACAGATAGTAATAATAACATCGAGCTTGTATAATCTTAATTACTCTCTTAGCAGGAGTAAAATTACCTAAATGTATTTTTAAATACTTTTGTTACATTGCGTTTGTTTTTGTTTGTGTTTATTGTGATTAATTTTGACACTGAGTCATCGCATTGTGATTTTATTTTGTGATATTATTAAGTTACCATTTTTTTATTCTGGAATAAAGGAACCTTTTTAAGAAATTCCTGACGTTTTATTGTAGAAAATAAATAAGAGAGAGAGAGCTAGATCCTCCAAGAAATACAGTGATCAATTTTGAAGGTATAAATTGATAGAACTCACTTTCACTGTTGGCGTATCTCAATAAATAAATAATTAAAATAAATAGGGAATCCGGCTCTTCCACTTCCCAAGTATGTGATTTGTTCCCAAGGTCACGCTCAGTTTCTAGTTACTAGCTAGTAATTGTCATACTTATGGTCTACGTTCTTCAAAAACTGTTTGTGGTAGTCAGTGAAATAAAACAGATAAGTAAGCATACAACAATGTTTTCCAAAGTATTGAACGAGTCTTTACACTCTATAACCATTTCAATGCAAAAGCGAGTTGTTTCGAATACCACCCGACGAATTAAAACTTAATTGAAAAAAAAAGTTTTAATCCTAAACAGGAAATGGTATTTTTTTGCATCTCGGTATACCTACTTATTCCAAACGCTCTCTAAGATAGAAAAGGGTCTTTTTCTTTTATCTGCTGTGGCCACTAGCTATTTATTTTAAAGCTCATTTCGAAGGATCTACGAGATCTACGGGGCCGTGATAAAAGAAATTGGGCCTTTAACTTTTCAAGAATATCAATGGAATACGAAAGGATTTCCTTTGACGCTGTTCCAAATAATTTTTTTAGTTGTGAGGATTCAGATCTTAGAAGTCCTTATAATGTTTTATTGTGTTTTTATCATTATAGGTAGGTAAGTGACTATGTTAGCGATATCGAACTAATTTTATAAACTTTTTCTTCAAGTAATACTGTCAAATAAAGCCATAAATTACTTAAGCAACGACTATCGATAAAAATGTAAAATCTCGCTCATATACATATAAGTAAAAAAGATTGTCTGTGGGTTTGGCCGAGCCATAAATTTACTATGGATGTACTTAACTTTAAAAATAAATAGATCAACTCTTGTTATTTTTCTGCAAAACGAGCGGTTTCTATCGGATTGCGGGCGAAATCGTGTTGCATTGCTTGTAAAAGGCAGCGACAATGATAAGATGAATGGACGGGAAATAAGCGCACGGATTTTGAAGACTATATGTTGAGCGCCGGCTCTCAACTCGCTTCAGTCATACACTGCCTTTGCGACATGAGAGCCGTACGATACGACAATACAAACTTCTAATACATGTACATGTGGTCTCTTTTTTTATGCAGTAATTAGATTCGCTATCACTATTTTATGGCAAATGTAATATACATACTTTTAGCTAGGTATGCTTGATTGTGTTGGCTTGTTAATTTTGAACGATTTGCAAGCGCTGGGCCCGTCCATTCCATTATCACCGTCGCTGGTAAAAGGTATACAAGCTTCAACTATTTAAGCTTTTAACGTGAAAAGTTGTACCCTTTCCTGAACTGAATATGAAGTGGGTAGGACGTAGGTATCTGTCCGAAGTTTCTGAAGAGCTGAAAGGTATTTCAAATAGATTTGTAAGCTAAGTTAAGGACTACTATTTTCTGTTTGTAGGTACCTACATGTCGTGAAATCATCGTCACCAGACTGAAATAATAACTGCAGAAGTTTGTGTTTTGCTAAATGTCTGTCAATTTAAATGTGTGATTGTACTTGATCCCGTAATGCTTAGTAATTCGCATGTTTTAGCAAAGTGGAAATGGTACTTGAGGCTACTATACAATTTTAGTAACAACACGTTTCATCACATTACACCATTGATTGATTGAATAACTTGAACTTGAATAACTTTAATTGAATACATCACTTGCCTACATACAAAGGTATCATAGAATACTAAGCATTATTTTACTGTACAGGCTGTTAGTTTGAATACCGTTATCCTTCTAGGGTTTCATTGTACTCATCATTATGAACAACTTTTACTATGGGGCCTACCTTGAAATCGCGTAAAAAATATCTTCTGTTCCATACATTTTGTCCAAGATCGATGAACCTTTTTTTATGGAACAGCTGTTTATTTTTTCGTGATTTCATGGTTGGCTCCATAGTAAAAGTTGTTCATAATGATGAGTACAATGATATCCTAGAAGGATAACGGTGCTCAAACTAACACTCCGTATAAATAAGTAGAAACGTAAAAACCCACTATATTAAAAACATAAATGTAAGTATAAGTGTTACTATACAATGTGTAACAAAAAGGTTCAACAATACGGAAGGGTATGTTTGTACTCATCATTATGAACAAATTTTACTATGGGGCCAACCCTAAAATCGCGAAAAAAAAACAGCTGTTCTATACATAAAGTTCTTTGACCTTGGTCAAAATGTATGGAACAGCTTTATTTCTGGATTTAATGATTGGCCCCATCCATAGTGAAAGTTGTTCATAATGATGAGTACATACATACGTTTCCGTATTGTAGAACCTTTTTGTTACACATTGTATAATTACATAATAATAAGTAGGCACTAAAAACCTCAATATTCAAAAAATACAGCTACTGACGATTCAATCTTATGATTTTTCACGTTGCTGTTAAAACTCCCTACCTAGTTTAAGAAAAATGGTGCATCATGCATTGGTGATACGTAGTTCGATGCAATGGAGGCAAAGGATTCCATTTCCGACGCAGGACCGGCGCGGCGGCGGCGGCCCCAGCGTTCGACGGAAACAGACATTGTATTCCAACTAACACCACAGGCTAAGTACATGTAGGCAGGTTTGTCGTAGTTACTATTCGATTAAGAAATATTCTGCACCATTTGTATTTATATGCAGATACCTACGTTTTGGCTATCTACTCTTTTTTTTCTGGCTTTACCTACTCGGATGGGCAGCGTTCGGGAATTTGCATAATATCTTCACGTCAAAAATCCCTCATTATCTGAAGACAAGGGTCTACGACCAGTGTGTCTTGCTAGTGATGACATATGGAACTGAAACGTGGTCTTTAACTGCTGGCCTTTTGAAGAAACTCAGAGTCACGCAACGGGCAATGGAGAGAGCTATCATATGCTCGGAGTTACTTTGCGCGATAGAATCCGGAACGAGGATGTTCGCTAAAGAACCAAAGTTACCGACATAGCTCGCAAGGTTTGCAAGTTGAAGTGGCAATGGGCAGGCCACATCGCTCGTAGAACTGACAACCGATGGGGTAGAAAGGTTCTTGAGTAGCGACCGCAAACCGGAAGACGCAGCGCAGGAAGGCCTCCCACTAGGTGGACCGACGACATTGTAAAAGTCGCGGGCAACCGGTGGATGCAAATGGCAGGTTGTCGTACAGTGTGGCGGTCTAAGGGCAGCAGTGGATATCTCCGGGCTGATGATGATGATGATGATGACCTACGTTTTGATATATTGATTTGATTTCGCCCTCTAACGTTCTTATTTGTTTTGTGAAACGGCATGGGAATACGAAAACACTCAAAACGGCGTACAATTAGTTTATTCGGCCTTGCAATATGAACAGATAACATCTAGCTGACTTATATAAAACGCTTCCCCTCCAAAGAATTGACAGGCTTGCACGACGGAACGAGGCGTAGGTTGGACTGCTTTGGCGGACTCGTGGAGAGGCTGACGTCACGTCCCGTTACAGTTGGTAAACCTAGCTGACTATCCTGTGTAATTTGTAGTAAACTCCCCGGACAGGTGATCTAACGAAACATCAAATCAACGGACATGAAAGCCAAGCCTATAATCACCCAGGTGATAATATCAACCAGTTGCTCAATGTGGAATAGACCATTTGTTTGTTATGTTTTCATCACAAAATGACTAATCCAAGTTTAATCGAGTTATAACCAGGACGAAGGGTAAGATTATTTCTTAGTTGCTAAAAGTGTTCTAAGTCTTGATCTCGTCGCGAAAAAACCTATTAAGACACAGCCAGTATAAAAAATTAACAACAAGATACAATTTTGTTTTAATTATACGTGAATAACGTGCCATTTAGTCGGATATGCGCTTATTGTTACGTTCCGATCATAACCATAACTTGAAACAAAAATGTATGCTCGTTAGTTTTCATAGTAAAACTACATGAAAATTAGGTAAGTACATCGTCGTTTTATGCGAAACGTAAACTAACTTAGAGGGTTTTACTTAGAAACTAACCAGCGTCGTCTAACTTCAGCGCAAAACAAAAATAAAGTGCTCAATACTAACTAACCTTATTAAACTTTAAGAGGCATTTTCCAGGACAAAAATGTATGTGACGAACATAGATGTTTGTTCTGTGTTAGGGTGTAGTATGTATTATAAGTATGTATTTACGAAAAAAATATGTATATAAGTATTCTATCAGCCATCTGGTTTCCATAATACGAGCTTTGCTTAGTATGTGGCTAGATGGCGCTGTGTGTAAAATGTCCCCCAATATTGATTTATTTATTTTAAGTAAGGTCCTTTCTAAAAGATAAAAGAAAGTAAAAATGCCAAAAAGAAACAGAGTATGTGATAAAAACCTATAAGTTTCACACCCCTAAACACACTACATAACAACTCGTAACTCTACTCCATATAAGCCACCAAGCGCTGCTTCATTCCCGATATCGAGTAGATAAACCGTCCAGCGTTCCAGATCAAGAATTCGTCGCTACACACGTCGCATATTGAAAAATAACCACAGCACGTCAGCCCCCATTCCAGCTCCTAATAACATCGGCGGGGGCCGATATTGTCCTGCGAAGTGCGTGATACGACTCGATAAGCCGGACTGCCCATTATCCTACTGGTTTATAGCCCGCTGCGTAAATACGACTGATATTGATATTTTTATTATATCTGCTTATAAGACCGTGTCTACGGATATTTGTAGCTCTATTTTGGGGTATTCTTGCGTGAAAAATTGAAATTATTGGTTTATTTTGAGACATTTGTCTACTTAATAGTATATTTACACTTTTAATACTTATTTTATTTATACTAAGTAGGTACTATAACTTTTTCAAAAAAAACAACCGACTTCATATTACTATGGGACCACCTCGAGAGTATAACCTAATAACAAAAGAATTTTCAAAATCGGTCCACAATTGACGGAGAAATCAGTGACCACACATTTAAAAAAAACAAAAAAACTTACATACTGTCGAACATAGAATCTCCTCCTTTTTTGAAATCGGTTAAAAATAAGAGATTATTAACTTATTTTTATAATTATTTCTTTTAATTAAGTGATATTTTTTGTGACATAGTTAATGAATCTCACATCAACAGCTGGAAGACGTCCACTGCTGGACGAAGGTAGGGAGGGGTTGCCATTATCCCTACGCTTGGCAGCCGGCTTAGGGATCGCAGAATGCTCACCACCGTTAACTAAGCGGACGCTGCTGCCCGTCCTCCGGCGGTTCTGGATTCAGTTTTAGGACATACCCAGGTCCACACCACATAACGAACGCAATACATGTAACTTTGGTGTTATCAATAAACTATTGTATTGTACTGCATTCACCTAAATTCAAACCAACTGTTCAATAGAAAAATGTCAATAACACCATTGATTTCCTGATCACTCCCGATAAAATATATATAGAGCAGCTAATATTTTTATCGTGAATTTGAGGTTGGCCTCTTAGTAGAACTTGTTCGCAATGTTGTTAATAACCTCTTTTCGGCTTTGTAATTTCGTTCCGCGCAAACCGGTTTTCTACTCATATTGTCAAGATTTGAACGTCGACATGGAACAGATCCTGCGAAGTACTGAGCTAATCCCCGAAGGTAATAAAGTTCAGATTCCCTTGCAAAGTTTCAGCACTTCAGTGCCATACAGCTCACACCAGTCTAACTTGCATGTCACAGTTAGGTAACTATTCCATTGAATTCAAAATTAGTGCCAGTTCTAAAATAAAGTTTGCAGGGAAGTTGAAAATAGGTATACTTAACATGTTTTTTTATGGTTGACAGACACTTCATGCCTAATGATGCAGTCGAAGATGGTAAACAATTAACTTGGAATGGAAACATGCTCTATATTGAGGCAAATTTTCTACTAGACTTGGAAGATTTTTAACCAGCGGAGTACCTACTATAAAGCACTCCATCACCGCGAATGGTGTGGTTTCCTCTCGAAGTTTTCCTTTATCAGCAACTCAGGCTTATTGTTGTGATGCAAGGAACCCATGCCCTAAATGGAAACCTAAGGCTATAACCACTGAGCTACCGTCACTATAAAGTAATATGCCTAATATTAACAAAGGTATTCAACGCAACGCTATTCAAAATTCATTGCTCGCAGTTAAAACATTTTTAAGGAAAGTAATAACGGTGAGCTATCTCTCCAAAGTGGAATCCACACGTTTTGTGCCGTCAGCGAAATTCAATAGGGAAATGGGAGTGAAACGACTCTAGGGAAAAGGATACACACCAAAATATTACTGCGAGCGTCGGGAATTTATGTAACGCACATATCAGCACGTTTCATTTGTACCGGTGATGTAACTTACTTTAGTATATATTTACGTAGTATATAATGTACACACACAGCGAATACCATAAAGCTAGGATCAGTATCTGTAACTTTATCTTAGTTATATCGCTAAGAACCTTGAGGCAATCTTAAGAACATGCCTTATGATAATTCTTAGTATTTGGAAACCGATTCTAGAAAGCTTGAATCGCTGTAATTTATTCACAATTCAAGATCTCAATCTTTGTTTGCTTGAGCTTTAGTCTAATGACGCATTCTGGGCGTAAATTTCAAAGAAAAGTTTATAACATGACTACATTTTTAAAATTCTTTCCTTTTAGGGTAGGAAGTATAAAGATCGCCACAGAAAACGACGGCCTATCCGGTCAATCTTCGGATGGGTGACATTGATTGCCATTTACGACTTAGTTCTAACAGATTTGTTGGCACAATAAATTGGCGTTCCCAGTTGTTTATTCTAAAACAGCAATCGTCAAGCCATGAGGTCTTCGGGCTTGTCACTAAGCTTTATCGTACAATTAACTTGTTATACAACGTGTACCAAAAAGGTTCAACAATACTGAAGGGTATGTATGTACTCATCATTATGATTAACTTTTACTATGGGGTCAACCCTGAAATCGCAAAAAATAAACAGCTGTTCCATACATTGTGTCCAAAGTCAATGAATTTTTTGTATGGAACAGCTGTTATTTTTTCGCGAATTCAGGTTTGGCCCCATAGTAAAAGTTGATCATAATGATGAGTACATACATACCCTTCAGTATTGTTGATCCTTTTTGTTACATGTTGTATAATACCGTTTTTTTTAAATATCTAGTGATGAGATGAGCAAGACGTTCTCCTGGTGGTAAGCGTTACGCATGCCACTAACAGTAGTAGTGCCAGAATTGTGGACTTTGCGAACATAATCCTGCGCTGCACTGCACTGCGCTGGTCACCCTGAGATAAAGAATTAAATCTCTGTATGCCCAGTAATTTATATTTACAAAACCTGCTACTACAAAGCAAGGCAAAGTAGAGAATTCTGCTTTAAAGTGTAGGCACGACTACTCACCGAATAGTTTATTTGTATAGCGACTATTGTTTGCACTGCGCGCATCCGTGCTTTGCATCCCCAACATTTCAGTTTCACAAACAACTCGCATTTATATTCATGCTGCTTGTTATTAACCCTTTACTAAATTCAGGATCAAAACTACGTACGTACGGGATACTTATTATGATTCAACTCACGAGCTGACTGTTGACTTGTCAGCCGTAAGCTGCATTAACTTCATATCTCGTCCGATCAACTTCGGCTAAACAAACTCGACGAACTCCCTCTGGAGCTGTTGAACTTGTAAAAGCGAGCAAGTTAGCGAGGTGATAACGAGCTAAATATATTAGGTATTTCCGAATAAATTCAATGTCATGTATTTATTTATTATACTAGCTGACCCGCCCGGCTTCGCACGGGGATAAATACCCATTTTTAACCGACTTCAGAAAAAGGAGGTTATCAGTTCGACACATATATAACGGAGCGAGATCAATTTATTGTCGAGTTATTCAGTCGATTTTTGTTTGTTTGTGGTCGGCGAGATATTATTTAGAGCGGGTAACACCGAATGAGGTTGTGAGTGTCATGGCGTCTTGTGGCGGACTTGACTGGGTTGTGGTGACAGCCGCCGAACGTTGTGCACACGTGCAAACTCATTGGCTCTAAAAATCAACTATTATTTAACCAATCCTTATTGAAATTGTGATTATTACTGTGGCAATAACCAAAGTGCCGTTTTATCGAACTAGTGCTGTTATTATTTCACTGCCACCGTAACTATGAATGACGGGCGTCGAGGGTCATCGAATCTGCCAACGGATATTTTGGATATTTTGGAATAGGTGTAAAAGTCGGTAGTATGCTAACCTGTGGACCAAATTGCCAGGATTGAAGATGATGATCGGATTGACAGGTCCTACGGCAGGCCTAAAAACCGATGTCGAGACGAGCTTGACTACCTCATCAGCAACTGGACTATAAATCTCTCGACCGTGAAAAAGGATAGACAAAAAAAGGTCCTACAACCTTTAAAAACAATAAAAATAAAAGTAGGTGGTTCTAGTGTACAAAGGTAGGTCGCAATTATAATAGGCAGTATAAGACCCTACAGACCTAGCATCATTTGCATAGCGATTAGAACGGGAGCCGAGGTCGTATTACCATTTCAATTGTGGGGAATGAGCGGGCGTTGCATTCAGCGAGTAGCGCCTTACACCTCTGGCCTGAATGGAATCTTGGTTGGTTGATTTTTAAGCTCTCTTTTTGTGAAAGTAAGTTTGCAAGCGTTGGAAATTCGCTTGCTTAGGTGCTGGTAGGGTACTCCAGAGTAAACTTTCCCGCACAATTGCTTTTTCTCTCGGCATGGTTAAGTTATCGGGGCTGTTAAAGTTTTCGAAAAATAAAAAACTTTTTAATTCCGATCGCTGAATTAGATTATTTTTTTAACTGACTGAATGCCCAAGCAAGATTATTGAGTTATAGTATGTTAATACTATAAACGTAAGTTTATTGTCTGTTCCTATGTTCTGTAAGCTAAACGATTACTCAGATTATGTAGTATTTGTTTTACCTCCGTTATGTCATAGGCTTGGAGGATCTAGGATATAATCAAAGGTTCATAGGCTAACATTTGCATACTTACAGGTTTTTGTTTTACTTTCTAAAATGATACTTGTTGTAGTAATGTAAAAAGATTATGTTAGAACTAGACAAGAATCAATTTCAAGAACAAAATGTTTCCTATATGAGTAGGTACGTAGTTCTATTATTTCTTCTGTGCTATGACTGCGATCATTATGCCAATGATAAAATAGCTTGGGTATAAACTTACTCTGCACATTCAATTTATATATTTTTATCAAATCTAATATAATATACCTACTTAACTAGTCTGACAAGGCTCTTTACCGATGCAACTCATCTGAAAATATAAAGTAAGTAATTATTTATTTTAGACAAGAAAACTGGATGTTTAATTAAATATTGTAGTCGATTTTGAAGGTTAAAGTTGACGGAACTAAACTAAAGTATTGCTGTCCTTAGCTATCATGTCTGATTAAAAAGGGACAGTCATATTTTAATTAGTTTAGATCTGTCAACTAAAGCCTTCAAAATTGACCACAATGTTAGTAAGTGTACATCTTTAAGTGTTAAGGTAACTCTCACGATTGTTTTCAATCTCATATCCAATCATTCTAATTCTTATCTAGTAAACGAATAACAATCGAATGAAAAAATCACCGAATTCAGCGAGACACAGAATAGACAAATGTTTGTCATGGAGAACTCGCGGAATCGAAATGTAACGAGTTTACGTGCTCCCGGCGCTGCACCGGCAAATAGGGGCGTGAGGTAATCTGATTATTTACCTGTTTTACCCCACATATTCACATTAAAACGTTTCACGTATACTGTGCAACTGTAAATCTATGCTGTTTTATCTCAAAAAAGGTCTAGGACACTTCCCATACGCAGGTGGCCTTTATTAGTGGTACAAATTTCCCACACAGCTCATTGTTATGGCTCCTTGTATGAACTATAGTCGGATTCATAATTAGACGGACTAAATTGACAGATTGAAATGTCACTTTTCAAAATAATACTGCCAGCTAAAGAATCGTAGTGATGGATATAGTTCAATTATCGTTCAAAAGAATTATCGAATAATAATTAACGGCCGTTAAACATATACAGCCTTACCTAAAATAATCTCGAGTCTCTTAGTCACTGCTTAAACTTATCTGTCTTGTTATTGCATGTTACACTTCACGTCAGAGAGAAGATGACAGAGAATCTTAAGTAGTGACTAACGGTTGAAAAGTTTTTTTAAGTAAGGCCGTTAAAGTTTTAAGTGGAAGCTGTATGGAAAACATATTGTGTTAATAAGTTGTTTTGTAAAATGCCTGTAGCATTTTAAATTGTAACATTGTTTTCATGATTTACAACCTTGAAAAGATTGAAATCGTACACATAAGTCAGGAAAACTACACGTTTTACAAAGTCTAATGCGAAAATATCGAAGTAGTTCACTGGTGTGAAATTATTAAGTTTTATCTAAGTTAATCTTTTATCTAATCTAATAATTATTAAGTTAATCTTTAATCTTTTCTTTTTTATCTTTTATCCCAGTACTATTAAATTTTTGCCAATAAGTAGCAACACTCGAAATGGAGTTTTGGCGGGAACACGGAAAAATCATGGCGTTGCATTCGATTATTCGATTATTCGATTTTCTTAAACTTGTGTTTATTCGCGAATTAATGATTTAAAATGGTGGTGTTTTATTCATTGAGTGTTGAATTACATGCACGAGTGTGAGCAAGTGATACAATGTGGTGAATCGTGTCTTTTCCTGTTGTTTTCAAAACTCCGTAGAAGCTCATAGTAAAGTCGCCACAACTTTACTAGGGCATGACTTGGACTCGACTATGACTAATTTCGTGTGACTGACTGTGATTCAAGACATATTAGACTTGATTTGAATTAAAAAACTTGAAAATTCAGAAACTTGACACTGGCAGAACGCACAACGTGCTATGCCAAAAACTAAGAAAAAAAACACACAACAGTTTAGTCCATCTAACTACGAATTTGACTATATCACACCTCTCATACATTATTTTATTGTGTCTGGTTCTTCTTCTTTCTTAATTTTTGGCATCGCACCTTGTGCATTCTGTTAGTGTCAAGTATAATGCATTTTTTCAAGTTTTTGATAGTATACGACCAAATAATTTTAGGCATAAAATCACAGCAGTCACACAAAATCAGTCAATTCCAAGTCATGTGTGTGAATGTGAACTTTGTGGCCACTTTACTAGAAGCTTTTACGGAGTTTTAAAACAACACGAAAATACCTGTCTCACCACATTATATCACTTGCCCACACTCGTGCACGTAAACATTCACTCGTTAATACTCATTTTTTGAAAATATTACTATGCAAGGACATGATTTTTCCGGATTCCTGCCAAAACTCTTTTCACTGGTTAATTAATATTGTAACGAAACGGTTTTATCTTATACAGAGATAAACGTCTCGCCACAATTCTCAAGTGATGCGGAGTCGAGACGTTTATTTCTATAAAGGATAAATGTTTCGTTACAGTTTGGGCGCCTAATTATGACGAGACGTTTATTCCAATAAAGGACAAACGTTTACGCTCAGTTCTCTCTCCTAGAAAAAAAAACACCGGAAGTAATCGAAACTATAGTCTACATAATCCAGGAGTATCCAACTTAATTAAACTAAAACAAATCCCGTACAAACAAAATAAAAATATTACACAATAATGTGGTACAAACCTAATGAAAAATTTCATGTAAAAACCGTTTCGGGTCTTGATGTCGTAGCAAACTAAATGCAATTTTTTAGACGTGGTGTCCCTTAGAACCCCTAGCCTCATATTTCAAATAATATATTCATAAGATTGTGGTAAAAGCACAAATTTTGACGTGGTCATGGTGACTCAAAGACCCTTCGCTTCTATCCATTATAATATTCATAGGCAATGGGAAAACATCCCATTATCTGGGGACCATTCGTTGTAAGCTAAGAACAAAATGTAACTGCTATACCGACGTTGATCGATTTTTCTATTTTACGAAGGCTTACAAGGTTTAAGCCACGCTACATGTTTCAAATCACACGAATATCGTTACTAAGAAAGCTTGTCTGCGTGTGTGTGTTTGTTACCTCTTCACGCCAAGACGGCTGAACAGATTTGGATGAAACTCGAAATTGAGCATATTTCCCGGAATAACATAATGTATACTTTTTATCATAACTATCATTTAATTACTAAGAAATTAAAAGCATCTGCTTGTTTTTCCTTATCGCCAAGATTCGGTAAGAAAGTACATTATAATCAGCTACACGAATCGTATAATACACGATTTAGATTACAATGAGAGAATATAATACATACACCAATAGCAATAAAACACATAATATAATACATACATAATAGCAATATAATACAAACATAATATATAGGTTCCTTCTAGGTATGCGTGCTCCATCCTAGACCACATCGTTGCTTAACATCAGGGTGATGTTAAGCAACGATGTGGTCAAATACAAACCTATTACAAATAAAATAAAAATAATAACTACTATAAATATCCTTACACTAGTTACATTCACACCTATGTGTAAACAGAAACTTGTCTAATTTTAAAATTGAACGGCTTTAAAGATTTCTAATCATTTTCAATTCGAGAGGAGCATTTGAAATTCAAGCACTAGAAAGCTGTCTATCCGATGTTTGAACATGGATATTCGTTCCATCAGACCCTTTTCCATCTACAAACTTACATGAAATGCCTGAACCTTTCCACTTGAACAGCAAACAAACTCGAAAACTTGTTTATGGTGATGTAGATTGAAACAAAGGGAGAGTAAACTGAAAATAGCCCGCCGGCAACGTGATGGTGAGATATGAATAGATTGAATAGGTAGGTCGTTCGTCGATATAGGTAAACCTGACGTTTATGCCTTTTTTATCATCATCATCATCAGCCTGTATGGACCTACTACTAGATATAGGCTTCCTCTCCCTTTTGCCATTGTTCTCTGTCTGGGGTCAATCGCAACCACGAGTGACCCGCGATAGGTCGGATTTGAGGATTTGTAGGGCTGGTTAACTGCCAACGGAACGCTTCGGTAAGCAGTAAGCACTCAGTGCAAGCAGACTTTATTTACCCCTTTTTCGTAAAAACAGATAATATCATAGATTAAGTATATTAACATTATTCTTAATCTATGATAATATCGACCGCTCAAATCAGTATTTAGAACCTATACTCGTATTCATAATCAAACGGACTAAACTGACAGATTGAAATGTCACTTTTCAAAATAATGATGCCTGCTAAAAAACCGTAGTGATGGATATTGTTAAGTTCATATCGTTCAAAATAATTATTCAATAATTATTAAGTGCCGGCAAACATTTAAAGTGCTGCCAGTGGAATTGCAGGTAGAAAAGACTAGACTTTGCGATTGTACACACACCGCACGACTAATTTTTGCTACTGCGCAGCGTCTCCTGCCTAAGTTCACAGCCGCCATTAAGTTTGAATCAGCTTGTAACAAACATTAAAAAATATAACTGAATTGAGAACAATCTCCTTTTTTGAAGTTGGTTAAAACACAAACTTAGCAGATTTTTCAGCAGCATTCAAGTAATTGTTTTAACTAGTTACTTATAATTAATTTGAATTTAATTTTAGGTACATTTAAAATACGTTTTTACTGAAATGTTATGTTACAACAATGTTTTGTGTTTTTGAATGTGTGTTTTTTTGTTTTTAAATTTTTTTTTTTTTTTTTTTTTTTGATAATTAATAATAATGATAATTGTCAGGACGTTCCTCACTCTGCAGCCCTAACCACCGACAGCTTGAGCCCTGCCCCGCTGCCTTATACTTATTGTATTTTTATATTTCTATATTAATTGTAAAAAACTTAAAAAACTAAGATATTCAATAAATACGTGTATAATAATAAAAATACTTAATACGCAGGGGCGGCTTTGTGGCGAACCGTCGGTGAGTGGCGACACCGCGTATCCTGATTCCTTGGGGCTAAATGAGACCCCAGACCTCCGGCTTGCCTTAACTAGCTGTCCGGGGGTGGAAACCGCAAGAGCTAAGAACCTAAGCTCCAGGGTGGAAGTGTTAAAGAGCATAACGCCGCGAGTAGCGTTTAGTGAAAGCGCAGCACACCTCTCGACGCCCTAAGCCATCCACGTCAATGTTGCTCCTCTGGCACCAATATACGGTAGCCTTTATGGGGGGCCCATTTAGTGGATGGCGAGTCATCACTTGCCTTAATATTTTGATGTAAGGAGACAAAATAGGCAGGTGCCGTTTCTCATTCTATAGACCAGTCAAATGTTTCATAAAAATTCACCAAAAAAATAATTTTTTACAATTTTATACCTTAATGTTTTAAATAGTGTATCATATTCCATTCACACCCATGTAATAGTTTTATAATGTTATTTTCCTATTCAAAGGGCCTCTTGGTGTTGTCTTCGGCCCCACCAATGCCTCTTAAAGGTCTGGGCTTAGACCCGAGTTTCAAATACAATAAAAAAAACGTAATAAATAATTATTTACTTATTTTTTATGTAAATAAATATCTTTCAGCAATTGTGTAATATAAATTAAAAAATATAAGTGTTCTTAGAACTAAGTTTTAATTATTCAAGACTAGACTAGAGGTAGCCCGCGACTTCGTCCGCGTACGGAAGAAATTCGGCCCGAAATTCCAAAATTCTCCACTTTAAATCATTCTGAGCAAACTCTACCAACTCCCCAACTCCCCAACCAAATTTTCGTGACTAAAAGTACAAAAACAAAGGACTTTCATACAAACGTTTCCCGACGACCAGAAGCTTGGGCTGTGCGTTGTCTGTCAGTCAGTCAGACAATCAGTCAGGACAGAGCCAAGGCAGAGAGCAGGGGTTTTATATATATAGATTTTCAGACATAACTGAAATTCAATATTGCTATGACAAATCACTGTATGACTGTATGTTAATGTTACCAATATACTAATAATTATACCTTACTCATCCGAAGATTGTCTCAAAAACATAGTTCTTAGTCATCGCTCTTCTTAGCCCTATAACCACTTTTACGCCTATGTAAAATGTATTATTATGAAGTACATGTTTGTAATGTATTTTTTTTAAAGGTATCGTAATGGTGTCTTATAGAGAGTTAATTTAATAAGTTAATCAAATACAAATTGTTTATTTTTGCCTTAAATATATAATACATTGTGTGTCATGAACTCAAAGGCTCTTAAACAACTTGAAAACTGTGTTTCAGGAGCCAATAGTCTCTCCGTAATAAGGTCTTTCAAAAACACTTAAAAATTATACCTAAAATTTAACAATAATTTAGAATTTCGTTTGCAACTTAAGATTTCAAATTTCCAAATAAAAAGTACTACTCAAAAAAAAGGAACAATAATTATATAGCTGATAATTTTGTTTATATTTCGATTGTTGGGGTATGTAACACTTCAGTGAATTAAATGATCTCATAATACAGATAGCACGTTTCAAGGCAACACAAAGGCTCACCATACTGTGTTTCACGATAAAAGACAAAGAATCAGCTAACCGATGACTTTCCACAATCTACAACCCTCGCAAGGACAAAGTGAGCAAGTCATTGAACATACGATGCTTAGATGAAATCGCAATTTTGATGGAGGAACCAGAAAGTATTCTGCCAACTTTATATGGTGTTCATATGTAGTGTAAACATCCCAGAATCGAAAACTCCGTCTCTAAGCTTGAGAGTCGGCGGATTTGTACGTTCTCACAAAAGCTGTTTACCTCAGGCTAGTTGTGTAGTAAGGTGGTGTGTATAGTTTAGGGAACCACCGCAATCAAGAGTAGTTCAGGCACAGATGGGGCGACGCGTGCTCGTTGAAGATTATTGGCTTGCAACCGGCTTTACTAGTGGAGCAGATATAACACATACCTATACCTACACTTACCTCAACCAACCATTCTAAAACTGTATGAGAAATAAGTGATTATGGTTAGTCCTTATTTGTACGTATTTATACATAATATCTATATGCCAACCTACCGCAACTGGACCTGCGTGGTAGATATGACCCAATAACGAGGGCCTAAGCCTAATTAATAACGGCCCTTAAGAGCAGCACATTGCATAATTTAAACATCAGTCCAATCGACAATACTGATACATTCAATTTCAAAGAAATACATGAGTAAGTTAAGGTTAAAATTGCTACGACTTGAACGTTGTGGAAGCTACTTCTAAATCGCTCAATAAAAATTTGATTACTTATCTACAAAATACTCTCAATGAAATCTTGAAACTTTGCATAACAATTGAAATGATTGTAAGGCGAATTCTACAATTCGGCTACCACTTGTACAAAAGAATGGACCTGGGTATGTCCTTAAACTGCATCCAGAACGAGTCCACTGGAGGACGAGCAACAGCGTCATCCGGTTAACGGTGGTGAGCATTCTGCGATCCCTAAGCCGCCTGCCAAGCGTGGGGATTATGGCAACCTATTAAGGCAGAGGCCTTCGTCCAGTAGTGGACGTATTCTGGCTGATGATGATGATGATGTACAAAAGATACACTTTCCACGTTCAGAACACCAATATGTACTTATAGGTACTCATCCGGGCAGGGAATTACAGCGCAGATCTTCGCTAGTTTGATTGCAACTCTGTCGGTTTTATTACCGCTACATTGTTTGTGTCCACCGGTGGCGTTGTGCGATGCTAGATACAGGATCACTGGTCACGTGCGGTTAGATTATGTATTGCATTGAGAGAGCATGATGTAAAAAATAATAGTTGCTAACCCTCGAAAATCGTGACGAGGCAAAGATGCACAAGTTGCGCTAGAGGACGTATTTTGAATCCATTGACGGAGAGAGAGCTAAATCCTCCAAGCATTGACGTAATAAGTCTTAGTATTATTTATAGAAGACAAGGAGGGCCATAGCAGAGTGCAGGTTGGGTAAAAAGGACACACCGACACAGTTCCAGTTCTACAGATTTCAATTCCTGTTATTAAAGACACAGTTTGATTTATAATTATCGTAAACTTGCTCGATAAGTCGATGATTTGAAAACCATCGCGAAATGCAAAATATAAATTGATGAGATCGAAATAAAAAAATATGACGAGGGGAACTCACTGAATGGTGAATAAGATACTTAATTATTGTAAGTCAGCTAAGTAAACATTAAAAGCTGTCAAGTGCGGTCCGGATACGCGTAATGAATGTTCTGTACTACTTCAAGTCCTATATAGTAAACACCACCACCACCATGTGTTTTCTTTGGTTCTGCGCGGATGCCTTGATTTTTTACTCCATATTTGCTAGGCAGTAACCTATGGTAACAAATATTCAATGAAAACTGGCTACCTTTATCTATTACGGTTCAACTTTTTTTCATTTAAGGTGTGGAACGCTTAACAATCAATAAAGTTACCTTGTGGATATCTACTACTACTAATACAGATAAAGTACTACAAAACATTATTGCAACATTCTGGACAAGCTAAATGTTGGCATGCATTGAGCAATGTTTTCTTCCATTACTTTAAAATAAGTACATTTTCGTAGCTAGTAGGTACGATCTACGATGGCGGCGCCTTGTACCGCTCCAGGCGCTATGTGGCGCCTAATTACCCGTCCACAGGAAAGATTGCCTGCTCATTTATGTAGTCGCAATCTCGCGCCGGTCTGCATTGTTCATGGTAGTGGTATATATAGCTATCCTAGTTTCTAAGACAGAGTTACTTTCTGAATACATTTATATTGTAACGCCTTTATTAATAAACGTAGAGTAACCCAGAAATATTATTAGTTTATCTATTTGTCTAAATCAATCGAGTTACAAATTCGAAATCGAGGAAAAGACAAAAGATGCTTATCTATTCCGAGAATACTTCACCATTTTCGCAAATGTGGATTACCTTCGATATAGTTAATCTGTACTAAGTTACGTACAAATTTGAAAGAAACTATAAGGCAAAGGTCGGTTTAACTATCCCGAGGCCAATATAAAACACAAAGGTTTTGGCAGTTTCAGAGGTGTCATCAGATACCTATGTTATGCCGATCCTATAATATTTCATGTTGAGATAAACGGCCTTTAATAGTTACAACTACCACACAAATATTATAAAAGTTTGTCGGTCTGTGTATGTATGTGTGTATGTTTGTTATTCATTCACACTGAAACTGCTAACGGATTTGAATGAAATTCGCTATAGAGGTAGCTTATACCTTAGAATAACACAGGCTAAGTACTCTTTATTCAAGGATTTGCGGGTGAAACCGCGGGGCACAGTACTCTACATAATACTATGTAATAACTGTCTCCAATGTTAAGTAAGGTAAGTTTATTATAATAATCTGTATATATATATATACACGTATATTATTAGTATATATATATATATATATACTAATAATATACGTGTATATAATGAGAATGAACACCTCCTTAACGATTGTCAGATTTTAATGTTTTATCGTGTGTGTTCGAGTTGTGTGTTATACCCTTGATGGTTTAGATTCAGATTTGGACCTGGTATTGTTGTGCGCGGGTGCCAGGTATTTTATTTTATTTTCAGGGCAGGACGAAGTCTGCCATTTCTAGAACTAAATATTATTTGTAAAATTACTCGTTCATAAAGAGGTGCATGGTAATATAATATAGCCTATAGTTAGTATTATCAATGTCTTCTAATTCAGAGTAAATAGGTTCTTAATAGGTAAGTATATGTTCGATTCTTGACCTTTTTCAGAGATGGTTTGTGTACTTATTACTTATGCCCTTTTTGACTAAATCACCACAATGCAATCGATCAATATAAAACAATGATCTTTTTCAGCGTTTTAATAAAACTCTATTACAAGGCATTTCATAAAATAAAGCAAGACAGTATTATTAACACCTATTTGAACGGTCTGCGAAGTAGTTCCCGGCGAGTTCATTACGTCGGTGTGACGAAGGGCGTGCAGAGGGGGCGCTAAGTTCTCGCAAATAGCTGTTACTCAGTTACCGTAGTTAGCCAACTCACCTCAATCTTGCAACTATTACAGCTCTTTTTATTCGTTAAAGCTGGTAACTAATCCCCTGTTTAATGGCCCGCGAAGCCCGGGGGCTGTTAAGACGCGTTTAAGTCGCAAGTTCATTCAAAGACCTCCATCTGATGAACATGCCGTAGAACTTCTCAAGAATTACCGCCCCACTTCAATTCCGAAGAGAATTTTAAGTCTGCCAAGTGTCGAAGGTGTAATTAAAGGCTTAACCTTTTGGTCGGTCTCGGGGGACTTTTTTGACTTCGGTTCCGAGAGGCATTCCAAGTATCGGTTTCTTTTCAATTTCTTATAACATTTTGAGGGATCGAGCTACGTGAAAATACATTGCCGAATGAGAAACATCTGAAATACGTTAAAGCGAAGTTGACAGGCTTTTATAGGTTTTACCGTAGATTTTTGTGGGCTTTATAGGTTATTCTAGAGGTAAATCTAGCCAATAGTATCCTAAAACAGACTATGAGCATCCAAAGTATCATAAAAGCGAAAGTAGGTCTGTCTATCTCTGTCTGTCTTGCCACGACAAACGGCTGAACCGATCTTAGCGTTTGGCATAGTGGTGGTATGCATCGCAAATATAATGTACGTACATAAGATACTTTTACTACAGTAAATACGGAAACAATATACTTGAGCTATCAGTGGCGGAAAATATCGTGAGGAAACCATGGCTTGGTGATAGAGTACTTTGTAGTAGGTACTTGGCTGTCTAGCTACCGCCCTCAAGTTGGAAATCTGTCTCCAAGCACGTAACAGTGTGTTCCGTCAGCATGATTTGAGAGCCAGTAATGGGTATCCCCGGAGAACGGGCAGCAGCGTCCTCTTGGTTAACGATGGTGAGCATTCTGCGATCCCCAAGCCGCCTGCCAAGCGTGGGGATTATGGCAAAACCCCTCTGTTGCCTTCGTCCGGCAGTGGGCGTTTCATGTCTGATGACGAATGGATATTCTGCCACATTATAACTTAACACCGGGTGAACTGCGGTCAAATACCTAGCCGGTCAAAAAAACTTTTAAAACCGCAGACGCAGCTAGCTAATCTACCTTAATCTAGCTAATCTGCCTCTCTGCCTCTATATACTGATAAAGAATTGCCACTGAACCTGGATAAATTGGCACAGGACCGGAAAGGCGGCGTGCGAGTGGGGTACTAGAAAAGAGGTCTATGCTCAGCAGTGGACAATTACGGCCTGAAAATGATGAATGTGATGTAGGTACACCATAAAATAAATAAGAGTACTATTCCTATTATAGCTCTACCGCAAAGTACGTATACCCGAGCAGGTAAGTGCTTAATACCCGATAGCGAATGATAAATCCCGCATACACGGGGAAAGGTACTTAGATCGAAATTACAAAATTCCATCAATGTAGCGAGCGGCCTGGGGCGAACACCAGTTCGATAAACTTCAAAATCAATTTCGAGCTGTTTACAGAGAGCAAGCTGCAAATAAACTGCTTACTGGTTGGTATTTCTAGGCTGTGGCTTTATAGAGCGTTTCTAGGTAGTGACCTTTATCAATACTTACTTGCCTGCACGTATATTTTATGTAGTAACAGACAGCCCTATAGCTCAGTTGGTAGCATGTCTGCCTTCAGAGCTGTAGGGCGTGGGTTCGATCCCCATCCAGGACAAAAATGTATGTGACGTACATCGATTTTTGTTCTGTGTCTGGGTGTAGTATGTATTATAAGTATGTATTTACGAAAAAAATATGTATATAAGTATTCTATCAGCTAACTGGTTTCCATAATACAAGCTTTGCTTAGTATGGGGCTAGATGGCGCTGTGTGTAATAAATGTCCCTCCAATATTATATTATTATTATTATATAGTTATGATTTTTGTTAGTAATTTGTGTAATTATAATATACTTTTTTTTCAGACTAATACAATTATAATTAATTTGAAGATTTAGTTTTGTATTACAAGTATTTGTTTCCGTAAATATGAATACGAAATAAGTACGCTACAGACGAACTAGATGGCAGATTATAGCAAATGGAAAATTGCTTATTATAAAGAGTCTTTATTGATTTTTATGTCAATTACAGTACTGTATACAACTATACTGTAGTATCAGTTAATGCATTCTACTGTATTAAAAAATAAACTTTAGTAAATAAACATTATTTTATCTATCTATTAAGTGATATAATTTCACATAATAAAATGACTGTTTTCTCCGTAAAGTGAATATCTGTAATCGTTTGAGAAAACAAATATTTAAGAAAATCATTTTTTTTAGATTTGCTCGGAGCCTAGGGTTGGTTTAAGAGCATACTTTTCCCAGAGGTTGAGCATGGGGCAATGCTGCCAGCGAGCATCCTGGGACCACTACCGCATAGTGCTGATCTTGTCGCTGTTTTTGTTTTATAGGTTGTTTCTGATATTTTTCATTTATTTAGTTTAAATCGCTAAACTATAACTATAGGTAGTTTGTTGGTTAGTAAAATATGATCTTCAAAAAAGAACATATCAATGATCTAAAAATAGCAATACTAATATTGTAATAACAAGTTATTCTTGTAAAAAGCTTTTCCCATTTGGACGTGGCCTATTGAAACCTAGTAGGTCAAAACTCTTGCTTTTAAATTTAAGTATTTTTGGAATCCAATTTCAGAATGTCCTCTAACTAGAACTACCTAATATTTGATATCCACTAAAATATTTATCGTTTTCATGTTGCCGTACAATAAAAATAAAGTGGAAGTACATACCTAACAGCAACGTACATTTAGGAATACTTTGCGATGATAATATTGTTCTAGCGGAATGTTCGTAACGCACGCTTCAACATAAAATGTTATGAGACTCGCGAAATTGTATTCGCAAAGCTTTTAGTTTGTGATTTACCTGAAATTGTGTTGTCGTAATAATTCAGATGCAGTTTTAATAATTAAATAGACTGCTCAAGTTCATGGGTTATTAGTGAATGTGATTATTAATAAAACGTGTCAAACATTATTAGCAACATGAAATATTACATTAGCTGTCGATGCTTGGGTTGATTGGATCTGCGATGATTTGTTTGTCGGGTGAAATTCATTTTGCCGCGACAAAAAATCAGAACGTGACTGACATGAAAATCCCGGAAAATTTTGTTTTCTTTTATGTAAGCCGCTTTTGAAGGGCCGTCGCTCGCTTTGACGTTCCTTTTCTGCTTAGAATCGACGATGCCTTTGTTCGATTATGTATGTTGATTTTTCAATCAGATTGATTTTGATTGTTTCATTAGAGCGGTATTCAAGAGTACTTTTCTTGATCAGCACATTATAGCCTCGCACACAAATGATTTTTATTACGTATTCCTATCATAATAGAAAAACTTTTATCACACCACCTGCTTGACAATGTCTAATTAAATATCATGCAACCTCAACGTCTTTACGTTGAGGTTGCAAGTAAAGCATTGGGATAAGTAGGTATATAGTTGTATGAAACTCCCTAAGGAATAAAGTGATTTAAATTTGGAACGTCAAATTTGTGTGGAAACTCGTGGAAAACTTTAAGTAAAAAAATGCCCATATGGCATTGTAAAGAGGTTTGTTCGAAAATCGAACTGGCCACCAGAAGCAGAACTCAAAAAAAGGTGCGTTTCCAAAGAATGTGAAACAAAACACGGTGTTTGGTTCTGTGAGTGTCAGTGAATTTCAATTTATGGAGCCATAGAGTATGTATGGAGCCCTGGCTGTATAAGTATTTATACGCTGCCATTCTCTTGGCGCTGGCTATTTATTGCAAAGTAGACTATTAAAATCTTATCTATTATTATCTAAATCTTAATGATGAAATTGAATACATTTACAATTATCAGCAATGGGTCATTGCTGGAAAAGTTAGACGGAGCCTTATTTAATGATACCTATTTCAACCCTCTGTATAGTTAGAACGGAAATGTGACGGGCCGCGCTACCCGACATTAGGTGCAAACGCGCTTAATGATAATTCTACCAATATACATGTTTTTAGACTGAGAATACTCAAAAAGACAATTTAAATAGACGCATAGACCAAACCACATTGCATCGTAATTAGATCAATTTTAATCTGTTGGAAAATAGCAATTCGAGCGTTTTACTTCAAATGCGCGACCAATTATTGGCATTTTTTCGTCGTAGTTTCTATAGAAATAAGTGTGAAACGGGTGACAGCGGATTCTATACAATTGTTTTAGAACATTGTTTTGACATCCATTCTAACCTATGAAGTAGGGCTTTCGCTTTACTGTGGTATAACTACAAGTGCTGCAAATGAAATTAATCATTATTGTATTGTGTTATATTACTTTTCGTGTCAATGTTTTTGAATAATCAATCAGAATAGACAAACTCAGTGAATTTCGTGATTTTTATACTTCTTCGACTTAGGTAACTTTAGGTAAGCTGGTTAGGGACTTATAAATTTTCTATGAGTTTGAGTCGGGATGGTAAAACTTATGGTATTATTTACCAATGTATGCCTATAGTCATCGGTAATTTGTTTAGAATGATAGAGTCAACCCAAAAACAACTCAGCTGCAGTGCTATAGCCGTTTGATTATTACAAAGATATAACGGAAAACCGCTTAAGAGGATAAAAGCATTTTACGTTCCACCAAAACTATACGAAACTACGTTCAATCCCCTGCAAAGAAGTCACACTTAAAATATGTTACCAAAATGTATTCCTAAAATACCTAAGTACACACGCCACCAATTTATTTTTATTTGCTGCCACAATATTCCCAACATGACAACTTGTTGCGACCCGCGTCTGTCATTTCCTACTAGGGATCAAATCCCTAGTGTAGATACCAGACTTATGCTTTTGCAGAATTACAAGTCTTGTATAAACATCCGTACTCAAGATGTGTAATGTCATAAGCAAGCCAGTTATGCTATACTCTATTGTAGAATTACTCCGAAAATCTATACGATTTTATTGCATTAACAAAAATTTCTACGAATTTAGTTACTTTACATCGATTAAACTGGACCTGGGTATGTCCTTAAACTGCAACCAGAACCACCTGAGGACGGGCAGCAGCGTCCTCTTGGTTAACGGTGGTGAGCATTCTGTGATCCCCAAGCCGCCTGCCAAGCGTGGGGATTATGGCAACCCCTCCCTATTAAGGCAGAGGCCTTCGTCCAGCAGTGGACGTATTCGGGCTGATGATGATGATGACGTACAAAAGATACACTTTCCACGATCAGAACACCAATATGTACTTATAGGTACTCATCCGGGCAGGGAATTACAGCGCAGATCTTCGCTAGTTTGATTGCAACTCTGTCGGTTTTATTACCGCTACATTGTTTGTGTCCGCCGGTGGCGTTGTGCGATGCTAGATACAGGATCACTGGTCACGTGCGGTTAGATTATGTATTGCATTGAGAGAGCCTATTACGGGGGGAGGCCTTCGTCCAGCATGTAACCTCTTCCCCCACATATTATTTTTTTTTCGTTTATTTATTATTTTATTCAAACATTATAATTTATTTATTTTTGATTTTATTTAATATTGATTTTAAAATCTTATACTATGTTTAATAATTAGTTTTCCTATTTATAACTTTAGTTTCATTTACTATGTATTACTTATAAAAATACTAGTTCTAATACCTATTTATTATTTTACACATATGAATTGGCCAAGTGATCGTCTTAGGAGGACTCTACGTTGTGAACCATGATAACCCGAGATAGATTTGAGATGAGCCTAGGATTACCTACCCCTAATTATTCTAGAGTTAACTCAACCCTTGGTTTTTAACTTAAAAATGTAATAACGCCTGAATCAAACATATCTATCACACAAATACTAACATTGCCATCGTTAAAGAGAAAGGTTATCAAGCATTTGTAGTAAGCTTATTTACAGTACATACAAATATTAGATTCATTTATAATACATAAAATATAGCAGTTGTTTCCTACGCCTTGCGGTTTAGTACATACGTTATTCTGAATAATCAATAGGTACATAGATGATGCAATACCTAGATATTTATTATCCTACTCAACCTTCTAATACGGACCTACTTCCACTTATATAGGGTAAATAAATAAACTTAGGGAAACTATCTCGAGAATGGAACTTTATAAAATGATATGATTAAATTATTTATTAATTACTTATTGAAATGTACGGATCATGTACGGATTAAAAATTGAAATAAAATAAAAGCTATGTACATGATAGAAATAGTGGCTCAGGTTAGGCGCCCCAGCCTCGCACCATAACAATAGGATTCTTCCTTGCAGGTCATCCTCCTTCCACTTTAATGAAGTTCGCAAGACTTCATTTAATGGGGGGGGATTTTAATTACTTTAATAAGTTTCGATTCATGTCAGTCTCATAGAGAAATTAAACTCTATCTACGTTATAGTCAGTCTGGTCTGTTAGCAAGGGACAAGAGGACATAATCCCTAAGTCTCGTAGTCTGTTTGTTCACGAATAAGTATTCTAACCCCAACGGCAAGTGGTCAACCGTGGGTTGTGGCGCCTGCAAAGTTTTAGTCGGGGCTCTCCCGATCCCTAATCTGGGAATCAAGAGAGTCCCTATAGGCGCAATGACCTACCTAGCCTACAGAAAAGTAGCTAAAGAACTAGTCAGTAAGTCTGTGGTTGTATCAGTAAGTATGTCCCTACCTACCTATGAAATTCTCTTGCTCCTGATCATAGAATCAAAAGAATCTCTAAAAGCTAAACAGAAGATGGAAGGCCAGGTTTTACCATATCCTGAACGCTTCATTAGATAAATCTCATCTTAGTTAATGAGCAACAATCTAGTTAGATAATTTAAGACTCCAATTAGGTATGTAATTACATTATGTAAAATTATGCCGGTAGGTAAGTATTCTCTATTATTGTCAGTTTCTCCTCTTTTAGTAAGAGAAAACATAACATGGCACGGCTATGCTTGGCCAAAGAAAACACTAAAACCAAAGACAAATATACATGTCACAAGTTAAAACTATGGCTTCCAAATTGCCATCATTACAATTTGATTTAGTATAATTATTATGCAAAGTTCACAAACTTAACGAGATTTATCTATTAAACCATAAGATTAACAAATCCAATTCCAGCTTGAATGGAATTTTACTCTCTCCGAAGAATTCTGAAATAAAGTTTCCCTAACATCCCTATATCTCGGCGATCGAATACATTCGCATTCAGATGAAAATATTGGATCGGCGAGATTACCCTACCGATCTATCCTACACCTTTAATAGGGCCCTAATCTTTCTAGAAATAATAATCCCCAGGCAAGCAAGAGACACGCGAGTCTCGTATTTAATTTTAACCCAAACTAATACGGGGTATTATCTAGATGCCAGCATCTAGACGTGCAAATACCCTTCTAACACTACACTGAACTATTCCTGACGGCGGTCAACCCGTAAAAGACTTAAGACCCCTAGCATCCCTACGGGAGTCACTTCCAAGTAGGAACTGCCTTATAACACAAAGAACAGCCCTGGAACGGTTGTGAACATCCTCCTAACGTAAGACAGTCTATATGGATACTGGAAGGCGTCTCTAAGCGTGCTTACAGCGACAACGATCCCGCTAGGGTGCAACCTGAAGTTGTCCAGGACCCAGAGGTTCTCTTAGAGCCACAATCCAAAACTCACATAAACCGGTAGCTTGGCTGTCTTTCTCTATGGGAAAGAACAAACCCTCGGTTCGCTACAAAAACCCGAGCCTAACAGATGGGGAACTTACAGGCTTTAATTAGCTCGGCGTGTAAGTTTTGCAACCATGTGCGAGTCACAATTGTCCAATTTATAGTTCACAATATGATTTTAACAACAAACTATACACTCAAAAACTTAATCTTTGCACTTATTCCAAACTAGCGTGAAATAAATACCAGGTTTTAAGTTGAATTTTAGCAACACTGAACAGCAAATAACAAAACATAAAATATAAATTCCCTTTGCCCACAAAATATTTAAAACAATTATTAAAGTATTTTAGAAATAAAATGAACACAAAATTAAGCAGAGATTCCCCTTTTAAAATTAATTTACAGAGCAATTGGACAAGCGTAACGACCCTACAGAAATCGGAGCACGAATGATCGCGAATCGACGCGTACTGCCCTTTTATCAACTCTCGCAAATCGACAAGTCGAAACATGTTTCCTAACCAGACGGCCCAAAAGTGTGCCACATGGAACAGAAAATGCTCCACGGACACAAAGTGATCCAAACGGCCAAAAAGTGTGCCACATGGAACAAAAAATGCTCCACGGACACAAAATGATCCAAACGGCCAAAAAGTGTGCCACATGGAACAAAAAATGCTCCACGGACACAAGGCGCGTTTCCTAACCATCTTGTATTTTTGTGAAGACATCTATAATTACCTGTAAATAAAGTAATTGTTAAACTCATTATTTCTACATTGCATTTGCAAGCCAGGCAGCATTTTAGTTGATTAACCATCAGAAAAAATACCTACTAATTGTATTCTTGTATTTATAATAAAAAGAGGCATTGTAAGCAAGGAAATGTATGCCTTTTTGTCCTGAATTGGTTACTATAATCTCATTCGAAGAGGGTAACTGCACCCATTAGGTGTCCTTTCCCATTGTAACCTTTAATTTCCTTACTTTCTAGTTTGTAAGAATTGCTCGTGCTATTTCATAAACCCAAGAAGAGTATGCTGCGCTCCAAGTTCATACCACTCTACAAGATCATGCTTAAAGGGAAGCCGTTCTCTTTCTTCAACTGAACCCACGTCAACAGCCGGAAGACGTACACCGCTGGACGAAGGCCTCTCCAGGAGGTCAAATCAACCCGAATACCATCAATTGCCCCGCAGAGAGAACATAACTTCAGATAATCAAAGTTAGGCTTATAATTTAAGTAATAAATGTGTCTGTAGACTAGTTTATATTGATGAACAGTTAAATTCCTGTAAAATTATTTTAATGTACAAATTATAGGTTTTATTTAATAAATATTAAAGGAGTTTTTCTATTTTAAATCAGCCTTCTTTTATTATCCCATTAGATCTATAACTTGTAATTTATAGACCTAGTATTACATAAATAAGATAATGTAAGTCTGAAGCCTTGGTGTTATTGTTATTATTATTATAATATTGTGAATCATAACGGAGCTGCTATATTTGTTTCGTTACAGCCAACCCCCAAAATTTATATAGATGTTCATTTCTAATCGGAATAAATTTTCCCAACAGTAAATAAACAATTCACAAATATTATAAGTATAAATTTACCACTACAAACCTTTATGTGCAATTATTATTTGTCAGCTTCCGAGTTTCAGCAATGAATTATGTGCCTGGGTAGTTCTAGCGACACATTGAAATTTGCGTTTAATAAATTAAAGCAGAAAATCAACCAGTTTTTATGTTGATAGTTATATTTGGTAACATAATAGTTCCCAAAATAAATAACAAATAATTTTCATAAAGTAGTCCAGTAGAACTACCCACTAACGTGTGAGCGTGTTTTTATATCCTATCACAATATGACTTTGTGTTTTTATACCAACTTGTAAACAATCTTCAAAAAAAAACTCCATACTCCGAGCTTGTTAATATATCAGCCATAAAGAAGATTGTCCTTTTCACAGAAGTGCCCTCATCTGCTAAGGAATCTTGGT
This sequence comes from Erannis defoliaria, assembly GCA_905404285.2. Lineage (NCBI taxonomy): Eukaryota > Metazoa > Arthropoda > Insecta > Lepidoptera > Geometridae > Erannis > Erannis defoliaria. The sequence continues at coordinate 11,185,150 of FR990080.1, read as the reverse complement.
TGTGAGGCAAAAGCAGTCCTAGTGACTATGCGTCGAACTCTTCTTACCAAACCTACTTTTCGTTTACCAAGAGACCCCCACGCATCCCTTCCTGACTATAGACAAATCAATGGCAAAAATGAACAAAAATCCGTATAGCCTCTATATCCCGCAAAGGAGTATAAAACCATCGTCAGATTATTTTTAATTGGAGAATGTGTAGTGTAGTAACTCAGATGATACTACCTTGTAGAGTATAAGATCTTTATGAAATCAACGTATGTTGATGTATGCCAGCTGGCCTGTCCTAACTCCAATTCTCCTTCATATAGATCAACTTGAGGAAGTGTTTTGCTAACCCTCGAATCCTGACAAAGCGACTCCCATCCCGATAGTGTTGAATATTTGAGCCCCTCCTGCTCTCTTTATATAAATATATTTAAAAATATATTTTAAATATGTATATAAATATTATAGTTATGTTCTTGCACTCTCTTGTCACTATCCCCGTATTCACACTGACTCAAATAGACATCACCATCCCATAGATAAAGAGTATTTAGTAATATCTTTTGCACAATCCTCATTAGTTTTTTTTTTTTTTTTCCCATTATAATTATTTAATTATAATCTAAATAATTATAATGTTCCGTTACAGGTTGAAGTAACAACCAGTTTCCAGACCCACATTATTTCATCTTACCTCTTACCTTTTTTTTTTTTCTTAGGCAAGTACCAAGCAAATAAAACAACATTTGTGTACCTTTTACATTTTTATTATAAACAATTACCTAATTTGATTACCTTTTAAATCATAACCGTTACCTCACCTTACCATTTCCACTTAGGATTACCATTTACCATTACCTATTTAATAATATTACCATTTGTTTATACATTTACCTTTTAGCTTTTAGCTATAGTAAGCGTCGTAGTAGCCACATGTAAATAGAACTTACAGGATCAATGTAATAGATGATCATAGTAAATTAGCAAACACACAATTAGTAGGTATACACATTTTGGGATAAAATAGAGTTTTAAATAAAACCATTAATTGTTGCACAGCACTGAATTTATTAATTAAAGTAGGGATAATAAAATTGCTACCAGTTATTGTTCTTAACTTTGATTTTATTAATAATATTACAACATGACAGACTTATATTCTAGGTACACAACAAAGGTAGGCGTCCACAACACTGAATTTATTAAGTAAAGAAGGAATAAGGGATAATAAAATTGCAATCAGTTTTTTTTCTTAGCTTTGATTTTATTAATAATATTACAACATGACAGACTTATATTCTAGGTACACAACAAAGGTAGGCGTCCACAACACTGAATTTATTAAGTAAAGAAGGAATAAGGGATAATAAAATTGCAATCAGTTTTTTTTTCTTAGCTTTGATTTTATTAGTAATATTATAACATGACAAACTTATATTCTAAGTACACAACAAAGGTAGGCAGACCATGTACATATAACGCAATTTTCCTTTTATAAAAATTAAGTAAATTTGGACTAACGCTAATCAGCCTTTTATAGTCCACAGTTGTTCATAGGTCCGCCATCGAAATATATTGCGTTATATAATATAAGGGGTTTTTTTTTCTTTTTTTTCTAATTAATTTTAAGAAATCGTAAAGAAAATAATCTATTTTCTATATTTGATATTTAAAGTTAACCCTGTAAGGAACTTTAATAAAGATTAAACCTCACTGGCATCCATAATGTCATCTGGAAGGATTACTAGGATTCCTTACATTTTCTTGTACCATCTTAAAAGTTTTATACTTTTTTTTTTCTTTTTTTTTTTTTTACTTCGCTTAACATCAGTAACATCTTAACATCTTACGTCTTAACATCAGTAACATCTTACTATCAGGAACACCTTAGCGTCTCAACATCAGTAACATCGTAACGACTTAAAATCAGTAGTATTTTACCATCAGTAACATCTCAGCGTCTTAACATTAGTAACATCGTAACGACTTAACATCAGTAACATCTTAACACTAAATCTTATAAATTTTTTTTTTTTTTTTTTTTTTTATCTTCGCTTAACATCAGTAACGTCTTAACATCAGGAACACCTTAGCGTCTTAATACCAGTAACATCTTAACGCTAAATTTTATAATTTTCTTTCTTCTTTCTTTTCTAATGTCGCTTAACACCAGTAAAGTTGTAATTACAAGGTCTCTTCATTTATGACTATTTCCACTCAATTTTTTTTTTTTCTACTGATATCCCGTTGATTATTACCCCAGTCTAACATTTAAACCACAATTTCTTAGTTACCTGTTACTGTTTGACCACAACCTTAGAGCGAATCTATCTTTAAGCTGCGACTTCAGTATCAAACAAACTTACATAATTACATACAATCTATATCTTTGATGATGATGATGATGAATATCTTAGAAATCCCAAAACCAAATCAATGAACCTCTTTAGGACTAAGCAAAGCTAGAGATATTTAACTTACCCCATGCTCATTATAATTATTACGTAGATCCTAGACTTTAATAAGTTTATTAGGTAAGTAAGCTCATAACCTAAAGAACGCAGAGTAAATACAATGAACCCAATTTAAGGCACTGCACAGTTTGCTTACGTACATAAGCAACACTCGCAAAAGCATCACCCCTTCCATTCGTTTGGCGTCAACTCAATTCACCCAAACTCACTCTACAATTGAACCCTGTTATCGGAATTCAAACCCAATACATCGTAAATACTGACTCCTTTGTTACTCGCTATGTAATGGCCTAATGGATTTGTGAAAGTTGAAGTTTGAAATGAAATGGACTCATACCTTATGTTAGAACTAACTCTTATCTAGAGTATACCCTTCGTCTCGGAAAACACGGTTCCCGCAGGACAGCGAGTGAAACTACAGGGCCTTGCTAGTTTATTTTTTTGTACGTAAAAGAATAAAGAAGAGATTATATCAGAAATCCGCATAATTTTAAGTACATACCTACAACCCCCCGCTTCTAATTTTCTTTAATTATTTACTAATTATTTTATACGATTTAATTCAACTTAGATGGATAGATAGAAACTCCCCACTGTGCACACCAGAAGCACAACCAACAATAGAAACAAGAACCTTATGAACTAGCGACAACGTGGAAGCCTTATCACTAGCAGTGATCTCTTCCAGGCATCCATTAGATAGTAAAAGCTTTACCTATTTCTAATCAGAAGTATTTAGTCTAGTAATTATTTAACAAAATGAAAGGTTCTGGTCTAAACGTAGAAATATTGTTATACACGCCATGCCACGCCACCTATTGACGAATTTCTTTATTACTTCAATGATTCAATAACGATTCCCGTGACTTTCCAATAAGCTGTATCCACTCGACTCCTGTTTTTTGTTTTCTCGGTATATGCATGTTCCACTCGTTGACAATAGAGGACGTTATATTTCTCCTTCAATATTTTATTCATCTGTAAAATATTTTAACCTGCGGACATAGATATTTTACAATTAATTATTTGTATTCCATTTGCAATAATAACTTCTCATTTAAACTTTAACCTTAATCAACACCCTTGTTCTTTAGTGCTAGTCTTTCGATTTAATTAAGAGCAAGTTGGTGTTTGTTATTTTATCTGTTGTACCATGTACCACTATATCTTAGACAATAGGCAAGTACATTGTACAACCATCAAACCCGTACGACGATCCAAGCTTGCCAAAGAAAATGGAAGAAATGGGAGTCACGAGGTCACAGTTCGCTGCGAACATTAGTAGGTACAGTACAAACGACCAGTAACTTCGGTTGATAATTGGTGCGATGACACGACGACAATATTCATTAATTCCTATCAATCTCTAAATCTAAAATAACAAACCATTTATTTCAATATATTTTAATTCTCTAAACCTAATACAATATTTTATTTCAATATAATTAACTTATCTCAGAACTTCTTACGCCATCTATCGAGTTTAAGACTCACTTCACTTTGATCAATTGCATTTTAATTCCACTCCTTACCATAAGAGGGCGCTTAAATAAATCTTAATTCTACCCGCGACACGACACCTTCTAGTTTTTAACCTTCAAACATATACCAACGGATGGAGATGGCAAACCAAGGCACGTCCTTCTGCCAGAGCTGTAATATTCAGTGCCCCTTTGTGTCTTTATTTTAGGCGAAGATGTAATTGAAAGTGTGCCATGCGTGTTAACCTTGCTCCCTGCACAACGGAAAATGTAATGTACACTGGTACACAGATTGTAGCTAATGATATCTCCAGCGTTACTTTCTCTAAGGGTATAACTCAAGTTAGGAAATGTTACAGATAATGTTATCAATACTCTCTAAGAACAAGAATCTTTCATAACTAAACAAAATACGATATGCTAAAGCCTATTATACTATCTACTGCATAAAACTGGCAACTTGTTACTGATCAGCAGGGTATTGCGTGCGGCAAATCTAATGAAAGTGCGATGCCAATATAAATTGTTGATATTTTTCTTCTTTTGTATTTGGCTTCACTTGGGCTGAATGCTTCCCTTTACTGAAATTTCGAAGGTGTGTATTACACGATTAGGATTCTTATAAAGAGTACATCCTAAAGTTATAAAACTAAGATATTATACCCTATTGAGAGAAAACGTTTTATTATCAAACCATCATCCTAATATCTTCTCAGCATAAGCATATTCCCCCATTTAATAGATATGTAAATTCTAACTAGCAATACATCTCCGAAGAATCTTGTAGTAAAGTCGCCACGACTTCACTAGGGCATGATAGGTTCTGACCGTGACTCACTGTATTTAACTATGATTGTGACTAGGACACATTTGACTGAAGACAGAAAAAAACAGAAATAACAGAAAGAAAGATCGGTGCAGAAATATGTATGCGGCTGAAAGACTTGTATCCATGGCAGCATCACCAAACCATCAAACGTACCAAAGAAAAAATATTTTTTGTTTTCTTTCTTTTCTTAGAGTTAGGACTTTGTAGTTGGAATCGATTTATTTCTGTTCTCATAGACTTCAATTCGATTCTGTGAAATTATGATTACCCGTTATTTACGTTGACCTTCTACAGTGTAATAAATAATAAGACAAAATACATAACTATATTTATGGCAATTCCCACCAACTCGAACCACATAAACCACGTGTGTACTTTCATTAAATCACACAAACCCCGAGTAATACAGGCCACCCTTTATTGTAATACCAAATACCTTTAATTGTAATACTGCAGTCTGCACTACTGTCTCACTTACTACAGATTTTTTTGTATCTACTTACTAAACTAATATAAGTAAAATTATGGTTTTCAGCTTCAGTACTCTAGAACATTAGTAAACATTTTGAATGCGAATAATACTACAAGGACATCTTTTTTTTTTTCTTTTTTTTCTTTTTCATTCGATTATTTATAAAATACTTGTCAACTTTCTGCGAATCTCTAATGATGTACTGACCTAACCTAACAGTGACATGACATAATATGACCCACAAATATTTAAATAGTTCCCGCCATTCCCACTATTTTTCACAACATAACCTTAAGCTTAGTATGATATTATAATTAGCATCTACATTTAAAACTTGAAAGTTTGTACAGCATCCAAGTACGTTTAAAAGTTTGTACAGAAACATTGTGTCATCTCGGAAACCACCAAAGCCGGAGGCTTATCGCATACTTACCTCCGAATAGTTAATGTGATGGATGACAACTCAACTAAGTACTACTATTTTTGTATCAGAAGGATATTCTAATTAATTTGGTAAGTATCTTTTGTTTTGTTATGGTTACATACAATCGCTCCTTAATCACTCGAAGGTTCACTTAACATCATTATGACCAGTGAGTTGAAATAAAAACATCTTAGGGTATGACACTATGCTCTGTAAGAATTTACTGTAAGATAACACCAATACACTGTAAGAATTTTGTCTATATACTCCGTAGCTATTTCTTACTAACTAGATTGGAAATAACACCGCTTACCTTACACATATCCACCGTTCGAGTTAGAATAATTTTAAGTAGGTAACTAATAAAATTACACCTTATTTTACAGAAACCATGAAAGCGATCTACCAGTAGAATGATTTATGCCTACTTCTATACAAGGACTAACATACTTGCAACTTTGAAACTACACAACTGGTTGAGAATGGATTAATATCGACCTACACCATTTTCAGTACCTACCAGATACTGATAGTGATTAATTACCAGGTAATGAAATGATTCTTAACTTAATTTTACCGTGGAAGTTAGTTATGTACATAATAAGACAATATAGCAACACAATTTTAAACATAACAAAAGTAGAGCTTACTGCATTAGAATTTGTTTACCTTGTTTAACATGATCAGAACAAGGTGTGAGATGCCTAAATTATTATTTTTACCCCACTATGATTTTCTTTGAAATCTATGCAATGTATCTAGGTCGTAATGACTTCAATTACATATTTTGTTCATTAGTTTTTCTACAACTTTACTAGGCAAATACAAATTAACTGGCTACTATGTGAATTCCCCGAACAATTAAAACAAAAATGTAATTGGCTACTGTTACATTTACCATTGTTATCATAACAATGATACTAGTGGAGCCTTAAACAGCCTTTCCCTGATATAATTTGCCTATGTGTCTTAATAGCAAACCTAATAAAATGTAATGGGCATTATGTTATAATTATTTTACTTTAACATTTTCAGTGCTCCTTCATGAATTAACTCTAATTCCATGGAGCTTCTACAATTCTAACTCATGCAGTTCCGTAACAAATAACTGATGACCTATGACATGAGTAAATAAGTCCTAAACGATAAAAGTAGAAGTCCTAAACGGTAAGCAGCAAATACTTTTACGTCTATACCTAACCACATATTAGAATTTTAACAACAGTATTAATTCAGTATTTGCACCTGCGCACTTCTATTTTATGATTTACAAGAAACACCATAGTTCACCATAAACTCTGATACTTCCTTCACATTAAATTACTTATAGCTTAATTTCTTACTAAAGACATATCGTATTATGTGTGTGAAACTAAGTTACTTTGACCGCTACACCGCAGAACTAACAATAAATACCTAGTAATTGTAAAAGTGAGTGAAACCATAGTACACAGCTAGTTTAAAATATGACTTTTCTATGTGAATCAAATTTCCTACTTTGCATAGTGAATAAAATTAACTATGTATGTAATTTCTAACAATACATATTCTTATAAGTAAAGAATTTAATGGATAGTTTAGACAAATTATTACAAGATTTTCTATTAATTTTCTATTGAAATTTCTTCCTCCTTTATTCCTTTCTGGTTTTTTTTTTTTTCTTCCTCCTTTCTTCTTCTTTTTTTTTCTTTTCTTGAACTTTCATTATTGAAATTCTTTTTTCTTGGTTAAGCAAGTCTCTCGCCTGATGTTTTGTCTCTTGCCTACTTATAGCCGTTTACTGCCTGCTATAGGTTTTATGTACCCTAGTGCCATTTTACTGATTGTTTACTACTGTGTTGTGTTATTGACTATACATTTTTCCCATTAAATTGAAACTAATTATAAGATCCTAAAGTGTGTTTTATTCCCTTTCAGATGTGACAAGATGAAATATTAGAGTTTGCCTGCCTGTTACTACTTTCACCAACGATTGGACATTCTAACAAGATTCAAGCAATGCTGAGCTGCAACAAGAATTTTGTTTATCTACTCCGCTACCACATATGTTTTTTTTTTTTTTTTGTTCTATGTTAAGTTTATGTTTTTATGTTTATATTATTTCATTATCTTTTATCATTTTACAATTCAATGATTTACAAATTTACAATGTATCCCAAGTGTATTATGCATTAAATAGTACCTACCCTTTTGTTTCCATTTCGAAAATAACCAAAAGCTAGGAAACCAAATTATTTAGTTAAGAGAATTTAATTTACATTTAGTTCAATTTAATTTGTGGCTGATATCTAGCCTGGACTAGTTAAGAGAATTTTAAACAATTATAATATAATTAAGTTAGTCAGCTATCAATATTATATAATTACACACCTGCCCAAGAACCCGTTACTCTTTTATAGTATATAATATGTTTTATAGTATGTAAGTGTTGTGTATATTCTGTTTCTACTTATTATGTCTTATAAGGAATATCTTATGAGTATTTAACTTATACCAAGTAGTTTTTACAATTATTTTATTATTTATATGCACTTATTCAACCGAAATCTGAAATGTTTTGAAGTAGAATCCTAAATATTTACTTACAATTATATTTTGAGTTCATACTTGAGAGATATTTTGTACTAACATTGTATTATTTCCTAAGATAATGTACATGTATAAAATATACTTACATAATCTACCCAAAATGAAATATTATACATATCATTAATTTGGTACCAGAATTAATCTAAATTAATTGAATTTACTATCTCAACCCCCCAGCTTTTTAACTATAAAACTCGGACCTATCTACAAGTTTAACCATTTATTTTTCTTTAATTATTTAATATTAGACCATCTCAAATCAATCGCATCACTACACAGCAACATTTTGTCCAGGAGGGACCTGGACAGTAGTCTTAAAAGCCTAAAAATACAGATAAGATGAAAGGAGATAAATGTACAGATGAGAACATCTTATAATTATGAAGTTAAAATGTGAAATCCTATAATATAGTTCATCCTGGTCTTAGGCACAAATTTTGTAACCCCCGACCAGGTCTTTTTTTTAGAAATATGTTTTTATTTATACCTGGTGTAAAGATCCATCATCCTGGTCACGGCACCATTTTGTAACCTCCTCCCCCACATATTATTTTTTTTTCGTTTATTTATTATTTTATTCAAACATTATAATTTATTTATTTTTGATTTTATTTAATATTGATTTTAAAATCTTATACTATGTTTAATAATTAGTTTTCCTATTTATAACTTTAGTTTCATTTACTATGTATTACTTATAAAAATACTAGTTCTAATACCTATTTATTATTTTACACATATGAATTGGCCAAGTGATCGTCTTAGGAGGACTCTACGTTGTGAACCATGATAACCCGAGATAGATTTGAGATGAGCCTAGGATTACCTACCCCTAATTATTCTAGAGTTAACTCAACCCTTGGTTTTTAACTTAAAAATGTAATAACGCCTGAATCAAACATATCTATCACACAAATACTAACATTGCCATCGTTAAAGAGAAAGGTTATCAAGCATTTGTAGTAAGCTTATTTACAGTACATACAAATATTAGATTCATTTATAATACATAAAATATAGCAGTTGTTTCCTACGCCTTGCGGTTTAGTACATACGTTATTCTGAATAATCAATAGGTACATAGATGATGCAATACCTAGATATTTATTATCCTACTCAACCTTCTAATACGGACCTACTTCCACTTATATAGGGTAAATAAATAAACTTAGGGAAACTATCTCGAGAATGGAACTTTATAAAATGATATGATTAAATTATTTATTAATTACTTATTGAAATGTACGGATCATGTACGGATTAAAAATTGAAATAAAATAAAAGCTATGTACATGATAGAAATAGTGGCTCAGGTTAGGCGCCCCAGCCTCGCACCATAACAATAGGATTCTTCCTTGCAGGTCATCCTCCTTCCACTTTAATGAAGTTCGCAAGACTTCATTTAATGGGGGGGGATTTTAATTACTTTAATAAGTTTCGATTCATGTCAGTCTCATAGAGAAATTAAACTCTATCTACGTTATAGTCAGTCTGGTCTGTTAGCAAGGGACAAGAGGACATAATCCCTAAGTCTCGTAGTCTGTTTGTTCACGAATAAGTATTCTAACCCCAACGGCAAGTGGTCAACCGTGGGTTGTGGCGCCTGCAAAGTTTTAGTCGGGGCTCTCCCGATCCCTAATCTGGGAATCAAGAGAGTCCCTATAGGCGCAATGACCTACCTAGCCTACAGAAAAGTAGCTAAAGAACTAGTCAGTAAGTCTGTGGTTGTATCAGTAAGTATGTCCCTACCTACCTATGAAATTCTCTTGCTCCTGATCATAGAATCAAAAGAATCTCTAAAAGCTAAACAGAAGATGGAAGGCCAGGTTTTACCATATCCTGAACGCTTCATTAGATAAATCTCATCTTAGTTAATGAGCAACAATCTAGTTAGATAATTTAAGACTCCAATTAGGTATGTAATTACATTATGTAAAATTATGCCGGTAGGTAAGTATTCTCTATTATTGTCAGTTTCTCCTCTTTTAGTAAGAGAAAACATAACATGGCACGGCTATGCTTGGCCAAAGAAAACACTAAAACCAAAGACAAATATACATGTCACAAGTTAAAACTATGGCTTCCAAATTGCCATCATTACAATTTGATTTAGTATAATTATTATGCAAAGTTCACAAACTTAACGAGATTTATCTATTAAACCATAAGATTAACAAATCCAATTCCAGCTTGAATGGAATTTTACTCTCTCCGAAGAATTCTGAAATAAAGTTTCCCTAACATCCCTATATCTCGGCGATCGAATACATTCGCATTCAGATGAAAATATTGGATCGGCGAGATTACCCTACCGATCTATCCTACACCTTTAATAGGGCCCTAATCTTTCTAGAAATAATAATCCCCAGGCAAGCAAGAGACACGCGAGTCTCGTATTTAATTTTAACCCAAACTAATACGGGGTATTATCTAGATGCCAGCATCTAGACGTGCAAATACCCTTCTAACACTACACTGAACTATTCCTGACGGCGGTCAACCCGTAAAAGACTTAAGACCCCTAGCATCCCTACGGGAGTCACTTCCAAGTAGGAACTGCCTTATAACACAAAGAACAGCCCTGGAACGGTTGTGAACATCCTCCTAACGTAAGACAGTCTATATGGATACTGGAAGGCGTCTCTAAGCGTGCTTACAGCGACAACGATCCCGCTAGGGTGCAACCTGAAGTTGTCCAGGACCCAGAGGTTCTCTTAGAGCCACAATCCAAAACTCACATAAACCGGTAGCTTGGCTGTCTTTCTCTATGGGAAAGAACAAACCCTCGGTTCGCTACAAAAACCCGAGCCTAACAGATGGGGAACTTACAGGCTTTAATTAGCTCGGCGTGTAAGTTTTGCAACCATGTGCGAGTCACAATTGTCCAATTTATAGTTCACAATATGATTTTAACAACAAACTATACACTCAAAAACTTAATCTTTGCACTTATTCCAAACTAGCGTGAAATAAATACCAGGTTTTAAGTGGAATTTTAGCAACACTGAACAGCAAATAACAAAACATAAAATATAAATTCCCTTTGCCCACAAAATATTTAAAACAATTATTAAAGTATTTTAGAAATAAAATGAACACAAAATTAAGCAGAGATTCCCCTTTTAAAATTAATTTACAGAGCAATTGGACAAGCGTAACGACCCTACAGAAATCGGAGCACGAATGATCGCGAATCGACGCGTACTGCCCTTTTATCAACTCTCGCAAATCGACAAGTCGAAACATGTTTCCTAACCAGACGGCTCAAAAGTGTGCCACATGGAACAGAAAATGCTCCACGGACACAAAGTGATCCAAACGGCCAAAAAGTGTGCCACATGGAACAAAAAATGCTCCACGGACACAAAATGATCCAAACGGCCAAAAAGTGTGCCACATGGAACAAAAAATGCTCCACGGACACAAGGCGCGTTTCCTAACCATCTTGTATTTTTGTGAAGACATCTATAATTACCTGTAAATAAAGTAATTGTTAAACTCATTATTTCTACATTGCATTTGCAAGCCAGGCAGCATTTTAGTTGATTAACCATCAGAAAAAATACCTACTAATTGTATTCTTGTATTTATAATAAAAAGAGGCATTGTAAGCAAGGAAATGTATGCCTTTTTGTCCTGAATTGGTTACTATAATCTCATTCGAAGAGGGTAACTGCACCCATTAGGTGTCCTTTCCCATTGTAACCTTTAATTTCCTTACTTTCTAGTTTGTAAGAATTGCTCGTGCTATTTCATAAACCCAAGAAGAGTATGCTGCGCTCCAAGTTCATACCACTCTACAAGATCATGCTTAAAGGGAAGCCGTTCTCTTTCTTCAACTGAACCCACGTCAACAGCCGGAAGACGTACACCGCTGGACGAAGGCCCTCTCCAGGAGGTCAAATCAACCCGAATACCATCAATTGCCCCGCAGAGAGAACATAACTTCAGATAATCAAAGTTAGGCTTATAATTTAAGTAATAAATGTGTCTGTAGACTAGTTTATATTGATGAACAGTTAAATTCCTGTAAAATTATTTTAATGTACAAATTATAGGTTTTATTTAATAAATATTAAAGGAGTTTTTCTATTTTAAATCAGCCTTCTTTTATTATCCCATTAGATCTATAACTTGTAATTTATAGACCTAGTATTACATAAATAAGATAATGTAAGTCTGAAGCCTTGGTGTTATTGTTATTATTATTATAATATTGTGAATCATAACGGAGCTGCTATATTTGTTTCGTTACAAGCAGTGGGCGGTTCTATGGCTGATGACGAACGACATCGATTAAATCCGATCCTCCCTGTTAAGGGAGAGGCCTTCGTCTAGCAGTGGACGTCTTCTGGCCATCGGTTAAATTCTAAACTGAAATTAATTGTGAGTAGGATTATGTAAGATTCAGTATACAAAGAAATATTGAATGATTGTTAGAGTCGTCAATAGGAAGTGCGTCAGAGTAGTGTGCCTATGAAAATTCTTAATTAATGTCCTGAAAAGGTATCGTTGATTTTTGTTTTATTTATAGGGCTGCTCACGTTTAGGCCTGATTTTTCAATCCTCAATTTATCAGTCCGATAGCCACTAAAGGAATACATTTATTAGTCCAGTTAGCCGTCGAATAAAATGATGCTATTTTTCTATACACAACCAATCACCGATCACCCATCGATCGGTTTCTGACAACCGATGGGGAAGAAAGGTTCTTGAGTGGCGACCGCGAACCGGAAGACGCAGCGTAGGAAGGCCTCCCACTAGGTGGACCGACGACATTGTAAAAGTCGCGGGCAACCGGTGGATGCAAATGGCAGGTTGTCGTACAGTGTAGCGGTCTAAGGGGGAGGCCTTCGTTCAGCAGTGGACGTCTCCGGGCTGATGATGATGATGATGATGATGATTTTTCTATAGCTTTCGGTGGCTTTTTTGTTCCTATCTTCTTCACACTTATCTTTTAATAACGAAATAAACTTATGAAAAGTGCGGAGAATAAAGAGAGTGCGAGGATTTCTCTCTTATCTGACTGCTGAAAAACCGAAATCAAGCTACCAGTATAATAAATTCTATCTGACTGTTTATCTGAGGGTTGAAAAGTGGGGTCTTAATTAGGTTGGAGACTCTGACGTGTACGTGTGTCACGTGGTGAAACCAGACGTGGTGACGTGCCAGTCACGTCACTACGTCAGATTTCATAGTAAATTGTCTCGCTCATTTTAAGGCCTTGTACTGTACGTCAACTTGGTGAAACAGGCTCTCGGTCCTGTAGAAAGACGTGGCACAGACGACATCAAAAGTAATAAATGTCTGGAGTTTACGACACCTCCCGACTCCCGTCATTTGTACAGAAAAATATTTCACGTCTGGCAGACACCCTGTAATAAACTTAGCGGAAAGCCAGGTGTTTGCCGTTTAATTTGTACCTTCACCTTCTGTTTACTAGAAAATATATGTAAGTAGATGAAACATGTATTTTTATTGTATTGCATAAATTCAAATTCATTTAATTCAAAATGAATTTGAATTAAATGAATTTATTTAATTCAAAATGAATTTGAATTAAATGAATTTGAATTTGAATTTATGCAATACACTGCTTTGCTTGCTTGACTGCTTGCTGTAAATGCGTTCAGCTGGTTTTATAAAATAACAAACATACACACATACCGACACAGTTTCGAAATTATAATATTAGTGTGATAACTGTATAATTAATAAGGAAATATTTTTATGAAACACATGCAGGGCTAACATGCGCACCGCGAGAAAATTTTGTCGTGTCTTTATTTCGTGCGAAAACGAGACAAACTTATACAGATTCGTAGCCTTGTCCTGTTTTGTAGAGTCGAGAAAATTTTCTCGCGGTGCGCATGTTAGGCCTGCAGAACGTATGACGAGAAAGCACAAATGTAATGTGTGGAAGGTTACGAAAAATGAGGACAGATATAATTAAGGATCCGATATTCAAAAATAACTTTCTTGAATAATCTGTTCAGCGCATAATACGATAACGAGTATAAACTCGTATTAAATTTTCTGTTGTTTGACCGGAAATGTGACCGGAGTAACAAATAGGTACGGGTGATAGGTACCTACTATGGTTCATTTACTTTGGTAAAGCCAAAGATAATATCAAAATTAGAACGTGTTCTCCATAATTCTTAATGTTTATATCATAAGAAGACGCGCTAAATAGATTTTCTTTAAATATATTCAATGATTTCGTATCTTAAAAAACAAGTGTGCGTACGTGACAGGGCTCTCTAAGCCTTAATTCACAGCAAATTTTATTTAGTTTCATAATTCAAGTCACATTTTCTTTAACTGTATCAAATTAATTAAATTAGAAATGTTCCTCGTAGAATAGTAATTTACGTCAGAGCAGTAAAATTTATACGTTACCCGACAGTCTATCTCAAGATGGATGTGGAATATTAATTGAAACCTAGTTCCTAACATTTAGAATTCATACATAAGGCTGGATTCATCCATAAAATAAGACAGCTTTCATGTCTGGTATCCAATAAATTTTCTTCATAAGAAGAGGCAATATATTTATGACAACACAGAAAATGTTTATTTGTTTTTATGGAAGTAACCCTTGAAATGTAAATTATCCGTTTAATAAGTAAAAAGAAAATGTCCTACTTATATAATGCTAAGGCCGGCCTCAGGATGGTTAGGTAAGTCAGGTTCGTACGGTCGGAGATGAGAGTCTTTAAGTTCAAAGGGCTGAGAAAGGATTACGTTAGGTAAATCTTTCGTCCTTGCATAAATTTTAGGTCAGAAAAGGTCCCAAAATATAGAGCTCCATAAACACAACAACATACTTGTAACAATATTTTACATCTGCGCAGTAAATTGTTATAAGTACCTACTAAAAGTATATATGACTGTATTTTCTGTAGACCTGTACGTCAGTCGACGTAGACTTTTATATATTTCACATCTAATATAAGTAATCAACTATGTAATAACATCTTGGAAGTACAAAATACAATACAAAATAGTTTATTGTTTCATAAACATAATATGAACAAAGAATTTGAACAACCCTGCCTGCAGCTTTAGCGTGAGCTGTGTTGCAGCAGACAGTGTCTTCCCAGAATATGAGATAACAATAAAAATGTAACTAATACAGCTTAAGATAGATAAAAATGGTATAGTTAAGTGAGTGTGTGTGGGTGGTGTGTTGTTGTGAGTGTAAGTGTGTGTTTGTGTGTGTGTGTGGTGATGAGTTTCCTGTGTGTGTGTGTGTGTGTGTAGGTGTGGGATGCGTGTATGTGTGTATATGTGATTGTGAGCGAGGAGAGAGAAAGCTAATCCACCTTTGTTAATAGAGTTTCTAGGGTTTCGTAATCAAATTGTTTTAACCACTCGTGTATAAATACTTTAAGTTTATAGCTATTCACATTTTTGATGTTTTTCTTAACATTGTGCTTATTGTAAAAAATTGGTGCCATATGGTTATAATGCCTCCACGTTAAAGCGCACTTGTAGCCTGGGACTGGACATTTGTTGCGTCTCTTATCAGAGACAGGTAGGTGAGGGACTATTTCCCTGTGGTACCTTTTCAGACAGTTACTAATATAAATTTTTCTAACTGAAAAAACATCACATTGTTTATAGAGATCAGTAGTGGGATGCCTAAAAGGTAGGAACATAATTACTTTAAGCAGAGCGCGTTGTGAACGTTCAACATCCAGCATGTGAGTTTTGGCAGCGCCGCCCCATGAGCAAATACAATAGCCTATTATGCACTCGCCAAGTGCCTTATATGTTTGAATTAGGAGCTTTTTGTCAGCAACTGGGCGGAGCTGCTTGAACACAAAAATAAGTTTCCTGATTCGTTTAGAAAGAGCTTGTATATGTGGTCGCCATGTCATCTTTTCGTCAACTGTAACTCCCAGATATTTAATGGATTCTACACGAGCAAGAATACTACAGTTGCAATTCAAACGCTTGCCTTGAGAGCGATTACAAGGGAAACCATGTGCACATATTAGATAGTTAAGTGGTATTTTGTTTCTTGACGTTTTCCTAAAGCACATGAATTTTGTTTTAGCTGTGTTTAGCGACAGAAGATTGTTTTCGAGCCAGGTAATAATATGTGCAACACCATCCTCAGTTAACTGACGTACATTTGACCAACTATCGCCATGAAACAGGAGAACAGTGTCGTCTGCAAACATAAGGATGTCAGCATTTAATAGTTTGATTTTACAAAGTTCATTAATATATATTAAAAATAACGTTGGCCCTAAGGTACTGCCTTGTGGGACTCCGTAGTTGGAGACAGCACTGTCACTTTCGTATTGGTAGATTTTTACTTGCTGCTTACGATCCGTCAAATAATCAGTAAACCAATCATGTACACTGCCTCTAATTCCAACACCCTGCATGTGTGCTAAGAGTATTGGTATGGATACCGTATCGAACGCCTTTTGTAGGTCAAGAAACACACCGACACATTTTTTACCTATATCTAGGTACTTAGTTGTGAGCGTTGTTAACTGCAGCACGGCATCATCAGTTGATTTTTGAGCACGAAAGCCATATTGGTTGTTTGCTAAAATATGTTTTTTTTCTAAGAATGCTATCAGTCTTTTATTGACAACTTTTTCCATCACCTTGGCAAGGGTTGGTAAAAGAGAAATTGGTCGATAGTTAGATGCTAAGTCCTTTTCCCCAGATTTAAAAATAGGGCAGACCTTTGCCCTTTTAAATACTGAGGGAAATATTCCCGTTGTGAAGCTAAGGTTGCATAGGTGAGAAATAGGTTCAGCTAGAGACTGTGAACACGATTTCAATAGAAAGGATGTGATGTTGTCCCAACCAGGGGCACTGTTGGTTTTAAGAGTAGCAATTGTACTGGCTACTTCTTGTGCATCTGTTAAAAATAACGAGAGTGAACCAGTCGGTGGCGAGTTATAAAAGGCACTGGCAGCTGCTGCTAGTTCTGTGTCTGTTTTGTTTAACTTAGTTAGTGTCACATTTGCTAAATCCTGGCCAATAGAGGTAAAGAACTTATTAACTTGATTCAGGGAATCTATAGGGGTGCTTCTTATTTTTAACAAGGTTTCCGAACTAGTTTTGCTCTGTCTATAGTTGCACACTTCTTTTATAGTATTCCAAGTGTCTTTTATATTTCCATGTGATTTTTCAAGTTTGTTTTTGTAGTAGTTGCGTTTAACTGCCTTGATTAATCTGGTACAAGCATTCCTATATTTTATAAATTTGTCACGAAATTCAAAATTTGACGGAGATTGTTTCCATTGTTTTTGTAATCTATTTCTGTGTCTAATGCATCTAATTATGCTTGGATTGATCCAAGGCTTAAGAGCCTTAAACTTATTAGTAATGCGATTAATCATAGTATTTTTTTGGATAATTTCTTGAATAATCGAAACTAGTTGATCTGCTGATTCGTTTACTTCCTTTATATCATAAAATTCCTTCCAACAGTGCTGTGCTAAGGTCTCTCTTATAACGTTAAAATTTACTACTGTCTTAAATTTACTGTTGTGGTTGTTTGACTTTTTATTTGTCTCGTCTTTGATGCAAATGAGTGTCGGTGAGTGATCCGTAAAGTTACCAAAAACTAAAGTCTGCCAAGTATAATGCGTCTTAACCATAATATGATCAAGGCAAGTTGCTATTCTAGTAGGCAAGATTATACCTTGGACAAGATTGTGCGTTGCCATGAGATTAAGGTATGTTGATACATGGCTTGTGTGATTTGCATCTGGTAGTATATTTATATTCATGTCACCAGTTAGGATTACGTTTGATTTTAGTTTAGGGTTATTAAGGACATCATCTAGGGAGTTAATATATGTTGTTGGATTAGAGAAAGCACTTGGTCGGTATGTACAGACAATAGAGTACTTATTATTTATTTCAAGTGTTAAAAAGTTACCTTCAGGTAACACAGACTCTTTTGCATCAACCACGTGTTGCTTATGTACGTACGCTACGACCCCGTCATTTTGATTGAAACTATTTTGGGTAAAATATAAATTAAAATTGCTGATAGGTGGTGGGTCACGTCTTGCAGTCCAACATTCAGTTAGCACTATCACATCTATTTCAACATCGAACGTACTTAGATAAACCAGAAAATTGTCAAGATTTTGATGAATGCTTCTTATGTTTTGTGTAACGACAATAAGGTTACTCTGGCAGTGCTCAGAGCTGAGGTTTAGAAACTGTGAACAGTGAGATGGATCGTATATTTTTCTGCAGTCGACAGGATCCGGTTTATCCAGGTCATTAAGGGTGTTGTTATTAACTAAATCAAACATGATGACGCTTTTTTGTCAGTATTGAATGTTTAAATAGGTACAGCACTGTTACCATTTTGTAGCTAGCATGGCGTGAAAATAAAGGGCTAAGGTCGGAAAAGTTCACTAACGAATTATTCTGCGGAAAGAAGCAAATACGACGTGCATACTGATAAATATAGTAAATGCATGGGAAATCATTATTAGCGGATATCATATTTCTGATTTTTGATGGTATGTATTTATTATGGATATAAATATTGTGTTGGTCGGTGTGGTGGATTTTGTTTTTGTGTATAGTGTTAAGTAGTTGTGTGTGTTTAGGTCCTTTTGGTATAGTGTAAATTGCATATTGATAACACGAACAGTGTTTAATTTACTATTACTTAATTCTCTTCTAAAGGTAAGTACAGTACAAGTCAGTAGAAGGAAGACGGTAATGTCGAGTTCATCTGACAATGGAACCAGGAGGTGGATAACGGAACCCTTTCAATGGTAAACCATTTGAGTTTGGACTTATTGGTTTTGTTTTAACGAGCCCCGACAATAGGGTAGATGACATGTTTATACCGTTGAAACCAATAGCTTTAAGAGTGCGACTAATGCCAGAAAAATATCAGATTTCACCCGCGCGTCTTGCATTAGTTTAGAGTCGAAAATCGCATGATACAATTGATGATGATGATGGCTTTGAGCAATTTAGGTGGGATTTTATTTTATTATTCAAAATGTAGGCATGAAATAAACAAAATAAACGGCTACTGTGCTAAAACATTAGTTCGGCAATGTTATTCGTAAAAAATAATGTGGTGATGTCGCTGATAATTTAGAGCATTTGAATTAAAACAGTATTTTTTTGTTGGTAATTTGTATTTTTTTTTTAAATAAACCAGATTATTTTCCAAAATTCTATTCGGTTACTCGGCTTTTTTAGGTTTTTCCCCTATATACCTGTAGTATTTTTTTAATCTGAATATTTACGTTTTTTATCATTAAACTATGCGTTTAAAAATACACCTTTTACTTACTTTTGGCATTAGTCGCCCCCTTAATGAAGAATTTAAGTATATGTTGTGTGTTTATTGAAAAAATAATTTAAATCGGTTAATAATGTTCTGATATATGAGCGTTTAAAGTTTTTGTTGGAGACAACTCTGTCACTTTCCCACAAAAAAAAATGACGTCACGCCTTACTTGTCAGAATAAAATTTATATGGCGTACAGAGAAGTGACGTCATGATTTGCTGTTTCTCCTCTCTGTCTAGCATGATATTAAAATGCTTATAAGTTGCTTATTTTTGATCAGGTTTTCATTTTGTTTTCATTAATCAGTTATATTTATGGGCCACATTTTAATAGGACAATAAAAAAAACAGTCATCTAGCCTATTACTAAATACACATAGTGACGAGTGTCTTAAGATGGAGCCGGAAGGTTGATAATGGAAATCCTCTGCGGCTAGTACTTAATAGACTATTCGAGTTTGGGCTCACTTGTTATAATTTGATGAGGACCATGACACCGTGTGCTTATTTATGCACACGCACTATAAAGCGACACAATTGTCCCTATAATGCGATAATTGTGTTGTTTTCTAAAACCACCGAGCGCCATGTTCCGAAGATTTTTGTTAACGTTTTCGCTGTGTGGTTGATTATTAATGTCCCCCAATATTTATTTACTTTTATTTAAGTAACAGTAAACAACAACACAAGTAACAGTACAACACTCAACAACACAACACACAACAGACATACACACAACAACAGTACAAGTCTGTTTTATTCCTCGCAAGTGTGAAGAAAAACGTCTTATGTAACGCGTGTGCATTTGATCGTTACACTCTCGGCTCCCTTATCGCGCTCGACTACGGGTCACGCGCGTTTTTCCGCCTTGAGAACATAGCATACTTGTATCATAATGTACATTACTATTAGGAACGAGTAATATAAATATAATATTAGGAAGGTACCGAGATAGTTTTTACTGTTCACAGTTGTGAGCAAACATTTAAAACTATACGCACATTCCACATAACCCTTTTATGTTTAACGGTAGAGGGGCAACAATTCCAGCAATCTTTCAACTCACTCGTTTTCCCTAGAGCACACTCTTACCAGAGGAAGCTACATTGCCGTGGCCTCATTAAGTTTAACTATTCGCTAAGGGCTACCGTCCTTCTACAAACTAGAACAATCCCGTACATATTATTATACTTGTACTTACATCCGAATAAAAGTAAAAAAAACTGGAAGAACTAAACGTTACATTTGCTCACTGGCTTGTCTGTGGTTTTACCTACTTATAAGTAGTTTTTTTAAAATACATTCTAGTGACGAGACGAGCAAGACTTTCACCTGATGGTAAGCGTGCACGCCTGCCACTAACAGTAGCAGTGCCAGAACACAACACAACGCGAACACAATCCTGCGCTGCACCGCACTGCGCTCGTCACCCTGAGATATTAGATGATAAATCTCTTCATACCCAGTAATTTCTCTGGTAACATTGCCCTTCAAACCAGAACACTGTAATGCTTGCACACTACTGCTTGGCGCTTGAATAACTAGCAAAGGTGTGGTACTTCCCCAGGCGGATTCTGCAGTAGAGTCCTATCACTACAAAATATAAATATATATATATAGTTTATATTTAGACGATAGTGTACGTTTTTACTGCATGAAATGAATGAATATGGTGGGATTATTTTAGCAGTAGTGTATAGTAGAAAGATTTTTTGCTAATATATGTATTTACCTAATACAGGGTTAGTTTTATCAGTTAGCATCCTTTAAAGGGCATATTATGTACATCAAAACATACAACTTTTACTATGGGGCCCAGCGACAGTGATAATGGAATGGACGGGCCCAGCGCTTGCAAATCGTTCAAAATTAACAAGACAACACAATCAAGCATACGTAACTAAAAGTATGCATATTACATTTGCCATAAAATAGATATAGCGAATCTAATTACTGCATAAAAAAAGAGACCACGTGTACATGTATTAGAAGTTTGTATTGTCGTATCATACGGCTCGCATGTCGCAAAGACAGAGCTGAGTATGACTGACGCGAGAGGAGAGCCGGCGCTCAACATATAGTCTTCAAAATCCGCGCGCTTATTTCCCGTCCATTCATTTTATTATTGTCGCTGATGGGGCCAACATTAAAATAGCGGGAAAAAAATCAGCTGTTCCATACAAAAAGTTCAACGAACTTAGGCAAAATGTATGACTAACTAGAACTAACCCTGTATATGCTACTAATTATAATAGAACTAAACAATTTTTTAATTCAAAAAAGATTTCTTATATTTTTGTCTCGATTATCTAAAAAAGTTTGCAATAAAAAAAGGATTAAGTACCGGCACTTATTATAAGGACTTATCAACCAGAGCTTTTTGACTAACTTTCAAAATCAATTTATAACTTCTCTCTTAGGTACTTTGGGGTACTCGTGATTGATTGAAAATAAATTTTATCTCTCGAATGTTTCAAAGCTTTTAACAAGTATCTCGCAGATCCCGAATTAAGACTTCAGAGGGTAAATAAGACAAAGCGGGTAAAAATGAAAGGCATTAATCAGGGCCCCTTCATCCTGGGCCCTCCATCTAGGGGCCCTTCCAGGTGAATTTATCCGTGTCGTCCGCGTTTACGGTCAATTAAACGAAAGAACTTATCCCAACTTTGATGTACCGACGACCTGGAACTAATTAGAATTAGGCGCAAACGGCCGCGGCTCTGCCAGCTGTACTTTTTTACCGAGTGGCAAATTAAATGCCGCGATTGAATCAAACTCAAACATTTGTGAGATTTTTTATTTTTATAGCACATATACTGGCAAATTAATATTCGGATTTATTATACTTATATAGTTTGGTAAAAACTAAACCAAAAATACTTACTTATAAGTAGGCTAGTTAAAACGAACTTACGCGTACTGAATTTCATTATTTGCGATAATACTACTACTATAATTATATTTCCACGACCCATATTTGATGATGACATATGTAACTGAAACGTGGTCTTTAACTGCTGGCCTTTTGGAGAAACTCAGAGTTATGCAACGGGCAATGGAGAGAGCTGTGCACGGAGTTACTTTGCGTGATAAAATCCGGAACGTCAGTCGAAAGTCACCGACATAGCTCGCAGGGTTTGCAAGTTGAAGTGGCAATGGGCAGGCCAAATTGCTCGAATAACTGATAACCGATGGGGAAGAAAAGTTCTTGAGTGGCGACCGCGAACCGGAAGACGCAGCGTGTGAAGGCCTCCCACTAGGTGGACCGACGACATTGTAAAAGTCGTGGGCAACCGGTGGATATGGCAGGTTGTTGTACAATGTGGTGGTCTAGGGCGCAGGCCTTCGTTCAGCAGTGGACGTCTCCGGACTGACGATGATGACCCATATTTACTTAGATATTACTATACTTTTAATGATCCATATTTTTTATGTCATAGTTGCGACGTAAAATACGACAATAAAACTCGTGATGACAATACTGACGAACCACCCACAATACAAGCATAATCAAAAACAATTTCGGTTGACGTCGTCGCATCGTCCCATCTAAAGTCAAGACAAAGACATCGTTCACAATTTTACAGCGAAACTTATTCGAGCAAGCTGCGAAAATTTTCATTAAAATCTGGAATTGCAGAGCTGTGGGCCGTGTGGCCGATGCAATAAATCATTGCGAACGTCTCGCGGTTGAAGAGTTCATTTGTGGACGATTGCACTGACTTTGATGAATGAGTGCTCTGTTCGATGCAATTTATTCCTTTCCAGCTGAAATAAACGTTTATAAAGCCGTCCTAAGTTCAGCAGCAAAGGACTGCTTATAGTTTTCCGTATTCATCTATCTGACTGCCACTGCCTTATAGCTCAGTTGGTAGCACGATTGTCTTCAAAGTTGTAGGGCGTGGGTTCGATCTCCACCCAGGACAACATTTTTAAGGACGAACATAGATGTTTGTTCTGTAATAAGTATTATAACATTATTAGTAGGTCCATAACTAATTACAAAAAAAAAATTATATTAAAAGTATTCTATCAGCTATCTGGTTTCCATTGTACATGTTCAAGCTTTGCTTAGTATGTGGCTAGATGGTGCTGTGTGAAAAATGTCCACCGATACATATATATATTTATTTTATTTTATTTATTTATCTTTCTGACCTTCTGTATGTCTGTTTGTCTGTCTATCAAATATCGTAAACTGGAATTACTTTTTAGAATGACAATACTCACTTGGGTCACTGTACAAGCTATAATTGACCATGTCATGCAACATAAATAACTCTGTAAATAAAAATCCAAGAGATGACTGCGAATTTACCAATTGTTTTTCAACTTATGAAGGCATGCCCAAAGTTGGGTATTTTATAATAATCTGGAGCAGAATACCCGCCGCCGACCTCGATTCGGTTTGGAATGCTTGACATCTGGCCGTGCTCGCTCGTGGCTTTACTAAGCCATTTATTTTACAAATGTTATGATTCATTTGACAAACAGCTATCTTGTGATCTTTCCTTCATCTTAATCTTTAGTAATTGTCATCATCCGTCCACTTCAGTCCAAAGCTGAACTGAACATAAGCCTAAAAATCCTACAGCACTATGCTCTACTACGTATGTAACTCTGATAAAATAGTCTCAGGGCATCGTATCTATAAAAAATAAAATTATTAAAGCATAGATAGGACATTTTGGCTATGTTGGTATAAGGTTTTATGGTGGTATAACAAAACAACAAAAAAAAAAAAAAATTGTATTATTTTTTTGGATATTTGTTCCCTTAGCCCACATGCGTATGAGATATTACGACTTAAGTCATTCTTATTTCATTGGAATTGTATAGCTGAGGATGATGATGAGGATATTACAACCCAATAATAGCAAGTTAACAATAATACTGACGAGTCATGCCATGCCGTGTGATGTAAACTAGGAAGAGTCGGCTCTTTATCGATGGATCTTTTTTGATCTTTGTTTATTCCTTTAGATAAGCCATGGCTCTACTTATGTTCTTTTCACATTTTCTTAAGCAACTGGTCGTAAGTATAAGTAAGGTCCTTTGCCATTTAGAATTTTGAACAACCAGTAACTGCGTTCTGTGGTCATAATTTAAGAACCAAAACAAGCCCAGGTTGTTGCTAATTTGTTGCTCCTGGACTTAGATATACATCTTGTTGTATTGTAATCAATCGAATTAATCTATGAGTTTTCTATAACGAGGCTACGCTACCGGCTTAGCCACGGACTTCTACTGTAGTATTTTTATAAAAGTTATTTATTAATTAATATTTTGAGTACCTACCTACTTAGTTTTTAGGTTTTTAAATATCGTAGTGTATGTACACTAAACTGTTATTTTTATAAAATAAATTAAGTACTTTTGAGATTATGTTTTAACTAGGCATAAAATTCGTACATCATATTAAATTTTTGTGGGTTGCAGTTTTATCGCGGGTTAGTTTTATGGGGTTTAGAATTGCTTATTTCGGTAATAATATCAGATTTGGCTTTACGACAGAACTTAAAGCTGCTTTTATCACGCAGAGCATAGTAGTAAAACATTGAACTTCTACTTTCTATTGCTTCATCCGAGTTCTAATAATTCATACATAATAAAAACTACGAAAAAATACCAAAAAAATACATTCACTTTAAGTATTAAAAAAAACGAAGTCATCGTTACCATAATAAACATAGTTTTTTTTTATCTATACTTGCGTTTAAACGCTGTCTCGAAGATACGGCCAACGGTAGAGCACGCTTGGTCGCTTGCCTAGAAGAAACCGATTCACTCGCGAGTTGAAGATACCCAGATTGTATCTGTCGGCAAAGACCCACGCGGGAAGCGCATTCCACTGTTTAGCAGCGCAAAATAAAAGTAGAATCGATCCTTTTCGTACTTACGTGTTTTTGGAATTACACGAAACGATGTCACATTTTCGAGCTCCTAGCCGTCTGATAGTAGAATGGGCAGAGTGGAATATGATCATGCTGATCCGAAGCACACTCTCCGAAATGTATCCGATAAAAAACCGATAGACTAGCAACTTTGCGTCGATGTTCAAGGCTTTGGAGCTTAGCTTGAACAAGGAAATCATTTGCATATGATTCTCTTGTCGCGTTTTTCGGACCACTGCCCATCATTCAGCACACACATCATTGCCCACTGCTGGACATAGATATCTCCTTAGACACGTTTCTTAGCCCGATTCCAAGCACTAGCAACTGTCTTATATATATCGTCACTCCATCAATTCTCAGTATGCCACTACGCTACTTTTGCTGACAAATAAGAAAACCAGAAAAACTTTATTTTATCACAAATCTGTTAAGTTGTTTGGGTTATTCACCAACTCGACACGGGGGGCTGGACACGCGTTTGTCTAGTTAGTGAAACTCAAAATTGTACTTGTTATTTCGTCATCTGGACTTGAGCTGGAAAGCAAACTGAAACCAAAGCTTTTGTCTTCTTAAACATTTCATCATAAAAATCTCTCATAGACGAAGCAATTCCCTTCAGGCGAGGCGTTCAAGACACGCAATAGCTACTGCTGTTCTACGACACCACCATTCCAATGCACTGCCAACAGTCGAGTGACCTCAATACGGAATTATTCCATTCAATGCGCGATTGGAATTCGAGATCGATTCTACCACGATACGTTTGTCGCTCCGATTGAATGTCAGCGATTTGTGCACTAGATCTGGAACGCAGAATCGCAGTGCAAGGCAGATGAATAGAGCAGACGGGTATTAAATAGTGGTTTTTGATTTTTAAAAAGTAAGTAAGTTCGTATAGGCTTAGTGATAGCCCTAGAGTCAGAGTTAACGTGCCGTACGAAGGCCTCTAACATTGCTTGACGGCTAAAACACAAACAACTATAACTTAGCAATAACTTAAAGTGGCGTAGGTTGGCTCGGTGGTTTAAAAAAATCCCGATATTAAGCAACAACAATCTATTTAAGCTATCAACTCTTTTAACTATCAACTGTTTAAAGCTTTAAAAACATAGAAACGTGGTAATGTTTACACTGTACTGCTTCGCAGCAGACTACCTGATGCTGGGATAGTATACCAAGCGCCTCTAGGCTATTTTAACCTTTTAATATTCTGAGTAAAACTGTGCATGTGGAAACTAAGATAAAATGAGCAACCCTAGAGTCGTATATCATAAAGCAATTAGGCTAATGTATAATCAGCCTATTTAGTTATATCACTAATAATTGTAATAGGCTAATTTTTGTTTTATTTATACTGGAATACTCATGTTTAAGCAAAAAGCAGGACGGTAAGTTTTGAGTGCTAAGCAGGACGCAGCTGCACGCGCGTCGGGCTCTGTTTTCACTCTTTGTAAAAGGTCACCGGATGTGATCGAAACTATAGTCGGAGTATCCGATTTAATTAAACGTGAGTAGTCCCGTATAAATAAAACAAAAATGTGTCAAAACCACGTCAGTTTTCATAATTGTAATAGGCTAAGCTTACTTATGTGATTGATTCAGGCGTTACTTTGCGGAAGTCCATTGTTACCAAAATTTGTTTTAATTTCTAGTGTTTTTCCGCTGTAATAAGTAAGTATAAGTGTATAAGTACTCGAAACGATATTACAGCGGAAAAACACTAGAAATTAAAACAAATTTTGGTAAGCTTACTTAGTCAAATAAATATTCCGTTTATGATTTCCGTTATTTAGATTTAACTATTACGGCAACGTTGATAGCGTTGATAGGTTTTTTTAATGCAATGGAGTGACGAGAAGAGCGAGATATCCGTCTGGTGGTATACGCATCACGCCTGCCCATAACAACGGCAATGCCAGAATTGTGAACTTGCGAACAAAATCCTTCGCCACAATGCAATGCGCTCGCCACCCTGAGATATTAGATATCTAATCTCTTATTGCCCAGCACTTTCTCTGGCCACATTGCCCTTCAAACCAAAACACAGGACCAGTTGTACTGCTACGTACAGGACTGTTTCTATGTGGTACCAATTTACAGCTAGAGATAGCTGTGGGATTGAAGGTTTGTAGCCGCAAACAACTATTGGGATTACAGTTAACAACTAGGTACGTAAGAGGATTTGTCTGGTACGACGTGGGAAGTGGCAGAGTAGTTTAATTAGGGACTGTGTTGTCCGTTCTTGTTTTTTCCTATCCAATCAGACGAGTTGTCTACGGTAAGTAAAGGTACAAACAAGTTATTCAATACTTAATCATCAAATATGATCTGTGAGTAGAAAATTGTGTTTCTTTTTCTAGTTTATAGGTACGAGTAAGTCTTAATCGCCTCGGAAAAATCTTTCACATCAAATAAATAAATCTAAATCTAAATCTAACCCCTAATCTTAATCTTATCTAATCTTCTTCTCCTTTAATCTAATCTTTATATCTTAATCTTTTTTGGATCAAAGGACTTTCAAAAATGTGAAAAAAATCTTCGAGACGAAATGTCGATTCCGTTTCAAGAATCACTAGAAGATTATTCTGTCAGCGTCAAATACATGTGAGACTACACATGTACACGTGTTTTCTTACGCCTGAAATATGGACTTTAAATGTGTTTACCGAGATAACAAGGCATCGCATTACTTAGCGTTATTTTTCACTCCTTATGATCGATCGGCCACCTCACAGCGTAGACGTGAGCACCACATTAGCATAACTCGATGCCATTACTAACACACCTGTGCTATACGGTACTTCGATAGGACCCTATGTAATGGGGAGAATTCAGTGCTTGATAGATAGGATTTTGCCTGTAGGTTGAAGCCACGTTGGAGCATTTTTGGTTGGAGCATACCTGCTATTCTCCGCTTTTAAAGGTTAATAATAATCAGCCTTTTTAATAGTCTACTCCTGGACATAGTCAAACCCTCGAAGGGCCATTCCCTCCATATTGGGCCATACCCTCTAGAGTCACATTCGCCATTGAATTTCTTCTCCGGAAGTACGCAGGTTTGCTATATTTTCCTTCATCTAAAAGGCAATGAAATAAAATTTTGTACATAAACTCCAAAGAGCTCATTGGTACAGACCTGGGGTTTGAAATTGCGACCTCACGCTTTCAAGACAAGCGATCTCCCAAATATACTACCACGGCCTAGGGTTTAGATGAACACAAGTAGGTAGCTAATGACGAGTTTTAAAAAATAGACCTAAAACAATAGATGGAAAAGGTTACTATTTTGTGATCTTAAGAAAAAAATATTTTGGATAGAGCAAAATTTTGCGTTAATATCTATGTTCATGGAAATATACAGGCAAGTATACCTAAGAATTGTAGATAAACAACACACAAGTAAATGGAGACGCGTAGGCGGCAGAAATATATGCTGATTTTATCACCAGCATGTGTATAGTCTCTCGAGAATGCCTACGCATTCCGCCTCTCGTAAAGCTCTCCAAGTCTCTCTACTTTTATCTATCTTAATCCGTATAACACCTGCTTAAATGAACCTCACTTCCGTATGCAAGCAAATTGTTTAAGGGCTATAACCGGAACGCTTTTCGAGTGAAATTTTAACAGTATGTAAATGAAGCAGCAAATAGGCTCGCGAGTGAAGACGTTTGACGCTTTTCATTTGAGTAGCTCACGCATTTCTCATTTTAAAAGCAATAAAACCTTCTAAGACAGGTGAAACATCAATTTCATTAGGTGCTCCGGGCAACTACAAAGAAGTTAATTGGTACTTGTAGAGGATTTATAGGTTTTTGTGTAAGGCAACCTCCTTTACTGGTGGTGTTAACACAAAAGCGGAACTGCTCGCAATAAACAGTTTACGTTAGCAGTAATACGGCTACTTAAACCTAATTAGGCTTGTGAAACATGCTCATAGTAGTTACGAAAAAACTTACGTGCTTTCTCTAAAAACTTGATTGTAGTTGCTCTAATTTGTAATATTCTCGTTTCTGCTTTTTTATTCGTACTGTAAATTATCAGCCTTTAATATTACGACTGTTGGGCTATGCTCTAAGGGCGATTGAGCGATATACTCTACCATGCTGGCCCTGTACAGGTTGACATTACCATAATAATATTATGCGCTTGAATCTTTTCTCTGAATATAAATGCCGGTTTCCTCATGATGTTCTACTTCACTTAAAAGTCTATAATATTATATATGATTCAAAATCTGAACAAAAACTCCAGCCAGTTATTCAACAGCCAAGCAGAAGTGTGCAAACATTACTGTGTTCGGTTTGAAGGGCAGTGTTACTAGAAAAATTACTGGGAATTAAAGATTTACATCAAATATTTCAGGGTGACGACCGCAGTGCATTGTGGCGAAGGATTTTGTTCGCAAGTTCACAATTCTAGCACTGCCGTTGTTATGGGCAGGCGTGACGCTTACAAAACAAAAGGAAAACGTCTAGTCACTCCAAGTCATAAAAAAAGTGTTAAAATATGTTACAGCCCGGGGGTCGAAATCATGATGGTCCGATGGTCATGATTCCGATGCGTATCTGCTCCCAGTACCACGGCTACCACGCCTATATCCCCTTTTTCTTCCTTTTTACTATTATTTTACTGTTACGAGTTTCAGCGAAAACATTTCGTGCAGCGTTCTTCCACTGTTTAACTTAAAAGGAAATGCAAATTGAAGTTTTACAAAGCACTCTTCAACTGAATCGCAGTTACAATTCCGTCTAAGTTTACAAACTCGTTTGATCGTTCCTTTTATACAAATAATCGTGGCATAATTCGCGAAAGGAGAGGAAATCAAAGAGCCCTATCTCTCTAAGTTTCTCGGAAGTATCACAGTAGTGGCAGCTGTGTCACGGCCTCAGAAAACTCATGAATTATTTAATGGATAATCGCCTCCGTTACATATCTACCATACTATCTATAAACAAAAAAGTTTTGACTGACAGCAACCTCAGATACTCAATAAAATAACATAGTGAGATCTGGTGGAGAGGGATCTGCGCGAGCTGCAAGCCGTCTCATGAAGGAGATAGTACAGGACAGAGAAGAGTGGCAGCCCTTGCTATCAGAGGCCTGGGCCCACTTTGGGTCGATGCGTCATCGTAGTACCTAAGTTAGTGATATCTATCCTTCTTCCTTCCTCTTTCTTCCTTCTTCTTCAAAAAGTCGCGGGCAACCGATGGATGCAAATGGCAGGTTGTCGTACAGCGTGGTGATCTAAGGGCAGGCCTTCGTTCCGCAGTGGGCGTCCGTCTCCGGGCTGATGATGAACCTTAAATTATGTGGCTCCCCCAAGTATTTGGCCAAATAAGTAATGATGGTTTTTTGCTATACGACTTCAAAGAAATGTAGCAACAAACTCTACAAAAAACTTAGACCACGCGAGGCAAGCAGTGTGGTTTTAACTAGATATAGAGATCAGCACAGGGCGTTGGCCGTCCGAGGCAATATGTTGGATCGCAGATTTGCATGGTGTACTGCGGCGGTCAAAATATCGTTGTTCAATGTTCATGGCCTATTGCCAGTCATTTTACACGTGCAGTCTGTGGGCCAACTATACGCAGAGGGCGATTAATGAACTTCTTGTGGCACACAACAACACGTTCAGGATGCTTTTGAGGCTGGCGTGGAGGTGCAGCGCATCTGGCATGTTTGCGGACGCTCGGGTGGATGGCTTCCATGCCATCATGCGGAAACGAGCGGCGTCGATGCTCAGCCGCGTCCGGGCAGCGCCAATAGCATCCTGCGCGTAGTGGCGGGAGGTGAGGCGTGTGGCCTAATGTTTAATTTATGACAAATAACAGGCTTAGTGATGAATATAACTAAATACATTACACATACTGAATAAAATAATTGTATTGGCTGATAAATCTCTGAGATATGAACGTTTAAAGTTTTAGGTGGGGATAGAGAGGGGATGCTCTATCCCTTTCTCGCAAAGCACTGTTAGTATAACATTTGTATGCCGCACCTGAGGCTTGACGTCATAGCTCAGTATAGCACGCTCTCTGTCTAGCTTGAAATTAAAATACTTATTTATTTTTAAACTATTTTATATTTAGTTTTCAGCTTTCAGCAGATCAGCTTTTTTGTGAGATAATAAAAAAATTGTAGTCATCATGCCTCCATGGAGCCCGACTACATTTTAGGTAAGACTGTAATTCTTAAGTAAGTATTGGTATATGATAATATAATGACCTGGGTATGTCCTTAAACTGCAACCAGACCCACCGGAGGACGGGCAGCAGCGTCCTCTTAGTTAACGGTGGTCAGCATTCTGCGATCCCCAAGCCGCCTGCCAAGCGTGGGGATTATGGCAACACCCCTCTATTAATAGGGAGGCCTTCGTCCAGCAGTGGACGTTTTATGGCTGACGACGATATATATATTATATATCGTTATTTAAGTATTCTAATTTTAATTGTATCGTATTGTTTTTAATTTTTGTATAATATGGATTGTTTGGTTTGAAATAAATGATTAATAATAAAATTTTACTATTTTCCAATTAGTTAAGTAGGTTCTTAATAAGCAGATTTTATAGGAACTCGAGCAGTTCATTATGACCCACTTGGATGTTGTTTTTTTTTAAGTTACCGAGACTTTGATGAAAAAACATGATAAATAATGGCAGGTTGTCGTACAGGCGGTCTAAGAAGGCGGCCTTTATTCTACGTTTCTACGTCTCCTGGCTGATGATGATACAGAACGTTGCTGATACAAGCTGTCATCAACCAAGAAACTAATAAGTTAGTATACATTATATTCATGAAAAAGCTGACTTGTTCCCGTAGTTTCCTTGTGTCGACCTTCGCTTTCCTCGAACAAATTTTACATAGTTTCGTAGCTATTGAACCTTAATGATTTGGCTTTTCTCTATGCTTGGAACAAGAGAACCCATTCTAAAAAATATTTCGACAGAAAGCTATACTGGCATAATTTAGTTTCCTTGAGATATTTTGCAGCCCTCGCTTGTGCATGATTAAGTGTGGACGTATTCTACAGCGGCGGCACTTTTTGCACGCACAACGTGTAATTAGCTATTTGCTAATTTATGAAGCGGGTTCACGACCCAGTTAGAAACGAGAATGAATTATGCTTTAATTTCACCGGGTTAATGTATGATCTTGGAGCCAATTAGAGAAAATGTTACTTACATATATATAGTTCGAGGTTTTGGTACGGGCTCTCTAGGAAGATCGTGACCCAGATGCCATTTTAAATAAAAACACAGGTACCATATAAAGAAATGTTGAATCCTAATGAATATATTTTCCACTCCTCTTGCTCAAAAAGTCCGTCATTATAGCGCATCAGAGCTGGGCTTAAATCTAATATTATAAAAGGCTTTGTCCTGACTGACTGACTGACTGACTGACTGACTGACTGACTGACTGACAGACAACGCACAGCCCAAACCGCTGGTCGTACAGACTTGAAATTTGGAGGGTGTATTCGTCTCGATGCGGAGGGGTGTACTAAGAAAGGATTTTTCTAAATTCGACCCTCAAGGGGGGAAAAAGGGACGGGAAGTTTTTATGAAAGTCCTTTGTTTTTGGACTTTTAGTCACGGATTTAGATAGTTCATTCAAAATAAAAAATGCTGTTTTAAATTTTTTTCCGACAGGGATGATTTAAGGGGGGGAAAGGGGGGAATGTTGTATGGAAAGTTCTTTGTTTTTGAAGTTATAGTGATGAAAATTTATATTTGGGTAGTTCATTCAAAGGAAGGGAAGGTGGGGGGGGGGGGATTGGTTGAGTTGGCAGAGTCGGTAGAGTCGGTAGAGTTGGTAGAGTTAATAGAGTTTGCTCGGAATGATTTAAAGTGGAGAATTTTGGGAGCGGTCGTATTTCTTCCGCACGCGGACGAAGTTGAGGGGGACCTCTAGTAGCATATAAAATGCTTTAGGGGAAAACATTTTTTTTTTCTTTTACACCAACGAGCCTACAAAAACGAAAAAGTCTTTATTATAATAATAATAAATGAAGACTCGCTTTATTCTGTTTAATAAAAAAAGAAGAACATGTTATTTTTGAAAATGAAAAACTAAAAGCGGCGATCTCTTTGGTAGAATGCGTGCATTGCATTGCGGCTACAGAAGAAATTAAAAAAGAAGGCATTGGCATTGGCGCGAAATCTTTATAATTTTTTTCTAATTAAAAATTTCATTGAGTGACCGTAATTATATTTATTTTAAAATAGTGAAAATGTCATTGTCTAATGGAGACCTTAATTTGAAGATGGCAGAGAAAGGAAAGGAAATAATTTTCAATTGTTTCCGTCATAGTCACAAAGCATTTATTTTGGTGTTTTGATAGGTAATTTAATTTTCTCACGGCGCTAAAAACCCATAACTCGGTTTCTTGTACTCCCATCGCTAAAGCTCGGTCGTAAAACTAACCCCGTATACAATGTGTAACAAAAAGGCGGTTGGGAGGGTTAAGGGAGCACCCAAAGGGGGGTACCCGCCGTGTCGGGGCGGGGGGGCTTAGTAGCCGTGGGCCGTGGGTGGGATCACCACGGTGCAGCTAAGAGGTACCCGAGGGGGGGCCGCGGAAGCGGCCACAGTGGGGGGCTGAAAGATGGAGACAGGCCAGAGAGGCCAGAGCTCTCCATTCCCAAGGGGCTGGGCCCGTGGGTCCGGACCTGGTTCGGACATGAGGGCTCTCCGCGTGTCCCTCTGATCAGCAGAGGGCACAGTGGAGAGTGAGGAGGGACGGCCGGGTGGTGGCCTCATCAAGGGCTTTCCTTGAAGGGGCACCCACCAGGTGTGGGGCTGCGGGATGGGAACAGGCCAGAGGGGCCAGAGCTCCCCATTCCCAGCGGTCGAAGTGGCAGGCAGCGGGGCCACTCACCTGACCCGCCGCATGGAAGCCAGGGCGTTCGGACGTGGGGCCGTCCGGCACCCATAACGTTGGCATGGTCTCCGCGAGGTGGAGGATGCACGATGTGTCTGGTGTTCCGATACGGTGCGGGGGGAGCTCTGGCTCGCCGTGGTGGGCCCGAAAGGGCAGCGCCGCGGGGACGCAGATGAATGCGAGAGCGTACCCGTGACCTCGACAATAGGCGCAGTGTGGGAGAACACCGTTGGGTTTTTAGTTGGTAGGGGTGCCATCGAGTCTCACTCTGGCATCGAGTCCGACATTACCCTCCTGTGCCCTGGCGGGAAGGTAGGCATTTCACAAAGTAAAAAAAAAGGGTTGAGGAGGGGGCCGAATTTCTACGCGGACCGAGTCGCGGGCGACTTCTAGTCTTTTATATAAGATTCCAACTGAAATTTTCACATATGATTATACCTATACGTCTTCGATTCACTTTATTAGTTTTCCTGCACTTGGTCTTTTTTTCGTAGTCCCTAAGCAAGGCTGAAAGCCATATACATAATAAAATTCTAGAAAAATACCAGATGCACTTTTATCACTTTTGG
Organism: Erannis defoliaria; assembly: GCA_905404285.2. Taxonomy (NCBI): domain Eukaryota; kingdom Metazoa; phylum Arthropoda; class Insecta; order Lepidoptera; family Geometridae; genus Erannis; species Erannis defoliaria. The sequence continues at coordinate 11,150,233 of FR990080.1, read as the reverse complement.
AATTTTAACGTAACGTTATTCTTAGATTTGCCGTTATCCAATATTTCAAATTTTAGGAGCCAATGCAAATGCAAATGTTCCATCACTTCTCAAATACTCATAAATATTTATTTTTTCATAACATCCTCTGAGATGGAGCACTGCTTCCGTAGTCTTCCCTCAATCTACCTCACTGGGGAAATTAACCTTTATGCAAATCTCATTTATAAGCCGGTTTAGCTATGAAATTATTGTAGGTATACTTACTTACTAGTAAATCTTCAGGTATTAGTTTGATTTAAACCAAACTATATAGGACCAAAGTTAATGAGAAAGCCATGTATTGTGTTAAATTGATTAAAGTTTCATTTGAATCTAATGGAGGAATGGGGATCTACCTATCGAAGGTTTAAAATAGTTTTTAAGTAATATTAACCCTTGAGTCCAAATATTTACTACGAGTAAAGCATTAAATTTCAAATTGTTGCCATAACTTTATTGACAGTGTGACCCTAAAATATTAACCCCACACCACAATCAAAGTAATAAAATCACATATTAATGAATAACCATTTTTTATTTTAAATAACGTTGTTTAAATTGACGTCGTTTTAAAAAAGTGCACAATAAAGATATTTGAATTTACGCCATTTAACTTTAAGCAGCGTTTCTCTTGTTGACAGTATTTGAAAAAAAAATGTTTATCTAAGCGTTAAATGTACAGGGTTATTGGTAACTAGCCAACGACTTCTTAAGGTCAGCCAACAAACAAACAGCTTTAGTTCCATTATTTAAATTTGCGAGAATAAGAATTGGCTGTTCCATACATTTTGTCGCGAGCAAATGAACGTTTACTATGGATTCTTCACCTGACTTTTTTTGCGCAAATTTTAAATGTCTTGGAATAAAAGTTTGTTCTTTGTTCTTGGTTATGGTTCTTTGTACAGGAGCTGATCCGAAGATTACTCTGAGCTAAGAAATTATGATTATGGCAACCCCTCCCTATTAAGAAGGAGGCTTTCGTCCAGCAGTGGAAGTTTTATGGCTGACGATGATGAAGGACATTTGGCTAGTAACCAATAACACTGTACATTCGAAGTTGAACATAAAACACAGATCATTAATCAGATACTTAGTGTATGCTCAGATTATATTATTGTTAAGTAATTTAATTTTTTTTCTTATTCAAAATATCTCTTCAAAGGGGAAAAGCAATAACATAGTGAACGAAGTGGGAGAGTAATCCAAAATCGATATGAGATGAAAGACTGCACGCACTGACATGACAGACCAAATTAAAACTGACCGGGCATATAGTCCTACGAGCATGTACGTTCAATGGATAGCTGAGCTATTGATTTGTATCCGCCCTATTCACAGTTTGACGATTTGGAAGGTTGGTTTGTGTCGATTATACTAACCAACTTACTATAGGTACCTGTAGAACTAGCCAAATGTCAGCAAATATCCTTACGGATGCAGACAGTTTTTTTTTTTCAAATAGTCCGATGTTTTTTATTTATTTATACGAGAATACTCACGTTTAATTAAATCGGATACTCTGACTATAGCTTCGACCATATCCGGTGACCTTTTTCAAAGAGTGAAAACAGAGCCCGGCTCGCGAGCAGCTGCGTCCTGCTTAGCACACTTAAACGTGAGTATTCCCGTATAAATAAAACAAATATGTGTCAAAACCACGTCAGTTTTTATAATAAAATAGGCCGATGAAGTTCGAAAAAAAAACAAAAACGGTCAAAGGGCGATAAACTTAGGGACGGCGAAAACACATTGCAGGATGAAGAAAAAGTATGCGATAGATCAGATTCAAGAATACGCTTTTCCGTCTTGCTTAGAGCGTTTACCCACAAAATTCGTCGCTATTACCACAGAATAAATAATAGTACCTACAACCTATTAATTAATTATTTTAGATAATTAGTTATACTTACCTATACCGTAAAATTTATGTATACAGGAGTTATGTATTAATAAAATAAGTAAGTATAAAAAATTAAATAAAAACAAGTATATTGTTACAATATTACGCGGAACTGCAGAACTAAATCGAAAGCTACTAAGCGAGGTTACACACACGTAGGAGATACACGTTATTGTGCACAAGTTTTACTGCGGACCAATTCAGAAATCACGGAATACTGTTATAATTAATTGAGTGGAAATAACGTTTTTATAAGGGACAGCCAACTTTTTTCACGATTTTAGGGTACGTCCAAAAAAACTGATTTACTCTGCTACTGTTTCTCATAACCCTTAAAAGTATATAAGTTAATAAAATTTGACATTATATTATTAATTTTCAATTGACTTCAAAAATAGTTCTCAATTCGACTGTATGTTGTTTTGTTTTGTTTGTATGTTTCGCGATTACTATTAATTGATTTTGTAGATTCTTTTTTTTTGATTGGTAGATTTTTCTTCAGAGGTGGTCCCATATACTTACATTTTATAGAAATCAGTTTTGTACTTTGGTTTTTAAGCCAAAAATAAAACAAACTGGAAAAAGATGTCTTCCAGGTAATCGAAATTGAAGTCGGCTATTTTATTTTAAGGCTTACCTCGTTTTCTCGTCGTATGCGCCCGGCCTAAAAAGTACTTGAATAGTACCGAAAATTCAGTTGGGGAATGACACGCTATTCATTGCCATAAATTCAACGGTGTTCTCGTTCAATTCTTTTCAGAGTTTGCAGCACGAGCTGATTTCTCTAAAATGTTAAAATATATCAAAGAAATATTTTCATTTGCGCGCTTTCCCGGTATTCTCTTTTCACGTAAACAAGGCGTGCTCTTTGAACGCTGTAGGTACGTGAGCTGCAACCGGCTTGTAGACTGGGAGACATGGGGTTGGGTTACTAGTTATTTAATTACCTATGCCTTTATTACTACGGTTACTAGCTAAGGTAATAAAATCAATGAATATGTCACTTTTGAATGAAAGCTTTTCATTGATGCTGATCATGTCACTGTGTAATAAATTATACAAAATTATTACAGATGATATAATATTATACTAGTACTCTGATTAAGCGTCCGATTAAACGTTAGAGCTTTCCGAAAACGAATACACCTACTTAGTAATAGTATTCCGAGTCGGCACTATTGCCGATGGTTACTGATTTAGCATTTTTTAATGATATAGTAGAAATCGCTCTAGCTCTATGCAATTTAAGTAGCTAGATGAAAGTTGTATTGAGTTTAGTTTAGTAGTTACGGAACATAACAGCTGCTCCTCTACTTCTACAAGTTTCAAATCGCAAAGATTGCATGGCGCCGCGGCGTTCCACTGGGTAATAACAGGTTTAATTAAACATCATTTGTTCTCTACCTATCATTTATTATTTTGTTTCTGTTGTAGCAAGGTACAAAACAAGGAAATGTTTAGTACACCTGCACCTGGCAAACAAGTCTTGAAACATGAAACTTTTTTTTTAACATAAACGTAACTAAAAATATAAAGTTTGTTTTAAAACTTGAATAAATTTAGACTTACTTATATACTATGCTAAAACACACGATACCTAGAAGAGGCATAATAACTACGGTTAAAAAAAAAACGCATTTTTTTTTTCTTATTGCGCGGCACATTGCGTCTTTCAAATGTCATACGAGTACAAGCAATGCAACGCTAAGTATGTTGCGAGTTGCGAGCAAAGTTCAACAGTCAACCGATTACGCTTATATATTATAGCCAAGGAGCCACCAACACCAACCCACTAATATATATAAATAAGCTTATGATAACACTTGATAAGCGCCATCTGGACTAAGCACTGAGAACTGTAGTAGATCGCAATGCACCAAAAGGAAACACCAACGCAAGCCTCGAGAAACAGCAAGCCCTCGAGAGAAATGTTTCGCTCGATTTCGTCAGATGGCATGACTGCGCAATATAGACTCGTAGCGTAGAATATACCTAGAACCACAGATAATTATAATACTATACTAGTACGAGTACATAATCGGAAGCGAAGCGAAAGTATTCTGTCTTTGTTATAAAAATGTAGTTTGATATATTGCTAAGTACTAAACTGCAGTTATTGTAATATTAATTACATACGTAACAGGTTTCGGGTTTTCCGTAAAGTTACATTAGGTTTATAAACCTATTCCTACCTTACCTTTTATACCTATTATTAATAAGTCACTAGTAAAATAATGGTTTCGTTGCTATCAAATAACTTGCTATAAAGTAAGTAGGTAATTAACCACACGGGTTACAGATTTGTCATCTTTTAAACTTTCTTAGTTAACTACCAAAATCCACAAACCTGTCAGTTTTAACAGCAATTCATCAAATGAAAGATTCGTAATGATTGTGAATAAAGGTGACGTCACTACAATTACAATATCTCTCATGCAAGTTCATCATCAGCCAAAAGAAGTCCACTGCTGGCGAAGGCCTCCCCCTCAGGGGGGTTGCCATAATGCCCATGCTTAGCAACTGGCTTGGGAATCGTCGTATTTGGGGCTCTAAGAATGAATTCCCCCATACACCTTCGAAATTTTGGGAAGTTTTGAAATCAATTATTTCTCGACTCGTAAGCTGTCAAAGATAAAGCAGAAGTAGGTAGTGCCCTTATTATTTATGTGGTAGAAGGACGCACCTACAAAGTTAAAAATTCTAGATGCTCTGCGCCTTACTTGACACACAAAATTAAAAATCTGAAAATACATCAGTCTGTACTTTCCTACCATTAAGTATCATTCGCTCGCTGACTGACTTCGCTCCGCATCGCCGCGCTGTACGGACGTTTCCGCCCGCTACTCGCTGCTCGCTGTCCGCTCCTGTCCGCCGGAGGCTCTGCCCCGCCGCCGGACTCACTCCGCTCGGCGCAACCGCGCCGCTCGGACGCCTCCGCCTCCGAAGCCGCCGCCGCGCAGCTTCGAGTCCTAGCACCCGTTACCTCGGCCACGTGGTGTTTGCGTTAATTTATTAGCGTAAACTCTAACGAGTCGAGTGTGATTGTGAGTGCAGGGCTCTCACCGCTTCGCAGCCGGGCTTCCGGGCCCGCTGCCTTCGTCCAAACCGCTCTTTTCAGAGCGAACCACTCTTAGTGTTTCATAAAATCCACGTGGGTGGTCGATCGGCTGACACTTCTAACGGTGACAACGAAACCGATCGGGCGTTGCCCCGGAGCGCCTGTTTTTCCCCCGTCTGGGGAACAACAGAATCCGGCTGGGTCTGGAACCACCGGCCTTGGGGTCACCCCTAGTCGACACCAGATATCGCAGGCACACAACCAGCTGCACAATAAAATAACACTGGCAGCTGGTACACCCTCTAGGTAATACACTAGGTACGCAGCCCCCTGTCTACCCCCGGCAGAGGGATCACACACTTTCTTCTCCTGTTGGGGACCTCCTCCCCCAACCCCCGCAACTCTCCCGCCTTAGGATGGTCTCCCAAAAGGATCTCGACGAAGCCATCAGCTTCGTCGCGAAAACTTTATTGGACCACCTGAAGGCCAACCCCTCCGAAATGGAGGAATTCGTTCGCGCTCCCCAGACATACGCGCAAAAGTCTCTCGCCCGTCCTAAGACTCCACGAGGGCAGGCAGCTTCTGCCTGCAAACTGACGCCGAATTTTTCGGCGCCAGGCCCCTCAGTTCCCAAGCCTCCACCTCCTCCGAAACCCTCCGCCCGTGACGGGAGCCACTCTCGGCCTAGGGGTCGCGCTCCAGCAAGGAGCCGATCCCGGTCGCGAAGTCGCTCCCGCCACGGACGCCGCTCGTGCTCCCCTACCCCCCGTCCACTCCGTCCGTCCATTTCGGACAGCCCCGATTCTCCAGAAATGGACACTTCTACCCAAGACGACGGCTTCACAGTCGTCACCTCCAAAAAGGGTAAAAAGCGTCCCGCTACCACTGCTTCCCTCCCTCCTCCCCCCAAGGCCCCTTGCCCCACTTCAGGGACTAAACCTGCCTCCGACTCCGCCCAATCGGACTCTCCGCTCCGTTCGGAATCGGACGCTCCGATTGTCGACCCTGCTCCCCATCCTAAGACCGGTACCATAGTTGTCCGCAACCGGGAACTATGGGAACTCGTCTCGCGTAACCTCTCGGATCTACAGATCCAGTTTTCCGCCAAACCAAACAAAGACGGCATTATGGTCCGTCTAGCCTCCCCCGACGACTACCGCAAAGCCACTACCTACCTCCGCGACGCGAATATTCACTTCCACAGATACGCTCTCGATGAGGAGAAAGACATCCGAGTTGTCGTAAAGGGCATCCCCAAGGAGATTCCCTTCCTGGCAATCCATAACGACCTCCTCACCCAAGACCTCCCTGTTCTTTCGGTCAGCCGGATGTACAACGGCAGGACCAAAGAACCCTATGACATGGTGCTGGTCACTCTTACGAATACCCAGGAAGGGAAGAAAATTTGGACTACCAAATCGATTCTCCATCTCTCCGGCCTCGACTTCCAAGTCCCTCACAAAAAGTCCATTCCAGGACAGTGTCATCGTTGCCAGCTATACGGACACTCTGCCCGCTACTGCTACGCACCCTTCAGGTGCGTGAAGTGCGCGGGCGATCATAGCACCGCGGAGTGCCTTCGTAAGAAGGACGACCCTACTCTCCCCAGTTGTGTCCTCTGTGGCACTCAGGGCCATACCGCGAATTATCGCGGCTGTCCCAAGGCCCCTAAGGCCAAGAAACCCTTACCGTCTCGCTCAAAAGCAGCTGGCCCGAAGCCAAAACCTGCCCAACCCCGCCAGGTGTCAAAATTCGTTGACGCCCCTGTCCCACTGACTAATGCATGGTCAAATCCGCCCAGCACTCCTCAGGCGACTCAACCGCTCCCACCCGCCCCTGCGCCATCTCCCGCTCATGCCAAGACCCAGGCCCGCCCTGCCCTTCCGCCCAAGCCCTCCACCCCCAAACGATCCGCCCCTGGCTCCTCCAGTCCGAAAGCGGATCTACTCCTCCTCGCTGAAATTGCGATGTCGGTTAACCTCGACGAGGTTCGACATGTAGCCCAGAAGGTCCGGGAGAACCATAATCTCATCGACATCCTCGATGAGCATTATAGGCTCTTCGGTGCACTACAGCGCTTCGCCCCCAACGTCCTTAGGAACCAACATGTATAGTACACCCAAACGTGTTAGACCCCGCTCCCTTTCGTTGGCATGGTTTAATGCCAACGGCATCACCACCGAATCAAGGGACCAGCGTCCCTTGATTCGGCACTTCCTCTCAACCCACCAGGCCGATGTTATGCTAGTGAACGAGACCTTTCTAAAACCTAGCAAGAGGGATCCCAGGATCGCAAACTACTCGCTCGTTCGTAATGATAGGACTACCACCATAAAAGGCGGTACTCTCATCTATTACAAAAGGTCCCTTCACTGCATTCCCATCGACACCCCTTCTCTCTCAGCAATGGAAGCTTCCTGTTGCCGCCTTTCGATGACCGGTCATCAACCCATTACCCTAGTATCCTGCTATCTCTCCGGTAATAAGACTCTCCTCAGGAGTGACCTCGAGGCTCTTCTCTCTCTCGGAAGCGCAGTCATTCTGGCTGGCGACTTCAACAGCAAGCACATTTTATGGGGCTGCAACACGACCAATACGAAGGGAAACCTTCTGAACTCCCTCTCTGACGACCTCAACTTTGACATAGTTCCTCCCAGTACTCCGACCCACTTTCCCCTGAACTTGAACTACAGACCTGACGTACTCGACTTAGCGCTTCTAAAGGGCGTGACCCTCCAGTTACGCTCATTGGAAGTACTACACGAACTCGACTCTGACCACCGACCCGTCCTCATGCATTTAGGCCCCGATCCGACTGACAGACCTCCTCTGACTAAGACCGTGGTCAACTGGAAGCACTTAGGCGATGCCCTGAAAGCTTATAGTTCCCCTGACTTGGACAGAATCCCTGACGACATTGTTACCCCTGACGACATCTCTACCTCCATTGACGCTCTCACTAGCCACCTCCGCACCACCGTTGGTGAGGCCTCAAAGCAGGTCCCAGCCGAGGGAGACCAACGCTGGGCCCTGCCTGAGGACGCGAGGGATCTACTGAGAGCGAAACACGCTGCCACTAGGGCATTCGATCGAGCTCGCACCGAGGATAACAGAGCCACTCTGCGGTATTACGAACGTGCCGTAAAAAACCGCATGAGTGAACTCCGTAATCAACGGTGGGATGACTTACTCTCGGGGATCGAGCCATCCCACCTGGCATTCTGGCGGCTGACTAGATCCCTGAAATCAGACTCTGTTACGACTATGCCCCCTCTCACCCGACCTGACCTCCCCCCCGCGTTTGACGACGAGGAAAAGGCCGAATGCCTGGCCGACAGCCTCGAAACGCAGTGCAGCCCCAGTTTAGAACATGTCGACCCTGCTCACCTCGATAAGGTGAACAGTGAAGTCGAATACAGATCCTCACTTCCCCCCTTTGATGAACTCGAGCCTGTCACAGCTTCCGAGGTTGAGTCGATTATTAAAGGCCTCCACACCAGGAAAGCTCCAGGTGCGGACGGCATCAGTAACAAAGTGCTCAAGCACTTCTCCATTACGCTAGTTCACCTTCTAGTTAGCATCTTCAATGCGGCCATCGCCAATTGCATTTTCCCCGACGCGTGGAAATCCGCCGACGTCATCGGCATCCACAAACCCGGCAAGAAGGCTTCCGAGCCCTCTAGCTACCGTCCCATTAGTCTCCTCAGTACCCTGGGCAAGGTCTACGAGCGCGTCCTTCTGAAGCGCATCTGGTCCTGTGTCAAAGACAACAACCTCCTCCCTGATGAACAGTTCGGCTTTAGAGCCAGACACTCTTGCGTCCAACAAGTACACCGCATCACGGAGTACGTCCTAGAAGGTTTCAACAAGAAACCCGGCCATGGTTACACCCACAAGCCGTTCCCCCAAGGGACTGTAGCGGTGTTCCTCGACGTCGCGAAAGCTTTCGATAAAGTCTGGCACAACGGGCTGATATACAAGCTGTATCAGCTCGGGCTGCCAGACCGTCTTGTACTCATAATACAAGACTTTCTCAGGGCTCGAAGCTTTCGATACCGCGTCGAGGGACAACGCTCCTCCCCCCACGACATCGGCTCCGGAGTCCCTCAGGGCTCCGCTGTGGCCCCGATTCTCTTCTCGCTTTTCACCTGTGACATCCCACGCACCCCCAAAGTGGAGCTTGCTCTCTTTGCCGATGACACCGCCCTCTACACCAGAGGGTGGAACAAGGTCATTCAGCTAGCCCACCTTCAACGAGCCCTCAATCTCCTCGGAGACTGGTTCAAGAAGTGGGCTATCACCGTTAACCCCGATAAAAGTGCAGCCGTGTACTTTCATCCGTTCAAAAGACCTCCTTCTAAGCATATCACGCTCAACGGCCAGCCCATCCCATGGGCTACCGAGACCAAGTATCTCGGTGTGACCCTTGATCGTCGACTCACGTTCTCTAAGCATATCCAGTTAGTTCGCAACCGAGCAGCCTTCTTCTTAGGCCGGCTCACTCCCCTTCTCAACGAGCGTAGTAAATTGTCCCTTAGAAATAAGGTTACAATTTACAAAACTTGTATTCGCCCCGTCATGACGTACGCCGCCGTGGCGTTCGCTCATGCCTCCAGCATAGATCTAGAGAAACTCCAAGTCATACAAAATAGATTCATCCGCAGAGCAGTCGGTGCTAGCTGGTTCATGCGAAACTCCGACCTGCACTGCGATCTCGAACTCCCCTCCATCCGTCAGTACATTAAGTACGCTTTGCGCCGCTATTTCGATGCGACCCCCCACCATCCCAATCCACTCATAGTCCAAGCCTCGAACTATACGACAGACACGACAGACCCACCCCCCTTCCGTAGACGCCCCAGACACGTCTTGGGCGACCCGGACGACCCCATAGCCGTCATCACCTCGGCGGCGCTGGGCTCGCCTGATCCGACCACTCCTAGCAACAAGAAGTATTCCGTCTTTGGTATAGGCGCCGGTTACCAAAGGCACACAAACACGCACCGACCTCGCCGGCGAGGTCGAGGACTCCCCAGATCTGTCAGAAGATCTGTTAGATTCTCTCCAAGTAGTCAACCAGATCAATCTACTAGGGCCCCAGGGCATACCCCTTCTGGGGTGCCAGGGCAAGTCTAACCCCACTCCCGGCGACGGCCAAGCCGAGGTTCGTACCGTCTGAGGTGCCCTTGAGCTAGTCGCCTTTAACCTAAACCTAGGCCGAGCGCCGTTTGCGCTTGCCTAAAGTCCGGTGACGCTGTAGAGGCCATCTGAGGCCAACAGCATAGTCATTCAAAAAAAAAAAAAAAAAAAAAAAAAAAAAAAAACCATTAAGTACCAGATTTTTTTGTTATAAAAGTTGAAGTAGGCTTGAAATGGTTCATTTATTTTTATCACCCCATCAGCCGGAAGACGTCCACTGCTGAACGAAGACCTCCCCTTATCATTTATTTACATCGCATCGCTCAAATTGGCCTGACACTCTGTCATGTCATGTGTCTAGATCTTTTACTTGGTATATCTCAATGGTAAATACAAGCCTAATAAAAATTCAAAACGATCCAAAGAAATGCAATTATACTCACAATGAACAGGTGTCATGGCGGGAGGCAGCCGCGGCCCGACGTTTATGATAGCCGTCAGATGCGAGACGAGGTTCAATACCACGGATTATTTTATTGTACTGCAGTGTATTTTGCACTTTTCAAAGAAATTCGCATATAGGTTGATGATGTCATTCGCAGAAGTTGAATAAAGCCTTTTTTTTAATGTATTGTGCTTTAATAAAGACCTTAACCAAAGCCTTCAGTTCTTAGATATTGTTTTTAGTGACAAACATAACAAATGCTTGTTGAAAGGAATTGTATGGGTGGTAGTGAACTGAAGACTACAGAGAAAACAAAAAGTTTTTACCACTAATTTCAGGAATTTACCAAAACTTAGCAAAACAAGAAAGGGTCGAATTTTTTTTTTTTTTAAAGTAGCAAGCGCAGTTTCATAATTCATGGTCTGTTTATTTTAGAAGACATCTAACATAAATTATGTAACTCAATAGTGAATCCAATCTACATACCGCACACGGATTACAGTTTAGGTGATATTTTCTTGCATCCAAGTTTATTGTTAGATCTTGATCCCATGCTTTGCTGTAATCTACGTAACAAGTTTACCTAAAGGAAAGGAAAAAACCGTCCAAACTTTTACTAAAAAAAACAATTCGAAAAACAACAGCCTGTATCTAGCTCTAGACGGGTACTGTCACAGATTGTTCCTACATTACCTAAAGGCTCAAAGGCTGTAATAATTGAGCTGTCGTCCAAGATTAATGCTATTGCTGTAGCTGTCACAAGACTTACAGGATCAGCGAGTGAGTCGGGCCAGGCGTCAGGACATGTCAAATTATCCCGGTTTGTTGCTAATGCGCTTCACGCTTCAGTTTATAAAGCTTTATATTTGTTCGTAAATTATGCGAGTAACCACAACAATATTTAATACGAGCTACACTCTGCGATATTTTTTTATTTTGGCGCTGGTAGTGTTTGGGTGAGATAAAGTCGATTTTTATACAGGTTAGTTCCGCCATTTGGTGAAAAGATTACCTTTCAACAACAGTTGACACAGTACGTCAAAGACAAAAAGAGAGACAGTAACTTGACTCGGGCAGAATGCACAAAATGCGATGCCAATAAAAAATTTAAAATAAAACGTTACTTTGGCATTTGCGCTACGGGAACGGCATATTTTTCCGGGTTCAAAAGCAGCCTATGTGCTAATCCAGAGTATTAAGATATCTCCATTCCGAATTTCACTCACATCCGTTAGCTAGTGAACACATAGCACAGATAGCGTTAGCAGTTACACTGTGTAGGATCCAAGTAACAAACATATGTATAGTTGCAAACATTCGCATTTTTTATGAAGTTTGGTATTTTTAGCCCTCTATACACAGGGGCGTTATGCTTGACGTATGTATCTGTGTGTCTGTCTTTGGCATCGTAGCTCCCAAACGGTTTTTGTTTGTTTGATAGGCGTCTTTATCGGGGGCGTTCCTAGCTAAACGGCTGAACCAATTTTAGTGTAGTTTTTCATGTTACAAGAAAGTCTGTCGGAGTTACTAAATATTTTTTATTTTACGTTTCAACTGTAAAATGGCTTTATAGTTGTAGAAACCAGCATACCTTAATATACGACATTCCAACTTGACATGGCATAGCTAGCAACACAGATTTCTGTCTATCTGCGACCATAAATCTGGATCGATATGCTTATAATATAATTCGCTATCGATACTCGATACAAATAATCGCATAAAGCTCTTTATGGCACCCATTGGTGTCCGAGGCCATAGAACTCTCACGCCTAGCTAGCACGCAAAACCTTATGCCTTTTGATAATAGGACCTTATTCGTGTGACAAGCGTATACCTAGACTGGTAATATAAAAATTCGCATACAACCGAACTAAATCAGACAGCTTCGATATATTTTTATGGCCTTCTGATGCCCATATTTCTTCCTCAAAACATAGTGGTGCATAGAGTTTTACCTTTGCAGTAATGTAAAAAATACTGTAAGCACAGAAATAAGTTTTTAACAATATATATTTATTAAAAAGCCGTCAAGGTACGAGTCATCTTGCGACTCGGACAACGAGGGTTTCGTACCACCACATGTACTATACTCGGATTCTTAATTAAACGGACTAAACTGACATTTCGAGTGTTGCTAATTTTTGGCAAAATTTAAATAGTAAAATGGGATAAAAATATTAAGTTTATTAACATATGTTAAGAAACTTAATCTTTTTACTAACTTTTGAAGTTACGTTAACAAACTAAATAATTACATACTTATGAACTAATTCGATATATTTATATTAGTCTTTGTAAAAGGTGAAGTTCCTTACTTTTGTACTATTTCAATCTTTCCAAGGTTATAAATCATGAAAATAATATTATATTTCCGTGTAACAATTTACAGAACAACTTTTTGACACAATATGTTTTTCCTTTTCTACCTGCACTTCCACTGGCAGCACTTTAAATGTTTAACGGCACTTAATAATTATTCAATAACTCTATGAACTTAACAATATCCTTCACTATGTTTTTTTAGCAGGCAGCATTATTTTGAAAAGTGACATTTTAATCTGTCAGTTTAGTCCATTTGATTATAAATACGAGTATAGGTAATCCGCGATAGTAACGAATAATTTGTGAACATTTCAACCGACTATCTTCAAGAGATTAGGTATAGGTCAGTAAAGATCGGAAAGACAGATGGACAGACAAACAGACACGGTAGGGATACATTTGGATTCTCGATTTCGTTACGAAACACAAATAATTTCCAGTTTCGTTCAATATTTATTTATTTATTTCGCCAACTGCGGAATAAATAAAAAGCACCCTATGAATTTTGATTTAATTAACTCTAAAAAACGTTTATTGTGTTGACTTACAAGCTTGATTATTCTACAGCTCTAGGGGACCGTGGTCTTACGTATTTGAAATTAAATTTCAACTTGATATCTCCACGCGTTCCAGAGAAAAAGGGTCTTGACAGACAGACAGACAGACAGACGGACAACGGAGTGTCTGAAGACAAGGGTATACGACCAGTGTGTGTTGCCAGTAATGACATATGGAACTGAAACGTGGTCTCAGATTTTGGAGAAACTTAGAGTCACGTAACGGGCAATGGAGAGAGCTATGCTCGGAGTTACTTTGCGCGATAGAATCCGGAACGAGGATATTCGCCAAAGAACCAAAGTTACCGACATAGCTCGCAAGGTTTGCAAGTTGAAGTGGTAATGGGCAGGCCACATCGCTCGATGAACTGACAACCGATGGAGAAGAAAGGTTCTTGAGTGGCGACCGCGAAGGAAGGCCTCCCACTAGGTGGACCGACGACATTGTAAAAGTCGCGGGCAACCGGTGAATGCAAATGGCAGGCTGTCGTACGGTGTGGCGGTCCAAGGGGGAGGCCTTCGTTCAGTAGTGGACGTCTCCGGGCTGATGATGAGTGTAAACCATGTATGTATCTTATATTTCACATGTTTCATTTTGATATCATATGTCCTTAACCTCTTCAGTAAACTCTGTCAATACCTGGAAGAGAGCGCTCTTAACGACAATGCCACCACCGACAAGGTTCTCTAGCTGTACCTAAGTACAAGGTTTCGTAAGATTTGTCTACATATCCGGAATCTCCATAGGTACTAAATAATAATAATAATAATATTTATTTCAGACATTAAAAAGTCCATATCAATTGAATTATTATTTACATTCAATTAAATTAAATTATCAAATTAAAATTACACTATAACAAAAGAAAGAAAATTACATCAAATTAAATATCAAAAATTACATTACAACATTTAAATTAAATTACAAGACTTGCACTTGATTGTAAAAATTAAAAATGACCTACTTATCTTAATCTATATTTTGGTTTGGATCCAGATCTCAATGTGCACCTTTGTCCAGTGTTGCATCATTGGCCAGTCCAGATCCATCCGCCAGGCGAACAACTGTAGGTAGCTGTTGGAGCCGCTCCGCACCCGGCGCACCAGAGATGCGACTCGCTTGCGCATGATCGCTGAAAACCCATCTATCCGGGCATCCGCAAACATCCCTGATGCGCTACAATACCGAGGCAGCTTCATCAGCGCCCTGAAGGAATTATTGTAGAGGACGCGCAGGGTGTTGTATGACGTTGTTGTGTAAAAATACTGACAATACGTTCTGAACAACGTAGTCTTTACTTGTTCAGTACAACGTGCAAACCTATGGGCCAACATATTAGCCCGAATTGACAATGCTCTGCGCTCCCTCTCAATATCCAAGGCATCCTCAAGCGTCTCGGAGATCCAATGGCCCAGATATTTAAACTTCGTGACTTTCGCCAGCGAGCTGCCATTTAGATACACTGGTGGGACTGATGAGTACGTTTTTGAGCCCGCTTTAAACACCATGAACTCACTTTTAATGGCATTATATCTGAGCCCATGAGCCCCCGCATAACGCTCGCAGATCACAACAAGCTTCCTGAGAGCCCTAATGGATGGGCTCAGCAACACGATGTCGTCTGCATAACTAATGTTATTGATAAACACACCATCGATCGAGCAGCCGACACGGGCGTTGCTAAGCTCACGAACCAGGCGGTCCATGTACAGGTTGAAGAGGCTCGGCGATGATAAGCCGCCCTGCCTCATACCACATTCCAACCTTTACATGTCCGACAGTGACCTAAACTACTACTTATTTAAGCTGTGTTACTTGTTTGTATTTTGTATGAAAAAAAAACAAATACATTAATGAAATGTGTTTTTTTTTCTTAAAAGCTTGCATAATAATGAAATAACTCCGCTCGTTATTTATTCTGTTTAAATATTTCTGAAGGCTTGTCATTGACGAGAATTTATGATGTGCAATTAAGGCTATAGCGGGACAACATCCTCTGATTTTTGCCCCGCCTCTGGCCCTTTGATTGACGTCTTGAGCCTGTATGCTCCGATGCTAAACGTATGCTTCATTAAAATGAACCTAAAAATTGTTTGTTAGTTTGTTTTGTTTACATTGTGGTTGATGTGCGACGGTATAATTTGTTTCATTGTAATACTGCATTAATAAATCTTGGCAGGCGTCTTGGGGATCGCAGGATGTTCACCAACTGAAAGTAACTGAAAGGGCTGCTGCCCGTCACCAGTGATTCTAGATGCAGTTTAGGGACATCATCGACAGCCGGAAGACGTCCACTGCTGGACGAAGGTCTCTCCCATAATAGGGAGGGGTTGCCATAATCCCCACGCTTGGCAGGCAGCTTGGGAATTGCAGAATGTTCACCACTGCGTTAACTAAGAGGAATGCTGCCCGTCCTCCGGTGGTTCTGGATGCAGTTTTACGACATACCCTTTTGGGGTTTTGGGACATACCCAAGGTTCAACCGTTTAAGCAAGGTCGTTAATAATTAAAAAACTATTTCAAACTACACAAAATATGTAAATTTTGCTAAATAATACAATGTTGCAACATGATTGCTCCAAAATTACTTATTGAAAAGAAAAAGACTTCCTAGGTATGTACTCCATGCGCACAGTAGGTAGTGCATTTACTTACTAGCCCAATTAAGCACTTCATTACAAATACAGAATTGCGCATTGTTTGGTTCAATACAAGAGCAAATAAAGTATAATGTCCGAAAGAAGCATGGATATTATTCTGCCTTTCAAGGATCAATCACGCATGTGGTCCAACTGACCGAGAAGCGTTTCAGATATACCTAAGCGATTACAAAGACAACGATTTATTAATAAAGTCTGTTGAATTTGTAGAATTAAACTTTATTTTATATATCAACAACTGCAAAGATAGCTAGTAGCTATGAGATAACTCAATAATCTCGATAATCTCAATAACTTGAGAACTATGAACTATGGAACTTGAGACAATCAACGCCATAACGCCACAATTATAAAAAATATATTTCAGCTTTTATGCATTTCGTCCAATCTCTTGAAGATTTGCTTTTGAAAAAGGCCTGTTACACTGCGCAGCATTTAAGACTTACCGTGAATCAGAAAAATGTAAGAGGAAAAGGAGACCCTTAAAATCGTATAAGGATTCATCATCAGCCAGAAGACGTGCACTGCTAGACGAAGGCACCATTTTCCCTTCCTTAAATGGGGGGGGGGGGGGGGCAATAATCTCCACTCTTGCTCACCACCGTTAACTGAGATGCTGCCGTCATCCGATGACCGATGAGTTTTAGGACGCACCCAGGTCAATGATATAAGTGTTATATTTTACCTAATATTACTACAGTTTTAATAGTTTTTAATAATGTGTGTTTTTAGTGCCATATTGTATCGCCTGACAACTCTAGACCTTATAAATGCAAGTCAAAATCCTTTTCCCAATACATCAACAATTTAGATTTGTCATCAACACGCCAGATAACGTCCACTATTGAACGAAAGCCTCCATAGGGGTTTACCATAATCCCCACGCTTTACCAAGCGTGGCTTGGGGATTGCAGAATGCTCACCACCGTTAACCAAGAGCTGCTGCCCGTCCTCCGGTGGTTCTGGATGCATACCCAGGTCAGGATTTAGATCAGTAGATGTTGTCTTTTCGAAAGAGTGGCAAACACTAATTAATTTTTTACCCGATGGTTAGCAAACCGACGCCTTTGGACTTTTACAATTTGATGCATTTAAAAAGCCGTTCATTCCTCTGGTTTCTTCGCTGAGACAGCATCGTTGTAAAGATATAACCTTCATCACATCTTGCAAGTGCGCAAAAAGAATGAGCGCCAAAATCGCACGGACATGAAATTTCCAGTTTTTAAAAGCTGATGAAAGCTACTGAAGCTGAAATGACGTTGTTGTATGCAGAACTGCGGCAAAAATTATGCATTTCAACAATATTCGTGTTTCGAGACAGAAAACAAGATAGACAATGATAGGATACACATTCCTTGATACCTCCTTGATGATCCTTGTACTTCACATTTTTGATGTTTTACTAGTAAGTCGTTTTGCCACTTAAGACGTTGTCGCCACATAGATGTTTTAGCATGCAGCCGTTCTGCAAACATCGTCATCGTATTTACCCTGATAGTCCTTATAGAGACTATAATTTCCGAGGGACGCGAACTGTAGTTGCAACGTTCGTTTCGGTATGTCCTTTGCCCAAGTTCACTTTGTACTTACCGCGCTGGGTGGTAAGATGGTACGTTAACTTTCGTTGAATGTTTATACTAAATATTTATTCAACGGTCTGTTCACAATGGTCGCGTATTTCAACGACGCGTGCGCGGTACCATCGCCTGAAGCGTGGCGTCTTTTCGCGTACGCAGCATGGCTATGCGGTGCAAAATTATAATATTAAAAAAATGAGGATGTATTGAAAATTAACATGTTTTTTTTTAAAATTATATCTATTATGAATCCTGGAAGCGACACCCGCCCACCAAATTGACCATTTGCTTTTTCACAAATTTTGCTCCAGATATTTATAACATGTGCTTAATAAATATATTTAAAATAATTAACATTTTAATTAAAATTTCTTCAAAACGTTTTTTTTAAATACATACAACATACACTTTAAAAAAATTCATACTCTACATTTATAATGTGTAATAAAAAGGTTCAGCAATACGAAAGGGTATGTATATACTAACCATTATGAACAACTTTTACTATGGGACTAACACTGAAATCCCGAAAACATAATCAGCTGTACTATACATTTTGTCCAAGGTCAAGGAACTTTTTGTATGGAATAACTGTTATTTTTTTTCGCGGTTTCAGAGTATTGTTGAACCTTTTTGTTACAAGTTGTATATCTATAAAAACTATAAAATGTGCGAGCGAGATTCATGATATAGGTACTACCATGGTATGTGATATACTATGTCATTGAGCTATGTTACTACGTATATATAGGTAAATTTATTAAATAGTGTTTATTGCATATCTAGAGCCCACAACCAATAAACCATATTCACAGCTAACAAAGGTAAAAAAAAAACTAAATTTATTTATGATCAGATATATTCTTATTATATTTAGATTAAATTTCTAATATTCCCGATAGACGGAAATAATAGAAAACTATTTTTGTTTCACAAAGTTCATTTGTTAATTTTCACAAACTTCTAAAGCGTTTCATGTAGGTAAGTTACAAAGAAACTGTACTGAATAATCAACCCTATTACAAAATAAGCTCAACAGAAGCCTTAGCTAAAACCTATAATTCCATAATGAGAGACTTGATACTACTTGTATCTCTACATTAGCCATATAGAAACGTGCCATATACTTAGAAGTAATCATCCTATACACTTAATTAACCTATATTAACCTTTACAATTAGAAACTTTATAGCCAGTTCTGGGGTTATTTTAGTAACTTTGATGGTGCCTACTTGTTTTTATAGTGTTCTTTAATAAGTATAAGTGGATGGTTTAGCATAATTATGTAAGTACTTCTCCAAGCTGCATCAGCTTTTAAGTCACTGTTGGGCTTAGGCCTACTCTCGAGGGGTGAATGGGCGATATTACACCAGTCCACCACGCCGGCCTAGTGTGGATTAGCGTATTCACATAGGTACGCCATTTAATTTCTTAACACTTATGCCGGTTTCCTCACGATGTTGACCTTTATTGAAAAGCAGTTATATGTTTTTAAATCCGTATGTTAATCCTTTTTTTCTAATGAGCTTATTGGTACGAGTCTGGGGTCGAACCCGCAACTCACGATTCAGGCCCATATTCTCTCAATGGGATATAAGATCTATATAAGATACCTATCGGGTACCATGGCCTTTTACTTCTGTCAGGTTGGAATAGTGAGACGATCCAAAGAGAGAATGTTTCCTTTGGAGTGAAATACATTTTCTAGTTCTTTCTGATCTGACGACAACGGGAGAACCATATCGGAACGACTGTTAAAGGTAATCAGTATTTATTATTAAGTCAATATACTACTTACATATGTGGACCTGGATATGTCCTAA
Organism: Erannis defoliaria; assembly: GCA_905404285.2. Taxonomy (NCBI): domain Eukaryota; kingdom Metazoa; phylum Arthropoda; class Insecta; order Lepidoptera; family Geometridae; genus Erannis; species Erannis defoliaria. The sequence goes on along the minus strand of FR990080.1, from coordinate 11,130,727 downwards.
AGCTGCAATCAGAACCACCGAAGGACGGGCAGCAGGTCATCTCGGTTAAAGGTGGTAAACATTCCCGTGCCGGACCGAGGCCAGATTGAGGTTGGAGCGAGATTGTGGCGCCCCCTACACCGTCACCAAAAACGCTCTGCCGCGCACTTAGAGTACTCGCCGTCAAGGTTCAAGTGCACCCGGAGCGGCCGCTCCGTTCGCCTTATGGCGAACCGGGGCCTAGGGTCCTAGGGTCCGGCCCTGATCCGCAAGCCGCCTGCCAAGCGTGGGGATTATGGCACCCCTCTCTATTTAGGGGGAGGCCTTCGTCCAATGGACGTCTTCTGGCTGATGATGATACTTAGACAAGATGCAGTAATGCATTGCAACCCACGGCAGTATAATATTGTGTATATGCTCTAACTAAAAGCCTCTTTACCTTCAGTCATTTGTCTAAAGTGTTCCACTGAACCCTAACCTGAAGCTAGCTCAGTACTTTTCTTTATTTTTTATGAGCCATACTTAAGGGCTGTGTGACGGGTGCATATTTATGATACGAGTAAAAACTAACTTTTCTACAACTTTTGATCTATACTAGGCTCTGAAAGTTTCATTGTAAGGTTCTATTTTCAAAAGCAAGTTCTCGCATAATTTATGTAACTAGAAACTCGCTTATAAAGGTATTAGGACAAAAAGTGGAATCATCTTGTACCTAACTAGTTACGCAAGAGTAGAACGTTGCAAAAAGTGTTTTCCCTTTCATAGGATAGGAAGTTCATACACCTTTGTAGAGAAACCGGAAAGGGAGGTACTAGTACAAAGGGTCAATGGTAACTAGCTCTTTAAAGAATCAACATATTTACGGCATAACAAACAACTATTGTGACTGATTAAAAAAATTGCTGTTCCATAGATAATGTTTATTTACTCTCAGAGAATGCTAGAAGCTTTTTTTCTCGTGGAACAAAAATAATAAAAAATAAAAAACTTAAAAGTAGAAAATAAAGAAAAGAATAAAATGAAAAAAGCAAGATCCATGAAAAAAAGGGAAAAGGGTGAGGAAGTAAGAAGGGAGAAGTGAAGTCATTGTTTGCTGTACAGAAGCTGATGATAAAACGCAAGTCAAAAACAAAAAACAAGAATAGCAAACTCATTGCTAAGATGTTGTAAACTAGTTACCAATGACCTGTTATATTGGATGTGTGTAGATAAACGCATATCATATTGAATTATAGCACATATTACTACGATATTCACAGATGGTAACACTTAAACAGACGTGACGTTGAACCAACGAGAGTCTCATTTGTCCATGGTGATCGTGTCACCATGGACGCATGTTTGTGCATCATGCGAACCGTCTTCACATAAGGATATGTTTTAATTACAGGTTACTAAAAAAATATCAATCGAACCTACTGTAACAAAACTGCATAGTTACCAAAATGCTTGCAATATTGTGTCACCGAATTCTGTACTCGCTCTTTCGCTCTTTACACCTGCAAAATAAAGGCTAACAGGCTAATCAATTTCCAGCAATGTCAACGTCTAAATTGAAACAGAAGAAACTATCGTAATATTCGCAGTATTTGTTTGTTTTAAAAATGATGACAATGGAAAAAATACCTTAACGGTTGTAAACGAAAACTACTAATTTCATAAATTCTCTGAAGAATATGGTCTGAATATCTCTGTGCTAGGTACGTATTTTTTGATATTTACTATGGTAGAGTACAGATTTAATGTGCGATACGTTATCACGATTCCACAAAGGAGTCCAATCGCGACAAGGTTAGGCGCCGACTTTTAATTTCACCGTGCCTTTTATATGCTAATAGAGGACAATTTATCATTTAGGACGTATGAATGGCGACATTGCACTCGACATAAATACTCGGGGTAATAATGGTTGACAGAAATGTTTTTTTTAACGCTTATAAGTTTACGTTTGACCACCAACTCGCCTGTTGGTAAGCGACGATGTGGTCGAAGATGATGTAGCTCGTCAAAGAATAAGAAATATATTTACTCTAGCTTTTAAATATGTCAATGTAGAATGTAGTTCTCAGGAAACACAGCAGATGACATTCCGAAGTTTCATTGCGAAATTTGTATCTATCAACCTATCAGTGCGGGGTAGGCAAACTGTTGCGTACAAATATTTGGAAAGTCACCAAAAATGTTGGATATACCGGTGGTTATGTATTGTTCTTCTACTTGTCCAATAGTTAAAAGAAAAGGGCAGAGGATGGAATAATGTCATGAAACTTCTGTAGGGAAGTCGCGTCGTCTACATCACAGAGGCCAATCTAAAGATATATAATCATTGAGTTTTAGAGCATATTAGTATGTTAGTATATATATCAGTATATAGGTTGATTAGGTAGATTAAGGAGAAAAATACAAAAAAAAAACATTTTTATTATTATTATTTATTGGCTTGCATTTGACTGTCATCTCGTCTCATGGTAAACGAAGATGCAGTCAACAAATGAGTACTAGAGGATTTTATGAGATTTTCTTAATAATTTTACTTCAGAATTAATAACTTCCGTATTATGCATAATATACTAAAACCTATTTTAAACCTATTTTTGTTAAAAAGTGTTTTGTCCATTACTTTTGAATTACGAACCGAGTTTGAAAAAATAAGACAAAACACTTTTTAACTAAAATGGGTTTGTTATACGTTTTAGTATTCTAAGCACAAGACGATAGATTCCAAATTGATGGAACAGAACAGCTCAGGGATACTCAACAAAATAATACTTAAAACTGCATGTTTAAAAGCCGGCTGTTCAAAATTACTTTCATTATTATTTTCTACTGGTAGGCATTATTTGAGTGCACCAATCACAATAAAAGTTCCCGCCGTAATATTTTTTTCATGAGTTACACTCATTGCAAATGACTCATCTCAGTAAATCACTTATTGCGTTTTAAAAGAGATTTAAATTACAAGCACTAATTTATAAAAGAGCGAGTCTCGTTGCAGAATTATGAGGATTGAAATCAATTAAAATTTTAATACGATCGGTTCCGAGTATCGGTCATAAGTCTGACTTTAGGTGTCGTTTAAATCACTTCAGGGCACCATTGTGCTGGCGGAGGTGCATTGTTTATGGGATAGGGCACACAGCAAAAGCCACACGAAACGGAAGCATTTCAACTGAGTTTTTTAAAAGTTAGAAGTAAAAACAAGTACGTCCAGCCAGACCAGTTTGAATATAGAGCACAGCGGAAGATTAGTTCAATCTATGTGAACATGAGAGACATGTGCCATCTATGTGAGATAAGATAATTATGTTTCTTTCATATGTTTGGATTTAATAAAATATTTTTAATTTTTTTTTCATGCTGTATCCCTTCTGAACACAACTTGACAAAGTTCTGTGTTTTCCTTTCTTCTTAGCATAGTTTTTTATTTTTTTGCCATTTGCCAATAATCACAGTCAAAAGGCTTAGGACATTTCCCATACATGAAGGTGGCCTAGTGCTAAGTATTTTTGCAGTCCGCTTAAAAATACATAGTACAGGTTAATTCCAATGATTAACTACCTTATATTAAATCGTATTTAATGAAGGATACATAAAATTTTATACGTATCTATCTATATTAACGGTAACGAAAGAGGAAATCCTCACTTTAACTGATAGTCTTATCTAGAAAGTGTCTTCATCCGTGGCTTCAATAATCATAAAGATAATGGCCTATTTATTGCCTGCATATATCTAATGAGACGTAGCATTATTTATAAGTTGATGAACAGCACTCTTTCTACACATCACACTAATGTAATTTATAACTGTGCGCATAATTATGAATTACAACAGTATTATAATAAATAAATATCGGTGGTCATTTTTCACACAGCGCCATCTAGCCCCAAACTAAGCAAAGCTTGTAATATAGAAACCAGATAGCTGATAGAATACTTATATACTTTTTTTTTTGTAAATACATACTTGTAATACATACTACACCCTGACACAGAACAAACGTCTATGTTCGTCACATAAATGTTTGCCCTGGGTGGGGATCTAACCCACGCCCTACAGCTCTGAAGGCGGACATGCTACCAACTGAGCCAAACTAAGGTATACGTACTAGTAAGGTAGTCAAAAGTTCAAATATTATTATCTTTGGAATTACTGAGTTTTGCCCTTTTGGTACAAACTTAATTAGCGCCGTGACTTGGGATCTGGTTTTCTTCGGATATAACTTGGTTTGTAGGTGTTTTGGATTATTTAGTTGCGATTAATTAACAGAATAAACTTGACGTTGGTACTTAACGTAGTGCAGCGCGGTGACACTTTCTGAGGGTGCGAGCTGAATTCATTTATAATTATGTATTCATATAAAAATATTGTTTATGGTTTTGTGTTATTTTATGAATTATTTAACTAAATCCACACAAAACTAATACGATAAGAAATGTTTCAAAAATTTAAAGCAGTGACACGATTAAAAGTGACACATGTCAATTGACACATTTCACTTTTTTTCGTGTATTTTTTTCAATTTATAGCTCTTATATACTGGTTTTAATTTAATTTGGATAAATAACATGTTTTTGTTTTTTAGCTAGATGAGTTCTGACATCCTTCTTTATAATGTCTATGTGTGTTTAAACTCAAGACTTCAGTAATTTGATACACCGTGGTTTAAGTTACTGTGTTTTTTCTACTACTCAAATACTTAGATTATTATGCCTCTTGATATGAGCCCACACGTGAGATCAAATAAAGATTTCCTGTGTAGCATGATTATCGTGCTGGAATAATTGCTAATGATAACAAAAAACCTATAAGTCCGAGTTCAATAAGTCATTTCTTTGAACCATTCATCAAGATCAGATCTAATTATGTTTGAGTACGTTTTGAATTGCCGTTGTCTTACACTCGGCGGTTATTGTCTGTAAATTACAACACGTAACAACACAAAAATATTAGTTCACAATTTTTTCACAGTAAAAAATATCGCAAGAATGTGTCGAATTTGAATGAGCGATTTCCCAAACACCAATTTAAAGTGAGTTGCATATCTGAAACTATAACTATAACACGACCTCATTGATACGGTGTATAAACTTTCTATTAACTGACACGATGCGTATAACGTGAGAAGTGTTGACAATGTCGCATTGATCACGTGACCTACTAAGTATAGAACACTACAAACTTATATCTAGAGATGGTGAAGTGCAAGAACTAGAAATAATGGGGCACGATTTTTGATGATACGCTTGAGTTTTCCCATACAAAAAAGCCGACTTCTAAACGATATCGCTCGAAATGCAATCATATTTTATGAGAACACCATGCGAGTGGTAAAAAAATTAAGACGAGCTAATGAACAAGAACATGGATCCCATCGATATATTCCTTTAGATATTACGAGAGTGGCTCCTTAAGACAAGTTTGCTATTCACGATCGATATAGGGAAACAGTTTCTGTCCCACGCACTTGTCAATAAAACCAATATTGGCTTTAGCACAAAACATGGAAATTCAATTAAGTTCGTGAGTATTTTAAAACGTTTTGTGCAATGTCGCGTCGGAGGCACGAGTTGAGCCGCGAAAAGTATTGCTAGCGTAAAAATAGCTGCAAGTCCGTGTTATCGTAAAAGATCGAAATTCGCCAATATTGGACAAATACAAAAAAAGTTTTATCAACAGAACTGCTACAGGTTATAGCTAGGATCAGGGCAGCAGCGTCCTGTCGGTTAATAGTATGGTGCTAAGCATTCTGCGATCCCCAAGCCACCTACCAAGCGTGTGGATTATGGCAAACCCAGTGAGTATGGGTAGAAGCACTATTAGCGGAGACGCCTTCGTCCATCAGTGGTCCTTCTGGCTGATGATGATGACTTTCTAGTACTCGCGGGTGGCTAAATAGCCACCATAAAATGAAATAGGTATCAGCTGCCAAGCACCTAAAGGTGCATGTGTTCCGGCATCTATTAGGTATGTTTTCTGGGGTAAATATCCAGTTCCCTTTCCAGGTTAGATACGTCAACCTTTTTTGTCAATAATGCTTACTTTACATCAGGTGACGAGCAAACACTTGCATGTCAACCAAAAAAATACTACGTAATTTCAGAACAACCTAATTTATTTCTGTTAGGCCCTCTTAATCATTCACTCATATGGCGATTGCCACAATAGCCACGAGGACTAAAACATTATCGGGTATTCTAGAATAGGCGGTCTGGTGATAGATAACTTACAGAAACTTACTAAAGGCATCAAATAATTTCGCCTAGAAGTCGCATGTAAGTAGTTATATGTAAAAATTCACATGAGTATGATAAATGCCTTAAGCTTATACAATTAATGAATTTCGAATATGATTAAAATACACATTTTTAATTATGATTAGTGCGCAATCACACGTAAGAAAAACAATTTGCTTTGTGCTTTCATACCCAGTCAAGATCCTCTTCATTAACTTTTGACCTCTTTCAACCCGCGAGAGCGATCATTAGATTTATCTTTAGTTGTTTATTATGATCAACGTGAACTTCGAGCTTTTGCAGTGACATTATATTCACTTTTTATGTTTTTTCTCTTAAAAATAACTTATCTATACCAACGACGACGGTCGAAGAAATGGTCATTTATAGTGACCGCCATAGAAGGCCCCGGGTCTTATAGCATGTCTCTAGACCAGGAACAAAGGACCATAAACTACCATCACGGCAACCGGCATCGGGAACCGTCGCAAATTGGTTTATTGAGATTGCAACCGAGACTGGAGAACCTTCGCATTACTTTTATATTTTTTACGTTTGAACACCATAATCAAGTCGTAATAGCAACTTTATGCATCGTCGCCGAAATCTGTGAATTTATCCTACAATGTAAAAACCTTGTTTTATATGTAAATAGTATTAGGAAAATTTTAATCTTACACAAATAAATTAACAATTGAGGCTATGTTGTTTGAAAGCTTCCGAAAGGCCGTCACATATGATGAAGATGCCTTAAATATTTAATATTATCTTTGAAAAACTTTTAAAATACTTGCATAAGCCTTTATTATATTAACTACGACAAACTACAAAGACTACTTAGCCTACTACACAACAAAAAACAAAAGGATTGTATCCAGACCGATAAAGTCTAGAGACAATCCAAATGCTTAAACCCACTACCAGTCGGCAGCGTACCCAGCATGCTGGCGGCATTGCCACGTTGGATGGCAATGCTTATGCGCTGGGCCAAATAAATGCCAGCATTTTGATCACGCGTCAAAAAACAAAAATAAATAACAAATTTCATTATCGCTACTCTTACATTACATTGACAGCACAAATGTCGAAGATAATAATTATATTTCGAAATTGTATGGCGAGCGATATTTTATCTTCGAGTATTACATAAGAGGCAACGGAGATACAGTTTAACTTGACTAGATGATCTGTTCCACTCTTGGTGGAGTCATAGCCCTCTAGGTAATCAAATGTTTCACCAATGAAGCAGCTAAACTGTTTAAAAAGAGAAAAACTGCTTATAATTTCTACATAACTCATTTATTATGATAATATATAATAATATTATTTTTTATTGTTTATAAGTACCTAGTTTATAGTTAGTTTAAATATTTGTTTTAAGTTTTGTAATGATAAATATTATAATTTATTTTAAATAATGATATTTAACTTAAATATAATAATAATGTATAATTTATTCATTATAATATAATAAATTATTTATAATAATTATTGCAATGGGCTTAATAAGCCAAGAAGTAGGGCCTTCGCATTTGTCGTTTTGTGGAATAAGCTGAAAATTATGATTCAGATACCAAAATTTCATTCATAAGAAGTAAGTGTATCAGTACATAATTAAATAATATATTTAGCGAAACAACACTAGATTTAGAAGTTCGTGAGAGCTGCTTTGCGCACAAGTATTCGTAGCCACGACATCGTCCAATTAAAGCGTTTACACTTCACTTGGCCACGATCCCGGGGCGCCATTCTTTGACCTAACGTGCTTTTGCTTAGACTCTCTTATCTGAAACTTACTCTTTATACGCTGCTTCAAGCTAAAGTGCACTCTTTACGACACTTATAGGACACTGTTTTAGACTTCTGCGTTTGCTTTATTTATAGGTATTAAAGGTCATGATTTATCTCGATTTTCCTTTTAGAATTCCCTATATTTAAGTATCAATAATAGACGACCAGAATAATACACTGCTTGAGTGCACACGCTTCTTAACCTTCTTATGAGTTAGCGCCGGAACTTAATTATTTAAGTACATTAGTTAGGTGCCAGTTAAAAAAACTACTCAACGAAAGCTTCACCTCGATAGATTCCTGTATTTAAAAAAAACAGTTAATTGTTCACAAATATTAGAGTAATCGTAGTAGTCTGTTAATAGTCGACGTTTATAGGTAAGTATATCAAGGTAAGTTTTAAGTTAAGTTTTAAAACTTCTACAGTTTTTAAACCGAGCTTTGGACATTAATTTATAAAAAGAAGCATTTTAATTAAGCAACGTATCGCTTAGTTAACGTCTATGTTTACTAGAAAGAAAGAAATGGGTGTACATTAAAATAAATTGGGAGTAGACAAGACTTAATGGCCCTGTTGTAAACCCGTATTTTGTGTGGGCGTCTAAACTAAAGAAGCAAATATCTATGTTGATGAATAAATAAAGATGTTTTCATTTAAAAATGTAATGTTTTCTAATGATGGTTACTAGTTCTATCAACTGATAATAAAAAAATAATGAAATGTGTGATAAAATTGGATTATAAGTTTAAACTATGAAGTATAAAGGCAGGCAAAGTAGAGATGACGGTTGGGGAGAAAGATATTATACCGAGCTGTATCAGCAAGTGGAAGCATAATAGAACAATATTAAAGACAAAGATTGGTGTCGATTCTGTTGCACCGCTCACTAAACTAAACTTAATTTGACAGGACGAAACCAGTTGACATCCTTTTCTAACATATTGAAATGAAATGAGACGCGTATAATTTTAGTCCTGTCAGATTAGTTTAGTTTAGTGAGCGGTGCAACAGAATCGACACCATTATCTAAGAAACACTTTAGTAAATATATAATTATATACCACACAGTTGTGGTAAATGTTTTTATTTTTTTATATAATCTAGTGACGAGACGATCAAGACCTTCACTTGGTGGTAAGCGTCACGCCTGCACTAACAGTAGCAGTGCTAGAATTGGGAACTCGAGAACACAATCCTGCGCCTCACTGCACTGCGCTCGTCACCCTGAGAAATATTAGATGTGAAATCTCTTCATACCCAGTAATTTATCTGGTAATGTTGCCCTTCAAACCGGAATACAGTAATGCTTGGACAATACTGCTTGGCGGTTGAATAGCTGGCAAAAGTGTGGTACTTCCCCAGGCGGACTTTGCAGTAGAGTCCTACCACTACTAAACTGTTTGTACGCTGAAGCGCATGAAGTTTAAGTGTAAATAATGTTACCAAACGCATGTTTTTACTTATGTTTATTGCAGATTAAAGTATATTTATCTTTAGGTACTTACAGGGTTACATGGAACGGTGGTAGTAGGTACGCCGAGAAGACTTGTTTGTACTCATCGTTACGAACAACCTTTTCTATGAGACTATCTCGCAAAAAAATCGGTTCCATGTGGTTCGTTCAATGTTATTGGCATTTTTATTTTATATAGGACAGCTGATTTCCACCGCGACTTCATAGTAAATCCCCAAATTTGTTTGGGGATTATTACACTGGTTCCGCCTTATCTATGTAACATAAAAAACGGAGGCCATTGCACCGTACGTCTTTAAACAACTATGCCTGCTAAAAGGTCTAATCATCATTTACGAGAAACAGTAAAACCAAAACATACTATTCGTAAATCAAGGATGGATACGAGTAGGTTCACTTTCTCTACACACACAGACGAACACTTTCAATCTATACACACCACTCACAGGATAAAGTGCAACTTACGTTCAATGACACTTCATATAATACTATAGAGTCTACTATAGAGTATATGTTCAAGTGGGATATAGGCAATTTACCCGCAATAGCGCTAAGAGGTGTCAGATACCAAAGTTTACTATTCCTTTAACGTGATACTTTAGTGCTGTGGGGGCTCACGCATCGCACTTTAAATTGTATGAAGCGTTAAAGCGTGCTTTTATTGCAACTCGAAGGAAATAAAAGGAATTGATGAATAGTTCAGGAGATGACGTCATACTTAATCAATAGAACGAATGGAGCAACCAAGTCTTTAAGACAAGAGTGAACAGGCACCTCATGGACAAGCGTCCTTCATCTTAGACCATATCACCACTTACCGTCAGGAGACCTGTAGTTAATCACTAGCCCATTCTTTCATAAAAAAGCTGGAGGAAGCAGTTCTCTATTCTTCTAACTGATAATAATTTTTTTCAACTTTTAAGGGGGAATCCGCTGAGCAATTTTCCTCACAAACGTATTCCCCAACTTTCTTCCTGGATAATCTCTAGAAAAATACTGTTTTTTTTTATAAAGTCTAGGTCTGCTGCTAAAAGAAATATAACCCTTTAAATATTTTCATAGTAATATTTGGAGGGTTATATTTTCTTTAGCAACTATGCCCAAAAAAAGAAAATGACAGAGACATGTCTACAGTAGATCATTTTTTTTTTATTATTGCTCTAGAGGCATTATCCAGAAAGAAAATAGGGGAATACGTTTGTATCGAGAATTGCTTACCAGATTCCCTCTTAAAGACTAGTTCAACTCTCAAAGTGGAATAGGTTGCTTTTATCAATAAGGCCGCCACCTGTTACACAATTAGTTGGTTTATTAAGTTCTTCTGTGTATTTTTTTTAGAATAGAGAGTTAATCAATCAATAAAAGTAAAGATATTGTTTTTTCGAATTGCTCATGTAAGCTTGGTTCATTTTATTAGTTGGTTGGCTGGTTATCTTTTTTCGGCATCTTTTTCGGCCTGCAAATAATAAATATACTATCTAATGTTGATTGTGCGAGCGTGATAATAAATCAAAGTCTGCATCTTCAATTTTTTTTAAATCGCTAATGTAAGCTGAGCGTTTAAATTGTATGCTTTCGCTTCCATTTTTACGCTTAGTATCGTAAGTTAACGGGAAAAGAGGAAAATAAAGTTTCTTTTTGTATCTAGTAATACGCCAGGTCAACAGCTCCTGTCCTAAAAGGAACACCCCGGCTATTGGCTCTCTAACGCCGATAGCGGGTTCAATACCCAGCGCCGAGCGTGCGCCTAACGAACCAGATGCGCAAGCGCAGATAACGCTGCATTTCAATACTGCATGCCGGACTTCACTCGTGAACTGCATAATGTACGCCGATATTGGCCTATTGTAAATCGAGGATTAGTTATATGATGGCACAGAATAAGTAACAGTACATACCGTAATAATATTTATATTTTTTTTAGAGATATTTATAGTGGGTTTGATCTTTCAATGATGTATTTATGAACCAATGAGAAAAATGTTGATAAAGTTGCAGATGTCCGTCCATAAGCAGCGGTGAGTTTACAATTATTGGAGCAAACAGTTTGACTCTTTCTACAAAAAAACGTGCGTTAACTTATATCGGGTATATTACAGATCTAGTAGTCTTTAGGTACAATCTTTGGTAGTAGTAGGACTCTAGAGTACGCCTTTTGCTAGTTATTCAACTGCCAAGTAGTAGTGTGCACTATACAAGCATTAAGTATCTGTGTTTCGATTTGAAGGGTAATGTTACCAGATAAATTACTGAGCATGAAGAGATTTGATATTGCTACCTTACCGGGTCACCGGTGTGGTGAACGGCTAGCTCGAGGGGTAGTGGGTTCTGTGTGCGCTCTGCGGGCCTGCCTCTGGCGGGTGAGATGGGGTTAGACCTACCTATCCGAGATAACTAATTCTAACAAGGGCGCCACCAGCACGATAATGCTGGGAAATGAGACAAGGAATTAGCGTCCAAATCTTATGTATTGTAAAATATGTTCTTCAATTTCTTACCATTGTACATCAATGACGGTTCTGTTAGTTATAGGTACATTCTTTAAGATATTTCTATTATGTTAGTACATTTGTTAAACAATGTAAAATTAAGTATTTAGGTACTAGGTTAAGTATAGATAAGCTAAACCTTTAACATTGTAGTTCTAAGTTTTAAAGTTACACGAAAGGATAGAGACAGAAGGGCCAGTTCTGCTCAATGAAGTTAAATTTACAATTCTTGATCACATAATTTCTAGTTATAGTCCAAAAACATTCTAGGTTCTTTCTTCGTTGTAGACACTTGACTGACGTGAGAAAATTAAGAGAAAATTGACATACCAAATGCGCGTGGCATTAATATTGATTAATTGAGCTTCACCAAGACATATTTCTGCTTCTAAATGTTATTGCGACGTATCGACGTCGAAATCAAAATGGTAGGCTACGAGTCATTTCGCAGACATGGACGCTTTACAAGCACAAACACTAAACCAAAACAAAAGAGCGGCGGAATCTGCAACAAATGAGACAACGACGTTATTTCTAATTCTACTATAATTTAGGTTCGTGGATTTGGAAACAAGACGAGATGGGTTTCTTACCAATCCACCGCTTTGGACCTCATGGAATTGTTGGCCGCCATGCGATCATTATCTGCACTGCAACCATCCCAAGTACTGTGGAAATCAGTGAAAATGATAATCCTCGCTTCAATCTCCAGCGGGCAACGAATCAGGTTGAAAACCAAGTAAAATAACTTACTATTCTGCGGTGTGGTATTTAATTCACAGGAGCGGATTATTCGCCCGCTTACTCCATCAAAAACCAAAGTTAAAAAGGATGTTGCCAGGACTTGCCGGCGTAAAAACAAACAAAACTTTTCTTTCTGAATCGATAAATCAATAAAGGGCTGTTTACACGCTGTCCGCGTTGGCAACGTGTGGAAAGACCTAATGAATTCTGTTCTCAATGAAAAAATTACAGGAATCTACGAAATGTCAATGTCAACGTTATTACGTTACTTACTCTATGGTCAACATCTCAAACGTCATACTGTCAAGCGATATGTAAGCAAAATCATAAGGGTTTCTAAAACGAAAGTTTTATAAAAAGATGTGTAAAATATTGTGATATCCCACACAAAATGATATGCCACATCATATTTAACAAGTTATTATGTTCCACCGGCGTTCTTCAGTGAGGAAGGACTCCTGAAGATACGAAGCAAATGACAACAAAAATGTTTCTAGATTCTCTTACTTCTTTGCCTGAAGAACCCCTTCGACTGATGGGAGAAAACCCACAGGATACGTCTGAGCGTCGAAGAACACAAAACAAAGGTTTGCAACAAAAAACATGATAAGGTTTTTGCAATGCAACATCACCCCCTTTCTAGAGCGAAATGTGGGTGAAAACAACAACATTTCGCGAGGAGCGAGCAGCGGAACCATCCTGGGACAACCAGTGCAAACGCAGTGCTAGCCAAATATCAAAATTTAATAAAGTTTTTTTGAAACAATGGTTTAAAAATGAATTAATTCTTTTCTTAGGTTATAACAACACAAAATGAACAACAGATCATCACGAGCATCCCACTGTGTAACCCTTCTTATTCTGTAGGTATCCTACCTTAAGTAAGTTTCTAAATTTTAAGTGTATGAACAATATCATAACTACTAATTCTATAAGTATATAACTTATACTATTCTATTTTAAGACAATAATGTTTGCCTTAGGTTCTTAAAATGGTTAATTCTTTCTTTCTTTCTAACTAAGTCACGGGATGAAACCCTAAACAAAGTAATTCTGTTCTGTTTACATACAGTACCGGTATAAAATTAACCAAGCACTGCACGTAGCTACCTGCTTCGGTGCCAAATAATAGGGGAACTTGCCCCACTGGAAAGTTTGCTTCTTCGTACAATAACGAATGCTAATCATTTATTATGCGAGGTCGCATTGTTAACTCCTACGAGTATTGGATAAATACCTATTGTATTATACAACCTAATGGAACTAGGTCCTAATGGGATCCCTTATCTAAGTAAAACTAAAGCAGAGGAAAAGTGGTAGGTTTCCACCACCATAAACAATCACTCACCCTTACACAGTTCCTTCTAAACCTTTCACACTATCCTGTCACGGGCGATCCTTTCATAGCAGCGGTCAATCACACTCACTCAAATTCTATCGTGCTTCATTTCTTCTAAAGTCACCTGTCACACCATACACTCACACACACATACAAACACTTGCATGCCTTCTACTCACCATCCCTATGCATTTTTTAATCCTAACATACAAAACTTAATTTTTTATTTTAATTATTCTATTTTATTTAAATTTAATTAATGGATGTTTTATCCCTATTCTTTCTAAACTACCATGCAATAAAACTACATATATTTCTTAAAGTAGATATTAATAACTACAAGCTATTATTAAGATTTGGACCTAAAATATAATTTCTTACTTATTTATTTAAGGAGAGTACTAACTCTATGTAAATAGTAGTTTATTCTATGACTCCACATGGACTATATCCTTAATGTGAGTTAAGCCAACATGCTTACCACTTAAGGCTCTTAAGCGATACACGAGTGGACTTATTCTTTCTTCGACTACACACTTAATATTTCTAGGAGCTAACTTACTGGCAAAGTTGTCACTCGCCTTGGATAAGACATAGTCCCGTTTCCAGACAACTTGTCCTACCCTTAACCCTAGGTGTATTCTATATCTATTCTCTTCTCGTGGGGTCGATGATGATCTGTCGCTCACCTGGCTATTCTGTAAGTATTCTATTCTATTATCGGAGTGACTGCCTCGGCACACACGGTAGACACTGGCGCTGCACGGGCCGTCGCAGGCTGCTCCGATGCTCCAGACTCGAAACAGATTTCTGATCCCCCTGAAATGTTTATGTCCAAAATTTTAAAAGCGCTTTCGCATTCTTTCTTTAGTTCTTGAATTTTTTCTGTTAACTCCTCCGCAGAAGGTGGAAGTCTGTTAAGCCTAAACTGAATATGGAGATTTCTAGAAATTAGTCTCTCTCTGCGGGGTGTTGTCATCGATTCTGATTCTATGATTTGGAAAATGTCATTTATTTTATTTTCACAAATTTCTAATTCTGTTTCTATGTTAAATTCTGAAGGGACAATGGTCTCTTCCAAACGGGAAGATTTGGATAATGAGGCAAGCTTTGTCCTCATTGCCTCGACCGTTCTGAAGTTTGTATGGCCACGGATCCGTAGCTCATACCGTAGCTCATCCATGAGTAGGTGGTAAAAGTTCATCTTAGCGCTCGCCATGATGGAAGAAGTACCAAATACAAACAATGTATGAAAACAAGAAAAGTAAGACCAACCTCACACGATCCACGATATCAAGGGAGATGACACCGTTGAATGTCGACTGGCCGAAGGGAACCCGTCACACGTTGGGCGCGCCAAAATGCTACCTTACCGGGTCACCGGTGTGGTGAACGGCTAGCTCGAGGGGTAGTGGGTTCTGTGTGCGCTCTGCGGGCCTGCCTCTGGCGGGTGAGATGGGGTTAGACCTACCTATCCGAGATAACTAATTCTAACAAGGGCGCCACCAGCACGATAATGCTGGGAAATGAGACAAGGAATTAGCGTCCAAATCTTATGTATTGTAAAATATGTTCTTCAATTTCTTACCATTGTACATCAATGACGGTTCTGTTAGTTATAGGCACATTCTTTAAGATATTTCTATTATGTTAGTACATTTGTTAAACAATGTAAAATTAAGTATTTAGGTACTAGGTTAAGTATAGATAAGCTAAACCTTTAACATTGTAGTTCTAAGTTTTAAAGTTACACGAAAGGATAGAGACAGAAGGGCCAGTTCTGCTCGATGAAGTTAAATTTACAATTCTTGATCACATAATTTCTAGTTATAGTCCAAAAACATTCTAGGTTCTTTCTTCGTTGTAGACACTTGACTGACGTGAGAAAATTAAGAGAAAATTGACATACCAAATGCGCGTGGCATTAATATTGATTAATTGAGCTTCACCAAGACATATTTCTGCTTCTAAATGTTATTGCGACGTATCGACGTCGAAATCAAAATGGTAGGCTACGAGTCATTTCGCAGACATGGACGCTTTACAAGCACAAACACTAAACCAAAACAAAAGAGCGGCGGAATCTGCAACAAATGAGACAACGACGTTATTTCTAATTCTACTATAATTTAGGTACGTGGATTTGGAAACAAGACGAGATGGGTTTCTTACCAATCCACCGCTTTGGACCTCATGGAATTGTTGGCCGCCATGCGATCATTATCTGCACTGCAACCATCCCAAGTACTGTGGAAATCAGTGAAAATGATAATCCTCGCTTCAATCTCCAGCGGGCAACGAATCAGGTTGAAAACCAAGTAAAATAACTTACTATTCTGCGGTGTGGTATTTAATTCACAGGAGCGGATTATTCGCCCGCTTACTCCATCAAAAACCAAAGTTAAAAAGGATGTTGCCAGGACTTGCCGGCGTAAAAACAAACAAAACTTTTCTTTCTGAATCGATAAATCAATAAAGGGCTGTTTACACGCTGTCCGCGTTGGCAACGTGTGGAAAGACCTAATGAATTCTGTTCTCAATGAAAAAATTACAGGAATCTACGAAATGTCAATGTCAACGTTATTACGTTACTTACTCTATGGTCAACATCTCAAACGTCATACTGTCAAGCGATATGTAAGCAAAATCATAAGGGTTTCTAAAACGAAAGTTTTATAAAAAGATGTGTAAAATATTGTGATATCCCACACAAAATGATATGCCACATCATATTTAACAAGTTATTATGTTCCACCGGCGTTCTTCAGTGAGGAAGGACTCCTGAAGATACGAAGCAAATGACAACAAAAATGTTTCTAGATTCTCTTACTTCTTTGCCTGAAGAACCCCTTCGACTGATGGGAGAAAACCCACAGGATACGTCTGAGCGTCGAAGAACACAAAACAAAGATTTGCAACAAAAAACATGATAAGGTTTTTGCAATGCAACAATATCTAATATCTCAGGGTGACGAGCGCAGTGCAATACGGCGCAGGATTTTGTGCACAAGTAGGTACACGATTCTGGCCTGCTACTGTTATGGGCTGGCTTGATGCTTACCGGCATCGGCGAGTCTCACTCGTCATTCCATAAGATAAAAAAAGGTGTTGACGAAACTTGATATTGAGATAGCTGAAGCTTTGGAAAAAGACATGCTACATTTTATAATGATCATTTGTCATCGTCAGCATTTTTCATCACAACGAAGATGAAAGCGCGCGGCATAGCTGTTACAATATACATTCTTAAATTTACCTATAGAAAAAAAACTTGAGCCGAATGTGGAGCTGAAAACTGGGACGAAATGAGTTTTGTTAAATTAAAATATATGTTGGGCTGAACACGGCATACAAAGTGGGACTAAAGCAGATTTTTTAATGTGGGACGAGCTTCCTCGGGACGAAAATGTCATGAATAATCTTAATTTGTTATTTCACTCGTATTTTTCTTTTGTTTTTGTCTTTACTTTCTCCAACACCAGTCAGAGACGATCTCTGTCTCTGAGAAAGACTGTCTCGATAAACATAGCTAATGCTGTTTATTTTATAGAACTATTTTCGGCAATTAATGACTTTTACTTGATAAATCAAGTATAGTGTGTGTAGACCATAGCTTAAGATCAGTTTTTACGTCATCATCGCTCCAACAACAAGCTTAGGAGCACTTCAAAATCAAACACATTGTTGCGGTTAAAATTATTCCGTAACCACAAGGTGTGATTTAAGTTTTTACGCAGCTCAATAGAAAATAAATGTAAATATTGTGAGAAGAATGAAGACTAGTTGCTAACACACAGGAAATAATTTTATGCTTCACTTCACTACACGAGCATAGACGCCGCAGGCTGTTTCAGAAAATTATCTAACATTTATAACTCCATAACTTGATTCATCCGTTTCCTGGCCATAAAGCAAAAACTGGCCAAGTGCAGCCCTGCAGGGCTAACATGCGCACCGCGAGAAAATTTTGTCGTGTCTTTCGGCCTTACCTAAAATTATCTCGATTCTCTTAGTCACTGCTTAAACTTCTCTGTCTTGTTCTTGCATGTTACACTTCACATTAGAGAGGATGGCAGAGCATCTTAAGCAGTGACTAACGGTTGAAAAGTTTTTTTTAAGTAAGGCCGCTAATGTCGTGCGAAAACGAGACAAACTTATACAGATTCGTAGCCTTGTCCTGTTTTGTAGAATCGAGAAAATTTTCTCGCGGTGCGCATATTAGGCCTGCTGGTGCACTGTGAGATTAAAGTATGAGTCGTTGGTATAAATCTTACGACAATGCGCGTTTGCATACTGCCGAAATTTCGACGCGCTGTACAAATACAAATAAGCTGTGCCAAGTACTAATTTGCTTTTTTTTTATGGTTCATTAGCATTTATTAACTACAACAAACTACAAAGATAAGTAGGAACCGTCGCAAATTGGTTTATTGAGATTGCAACCGAGACTGGAGAACCTTCGCATTACTTTTATATTTTTTACGTTTGAACACCATAATCAAGTCGTAATATAGCAACTTTATGCATCGTCGCCGAAATCTGTGCATTTATCCTACAATGTAAAAAGCTTGTTTCATGTGTAAATAGTTTTAGGAAATTTGAATCTTACACAAGTAAATTAACAATTGAGGCTATGTTGTTTGAAAGCTTCCCAAAGGCCGTCACATATGATGCTTTAAATATTTAATATTATCTTAGAGAAAATGTTTTTTTTTTTGTACTGGCATAAGCCTTTATTAACTATAACAAACTACAAACACTACTCAGTCTACTATGTATACAAAAATCAAAAGGATTGTATCCAGACCGATGAAAGTCTAGAGATAATTCAAACCCTACCATTCGGCAGCGTACTCAGCATGCTGGCGGCATCACCGCGTTGAATGGCAATGCTTATGCGTTGGGCCAAATAAACGCCAGCATTTTGATCAAAAAAGAAAAAAATACAATCAATTTGCTTGCAGTGAATATAAATTATGATTTTACTAGCTATATTGTGATTTGAGTAGGTTTTGACAGTTTTTTTGGGATAGTGAATCTTCTGTACATTGTATGATGTTTTATGTCCCAAGTCACAGAAAAAATTAAATCCTGTTTATACGTGCATACAAGTTTTAAATAGTTACATAACTTCTCATTGTAAGTTTGTTTCATTGTACATTTGAATGTGTCTGTACTCTAGAATTCTTAGCGTAACTCCGACTCGCTCTTGGGCGATGTTGCTATTTTAGAGTTTGCACTATATTAACATATAAATACCACCAAGTTTTTTAAATCACACATTGTAATTTATTGTCATACCCCCCATAAAAAAGAACATTAAAAAAAGACACCTAGTTTGACACATGTAGTACTTGAGTGTAATAAAATGTATTACAAACCAGCGACGGTGATAACGGAATGGACGGGCCCAGCGCTAGCAAATCGATCAAAATTAACAAAACAACACAATCAAGCATACCTAGCTAAAAGTATGCATATTACATTTCCCGGAGAATAGAGATAGCGAATCTAATTACTGTTTAGCAAAAAGAGAACACATGTACTTGTATTAGAAGTTTTTATTATCGTATCGTACGGCTCGCATGTCGCAAAGGCAGAGTATGACTGAAGCGAGTGGAGAGCCGGCGCTCAACATATAGTCTTCATAATCCGTGCGCTATTTCCCGTCCAATCATCTTATCATTGTCGCTGTTACGAAGATCATTAGTATTACGGTTTTTATAATAGGAGCAAAATCAAAAAAGTTTCTCATATTTGTCAGAATTACTGTCAGATGCTGTGGTAACGCAGAATGTTTATACTGTAAAAACTACTGCCGCTACCTATTACAGTAAAATAGATACAGACCATTTAAGGTCGGATGAATGAGCAGACGCCTACGTTTTCTGTCTGTCCGTAATAATATAGACTAACCGTCTGATGCATAAAACACTAAAATGTATTTAAAACCTTAAAAAAAAACCTAATAGGGTTTTGTCTTCTTTTTTTAAACTCAATTCGTAATTCGAAAGAAATTGACAAAACATTTTTTAACTAAAATTGGTTTTAAATGCGTTTTATTGTTTTATGTATAAGGTGGTTAGTGATAGAGTCCGGGTCGACTGACCCTTCGGCTTCGATAATGGGATTTTATATATTTATAGAAACGAATATTTTCAGAATGGGACTTAGGCGTTAGTTTTTAATCGTAAAAACAATTATATAAAAGTTCCTACAACCTTGACCATTTTATTACAACGCAGTAAAAAATTATATACTTAACTAGCGAAACAATTGCTTTTTACTTTACGGTTTGATAATTACACACCAACGAACAATCGCCAAAGTGTAGACCTCCGTCCCACCCAACATACAATTATGATCCGACCAGTAGCAATACGACATGTCATATTAAAACTGAAGATGTAATCAAAAGCTATTGAAAAATCGTTTATAGCTTGATGTGTTTATTAAATTGTCGTAAGAAATTTACGATGGAACAACAACTCGTGTATTTTATATAATCACAGGGTGCGGGCTTGCACTTATTTGTCTTAACTTGTAAAAGTGAAGTACGGGCACGAATGCCGATCGAGACCTACGCAACCTGTTGATTTACTTATCGATGCGTGTGCGTTCCATCATTACCATCCATCACTTTAACTTTGCAGAAATCGAATCTGACGATCGAGTAGCCCTCTCCACTTACAATTATGTGGTATTAAAATCGAGAATGGAACGTTTGGATATTCTATGTAGTTTATCCTAATTATCTGGTGGGAACAAGTTCGAGTACGCGTCAATGAGTGCCAATGATGCGGCTGATTGCGGGGATTTAGTTGATTGAACTGGGATAATGCGCCACATCCGTGTAAACTGCAACCGCGGTACCATAAACTTAACCCAATAATTACACAGCGAGCCATGTATAATCGATCTTACTCAATTAAACAAATGGCTGGACGAACGAGTCCTAGCCTCGCTATAAAATTTCTTGTTCCGTGTGAGATTGCCACAATCTGAGCTTTTTATAGAGAACCCGTCGCGTAAAAAGTGCGTTCGCGTTGTGTTCGCGTCTCCAGTATAAAGGATCGCGAGTAAAAACTGGTATAGAAAACTAGATTTTCACGTCCGCTAGCGTTTAGAATGATTAGCTGCGCATTGTTGATACGCTATCAGCTGATGCGCCGCAGTCCGGCATGGTAGCGCGCTCGGGGCGCATGCGCGCGCAGCGACTGCCGCTCGACCGCTCTACAAGCGCCCACAACACCGCCACCAGCGCCCGCGCACTCTGAAAATCTATGACTAAACTCTAATCGTCCTAATGGCATAACTTACAATGCCGGGGAAAGCAAGAAAGTTCGTGCGTGTTACAAAGTTTTTGCTAGCCGGTGTGACTGTATTTTGCGTGAGCTGGATAGCTTGTGTGAGCGAATGGCACCCAGGGATCCGGTGGAGCAGCCGCGGGGGCCAGCGCAGCCGCGGACCGGCCACCATCAGGACCATCGTGGGGTACTCCGAGGGCAAGCAGGCCGAGCTGGAGCGACCGTCGCCCGTGGCCTGCGACACGCTGCCTGCCTTCCCGCACCTACCGCACATCGTTAGCACATTTTTTCTATTTCTCCATAGTTGAGTAGGCAGTGGCCACAGGCGTCCATTTTTTTATTAATTTTCAAACAAATTATTCGCTCCTCTCTATTAACCTATCGTCGTCGGGGCAACATCCTCTTAATCATTTTATTATCCAATAAATTATGCAAACTTGTTTCGCGAAGGAGTAACGTGACATATTAATTTTTATAGCCATGATTATAGCATGTTAGGGCTAAAATTGACCGTAAACTTTTTTATGTGGACAACGTCTCTTTACTATACAAATTGTTATGCATCGCCGTCATCGGTGGCGAGAGCATCCGACATGCAAATGAGGCTCCTTGCTAGCTGGTGGTGACCAGCCGAAGGCATAATCTCGCGTGCGAGGTACTCTTAGATAATAATAAACAGATGTCATGGCCATACACATTGGGTATGGTCGTATAGCTGAGAATAATATGATTTCATGAACCGAGAAAGAGAGGCATAGAATTGAATTTTTAGAATCACAAAGAAATCAAATTGTAGCATCTGTTGTGGTACTGTTCCTTTTTAAGGGGGCGACTAATGCCAAAAGTATGAAAAAGGTGTATTTTTAAACACATAGTTTAATGATATAGAACGTAAATATTCAAATTAAAAAAATACTACAGGTATGGGAAAAACCTAAAGAAGCCGAGTAACCGAATATAATTTTGGAAAATAATCTGGTTTATTAAAAAAAAAAAACATATTACCAACAAAAAAGAAACTGTTTTAATTCAAATGCTCTAAATTATCAGCGACAGCACCACATTATTGTTTACGAATTACATAGCCATACTAATGTTCTAGCACAGTAGCCGTTAATTTTATTTATTTCATGCCTACATTTTGAATAATTAAATAAAATCCCACCTAAATTGCTCAAAGCCATCATCATCATCAATTGTATCATGCGATTTTCGACTCTAAACTAATGCAAGACGCGCGGGTGAAATCTAATATGTTTCTGGCATTAGTCGCACTCTTAATACACTTTATATTAGTACGAATGCAAATAATCATGTAATCCGGACATGCTGTTTCATTGGGCTTAGAATCCTGTTACAGGATAATAATTTGGTACCAACGTACTGATCTGATTAGTGCCTTCGATCTTTTAACCAGCTACATAGTACAACCAGAACGCTACTCCTTCAAATGTTAGTAAGTTAGTGAATTACAGTGAAACTTTTGAGTGTGAGCGCAATTTATTTATTTTCACTGGTCTCATCTATCATACTATCAAAATAATAACCTAACTACTTCTGAAACTTAAGTACCTATATCCAAGTACACCAAATTTTCTTTACCTAAAATACTATTACTAAGAATTTACTGCATAAAATAATTTTGTTCCAAATGTATTGTATTAAAATATCTTCAGTAACAAAGTATAAAGTTGAGCATTTATTTGCATACCGGTACGCAATTAGTACTTAAATCGCTTACAGTATGCAAATATAGCAGACAATAATGATGAGAAAGCAGCACCCTCAGTAAAATACGATCTATTGTAGCTTCAACCCGTGGGCTGCACTTCCTAGCTTCACAGATGTACTTACACTTGATTTATAACAAACCATCAACCATTTTCCACATACTGGTAAGTACCTATAGTTCTCCTCTTCATCGCGCCATCCTTTTCGGTCCTGTGCCCGAACTGCCCTTTCTGCCCCCGATTATGTATTATATCAATGCATTTTTATTTTATTTTTTATTTATTTATCGAATCTTAAAATCTATCATACAATATTTTTTCTATTGTCTAAAAACCTACTTTAGGTTTGTGTAGACAATAATTATGTAGACAATTTTAATTAGTTGAAAAAAACCTGTTTATTTTTCGACTAACATTTTGCTAGTAAAATGATGTTTTTGATGTTTTTCTAACAGTTTTCGTACATTATAGGTCGTACGGAGCCCTCGGAGCGCTCAACTCACATTTAATTCAATTACTGTAACGTAGCCTACTTATAGGTACTAGAAGTTTTTGACAAACTTAGGACACATTACAGACTGGCAACTTTCGTAACTTTTAAAAGAAGTTCCTGAAAAAAGTGCTACCAAAGTTTTTACAAAGTCAAAGTCAAACGATTTGTCATTTTGTTCATACTATCATCTCATTTACATGACATTGCGTAGTTAATTAAAACCGATTACTCAACACATTTGAAGGAACGACGAATATCTTCTATGCATACAAATTACTTGCCTCAGATAAGAATCTTGCCCTATCTCGAACGCGACAAACGCGACACGATCTTACCCTTCTTTGTGCAACTCGCATAGTTTCCCCTCGCTTCGCTTTGTCTCAGATAATCTATTCCGATGCTAGTCACGAATGGAAAATAAATCGAAATCAATATCTTTTACGGGCATTCTAATAGTTTGCCGCCACCGACCGAAGCCTAGAAACACTCTCGTGGAAACAAGGCACTCGGCTTATTCACCAGTTGCTAGATAACTTCAGACATCTGATATCAGCAACTGCATTTGCATAAAAAGAGCTATTTCCGGTAAATGGCCGAGGGCACTAACTCCTAGTAGTTTCGCAGCGATGCATCACTCTATTAATAAGCTGGTATCCAATGACTGCGTAAGTGGTAGGACCCTAATGCCAACATGTGTAAAACCAGCCTTATGTAACAGGTCTCCTTGAAGATCATTTCTACTTATAGTAAATATGCAGTAAGTAATGTATACACTTACACGTACTGCAGCTGCTCTATTATCTCTATCTCTTCATTGTATAAAGAATGTCGCCCTCCGCGTCTGTCTGCCGGTTTTCCGCGAACTCCGTCCGCTAAATCGACAGATTTTGAAACAGTTTTCATCATCGTGTATTTTTTTTCCGGAAGGGTTTTTTGCAGCATTATCCTCATCATCCAGAAGACGTCCACTACTGGACGAAGGCCTCCCCGGGCCAACCTGTAATACAATCCAGCTAAAGGTTAATACGTCGTTTTACACAGCAGTGTTTTTTTTAAAGGCTAGACGTAATATAATACAGCGTATTCTATAGAATTCGGCTGCGACATATAGGTATATGTGTATCCACTAGCTGTACTCTCGCTTTAACCCAGATGGTGTTGCAAAACGGTAATGATGGTGACAACCAAATGTAGCCTATGTAATTTTCCAGAGTTCTAAGGCTATGGACTCTACTAAATTTTATTTATATATCAACTGAACCAATCAGTGGCGAAAACAGAACAAACAGAGAAACATAGAATTTTAGTTTCGAGTTTATAATAATTTTAAAAAAATATGTATTTTTTTTGTTTTTTTAGTTACGATTGATGTCAATTACATAACTAAAAAAGGATAGTTCCGTTTTCATCCCATTTAACCTGTTAAGTATCCAGTCTTTGTTAATCCCAATTATTTTTAATTAATTTCTTTCTTTCAACCAAAAAGTGTTTGCACATGCTAAAGCAATTTCTGTCGCGTTTGAATGGCGATCGAAAAGTATTTTAAACACGTATTAATTTAATGGCTTGGTCATATGAAGCTACTCTATATAATAAGTATAACGGTTCCTAATATAACACACAAAACACATAAAACTAGGTGAACTTAATAAATTAATTTTCAACTACAGTAACATACATAATAAAATTTAAGCATAATTTAATATCACACAGGATTAGCATGTTTTATAGAGAGATAACAATCCGAATAGCGATTACCATCGTCGTCCAGGTAGGTATAACCCCTCATAATGCAGGTTTATGACATGCAAGCTGCTTGCGACGTGACTTAACTAGAAATGGGTGAACTCACTCGAAGTCACATATAATCTGATGGAAGGCTGGGATGTAAAAAATTGAGCTAATGTTAATAAGTTACACAACCTGAATTATTTATATGTAGGTGTGTGTCCTTACGCAAGACAATTACAAACATATCTAGTCAATACATATTTCTAACAATGAATTCATTTACACTGTAAATTTTACAGTCGTCTAGCTTGTATGAAAATTTGTGGGGGCGATTATCGATTATTATAACAAAACTTGCAGAATTTAAATGTTAAAACTTTCGAGTCCCTTTTTCCACTGCGTTACTTTTTTGTATTGAACAAATAAAAACGAATATGAAATTTGTTTGTTTTGTTTAGAAAGTGTTCTCTAGAAGTACTTACTGACCCAATTCAGAAAAAAAAACACTTTATACAAAGTTAATTCATCCTTGATCTGTAAATACTATGTTTTATTCTCAAAGTGGGTAACTACTGACAAAAAAAAATAAGTTTTAATTAAGGCATAGATTCTATTCAACTTAAAACCTAAAAAAAACCTAGGAGATTAAGAAATAAATAACTATTTAATTAAATTAATTAACAAGTCTCAGTCCTTCAACAATCATTAAGAACAGAAATGCCTAACAACGTAAGTACTTACTCTACTATAGCTAACTATATAAACTATAGCACTCTATTTGCGAAATTACGACAGCCGAAATCAATTTTCTGCTTTGAAGTAACGTCTGATGATCATTTGGTGAATTCCCATTTACATCACGAAGCTACCTAATGGTTTTATGGTTTTAGACGACCAACCTTACATTAAATTTATATTTAATATCACAAAAACTATTATAATGGCATTAAATGTCGGTTACTGGCATTAAAAAACATAGTCAGACAGAAACAGCCTCAGTCAGACCATTTGCCTTTAGTTTCCTGTGCAAAAAAACTAGAGAATTGAAGAAACGTATCGATGTTATTATATGTTATTATTGGCGTATTATTGGCAAAGATAGATTAAGATTATAGGTACATTATAGAGTGAGTGATATTTTGGTACGTGTGAAATGAGGACACGTATTTCGCGATTGCGGATTATTATGACTGTATGGGCGTCATTAACTTTTTATCTGATCTTGAATCATTGTAACCAACAAAAAGGTATATAAGTAGGGTAATTTGATCCAGACTAAAAAAGATATTATAAGTATGTGGTGCGAGTCATTACCATAATTTTTATTTTTATTATATTATAATAAAACTAAGTACCTAAGTATTTATACTTGCTACGAAATAATAACTAATATTTGTACAAAAATTGGTACCTACATACAATATTTATAAATAGATAATATGCAAATCTATATATAATATATTAATACATCATTTATAATAATAATAACTTTAAATGAGCAATTCTTGTATATGTACAGAATGATGGTTTTGTAGACCGTATCCTTTCAGAGAATGCTTAAAGCACGACTTGGACTATATTTTAAGAGTTATATTAGTTCAGCGAAATTTAATGGTTTACGAGTTATTTAAAATTATGTAAAAAAAAACACCTTTTTTAGAGTGCGTGAGTGTGTGGAATCTTGGGGATTATGGCATCTCATCCCTGTTCAGGGAGAAGCCTTCGTCCAGTACTGGACGCCTTCTGACTATGAGTGAGAGTGAGTGAGTGTGAGACATTAACGCTCTTGTTATGCAGTAAGAATCAAAAACTGGACAAGAGATTGCTGTATTTTCAGAAATCATGTGAATGTGGAACAAAACGGTATATTTTTTTTTTATAAAAGAAACTCAAGCACCATTCAATTTTGCAGAACTTATAACAGCTTAGAATATAATGCCTTGAAAGCATACGATCTATAAAACTATCATCCTATTTATGTATTTAAATTAATTCACGTATCTCGATAACGACTCTAACAAAATTGAGATTAGATTGATTGATTTAAATCTTGTTTTTAGTAAGGTGTTGCTTTTTAAGTTTAACTTAAAAAGTTCAAATGAAAAAGTAACTTTTTACTTTAGATTAACTTACTTTCTAAGTATAAGCTGCAAGCATGGCTAAAATTGTTATTCCATAACGTTCACACACAATTACACGCAACATTTTCTTCTAAGTAAGTACGTTTTTATTTTATTAAAACTTTTACATATTATTTCGTTCTAAGTAAACGGTAATATACCCTACACGACATTAAATTCTACATTAAACTTTAGTTTAATGTCTTCTTACCGAGAAAGCGCTTACTTCATACTATATTATGTAGGTGGTATTATATTACCTGGTCTAATAGCATAATATTCAAAAAGCTGCTCGTAAACTTCGTTTGCGACCTAATAATATTTTTAACAAAACCAAAGATGTAAGATTTTTTTACAGATCTAATCATGCGCAGAAAATTAATGAAACTTACTCCATGCTAAGTTTTGGTGAATTCCCGATTGATAGCATATTAGCCTAGCCTATAACCTAGCATATTCCCAAAATAGCACCAATCAACATTTTGGCTTGGCGCTATTATGGGAAAAAATATCTGATTTTATACCCTTTGAGCATCTACGTCAGCTTTTAGTGATGGGGTGGAACCATAGATAGATTGTTTAACACTGTTACTATTGATTTTAACTTTTTGGTTGCCTAGTCACTCAGATTCAGATTAAGCGCTATTTGCTAGTCATTTGCGAACCACACCCACACAAATACCTTCATATATTTGTGTGTTTTTAAGTC
The DNA here is from genome assembly GCA_905404285.2 of Erannis defoliaria. Lineage (NCBI taxonomy): Eukaryota > Metazoa > Arthropoda > Insecta > Lepidoptera > Geometridae > Erannis > Erannis defoliaria. Next base: position 11,102,584 of record FR990080.1, on the reverse strand, counting down.
AGGTAAATAACAAGCAAAATTGCAACACCAAGAAGGCTACTCCTGGGTTTTGGCGGGAACACGGAAAAACCATGTCGTTGCATTCTGTTATTTTCTTAAACTTGTGTATTTTCGCGAATTAAAGATTAAAAATGGTGGTGTTTTATTCATTGAGTGTTGATTTACATGCACGAGTGTGGGCAAGTGATATGATGTGGTGAAACATGTACTTTCGTGTTGTTTTCAAAACTCCGTAGAAGCTCATAGTAAAGTCGCCACAACTTTACTAGGGCCTGACTTGGACTCGACTATGACTAATTTCGTGTGACTTACTGTGATTTCATGACATATTTCACTTGATTTGAATTTAAAAAAGTTGAAAATTCTAAACTTGACACTGGCAGAATGCACAACGTGCGATGCCAAAAACTAAGGGAAAAAAAGGCTACTCCTGCGTAATATTGAATCTATATTGTATAATATGTATGACTTTTATTCATATCTGTGGACAGACTACTTTATTTTTTAGAATAGTAGTAGAACACTTGTACAAATTCAGTCTGGACAAGTATTCCTCCTTTGCCACTAATTAAGCAACTTCTACGCTGTAGTATGCAAGCAAACAATTTTTTCTAGTAAAACAACAAGCCTCTTTCTTATGCTAGACACTGCGGTCTTATTATTCTTATCTCAATCTTAATGAGGGTGACAGAAATATCACAGGCGCTAATTATCGCGGGGCTTTTGAATTTATAATTAATCGAACGTGTTAAAATAGTAGATTGTTGACCAAGGGAGCAAAAAACTATTTTTAAGGCGAGAGTGTGTAAGTACGCCACTCGAGCTTAAAATAGTGTTGATCCCGAGGTGGACTACTTTTTATCACCCTCTATGAGAAAATAAATAAAGTGCAACTTATGAATACGAATAGTGCCTACGTATATTTCATTCTCACTACTTGAGGAAGATACACTCAGTTAAAATAAAACTAAGTAAAATCTGAAATTGAGTAAACAATTACGAACGAAGGCGGAATGCATTTCGCGCGTTTTTGTTTTTTTCACAAATTCTATTATTATATTTTTCGCGCGCCGTCCTTTATCATACAGCCAGTTACTTGTTCATACAATATCCGTAGTTGATCTCTTTGGTGATTGAAACTTTTACTAACAATATCCACATTCCAAATTCAACTCACTTTTCATCCCTTTCTATCCCTAAAGAGCTCTTTTTTGCTCTGTTTACGAGAACAAAGTAGCTCTTTTTGAATAGATGTGATAAAAAAAATATTATTGATTGCATAACATGAATTAAACCCCTTTTCATCCTTTTTCATACCTACAAATTTCTTTTCATAATTGTTTTGTAGTTTTCCCCTTAAAATAGTGAGAACTTATGAATCCTACGTATTTCTCCTTTGCTTGTGTTGTTTCCAACGAACACATTTTGTTTGAGCTCATGATTCATAAAACAGTTTTGGAAGACTTTTCATCGTTGACATTGTTTAAAAACATACCTCTCTCTTTCAAACCTGTAACAGTAAACTAATAAATTCGTTGAGGATAACCCGCTATCCGCCCCCCCCCCCCCCCCCGCGATCCCGCGATCTACCGCCGACACGTGTACCTCTTTAGCTCTCATTTAAAACCTAATTAATCTTATTTTTTACACGCGCTATCCAGTCCTTGCCCACCGCGTTGCAAAAAGAGCAACGCTACCTTTTTTGGCGCGATCCATGCACGAACGTCTAATCTTGCACGACGCCCCCGTACTGTGGCCAGGTAAAGCAGCAAACGAGGTTTTTACAAAGCTATCAATGATATTAGGGTTCTGTATCCAAAGAGTTTCTAATGGAACGTTACTACGGCGACAACGTCTGTATAACGGTCCGTGCGTCCGTTTACAAGTTACATTAACTTTTGAACCGTAACGTAATAGTTAACGTTATAGATACGACTGAAATTTTCACAGATGTGTCCAGATTTCCCAACAAATATCAAGGAAAATTAAGACTTCAATAAAACAAGTTTGCTGCGGTTGTTTTTTATTAGCTTCATCGTAAAAAAAATACATAAATGTATATTATGTAAATGTAAAACATGAAAATATAAAAAAAAACTAGCTAATCGAGTCTGGATTGCATTATATGAGTATTCAGCACTTAGGTTATTAAAGGAAACGCATTTTTTTATTATCTTAATGGTGGTACTGAACCCTTAGAGCGCGAGCTGACACTTGCCGGTTTTTTTATAATTATTTGATCAGTGACTTGTATCGTCTTATAAGAAAAGACAAAGTTATTGATGTGAAGCAAACTTAGAATGTGTTTTTATGGATCTGGAATTTAAACTTAATTAGGTGCCTTATAAGACTAGCTAATGATGGCGTGCAAGAAATTAACAAGCCTTCATTGTTTTTCTAATGAATGTAGAATTTCGATACGCTAATAGATTTGCTACAAACGACTAACTTTCTTCTATGCAGAACGTCAAAACGTCATACGACGACGGCAAAATGCATGCAATATGGGATCAGAAAATCTATTGTTGAAAAAAGATTTAATAACGAAGACGCAAGTATTTAAGTTAACTTTTGCAATTTTTGTATTGATTGAACTGAGTGCTAAGCAAGTAATGATGATAAGCGCATTAGGTAAATTTTTGCTAACTTCGACAGTTTAAAATCCTGCTTATTTATGCACTGTGCTCGATCGCCATAGTAATTAGACGTTAAATCTTGTTTTGTGATTTATAATATCACTGGCAAAATTGCCTTTGTAAATTTAATATTTGCGCACTACTGCTTGACGGTTGAATAATTGTCAAAATGTAGTAGATATCCCAGGCGGACTGTGAAATAGAGATGTCTATGAACACAAAACCAAACAACGTAATAAATTTCAATTTTCCGTCCGGTTTATTGTTATTTCAGCTTGGATTCACTAGTTGCATGGCTGCTTATAAATCAACGTAGTAAAACTGCCCTCTCGTGGGATAGAACAAGCTTAGACTTATGCAAATTGAATGCCCGATGCAAAGCTTCTTCGAACTTGACAAGCCTTTAAATCAATTACCTACACTTGGATGTAGGTAGGCACAGATAGAAAGGGACCGGCAAAAGCTAATAGAATGGCGTACAATACTGCCAATGAGAAACTTGAGTCAGAATTATGAAGTGAACATTAATATATGTGTTGTGTACAAATTAAACAAGTAAGATACCAACAAGAAGGACAAGAAAATGAACAAATCATTTTTTTTTATTAGGGTCATAAATTTGTAGCTGTAAGTATAGATTTACCCACTATCGTACAGGTGGTACGTTCTTATGTAAGTAAATCCCTAACCTATTTCTCAATCCTGTTTTTATGTACTACATTACTGCCGTCTAGCCTGATGGTTGTAGACTATGATGGAACATGCTTACCGAGAAGAAACCGATACACTTGCGACTTGACGACACCCAGATTGGTAAGCGTCAGGACCGCTGGACCAACAAAGATATTTGATGTAAATACCAAACTTTACTACTGTTTTGCTACTATTTGATACCTCATCATCATCATCAGCCTGGAGACGTCCACTGCTGAACGAAGGCCTCCCCCTTAGACCGCCACACTGTACGGCAACCTGCCATTTGCATCCACCGGTTGCCCGCGACAATTACAATGTCGTCGGTCCACCTAGTGGGAGGAAGGCCTTCCTACGCTACGTCTTCCGGTTCGCGGTCGCCACTCAAGAACCTTTCTTCCCCATCGGTTGTCAGTTCTTCGAGCGATGTGGCCTGCCCATTGCCACTTCAACTTGCAAATCTTGCGAGCTACGTCGGTAACTTTGGTTCTTTGGCGAATATCCTCGTTCCGGATTCTATCGCGCAAAGTAACTCCGAGCATAGCTCTCTCCATTGCCCGTTGCGTGACTCTAAGTTTCTCCAAAATAATTTTGAGTGAATTTTGATACCTACATTCAAATAATTAATACCTCGATAAACAGCGAAGAAAAGTGAAAAGAAAGTAGCCAGCCATTGTGACGTCAGGGTGATTGCAACCATATAGGGAAACGCTCACTCGGGCAATGCATTCCACTGTGTAGTTCGCACAATGAAAGAGAATCAACCGTTTTGTTCCCGTCTCTGAACAATTTATTCAAACATTATCCACATACAAACGTCTTTGAATGTATCATATCCAAATCTGTCACAATACGGTTAAGTAAGTTTGTACCTATACCACAGAAGAAAATATAATAGTATTATGTACCTATAGGCTGAGAGGTCTGCCCTATTTTCAACCGACTTCAAAAAAAGAGATGCTCAATTCGACTGTATGTTTTTATTTGTATGTAGGTATGTTACGCGATTACTCCGCCAATTATGAATTGATTTTGATTATTCTTTTTTGGTTTGGTAGCTGATATTTCAGCGGTGGTTTTATATAAATTTTATCGAAATCGATTCAGTAGGTTTAAATCAAAATATAATAATAATAATAATTTATTTTTATTCATAATTATAATAATTTATTAACAATTATATTAAATTATGCGTCGGACTCCGGACAACGAAACCCGTTTCCCAACAAACTGAAACGTTTCGAATAATTGGAAAATATGAAGATATCATCCAGGTAAAGTTCTATTATTATTAGCGGGATATTTACCATGATTATGTTGTAATAGAACTTTAGTAATCAACCGTGATAGTTTAAAACAGTGTTTTACCAGGCAGATCAAATATAAGTCGGTTGTTTTTAAAAAAAAAACCTATTATCTGATTTTTTATACAAGCTTTACTTAGTATGGGGCTAGATGGCGCTGTGTGTAATAAATGTTCCCCCCAATATTTATTTTATTTATTTATTATCTCACCTGAAGGTCGGTTTGACAGTTATGGTTGTAGAAATATAGATCAAACAACCGGAACCTACAATTTGACTTGTCATACAACCTAAGGTGGCGCTCACTTCTAAATGCTTCCCACAGTGTATCCCAGAAGCCTTTTCTTTACCTCATCGTCATTTAAAATAACGTGAGTTATGGTCAAAAACCTAGCTAGGAAACAATACAAATTGTAATAAACCATACGTTTACGGCCACAAAATAGTAAACTTCAACTTCAATGAGTAAAGTATTAAAATGAACATGAGCTCTGGCAATGTTCATCGACATATACATACGTACCTACATATACAATGTTCATCGGCATATTATACTCACATACCTACATATACACGTGTCAAATATTAAAAAAAAAATCTACCAAACCTTAAAAATAGTATTAAAAAAACTATATGCCTGTTGCTGCCCTTACATCTGAAAGTGTGAGAATCTCACGTTGGAACACCACAGAGGTGTTAATTTGAGAGATGAGTAATTAAACCTCGGCTAATATCCCCCGGGCTAACTGACCATGACACGCAGTGATTGCTGTGTAATCACTCGCCGAAGGTATTTACCCACATATACATACTGACGTATGAATACTTGGGAACGAGGATCAACGTCTCTATAAAGGTGCGATTATATCTAGGCGACTTTGTACGATGTTGTGGCATTCAGATTATTGCACGAATAATTTCATTAATGCGAAAGTTTGTGTATAAATGTATGTTGCTAATCACCTTAAAACGAGAGAACAAAAGATGACATTTAGTACACACTATTACTGCATAGTTATAAGAAAACATAATCATCATCTTCTTGCCTTTATTATATATATACAGCATGTTTCTTTTATTCGCTTTACTCTATCAATCAACCTGGATCATTGGACCTGGGTATGTCCTTAAACTGCAACTAAACCCACCGGAGGACGGGCAGCAGCGTCCTCTCAGTTAACGGTGGTGACCATTCTGCGATCCCCAAGCCGCCTGCCAAGCGTGGGGATTATGGCAACACCTCCCTTTAAGGGAGAGGCCTTCGTCCAGCAGTGGACGTCCCTTCGGCCGTTAAGGAAACTGAAGTTTGGAAACTGGTTTCTGGTTTGTAAACTGGAATAGAGGGCTATTAAGGAAGAGGCCTTCGTCCAGCAGTGGACGTTTTATGGCTGACGACGACTCTATCATTCGATCGTCGTCAATACATTCACACCCATATATATAATCTTTCATGCAGAGTTGATCCACTTTCTTAGGACTACCGCCTAAGCTTTAAGAACTGTTTTTAAAAGAAGTTTAATTGTTTTAGGATAACAAATGGAACCACGAGATGGAGCCAGTGCTACATACTAGTAAATATTACAATACAATCAAAATCCTCATTATAATGGACGGTAAAGATATAAGTAAAAATTAATTACTAATCAAAATAAAAATATATGTAAAGGGTAAATTTATTAACAACATTTTTGTAGCATGCACAACGCTGTGTTATGTTATCTAGGTATAATCCGTTCTTTAAATATAACTTTTTGCTGACAACGCGCCCATTGTATTGAATCCTCCCTTTCCATGTTTTACTCCACATCTGTTATTTAGCTGTGGCAAAAAACAGGATTGAACCTTAGTTCCTTAAGCTTCATCAGTTTGTAAAGTTCATTTTATTTGCTTTAAAACAATGGACACAATTTTCTGTTTTTCCCACAGAGTAGTAGAAGCAGAGATGTGATCAAAGGATTTTTCCTTAGAAAGACGCGTGACTGTGCGGGGAGGTGTAGGTTCGCGGGAGGAGTGGCAAATTGTACTGCCATCTATCGGTTTTCAGGAAAAGTTTTTGGGAAACGAACTAGTGAACTAACACTAAGCTGAATTAACACTTAATTTCTGAATATTACGCTAGATGTCGCGTTTTTAAATTTTATAGAACGGATCACTAAATATAGAAATAAAATTACTTACGAATGAAATTAGATGCCAATCATGTCATCCGATGTTTTCCCTCAGTAATTTTTACATAGAGAAACAGAGCAACTTATTTCATTTTTACTGTAACTGGATAAAAACATTAAAAATCGTACGTCTAATATGTAAGTTTGAATGGCCGTTACGCGTGGCGGATGTTAGCAGACTGAGCAAATAAGTATAACTTCACACAATCCGTCCGCAAAACAGGATCTGCGGCTGCAAGTCGCTCATCGCAACTCCTTATTCTCCATGGTATTTCCCTTTGCTTTCTCTAGTAAAATTATTACCAAATCATAACATAACAAATGCTCTAACAGAAAACAACTTAGGAGGACTTTCATACTAAAATGCAAACCAACAAAACGCAAAAATTCTCTTTGTTATGATCGCATCTGAAGCTTTTTATCCAATCCCATTTTATAGTTAATCGAGCACTGCGGTTCATTATTGTCAAGTCAGTTACTTTATAGCTAGATCTATCTATTTTTTCACCCCCTTCAGCTAAAATTTCAAAAAAGTTGTAACTAAAAGATTTAGCTACTTTTTCTAGCAACTTTTCAACATAGCGATTTTATTGAACATACACACGTTTTAAAGTCATAGAAAACCTAATTTATGATGTATAAATTAGCATGTGTCTGATTTTGAGTTTTATTTTTGATCTGTGACAGTCTAGTTTGCCAATCTTAGTGTGTGATAGTGCGCAGGCGGCATTTTTTTACATAGTCGTGGAGGAAAATAGCAATTATACTTCGGGTCTCAACCGAAGACGATTACATTATTTACTTGCAGCAGTACATGGGATTGTGCTGTCTTCGTCACACTTTTAGATATTCAACTTCTATAAAAACAAAACTTGATTTCCTGTCTCCCTCCAAGGCAGGCGGCGGCCGCCTGCAACTTACCATTACGTGTTGTTGTGTCGTCGGAGTCACAGTGTAATTTGGTAATAAGTAAGGTAGTGGATATTTTTATCGTTCAAGATTAAATTTGGGAGATGGGAAAAAGGAAACGTGCGCGATCTAATGATGAGTATGAAAATATCTGTAGGAAGGTGAAGAAACTTGAGCGTAAACTCCTAAGATTCAGGAGAAATAGCTCATCGTCGTCGACTGACCATTCCCAGCGTGATGATTCGCCATATCGCGATAGGTACTACGAGCCGGACACGGACGAAGAATATCGAGAAAAAACAGGTACCTACCTAATATAACCGTAGTTAATAAAAAATAAATAAATATTATAATAATATAAAATCGAGTTGTTCTGAAGAATAGTTACGTACTTTGGTTAAACCTACCCTCAATTTTTTTCCTTTATACACTAATTTAGCAAATGGGATGATGTAAGTACATACTACATAGTCATAGTCTATTTATCTATCGCATGGAAAAGAGGCAAATGTCTTATTTATTATCTAAAAAGCTTTGCCTTTTAGTTAGGTAATCAAAAAATAAAAAATAAAAATCCTTCTTTTCTACTGATTATTCTCCATGAAACATGTTGAGACTTCATTACCTTCACGTAAATCGTGTAAAGGTAACGAACCCTCCACGTATATCGTGTTGAGACGCACTTCCTTCACGTATATCGTGTAAGGTACTTTTACTCGCCGCGTAAATCGCGCGTGGTACACAAAGCTTAGCTTATTATTGGCCAATATTCTGTCCGTTACAGACAGTGAGCCCCCTCAGGAGGATGGGGCACTAAAAGAAACGAACATGCCTGTGGAAGACGCACTGCATGTAGCGGTGACAGAAGAAACGCCAGCTTTAACATCTGAAAACGCCGAAGAGATACTTGATCCGGAAATTTTAATGATTCTTGGAGAGGACCCTACCATCCAGAAAGAATACGGCTACGATTTACATAAAGACATTGTTGCTAGATGGTCACATATATTATGCAATGGCTTACCAAAAGAAAGCAAATTGGACTTAATGAAACAATATTTGCCCGCCAAAAATTGCGTGAATATGAGGGCACCAAAGCTTAATTTGGAAATACAGGCAGCACTGTCACCGATTAACGCTAAGAAGGATATGTTTAGCCAAAATAAGCAGAACCAGCTGTCCAGCTGTTTAGCAGCGATAGGACAAGTCCTTAATTGGGCCATATCATCCAAGGACGCGTTGCCACAAGCACAAAACATTATAAAACCGCTAAGTGACGCCGGTCGCTTATTAAGTGACAGCCACTATCGTGAATCACAATCGAGACGTTACGCGATTATTAACAATCTCAACAAACAGACACGAGATTGTGTTAAAAACACAAAGATTGATGGGTTTTTGTTCGGAGAAAATCTGGCTGAGCACCTAAAATCTTCGAAGGCCTTTTCAAAGTCTGGCTCCGAGATGAAAAGCACGGCACAGCGCGCTCCATTCAAGCCACAGCCTCCAGCAACACAAAGTCAGCGAGGAGCTTTAAACGCGAGGGGGATGCCGCGAGCAGCCTTCGAGCCGCGCCAGAACCCCGCTCCCCGGAGGCAGGCACCAGCACCGCGGGATCGCCGTCAAGAATACAATCGCCGGAGCAGCTCTTCGCGCAGGGGATCCAGGAGACAGTAACGCCTACTTCGCAGGTACCTATTGCCGGCAGACTACAATATTTTTACAACAAATGGTGTAGTATAACATATGACCCTATCGTTCTGTCCTGGGTGCAAGGATACAGTATACCGTTTAAAGAGGAACCGGTACAGATAAATCCTCCTCAAAACGGCCACAAGTCGGCTTCTGACAGTAAAATCATTGATCACTGTATCACAAATTTATTAGAGTCCGAGTTCATATCAACATGCGAACCGTGTCAAGATCAATTTTTATCACCTATATTTACTATTCCTAAAGCTAATGGCGGTCACCGATTTATATTAAATCTCAAAAATCTAAATAAATTCATTGAATTAGACCATTTTAAAATGGAGGATTATCGAACCGTTATAAAATTAGTTGATTTCAATTATTATATGGCAACATTAGATTTAAAAGATGCCTATTTTTTACTTGCTGTATGTGAAAATGATAAGAAGAAGTTACGTTTCACTTGGAAATCACAAATCTACCAATTTAATGTTCTACCGTTTGGTCTTTGTACCGCCCCGTTTGTATTCACGAAACTTTTGAAGCCGGTATTGAAATACCTACGATCATATGGCCTTATCTCTGTCAATTACCTAGATGATTTTATTTGTATAGGGCAGTCCTATTCTGAATGCGCTAGCAATATACATATGACAATGAATATTTTACAATCATTAGGATTCATAATAAACCACGATAAGAGTGTATTAACGCCAAGTAGGGAATGTAAATTTTTAGGATTCGTCTATAACACTAAAAATATGACACTCTGTTTACCTCAAGCGAAAAAACAACGCATATTCGAAAATGCCGTAGAATTCCTAAAAACTAATAAATGTACTATCAGATACTTTGCGAAATTCATAGGTATTTTAACCTCCTCATGCCCAGCCGTTAGATTCGGATGGCTTTATACAAAATTGTTTGAACGGGAGAAAATGTTAGCATTAGGTAACTCGGAAAACTATAATAAAAAGATGGTGATAGCAAAGTCCCTCACGGAGGATTTACGATGGTGGATCCGTAATATTGACGAATCATTTTGCCCAATACGTAGTAATGATTACTGTCTAGAGATCTACAGTGATGCATCAAATACCGGTTGGGGGGTAGCTTGCGGCGGTCAAAGTTCGCATGGCAATTGGGAGGAATCAGAAATCAGCTTGCATATTAATATCTTGGAATTAAAAGCCGCGTTTTATGGACTAAAGATATTTGCATCAGAGCTTTACGATTGCGATATACTTTTAAGAGTAGATAACACGACAGCAATTTGCTACATAAATCGTATGGGAGGTGTACAACACACACATCTAAATGACATAGCTCGCAATATTTGGCAATGGTGCGAGCTCAGAAACATTTATATTTTCGCGTCATACATAAAATCGGCCGATAATGTTGTGGCAGATCATGAATCTCGCAAAGTTAGTGTAGACACGGAATGGGAGCTTGCTAATTATGCATTTAAAGAAATAATAGCAAAATTGGGGGTATACCTTTGACCTTTTTGCAAGCTCTCAAAACTATAAATGTCAACAATACGCGTCATGGAAGCTTGACGCAGAAATTGTCGACGCATTTACTTTCAGCTGGAAAAAAATACATTTCTATGCCTTTCCCCCGTTTAGTCTAATAAGTAAGGTCTTACAAAAGATCATTAGAGACCAAGCGGAAGGCATCTTAGTGGTACCATACTGGCGTTCACAACCTTGGTACCCATTGTGGACTAAGTTAATAGTATCCGATAAAATATTTTTTCGTCCTGATAAACACTTGCTCCGTTCCCCTTTCAGAACATGCCACCCACTACACGCGGATCTTACCCTGGTGGCAGCGAGATTATCAGGCAATCACTGATAAGCCGAGGCGTTCCTGAGGCATCATTAGGTATTGTCATGGCCTCGTTCGCAAATCAAACCTTAAAACAGTATGATTCTTCTATTAGATCCTGGTGGGCCTTCTGTCAAGAAAATAATTATAGTATATTTAATGCGAATCATACCTGTTTAATTTCATTTTTAACAACGAAATTCGAAAACGGGGCCAGTTACAGTTCATTAAATACACACAGATCGGCATTATCAACAATATTAGGAACTAACATCACACTACACGATAGTGTCAACAGATTTATAAAAGGTGTCTATAGATTAAGACCACCTAACCCCAAATATTCAGCAACCTGGGACACCAATAAGGTGTTGGAATTTGTCTCAAACTTATACCCCTATTCAGATATTTCTATCGAAAATTTATCTCGTAAAACGATTACGTTATTAGCGATTGCGTCTGCACAGAGGATGCAGACATTAAGTTTGATAAAACTAAAAAACATTGCTATAGACAGCGATAAAATTGTGATTAAAGTACCGGACTTAATAAAGACGTCGCGACCTGGAGCCTTCCAACCACTTATTAGTTTACCTTTTATTAAGGAGAAACCGTCTATTTGCCCTGCGACAGCCATACAAGCTTATATTGAAAAAACCTCGACTTTAAGGCGAGAGCAGCCAGATGAGCACCTCTTTATCAGCCTGCGAAATCCACATAAGAAAGTAGTCTCACAAACTCTTGGCCACTGGGTTAAAAGGATTTTACATGATAGCGGTATCGACATATCTATATTTGGAGCGCATTCCACTCGTCACGCCTCAACTTCGACAGCTCATAGATTGGGTGTAAACCTGGAAGTAGTTAGGAAGGCTGCTGGTTGGAGCGATTCCTCCAATGTTTTCCTGAAATATTATAACAGGGACGTGACTAATCCTAACGATTATGAATTCACGGAAGCCATTTTCAATAATTTTTGTTGAATGTTATACATGATTAAATTAAATAATTTAATGATTATTGATTAGGATAGAGCAGTAAATATTGATATTTTTGATTAATAAGTGAGTAATATAATTAATAAATACTTATGATGAATAATATGCATTGTTTGCCTTTAATTTATTTATCTAGCGAAGGCTCTCTAAACATCTGCAAGTAAATAATGTAATCGTCTTCGGTTGAGACCCGAAGTATAATTAAGAATCAAACGATACTTACCTTGAAGTTTGATTCCAATTATGCGAGGGTCTCAACCGAAGACGATTACACTCCCAACCCACCCAAGTTGTAATACCCATAAGTTAAAAGACAAACAAGAATGTATAGTCATATAGTATGGGTGGAATTCTTAATTTATCTCTGAAAATAATGGTAAGTTGCAGGCGGCCGCCGCCTGCCTTGGAGGGAGACAGGAAATCAAGTTTTGTTTTTATAGAAGTTGAATATCTAAAAGTGTGACGAAGACAGCACAATCCCATGTACTGCTGCAAGTAAATAATGTAATCGTCTTCGGTTGAGACCCTCGCATAATTGGAATCAAACTTCAAGGTAAGTATCGTTTGATTCTTAACTATACAGAGGTAATGGTATGAGGCGCGCTCGTATTCGTTAAAACACATTGTAATTTTAATGTAGGGACAGATTTTTAAGTATATAGCAAAATTTAGTTTTTAAATTTGGTTACTTCTAGCTACTTTTTGGGGTAATCATAATGTGATAATCTGGCTACTTTCTGCAAAACGTCTATTTACAAAGATGATAGTACAGTTGGCAACACTGCTGCGGTTACGATACTTGCTACATAAATCATATAAATGCTTAAAGAATAGTACATTATGATACGAGTGTGCTATGTTGGTCATTACACTAGAGGCGGTATTATGCGCGCGAGCCGCAGGCGAGCGCGATAAGGAAGCCGAGAGCGTAATGACTAATAGCACAAGAGTTCCATACGACTGTTTTCGTCACACCCAAAAAATCTATTTCTTTTTGATAATAATCAACCACACAGCGAAAACGTCAACAAACATTTGCGGAAAATGGCGCCCAAATCAGTAATGCGCGCGCAGGTTGACATTTACTTCAGCGGCATAAGAACTCTTTGTTGGTATTACAAAAAAACTGCTATATTAAGAGTGCTTCGTATACGTACGTCTAATTGCAGTCACGTACAAACTTGACTTTACCGGGTTATACCTATTATAGTACAAGTGCCGTAATGTAAAGTAAAAAGCACGCGTGTGTAATACCTTGGATTATGAGCCTAAAAGCGATGTACTAAGATCTACTTTACGAGCAAGTGTGATGATAATTATTTTTATTTACCCTTTATCAAAAAGGGCGCGTCAATTTAGACTTGGAAAAATTAAGATATTGAAAAAGCAAAGTAAAACTGATATCGTTAAAATTACAACAGTTTCTTGGGTTACTGTATTTTTTCTATATGCGTTTAACACCATTCAGCGGAAATCGTAGCTGTAATATAAAATACTACTAAAGATTTCTGGTAATCATTTAAATTTCAAACAAGGATGATGTTGTAATTTTAAAATTTTAAGGTAGCCTTTAATATCTTTGCTCGAATTCGCCAATTAGGAATATTTATTATAATTGGACAGATGGTTATCGTCATTTTAATGACCATAACAGCTAACGAGCGGACGATATGTAAAACTCATATAAAATCAAATTTTTGGAAGTAATATTTTTAAGTGCAGAAATGCATTATAATCATTTTAGTATATTACATTCACTTAAACAGCCACATATTTATTTTACTGTAAAGTTTCTTGATAAAACTCATAAAATATTTATTGTGCCTTGAAAAGACTTAAACGCGTGTATGATTTTTTTCATAAGCACCTAGTAAAAATAAAAAGCAAAAAGTAAAAAGCTCTAGCAAATAATCGGTAGATTCTGAAAACCAACTACTAACAACTCATCATCATCAGCCCAGAGACGTCTACTGCTGAACTAAGGGGGGGCCCCCCCGGTCTTAGACCACAAAATAACTAACAACAACTCTACTACCAACATCAGAGGTAGCCAGTAGTCAGCTGACGATTCGTAACTAGGAATTTAATTTGTTAAAGAAAAAACCCAGGTGGTTACTAGATGGATTCGTGAAACCGGATTATAAGTAACAATTAAACCCTTTAACCATATCCTGGCAAAATACCGTTAAGTGCTATACATACTCAGCTGTATTTTCCCAGGAAAACATGAATATGATAAGTGCCGAGTTGATATTAATTTTAAAGGACTTTGGTGTCATTCATTTACGGTACTCTTGTTCAGCGTACTCTGCTTAATAAATGTAAATAACCAATTATTCAGACCGATGCCTGGATCAATTAGCATTATGTATTAGTTTGGCATCATCGTACGCGCACCCGTGTCTTAAATGAAACATAATATGTGCCAAGTGACGTGAACTGACTTAATGGCGCGTTTTTTTTAATGTCTTCCAAACTGGATTTTTTTTCGTGTCTTTTTAATGTATTGGATGGTTTGGTTTTAATTAATATTTTATTCTAATTTACAATTAGTCATTATATTTTAGAAATGTTAGATTAATGAGACCACCAAGATTGTTGAAATTTTTGGACAGCTCAGGTAAATCAATCTGTGTACATTTTATGGTGTTATGTTACTTAATGTTATGTGTGGTGTTAAGTAAGAAGAGAATGGTTTTGTTTCGTTTCTATGATTATATTTATTTACTACTAGATCCGAAATGTTTTTCGTAATCCACCTTTTTTTGTGTTCGGTTCAGTATTACACTGAACTGAACAAAAAAAAGAAACAAATCATTCGAACCATTTTCGAGTTTTTATGGCACAATTTCCAAAAAAAATGTGTTAGTCCAATGTACCTCTCATGCATAAAATGACCTCATTCATTGAACGCCCTCGTTATATAGACTGTCAACTACTCGTACTCGTATAAGCTTACAAAGTAATGGCATCATTGGCTTGGTTTTAGCACGTACATTCATTCTCACAACTTGGAAGAGAACTAGCTCCCACAAACACAGGGTACCTAGGGTCTACTGTGGGAGCTAGGGATTTAAATCTTATCTATTTATGAACCATTTTTTTTTATTTTTTTTATTTACTAATTCCGATTTCCAAAACATGTACTAAAATTCAAAATTAATTTTAGGTATAAGATAAAATTATAAGTTGTAATTTGTTTGTTTGTAATGAAATAAAGTATTAATGTAAGCCATATGATGGCCATATGGTACAAAAAACACACAAA
The DNA here is from genome assembly GCA_905404285.2 of Erannis defoliaria. Classification (NCBI taxonomy): domain Eukaryota; kingdom Metazoa; phylum Arthropoda; class Insecta; order Lepidoptera; family Geometridae; genus Erannis; species Erannis defoliaria. Next base: position 11,087,083 of record FR990080.1, on the reverse strand, counting down.
TGAAACTGCTGGAATACACTACACAATACACAGTATCTATAGATTCAATATCATTTGTACCATTACAGGACCGCTCATGGTCATCGGGTGTGAAGCAGCAGCAGTGGCAGCCCGTTGCAGGAACAAGGGTATCCCTGTTCGCAGCATACTATGACGAGCGGACACCGCAGCGCTATATCAGGATACTGGCCACTTTTCACGGTAAGAAGTCTGTACCTAATAAAAATAAATAAATAAAAAACATACCTAGCCATTATTTCAGACCAAGAAACCCCTAAAAAAACTATATCTATTGAGATCACGAAACCTCGTCGATTCCCAGTAATAAAAGTTATTAAGAGAAGAGCTAACTACCAAAACTGTAAAAATACCTATTGCAACTAATATAATATTTATATAGGTTCTTATTGATAAACCTGTGCTACCCTCGGAATACCGGGTGTTAGTTTGAACACCGTTATCCTTCTAGGATATCATTGTACTCGTCATTATGAACAACTTGTACTATGGGGCCAACCCTGATATCACGAAAAAAAAAAACAGCTGTTCCATACAAAAAGGTTCATCGATAAATGTATGGAAAAGCTGGGTTTTTTTCGAGATTTCTGGGTTGGCCCCATAGTAGAAGTTGTTCATAATGATGAGTACAATGATATCCTAGACGGATAACGGTGTTCAAACTAACACCCGGTATAGTTAATCCGATCGTTTTTTAGCAACGACACACTACCAGCCGGACTACCAGTAGTGTCATCTACAATTAACGACACTAGCAAGCCCATTTTGGATAAAATTGTACAGACAACACAAAAAAGTACAGGACTATGAATCTATCTATCTATCTTCTAATATAATAAAAGGTTCTATCCTGACTGACTGACAGACAACGCACAGCCCAAACCGCTGGTCGTACAGACTTGAAATTTGGAGGGTATTTGGTATTCGTCTCGACGCGTAGGGGTGTACTAAGCAAGGATTTTTCGAAATTCGAGCCCCAAGAAAGGAAGGAAGTTTGTATGAAAGTCCTTTGTTTTTGGACTTTTAGTCACGAAAATTTGGATTTAGATAGTTCATTTAAAATAAAAAAAACTATTTTAAATTTTTTTTTTGCAGGGACAGTTTAAGGGGGGAGAAAGGGGGGTGGAATATTGTATGGAAAGTTCTTTGTTTTTGAAGTTATAGTGATGAAAATTGATATTTGGGCAGTTCATTCAAAGGGGGAAGTTGGGGGGGGGGGCAGTAGAGTTGGTAGAGTCGGTAAAGTCAGTCGAGTCGGTAGAGTCGATTGAGTCGGTAGAGTAGTAGAGTGGTAGAGTCGGTAGAGTCGGTAGAGTTTGCTCGGAATGATTTAAAGTGGAGAATTTTGGGAGCGGACCGAATTTCTTCCGCACGTGGACGAAGTCGCGGGGGACCTCTAGTATGATATAAATTATGATATTCTTTGTTATAAATAAATAAATAAATATTGGGGGGAACATTTATTACACACAGCGTCATCTAGCCTCATACTAAGCAAAACTTGTATTATGGAAATTAGATAGCTGATAGAATACTATATAATTTTTTTTAATAATATACGACCGACTTTAACTTCGAATACTTGGATTACATCTTCATATTTTCTAGTAATTTTGATTTAAAAACCAAACTACTAAACCGATTTCGATAAAATTTCTATGGTACCACTTCTAAAGTATTACCTACCAAACAAAAACAGAATAATCTAAATCAGTTCATAATTTGCGGAGTAATCGCGTAGCATACAAAAAAACATGCAGTCCAATTGAGAACCTTCTTTTTTGAAGTCGGTTGAAAACACATAAGGCAAATTAAATTTTCTAGCTTTAGCCTAGCGTGAATTACAATAGGTATAAATCAAACGAACTATGATACAACATAATATTTATAGAAACATCTGTATTGAACATAATCTATATATATAAAAGAAAGTCGTGTTAGTTACTCCACTTATAACTCAAGAACGGCTGAACCGATTTAGCTGAAAATTGGCAGGGAGGTAGTTTAGAGCCAGGAGAAGGACATAGGATACTTTTAATCCCGTTCGACAGCATAGAACGTATTATTTTTTTTTTTTTTTTTTTTTATTAAATGAAGAGCAACCTATGTACTAAATACAGAAATAATTATGAATGATTAATGTAGGTATATAATTTTTTTTTTTTTTTTTTTTTTTTTCCAATTAAAAAAAAATAATGCTTATATATTGCCTTTAAGGCGGAACAAAGTTCGCCGGGTCAGCTAGTATATTAATAAATACAAAACACTTTAAATGCGTTTAAGTATAAGTTAAATTCACCTATGAGACATTTCAAAAACTAGTTATTTCTCTTCGTAAAGCTATTCGGTTTCCAATTGGGCAATTTCTTACATTTTACCTTTTACTTATTGCTGGGCTTGTAATGAGATTTCCGTTTTATTATCTCGAAATAAAATGTTTGTACGCAATAAAAGCTCTTCTTATATGGCTTTATGGTAACTTAATCAGCAATTAAGTTATATTTAAGTAGGAGCCTACGCACACGTTGCCGCAAGCTCATTTGTGATATGTACGGAGTAGGAAAGCGTATAACAGAAAAAAAAACTAAAATTTACTCTAATTTAGAGACCTTACAGATCACACTAATGTTGTAAATGCGAAAGTTTGGGAATGTGTGTCTATGTTTGTCACTTATTCAGGCTTTAACAACTCTACAGATTTCGATTAAATGTGGAATAAAGATAGCTAATAAATAATATGGATTAACAATTTTAATCTAAAAATATACGGTTCCCATAGGATATAGGTGAAATTGCGAGGCAATAAATAAAATTTTGGAATATTATTTATAGATTATTCAATTCCTATCATAGTTTCTGTGTACACATCACACATCACATCAACAGTCGGAAGACGTCCACTGCTGGACGAAGGCCTCTCCCTTAAAGGGAGGTGTTGCCATAATCCCCACGCTTGGCAGGCGGCTTGAGGATCGCAGAATGGTTACCACCGTTAACTGAGAGGACGCTCCTGTTTCTGTGTACGCCTCCAAGTAATTCAAATTATGAATCGAATCTCAGAATTTCTGATATTCGCTTTTCATTAGTAATTTTAAAGTAAAGGCATGTGACATTATGGCCTAGTTCATATAAGGAAGTATGAGGAATTTGTACCAGTATATAAGCCACCTGCGTATGGGAAATGTATATGCTTTTATAATTATGGTATGTACATACTACGTTTGGGACAAAAACCTACTGTACAAAGAACAAGAACATCAATAGAATTGTCCTTATCTAGATATAGTTGATCTCATTTTTTTTCTTGAAACGGAAGTGCTTTAAAAAGAGAGACGGCTATAATAGCTAGTTTTTCAAAGTTTCCAAAAAATATATTTTGTAAGTACGTTACTGTTTTGTCTTTAAATTTTGTTGTATTATATCTCATGTCTCAGTCAATCTTACTATTATACTACAGCCTATTTTGAAGGCTTTAGTTGACTTTTCTAAGCTTATTAAAATGTTGCAGTCCTTAGACTGCAATGAAACGACAGCAATGTTTTTAGTAAGTTTAGATCTGTTAATTCTAGGCTTGAGAATTGTATAAAAGAGACGGTTTCTCACAGCTCAGCATCAGCATATATAGCATATATAGCATCAGGTGCCGCATTTATTAAACAATGCAAATTTCATACAACCTCGCTTTTTTTTGTTTTTTTTGTTTATTTTATCTTAGAGAATTAATTACATAGTTCAATTTATAATTCTGCCAAACTGCATAGCAGTTTGTAGGCAGATATCGACTCTCATATTCATTACTATTTACTACGAGTATGTAGGAGTAGGTATTGACATTTTAGCGATAAGTAAACTTACAAAATATATATACCTTCATATACTTCAGCGTCTTGAAGGATATCTAGTCGAAGTTCAGCGTAAGCGTTCTTTTGTTACCAATACACAAAATAACACTCTCTACATTTTAAAATTACACAAATTATAGGTCCACCTTCTCGATTCTTTACCAGATTAGCGTAAACGCAAGACAACTAATTGCCGAGTCTGGAGCACAGAATAAATAAAAGAATTAAGTAAATACAACAATCTCGGCCAATACAGACATCCATGAAATCTCAAGTGCTGATAAAACAACACCATAATTATTCGAGAGCGTGATACCCGATCGCCGTGCGTATTTTCGCTGCAACGCGGTGAAAAACGGGCATGTCGTTCGCAACTTAATCACGGCCAAATCTCTTTTATTTGCGAAGCGAGTTGCAGTAAGTGACGTGGCCGATGTCTCATTAAAGACAGGCAGCATTAAATATAGTTTAAGTTGTCGATTTAAGAGGTATATATTTTATCGGGTTACGAACAAAAGTGTGCGCTGAAAGTACGCGGCTGACGACACTCGCGCTCCGATAAGCCTGCACTCATTTGTCACTGGAGGCGAGCGTCGTGTTGTGTAAATTCCATGCAGCGAGATAAACCCACCCAACTCCTATATTGTGGCGAGGAATGAAGGATTAAAACGCCCTGACTTTCCAAATACGTCCTCTCCTTGCGAACTGAGTATTCGGTTAGGTCTTGGTTCTTTGTCGGTGCATACCTTTGTTATTGTTAATTCTCTGCAATTTTTTATGTGAAGAAGTTATTACTTATACCTATTATTAAGATTTTAGAAATGAGAGTAGGTGTCACGTGACCTTGTAGCATAGACTTTCATATAAATTTAAACGCTCTTAATTCGTCCCTGTCACAAATTCTTTTCTTACCTGACGTCTACTCTTCTTGAACTACAAACTCAAAACATAAAAGATTATAGTGAAACACAAACATAAAATAAAAATAAACTGTTTCAAACTTCGTTTTTTTAAATAATAGTTAGGTCCTTCAAGGTTAGAAACGGTTACTCAAGATCTAGCTGTAAAAGTTCTATTTACAAACATGATGCGAAATCGATTTGTAATTCAAACAGTTGTATCTAATAGGAAGAAGTTCCCATCCTGTACCCGCGAGCCTGCAATCCAAGCCCCGTTTTAACGACGGTTCCTTGAAAGCACCGCTGCGATGGTACTCGAGGAAATGACTCGAGAAAATTACTATTATATAACTCCAGTAATGGAATCTCGATATTAAATGACGGTGTTGTGGGGATTGTTAAAACGGTGCACAGTGAATATTTAATTTAACCACAGGCTTGCGATACTTTTGTAATACCAGTACTTTTAATTTATGTGAGAAACGTAACTGAGTAAAATTCTGGGTGGTTCTAGGCGTCATTTGTCACTTGGTTGATGAAAATTAGGCAATTGACGTCTGGCCCTCAGTTACGCAGAGGATACTTAACTGTATAATAATACATATTATCTATTATAAAATATATACTATACTATTTTCTTACTAGGCTAGACTATGTGATTTGACCACAACGCACCTGACTTGTGTACATTGATATTGGTAATGATACGCTTATCATGAAATTGGCACTACTAGATCTTAATTTAAGTCCAGGAGACTTTTAACTTTGGACTGACTTGCCAGTAGAGGACTAAAAAGAACCATCCACAAACGTTAAAAAAGATGAATGAAGTATATTGTAACTCTTTTTTGTTTACAGGTCGTAACTTCTCATCAGAAGACACGTTGTTCTGCCAAACAAGATCATTAAGCCCATACGAAGAATCTGTGGAAGTAGTAGCGGCTAGACCACTCGAGATATGGTGGCATGAATGGGACGCTACTCCTTTAGAAGTTGACACACCGCTACTTCTGTCCTGCCCTCTCACAGAACCGTTGTTTAATCCTTCAGTAGTGTCAGTAGTCACACAACCGTGCGATGATCCCACAAACGCTTTCCCATTAAATCCATCTCAAAATAGCTATAAACATAAAAGGAACTTTACTGTCTGTGTTAAAGATATGAACTTTAATAAAGACATTTCACTAAACTTAATAGAGTGGATAGAAACTAACAAACTACTTGGAGTAGATTTAATAGACATGTATGTTGACAAAGTGAGCAAAGAAACAGAAGATATACTGCGACACTACCGAGATAAAGGAATTGTTAGACTATTCAATGTTCCTATTATGCATAAGCAAGAAAGATCTTTATGGCAAAGGAGAAGAGACCATATTATTACATATAATGACTGTCTGTATAGGAATATAAAAGAATCTGAGTTTATTATTCCTTTAGATGTGGATGAAATAGTTTTACCTAAAGTAGCAGAAACTTTGCCGGAGTTAATAAATCGCCTAGAAAGCTATGGGTGGAACTCGTCCAAATATTCGGCCATAATGATAAGAAATATATTTTTCTTTGACTTTATGCAAGGTCTAAATAATTATAAAAGAAAAAATATCAGAACTGAGAACAAAACCTATGTCAAACGAGACGACGTTCGGATAAAGGAATCAAAAAACTTAGATATAGGTGAAATAGAGTTAGTGTATAATACTAGTGATGTAAGCAATGAAGTCATAGAGTATAGCGATACCAATCATTCTTATCAGAAAACTGCTTGTGGAGATAAAGTGCCTGTTCCAAAATTAGCAAGGCATATCGTGAGTTCCGCAATAGTAAGCCCAATCGGGTTTTATGCTAAGAGTCTTATGGTGACGAAGAAAGTCCTGACGGCTTTCAACCATTATCCACTGGCAAGCCTCGGCAATGCTGGCTTTGCAGGATGGCCAGCTCCATTCAACGAGGTGCAACTTAATCATTATAAGGTACTAGTAAAACTTTTTAATTACGACGAGCACAAATTTTTTCTATATTTGTTATTTTATTTATACTTGTGATTAATATTGGACGTAATATTCTATGAATTTATTTAATCACCTGTTCAAATGTCAAAGACCTTTTTTAAGATACATTACTTATCTGAATCCTTCACTTTTCTAGAAACAGAATGTAAAGATATAGGTAAAAAGTATGACTATTGATAATTTACCTTGTCGTGTGTCGTCTCGTAGAAAAACGCGCTAAGAGTGATCAGTTTTTTTTTGTTATCGTAGACTCTTTAGTCTGCGTCCGTAAAACCACAATACGCTTGTTAAAAAGCGACGATGCGGTCAAAGATGAAGCACGCAAACTTACAAGATATCTATACTCTGACATCGAAAAATCTAGATTATATCTCTCATAGCAGGCATGCTGGTAAGACGGAGATGGTTCCATTTCGTGGCTGGACGAATTATAAAGACGTGCCAATAGAACTGCTTAGAAGACATGGCCCGGTCCAAAATAATCAGAAGGCTATTTTCGCTCAGAACTCGCTTAGCTCAGCTTAGCTATGTTTTTCTTTTTCAGGAATCTTGCAACGCCACGTTGTTAGCAGAATGCCCGAAGTATGGTCGTCGAGCTCGAATCGACACCTCTGCTTTGCGCTTCCATCGTCGACTACGATCAGCTCTGGCCAACACTCTCTGTTCTGGAGTATAAAGTATGATACCAACATAAAACTGTTGTTTTATTTATGATGTACCTAACTATTCTTCTGTGCAACGCCGTTAGTAAGCTGGTTCGCTAACGACAGAGCATTTGGATCACCTTTAGACTTCATCGTAAGTAGTATCATATGCACTGAAGAGAGAAGTGAATAGAACGGAAATGTGACGGGCCGCGCTAGCCGGCATTAAGTGTAAACGCGCTTAATGACATTTCTACCAATACACGTGTTTTTAAACTGAGAATACTCAAAAAGACAATTTAAATAGACGCGTAGGAAACCAAATCACAATGCATCGTAATTTTATCAATTTTAATCTGTTGCAAAATGGCATTTCGAGCGTTTTACTTCAAATGCGCGACCAATGATTCGTCGTAGTGACCATACAATTATGTGTGAAACTACCGACAGCGGTTTTTCATACAATTGCTTTAAACGTGCTTTACAACATTGTTTTGACAGCCGTTCTACCTAAGAACGGGCTGTCGCTTTTCTGTGATCATGTGCAAGTAATCCTGCTGTTACGAGTACACTTGCTGTTACTGAGTATAGTACTCGTAGTGGATATTAGTTAGATAGGAACTATGTATTTTGTGTATTGATTGCGGTTATTATGTCAGTAGAAAACATCTTACAAAAAATTGTCATACTGTAAGTACGAATTATTGGTACATTCATGCGAAAATAAGTCTCTATTTATCTCTTTGTCTGTTTCTTATCTTTTTACATCTAGACGGCTAAAGTAATCTTAGTTAAATTTGACATAGCAGTACTCTGCATTACACAGAAAAGTGAACGCCCTACTTTACTTCTCTCTTCAGTGCTGCATTACGTAGATATGTCGCACCCGAGTTGTAGAACTCGCAGTAATACATAATGGCTAGCCATTTTACATAACCGAGCCGTTTTGTCATACGGCGGATCAACGTTTAGCCGGATTGTCATTGCATACAGACAAAATTTGGGAAAATTGCGAGCACGCAGTTAGTTTTACACAGAGAAATGTTAGAGAGCTAAATCTATCAAGGTTTTACATAAATGCGAAAGTAACTCTGTCACTTTGGTTTGGTACCTACTGCACCTTAAAACTATAAAAAACATAATTAGAAGTATGACTACATGAGCCAGTTAAAAGTAATGTATGTAAATTAAAATACTTTTAAATAAAAATGTATGGCACTACGGTCGCTAATCAGATAAGCCTGTAGTATGCCTACATATGCCTAACATAAAAAGCGGTATCTACCTAACTACAAGCAGCAATGTTGACCACAGGACCCGCCCGTAGCAAATTTTAGCCCCCATAAAGTCTTACGACGGCACGTGCTTTAGAAAATACCTAGTACCTAGTATCTTTTCCAAACAATGAAGTCTTATACGGTCTAGCTTCACTCATATCATCTTAACGACCTAACCAAAATCTTTACGATCCATCTGATCAGATTGCACTTTGTTATTACGGCTAGGTACATACCATCGGTATTAAAATAAGCTGAGAAAACAAAAGACAATTCGTATGCAAAAATAATATGCAGATTGTAGATAAGTGAATTTCCATATAAGATTATGATATTTTTTGCGTAGACGCTCTTGAAAGGCACGTGCGACGGGTTGTGGACGGAAAAAACAATTTTTAATATTTATGAGTAAGTATGACCGCAGTCATCATTCAAGCAGTGATGGATGGAGAGTGGTAAAATGTATGGTTCTTAATGGTGCTTGACCTACGTAGACATTTCTCGAATACAGTCAAGGTTTAACCTACCGCCATAGCTGTATATCGCAGAATGATTTTTTTTTCATCATTTCCCGTTACATTTTTTATTCCTGGTGTTATAAGTTTAAAATTAAACCAATGATCTATACTTTGATAAATTATATGTCTAGATAGACTGATGGACCCTAAACGCGTCGAAAAAAATAGCGGTTAACTGTAAGCCTCTTATGCACGCACACTATAACAACAACGACAATGATGCAACGCGAGTGTAAGACATGGCTGTCACGCACACTAGTATAATAATGTTGGCCTGTCATTTTTCGTTCATAAACAGTACGAGACTCTATCTAGACATATTATTTATCAAAGGATATATATTATATGTCATAAAGAGCGAACTTAAACAATGCAATTAAGGCATCTGATTTCATCAGCTGCTGAAATATGTCATCATTTTTATGATCCGTTGCTGCGTTGTTATAAAATAGACAGACTGGCTATATAAATCATCGATTTAATATAATTCTACCGTAAATCTATTGATATCTATAATAAAGACTCTATCTATATAGTCTATAGATGAGATGTCTTTACCATAAGGGCACACAGGGCCCGTGCCCAGGAACCCCATCCTCAGGGGGCCCCAAGGACCGACAATTTCTCTCACATTTATTCTCAAAACATTTTTGTCGGTCACAGTAACAGTGAGCACCCGGGTCGAAAATAAAACTTTAGTCTTAAAATTTAAGTCAAAATATTGTCAATTTAATTTAATCAAATTAAGACAAAATCAAGTCAAACTTTGCCTGTTTTCTTTAAGCAGTATTTAATTTCCAGAACATTTGACTTGATTTTGACTTATTTGGCTTGCTTAGGAACGATTTAAGACAAAAAAAACCAGTAGTTAAATGGTTGTAAGTATAATACGCTTTCTTTACTTTCTAAAAGGGCCCTAATTCTTGTGTGCCCAGGGCCCCAGAATATTTTAAGACAGCCTTGAATAGAGATGCGGCGCAGATATGGAGACATGTCAACTTTTTAAAACAAAACTAATAACTCCTCTGTCTTTGAAAGCATTTCTGTAACAATGGTAAACGATGGTTTGAAAAGGGCGATTCTCTAAAATAGGTAACAACATAATATGGTTACAATATTACATTAAAACCACGTCTCTTTTGAGTTGTAGCTAAGAACACCCTCCAACATTTTATTTGTACGAAAAAAAACAGCCGTTCCGTTTTTACACACCGTTTGGCAGCTAAGATTCCACAGATACATACACACTTCAAATTTATAACACTACACTGTTTGCAAGAGGGCTTACATGAGGGTTAAAAATAACTAAAATTACCATGCTTGCATCTCTCTACCTAAGGCAAGAGTATTAAGTTATCTAGATACTTTACAGTTACGATAAAACATCATTTCTTTTGACAAACAAACAGTGAAACAATAAATATTTCTGCTGGACGAAGGTCCTCTTAAAAAGTCATAATCCCCACGTTTGGCAGGCGGCTTGGGGATCTAGTGTAGACATGTATTGTCTCTGTCAATTCCTTTTTTACAGCAACTAATTGCTAAAAAAAGATAACCCTTCAAATATCTTCATGGTAAATTGGAGAGTTATATTTCTTTAGCAAACAGTCGCTGAAAAAAGGAGATAACAGATACATGTCTACAGTAGACCTAGAGGTTATAAAAAAAATGCTTTAGAGAATTATCCAGAAAGAAAATAGGGGAATACGTTAATATGGCGAATTGCAGACGGGATTCCCACTTAACTAGCCAGGACAGCGGGGAACGCTTACCGGCATTGGTACGGCATCGAGGAGTTGCAAACAGTTGGCAAGGTCTTCGGCAATGCGTTCTAGTAGGTATTCTAATATTATATTTATATCATAGATAATGAGAAAAAATTGGTAGATTGGATTATCGCAGAAATGAGCGCCATTGCAGCGATGAGATGCCCCAATATTTTTTTTGTTACTCAGGATTCTGGGCGCTGCTGCAATAGGAGCAAACATTATTATTATTATTATTTTAGACACAATAGGGAATATGCATTTTTTTTATCGACTCACAAAAAAGCTGGACTGGCAACAAAAACAAATCATCGCAAGTAAAATTTTAATATGTGCACAAATAACGAAGTTATAAACATTTTAGTTTCATGTTAGACAGGCAGGGTGATACTAGGTTTACGACGTCAAAGTTCACGATTCCAAACAAATTCTATATTATGCACGTGTTTTGCTAGAAAGGGACAGATGACTCCCTCCCAAATTGCTCCCAAATACTTTGAACGCTTATAATTTCAGAACTTATATATTTATTTATTTTTTCCGACGTAAGCATCAGATTCAGTTCATACGTAAGCAAACTCTCCATTTATCCTATTATTTTTAATAATTGAAACACATGCATATTCCTTATTGTCCCACTGCAGGGCAAAGGCCTCCCTTCCGATGCCTTTGTCCTACCTCATTTACACGGCCAAGGAGCAGGCATTATCTTACTCTTTTACCATCAAAAATCTTCTTGTTGGTCTCAATACATATTACCATAAAAAAATCGTCTCCGTGTGTTGTGTGGGCAGTAATATGCAAGATGTAATTTACCGGTTTTTTTCAGTACCTTGCTTGATTATGAAATCAGCCGTCGAAGAGTCTGCTTAATGGCGTGTAACAAAATAAATCGGTAATGTTATTGTAATGACCCGACAGAATTATTCATACTGCGAGAACTATCGCCGGCTCGAATCACTAAGCGGTGGAATAGGGTAGATGACTGATATTTATATCGTTGAAGCCAATAGCTTTGATGAAGAATTTAAGTAAATATAATGTTTATTGAAAAAAAAAATTTTTATTTGTTATTCATGTTCTGATATAAAGCGTATAATGTTTTTGGTAGAGAAAACTCTGCCCTTTTCCCACAAAAGAAAAAAATTACGTCACGCCTCTGTGCGCCATACTTGTCAGAATAGAATTTATATGGCGTACAGAGAAGTGACGTCATAATCTCCTCTCTGTCTAGCATGATATTAAAGTGCTCATAAGTTGCTTATTGTTGATCAGATTTTCATTTTGTTTTAATTAATCAGCTATATTTATGGGCCACATTTTAATAGAACAATATAAAAAAACAGTCATCTAGTCTAGTCTATTATAAACGCGATCGCCATAGGTAACTGGAGTTTTAGCGAGTGCGTGAAAAAAACATGTCACCGCATCGTTTTATTTCCAAAACTTAATATTAATTAATAATAATGTAAAAAATGGTTTATTCAGTCAATGCTCATTTACATAGTAAGTGCTCGTACATAGATATATGGCCGAAGTCCATTCTTTGAACCGTAATTAACCTACACCTACCAAAACAACTTCAAAAAGGTTAGAATTTGAAGAGTGGGTGTTCCCCGATAATTATAATCTAATGTCTTCAAGTCGCGAGTGAATCGGCTTCTTCTGCAAGCGTGTTCCATCGTAGACTGCATCTTCGTTTAACATCAGACGAGATGGCAGTCAAACGCAAGCCTGTAATTTTTTTTTTTTTTTTTTAAACATCTAAATCTTAACAACTTTATATATATTTTATTATTTAATACATTGAAGTGACGAGACGAACAAGAGGTCCACCTGGTGGTAAGAGTCACGCCTGCCACTAACAGTAGCAGTGCTAGAATTATGAACTTGCGAACACAATCCTGCGACGCACGCTGCACTGCGGTCGTCACCCTGAGATAATAGATGTTAAATCTCATCATACCCAGTAATTTATCTGGTAACATTGCCCTTCAAATCGGAACACAGTAATGCTTGCACACTACTACTTGGCGGTTGAATAATTGACAAAAGTGTGGTACTTCCCCAGTCGAATTCTGCTGTGGAGTCCTACCACTACCACTACAAAGACACTACCTACACACAAAAGAAAACATTATAAAAAAAGTAGTAAGACACATTCTTACCTCACACTCTTCTTTCGCTTCGCTGTTTCTTTCTGTCACTGTTTTCCTGTATTATACTTTAGAAAAAAAAATAAGAAAATATTACGGTTATACAATGAGAGACTCTCTCTCTCATTGTATAACCGTAATATTTTCTTTTCTAGATCCTCCAAGGGTTATACAAAATTTATGTTTTGTTATACACTGTAACAGCTTATCGGATACAATTTTTTATAAGATAGGTTTTGATTTGGATTTACATTGTCAGAAGACAAGGGTTTTTAACCAGTGTGTGTTGCCAGTGATGACATATGGAACTGACACGTAGTCTTTAACTGCTGGCCTATTGAGAAACTCAGTCACGCAACGGGCAATGGAGAGAGCTACGCTCGGAGTTACTTTGCGCGATAAAATCCGGAGCAAGAATATTTGCCAAAGATGTTATTATGTCCTCACCGACATAGCTCGCAGGGTTTGCAAGTTGAAGTGCAATGGGCAGGACACATCGCTTGAGGAACTGATAGCCAATGGGGAAGAAAGATTCTTGAGTGGCGACGGAAGACGCAGCGTAGGAAAGCCTTCCACTAGGTGGACCGACGAAATTGTAAAAGTCACGGGCAAGCGGTGGATGCAAATGGCAGGTTGTCGTACAGTGTGGCGGTCTAAGGGGAAGGCCTTCGTTCAGCAGTGGACGTCTCCGTGCTGATGATGATGATGATGATGACTATAGATTTAAGTGTAAACAGAGGCTAAAAATTCCGAATGACAAAACCATGAGCAACAATATTAACAATTCCAAAGTGGGTGAAATACAAGTTTATTTTAATAAAATTGGAACCTACAAAATCGAAAAGCTTATAAATTATGCGCGTAGGTGGACACCAGAACCAAAAGCTCTGTATGGCTAAGTAGGTTTTGTAGGTGTAAGGCTCAAGCTAAAAATATATTGTGAGGTGTCACGTAAAGAATCTGAGCGCTGCAATACAAATTGTGATTTTCTTTCGCATTTCTATCTGCAGTTAAATTTCTAAAGTTTTACTGGGTTAGCATGGGGAGTAAGATGATGATATATTTTTGAGTTCAAATTAGGTTTATGTTTTTGTCTCATATTTTACTCTAAGTTTTAAGGCCGTCACAGCCGACGAAGATACTATAATATTTCATATTAAGATAAAATATCGCTCACCATACAATTTTGAAATATATATTATCTTCGTGACTTGTTCGTCATTTGTTTAGTATGAGTAGCGATATTGAAATATTTTAAAAGATAACATGAAATATTATAGCATCTTCATCGTGAGTGACGGCTTTTACTCTCATTTTGTTTTACTTTTCTATTGAAAAAGTGTTATCTGTAGCGATTTTATGACCAGCTGGAAACACGCGTGTCTAGCCCGTCGAGTCCACTTAGGCAATAACCCGAAATGGGACATTGACTAGCTGAAATGTCATTTGATTTAGGTCATTATTGTTCTCTATTTAGGTAACTTGATATGATTTTTTGATAGGTACATACAGTTTTACAAGCCTAAAGATCAGTGGAAGAGTCCACGCGCTTGAACTGATCCATTTACAATGTCCGATACGATCGGTTAGTTTATAGGACATTGTGCGTAAGTCTCGATCTCAGATAAGCTGATACGGCGTTCGCCACGGCAATCAATTACTACCGCCTCCCTACACCCACGGTCTTTTTTTAGGGGCTATTGAATAGCAATACATTTTTATTGCTTCACCCGCCGCGAAAATTAAACACTCGTTACATACGATCGGAGATAAATGCGATTGTATTTAAACAAATAAAGCAATATATTACGCATTGTTTATTTAGGAGCTGGGACAATCGATTTTAATTAAAGTACCTATAACTGGTGCCTTAATAAATGCAATTGTTATTTTTAGAGATATAGGGGACGTATTATTCATGGTGTTAAAGTGTTTATTAAATATTGTTAAAAGTGTTGTAAGCACGTCAAATTATACAGACTCAGCTTTATTAAGAGATTTATTTTAACAACTACTTTTACTAAGGGGCCAACACTGAAATAAACAACTTTTACTATGGGGCCAACACTGAAATCGCGAAAAAAATATTAGCTGTTCCATACAAAAACTCCATCGACCTTGGGCAAAATGTATGAAACAGCTAATATTTTTTTCGCGATTTCAGTGTTGGCCCCATAGTAAAAGTCGTTTGTTTGTATGTACAGAATATGATGCCCTTAAAAGGATGCTAACTGATTAGAACTAACCCTGTATATTCAATATAATGATATTGATTCCTAAAATAAATCTCTTAATAAAGCTGAGTCTGTATAATGTTGTACATAGTATGTCATTAAAAGGATGCTAATTAAATAAATAATAATAAATATTGGGGGACATTTTACACACAGCGCCATCTAGCCCCATACTAAGCAAAGCTTGTATTATGGAAACTAGATAGCTGATAGGATACTTATATATATTATTTTTTTCGTAAATACATACTTATAATACATACTACACGCAGACACAGAACAAACATCTATGTTCGTCACATAAATTTTTGCCCTGGGTGGGGATCGAACCCACGCCCTACAGCTCTGAAAGCAGACATGCTACCAACTGAGCTAGAAGGCTGTCAAAATTATTAGAAAAAAAATTGATTAGAACTAACCCTGTATATATTTAACTTGTAAGAAATTACCGGAGACTATCACGATATAATAATGTTGGTGCTTCAAAATAATGACTTAATACAGGACTGGCAATGACTATTACAAATAAAACTATTAGACACAGATCCAAATAATTTACTTCCATATTTTTTCCTCAATTTTATCAATTAAAGTTAGCTATGTTGTTTTTGTATTCATCTATTCATTTGTTCATTTGATTAGACGTTAGAATAGAGAATTACCTAATGAACTTGTAATAAATACCCTGCTATCATAATATTGTACCCGCTACCCGCTATCATAATGTACCTAACACTACTTGTATTCTGCGTTAATACCTACATAATAAAATAAAATAAAAACTAAATGTATGTCTCACTGAATATTACCACTCAGGTACTTATACACCCATCAGCCAGAAAACGTCCACTGCTGGACGAAGGCCGGAGGTGTTACTATTATCCCCACGCTTGGCAGGCGGCTTGTGGATCGCAGAATGTTCACAACCGTTAACGGAGAGGACGCTGCTGCCCGTCCTCCGGTGGTTCTGGTTGCAGTTTTAGGACACCCACGTCCGGTATACTTATACATTATTGATTAAATATTAACTATATTATTCGCTTCGTGTACCCGAACGCAGGCACGGTGGCGAAACGAGTTTTTTTTTTTAATGCTTTCGTGCGGTGAGACTAGCGAGACGTTATCGCGCCTGCCTAGCCGGCAAGGTCCGCCTGCTCAGCCCATAACAGTAGCAGTTCCAGAATTATGAACTGGCGAACAAAATCCTGCACCGCAGTAGGTACTCGTATACTATGCTCGTCACTATGAGATATTAGACCATGTTGTTTTCAAAGCTTCATAGAGCGTAAATAGTATAACGTGACTACGACTTTACTAGAGCATCTTTGACTTTACCGTGATTTGCTTTGCTTGATTTCGACTGTAATTTAATTGAGGATATTAAATTATAAATCGATAATGTTAAAATTGGTAGATATGTTTATTGCAGAAATAATACTGGCCAAAGTGTGAACTATTACGATTTTGAAATAGCAACTTAGTTCCTTCCTCCTTGATAAAATTATGTCAAACTCAGCGGTCAAGTCAACATTGCTTTGCTATAGTCTTATGAGCTAAACAAAAGGGAAGGTAAAGGCATATGATATTTGAGCGTAGTTGGTACAAGGAGGTATGGGAAATGTGTACTACTAAGCCACATGCGTATGTGATATGTCCTGAATCTTTAGAACGTCAGCTTCCTCAAATGTCACGACAGTTCTGCACAAAGTATTTTTGACACAAGCTATAGGATAGATGACTGGTATTTTATTATTGTCCTATGAGAATGTGGCAGCTATATTTAGCTGATTAATGAAAACAAAATAAAAATCTGATCAAAAATAAGCAACTTATAAGCATTTTATTATCATGTTAGACAGAGAGGCGAAACGGCAAATCGTGACGTCACTTCTCTGTACGCCATATAAATTATATTCTGACAAGTAAGGCGTGACGTAATTTTTTGTTTTGGGGGAAAGGGACAGAGTTGTATCTACCAAAAACTTTAAACGCTTATATATCAGAACATAAATAACCGATTTAAGTTATGTTTTCCATAAACATACTATTACATATTACTATATGTACTTAAATTCTTCATCGAAGCTATTGGTTTCAACGATTTAAACATCAGTCATCTACCCTATTTTACCTATAATGTGCGACTTCTAACGCCCTAGGGCATAATGACCTAAGAGCCAAAAAGAAAAGAAACAAGAGCGATGAAGTTCGTTCGCAATGCACTTCCATTCTAGTAGCAAGCACTAAATTATACAAATGACATGCGAGATCCGAGACAAGCTCTAGCCTACTGCCAGCAATCTCAGACTTGGCCCGTAGTATTGAGTAGGGGAACCACAAGCGTGTCTTCTATACACAACCATTAGACTACCATGGAAAATTTTAGTTCCCCCATTTGACCAGCGCTGCAGTTAAGTAAGTCGTGCGTAGATCATACACGTATGATAAATAGGACCTTTTGTATTGGAAGCTTTCAAAGCAGAGGAAGTCGGTGTATAAATCATGTTTGTGTCAAGCTATGGACTCCGGACACAATTACAATGGCTGGCATCAATGGTAGATTTGCATAGAACGTGCCTATAAGTACGCATTTTTTTAAATAAATGGAGTAGATCGCTTCTCAGGAATAAAATAAGTATAAGATACACATACAAGTAGATAGGTACTGTCACAATGGCCTAGTACAAAATTAACGGAAGTGCCATATTATAAATACTTAATTATAACTGCGAGCCTAAACTGAAGTTCCACTATTAGTATATACCTATCCATCTACCGAGTCATCGTTATTACTAAACTAGAGGTCGACCGCGACTTCGTCCGCGTACGAAAGAAAATCGGATCAAAATTCATCACTTTAAATCATTCCAAGCAATTTTTTTTAGTTCCCTCCCCAACTCCCCCAACTCTACCGACTCTGCCAACTCTACCGACTCTACCGACTCTACCAACTCTACCAACTTTACCAACTCTACCAAATGGAACGGAAAAATCCTTTATTAGTACACCCCTACGCATCGAGACGAATACACCCTCCAAATTTCAAGTCTGTACGACCAGCGGTTTGGGCTGTGCGTTGTCTGTCAGTCAGTCAGTCAATCAGTCAGGACAGAGCCTTTTTTTATATAGATAGATGTCATGTATGGGACTCCTTAAAACAAACCAATGAACTCAAACTCAAGAATCTCTTATTATAAAAGTGGATTACTTATGAGTGAATCTGGTGAGCGACTTAAATATTTTCATAGTAATCTTTGGAGAGTTATATTTTCTTTAGCGATTAGTTTGCTCAAAAATAGCAAATGTAAAAATAGTAGAGACATGTATACAGTAGACTTAACTTTATAAAAAAAAACTCTAGGAAGGAAATACGGGAATACGTTTGTATGGAAAATCGGTCACCAGATTCTCCCTTAAATAGTTAATACTTGTAACTCGGCCGATAAAGACAAAAGAAGAGCTACTCCACGTTTAATAATTGAGTAAAGGTACGTGCACATTGTGCTGGGCCGCAGCGGAGTGGATCGCTTCGCAAAAATCGGTGCAGATCGGTTTTCTACGTTTATATGAAGTATCGCACGCTATGCCAGGCCTCAGCGGGTGGGATTATTGCGCGACGGATATCTAGATGCGGCCCGCCCCGCCCGCGCCACGCTGCGGTCCTGCATAGTGTGAGATAGTTCATATATGAAATGTAAGTAATTAAACATAACATACATGTCAGAGGCCTCCGGGCGGCACATTAACTCTGACACTAGGGCTGGCCACTCAGCCTATACGAACTTACTTACTTACTTTTAACATAACTTGAAATCGGTCAATGTGCTGCGGCTCGGCACGTCACTAATGTGCTATGCAAGCATTTTGCGTTACGATGTTCAACGGTCCGCCCCTCTGCGGCCCGGCATGATTTGCTCGAACCTTTGGCTACGTAGTACTATCACAGTAAACTTAATACTACAAACAGAAGACTCACTCCCATATTAAACGAGTCAAAACCAACGAAAACTACAATATCATACTTATAGCTACAATCATAAATTATATTCAGTGCAAGCTAATTTGTATTATATTTGTATGTCAGAACGTCTATAATATATTCTGTGGTACTCGTAAAGCCCCACGTTTATAAGGGAGTATGGTACTTAGCTATGGTGTAAAATTGACGCCAACTCGACGCGTCGCGTCCACCGTCATTTGCGAAGAATGCTTCCCGCTGCCGAGTTACTGCCATTCCGCGACATTATCATAGTCTGCACAAGAATTATCTAATTCTGGCTCCAGTAATTATGCTACGCTAACAATTACGTAATTGTTGAATTCGCAGTGCTAATATTTTCCTTCTTTCAGAGTAAAATGCAAATTAGTCTCAAAATTACTGCAATAACTTCCAAGGAACGGCTAAGCTTTATTTTTCTCAGTAACAAAGACAATGTCCGTATCTACGACCTAAAAGCTTAATGGCTTAATTAACTCATAAGTCATAAAATATTACTAAGATTTTTGATTAATAGGTTATTTTTTTACAAAAAATAAGTTTACCTTTATTACCGTATTATTATGCCCGTAATTAATAACCGTGAAGTATACTTCACCGCGGTATACCGCGAACAGTAACATTAACCTAAACGGATACACAGCTATAGGGATACATATTATGTCAAAAGTTCGAGATTCTTAGTACCAACCCATTACCAACTTATCCATCCATACTTACTTACCTACTCAACATTTTAAGTTCAAGGTGTATTTATAGTTCACATAACAAAAACTGCACACAGATCGAAAATAAGTTCGACTGTTATTGATTTTGGTGTCTTCGTTATAGTTCAAGGAACGCAACTTATGTCATAACGCAAGTTATGACATTGGCTTAGTGTTAACTATAACCTCAACGGAAGTAAGTAAATACTTCATGGAGTTACCTTTACATAACGACAGTACAAATAAGTTGTTCAAGTTTCGACCTTACTCTTGGAGGATAAGGTGTAAGTAAGCTCTCTGTGTATAATCAAAGACCTTACTAGACCAAAATACGTAACTTGCCAATCATGGTTTGCCAATTTCACTGGACATCATTTTTATTTTATTTAGATATCAACGTCCTATGATAAAAATAAAACGGATCCCATGTGGCATCTCTTCATGGGATCGGACCGGCATACACAGATATTACCTATCCGTAACGTAAGCTAGGTTATCCATTCAGGTACGCCTCATTGTGTAATCTGACGAACTAGCTTGTTCTTGTCCAGACATTAAACGCCATCTGAGGCCGTACCGTGAACAGCTTATTGCGGGACCGAATAGCTGCCGACGCTGCGCGACCGCTAACCGTATTGCGAGGCGATAAAATTTACAGTCGCACAGCGTCGGCAGCTGAGCCTATTCGGTCCCGGAATAATCGTTCATGGTACGGCCCCTGGTCAGGAAAAGTCCCTACAAAGCTAAGTGATTAACCAAAACTGCTCGGTAAACGCTCATTATTTTATTTATAACATTAAACATTAACATTTAATTTCCTACCTTAAAATACGAAAGCAAAAGCTGAATTTTAAGCAAAAATTACGAACATTTTGTTTCGGGACTTCACTGTTTTACTTTAACAGAATAGACATAAAACAAGGGTAAATATAGTTGCCCAGATAATATCTAGAAATTAGCTCCGCCCACGGAAATCGAAATAGGAAATTAATAGCCGATTCCATATCGGACGTCCCGCTGCCTGACCTAAGTGCACAAAGTCAATGCACTATTGAAATTTATCGTATCCTGCAAATATACCGCCTCAGTGCCTGGAGGCGGTCGACGACCTAGGAACAGCGTTGGGGTACCTATATACCATAAGTACCTAGGTTTAAGGTGCGCGGGCAGGATAGCACGATGAACCCGGATGCCTTTGCATTTATTACAGGCACTTTGTTATTGTATTCTTCACAGCACATCATCACATAGGTATATTCCCAATGATGTATTGTGGTTCTTGACTTGTTGTATGATATTCCCATAAAGATTAATAGTTATGAAGGCTGTCGTAATGTTCGTTTTAGCCTGCATTTCAAAGTGTGGTATAAAAGACTTTTTGCCAGTGTATTGGCTTGACAAGTCTGCAGGGCTAACATGCGCACCGCGAGAAAATTTTGTCGTGTCTTTATGTCGTGCGAAAACGAGACAAACTTATACAGATTCGTAATTTTGTCCTGTTTTGTAGAATCGAGAAAATTTTCTCGCGGTGCGCATGTTAGGCCTGCTGGGCAAGTCTGACCCCACTCCAACGACGGCCAAGCCGAGTCTCGTACCGTCTGAGGTGCCCTTGAGCTAGTCGCCTATAACCTAAACTAGGCTTAGCGCCATTTGCGCTTGCCTAAAGTCCGGTGACGCTGTAGAGGCCATCTGAGGCCAACAGCATCAGTCATTCAAAAAAAAAGTATTGGAACTTGATATTGCTTTAACATTTATAAAAAACTTATTTTGAATACAATCTAGTCATGAGACTAGCGAGACGTTCGCCTGGTGTTAAGCGTCACGCCTGCCCATAACATAACATAATTACCTTAGATTAAAACCAACAGATTCACAGTCATACCAACCTTAAAATATTATTATGTAAGTAACTCTGTCTGTATAATATATGTATGTGTGAGCTTTTCTCGATCGAACTGCTTGGTCGATATTGATGAAATTTGTTATAGGCATGGCTGAAACTGGAGAACGACTTGGTTATTTTCAATCATCTCTAGAAAGACATCACTCCTTTTTACGGCCAAACGGTTGAACCAATCTCAATGAAAATACTTGTACCAGATTTGAATGGGGACTGGGCTTAGTGCCTTTTTTTTAACCAGACTAGTTTTTTTTTTCTGTGCATGAGTCTGAATTTATAGAACTTAACAATGTGATAAAAAAAAATTGCCCTGCATTTTTTTTTCTAAATTATCAAAAACGATAGTATGGTAAGAAATCATAATTTTTTTAAAGTCAACACTGGTAGAAAAACAATCCAGAAAGCAGCAACACTTTAAGACAGGTAATTTTTGAGGCAAGTGATATAATGTAGTGGTGCGTGTCTTTTCGTGTTGTTTCCAAAACTCCGAAGAAGCTTGTAGTAAACTTGCCACGACTTTACTAGGGCATGATTGGACTTGACTGTGACTTACTGTGTGTGACTTGGACTGTGACTACGACTCATTTAACTGCAGAAAGAAGGATCGAAGAAGAAATATGTATTCGGCTAGCTAAGGACTAGTATCCATGGCCAGGAACTATTAAAAACAACAAAAAGGTCATTTTTGAAGTTTAAAGCGTAGAGATGAGTTACATTATTAATAAAATATCGATGTTGATAAAAATGACGACATTAAGTAAAAAAAAGTTAAGAATGTTTATAAAATCTGTTGAAAAACCTTGGCATTCTATCACTAGATTATGTACCTATCAATAAGTAGCTAACTTGAACTAGATTTAAATATATGTTTACTGTAGTAGTTTGAATATATATCAGATACTTACAACAGTATCATTATAATGCAATGGACATTATTGAGCGCTGAGAATTTGGCATTAAATTTAAGAATGGACTGCACATGAGGTAATTGAGAATAAGTACAATTAGTTTTTACGATCACTAACTATATTTATTTATTTTTACTGGATATTGTTTTGTATAACTATCCTATTCTGCTTTTAGGTAGCTGATGGAGATCACATTTGTCAAGAATGCTTCGACCATTTGACTAAGGAAATGATGAACAGAAACAAGGGCAACATTGGCAACATAAAAATTAAAACAATCAAACTGGCGTTTTAAAATCTCTCTTGCCACCTTCATCCACGGATTACATAAATAAGACGTACCTTTACATATAATAAACTATTGTAAGCCTGCGTGGTAGCCTAATCGGGAGTCCGCTCGAATTGAAATCATTAAGTCGCGGGTTCAAGCCCAAGCCCGTACCGTTAAGCTTTTTGGAGATAATGTGCGGATTTTCCTACCACTGGCTTTTCGGTGAAGGAAACACATTTTTTTTATAAGTTCAGGTGACGCGACGAGCAAGACGTTCGCCGGATGGTAAGCGTCACGCTTGCTACTAACAGTATATCAGTGCCAGAATTCTAAAATTGGTAATACAATCCTGCGCCGCACTGTACTTACTATACTATAGTTACTACGCTCGTCACCCTGAGATATTAAATGTTAAATCTCATCATACCCCAGTAATTTCTCTGGTCACGAGGATCCTATATAGGTCTGGAGAAGAAATTCAATGATGCATGTGAATATACATCAACCCGCAACTTTACTGGGCTAATGTGGTGGGTTTGGCCCTCCGTGGTTTGGCCCACGGAAAAGCGAAAGGTCATGTCTTTGCATCGTAAGTATTATAATCCAAAACAAGTGTTCTTTCGAGTATTAATGTATAAAATCTGTAGCGTTTATTCATCGAGTGCTACATGAGTGTGGCAAGTGATAATAATGCCATGAAACTAATAGTCTTTTCGTTTTGGTTTCAAAACACGAAGAAGCTTGTATAGTAACGTTGCCACGACTTTTCTATGGCATAATTGAACTTGACCGTGATTAACTTTAACCCGTGATTTACTTTGTGTAACTGTGATGAGTAACAACTACTAAAAACAAAAACACTAGTTTAAGAAAATAATAGAATGCAGTGACATTATTTTCCGTGTTCCCGCCAAAACTCCGACATAATTTATGTCAATATTTTTTTTTTCTTAGTTCTTGGCATCGCACGTTGTGCCTTTTGCCAGTGTCAAGTTTATGATTTTTTCAAGTATTTATATTAAAATCAAGTCAAATATGTCATGATATCACAGTCAGTCACACGAAATTAGACATAGTCGAGTCCAAGTCATGCCCTAGTAAAGTTGTGGCGACTTTACTATGAGCTTCTACGGAGTTTTGAAAACAACACAAAAAGACATGTTTCACCACATTATATCACTTGCCCACACTCGTGCATGTAATTCAACACTCAATGAATAAAACACCACCATTTTTAATCATTAATTCGCGAAAATACACAAGTTTAAGAAAATAATAGAATGCAACGACATGATTTTTCCGTGTTCCCGCCAAAACTGTTTATGTCAATTGCCAACAGGGTATTTTATAAATCCGTTCCGTTACGCATTCGTTTCTTGAATCCGTTCCATTTTACGAAAAAACAATAAAATCATTATTTGCTTTTTTTTTAAATCAGCACTTTAAAATTTTTTTTTAAACTTGGATGGTAAAATGTACCTATTCAAAAATATGTAGTACCTTTTCTAAGTATTAGACTTAGTAAGTTTAGAATCAATATAAAAAATAGAGAATAAAATAAACCCAGTAGCGCCTCAGTAAAAAAAACAAGAAGCAAATTGAATGCGCTGCTCTCGATCTATTAAAGATGTTAAATTGCATTAAATTGATAAGTATCAAATAATATATCAAAGTTCTTGACAGTCAATAGGTGCGCCGAGCTATAACAATATTTCACGGCGGAGGCATTAATGTAATGATGGCAATACCGCGTTAGAGCATAAAATCACATGAAATGCGGAGCCCGGACGGACGCTCCTGCCTTCGATACATGAGTTTTTGTTCATTTAAGTATCAACATAATTTATAGCAGATACGAGAAGGAACTTAGCTTTGATATACTTAGGAGACAGAATATCTAACAGTAATAGGCATTTAGGCATCATTACTGGAACCTGGGTATGTCCTTAAACTGCAACCGGAGGACGGGTAGCAGCGACCTCTTGGTTAACGGTGGTGAGCATTCAGCGATCCCAAAGCCGCCTGCCAAGCGTGGGGATTATGGCAACCTCTCCCTATTAAGGGGAAAAGGGGTGAGCGCTTCTGCATACAAACGTATTCTCCTATTTTCTTCCTGGATAATGCCTCTGACAGTTTCTGAAAAAAACGAAACGACAGAGACACGTCTACAGTAGACCTAGACATTACAAAAAACAATTGATTGCTCTAGAGGCATTATCCAGGGAGAAAATAGGGGAATACATTTGTATGGAGTAGCGCTCACCCTATTCCCCCTTAAGGGGAGGCCTTCGTCGAGCAGTGGACGTCTTATGGCTAACGACGACTGGGAGACTGGGAGGTCTTCCCGGTCGCCCGGAGCGACAGCTTGAATCGATTCAAAAAACAACTTTAAATATTAACACCCTAAACTAAACTAAAGAGAAAGCCACGCAAATCCGTTGCGTAAATGAACTTTTTTTTTATGTTTATAGGCTTGCCTTTGACAGCCATCTCGTCTGATGATATACGAAGATGCAGTCTACGATGGAGCACGCTTGCCTAGAAGAAACCGATTCACTTGCGACTTAATGACACCCAGATTATAATTATCGGGAAACACCCACTCGGGCAGCGCATTCCACTATTTAGCAGTTGGAATAAAGAAAGTGGAATCAAACCGAAAAAAACAAAAAAAAAAGATGAACTTACGTGAAATGCGACGTCATTGTATAGTATTTAGTGATAGTGACAGGTATACTACAGAAAACCGGTTATTCCTAAAGCACTCCTTTTCTTCCTACTAGATACCTATCTATGTAGTTCTTCCTATAATGTACAGTATGTAGGTACTTGATAACTTACCTACTTGTCAATGTATTTTTTTACTAACGTTACTGATTGTTAATCGTAAAAGCATAATAATTATTAGAAATGTCCAAATACTACTCAGCGCATGCAAAAATATCCTAATCTTGAGTCCAATAAACAGAGCAAACCTAAAAAGTACATCTAACTTTTTTGATCGGATAACGTCACCTAGGTAGGTCACCTATGTGTAATAGTTTAAAGTACCTACCTACCTGCCTTGCTACCTTCTAGCTCTGCGGTCAGCTACCACTTACGACACTCTGGTAATGATTGTGGTTAGTGAACATTTAAAACGCATCAAAGTTAACGTCAAATCCTGTAAATCTAGACAAACGTAAGTATTTCCATAAGCACAGGTCATTTAGAAGCCAGCGATTGTTCCACATTATAATCAGAACCACACAAGGAATAAAGAGGAAACTATGCAGGTACGTTTTTCGTTCATCCCTAAAAAATCTCATAAGACATATTTTTGTATGGGCTCTGAATATTTTTTTATAAGTTGTACTTGCATACGAATAGATATATTTTTGTCGTGGTAGAACTCTAATGCAGAGTCCGCCTGTGGAACTTCCACACCTTTGCCAGTTATTCAACCGCCAAACAGTAGTGTGCAAGCATTATTGTGTTCCAGTTTGCAGGGCAATGTTACCAGAGAAATTACTGGGTATGAAGAGATTTAACATCTAATATCTCAGGGTGACGAGCGCAGTGCAGCGTGCGTCGCAGGATTGTGTTCGCAAGTTCATAATTCTAGCACTGCTACTGTTAGTGGCAGGTGTGACTCTTACCACCAGGCGAACCTCTTGTTCGTCTCGTCACTTGAATGTATTAAATAATAAAATATATATAAAGTTGTTAACATTTAGATGTTTTAAAAAAAAAAAATATTTACAGGCTTGCGTTTGACTGCCATCTCGTCTGATGTTAATCGAAGATCTAATGTATCTTATATAATCTTTAAACACGTAAGACCTATGCTATGCTATACAGCGTGGCGATACGGTGTCGACATTAAATTAACACACGTGTAGGGTAATGATCAGTAACCATAAAAATTATGTTAAATAAAAACGGGGAAAAAACACATGTTCAGATGTTCATTTGGTCCAACATCGATGAACTTTTTGTATCTGTTTATTTTAGCGAGTTTTTTTTACATTATTTTTATGGTTACCTACCCTACACGTGTGTTAATTTAGTGTCGGCATCGGCATCGTAGCGCCACGCTGTATAGCTTCCTTGTTTTATGCATTCGAACGACGAGACGAACGAGACGTTCGCCTGGTAGTAAACGTCACGCCTGCCCATAACCTGCATAACAGTTCAAAACTTGCGAATACAATCCTGCGCCGCACTGTACTGCGCTCGTGACAATGGGATAAATAGATGTTAAATCTCTTCACACCCCTTGGAGTATCTAGCTCTCTCTTTATATATAATCAAAGTCAAACCCAGTAATTTCTCTGGTAACATTGCGCTTCAAACTGACACACAGTAAGACTTGCATACTACTGCTTGGCGTTTGAATAACTCGCAAAGGTGTGGTACTTTCCCAAGCGGAATCTACAGTGTCCTACCACTACAATGTACCTCTTGAAGTTTCTTTCATAGGCATCTCTAGCTCATAGTTGACACTTGAACCCACGCCCTGCGATGAGCGAACCAAACGTGCGAATCTCTGAGCTAACATCGCTACAAATTTTATTTGTATGAACGTAGATACTTTTTTTTTGTATGGATTGGCGAATTCATATACAGGCTGTTAGTTTGAACACCGTTATCTTTCTAGGATTTCATTGTACTCATCATTATGAACAACTTTTACTATGCGGGGCCAACCTAGAAATCGCGTAAAAAATATCTGCTGTTCCATACATTTTGTCCAAGATCGATGAACCTTTTTGTATGGAACAGCTGTTTTTTTTTCGTGATTGTACGGTTGGCCCCACAGAAAAGCGAAGGCTCTACTCTTTTCATAATGATGAGTACAATGATATAGTAGAAGGATAACGGTGTTCAAACTCACACCCCGTATTTTTTATAATACTCTTTTTTTTAAATTATCTATTGGACTGTTTAACATTTTATAATTTTAATGATATTTTAATTGACATTTAAATTTTTACTTAATTTTAATATTTTACCTTAACTGTATTATTCCATTCAAATCTTTATTATTGTATCCGTTTGACCTACCTAATATAACGCAACATTGTTATAACGTGAATAAATAATCTGAATCTGAATCTGAATCCGCGCGCCGCTCCATTGAAATTGTTCTTGTTGAAAAGATATCCTCACCTCACGATGTTTACTTCACCGAAAATCCTGCCAGTGGAATATATAATTTTATGGATAAAATATCGATGGATAAATCAACATTGAATCCGTTTTATCATTGCTCCAAAATTTATTTAGCATGAAAGTACCTTCTAGTTTTGTCAATAAAAGAATCTCGCCTTTTTTAGGGTTCCGCACCTCAAAAGGATAAAAGGAACCCTTACAGGATCACTTCATTGTTTTAATTCATATCGCTAGGTTATTCTAATTCCTATATGTATATTTAAGCGCAGTAAATAACGGGAGCCCAGTAATGATAGATACACGTACATAACGATAATGTAAAGCATCAGCTTTCGCTGAAATGACGGTAGCCTCAAGGCCGTACACCGTTATAATATAACTGGATACTGCATAGATCATTCTGAACCTGGTCTTAGTCTTACGGTTACCTAACCGCTAAGGGCGCCTATAGTAAGGTAAAACCACATACTCGTATATGTGATGTAACTTCTTTTTATTTACAGTAAATACTTGACAGCTCGGAGGAACTAGCTCTCTATATAATCAAAGACTTGACAGTATCCGTTAACACTTCATTATGAAATACCTTAGTACCTACCCATAATTATATACTTGCTAGGTACACGGGTATTAGCACGCTAATAGGCTAGTGGAATTATTAACGTCGTAGACGCGGATATTCAAATTCAAAATGATGTGGCTACCCATGTAGCGCATTGTTTAATGCATCATATAATGCACGTTAATTATTTCGATAACTAGACGTAAGGCGTCACGCAATGTAATGTATGAATTGAACAGAATGCTAGGAGATTATTCATATTTTAGTAAGACCAGAAACATACAATTTTGGGAGCCGTGTCTCTGTCCCCAGTCCAAACCATCAGGCTGTCTGGAACTTACTTGGCCTAGAAATTCCATTAATTGACTTGAACTTGGCTTCAATTTCGAATACCTGGATGACATCTTCATATTTTCTAATAATTTTGTTTTAAAAACCAAACTACAGAACCGATTTTGATAAAACCACATCTGAAGCATTACCTACCAAACAAAAAAAAAAGAATCATCAAAATCAGTTCATAATTGGCGGAATAATCGCGTAACATACATAAGTACATACAAAAAAAACATACCGTTGAATTGAGAACCATCTATGTTGAAGACGGTTGAAAATAAAGAATAAATAGGTAGGCATAATGTTCTTCATTCTATAATGTATTTTGATACCTCTCACAACGGTTCCATGGTGTAATGGTTAGCACTCTGGACTCTGAATCCAGCGATCCGAGTTCAAATCTCGGTGGAACCTGTTCTTTTTGCTTTGCTTTTTCATTGCGTTATTTGACATACCTAGTTACTATTATGTCAATTATTTTGATTATTGGGCATAGTTTGCTAAAAGCAGGATATAATAAGAGAGAGAGATAAAGCTAGATCCTCCAAGTAATAATGTATTTTCTTTAGACTATCCTAAGGTGGTGGTTGCCTTGGCAACGAAATTGTGAACAAATATCTGTCAAATTCCCAATTCCAACACTGCGAATAGGAACTGGGATTAAATACTGTGTTTTAGAAAAAATATAACATTACCTTGCAATTTTAAGATCATCGTCATGCAACCAAATAAGTTAAAAATATTAATGATAGGACCTACAGATGTAAGTACTTACCTAAGTGATTATCTATGTTATTCGTGTTTCTTATCACTATCTCATAAACTTTTATTTGAGATACAGTACCTACGCCTATCAACAGTCAATATAATATTATCATAGTGGTTGTTTTTATTAGTGTGGCAAAACTCAGTTAGCAAACTTTATATCTGAGTCAATGAACATCGAAGAAGCAGGCGCTCCGAGACCGACTCAAGGCGTGAGGATTGTCGAGTTTGAACTATCCAATCTCAATGTCAATGGGAAAACCACTAACGTCGATATTGAGCTGTGGGACTGCAGTGGAGATCATAAGTTTGTATATACTACTTAAAATTAATTTTAGAATGCACTACAACACAAGACTGTTTTTAGCTATGGCCTGTTCCCGTTCCCTCTTTGTCTAAAAACGCCCTCTCGTGGGAGTCTTTTGAACTACTATGTCCATTCGCTAGCTATGCCCGAAGATGACAAAAAATATACATAGGACGAGGAATGTTTACTGCGCATTACCTTGCCTACATAGACGAAATCGCAGCGATGCAGTCGGATAAAAGATTAGAAATTAATAGGGGGGCGCCACTATCGCTTTTTTTGTTTAACCTGTGTTGTAACCTGTGTTTAACTGCTGGGCAAAGGTCTCCCCATTATTTTTCAGCTGTCTCGATCTTGTGCCAGCGCCTTAGATCTTCTAACTAAAGGTCTAAGGCCAGCGCCGCACAATCTTTTTTAATCTTTACGTGTTAGTCGCGCGATTGTGACGGAGGGCGACCTCGGGGCAGGGGTACCCAATCCGTTTTCCCACCGGCCATTGCCCACCTGTCCGGGTGTATTCGGCTAATGTGGCTCGTCCACTCCCATTTGGGCCTGGCTATCGCTTTTAGTTCTAAATATTAGCGACCCTGCCTAGTAAGTCTGGGAGATTCACAAGAGCTCCAGTAAAAAATATTTATACATACAAAAAATATATTTTTCAAATTTCAATTTAACGGAAGGGTAAGTATGTACTCATCATTATGAACAACTTTTACTACGGGGCCAACCCCAAAATAGCGAAAAAATATTCAGCTGTTCCATACATTTTGTCCAAGGTCAATTAAGTTTTTGTATAGAACAGCTGATTTTTTTTCCCGCGATTTTAGAGTTGGCACCATAGTAAAAGGTGTTCCTAATGATGAGTACATACATACCCTTCCGTATTGTTGAACCTTTTTGTTACACATTGTATAAATAATAAAATAACCAAAACAGGACACAGATAGGTGCCTCCGCTCCGGTTCGTTCCTGGTGCAGAGGATTGCCATTGCCATTCAACGTGGGAACGCGGCGAGTGTGATGGGCACCTTTGCACCGGGAATGGTCAGGGGCGGGTTATTTAATTAGTTATTAGGTTATTTATAAGGTTTTTGTATAGACAAAATTGACATTTGTAATATTTTTAATTGACTATATTTTCAAACGCAAAACATTTACAATTGATTTAGCAAATATATTCTTTAAGAAAATTAAAAAAACAAAAGACTAGGTACCTATAATGCAAAATGCTATCCCAAAGAGATACAAGAACGCATCAACGTGATTATGGAGATACTTAGCTTATTTTCCGGAATAGCATACCTATAGGCTACTAAACTTTTTATCGTCATCGCCCTTTCCATCATCACGCGGGTGAAACCGCAGAGCGCAGCTAGTCAGAAAATAAAAAAGTTTCGTTGAATGCGAAAATAGGTAACACTGTTTCTCTGTTTGTTACATTTTCGTCTAAACGGCTAAACCAATCGTGACGGAATTTGAAATGACAAAATATGCGTCAGAAAGACGGATCGGGTGACGGTGTTATAACCACAGAGATGTTACCACGTCACGATCTCTATCATCCGAGACTAATGCAAGTCAACTAAAATAATGCAAGGTGGTAACACAAAGAGACGAAGACGATAATCAATATTATGTTTGTCGAAAAGCTAATAGCACTTCGTTCCCACCGTTTTCCCACCCGCATTGATACCCATTTTAATTATTTTCGTTGCATGCAATTACGCACACAAACACATAGCGAGCGAGCTCTTTTCGAGCTCTTCTGTACCTTGAATAGGCGTGTGGCCTAAGGTTTAATTTATGACAAATAACAGGCTTAGTGATGAATATAACTAAATACATTACACATATTGAAAAAATAAATTGTATTGGCTGATAAATCTCTGAGATATGAGCGTTTAAAGTTTTAGGTGGGGATAGAGAGGGGATGCTCTATCCCTTTCTCGCAAAGCACGTGTTAGTATAGCATTTGTATGCCGCGCCTGAGGCTTGACGTCATAGCTCAGTATAGCGCGCTCTCAGTCTAGCTTGAAATTAAAATACTTAGAACTTATTTATTTTTGAATTATTTTAAATTTTGTTTTCGTTGATAGGCTCTATTGATGATCAGCTTTTTTATGAAGTAATAAAAAAATTGTAGTCATCATGCCGAAGAAACCGATTATCCCCGTTGTCCCCACCTGCTTGTAACACAACTTTTTAATTGATTCTCGTAAAGCAGTGCCGTTGTCTCTTTGTACCCTGACTGCTTGTTAATATTATACCCGCACTGACGTTACCACTTCACTGTAACTATAATATATTATTTAGAAGAAACCGAGTCAAATGGCAAATGCCCAATTATGGCCGTGACTACAACCTGTTTCGAGAGCTGGATCAGCACCTGATGGCAACGGGAGAGGCCTTCATCCAGCAGTGCACGTGCTCTGGCTGAGGATGATGCTGATGATGAAATATGTAAAAAGGTCTGAACTAAAGTCAGTTTATATGTTTAAAAAACCCTACAGATAATACAGGTACCTAGTAAAAAGCCGAAAGGAGCTCATTCCTCAACGTAGGACCAAGTTTACTGCCCAAAAGGCAATTTTTTTTCACATTCAACCGTTAGTGAGGTATATTATACGTTGTAATATACCTCAGGCTCATTTGTATTGTAGTATAGTTCCTAAAAAGTGCCTAGTAATATAATGCGTTCTTTTAGTCCGTTCTACGTAACCAACACTTAGGAATTTGACAAACATCATTTAGCACCGC
The DNA here is from genome assembly GCA_905404285.2 of Erannis defoliaria. Lineage (NCBI taxonomy): Eukaryota > Metazoa > Arthropoda > Insecta > Lepidoptera > Geometridae > Erannis > Erannis defoliaria. The sequence goes on along the minus strand of FR990080.1, from coordinate 11,054,053 downwards.
AAAACGATGTGTCATAATTATAACCATACTTAACTAATTAGCCAGCTCATTTGCCCCCATTTATAACATCGGTAATTAACTGCATAGGGCATAGAATAGCTGCAGTAATCCATACCTAATTAATTAAGCAGATAGTATTATTATTTTGTCTACCTAATGCATAGTGTAAGTACCTAATTAGGTATAACTCGTAACTGTAAAACTTTTTGAACTATTGTAGGTAACAACCGTGCCAAAACCGCCTCGTTACGATATTCGCACGTTTGCTTAGACATGCAGTAGGCACCTATGAATTTCGATCATTTAATTTATAATTTTTATAAGTGACGAGACTTTCACCTGGTGGTAAGCGTCACGCCTGCCACTAACAGTAGCAGTGCCAGAATTGTGAACTTGTGAACGCAATCCTGCGCCGCACTGCACTGCGCTCTTCACCCTGAGATATTAGATGTTAACTCTCAGTAATTTCTCTGGTTGGAACAAATTAACCAAACCTATAAATATCAAAATGAAAACATTGAAACTTTGACAGTTACTTGTGTTACCTCACTCGCTCACTCATCAATCAGAAGACGTTCACTCCTGGACGAAAGCCTCCCTCTTAACAGGGAGGGGTTGCCACAATCCCCACGCTTTGCAGGCGGCTTGGGGATCGCAGAATGCTCACCACCGTTAACCGAGAGGACGCTGCTGCCCAACCTCCGGTGGTTCTGGGTGCAGTTTTAGAACATACCCAGGTCCAGGGTTGCGTTACCTACCTGCCTATAATGATAGCCAGCACTTTCGATCAAATGGAGGTAAACCTACAACAAAAATAGACCGTAGATTACTTTATTTACTTCTGTTTAGAAATATACCTACACTAAGGTAGTTTTAGCGAGACAACTGTCCTACTAGCCTGCTACACTAGCTGCGTCCCGCGGTTTTACCCTCGACTTTTAGTTCTGCAGGAGAAGTATCCCATATCCATCCCCATAATGCACACTACCGGCATGCCAGATTTCATCAAGATCGCTTCAGACGTGTAAAGGTAACAGACAGACATAATTTGTGTTGTGATTTTACAAGTGCGAGTATGTATGCAAGTGTGTATGTTTCAGATTTGAATCCTGCTGGCCAGCTCTCAGGGTTGGCGTTCAAGGAGTGATTCTAGTATGTTCTCCAAACACATTACAAGCTGCTACTAGAGAGATGGAGCTTCTATACAATTACTTTGTATCCCAGTCTAAGTTATCTGCGAAGCAATGCGTTCTGTTCTACAACTGCACTGAAGCTGATGATAACGATGACACGGATTCTTTGACCCTGTGTACGTGTGTGAGAACAATCTAATACATACATTTACCTAAGTACCTAAAACTTGATTCACACAACATGGAGGCACGCGTCATGACCTGACCTAGTGGGTTAGAAAATATGCAATATCGATGTCGCTTTGCGAACTTTGAATGTTCATTTTCATTAGCGTACGTTCCTAGTAATTATTATTTAATTTAGGCCGTCTACAGCTACTAATTAGAAAAGGAGATAGAAATATATCAGTCTCTCTCTTTCTCCCGTCAGACGAACCGCTGGTACGGCCGGACCAAATATCCGGACGTCTGTTAGGGATCCGATTGTAAATCTGGCTGCATAAACATTCCACTGCTGGACATATAGGCCTACCCTCAAAAGGCGATTGGTCCATATTCAATTCACCACGCTGGCCTAGTTGCGGGTTGGTGGATTCAGAGGTAGGATAGCTTCAATATAGCTCACACGGCTCAGTACTCAGTGGTATATTTTATTATCTATGTCCAGGCCTGGTTATGAGAACCATAAGGGCCTTAGATATTTAAAACAAGGCCAAGTGTGAGGAACATGGTACCCCTGAATACTCCCATACCCCCCCCACCATGGTACCGTACCCCTCTGCAGATCTTTCTAAGGACTATCCGGTATTAACATTGAAATTAAATGTGAACTAACCCTAGCATATAAAACTAGAACAAATTGAACTTGTACTGGTATTGCAAATATAATATTATAATCTAGGTACTTATTTTTATTCAGATTTTTTATTATTTTCAGCTCCAACATTCTCAAAAGTTTCTCGTGTCGCGATTAACCTCAAGTCTGGAGGCAACCGCCTGAAGATTGATTTTTCAAACTACGTGACATCGGTTTTACAGTCAATAAATAAAGATATTTGAAGGGAATGTTTTTCTTTTAACACTGCTGTCGTCGTCAGCCATAAAACGTCCACTGCTGGACGAAGGCCTCCCCCTTAATAGAGGGGTGTTGCCATAATCCCCACGCTTGGCAGGCGGCTTGGGGATCGCAGAATGGTCACCACCGTTAACCAAGAGAACACTGCTGCCCGTCCTCCGGTGGGTCTGGTTGCAGTTTAATGCAATGTGAGTAGTGCATTATGAGTTTGAAAAAATAACTTTTTAACAAAAATAGGTTTGTAATACTTTTTAGTGTTTTATGCATAGGACGGATAGAATATTCTATACTTACTTAAGTAGGTACCTATTCCTACCACTATTATAGTTTCTAGATTAGTTTCTATAGTTAGTAGAATCGCAGCTTCGCAGGCGAATAAATTTTTATCAGCTAAATCAAATGATCAAATGCGTAAAGATCTATTGCATTTTATACTTGTACTAATAATAAGTAGGTAACTAATTATTGCTAAACTAAAACTACCTAATCGTGTATGGTATTTTTGTATATGCGGCGACGAATGTCATATATTTTGTAATCGATCATATGAGTGACAAGTCTTTGTTGATAAATTTTTTTAAACCCAGCCTGGGCGCTTTCCAAGCGCGGAGATTATGGCTATCCCTTCCTTTTAAGGGGGAGGCCTTCATCCAGCAGTGGCCGTCTTCTGGCTGACGATGTGATATAGTAGAATTATCGATAAGCTAGTATGGTTTGTCTCTTCATTGTAAAAAAATCCCCATGAAGTTATTATGTACTACTGGGACTTACCAAGTTTCAACTTACCAATGATATTTTATCGCCCTTTCTCATGTAGCATTCGTATACGGAAATTATCTGAAAATCATCCATTTCATTTGCCACTGAAATAAAGAACATATACTTACTCAACAAACAAAATAAGTAGCAATCATTCAGGTACCTACTATCCTCTAAAATAGTTTACCTATCTTAGGCCCAAAACCTACCTATAAAACATGACACGTGATCTCGCAAATCTACATAAACAGGATCCTTAGAAATTAGTAACAACCTTAAAGAGCAATCACTATATTAAGTATACAGTATATTAACAAAAAAAACTTATTTTTTAATTTGCACTATTGAAACACATGTAATCTTTTTGATACATTTTGCAGAGGCTTTTATAGATGCTGATGACATTTTTTCTTAGCCAATTTCAAAGTCATAGAACAAGTTGTTTGTTAATGCTGTATACGTGAGTCGGTGATCTTATAAGGTTGTTGGCTAATTACGGATTGCGTTTATAATTTAGAAGTGTGACGAATGTTAGGTTACGCTTGGAAAATTGACAAGTAACATGTCACATCGCATAGATAGGTATCGGGCCTTAGGTTTCAATGCAAAGTGCATGCTCTGTAATGATTTTGCCTTGTGATGTCAAAAATACCTCATAATGCAGAGAACATTTCCAACTAAGCAAATGTTTTGGCAAACGATAGCATGAATCCAATTTCTAGTAGAATCCCAAAATGGTGATTGGATATGAAATCAAGATAATACCGTGTTAATAATATAAACATGTTTATTTTAAGCTTGAGTGGTGTTTACTAACGATTTTATCTTATACAGCCATAATATTCCATGTACATTTAAATCTCGCATTTCGAAGTAAACCGATATGATAAAAGTAATATTGCTTTTATACTGTAAGAAACACGTTACTACATTTTAATACAATAGCTTCTTTAGCTACTTGAGTTTAACAAATGTTCATGTCACTTAAAATTATATAAACACGACCTCAATAGCCTTATCTCAAAAGATCGAAGGGCCAACAGAACTAATGCATTGAAATATTGAACTGATTAATAATTATAACGATCGTGAACTCGCGCTCAGTCTTAAAATATTTGGCTCTTACAAATGAGTACTTTCACCTTATGACGTTACTACAAAATTACTTATTAACAATATTTTCAAGATACTGAAATAGATCAAACGTACTTACTAATCAATATTTACAGAACCTACTGCAGACGAGACCTAACCGAGACTGAAACTAACTATAATATTATACTAGTCTAAGTCTACGATAATAATTATAATAAACTTTATAAAACGACCGTACTTAACTACAATATAAGTCTGTCATTGATTTAATTATCACCTCTATCACAATAAGTATCATGTGGAAGGGTACTTCTATACAATAATTTAAAAACGAAAATAAATTACAAGTTAGTCTAATAGAAGAAAAAAGTTTACTGCATAAATCACTCCTAGCTCCTATCATGTTTCCAATTTCCACGATCATTAAAGTTCTTTTGGTTTCTGTTCCCCCTACCACCACGATTCCACCGCTCGTTATTGCCACGGCCGCGATGACCTCCTCGGTTTGGAAACCTGGGAAAATTCTGTTCACCTTCCATAAAATTAAAATCATTACCAGGACCTGGGCCATTAAAAGGCATGTTACCGAAGTTATTAGGGCCACCAAAATTATTAAAATTATGAGGCATATTAGGAGCTATCCCTAACAATCCAGGCGTGGGTCCGCCTCGTGGGTCGGACATCGTTGAGTTGAAGTTATGCATGTTACCCATGTTCATATTGTTCATTCCTCCCATTCCCATTGGAGGCATACCCATCATATTCATGTTACCAGAATCCATCGGACCAGAAGCGCCACTAATATTAAAATGACTTGGACTAAAATTAGCTGGAGTTTTGAGTAAGGCTTCCTTGGGTTTTGGTAAATAATTGAATTCACCGTTTTCGTTGAGAGAAATTCCTAAATTCGTAAATATGCTACACAATATTGAATTATTTTGGACAGAATTGAGATCAAATTTCTTTCCAGGTGTCTTGTCTTGATGATACTGTTTGATCACTTGTGTAACTGGTGTTAAATGCTGGCTGACAAAAATTTTCTGTGTGGAACTTAATTCTTTGTACCAGTTGGAATTCTGTAAAATTGTTTGTAAATCTAGATGATTTGATATGACATCTAACGTTAAACCTTCGTTTGAATCTTTCGGCTTTCTTCTTGGATCCACCCGTGGACCGGCTGGTGTCGTGGTTTTAGACGGTTTTTCACTATCACTATTAGATTCCTCAATAGATAATCGAAATACCTTTCTCAGCCTCGGGTCAGATAGTGCTTGTGATTTTGCAGTGCTATTTCTTATATCTGTATAATCAGGTCGTGGTATATCAATAAGTGCTACCTTATAAGGAATGGGTGGATGACTATTAATGGATCCATCAATTTCTGACGCAGGAGTGTAATTTGGTATGGCTTTGAAAGGTAAACCCAATCTAAAATCTATATCTCCACTGGTATTTGTACGTAAGTCTGTGTCGCCAAAAGTAGGAACAGTAAAATCGGTTTTACGCAAGTCTACATCGGATCTTCGTCGTCCATCTGTAGGTTCCCCGTCTACACATTCATAAATGGAAACTCTTGGTGGTCTTCTATGACTATGAGGTTTTACACTATCGGTAAGTTTATCTAAAGATGATCTTCTTGGATCTTTAGGCTTTTGTGAGTCATTACTTTCAGTATTTTCTTGTTTAATTTCATTTAAGTTATGTTTCATCGTATTTAGTAGTTTTGTTACCTCTTCACTGATGTCAATTTTAGAAAGATCACCAAGTCTGCTAAGAACTGCAGATGGTTCAATAACGTGAGGTGCGGGGGTTGGAGGTGATAGCAAAGTTTTAGATGGCGATGATGTTGGCGATTTCTTAATTTTATTTCCCTTTTCTTCGTCACTAGAATACCATTTTTCATCGATTAGTAAATTATTATCTTCATCGTCTGTTGTAGAACGTCGATGCCTTTTCTCAGGATTTTTGAAAATTGGCTCTGGTTGAAGAAAACGTATATCAGTATCACATTCTTGTTTAATATGACTAATATTTTCTGGTTCACATTCTTGCTTAATATGAATATGAGAGTCTTCTGAAAATGGAAGTATTCTGTGATCTATATCTTTAATTTCATTTGAAACTATTGGCTTTTCATTCTCAAAACTTTCATTGGAAACGTCTATATTTTCTTTATCTTTTGAAGCAAATTTCAACGCATCTTTTGTATATTGGTCAATATCAATCGATTCTTTATTTATTTGCTGGTCCCTATGGATTGGTTTACTATGAGTGCTATCTTCTGAATGTAGTCCAGCAACAGGCTGGAACCGCATGTCGACGTCTTGCCCTGGCAAGTCAGATGATATTGGTAGACTATTAGGAACTGTGATAGCAGGTGGGACTCTTAAATCCAAATCTTTCATTCCCGGGCCAGAGAATGCTTGGGAATGTGGATGTTGTTCATTGTTAATTAATCCCAGTTTTTGGATGCTCATCGTATTAAGTTGTATTTCTGTTATTTGTTTTAATGACAGGCCAATACTATTCAATTGTAAAACAGTTAACTGACCCAACTGGTCCAAGTTTTCTATTCCCATTTTTGAAAGATCTGAAATTTGACGAGAAGTTAACACTCCTGTAAGGTTTTTAATGCTTAATACATTTGTTGTGTTACTACTATTTGGTGACAATATCATGTTATTATAATTTTGATTTGAATTGTCATTTTGCCACCTTGATTGACGAACTTTTGGGGAGATTTTGTTTTGCCTATCATTGTTTAATGCATTGCTATGCATAGATTCTGCCGAATTTGAAAGATTAGATACATTAAGCTCAAAAAGAGATGGTATGTTATTATCTTGGTTTTCTGAGCATTCAGAAAATTGTTGCATTAATTTATCCTGGGTGGTTTGTATCATTTTCATTGCGCCTTCTCGGTTTAATCTCGGAAAATCACCTAATATTTCTTTAGGAGCAGATTCTATATGTTTTAAAAGAATATTTTTTAAATTATCTGTTAATGGTTTTCCGTGAGCAAATTTACATTCGTCTTTGTAAATACAGGGAAGCCCGGTGTGATAATATTTACACGGAAAATCTGCGTGCATGTATAAACACTTGTCTCTCTTAGCACAGCACTCCATTAAATAAAACTTACACAGTTCCATTTTTCGAGGAGGTTTTGCATCATGTGAATAAATGCAGTCATCGCCTTTATGACATTTTCCTTGCATGAAATATAAACAAACTCCATCAGGATCCTGCATGGGATGAGCTGTTCTTCTTCTGTCTCTTTTGTTCTTATTTCGCTCCCGTTGAGGTGGTCGGTGTCTCTGATTACGATGATTCTGGTGCCCACGTAATTCTTCACTACTTTCAGAAGTATACGATTCTCTGTCATCGTCTTGATACACTTCCTCGGCGGATTGTTTTTGAACAGGAGAGGCGCCTCTCACGCACATCATCTCACTCTCATCCATTTCATCTGAGTATTCTTGTTTCTTTCTTTTCTTGCCGGGACCGTCTTTACTGTCATACTTCTTTCTTTTCTTATGCTTACGACGCTCATCAGGGTCATCATCAAAATAAGTTTCACCGTTGTCATTTTTACTCATCGCCTTACGAATAGCTTTTTCAACATTTCCTGCGAAATCGTCTTCAGTGGGACTAGAAAATTTGCGATTAGCAATATGCTTGTCCTTGAATTTTTGTTCTTTTGATTTTTTGGACTTTTTCTTTTTCTTACCTGGTTTTTGATAGTGAGTTTCTTGATTTTCTATTCTTTCAAGGGGCAGGAGTTCTTCTGATTTTATCATTTCATCTTGCTTTTCTTCATTTTGATTTTCGATAACTTCCTCATCTCCGCTCTCTATTTCTCCGTCTTCTAGATCTTCAATATTTGGTGCAGATTCTGCCATCTTGAACGAATCACTGAAAATAGATAAAATACACTCATAAATTTATTTTAACGATAACAAAACATGTTAGTACATGAGATAAACAGAAGAGTAGACAAAAACACATATTAATAACCGAGCTGCACATTTGTTGCAATTGGGCTGCAATATGTAACCTAAACAAAAAACCGTAGACTATTTTTAGTTTCATTGTATTTATATTCTACTTGCGGTAATCTTTATTGTACTTTAAACTGCACTGACTGGCAAAGACGTTTTAGTACTTACTTAGCTTAAAAATACTTTGGTAGGTTCTAATTCATTTTAATTTTTTGATATCCAGTAATTAGAAATATTTTAGAATGACATGATAAACAGTGTTCACTATTAATCGTACCAGTAAGTAATAACAACAAATTACTATGCGAGTACTGCTAATTGTGAAATTGTGCTAGGGAAAATGAGTTCCATTAGGTACATTTCCTAGTATTTTTAGTTATTTTAGTAGTACTAACAAGGTACCTACCTACACGTTTGAGGTGCAAAATTCATGGTTAGTCAACCGGAAATTGGTTTTCAAGGGCAAGTCACACCCAGCCCATTCCTACTCCCAAAACTTAGATTAGGCACAATTAACAACATAATTAGATTTATACGCCTATTTAATTGAGATATGTAGGTACCTCGAAACAGCCAGCTCTAATGCCGTACCTGTATTAAAATATTTATAATCGTCAATCCCATGTGTATTAAGATTAAAACACAAATGTGGCTAATATAAAATACATAAATAGTATAAGTAGGTATACAATGACACGATGTGTTTGAATCATCAGACCCCTCTGCAAGGATCTATATGAATCATCAAAATATCCATTCAGAAATCCGCTATTTGACTTCTTCGGGTAACCTTGAGCGAATGAATTCCTTCAATTCGTTTCAAGCTTACTTTTTCGTAAAAAGGTTGCACTTCTATACAATCGCGTGACAAAGAGAAATCTAGCGATTGCCTTATGCGAGGTTATCTACGATTTTTATAAGTTTAGTAGAGTAACATGCGAAAAAGTGAATGTTTGTACGTTTATATAAACCGACGATAATAGACCGTCCGAATAAGAAGTTATGAGAAAAGCACGCGCGTTTATGTCTTTAACTTGAACTAAGTAAGTAGGTGGTACTTTGTAATTTCTACGTAGAAATGCACGAAAACCTAGTTTCTTAATTTTTTAAAATAAATTACGTCAGTCAGTCTACTCAAGTAAATAGGTAGGTAGGTACAGTAAGTTTATCTCTATAGACGATTGCGTTGTGATAACGATCACGAATGTGCTGTATGTTACTGTTTATCTGGGTAACACCTTCAAATTGTTTATAAGTTCCAACAAATTAACGTTTTATGATTGTGTTATGTGTTAAAAGAACCGAACTAATAAAATCTTAATACTGTTTTTTTTTAATATTACGAGCCTTATCGGTAATTTCTGGTAGGGCGGTTAAACTCTAACCGTTAGACACCTTCCTATGTCCTTGAAAAAATATTTACATGTATGTTATGTACTCTAATAGGAAAATGCTTGTAGGTACATAAGTCTACAAAATTAGAATACCTACTATATAGGCTTTCATTTTATTACACATCAGTGTACATACCTAATTACTTAATTATTTTATAATTCCAACCATTCTATTTACTGATTGAGTAGATACATTCGGTACCAATATATATCGCGGAGTGCTCAATGTGCAACAAAGAACAAACAGTAAAACCGTTCAACGCCCCTTATGTGTACGTACTACGTATGACGTATACTGGAACCTGTAGGTGAATACGCAATGTAAAGAAAATGGGTCATCATAACGCATGCGTCGTACTGGTTAATCGATATATAAATAAATATAATATTTTTGGAGTGTTGAGAAGGAAAAGAAAATAATAAACCCAGATAATAAACTTATTTATGTAAACTAACGGAAGTTATCGATTTGCAACGCAAAATGCGTCATTTGTCATGCAAAAAGAGACTCAATGAACTCAACAAAAGTATGGCCGCCATTATGGTATAACCCAGCTAAATTCAATAGGTCGTCAGAAAATTACCACGCATACTGCAATCGGCACAAAACGGTGTTGAAACATCACAATTGTTATATAAATAGATTTATCACAAAAAATAACTAGCTTTCTGGGCACGATAGGTTATCATATTGAAAATCACACATTTTCTCACACATTCAAGATCTTCTCACTAGAGCCTCTAAGGCTTAAATACCTGATTAGGAAAAAAATAAAAAATAAAATCTTAAGTAAAAATGAACTATTTAAATGAAATGGTTAGGTAGTAGAATGTTGTAAGTACTTAGCTAACGTGTAAAAGTATTTTTTTACACGGCGAGATCAAAATCTCGTCTTTGTTTCGATAATACTGTACCTAAAATTCGTCGAATCAATTAGCATTGGGACTAAAATTCTCCAATAAACACAAAATTACTAAGTATTGCGCAGTTAAAATTCAACATGTATGGCAGAAGTCAGTATAGTAACTGTGCATAGCCACTACTTTCAAATAATTTTGATGAAATAGCAGAGCTAAGCAGGCTGTGGGCGGCCGTTCACATTTCACAACGTCTTGCTGATGTGTGCGCTGCGCTCTAGCCACGATTTGAATGACGTCAGCTTTCTAGAACGGCTTGATATCTATGTGTCCTTTCCTTCATTGAGGTCACGCGAAATACAACGCTCACTCACACTAGCACATACTATGTAAATGTATTATACGTGTACTACCAGATTTAACAAAGAACAGGTCTTTCATACTTGGTAGGGTAATAATTATAACAACATGGCTGACCAGATTCTAAAAATAGTACTAAAATATGGATGAAAGAGCAAAATCTTGAAAAGAACCAGTGGCTGCCTAGATAAGAAAAAATATCAAAATTAAATTCGTAATTTTTACCGACACCATACCCATAGCATAATACTAGTTTATAGGACTGTATATACACAATAGCCAAATTAAACTTATACAGATAAAAAAAAATAAGTAGTAGGTACATATGTATGCACCTTTTATTCATAGTAAGCATGCATGAATTGTTAAAAAATAAATATAATATTGGAAATGGACGTAAAAACCACTTTAGATTGGTAATGTGTAAGTACATTCACAAAAATGAGTTCTTTGTACTTATGTCCGATGTCCGCCATTTTGAGGCGTCTAAGGACTTTCGAGTGCAAGTTTTCACTCGACTCTGATTTTGATTCTTTACCTAGGTACTCTTGTGTTGTAGAGTTTACGCATCGCGAAGAAAGTAAAGGTACCGATATTATGCAGCAAATGGATGTTGCACGTGTATGGTAATATACCTCTCTTTAGCTGATAAAGCACTTTATGTAAAGGGGACACGCATTCATGTGGCCTAGCGAGTAAATAATATTATTAAGTGTTACCAATCTTACATTAATGAACGATTCACTATGTGCGACTACGCCATATAAAATGGAAAATTTTCATAGCATTGCTGCAAATGGAGGCGTAGGTAACGAATCGAGTACGCTATATTGATTTCGAACGACGACTGCGGGCAAAGAATGGGAATCTGAAATTGTTTAGTTCCAATTTTTGCCACTACTCCGGATGTCGCCCGTGAAGCTAAGATTGGTACGCCATCTGTGTCCGGTGACTGTAGTCAATATCCGGTTAACGTTGGGAGACCTCTATAATTCAAACGAATATTTATAAAATTGTACCCATTAATCAAACAAAGATAAATTGTTAATATATTTACTGTTCTATTTCCTTTATTAAAATATTAAATATCATAGATCGGGACATTAAAAGTAAACAGTTTGTCGTATTTGCAGTGTTGCTACACCTTAAAACAATTGTAAAGCCAAATAATGCACGTGTTTTTCCTTACTTTTTGGCTTACACTTTGTGCACTCAACCAGTGTCAAATATTAAGCATTTTAAATTTATATAGTATCAAGTTATCTATAATATATATATGTTATCAAATCACAGACAGTCACACGAAATTAGTCACAGTCGAGTCTAAGTCTAAAGTTGTGGCGACTTTACTATGGGCGTTTACAGAGTTTTGAAAACAACACAAAAGACATGTTTCACCATATTATATCACTTGCCCACACTCTTGCATGTAATTCAACACTCAATTAATAAAACACCACTATTTTTAATCATTAATTCGCGTAAAAGACATGTTTAAGAAAATAATAGAATGCAGCTACATGATTTTTCCGTGTTCCCGCCAAAACACCAATGCGCGTATTGGACTCGCACAATGTAGTAAAAATATTATACTTCTAATCATAAAGGCAGCGCCTCCACTGCCGGTACCGGTAACTGGAACTTATTTCTGAGATAGCCTAACAAAGGACCATAAAGTAATAACTGAGTCGGATAACAATGGGCGATTTTCTAACAGGCAATAAAAATATATAAAAAAAACTCATTGTAGATGACTCTGACTCTGCGCAGACCAGACGTGGCTGTAATAGGCGAGTTTCTGACAGGCGATTTAAAAAAAGTATAATTCTCAAGTTTATACTTGAAAATTCATAAACTTGACACTGGCAGAATGCACAAAGTGCGTTGCAAAAAAAACCCGGGAAAAAACGAGTGAGTTGAAAAGAAAATTTACATGTCAATGTCACAAAGAAAATAGTCCGAGATACGCAAGCAAAGCCAACGACGCCAAAACCGCTATTTAAAACCAACTCTGTGTACAACATTTCACAACTTATTGGGAAAGGTTTCCCTTCGGATCCACATTTTCCATCTCTGTCATCCTGAATGTAGATAATTAGGACAAATAATGTGAATCCGAACACTGTCCGATTGAGTTGTTGTACCTTGATCTTTTTTCCCTGCTTTTTCATTAGTCAATGCATTATTGGGTTGGCGTCGATGGTACTGTAAGCTTAATTCGAGCCGTCCCCATAATTCCGATAAAAACTGTAAAAAATTACAAGGACGGTGTGTCTGTGTGCAGGACCCTTATCATGGACGTTCGTGATTCTGATTGCGAGCGTGCGCGAGCGGGAGGGCGCATGGCGCGAGTAAGTTGGTACGAGCAGGATGGCATCCTATCGCAATCAGAATCGCGAACGTCCATGATAAGGGTGCTGGCTGGATGCAGTATTACCAGGTACACGGTAATTACCGTAGTTGCACGGTATTTTTTTACCAAAACACGGTTTACGGTAATGATCTATTACCGTGTCATATAAATTACCGTGTAATTCATAGTGGATTTTGAATCCAAAATTATAAAATCAAGAAATTATAAAAATAAACGCATACTATAATCAGGTAGACTTAATCAGCAACACCGGCTGCCGCTGTTGGGGAATCAATACAATACTTTAATGATAACACGAAGGTTACATGTCAAACTTCATTATGCATGTCACAAAAAATAATCCCATATAAAAATGCTCATTGCTTGTCGTTCGTTGTTTTGTCAGTTCATATAATCCACCAAAATGAAAAAGCTTTTCTTGTGGTTGTTTTTTCTCTTGTATAACTTATATTAATATGGATAATATAATCATAATAAAAACATGATTAAAAAATTACTGCATCAATTTATGACCAAGAAGTGGATCTTTTGGAAGAATCATTAATTAATTTCTAAAAAAAAAATTATTCATCCCTTCATAGTATAGGTACTGGATAATAAAAAATGTTCTAATAAAAAAATATATAACGTTGTATTTTGTTTTACACTGATTGATAATATATCACATCACATCATCAACAGCCGGAAGGGCCTCTCCCTTAAAGGGAGGTGTTGCCATAATCCCCACGCTTGGCAGGCGGCTTGGGGATCGCAAAATGGTTACCACCGTTAACTGAGAGGACGCTGCTGCCCGTCCTCCGGCAGTTCTGGATGCAGTTTTAGGACATACCCAGGTCCATACCATACCATACCATACGGTAATATATACTACACTGTAATTTAAAAAGAAATCTAAGGTAATATTTAAAACACGGTAATTTTAGTCTGCTCTGCTGACAGGCTGAGGCTGACATGGTAGTTTGAAATTTTTATCTGGTAACACTGCTTGAATGTGTGATAACTTTCGGCTGAAGGACTAGTATCCATGGCCAGGAACTTAAAAACAACAGTGTGATAACTTTGTGTTGATGATAACTCAGCAGAATTTGTACAAAATATAATAATATCTGAATAATTTGCGGAATATTGTTTTGTTTTTATAATGTGTGTCTCTACATAGAAATTTTCTTCAGCTTTCAGTGAGATTAAAGATGTGTCTGAAGCGCGCCATTGCATTACTATATTGATGACCTTGTCTCCGGTGATTTATTTGTTATTGATGCAAGAGTTTTATTAACTTCGCGATGTCAGATCCAAATAATCCCTTCGCAGGCTTATTAGGAGTACAAGATGCTGCTGGTGCACCGTGCATTGAACAGATATCGCCAATGCAAAACTCGTCTACAAAATCCAAGGAGAGCATAGAAGTAGAAACAGTCAACAATATAGTTGAAAGTGTTTTTCATTTCACTATTAACCCCAGAGCAGTCGAAGGGCCTACTGAACGGCAACTGATCTATTTAGACGAGCTCGCGGAAGCTGCTAAACCTCTTATTCAAATAGATTTGGAGGCATTGGAACAAGCACTTTTTGAGCGGTTACTACTAGTCAACCCTGAAGCATGTGTGATACCAAAAAAATCAAGAATGCTCAAGGAGCATGTGGTGCAGAAGCAAGTGTTTCCATATTTGTTTAGTTCTATGCAGAATCTGCAAAGCTATGATGCTGTAACGGACCCATTTACAAAGGTAGCTCTAGAACAGATGCGTGGTCTTATATTTAGGAATGCAGTGACAGCATTGAAGCAGCCTGCGTTATTTGAAGGCCAAGATTTCCCAGATCAGCTACTTGAATTGCTAAAGCATGTTGATCCCCAAAGTCAAACATTTTTCACAGATATTGTGAAAGAATTTATGACAGATGGTAAATATTGCATGTACTATATTGCTATGCTCCTTATCCCTTTTATGGATATTTCAAATAATATGTTTATCTGGTAGATATAAAATTGATTTTAATCAATCAATCATCCCCTAATGCTAGTGTTAGCACGCTAATGGGCTAGTGGAGTTATTAATGTCGTTAGACGTTAGGCGATATTCAAATTTATATGATAGTTTAG
The DNA here is from genome assembly GCA_905404285.2 of Erannis defoliaria. NCBI lineage: Eukaryota > Metazoa > Arthropoda > Insecta > Lepidoptera > Geometridae > Erannis > Erannis defoliaria. The sequence continues at coordinate 11,038,903 of FR990080.1, read as the reverse complement.
CCGCCCATGTAGCGCATTGTTTAATGCTTCATTTATTGCACATAATTATTCCGATAACTGGACGTAAAGCGTCACGCAGGTGAAGCCCTAGCATTACAAAACATATTCAACATTAATAAACCTTTTGACCACCATGGCATAATTGCATAGCCAAGCCCTGAACGCCAAGGTACCAAAAAAATAACTTAAAGTAGACGTCATTAACTTGAGTCGAAAGCAAACAGGCATTTTATTCTACATTACTTCATATATTTCATTAAATATGTAGACATGACACAATATTAATATACAAATAAAACAGAACTATTAAAATATATTTTTTATAATCAGTTGTCGATAATTAAGCATTTTTTACGTTTATATAGCCCATTGTTTTTGTCATCTATAAATGTTGTTGGCATTCATGGCCCGTTAGCGCTTGTCACATATAGATGACTGTGGAGGTCAATAGGTTAAATAAGTAAGAATCTTTTTATGGTAAAATAATTATTTACTTTTGCAAATCCTCAGTATCTTTAAATCATGAAAATGTTAAACATGCGAGAGAGAGAAAAAAATTTTTTCCTCATAATATAATATACTTAAACATACAAAATGTTAATTACCTAAGGGTAGGTAACTACATCATGCACTGAAAGTGTTGGATAAGGGGATAATACAGTCAAATACGCGTCATATACATATAGGGAGATATGATTACTTAACACTCCAAATATGGAGATGATAAGGTTACTTAACATATTGTATAATGAATGAAACAGATACTTAATGTGGTGTATGCTAAGATAAAACGTTGTAAAGGGCAAAAGATGCACCATATCGTGTTTTCATGTATGGTATGTTTATAACTCGGTCATGGTATAGCACGTCTACATATCCATAGACAAACAAGCTGAACCCTGCACTTTCATCTACAATAAATATTATTTATAAAAAATGATGATAATAATGCTGATGACACCATTACACCAATATGATGCATAATTATTAATTATGTCCCTTTCCAGAGTATCAGCTATCCCAAATTTCATCAAGATAGGCAAAGGTATTTGATTGTATGATTGTAAAAAGATAATGACCACAGAGACACAGTTAAGAATATTGTGTAGTTTTTTCAGACTGCAATAATATTTCACTAGCACTGTTATTGGTGTTAAACTGACAGATTGAAACTGGAGCAGGAAAGTTGACAAGAAAATAGGCCCATGCTGAGTAATGAGCGATTACAGGCGAATATTATTATGACAAGCTATTCTCTGGGGCTACCATGACATGATAATATACATATTTCTGTCTAACTAATGATGTATTTTTCTGTCTAAGATAAAAAGTATCCTGTATCTGTTATTAAAATATACTACTATCCAAACAAACTTCTTTATGATTGTATTGTATTTATATTATTTGTGTAATCCAATGTTTTAGGCCAGCCAGGAGATGAGGAACAGCTGCGAGATACCATGATTCCGGTGCTGCGGCTTATTCACACGGACATCAACAAAGCCAACCTTATCAGTTTGCCCATCTACGTTTTACCATCCATACATCTTTTTGCTGGTAAGTAAAACATTTTCATATCAGTTCATCATCATCAGCCCGGAGACGTCCACTGCTGAACGAAAGCCTCCCCCTTAGACCGCCACACCGTACGACAACCTGCCATTTGCATCCACCGGTTGCCCGCAACTTTTACAATGTCGTCAGTACACCTAGTGGGAGGCCTTCCTACGCTGCGTATCATTTCATCAGTCTTCTTTTAATTGTCCACTGCTGGACTTAGGACTACCATTGAAAGACGAATGGGCTATATTCACCAGGCTGTCCCAGTTACCAGTTGCTGGTGAATTCACATACCATTGAGTTTCTTCTCCGGACTTACGCAGGTTTCCTCACGATCTTTTTCTTCACCGAAAAGCCTGTGGTATTAGTATCCGTACATAAACTCCAAAGAGCTCGTTGGTACGGGCCTGGGCTTGAACCCGGGAACTCACGATTATAAGTCAAGCGGTCTCCCGATTAGGCTACCACGACTAAACATTTTGATATGCTATATTATTATATTTATGATCATTAAATTCATTGGCTTAATATTATTTTCAAACCAATCAATCAATGTTCAATTACATATTACGCAATCTCAACGTAAAGCATCAAGGCATGAGAAGTGACAAGATATAACTTTTTGCAGATGTGACAAATTATTTCATTTTTGGCACATGACCAATTAGATAAATTTTTCTGTGTGACGAATAGTGTCCTAAATCTTATATTCCAAGGGATATAATGTGGTTTGAATTTGGAACATTAATACTTGTATGAAAACTCTTAAGCATATAAGTATACATGCATGGTAAAGAAAGTTTTTTCGAAAATCTTACTGGCTACCATAGGATTTTTATTGTCTCGCAGAGGATATGAAATGATGTAAAGGTATTTATCTCTAGGATAAAGCCTTTTTTCGTATTGGGACGCTTGAATCCCTCGCTTCACTCAGGACTCTACAAAACTGCTAACTCGTTACGCTCAGGGTCTAATATGCCGCCAGTGACGTAAACACTACTTTATCCTCTTGTTGCATAATCGTCGTCGACACAAACTTGTAAGAATAGTTTGTTAAGGAATCTCTACTTTTATTAAAAACGTGAAAGTTTGTCAGTGTGTGTATGTTTGTTACTCCTTCATGCTGATACGGCTGAATGGATGTGGACTGTGAATGAAATTTGGTATAGAGGTAGCTTATACCTTATTAAAACAGGCTACTTTTTATCCCAACAAACGCGGGTAAAACCGTGAAACGCAGCTAGTAAACGCAACGTTTTAACACAATTGATATCACCAATACCCTGGGTATGTCCTAAAACTGCATCCAGAACCGCCGGAGGACGGGCAGCAGCGTCCTCTTAGTTAATGGTGGTGATCATTTTGCGATCCCCAAGCCGCCTGCCAAGCGTGGGGATTATGGCAACACCCCTCTATTAAGGGGGAGGCTTTCGTCCAGCAGTGGACGTCTTCCGGCTGTTGAAGAAGATATCACCAATAACTGCCATAAATATGTCAAAGACCATCAGAATTTTCTTGCAGGTAATCCACATCTAGCACCAATACTGATGCAAGCTTGTGAACCCAAAATCGAAATAAATGGGAGACTGTATCAAGATACAGTACTCGGTGCTCTGCTAAGTCTCTCCGTTCTACCTAAAACAGTGTCAGGAATATATGAGTTTTTCGACAACCCTACCGATCAGGTGAGAGTGAGATTTAACAGTGAGGATGTCCTTCACAGAATATCTCTAGTCCAAGGCAACTCGTCTTCAGTTAAGGCCGGCTGTCAATTTAATGTGGTCTCGCTTCCCACCTTTTTTTTTTCTTTCTCTGTTCTGTTAGGTGTCTTAGGATACTAACCATTTCGTAATTGACTCAGTAATTAAACACAATATTGTTTTCTACGTATCATTTCTTACCTTGAAATAAATATGAGTACCTATCTATTGAGTACAGACTCAGCCCGAATGCTGTATAGGCTAGCAAATAGAAATTTAGTTTTAAAATTAAATTGTAAATAGTATTTCGTTACCTGGGTATGTCCTAAAACTGCACCCAGACCCACCGGAGGACGGGCAGCAGCGTCCTCTCGGTTAACGGTGGTAACACTGCGATCCCCAAGCCACCTGCCAAGCGTGGGGATTATGGCAACCCCTCCCTTTTAAGCGGGAGGCTTTCGTCCAGTAGTGGACGTGTTCCAGCTGTTGATGAGTATTTTGTTACCAGAGCGGCATGTTCGCATTAGAATTCTTAAATGCTCATCAAATAAGGATTAAAAATAAAAATAGTATGAAGCGACCACGACAACGATCTACCTCTGTAAGATATACCCTGTGTATATCTTACAGAGGTAGATCGTCCATGGCCATTGCAACAATACAACAATACTCAGAACATTGCAGTACTACATTTATTGTCCTTATTTGCAGGCGTCAACTTCGTTAGTGGAGTCTTCAATATGGAATGCAGTGTCACACTTGAACAACAATCTTCATAAGATCTTTCTCACTCTGCTGAAGGGAGGGCCGGAGATGAGGAAACGATTGCTCACTTGGATCGGCAAGTGCTTAAAGACAAACGCTGCTAGAGGGAAACTTTGGAATGTGCAGGTTAGTAGATGGAAGTAGCTTATGGGTAAAACTTTACTACAGCAACTATATTCAAGCAAATCTAAATCGAAAAGTATAAAAATGTCTTATTTTAATGCAAAGCTAGCTAGTACACAGAATAAACTACTATGTACAGAAAGTTCACTCCGCAAAGGAATTGAAATAAATAAGGACTACTATGTAACTACTATGTACTACGTACAGAAAGTTCACTCCGCAAAGGAATTGAAATAAATAAGGACTCTATCTACTAGGCAATAAAATAGCAATTCAACTAGCACAGCGCTGGATACCGCTCGCTATATTCACCTAGATATACCGCTCTCTTTCTATCAAGTATGCTTAGTTACGTGCGACGAGGCTAGCGTGCGGGCGACCACTGACTTCAGACTTGCAATGTATTCGCGGCGCGGAGCGCCGGCCGATCATACCTAATCTGCGGAGTGACACCCCCCTGCTAGTACTTCATTTCATCCGCTATCCTTCATTACTAGTATAATATTATCTACGATATTAGTAATGTGTATTAGTGTGGTGTGATGTGGCAATGTTTCAGATGGTAGACGCAAACGCAATGACCTGCGTCTCCGATGGCTTCATGTTAAACCTTGGAGCGGTGCTACTGCAGCTGTGCCAGCCATTCTGCACTACACCAGAAGATCCGAAATCACTCAAAATTGATCCTACTTATGGTGCCGTCCCAGTAAGTTAAAATTATTATAATTTATCGTAATAAAAAAAACCAAAAAGGCACATTTCATTGTCACCAAGTCTTTTCGTTATAACAAACCAAATGAGCCCAAACTCAAAGGGTCACTATAATAGCTGTGGAGGACTTCCACTATCCTGCTAGTTAACTCCTGGTTTCATCTGCGGATCACCTGTTGCAACATTATTACACGACTAAGCAAAAGGGACAGTTATGATATTAGCATCCTAAGTGTGTATGTTGTCGTTCATAATAATTGACCAAGGTCTTTCAGTATAATGGGAAAAGTCGGCGTTTGTATTTATATCTTCTATTATTTATTTTATTATAACTATAAAAGGCTTTGTCCTGACTGACTGACTGACTGACTGACTGACTGACATATAGACAACGTACAGCCCAAACCGCTAAACGTAGAGACTTGAAATTTGGAGGGTATGTTTTTGGAGAGGTGTAAACGCCCACTAAGAAAGGATTTTTCGAAAATCAACCCCGAAGGGGGTTAAATGGGGTGTTAAAGTTTGTATGAAACTTTTTATTCTCTGGTTCGATTGATACAAAACTTGGTATACATATTCTACTATAAAAATAAGAAGATACGGGTGTCACAGTTTTTTCAAAATCAGCTCCCGTTAGTATAAAAAAAAAAACTAAGTTTTAGTGATAGTACGTTTGTTTCTCCTTAACTTTGTAACGGCTGTACATATTATAATGAAATTTGGTATAGGGATGGGGATAGATGTGGGGATGGGGATGGGGGTGGGGGTGGCGATGATACTGGGAACGGAGACGGGACGGAGATAGGCATGTTAATATTAAGATTACAATTGGTATCGGGATGGGGATGGGATGGGGATGGGTGGGGATGGGTGGGGATTTGGTATCGGGATGGGGATGGGTGGGGATGGGTGGGGATTTGGTGGGGACAGGTGAGGATGGGATGTCAATGTGGATGAGGCTGGGAACGGGGATGGGCGTGTCCATATTAAGATGAAAGTTGAAATAGGGATGGGGGTGGGGATGGGATGGGGTGAGGATGGGGTTCGGGATGGGGATGAGGGAGGGAACGGGGATGGGGACGGGGATGGGCGTGTTTATATTAAAATTACATTTGGTATCGGGATGGGGATGGGGTGGGGATGGGTGGGGATTTGTTGGGGACAGGTGGGGATGGGATGTCGATGTGGATGAGGCTGGGAACGGGGATGGGCGTGTCCATATTAAGATGAAAGTTGAAATCGGGATGGGGTGGGGATGGGATGGGGTGAGGATGGGGTTCGGGATGGGGATGAGGGAGGGAACGGGGATGGGGACGGGGATGGACGTGTTTATATTAAAATTACATTTGGTATCGGGATGGGGATGGGGTGGGGATGGGTGGGGATTTGGTGGGGACAGGTGGGGATGGGATGTCGATGTGGATGAGGCTGGGAACGGGGATGGGCGTGTCCATATTAAGATGAAAGTTGAAATCGGGATGGGGGTGGGGATGGGATGGGGTGAGGATGGGGTTCGGGATGGGGATGAGGGAGGGAACGGGGATGGGGACGGGGATGGGCGTGTTTATATTAAAATGACATTTGGTATCGGGATGGGGATGGGGAAGGGGGCGCTTATAGGGATGAGGCTGGGAATGGGGACGGGGATGGGCGTATTTATTGGTCGGCTGAATTTTTGGATAGGTAGTTATAGCATAAGGTTTGGAAACGGACATAGGCAATTTTTTTGTAGGTCCACGCAGACGACTGTTTGACGGACATAATTATTATAGATACTGTACAGCCTAAGCTGCTAAATTAATATTTAATATGAAATTAACTTACTTTTAAATGCCTAAACTAAATTTTGAGTGGTGTTAACTTACACTCAGCTCAAGCTGTGGTAGCTTCAGTGAGATCAAGCTCGACTCACATTCTTGGGGTTGCGGGTTCGAACCCGGGCGAGCCCGTTCCAATTAGTTCTTTGAAACTTACGCATGGATAATACCACTGGCTTTTCGGTGAAGGGAAACATCATGCGGAAACCTACATGTTTCCGGAGAAGAAATACGATAGTGTATGTGAATCCGCCAACCTGCACTGGGCCAGCGAAGTGAATATGGCCCAATCAGGGTAGGCCGATATTCCATTAGTGTTAAGGGCTGATGCAGAGAAACGCACACTCAAAAAGGATTTTGAAAAATTCGCAAGGGGTTCAATGTATCATTAAAATACCATTTTGCCGAAACCATTCATTTAAGACTGTTAAGTTTTTTGACTTAAGAGATAAGATAAAATAAACATAAACATGTTTCAGAATTTTCAAACAATTTAAAAACTGGAAGGCCACGGGTCAGTTTTTCATTTGAAAAAAAATTTTATATTTATAGATTAGCTAATCGAGTGTTTATGCGTAAGAAGATAAATGTTTTAAACACATGTACTTGATCCGGTGCACGCACCAAGCACAGCGCTTTCTAAACGTCCATCCCGCGTCGGCTCAGATACGTTAAAACCCGAGTATAATGACGCGCTGTACGTCGAGCGCGCCCCACTCCAACCCACACCGAGCCTACCTAAGCGATCAGTGCAGCACTGTATTTTATCGAAGTTTCGTAATTCTTGCGATATTTTGGTGATCTTTTTGCGTTCTTTGGTATCATACTTTTTATGCTTAAGCTTATTTCATTTCATTTGTTATTTAGATTTCGTATAATTATCGTTATTTGTTCCTTTAATTATTTAGGTTGCTATTTAGTTTGTTATTCGTATTTTTTTTAAATTTTACATTGTTTGTTATTAGGTTTTTTTATATTGTTACTGTTGATATTGTTATTTAGTTTGTTATTTAAAATGCTTAGTGAACTTCTCTTCATTCATGGAGCGAAGGTAAAACACTATGTTGTTCCCTTCGTTGGTGATGGAGCGTGTCTTTTTCGTGCGCTTTCTTTTTTAATGCACGGTACCCAAGAAAAGGCAATTGAGGTGCGAAAAAACATCGTTACTCATGTAGTAGCTAATTGGGAGGAGTTTGAAATCATGTCTCATGATTCAAACGGCGACAACTACACCACTGCGACTGCATACTTTGATGACATGTCACGGCAGTCGAGTTGGGGCACTGCGTGTGAACTAGCCGCTGCAGGACAAATATATGAGTTTTAGTTTGAAGTTTATGAAAATGGCAAATTGTATGCAAAGTTTGGTACAGCAGGAAGACCTATAAAGCGGCTACAATTTACGGGAAATCATTTTGATGCGTATCTGTTAGAAGACATAGATATTATTACATTATGATACGAGTGTGCTATGTTGGTCATTACACTAGAGGCGGTATTATGCGCGCGAGCCGCAGGCGAGCGCGATAAGGAAGCCGAGAGCGTAATGACTAATAGCACAAGAGTTCCATACGACTGTTTTCGTCACACTTGCTCGTAAAGTGGATCTTATTGCATCGGTTTTAGGCTCATAATCCAAGCTATTACACACGCGTGCTTTTTACTTTACATTACGGCACTTGTACTATAATAGGTATAATCCGGTAAAGTCAAGTGTCAAGTGCACTCCACGTGTTCCAGTAGTAGCGAAAAAAATAACTAAGCGACGTGTTGAGGTTCCTACATCTCCAAGTTCCATTCAAACAGAAGATATAAGTTCTGACGCAACTTCTACTTTGCCTTTGTACTTTGATTCTTTAGCTGTAGAGATGCCCAAAAATAATTACAAAACGTCTTCAACTCATACCGTCCAAACTTCTTCAGCCCGATATTTTTCTGAACTGAATTCACCAACATTTACGGCTCAGTCTGATAAATTAATTTCACCTACATTTACGGTACAGCCTACTCAGTTAACAAATGACAAATTAATTTCACCTACATTTACCATCCCAACTATTCCCAGTTCATCACATTCTAATTTACCGACCTGCAGTGATATATCTCCCACATATATTTTTAAAGAAGCCTCACAATCTTCAGAAGTTCCATGTCCATCCATCCATCTATTCTGTCATGTCCATCTGTCTGTCTGTTTAAAATTCAACAAGACGGCTTTGTTTTGAAGTAAGTATTGCAAACGCGACATGCCAAATTTGGTCATCCTCAAGCAAACTTAAAGACTTGCAAGCGTCTTGGAAAAAATGCAATAATATACGTATTTTAGTGATTCAATTGAGTTGGGCCCCGATTTAACCGAATTCAAGTATTCAACATTACTACGCGGGCAAAGCCGCGGGCAAAAGCTAGTTATTTCTATATAACTTGAGAACCGTTGATCGGATCTTTACGAAATTTAGTAAGCAAGTAGACAAATTTTTGTTTTATTTATACGGGAATACTCACGTTTAATTAAATCGGATACTCAAAGACAAAAGTACAAAGTAGACAAAACAAGACAAAAAACAAAAACAAAAGACAAACACAACAAGACAAAAACAAACAAGACAAACAAAGAACAAGAACACAAACAAGAAAAAGACAAAGACAAAGACAAAAGACAAGACAAGACAAAAAGAAGACAAAGAAAGACAAAGGGTGACAGGGGGGGGGGGGGATTTGTTTGGTTAAGTAGACAAATATAATTATCAAGTTCGAACATGAGCCAAATTGGTCAAGGGTCTTGGAAGATATGGGGGTCACAAGGTCTCAGTTCGCTGCGAACTACTAGTATTATAGTTTACGTATTACGTTCCTTCGGGACACCGTAACTACTTATTTTGTACTCGAATTTGGAAAAATGTCTATCGACGTGTTTTATCTCATTCCGAAAATGTCTAATGTATAATCAAAAATAAAGCGTGGTATAAGGAAATAAAAAGCTTTCTTTTTCAGATCTATATCTAGAGCCTTATTTTTGAATCGTACGCAAAGTTGCGCATGCGACTGGAGCTGACTTCCGAACGATATTGAACCTTACTTCAAACAATATCATTCAAAGGTCGGCTCCGCTCGCAAGCGCAACTCTTGCATACGATAAAAAAATAAGACCCCTGGTTTTCTGTTGACGTCTTTTTTCTATTTTACAGCCTGAAGATTGTGCGGCTAAGTCTGTGCATTTGGACAGTCTACACAACGAGACGTGCTTGCTGCCCGCAGTCACGGGAGAGGATGACCAACCTATCAAGAGGCCCACCTCAGACTCGCCTTACAACTTCGTTACTGAGTGCTTCTTTATGACACAGAAATGCATAGATTTGGGTAAACAACATTTTTAGAGCCAATGCAAACTTTCAATTTAGTTATAAGTCAACTTACCGGTGGCGCCACATTGTAACTTTGGAAGCATATATCTTGGAAATGTGACGCTGAAGGAGATTTTCTCTCTTTGGAAACGTTGTTCATATATGACATGAGATGATAGATGAGACCATCTATCGATTCATAAAGGTTTTAAGAGTCAAATCAAATCAAATCATTTATTTGCGGAGCACAGGTATATATAAAGGTGTACATTTTATTGACAATATAATATTATGTGTTTTTTGTGTGAGTATCCGCTCTTTTGAAGAAAAAAAATATGGCGTGCAGTAGGAATGCCAAAATCTTTAAAGTCCTTTCTCCGGTTACATTGCCTTTCAAACCATAGCACAGTAATGCTTGCACACTACTACTTGGCGATTGAATAACTGGCAAATGTGTGGTACTTGCCCAGGCAGACTATAATAGAGTCCTACTGCTACAAAAAGTATACAACGTGTAACAGATGTAGTAATAAAAAAAATATGTTGTTCCATACAAACAGTTTGAAAGACCATGGACAAAATAAATAAATAATAAATATCGATGGAAATTTTTCACACAGCGCCATCTAGCACCAAACTAAGCAAAGGTTGTGATATGAAAACTAGATAGCTGATAGAATTCTTATATACAATTATTTTTTTGTAAATACATACTAAAATGTATGGAACAGCTGTTTTTTTCGTGATATTTAGGTTGGCCCCATTGTTAAAGTTGTTGTTGTGTTGATGAGTACATACATACCCTTCAGTATTATTACACCTGTTTGACACGTTGTAGAAGTAGTAAGTAGAAAGTAATAGTGGTTGAGTTTGAAACATAAAAATAAAGATATAAATAACTTTATTGCCAAAAAAAATAATATATACTTAAATGCTAGGCATAAAAGAGAACAATAATTAAGTATAACAACAAAACACACAAAAAACAAACAACACCAATAAACAACAACAACATTAACAACACAACAAACAACACAACATAACAAAAGAACAACTATACATTTAAAATTAGTATTCAACATAAAGTATTCATTGAATATATCCCAGGGGTGCGGGTGTGCGCGGAGAAGCTATGGCGTTGCGGGCAGGAGCTGGGGCAGGCGCAGCGGACGCTGGCGGACGCGTCGGCGGCCCCCAGCCATGTCATGGAACACCTGCATCATCTCATGACCAGGTATGTTTCGTAGCGATGAGAGCTCAGTAGTCAGCGCGTTCCATTCGCACACCGCATGCAGTGGCAGATGATCGATAAGGCAAACTAGGCACCTGCCTAGGGGCGCGGGCGGAAGTTTTTAAACGAAAATCAATCATCTGAAATTTTTTTATGATATTACCAATAACTAAAAGAGGAGGTTCTCAATTCGTGTGTATGTTTTTTTTTGTATGTATGTTACGCGATTACTCCGCCAATTATGAACTGATTTTGATGATTCTTTTTTGTTTGGTAGGTAATAGTTCAGTGGTGGTCCCATATAAATTTTATCGAAATCGGTTCAGTAGTTGTTGTTTTTAAATCAATATTACTAGAAAATATGAAGATGTCGCATTACAAATGATTTGTTACATTTTCTTACATTCTTAAGGTTCTTGTTTCTATTGTTGTTTTATTTTACGTGTGCACAATAAAGTGTTTATCTATCTATCTATAATAGGGTAGATGACTGATGTTTATATCGTTGAAACCAATAGCTTTGATGAAGATATTAAGTAAATATAGTAAGTTTATAGAAAAAAATAATTAAATCGGTTATTAATGTTCTGATATATAAGCGCTTAAAGTTTTTGGTAGTGCCAACTCTGTCCCTTTCCCACAAAACAAAAAATTACGTCACGCCTTATTTGTCAGAATATAATTTATATGGCGTACAGAGAAGTGACGTCACGATGTGCTGTTTCTCTCTAGCATGATATTAAAATGCTTATAAGTTGCTTATTTTTGATCAGATTTTCATTTTCTTTTCATTCATCAGCTATATTTATAGGCCACATTTTAATAGGACAATAAAAAAATACCAGTCATCTAGCCTATTGTCTTGCAAATTGTTACAAGTATAATAAGCTTTTTAAAAAAAATACAACCGACTCCAACTTCGAATACCTGGACCTCCGCAATACAAGGAATCCTAGTGTGGAGACCAGCTTCTGATAATAACAACAATTAAATATAGCCCTAACTATGTACACATAAGCTATCTGAAAAATATATAGATAATGTTTCAATAAATTTTATTATTATTATTAACTAGTGCCACAAGTGGCGGCCTCTTCCAGGCAACCATGATATTGAAATAAATTAAAACTAAAGCAGACGGGAGATGCGTAACACTTATTACAATGTACGGGCGCCAGGTTCCAGAGGGGCGCCGATGTAATAGCCTAGAGCGCTGTCGACATTAAATCCCCGTCTGGGCGCATGCATAATTTTAGTCATAGTCATAGTTATTTATTGGTAAATCCATTATTTACGTGTCAGGTGTTAACTTTAAGATAACATTCTATTAATTTAAAATATTTTATACTAAACAAGTATATCATTATGTAATTGCGTCTCTTATATATTAACAATTATTAATTAAATAGATTTTACATATTATATTATAAACATTTCATTTTATCATGTCATGTATTATCGTCATTGAGTAAAAACTCATCAAAAGAATAAAACGTCTGCTTGATAAGCCAGCTCTTTAGTTTACTTTTAAAGCTTGTTACACTAAGAGTATCTGTCACAGCGCCTGGCAGTCTATTGTAAACTTGAAGACCTGCTACATGAGTCAGTTTCATGAGTTTTATTAGCCTGTTAATAGTCCACTGCTAAACTAGGCCTACCCTCCCTCGGGCTCACAGGTTTTCATTCCACTGGCTTTTCTATGAAGGAAAACATCGTGAGGAAAATAAATTCAATGGCCTATGTGAATCCTCCAACCCGTAACTGGGCCAGCGTGGTAGATGTGGCCCAATCGCCCTTCCAGGTTACACCTAACTCTAGCAGTAGACTATTAAAATTGAAAAGGCTGATTATGCTTTTATGCTTTATGTGTTGTACCCTAGGCGGACTCTATCACGGATATCGCGGATCTCTCAATAGAGTCCTACCACTAAAAACAGTCCAATTTCCATGTTGTGCCCGTACCGGTAGTCGTTGGGAACGATACTCTCGAAGTTGTTGACCACTACAACTATCTTGGACAGATTGTTCAGTTAGGAAGGTTCAACTTTGACAAATACGTCGCCGAAGAATCCAACTCGGATGGGCAGCGTTCGGGAAATTGCGTTATATCTTCTCGTTCAAAATCCCGCAGTGTCTGAAGACAAGAGTCTTCAACCAGTGTGTGTTGCCAGTGATGACATATGGAACTGATCCGTGGTCTTTAACTGCTGGCCTTTTCGAGAAACTCAAAGTCACGCAACAGGCAATGGAGAGAGCTATGCTAGGAGTTACTTGGCGCGATAGCATCCGGAACAAGGATATTTGCCAACGACGTAGCTCGCAGGGTTTGCAAGTTGAAGGGGCAATGGGCAGGCTACATTGCTCGAAGAACTGATAACCGATGGGGAAGAAAGGAGTGGCGACCACGAACTGAAAGATGCAGCGTAGGTAGGCCTCCCAGTAAGTGGACCGACGACACTGGAAAAGTCGTGGGCAACCGGTGGATGCTAATGGCAGGTTGTCGTACAATGTGGCGGTCTAAAGGGAAGGCCTTCGTTCAGCAGTGGACGTCTCCGGGTTGAAGATGACTAAAAACAGAGGCTCTTCAATATGAATAATAAAAATTTCCCAGATTTATGAGTTTCCGCTGCGCTCTCGTCGAGAACGACATGCTGACCAACCTGCACCGTCTGCAAGCGATGACGTGCACGTGGCTGATACAAGTGGCTGTGCGTCCCAACCCGGAGGCGCCGCAAGCGAGCTACGCGCCCGGAGACATCGTGCCCGTCGAGCTGCCCATCACTACCCCGCCGCCTGACACCTTGAGGCAAGTTGATATATACCTGACCTATAGACTCTGCCTACGCTGGTTATTTTGGCAATACGTGTACGTGAAATAACTTGCATTAGACATCCATCGCGTATCGCAAAACAGCTTATTTCAATATACTAACCGTTTTATGCATAAAACACTAAAACGTATTTAAAACCTGTTTTAGTTAAAAAGTGTTTTGTCTTCTTTTTTCAAACTCAATTCCTAATTCGAAAGAAATTGACAAAACACTTTTTAATGAAAAGGTTTTAAATAAGGTTTACTGTTTTATGCATAAGACGGTAATCCTATGTCTCTTGTTAACCGACTTAAAAAAAGGAGGAGGTTCTTAATTCAGTATTTTTTTCTATATGTTTCTTACCTCAGAACTCCGTTATTTATAAAGCTATTTGGAAAAATCTTATTTATTTATTTGAAAGGATGGTATACTTTCAGATTGGTCCCATAGAATATTCATCAAAATCGGTTTAGTAGTTTGGTTGTTAAATCAAAATAACTGAAAAAATATGTCATCAAAGTAACCGTAATTGGGTTTTTATTTTGAAATTGGTGGTTTAACAAAATATTGCTTGTCTTGTATTCGAATACAATCAGCAATCATGGCTCTGGTACTTCACTGGAGCGGCTAAAAGTGTACACTAACGCAATTTTTAAAATATGTTAAGTCGCTACTTTGACCAATTTTAAAAATACGATTTCACCTCTCAAGCTCGGTAAGATTCTGATTATATATCACTCGAAATCTGAGGGCAAAAGTGCACTTTGTCCGCTAGCGTGGAAAGAGTTTTTAAAATTCGAACCTTTCTATTCAATAATTTTCCATACCGCCAGTCGACTGAAAATGCATAAGTAATACTTATTTCATGTCAGTGCACCAAAATAAATTTTAGAATAATCGCACTGGCCAGCACGAAGACTACTTAAAAAAAAACTAGCATTTTCCTCGCTGTAGTGAGGTGAAAAGTTGTGTGTTTCGCTCGGCAGCAAAGTTTATTCTGCGTCTCATATCTTTGAAACCTTCTCCCCCGGGTACAAATACAGAATCCTGAGTGTAGCTCAGTCGCTTCACTCGTGGTTCAATCCTAGAACCCTTCGCTTGCTCAGGTTTCAATACTCGCGCCAAAAAACAACTTTGCAGCCTTGCATAACAAATAACTATTGTCAATCTTCAGATGTATTCCTGAGTTTGTGCTGGAGAACATAGTGGTCGTGATGCTGATGGCGCGGCGCGCGGTGGGCGGCGCGGGGGTGGCGGGCGCGGCGGACACCGGGGGCCTACTGCGGCCCGCGCTCACCCTCGTCCTCACCTTCATGGGGGACGCCGACCGAGCCAACAACCCGCACTTGAGGTACGTGGTCATCATCATAATCAGCATATCATAGTCCACTGCTGAACATAGGCCTATCCCATGGCACGCCACTAAGCCCGCTAACCACCAGCATCCAACCGCTGCCAGCTGTCCTACGTATATCGTCACTCCATCAAGTCTCAGGGCGTCCTTCACTACGTTTGCCGGTTCGTGGTATCCACACTAGAACACTTGAGGTACACGCTCATATATTCGCGATCATGTCATGTTCATGAATGGTCATGTAATGTGGGTATGTGTGTTAGTTTAAGGAACTGAATCCAGTACCAAAACGGAGGACGGGCAGCAGCGTCCTCTCCGTTAACGGTGGTGAACATTCTGCGATCCCCAAGCCGCTTGCCAAGCGTGGGGATTATGGCAACACGTCCCTATTAAGGGGGAGGCATCAGGAGGGAGAGCTCATTTGGTGGGGGGGGGGGGGGTCGAGCTCTGGACCAGAGACAATAAGTAACAACTTTAAGACGACGGTGGGTTGGCGAAGGCATTCCCCCCCCCCTGCCTACGGCCTTGGGGAGGCATTCGTCCAGCAGTGGACGTTTTCTGGCTGATGGGTATAGTGATAATATTAAGTATTGTTTATTATGCTTATGTATTCCAGAGCTCGCCTGGCGGAGTGTTTAGAGGCCATGTTGCCGAACCACCCGGACGACCAGCAGCCGTTGAGCAACTTAGAGTCCTTCTACAGAGAGCAGATGTTCAAGGAACATCCACACAGGCTACAGGCAAGTTACGAAACAACGTTGTTACCACATTATTGTAGTGATTGGAATCTATATTGCGGAGTCCGCCAGGAAAAGTATCGCCTTTGTCAGTAATAGGGAATATGTATGTGTATCAATTATTAAAAATTGTATTTTCATAAGTTTCCTAACATAAGTTAATTTTTGTATCCCAGCACTATTAAAATTTTGCCAAAAAGTAGTACTTAACACTCGAAATTTCACTTTTGTCCGTCTAATTATGAATTCGACTATAGGTAGGGCATACTGCATGTGTGCGGCTAGCCTTATCGACGACTGCAAATCATGTTTCAAAACAACATCAAAACTGATCAATATCACAATACAGCCAGAATACACAGTATTATTGACAATATGTGTTTTTTTTAATACAATCAAGTGACGAGACGTGCAAGGCGTTCGCCTGGTGGTAAGCGTCACACCTGCCACTAACAGTAGCAGTGCCCGAATTGTGAACCTGCGAACACAGTTCTGCGCTGCACTGCACTGTGCTCGTCACCCTGAGATATTAGGTGTTAAACCTCTTCATACCCAGTAATTTCTCTGGTAACATTGCCCTTCAAACCGGAACACAGTAATGCTTGCACACTACTGCTTGGCGATTGAATAACTGGCAAAGGTGTGGTACTTCCCCACGCGGACTCTGCAGTAGAGTCCTACCACTACAAAAATCTGTCTACAAAAATGTGCTGTCAATAATATTGCACGTGTGCGGCTAGCCTTATAATAGTAGAAAGATTCATAAACGAGATGTATTGTTGACAGCTGATGCGCTGCCTTCTGGATGTGTTCGTGGGTATCGAGATGACGGGCAGCACGGTACAGTTCGAGCAGAAGTTCAACTACCGCCGCCCCATGTACCTCGTCATGGACTTCCTGTGGGCCATCGAGGAGCATCGGGACGCTCTCACGTGAGATACTGTCCATCTTTTTCTTCGTAAACTAGCTTAGAACTCATCTTTAGTCGATATAACAAAAAAATATATTTTTTTGCATTAAAATTAATTAATAATCTATTTTATCAACGATTGATTGATATAGCTTTGTTACGTACATAACTATGTGTATATGTGGCATGTACATGTATGTATGCATGTTTTGTTTGTACTTTAGTGTGCTTTTGGGTTTTTGTGTATTTCTTAGCCAAAAAACAAGCAGGTGTGTGTATATATATGGATGTCTGTTTTTGTATATACACACATATACAATGTGTAACAAAAAGGTTCAACAATATGGAAGGGTATGTATGTACTCATCATTATGAACAACTTTCACTATGGGGCCAACAATGAAATCGTCTAAAAAAATCTGCTGTTCCATATATTTTTTCCAAGGTCAATTAACATTTTGTATGGGACAGCAGATTTTTTTAGACGATTTCATTGTTGGCCCCATAGTGAAAGTTGTTCATAATGATGAGTACATACATATCCTTCCGTATTGTTGAAACTTTTTGTTACACATTGTATATGTTTGTACTTTGTGTGTGTTTTTAATTTTTGTATACTTGTTGCATGTTAGCTCCATTCTTTCTTTTACCTTTGTTGGCCTAGTTGTACTCATTATACTGTTTTTACCTTCTCCATATGAAGGCTGTTGGTTGTCCAAATAAAATAACAGTGTCCAACTTTCCCTACCTTCGCTGAGACTTCTTGGTAGTTGGTTGACCAAATTCCAGCCAGACTTAAAATTTCATTGAATTTGCTTGTAAAATTTGTGTAGAAAGACATGTAGCCATCAAAAACGGTTTTTGGTGTCCATTATGATGTGTTTAATGACCGCCTAAGATATTGCTCATGCATTCATTAACAAGTCAATAATTTATAATTCAATAATTTATTTTGTAGTGGTAGGACTCTACTGCAGAGTCCGCCTGGGGAAGTACCACACCTTTGCCAGTTATTCAACCGCCAAGCAGTAGTGTGCAAGCATTACTGTGTTCCGGCTTGAAGGGCAATGTTACCAGAGAAATTACTGGGTATGAAGAGATTTAACATCTAATATCTCAGGGTGACGAGCGCAGTGCAGTGCGGCACAGGATTGTGTTCGCAAGTTCACAATTCTGGCACTGCTACTGTTAGTTACAGATGTGACGCTTACCACCAGGCGAACGCCTTGCTCGTCTCGTCAATTGATTGTATAAAAAAAAGTATAATTTTACTGTTAAACTACTCTTATTGTAATCACATAGAAGACATTGTCTGCTGCAAAACAGATAACGATAAAGCTGCAGGAAGGGTTGTCAATAATTTTTTACCGCGACAATTTTTTTTTATTTTTTTTTGTAATAATTATGTGTTTGTATTTTTATAGCAATAAAATGTTAAGTATTTGTTTGGTGTGTTTAAATTGAGGTGTTGTCTTGTAGAGTGCTGGCGCGCGAGGCGGAGGCCAACATGGAAGCGGTGCAGCCTCCGATCTTCCTCCGTTTCGTGAACCTGTTGATAAACGACGCCATATATCTGCTGGACGAGGCGCTCGGGAACATGGCGCAGATACGTACGCTACAGACCGCACAGTACGTACCGACCAAACTATCTCATTGGCATTATTTTTACACGAAAAATCTCTTTGTAGCGGTTGGACTTTTTGCACAAGCATTTTGGGAATCTGCAGGATCTGTTGTGAAAACAACTCGAATCGGAAATCTCCGTCTCTGTCATCCTAAATGTAGATGAATGGGAACAAGGGCGGATCCAGCTTTTAAGCCAGGGGGGGGGGGGGGGAGGTCATATAGTCGAGACGAGGTCTAGTTAGCAGTCAGGCTCCAATTTCATCACAAATACAAAAGCTATCAAAGCTATCAGTAGTCGACCTACACCCATCCCGGGGGGGGGTCATGACCCCCCCCCCCTCCCGCTGGGAGCCTCCCGCCCTTGAATGGGCCGGATAATGTGGATCCGAACGGAAACCTTTCCGATTGAGTTTTGAGTACGCCCCCTTGAACTCAGATATTTATTGCTTCCATAGTGTACACAGGTATTGTCAAAATGTAGTTTCTTATGGACCCCGTCGGACGCAGCAGTAGTAGAGAGGAGGACGACTTCATTTTATAATAAGATGCCTATTAAATAGAGGTATTTTAGGAGGTTCGTCAAAAACCCTTTAACTCCTTAGTTGTATTTATAATTATGGGATTAAAACAGCCAGAAAACGTCCACTGTTGGACGTCTTAATGGTTAACGGAGTGAGCATACTGCGAGCCCCGAGCCGCCTGCCAATTGTGGGGATTATGGCAAACCCCCCCCCTATTAAGGGAGGTCTTCGTTCAGCAGTGGACGTCTACTGGCTGTTTTTTTTTTAATACATTCAAGTGACGAGACGAACAAGACGTTCGCCTGGTGGTAAGCGTCACGCCTGCCACTAACAGTAACATAATTGTGAACTTGCGAACACAATCCTGCGCTGCACTGCACTGCGCTCGTCACCCTGAGATATTAGATGTTAAATCTCATCATACCCAGTAATTTCTCTGGTAACATTGCCCTTCAAACCGGAACACAGTAATGCTTGCACACTACTGCTTGGCGGTTGAATAACTGACAATGGTGTGGTACTTCACCAGTCGGACTCTGCAGTAGAGTCCAACCACTACAAACATTTGCTGATGATTGATTGATTTCACGTACTAATTGATTTCTCCCCAAAACAGAGACAACGGTGATTGGTCTAATCTGACACCACAAGAGCGCACACAGAACCTTTCTAACTTATCTCACATCGGGATGATGGCTCGGTTCGACAACATTCTCGGGCGCGACACCGTGCGCACACTAGTGCGGCTATCGGCGCACGCGCCGTACGTCTTCTGCCATCCGACACTGGTGGAAAGAATAGCATCGATGCTCAATTACTTCCTACTTCACCTGGTCGGACCTAATAAGAAAAGTTTCAAGGTAAGTAAAAAATTTCAACTATACTTGTCCATTGATAACCACTCTTTGACAGCTCATGCAAACTGGATGACATAACTTTGTAAAGCTTCTATCAAATTGTATCCCACTGATATGAAATAAGTATTACGCATTTTCAGTGGACTGCCACTATAGAAATTCTTTTTTTTTAAACTCTTGCCACGTTAGCGGACAAAGTGCACTTTTGCACTCAGATATTGAATGATAAATAGAATCATTCCGAGCTTGTGAGTTGAAAACGTAACTTTGTACATGACAGGTGAAGGACATGAAAGAGTACGAGTTCGAGCCGGCGCGGACGGTGCTGGACATCTGCCGCATGTACGTGGGGCTCGGCGACAACGAGCGGTTCTGCGAGGCCGTCTCCGACGACGGACGCTCCTACTCGCCGCAGCTCTTCACGCTCGCGGAGGCTGTGCTGGGTAACTACAATATATTCACTAGATACTACATCATCTATAACAATAAACAATAGTTTATTTATGGCAAAAAGTATAAACAACAATCACATTGAACACGGAAATTAAAACATAAAAATAAAAATTAATAACCGACACAACAACAACCAAACACCGACCCGTCTTTAAGAAAGGACGACGTTCTATGTTCGACTGTATGTATGTTTTTTTTGGTATGTTCACCGATTTCTTCGCTAATTGATTAGAACCGATTTATAAAATTCTTTTTTTATTTGAAACGGTATATCTGTCGAGGTGGTCCCACATAAATTTTAAGTCATTGAATTTTTTTTTGTTACTTGTTATTTATATTGTTCATCCTGAAATATCCTACAGTTGGAAACTATCCTACCTGACCTATCCTATCCTTTCAAATTAATTTATCCTTACCGAGAAAACAAATCTAGTGTTATAGTCGAGTTATTGGGTCCGTGTTCGTGGAAACTATACAATGTGTAACAAATAGGTTCAACAATACTGAATGGTATGTATGTACTCTTCATTATGTACAGCTTTTACTATGGGGCCAACCAAAAAATCGCGATAAAAATTTTGCTGTTCCGTACATTTTATCCAAGTTTAATGAACTTTTTGTATGGAACAGTTTTTTTCCTCTTAGTAGGTTGGCCCCATAAGTTCATTGGCCTTGGACAAAATGTATAGAACAGCAAATTTTTTTTCGCGTACTGCTACCTCTAAATTTGGCGGGGATGCAAACCAACAGCTTGTATATTTCAAAATTGTATGGGGGGCGATATTTTATCTTCACATGAAATTTTATAGCATCTTCGTCGTGTGATTGATTGATTTAGTATTAGTATGTATATTTTTTTTACGTTAGAATAATTATGGTATTTATGTTTATGATTTCTTGCACACCCCGTCTTCTATTCATTCTTTATATCCTCTCCATCCAACGGTTGCCTGGAAGAGTTTGCTTTTAGCAATAAGGCCGCCACCTGTTCCAATATTTAAGTTTATTAAATTATTTCAGTGTAATTCTTGGTGTGAACAATAAAGAGTTAATCAATCAATAGTCTTCGTCGTGTGTGTCTTAAGTAATATAATAAATTTATTTAGTGAACATACAAAACAGAATGTAATAATATTAGACATAATATATATCTAAGATATATAAGTTATCATATCTAATATCAATAATATATAAGATATTCGTATATACAGACGAAGGTGGCGTGACGAGTTGAACTCGCACGACAAGCACTGGGCCACCAAAGCCGAAGACCGAGCAGTCTCGAAGGAGGGAAGGGAGGCCTTTGCCCAGCAGTGGGACAATACAGGCTGAAATTAAATAAATAATATTCGTATTTATCTTTATTTTTATTTACTATTAATATTAGTATCTATTACTATTATATTATATAATAAATTTGAATTGATTTCCAGTGCGTATCGGCGGAGGTGCGCTAATCGGCTCCCTGCAGGAGGTGTCGTCCCGCGTGGCGCAGTTCGCGGAGCAGAAGCAGCGCAACGAGGAGATGCTCGCGAACGCGCCCGAAGAGTTCCTCGACCCCATCATGAGCACCGTCATGCTGGACCCCGTGGTGCTGCCCAGCTCGAGGACCACCGTCGACAGGACCACCATCGCTAGGTAACATACACTATGCATGCTGAAATTGAATTCATTAGCAATATATCTTAGGGGGACCAAGGTATGTCTAATGTTAATAATGTTCTGATATATGAGCGTTTAAAGTTTTTGTTAGAGACAACAGTCCCTTTCCCACAAAACAAAAAATGACGTCACGCCTTACTTGTCAGAATATAATTTATATGGCGTACAGAGAAGTGGACCCTAGGTATGTCCTTAAACTGAAACCAGACCCACCGGAGGACGGGCAGCAGCGTCCTTTTGGTTAACGGTGGTGACCATTATGTGATCCCCAAGCCGCCTGCCAAGCGTGGGGATTATGGCAACACCCTTCTTTTAAGGGGAGGCCTGAGAGTTTTGGCGGGAACGCGAGAAAATCATGTCGCTGCATTGTATTATTTTCTAAAACTTGTGTTTTTTCGAGTGTTAATGCATAAAAATGGTGGCGTTTTATTCATTAAGTGCTGTGGGCAAGTGATATAATGTAGTGAAACGTGTTGTTTCCAAAACTCCGATAAAGCTCGTAGTAAAGTTGCCACGACTTTACTAGGGCATGATTGGACTTGACTGTGACTTACTGTGTGTGACTTGGACTGTGACTACGACTCATTTAACTGCAGAAAGAAGAATCGATGAAGAAATATGTATTCGGCTGAAGGACTAGTATCCATGGCCAGGAACTATTAAAAACAAAACAAAAGGGGAGGCCTTCGTCCAGCATTGGACGTTTTATGTCTGATGATGTAGCCGACTTTGATATCCGATTTGGTTTTGATCGCGTCTTCACACTAATACAGGGTGTTAGTTTGAACACCGTTATCCTTTTAGGATATCATTGTGAATAACTTTTACTATGGGGCCAACCCTGAAATCACAAAAAAAAGAGCTATTCCATACAAAAAGGTTCATCGATCTTGGACAAAATGTATGGAACCGCTGTTTTTTTTTCGTGATTTCAGGGTTGGCCCCATAGTAAAAGTTGTTCATAATGATGAGTACAATGATATCCTAGAAGGATAACGGTGTTCAAACTAACACCCGGTATAATAAATGCAAAAGTTTCGTATGGTATGTACGTTTGTTTTTTACCTCTCCACGCAAAAACGGCTCACGGATTTGGATGGAACTCCGAATGGAGATAGTTTATTTCGGAGTAACATAGGCTACATTGTATCATCATCACTGTTTTTCATCTTAACGCGAGTGAAACCGCGGGGCGCGGCTGGTTATTATAAATGTTTTAATATATTTCCAGGCATTTATTAAGTGATCAATCGGACCCGTTCAACCGCTCTCCTCTCTCCATGGACCAAGTAAAATCCAACACCGAACTCAAAGAGAGGATCCACTCGTGGATAGCAGAAAAGAAGGCAAACTTCGCTCAAAGTAGCTCCGTTACAGATTAAGCTTTGCATTTAAGTTCTGTTCTAGAGTAATAGCTAGTTAATTATTTATAAGTACGTAGATTTCATACCGGCTGTCATATTCTAATTGCGTAGAGTATTTTGTACTTTAGTAAAAGACATATTAATTTTCTGCTGAATATACTACGCGTACCCAACGATTACATAGTTATGATAATACGCTTAAAAAACAACCGACTCCAACTTCGAATACCTGGAAATATCATATTTATCATCATATTTTCTAGTAATTTTGATTTATAAACCAAACTACTCAACCGATTTCTATAAAATGTATATGGGACCACATCTGAAGTACCTACCAAACAAAAAAAAAACATCAAAATCAGTTCATTGGCGGAGTAATCGCGTAACAAACATACAAATAAAAACAGTCCCCTTTTTTGAAGTCGCTTGAAAAGTGAAAGCACAATTGTGTTCAAATCGCGAAAGTTTGAAAGTCACAGTTAGTTCTGGTTTACCAAACATCAGACGCGGCCATCTTGAAATCGCTTACAGCGAAAGTGTTTTGCTATACACTATTTTATGTGCCTTATCATTAGGCAGTGTGCATCTACTAAAATTGGTTTAAAGTCCAAAGTTTCTAAGCGCTCGTGGCTACATAAAGCCTATTGGAGTCACAGAAACGATCTGTTTTGCATAATAATTATTATATAGATAGTTATATCCTGGGTTCGTTTTGTTACTATAAGTACGTTCAGTTCCGAGTATTGCTGGAATTAAGCATGGTCGTGTTATCTCTTTCCATCAGGAGAGTATCAAATTTCTCATAATTTGTTACCTTAAAAAAAAAGTGATCCATTTAGTAATTGACTATAATAATCAACTATGATGGACTTGGACAGTTTTCACACAAATTAATATCATGATTTTTAAGTAATTAAAAAAGTGACTTGACATAACTTAGTTGTTCCAATAATGTTACTGTGATTATTTATGTTCTTAACTAGCCGTATATTGGTGTTGTAACTGGGGCGTAACTCAACGAGGGTGAGGGTGAGGGTTAAGCGGCGCGGCCGCGCGTCCCAGCCGCGAAAAACAGCGGCCGCATTATATACAACTTTAAAAAAAACATACATACCGTCGAACATAGAACCCCCTCCTTTTTCGAAGTCGGTTAAAAAGCGACGGTGCCCCCAAACATTTCGCAAGCGCGACGGTTGGTCGCGCTGGTTGGCTTCAGATCCATCAGGGATAGTACTGTACAGGCGGCGACGACGCGGCCGCTGTTTTTCGCGGCTGGGACCCGCGTCCGCGCCGCTCCATATGTTTAATTAAGCCCTTAGATTAGACATAGGTTCCTTTTTCAGTTTTTTATGTTGTAAACATCAAATTGGACCAGTTGTTATTTTTATTTCTGTTATATATTTGTTTTTCTCGGTGCATTGTATTATAATTTGGGGAATCTTTCATAGATCAACCTTTTTGTTATAATTTGTTTTGTTTTAAAGAGTACTGAAATTATAATATGAATGTATTATATTGTAGATGTTATTATGAGTAATATATCCTCAGAATACCAAATGAGATTTTTATTGCATGGATGTTTTAAAGTTTTAAAACTTCCTAAAAAAAGGGTATTTTTCTATCTCAAATCAAAACCATCATATCTTTACTAATTTATATTTGCCAGGATTCATGATAAAATGAAATACATGCTTTAAATCAGTCTGTATATTGGATATGTCTGCAATACAGCAAGAGATACATTACAGTGAAAACAGATAAGTGATAAAATATTGGAAACAAAAATAGTAATTAGAATTTCTTTTCTGAAACAAAACTATAATAAAACCATTCTTATTTTATTACTTAAAGTAGATATTATTCATATTGATGTTAATTAATGCCTCTAACTAAACAAGCCCTTTGTTGAACATTAATTGTAAAAAAACTAAACGAATTTTCATCATCATTACAATAAACCTCAACAATGTTAGATAACTAAAATTCAACAACCCTTCGATAATTTTTCTTATTTTCTAATTTAGTTTGCCTAAACATTAATAACAAAATGCCGAACAAAAGGCTTGCTTGAATTATAAACTTATCTCAATGGGCACTTTTGGTTTAGTTTAAATGTTAGTATTTTAATCTAATTTCGTAATAAAATTACAAACTCATCGTTCATCTAAAAGCAACCTTGAAATAAAAATAACCATCTATAAAAGAACTATCAAATCTAAGGTCCTAGCAGAGTTACTTTTATGTTACATCTCGCACATCCTACCCTGAACATATAAAAATATCTTTATGTACTTTAAAACATTGCTCTTCCCGAGCAAAGATGTTTTAGCGGCTTTGCTTTACTAGCAATATTTTGCAAAAATTGTTGCAAAAAACATCTTCGTCCAGAAAACTCTCCGCAGTAGGTGTTATTTGAATTAAGTAAGGGGGGACCAGTTTACATAGCACACATTAATAAGTGCTAATATTTTCAGGTCTTTTACTAAATCCTTACATTATTGATTAAAGGAGAGGCTTAGGTCAAAGTTCACTGAAACGTAACAAAATTATCAAACACCAAAAGTTTAATGAAAATCTTGTAAATGTTCTGTGAACAGGGGCCTAATGATATTATAAACCCTAAAATACAACCTGGACCTGAGACATACATCTAATAATATTTTAGTGAAGCATTATTATATTGTTTTGGATTCAAGTGTGGGTCTAGAAGCGACATGGAAGCAATTAGGAAGCGTTGCAAACATAACCACCAAGCTTACAATATATATTATTTAATTGCATTAGGTAAGTGACGAGTAGTGGGCAACGGAAAGAAGATCGAGGAATTCGTTTCTTAGTAACATTCAGTTTACATCGAAAACAGTTTGCTTGTTAAATTATTCAACATTACAGCTATATTTATATATTGCACTTACTTCAGAACATTTTACACAGAAATCCGGATTTTAAATACTGGCTCGGCTTTTCTTCCATGTTAATGTTTCGCACAATACATATTTACTACTAATGAAAACATTCAACTTTGGAGTGGCATTCACATCATAGCTTAATCTTCGAGATTAACGATGTAAAAACGGTGATTAACATTATTTGTACATATTAAAAATGAATTTAGCTCGGAAGCATTGTTGGGATACGGTCATAATTATGGTCAATTCAATGATCGTGCCATCCAGTGCGTATACAAAATACTCGCATCCAAAACACCCTGTTGCTCTGCCACAAGTCAGTTACTCTGTACACTTACAATCACTAGGCAGCACCTTCGAGAGCCCTTCACAACTGGCGGTACTGGCGGCCACTCAGCATCCCGGGTTGTCGAGCTGCATACAGTACAGCGTCGAACGATTATTTCACTTACATTATCACATTCGTTATTGAATAATAATCAATAGATACTAGTTTACATTAGCGACTGGAAACAACATACTAAGTTCATTTTCCCAATTTCGGCGTATATCATAAGTATGGCTCTTAATAAAATTTTGATTTGAGCAATGTCAAGATTAAAATACTATATTATTTTGTATTCCAAAGGTGAGCCTTCCAAAATATATATCTGCCGTCGAAATTTACAACACGTTAAAAAAATAATTGCGTAATGTCCAAAAGCAGATCTTACTATTATTTTATGTGTTGTCGACATACTACATTTAATTTTATCAGTCTCGATGATAAAAAACGCATTTTGGCCAAAATGAGAGATCTAAACCCGACTGGTCCAACCTTTCCAAAATGAATAATTTACAAAACGAACACGTAACTCGAACACCCGATACAGATATTGACTAAACAGTCAATCCGAACAAACCACGCGTTTCAGAATTTTATTCGAGTCCAAACAGTACGCATTAGTTTAATCCTTACGAGGCACTTCCAAGTACGCTAAAAACAAAGTCGAGATACCTGTATCAAAGTATGAGTAAAGTTTAAAAATTCAGTCTGTTATCCTTCCCTTCCCTCTACCAAGTTCCACAATTTAAAGCTTTTGCATTACAAATGTACTAGCAACTGATATGACCATGACCTTTAGTGCTGCTGAGGCCCAATTACGATATTTGGTCCAAAAACAAGTTACAAATATGTCGAAAGGTAAAACCTAATCTTAGCTGTTTCACACAATTATACACATCACATGACGGTGAATATTCATATTTTTCTATAAACTCATGTGATGCCAACACGTGTGGTAAGGGGGCAGCATTACAAATACAAAACTTTACCCAAATAATCATTGAGCTAATATCTAAAGAGTCACAATCTCCGAGTGAAAACAGTCAAAAAACGTCAGAGTGCCGTTGTACACACCTATACCTGCATTATATAGTTCGAATTTAGACGTTATGTCGCTTGTATAGTGTTCAATGTATGCTTGAGCGCTTGTCTTATCAATTCAAGTCGGTCAAAAAGTCGGCGCACTGTATGGCGTTCGCCGAGTTTTGGCGCGGACATTTTTTTGCACGTTTGTGACTCTATTGTTATATTAGCTCAATGCAAATAATACATAAAATGAGATCAAATACATATCCAGTCATGAAGTAAAAATTAAGTTGGAGATGATTCTTAACTTGTCTAAAGGGTTCTTTATAAAAAATAAGTCACTATAACAAGATTTTCGCCTTCTACATCTAATTTGTGTATTAGATACAGTCAATGTTTTACATTCATGCAGTATATCCGAGAAACTTAATTAATTTACCATTAATGGGGATGTTAGGTGCGGCAAAACGATGTCTATTTACAAACGTTGAATGGAATTATGTTAGTTTTTGATGATCAATGTTAGTCATTTGCAGTGTTACATTACGCACAGTAGACAGGCGTAGAGTGATTGTATGTTCAACTTATCCAGTTCACAACTACAGACTGATGCAAACTTAATGGCGGCTGTGAAGTGCGCTGCAATCGATACTTTGCGATTGTACGCACACCGCACGCCTATGTTTGCTACTGCGCTACGTCTCGCGCCTAAGTTCACAGGCGCCATTAAGTTTGAATCAGCCTGTACCTCTACATAAATGAGTACCTCTATCAAGATAACTATCGCAAAATTATCATTACTTATTCGATAGATGTTTGAATTATAGTCACTATTTTTACAATTTGCGATGTTTTATGTTTCATGTGGCCTTTGTCGAATACGAAATAAAATAAATACGATAGTTTCTAGAGATGTAGTTTTATAAAAATGTGACTGGCATAAGAGTACAAGATAATTGAACAAACAACGCTTTGGTTACTTCGAAAACACAATAAATCTCGTAAACCATACGCACGTCTAAGACGGCTAATAATACAATCGAGACATTTATCACGCTCACAATATGATGGAAATTGACAAAACATATTCCCAGTATCTAAGGACTATACATAAGTCAGTTAAATGATGAATTTATTGTCACAACATATTAAAGTGGAGTCGCCACGGATACTTGAGAAACGTTTGTATTGTCGTGAGAAATATGAAGGCGTAGTCGACTTGCCCACTTACTCTAGACCCAATCGGAAAGGGTTAGATTCGAAAACTTTCCGACTTTCGAGTCGAAACCTTTTATATTGGGTTCAGAATACGGTGGGGGCTGGAGGTCGGATACGCTTTACTCATGTATGACCTTCAAAAGTAAAAAGGCTCTCGATTCAACTTAATAGTAATTAGTAATTTTCTTCCTGTTTAATAACTCGATTTTTCTTTGTGGATAAAACACAATAGGTGATGTTTACTAGGACCCCATAGAGTTTAAAACATACAAAAGAACTATTGAAATTCAAAAACAACTTTTTTATAGTAATGAGACGAACAATATGTTCGCGTGATGATAGGAGACGACGCCTGCCCGTGACAACTGCACACATAACGTGCAGAGCCACTGTATTAGCGCTCATTACTTGGTGAATTTCGTGGAAATTTCTGACAGGCAAATAAAAAAGAAGCTTAATGTAGATGGCTCTGACTTTGCGCAGACCAGATCATTGTCAAGTTGTTTATTTTATTTCATGTGCCACATAACAAAAATACTAAGGTGTTTTGACTGGCACGTATAGTTTGTGCTATCTATCGAACTACTTTCTTTTTCTAGTCGTGTTTAGAAATCGGTCATTACATTAATACAGATATCTATCTGTTAACTTGACAAATAAATGTTGGGGGAGATTTTACACACAGCGCCATCTAGCCCCATACTAAGCAAAGCTCGTATTATGGAAACCAGAAACCTTAAGTCATAATCAAGGCCGTAGGCAGGGGGGGAATTTGGGAGTCCACCCCCCCCCCCCCCCCCCGAAATGCCTTCGCCAACCCACCGTTTTATACATACCTACTTACGTATATTTTATTATGAAAACTGACGTAGTTTTGACACATTTTTGTTTTATTTATACGGGAATACTCACGTTTAATTAAATCGGATACTCCGACTATAGTTTCGATCACATCCGGTGACCTTTTTCAAAGAGTGAAAACAGAGCCCGACGCGCGTGCAGCTACGTCCTGCTTAGCACTCAAATAGCACTTATTCTTACGTATAGATCGTCGTCGTCTTACAAGTTGTTACTTATTGTCTCTGGTCGAGCTCGACCCCCCCGAAATGAATTTCTGGCTACGGCCTTGGTCATAATAGCAGCATCATCCCTCTGCTGGTCATTGACCCTTGAAGAACGATCGGTCGCAAATAAGTTAAGCCGTTGAATTTCTTCTCCGTACAAACAGGTTCGCGACGTTTTGCTTCACAGAAAGGCCAGCGTTACGAATTGTCGTGTGCAAGCATTATTATTTATTACTCTTACTGTTCAGATTTCAAGATGTTACCAAAGAAATTACTGGGAATGAAGAGATTTGACATGTAATATCAGAGTAACGAGTGCAGTGTGTTGCTTGCAATTACACAATGCTGGCACTGCTACTGTTATGGGCAGGCGTGATGCTCACTTACCACCAGGCGAGCGTCCCGCCCGTCTCGTCACTCTAATTGAAGCAGTACTTTGTACATATCCATGTCCTTTGTTGATTGTCTTGTATACAAATGTACATACAAAATTTGATTTTTTCCACAAATAAAAGTATGTTTATGTCTACGTATTTTGCATAAAAAATAATATTTTAAGTCAAATCGAGAGCCTTCAATGTCGTGATCCACTCAGTGCGGTGGAGGTGTGGTGTGGTGTGGTGTGGTGTGGGCAGTCAGTGGTCGGCGTCGGAGCGCAGGTGCGGCGGCGAGGCGGGCTGCAGCGGCTGGAAGGCGGAGCCCAGCGAGGGCCGCAGCGTGAACCCCGGCACGGCCTTCATGGCCGGCAGCTCCATGTACGCGCCCTCGCCCGCCTTCAGGCTCACCTGGAACCGAACACGATTATCTAAGACCTTTCTGCCATACCTGGACCTGGGTATGTCCTTAAACTGCATCCAGAACCACCGGAGGACGGGCAGCAGCTATATTCTGCGATCCCTAAGCCGTCTGCCAAGCGTGGGGATTATGGCAACCTCTCCTTATTAAGGGAGAGGCCTTCGTCCAGTAGTGGACGGATCCCCAAGCCGCCTGCCAAGCGTGGGGATTATGGCTACCCCTCCCTATTAAGCGAGAGGCCTTCGTCCAGTAGTGGACGTTTCTGGCTGATAATGATGATCAGATATTACTAACCTTTTCACAGCCATCGGGGGGCTCGCGAGCCAAGAAACGGTTTATCTGTGGCGAAGTACCCAGTTTGGAGCCGTCGAGGTCTGGCGAGGAGCACACACTACCACCTGAAACATAGTTAACGAGTATTTTACTAATTTGTAAGACTGAGCCAGTAGCTCCCAAATATCTCACTTTACAATATCGGTTGCTAAATCATCTCTACACGGTCTAAGTTGATAGGCACAAGAGAAACAGCCACACCTCGTCGTTGAATAAAGGACCTTTTGGTTCAATTGTATCGCTGCTATGCAATATTGAACACCTGAACGAAGCAGCTGTATGTAATTTATGTATCAATTTATTTCGAACGGATAAAGGCTGTAACATACATACGATTAAGATGCTATAATATTTCATGCTATCTTAAAACATATTTCAATATCGCTAATCATACAAAACAAATGACGAAGATAATATATATCTATTTCAAAATAGTATGGCGAGCGATATTTTATCTTAACATGAAACATTATAGCATCTTCGTCGCCAGTGACGGCTTTAACACTTAACAACCGGTATCGTAAATTATTATAATTAAATATAACGAGACTACCGTCCAACAGGGGGTTACTACTGGTTGATATTGACTCGTCTTCGGTGGCAGCAGACAGCTTTTTCAGAGTAATTTAAAAGATCATCAAAATAAATTGATCCCCTGAACGCCAAGGTAAAAATGGTGCTTCAAACCACTTGGTTTACAGAACTACAAACAGAAACAGGAATTCCAAAATCATAAATAGATAAATAAATGCAAGTGTAATTAATTATCATTATTTACGTCTTTCAATTGTTTTACTATACTAAGTTAAGTGGTAGTTAGAGAGGCACCTGCCAAAAATATTTTAAACATAATAATACAATGTAATAGCATTGTGTACAATGTGTTGATCCTTTTTGTTACACATTACAATATAGAAACAACAATATTGATGGGTTTATAAGTATCATTATGAACAACTTTTACCATAGGGCCAACCTTGAAATGGCAAGAAAAGAATATTAGAATATCATTCTTGCAACGTTTTTTATTGACGACGTTGGCGTACTGGGGCTATTGCTTGTCAATTGTATACGAGTAAACGACTAAGTGGTGGTAATTAGGTTGTAGTGTTTAGTTATTTGTTATTTCTGCTGCTGTCTGCATCACCAGAAAGACGATGTTGTTGCCTCTATTGTACCATTTTTTATCTATTAAATTTTCAGATTTTTTTAAATAAATAACTTTTTTTGAATTGAAAAGAGACGCAAATAATGTAAGCTCTGCCAGATACGTTTAGAGCAGTGCCGTATATAGGGCGGTGCTAGCGCTGCCCAGGAAACTGGGCTGGTCCTGCAGGGCTAACATGCGCACGGCGAGAAAATTTTCTCGATTCTTAAAAACAGGACAAGGCTACGAATCTGTATAAGTTTGTCTCGTTTTCGCACGACATAAAGACACGACAAAATTTTCTCGCGGTGCGCATGCTAGCCCTGCTGGAGAGGCGCATAAATGACCGGACCAGGACCAAATTTTGAATATTTTTCTTTTCAAGGGCGTAATTATAGAAGCTCGCACCGGGCGCTTTCTTTCCAAGGGCGCATTTATAGAAGATCGCACCGGGCGCATAGAAGGCTATTTACGGCACTGGTTTAGAGAGGGGTACAACAGAATACACATATATCGGATATTTCTATAATATAAAATCCAACGGAAACCCTATAACTGCGACAAATCAGAATTCCTACTTCGGATTCTAAATTCCCAATAATGCTACTTAAAAAACAAAGCCAAACACAAATAGAAGAAACCTTTTCAATCATGCTAGGGATTAATTCTGTTTTAGTGACTCAAGTACATTCATCTATATATATATCGATTCACAATAAGCCATGATAACACAACCTTGTTTTCCCAGCTATTCGTAGTTTGCTTATTGAATTGATTTCGATAAATGTAATTGATCCCTAAATGTGCTGATAAATCTGAGCATTCTAGAAATTATAGTAAGCATGAGTTCACATGATTAATCGCGCTCAAAACGATTTATTTTAATACTTTTTTGATAAATAAATTTGTATATTAGTCATAATTGTATTATATAATGTTGATCTTTACTTATCATTCTTTATTTATTTTTAATCACGTCGAAGTCCCCGAAGAAGTGCCATATTTTTTTTACAAGACCAAAAGACATTTTTCGCCGGGACGACCTGCCTTTTCCAGTCAGCTCGTGGCCATTGTTCAATGGTCGAAACGTCAAAAAAAATGTTTAGTACGCGATTAAATCTCGTTGATACACATAATTATGAATTCAAATCGCGAAATCTATGAAAGTATCATGAGTTCACATGGCAAGAGCTCTTTTATTTATTTGAAAATAAAACGGTATTGCGTTTTGGCCTCTCGTCTGATATTAAGCGAAAATACGATTTAAGAACCATGAAGAAACCAATTCACACGACCTACCTTCGTATTCTAAACTCAAACGGAGAAAAAATAGAATACGAGATAGGGTTTGGGTCCCGGGACGTCTCGTGTCCGAAGTCACGACACTTTTTGAAAATTATGCTTACTGGTCCCGGGACTTTAGGGCACGAGACACGGTTGAAAATGAAAAATCGCAGTCCGTGAAATGACTGAGAATAATTTAAAATGTCTTAGGAATAAATAAAATTTCGATTAAAGCAAGTTCAAATTCATAAAAAAACCTTTGTAATGTTATTCTTAGTTCATCGACTGCGATTCAGCATTTTCATAATCAGTGATTTTATATCTTCAAAAAAGGTGAAATGCGCGAGCGAGATACGCAGCATTCTGAACCTTAATGAGGTGAAATGCTGTACGCGGTTGTTTTGCGATCTTGCGATAGCGACGCTCTCTTTAACGTTTATAGATGTTAGAATTTGATTTTATGTTAATTTTACTAAAATAGCTTTTTATTGATACATTTCACCGAAGGTTATCTCGATTCTAATTCTATCCCGAAAAGTCTCTTAAGTCCATCAAAGTCCCGGGACGTCCCGAGACTTTGATCGTGGGTGGTCTCGTGTCCCGGGACTTTGAGAATGTCGAGGCTTCCCAAACACTAATACGGGGGGTGGACACACACAAATATATCTATCGATCTATCTAAATACCTATTTAGGCAACGCATTCCACTGCCTAGCGGTTCGCATTTCGTATAACAATAGTTCTAGTAATAATTACCAAACGCAAAACGATCGCTCAATATTGTTATACGAGTGAATGCTCAGGTATACCAACGCACATATATTGGTCAGTGCATAATCTACGCAAGTTGCGGGGGGTTGGCGCTAGAGGCACACTTGCATTGGTTGTTACAGAACTATGACCACAGCCACTGTTTAATTTACATGAGGTCTCTATTATAAGGAAACAAGTTGGACTTATTATATTTTGTTAGATACGCTTATCTACAGGCTCAGTGGTGAGCCGGGTGAGTGTCACAAGTAACGTGTCGCCCGAAGCCCTCTGAAATATGATAAATCCCAAGCTCAGACAGGCCAAATAAAAAAAAGGTATCAGGCAATCAGTATTGTTTTAAGTATATACGCGGCGTCGATTACACAGACATTTGTGTACAGATGATACCTGTATTTCTTAATGAGGCTTTATATGATAAGAAAGAAAGAAACTCTCAAGATGGTCCGACAACATTTTAAAATAGGTATCTTTGTTGTACACCGAAGTGCCTACAACTTCATCTTGGTTACCTAACGTTGTCGTAACACGTTTTTCTTCTATTTAAATGTTCAGAATAACTCGCCGTATAATCCGATTACAATTTCGATCACATCGGTGACCTTTTTCAAGGAATGAATGCGCGCCCTCGTCTTGTACACAAAATAATAAATAGTGGTTAGTTTCGTAACAACACTCCGTAAGTAATGCAAGCAGCCCTAAAAGCTGTAATTAGGTATGGACCTGGGACCAGCAGCTCTGAAGACCCAATGCTGGAGAGGGACCCTCGCGACGGCGGATCTATTCCCATAATCACTGCTTTAGACACGGTACACAAGCTAAATCTTCGCAAAGCAGTTTAGAAAGACACTAAGGGCTAGACTTCATTTCGACATGATAACCCAACGATGTTAATCCATATTATGCGACATCCATACCATGTTAGATTATTATAAAGTCTCTTTTGACTGTCAAGTCATCGAGCCCGCTGACGCCATACGCTGTCAACAAAGGCAACTTGAGACGACTGGAAGAGTCAAGTAACTTGTTATACTATGTTAAGAAAATATTCTACACGGATAATAGAGAATATGCATGTTTTTTTTTTATTGACGCACAAACAACCTGACTAGCAACAAAACAAAATCATCAAACATTTAATTAAAATATGTGCACAAATAATGATTTATAAACATTTTAATTTCATGTTAGACAGGGATGGCACTATAGTGGCTAAAAAGGCTATAAATCCTGTTGACTGATCATCCGACTTCCTCTCACACGAAAATTAGTAGTTTAAAAACCAGTGCTAGCCACTGCGAGTACGTCAGAATCTCATTGTATTTCATATCTCAGATTGCGTCATCCCAGTGTTTGGCCAATCGCAAGCATAGAATATTACATCGCCCCCTGCCAGCAACGGTGAGTCGTGTTTGTAGGAGAAATTAAGTTCACGAGCCATCAACAGGCTATATGATCTATGGTGGCTAATGACGTCAATGTACACGACTCCAAACAAATTCTATACTAGCACGTGTTTTGCTAGAAAGGGACAGATCCCTCCCAAATACTTTGAACGCTTCTATTTCAGAACTTTACCAGCCGATTTCAGTTATTTTTTCGATGTAAACATTCGTTTCCGTTAAACTCTCCACTTTTCTTATCATTTTAATAATTCAAACGCATGCATATTATCTATTAGTGCATGGTGAAAAATTACCGAGGTCATCTTTGTAAAGATGCTAGTAATCTCTCAACCTAGGATAAGCTAAGCGATGTTGAACGAGTCAGTTGACTTTCGCCGATGTGCCAGGCTACTGCCATCAACCGAATATCACGTTAGCGGGATTAATGTCTTAACAGCTCCAAAGTAACTTTACAAAATTATATGGTGTCAATGGACACAGAGGAAAAATTGGCGTTTCAAATCTCTGGAGTCTGACCCC
This sequence comes from Erannis defoliaria, assembly GCA_905404285.2. Taxonomy (NCBI): domain Eukaryota; kingdom Metazoa; phylum Arthropoda; class Insecta; order Lepidoptera; family Geometridae; genus Erannis; species Erannis defoliaria. The sequence goes on along the minus strand of FR990080.1, from coordinate 11,002,558 downwards.
ACTGACAAAATGTTAGTTCAACAAAAATAATTCATGTGATTGATGAATAAAATCAAATCATGATTTCGTGAACATTTTTCATTCCAGTAATTTTTAACTAATTATGCAAGAACAAAATTAGTTCATAGATTAGTTTGATTAAAAAAAAAACTTAACTATAAAAATATTTGTATGATTATGGTTTATTATAGTGTTTGGTTAGATGTCAGACATATTCAAGGATATCATTGTACTTATTTTCTTTCTTAGATTTAGTTTTTACTATAAAAAAATATTAAATAGAGTGCGGCCGGACCCAATGCGTAATGGTTGTGCTGTAGAGAGAGGAACCCCCTGACAATGCGTGCCGTTACAAGGATCACTGCTTTTTGGTTCCGACCCGTTACCCAACTGCCTAGCGAGTCTCTCTCATTATTATTGGTCGAGGCTCTTCGCTATAAGGTAGGCCGTTCACTGTAACAACTACCAATAATTGTACTAATCATTATTAACAACTTTTACTATGCAACCAACCCGGAGTAATCGCTTACAGGTTTAATCCAGTTAAAATCTGTACATTTAAAATTCAAAGTCCTGACCGAGATATAGTTATTAATAATGATCACAATAATATCCAAGAATATTGATTTCCGTTGTCTAATCTAACACTCAGTAGCGTATAGAGTAATCGATACATGTAAAATGTGTACCTGAAGAATGTGCCGTATGACAGTACTCGTGCGGAGTTTGTGTGTTGACAGAACGCCTGAGAAGCTCTGGAAGCGGCGCGCGGTGCCCTTCTGGTGTCACCTGGAATTTAGACAACAAGATTTTATGTAAATATTCACCTGGGGAAACCCGATAGTCAAAAGTTCACGACAGCAAACATGATGAGTAGGGCTTGACAATAGCCAGGATTTGTCATCATCAGCCAGAAGACGTCCACTGGTGAACGAAGGCCTCCCCCTTAATAGGGGGGTGGCCCCCACGCTTGGCAGACTACTTGGGGATCGCAGAATGCTCACCACTGTTTACAGAGAGTCAAGAAGGCGCTGCTCCCCGTCTTCCGATTTACGACATATCCAGGTCCATGATTGGTGCATCAAATAAATTAAAGTTTTTTTTATACCATCAAGTGACGAGACGAGCGGGATGTTCGCCTGGTGGTAAGCGTCACACCTGCCACTGACAGTAGCAGTGCCAGAATTGAGAACTTGCGAATAAAATCTTGCGCCGTACTGTACTGCGCTCGTCACCCTGATATATCAGATGTTAAATCTCATCATACCCAATAATTTCTCTGGTAACATTGCCCTTCAAACTGGAACACAGTAATGCTTACTGGAACACAGTAATGCTTGCACACTACTGCTTGGCGATTGAATAACTGGCAAAGGTGTGAAAATACGTACTTCCCCAGGCGGACTCTGTAGTAGAGTCGTACCACTACAAAAATCCTTTTCCAGAGTTCCCAGGGCAAGCCATTTGATCGTGAAAAGGTAACAAACAGATAGAGACAAAGTTACTTTCGATTTTATAATATTAGTAAGTATGATAGTGTAACTGGTTACTTTATCCCGGAGTCTATCGAGATGTGGAGTCTGCGTGCCACTTGCGGGGTACAGCACGAGCCGCTCGATCTCCTGGTTCAGCCCTTCCACGGAGGAGCGCGCCGCCCGCAGCGGGACCGCACCGCTGCTGAACCGGAAACCGGCTGGAATACGATAAGTTACAACTATTATGCAACGTTAATTATGGTGTGCAATAGCGCGTTCCATAGGCAAAACATTTCGCAGATGGCGCCAGCGGCGGACCGAATGTGGCGAAATCCAGCGACGGTGATAATGGAATGGAATGGAGCGCTTGCAAATCGATCAAAATTCACAAGACAACACAATCAAACATACCTAGCTAAAAGTATGCATATTACATTTGCCGGAAAATAGAGATAGATAATCTAATTACTGCATGACAAAAAGAGAACACATGTACATGTATTAGAAGTTTGTATTGTCGTATCGTACGGCTCGCATGTCGCAAAGGCAGAGTATGACTGAAGCGAGTGGAGAGCCGGCGCTCAACATATAGTCTTCAAAATCCGTGCGCTTATTTCCCGTCCATTCATCTTATCATTGTCGCTGGCGAAATCAAGTTTTCTTGTCAATCGTTGCTTATATTTATCTACCCTTGATGAGGGCGTTGTCGATAATCTAGTCCAAGGAGAAAGACTGGGTACTGTGTTTTGTTTTAAGAATCTATGCAGCTGTTGCCGGCCTGAAAATAGATTTGTAGGTTAGATACGTTGTAAAATGTTTTTGTTGGACTGATCTTTAATTAGCAAGGCAAAGGATTGCTTTACAAATAAATAATACAGATTCTCCGTGGTAATCAGAGTCTAATAAGAGTAAAACCATACAATTGTAGAAAGATGTTGTAGTTTCTCTTTACTGATGACAATTAAAACTCCTTAAAGCTGTTTAAATATACTTTTAAAAGTAATATGTTCTATATATATTTTAAAAGTTTGATGTTCACTCGAAATAAAATATTCAACCGATTCACACGTTTTTCTTTATACTCTTATAAAATACAACAAAAGAAAATAACAAAATGTATGAAATTGACAGTTCAGTGTGGCCGCATCGCCGATGCGACACCTAGCGGGAAAAAAACGCAGTATGGATCCCCATTGGCTGTAACAGAAGCCTTTTTTTATATCTTCACATGCTAGGTGTTTAACAGGTGTTAGGCGACGGTGCAATCGAAAATGGGTAATACATCTAGCATGGAATAGGAACGGGAATGAGAAATTTAACTTACACATGTTAGAACTCAAACTATGAGCAGAGTAGTCTCCCGATGCAGACGGTTTGTGTGGCCTCTGCAGGCGGCTGCGGAGGAAGCGGTCGAGCTTATCGTCATCGGAGCCGCGGGAGGAGCGCCCTGAAGTTCCGCCGCCTTCGTCCGTCTGGAATGAAAGAGGACACATTTTACTGATACTACTATAGTAGATGTGTACCAGGGGAGGAAACAAGAATTTTTAAGGCGAGAGTGTTTCTTTGAATCCAGAGCGTCGCGAAGGATTCTAAAAGTAAAAGTACTCGAGCTTAAAAATAGTGTTGATCCCGAGGATCTCTACTTTTTATCACCGTCTATGAGAAAATAAGTAAGTGCTACTTATGAATAAGAATAGTACCTACGTTTATTGCATTCTCACTATTCACTTCTCACTTTTTATTGAGGAAGATACACTGAGTTAAAATAAAACTAAGCAAAATCCGAATTTGTGTAAACAATTACGAACGAAGGCGGAATGCATTTCACAAACAATTTTTTTATTTTTTTTCGTGCGTCTTCCTTTTTCTAACAGGCTGTTACTTGTTCATACAATCTCCGTGGTTGATCTCTTTGGTGATTGGAACTTTTACTAACAATATCCACATTCTAAATTCAAATAACTTTTCCTCCCTAGGGAGGAAAAGAGCTCATTTTTGCCCTGTTTGCGAGGAACAAAGTAGGTCTTTTTGAATAGATGTGATAAAAATACTTTTACTAGATGTGGTTTCAAATAAACGTGATTAGACTTGATTAGAGTAATTCAGAGAATAAAACAGAAATACTATGTACTTAAAACTATACATACTCAATTTGTAATAAAAATAATATAATACTTATATTGTATCCCTGATTATGTTTAACTAGTTCGGCCCGCATTGTAACCTGATTAACTAGTTGTTCGGTCCGCATTGTAACCTGATTAACTAGTTGTTCGGCCCGCATTGTAACCTCGCGACATTTTTATCTTCGTGTCACCTTGACCATTTTTGTTCATATACAAACTTGAAATGTAAGACAGCATTGCTCTGTACCAGGAAGGTGTAATTAAAGAAAGAGTGCCATTTCGCATGTGATTGGACTCTTAAAAGGCTCAGACTCTTAAGGGCTTAGGCCATACGCATGTGGCCTAGTGGTACAAATTTCCCATAACTCCTTGTATGAACTAGCCAAAATGTCACATGCCTTTACTCTTTATTATTTTCGCTAAAAAGGAGTCTTACTGTGAAAACTAACGCGTTTATGACACCTTTTTGAATCCCAGGTTGCTTGAAACTGTAACTGTACAATAGTTACTGAATAAACTTATTTTATCAACCGACTTCAAAAAAAGAAGGTTCTCAATTCGACTGTTTTGTCAAGTTTTTTTTTTTATGTTACGCGATTACTCCGCCAATTGTGAACTGATTTTGATGATTCATGTTTTTGTTTGGTAGGATACTTCAGAGGTATAAATTTTAATATATATATATATATACATTTTATCGAAATCGGTTCAGTAGTTTGGTTTTTAAATCAAAATTACTAAAAAATATGAAGATGTCATCCAGGTATTCGAAGTTGAAGTTGGTTGTATTTTTTTTAAAGCTTATTATTTATAACTATTCAAGTTGCCACACTCAGCCTGACAGACAACTGAGCCCTAAATAATTGTGGTGTAATAAGAGATATAAGCAATACTAAAATTACGAAACAGGAAGCATCGAGAGACATACTTGTGTGGACTTATCAACTTGCAGCTGGCCGGCATGCAGATAGTAATCCCTCGGCCATTGGCCCTTGTGATAGAGCGTGTCGAGCGACGCGGTGCGACGGATACTCGCGCCGAAGCGGCCTTTACCTGAAATTACAAATGTTTCTTTATATATTATGTATACTAAAATATCAAAGGTAGGTTTATCAAGGGTATTTTTATTTCAATGATCTTTAGATGCCTGGACCTGGGTATGTCCTAAAACTGCATCCAGAACCACCGGAGGATGGGCAGCAGCGTCCTCTTAGTTAACGGTGGTAAGCATTCTGCGTTCCCCGTGCTTGCGGCCGCCTGCCAAGCGTGGGGATTATGGCAACCCCTCCCTATTAAGGGAGAGGCTTTCGTCTAGTAGTGGACGTCTTCCGGCTGTTGATGATCTTTAGATGCACTTATTGGAAACGTTTTGAAGGAAAGCCAGGGCAATAATCTCTGAGCGTGTATGGAAACGCTCATGATGCAGGAATCGAAAGATGTGTGTCAGGATCGTAGCAAGTGCAGAGATATTGGTCTCTGCGTCCCAGTGCCGTAACTAGGGTGGTAGCGGTGCCCAGGCACAGAGCACATACCCTGGGTCAACTTGAAAATTGAAATTCGTCATATGTAAACCGATATGGTTTTTTTATTTTTTATTTGAAAGGATATGGTGTAAGATTGGTCGCAAAGAAAATTCATTATAATCGGTTCAGTACTTTGATTTTTAAATCAAAATAACTGGACTAAAGATGTCATCCAGTTAATTGAAATTGGACTTTTTTATAAACATTAATAATACTTTTAAAAATAACCGTCTTTTTTTTTTTATATTTTGTATTTATCGAATCTTTAAATTTCTCAAACTATATTATCAACTTTTTTGAAAATTGACTTTTTTTATAAAGTTTTTTTTATAAACATGATCATCATCATCATCATCATCAACAGCCGGAAGACGTCCACTGCTGGACGAAGACCTCTCCCTTAAAGGGAGGTGTTGCTATAGTCCCCACGCTTGGCAGGCGGCTTGGGGATCGCAGAATGATTACCACCGTTAACCGAGAGGACGCTGCTGCACGTACTCCGGTGGTACTGGATGCAGTTTTAGGACATACCCAGGTCCATAAACATTAATAATACTTTTAAATCAAAACAGACTATTTTTTTTAACTTCTATTTCGATTACCTTGATGACTTATTTTATCCAGTTATATTGATTTAAAAACCAAACTACTGAACCAATTTCGATAGTATCAGTATAGTATAGTATATGGGCCCACCTCTGAAGTATGACTTATCAAACAAAATAATACAAATCAAAATCAATTCATAATTGGCGAAGTAATCGCGTAACAAACATTAAAAAAACAGTCGAATTGAGTCCTCCTTTTTAAGTCGGTTGAAAAGTACATGTTATTTAGGTAAATATCGAGTGCAAGTTATAGTCATGCAATACACTCACACTTTTCAAAGCACTTTTTTTCGTCTAACGTCTAACGACGTTAATAATGCCACTAGCATATTAGCCTGCTAACATCTGGCCATATCTGCATACTGTATCAAATAGCGCACTAAATAATGGCATTACACACAGGTGAAGCCCAAGCATTACAAAATATATTCTTGACCTGTAGTTGAATACAGTTCTATTATTATTTATGGGATATTTACTGTGATTGTTGTGAAATGATCTCCAGATATTGCGGCGCAGTTGCATGCACCACATTCATGGACATGCTACCATGTTTTTAGCAGCTCATTTCACAACATAATCACGGTAAATATCCCTTAGATAATATTAAAACTGTATTCAACTACTACATATTATCTAAGAAAGAGGGTAGTTCGTTAGGAATACCCTTGATGTTTTGTTTTAACATTTTTTTTAAACCAACCACATTCTTCATTGTGCCAATGAACGTGGTGTACGCAACTGTGCCGCAATATTGGAATCTTGTTCCGGAACATTATCATGGTAAATACAGTCAGATAGTCAGTTGATGTTTTCTGCTTCTGCTACATAAAAGATTACTTCAAACCATTATCTTCCCATGGTTAACTGCTGAAATAAACTATTTATCTACTGATTATCAGGGAATAATACATAAAACATGGCACAGCTAGTAATAAAGATGTCAAGGTAATTTTATATCATACCATATTTTTGTATTTATCTCAACTCATCTTCAGGACCAGCCAGAAGCATTGATAGTAAATTAATTAGGCAACAAATGAGAACATACTATTATTAGGGTTAACCTGTTTATCACATATTATTTTTAAACAATATATTATACAAAGGCAACCAGCAAATATTGTTATTTTTTGTATATCATATTGTAAACAAATTATTGTCCTTTTTTTTTTCATTTTCACTAAACCAAGTGCAACAAAAACTGGAAAACTGGACCTGGGTATGTCCTTAAACTGCAACCAGACTTTCCTGAGGACGGGCAGCAGCATCCTCTCTCTTAATGGTGGTAAGCATTCTGTGACCCCCCAAGCCACCTGCCAAGCGTGGGGATTATGGCAACACTATTGGGAGGCCTTCGTCCTGAAGTGGGCGTCTTATTGCTGACGACGAAGTGCAACAAAAGCAATATTTTTTTATGTGACAGATTTTGATCACAGCCTGCCTACAAAATGTTATTACTTGTATGCATGTAAACAACAACTATCACCGAGCAGTATTACCTTGACTTGGCAGTCATATTTATAATGTCTAGAATATTTTTAATAGATCTACAGTACGTAATTTGAAATTACTCTACACTAATCTCTTCGTCAACATTTATTTACTATACATCATTTTCTTAAGAAATATTTAACAAGAAGACGAGCGAGGTAGTCTCAGTTTTATAAATAGTACCTGGGCGACTGAGCTCGCTTTTTTACTATATTTTTTTTCTTTTTTACAATAAATACAACTTTATTGGGAAAAAAAGAAGCAAAGCCTAAATACAAAATTTCAACCAAATCGTTAGCTTTCGGAGATATTAAAAAATTATATATTTAAGTATATACAAGAATTGCTCATTTAAAGTTACTAGATATGTGAATAACTATATTATGTTTACAGGACAGGATTCGAACACAGCTTTGATTATTTTCAGTATCGACATGAGAGCATAGTAAGAAATTGGAAGCAAGGAAGTTTCAACTGCAAACAAGCTGGAACACTATAAAATAAAGGAATTAAATTTTTTAAGGTATGCAAGGGACATTCTAATGTGACCTTGAACTTGAAAGCTTATTGTTATCCTGCAGGGTTTTGTCATCATATAGGTAGATATAATTATCTTATTAATTTTATCTGTGCAATTTCTCAAAATTAGACCTACTATAGTTGGTATGTGCAGTGAAATGCGTTGCTAAGAAAATAAAACAAACACCTTTAAAGGTGCTGCTTGACCTTGGAAGCAGTTAAGCGTTAAGAAAAAAAAGAGAAGGCAGAAGAGAGCATCAGTGTAGTAATAAATCAGATATTTTATAGATAGTTGTACCTTTGTAATTGTGAGCTCCTGGGCTCCGTTGGCCGGAAAGGGCGTGATCCGGCGATATTCGCCACACGTTGGTGGGCGACAGCGTAGGGCTGTTGCTCGCGTTTTTCTTTAGGCCACCGCTGGCCTTCATCACTGAAGATACCGGCAGGGTCGCCCTCATCGGGCCCTGCTTCCCTGCGGGACAATCCGCTTGCTTCCGCACTCGACCCGACATCTTCCCGATCTACAGGACCCCACTAACATAAATCCCTATTTCTTTGACAACCAACTCACTGCACGAGAAAAATACGAGACGTTATTTGCCGACGCCGTGCATTCTCTTTGTAGACTCCGTTGGCGACAAATTTTACGCGACTACCGCGGGTAGTATTCACACTATACGATAACAGATGTTGGGCAGGACGTTCAAAAACACTACAATTGTATTTTATTGTTCTAATAACCACTTAATACATAAAAACAAAATTACAAAGCGAACGAGTCACATTTTTTCCGCACAATGGATGAATGAAGCTGACAGCAGATGACAAGGAACATCGCGCCATTCTTTTTCCGTTTGTTTAACGCGGAAAAGAAGAGATATTCAACGCAAACTACATCAAATGACGGGTCCGTATGAATTACTATGGATCAAAATAAATGAACTAAACATACGTAAAGAAAGGATAAATTACAATTTTCTGAAGCATTGCAATTAACAGCTGATTACTCCGCCATGTCAACTAAATTGTCTATGGATGGAAATGAAAGTTGAAGGAAGTTTGAACTGAAAAAGGAACCAGAGAGTTTTGGCGGGAACACGGAAAAATCATGTCGTTGCATTCTATTATTTTCATAAACTTGTGTTTTATCTAGAATTAATGATAAATGGTGGTGTTTTATTCATTTAGTGTTGAATTACATGCACGAGTGTGGGCAAGTGATATAATGTGGTGAAACATGTCTTTTCGTGTTGTTTTCAAAACTCCGTAGAAGCTCATAGTAAAGTCGCCACAACTTTACTATGACATGTCTTGGACTCGACAACTAATTTCGTCTGACTAACTGTGATTTCATGACATATTTGTCTACATTTTAATTTAAAAAACTTGGAAATTCATAAACTTGACACTGGCAGAATGCACAAAGTATAATGCCAATAACTAGGTTTTTATTTTATTTAGGGCGAAGAGCGAGCGAGTTGCCGATTGTTTGTGATTCACTTACAAATTACTCTTGTGATTGTGATTAGAATCTCCGTTTGTTTACGGATTTTAACGTTACAATAATATTACTTGTTTTTTGGATTCACTGCTTCGTGTTCATTCATCATTTTCTATATCAAGTGCATTCCTGTGATCGTGTTTTATACGACAAGCCTTTGTCTTATTTAGCATAGCAAACAAGACCTGCAATATCATTGCTGGACATGGCCGGGCCCATACAAGACGTTATTGAGGAAGATGCCGCAGATTTGCAGTTTCCAAAAGGTACACATCAAATAAAAACAACCTCAAAGTTGCTTTTTTGTAACGCTGTGTTGTGTTTGTACTTGTCACTTTCGTAGCCTCAAACGTTAAGCCGCGTTGACACGATCCGAGTCAGCTCGGTCCGATCCCACTCGGACGCCACTCGTGTTGTGGCAACTGAGAATCCGAGTACACTCTGATGATGTTGACCGATCCGTGTAGACTAGGACCGCGCTCTACTTTTCCGAGCTAGCTCGTATACGAGTAGTGAAACAAAATAGCGGATAATAGAAAACCAAAGCGGTTTGACAGTGACACAACTAGATTTGACTGTGAGCAACAACGAAAATAATGAAGAAAACTATCCGAGTGAACTATGTAATGTCAACAGCAATCCTAGTACACTCGTATGAAGCTTACTCGTACGAGTGTGATCGGACTGAGCTGACTCGGATTGTGTCAATGCGGCTTTAACAAAGTGTGCTTCGATTCAAATAAAGGTTTACAATATTTATTAAGATTAGTATAGGTGCCTACCAACTTAAGAATTAACCCGTATCGCAACACATAGAATGCTGATATATATATTTTTATAATTTCAGAATTCGAAAACGCTGAAACGTTGCTCATATCTGAAGTTGATATGTTGCTAGAGCATCGGAAAGCTCAGAACGAGTCTGCTGAAGAAGAACAAGAATTTTCAGAAGTTTTCATGAAAACCCTTACATACACTAATATGTTCAAGAAATTCAAGAACAAAGAAACTATAGCTGCTGTAAGAAAGTGAGTATGAGATAGAAGGATTTATCCAAAAGTGTTAACGTTTAGGCATGTACACTGAGGCCGAGGCATGCAACTAAAGAAAGCAAATCACATTATAATGAGCTAAAATGCCACTGTGCAAATTCAAAACGGTGAAATTATAATTTAAGTCAGTTTTATTAAAAGCAGCAAAACCTAGGTGCAACAAATAAAGTAAAGTTTATATTATACTTTCATACCTTTTTTGTGAAATTGAAATTGTCTTCTTCAATTTCAGCCTGCTACAAAGCAAAAAACTTCACAAGTTTGAAGTTGCAAGCTTAGCAAATCTCTGTCCCGAAACACCCGAAGAAGCTAAGGCACTTATTCCTTCTCTAGAAGGAAGGTTCGAAGATGAAGAGCTCAGAATATTATTGGATGACATACAAACCAAGCGCAGCTTACAGTATTAGAGTTAAAAATAGATAATACCATGTTTTAAGAAATAAAATTATATTAATCATCAACTTATTCGACATCAGATTCATAAATAACTAAAGATATTTATTTATTTAACACTAGTGTAAATGCACAAAGTACGACGTCGTTATACTAAAAAAATACTTTGATGTTACAGTGATGACATTACGACATGATGAGCGTAATATTTGTTTTCTCTTCGTTTTTTGGTCTTGCACTTCTGACTGTAAAATGCAGGTAAATCTATATTTTTTTAGAGGTAAAATGTATTTATTTTTTCTTGGCATCGCGTTATATGCATTCTGCCAGTTTCAATGTATAATAGGTATTGTATGTATTAAATACGGGGAAAGAAAGTAGGACTTGGAAACATGAAGGTAGGATAATTATGAAAGATTATAATGAAAATTATAATTTTATGTTATTCGATATGATAAAAATGGAAATAGAATTATAAATATCTGAATCTAGGGTAGCAAGTAAGCATGAAATATCTATGGGGAAAGGAACCTTGAGGGAAGCTAGATTTTCATAAAATTATGAAATATCATTATTTGGACAGCAAAGGAATATATGATTCAAATCACCGAAGTCACTTCCGCAATCGCAGGCAGCAGAATCAATAATATTATAATGAAAATGTGTTATACCTATTAATACTAAGGCATGGCTTGTACTTGAAGATGTGACTCAAGGGACTGGCTGTGATTTTATGACATTATACTATCAAAAACTTTTTAATCAGGTTCCACAGGCAAAACTTTTAGCAGATGGCGCTAGAGGCGGTCTGGATGTGGCAAAATCAAGTTTTCTTGTTAATCGTTGCATAAACTATCGGGTCTTGATGAGGGTGTTATCGATAATCTAGTCGAAGGAAAAAATACTGGCTACTGTACCTTGTTTTAAGAATCTATGCAGCTGTTAACAGCCTGACAATAGATTTGTAGGTTAGATAGTTGTTTACATTCTATGTTGGACACAGTTTTAATTAGCAAGGCAAAAGATTGCTGTACAAACCAGCATAATGCAGATTATTGTGTTTTTTCGCGAATTAATGATTGGAGGTTGTGGTGTTTTGTTCATTGAGTGTTGAATTACATGCACGAGTGTGGGTAAGTGTTATTTAGATCTTCATGGATAGCAATCCTGTATGGTGTTTGTGTCTATAGTTGTTGATTGGTTTCTATGGATATTCTGTCAGTTCTGTTTGAAATAAAAAATGTCTTTTCTCACATTAATTATGGCATATTATTTTAATATAAAATAACTACACGCGAGCTGCAAGCTGCACTCGCCATCAGGTTCTGGGCCCAGAGCCAAACCTGTTTATTGTTGAGAAAACGCACAGGAAGTTGTAAAAATGCAAACCGTAAGTTACAATATTGAGAAGCTTGGCGGTCAAGCCAATTATGGCACATGGTCTTTCGCTATGAAGATGATGTTGACCGACCTCGATTTATGGGACTGCATAGATGAGGATTTTAAGCCGAATACAGTTGAAGCGAAGAAGAAGGATGCCAAGGCTAGAAGCAAAATATGCCTCATGTGTAAGGATAATATATTTCCCATGATTATGTCACTCAATACAGCAAGAGAAACTTGGCAGGCGCTGCAGAAGGCATACGCGGACAGTGGCCTGATGCGCCGTTTATATTTACTGCGCAGGCTATTCAACGTAAGGTTGTCTTCATTCACAAATATAGAAGAGTATCTAAATGAGATCCAGACTACAAGTCAGTCATTGATCAGTATAAAGGCGGGTTTAGATGATGAGTTTGTCGGAATCATTATGTTGGCGGGTCTGACAGAAGACTTTAACCCCCTCGTTATGACATTGGAGCATTCTGGCATTAAGATCTCGACGGAGACTGTGATGGCTGTGCTGCTAAAGGAGAGCTTACGGAAGGACAAGCATATGACAACAGAGACTGAGGCAGACACAGTGATGGTAGTGCGGAAAAACAAGAAGGGTTTTCAAGGACTATACCATCAGTGTAAAAAGAAAGGGCATTTCAAGTGGCAGTGCCCGGAACTAAAGCCTGAAAAGAAGACAGACACTTCTGAGAATAAGAAGGGCAAGGAGACATCGGGGTTGATCGCCGCTTTGTCTGCGATGGGTGGCGAAGGGCAGTGGATCGTCGATTCGGGGGCAACATCTCACATGACGTCTGACGTGCACATTCTAGAAGAAAGAAAGGACATTAGTTCTAAGTGTGTGACTACCGCGAATAATCACAAATTAGTTTCTAATGAACAGGGGAATGTTTACATTATGGGGTGTTCTGTTAGGTTTGAAGAAGTTCTTATGCTTCCAGGTTTAACCTCAAACTTGCTGTCTGTAGGTAAAATGTGTAGTAAGGGCTACACAGTAGTTTTCGATGAGGCTTGTTGTAGGGTTTATAAGAAAGATTGTAATTTATCTGTATCTGGTAATCCAACATTGACAGCACCACAGAAACAAGGGTTATATGTTTTCAATCAAGATGCAGCGATGGTTTTGACGTGTCCTCAGGATACTTCTACTTCATACGATGTATGGCATAGAAGACTAGGTCACCTGAGTGGATCTCTGATGGTGAGGCTAAAAAGTTTGGCAGATGGGCTGACTTTTAAGGAGGTGGGCACGGAACCGTGTGAAGGATGCTGCAAGGGGAAGGAGTGCGTCAAAAAGTTTCCGAAGAGGAAAGGTAAGAGAGCAAATGACATACTTGAACTTGTTCATTCAGATTTAGCAGGTCCTATGGAGGTAGAATCATGGGGGAGTAACAAGTACTTCCTGATCTTTGTAGACGATTTTAGCAGGAAAACCTTCCTGTATTTATTGAAATCGAAAAGTGAAGTACCTGCTATCTTCAAAGAGTTTAAAGCTATGGTGGAAAACCAGACGGGAAAGACGATTAAGAAATTACGCAGCGATAACGGTTCAGAGTACATCAATGAAGAGCTTCAAAGTTTCCTCAAAAAGCATGGAATTCAACATCAGAAATCCGTACCTTACACGCCTCAACAAAACGGAGTAGCTGAACGTACAATACGTACTATAACAGAGAAGGCCAGGTGTATGATACACGATGCTGGACTTGATAAGAAGTTCTGGGGAGAAGCAGTTAAATGTGCCACGTACCTGAAAAACCGATCTCCAACAATGGCACTAAAGGATAAGGTTCCTGAAGAGGTGTATACGGGAGATAGAGTGGATTTATCTAATCTAAAAATATTTGGATGTAAAGCTCAGGTTTTGGTGAAGGATCATAGCCGCAGAAAGTATGATCCGAAAACCGTTGAGATGATAATGACAGGATATGCTAGTGATTCTAAGGCATACCGTTTTATAAATTTAAATGGAAATCCTAGGAGGATTGTCATTGCGCGTGATGCCACCTTTATGGAAAAGGTACCCGTGGTTGAAAAGAAAGAAGTTTCAGTTTCGAGTCAGTCGAGTCAGGTAACAGAGGTAAATGGGTGTAGATCTAATAGGAGTACTATCAACTTTGGTGTTCCTCAGGGATCAATCCTGGGACCCCTGTTATTTATTATATATGTAAATGACCTGTCTGTTACAACAAATAATGTCGACGTGGTTTTGTTTGCGGACGACACTAGTTTAGTAGTTAAGGACGAATCTGCATCGGGTGCCATTTCACAAATAATACACTCGATAGAAAATATCAAACGTTGGTTCTCAGCAAACAATATGCTGTTAAATGTTGAGAAATCTCATGTAGTTAACTTTGATCTAGGCACGAAGAGCAAGCCTTCCTCAATTCAACAGGTAGATAAATCTCTAGGTGACTTTAACTTGTCAATTTCAAATGAAGTCAAATTCCTGGGTGTATGGCTTGACAATAAATTAACGTGGATTACTCATATTAACGAGTTAACAAAAAAACTTAGTTCAGCCACGTATGCTATAAAAAAGATTAAAGACCTAGCTGGGCCTGTAGCAGCTAGAACGATTTATTTTGCATATTTTCACTCGCTCCTAACATATGGAATACTCTTTTGGGGATCAGCTGCTGAATGTCACACCAAAAGAGTATTCAGTCTACAAAAACGAGCTGTGCGGTATATACTTGGACTAAAAAAATTAGACTCATGTAGGAATGTTTTTAGGGAATTGGGCATTATGACAATGACGGGTGAATGTATCTATCAGAATATATTATATGTCCTTGAAAACATTAATAGTATGAAAAGAGCCATTGATTGTTATGGAGATGGATGTCGAGATAAAAATCGAATTCTACCGCCACCAAGAAGGTTGACGAAAACTAATAATAGCTTCTATTGCCTGGGAATAGAATTTTATAATAAGATCCCTGATTGTATCAAATGTAAATCTAATAGTGACATATTGAATTATATTAAAAAATGTTTGATTGATAAAAGCTATTACAGAATAGCAGATGCTATTACGGACAGAACTATATTTAAACAGTCTTAATTTATATTTAGTTTATAAAATTATATTATTTTTTTCTTAAATTATATTGATTTAGTAATTTTAATTTTGACGATGCTTTTGCTGATCTAAATAATTATAATTGTTATTTTATCTAATACATATTCAATATCAAAGTGAACTATTATGATTGTATAATTTGACGTTTCTAAATGCATGTAATCATGTTTACAGAATAAAATGAATTTGAATTGAATTGAATTGAATCGAGAAATGACTCTGTACAAATACAGAACATTCCTGGACGAACTACTAGCTCAGAGGTTCCTGGTCCAGTGAGATTGGAAGTAACTATTCCGGAAGCTGAATCGAGATCTGAAGGAGAGAGACCTAGCTCACCCACAGATTATTTTGACACCGTTGAATCAGAGGGTGAACTAGAAATTCAAACAACGGAAAATGTGCAACCTTCAACAAGGACTGTGAGACCTGAGGTGGAAGATATACAAGGTGCGACACGTTACCCATTACGAGATAGGGTTCCAAAGCGGGACAAGGATATGGTGTACAATTATCATGTGTCAGAAACTCCTGATCCTGTATCCGTTCAAGATGTCATGGAGCGGTCAGACAAAAAACTGTGGATAGAAGCGATGAAGGATGAGTACGATTCCCTTGTTGTTAATGGAACATGGGAATTGGTGAACCGACCATTGGATCGAAATGTAGTCAAAGCAAAGTGGGTTTTCAAACTGAAAGTTGGAGCTGATGGCAGTGTTCAGCGGCATAAAGCTAGACTGGTTGCTAAGGGGTACTCGCAAAAACCCGGAGAAGATTATTTCGAAACATTTGCACCAGTGGTCAAAATGTCATCGATTCGTCTTCTGCTGGCACTAGCAGTTGAGAAAAATTTGAACGTTCACCATATTGACGTGACAACAGCTTTTCTCAATGGAGATTTAGAGGAAGAGATTTATATGGAGCAGCCGGATTTTTTTATTCAGAAGGGGAAAGAAGGCTTGGTTTGTAGACTAAAAAAGGCAATATATGGTCTGAAACAAGCTGCTAGATGCTGGAATCAAAAAATTCATGCCCATATACTGCGTTTGGGATTTGTTCGAAGCAAATATGACCCATGTGTGTATTTAAAGAACAAAGGGAAATGTATTACAGTAATAGCCCTCTATGTGGATGATTTTTATATATTTACCGACAAAAGTGGGGAAGCGGAAACTGTAAAGCGTCAGATTGGAGATTCTTTTAAGATAAAGGACTTGGGACAGGCAAAAGAGTGCTTGGGGATCCATATTCTGTGGAAGAATGATGGGTTATATCTGTCGCAAAAGGCATATATTAAAAAGGTCTTGGAAAAGTATCAAATGGCAGATGCTAAACCAGTAAGTACACCTGTAGAAGTCAACTTACGACTTAAACCAAGAGAGAAGAATGAAGCGAACCCGCGGTATCAAGAAATTATCGGGTCGCTAATGTATTTAGCATGCTGTACAAGACCAGATATATCGTATGCAGTAACGATGTTGAGCCAGTTCAATAACTGCAATGACTCAACTCACATGGCAGCACTGAAACGTGTGCTTAGGTATCTGAAGGGGACATTGGAGCTATCGCTGCATTACAAGAGACGTAATGGTCCTTTAATTGCCTATGCAGATGCGGATTGGGGCAACGGGCCTGATGGGAAGTCTTTCTCCGGCTATGCTCTTGTTTTTTGGTGGTGCTGCGGTGGCTTGGCAGTCTGCTAAGCAGAGATGTGTGGCATTAAGCACTGCAGAATCAGAATATATTTCCATTAGTGAGGTCTCAAAGGAAGTGATATCATTGAATGGTTTATATGGTGAACTGATTGGTTTTACAGGCGAAGCTGTTACAATTTACAGTGACAGCCAAAGCGCTGCTAAATTGGTGTATTCTCCTTAAACATATAAATGTACGGTATCATTTTGTTAGGGAGTTAGCAGAGCAAGGGTCGATTTGCATCAAATATTGTGAAACTGCTAGGATGCCTGCAGATATGTTAACAAAGGGGGTAGGCAGGCCGAAACATGTTTTTTGCACACAATTTATAGGATTGAGTGGGGATGTTATTTAGATCTTCATGGATAGCAATCCTGTATGGTGTTTGTGTCTATAGTTGTTGATTGGTTTCTATGGATATTCTGTCAGTTCTGTTTGAAATAAAAAATGTTTTTTCTCACATTAATTATGGCATATTATTTTAATATAAAATAACTACACGCGAGCTGCAAGCTGCACTCGCCATCAGTAAGTGATGTGGTGTGGTGAAGCGTCTTTTTGTGTTGTTTTCGTGGCTCCGTAGAAGCACATAGCAAGGTCGCTGCAGCTTTGCTGGGGCGTGACTTGGACTCGACTGTGATTGATTTCGTGTGACTGACTGATTTCATGACATATTTGACTTGATTTTAATATGAATACTTGAAAAATTTATAAACTTGACACTGGTAGAATGCACAACGTGCGATGCCAAGAACTAAAGAAAAAAAAAGTTTGACACCGTTTGTCTTTGTCAGAAGTTTTTGTTTATTTTGATTTTGGTTTTATTTTTATCGTTTTTAAGTACTACTGAACATTTTGAGGTTAAGTTTAAGTAAACGAAGTTTATTGAGGATTTTGATAGAGCGTTCGCATTTCTGTGATTTTGAACACTATTTACACTTTGAATAAATACCTGGTTTTACATAAGATAATCAAATTCTCATGACATGCCATACGAAATTCTAGTTAAATGCTCTTTGTACGAAATTACCTATGTCTATTGTAGTCTGCTGTTAAGTTGTTTCTAAGTTTTATTTTTTGTCAGACTCAAGTGGCGTTTTCTCCTACATAATCTCATATAAAATATTGATTTAAAATTCAAGTATGTCAATACCAAAAACACCTTCGAAAACTTCCAAAACAGAGAGTTCACAGTTCACCCCCAAAGGTAAAGGAAATGATACCGGATAATGCATGAATGAACAAAGAAGTACTTATCAGTGCTTCGTGCATTGACGAAAAATACAACTTCATCATTGATTCCGTGTCTGTGTTCCCGTTTTTCTGTACCTATTTACACCAAAAACTACTATATCATAGTGATTGTCTGTTCTCTAGGTCCAATGTAATAGGGTACCTAAATTGTTTTTCAACTTATCATACTAGTGTATAATGATCATCAGTTTAGAATAACCATTGGACTCTATGTGACTCAAGTTCTTCATTATGTTTCAGAAATCCTATCACCCAATAAAGATCAGTCTGGCATTTCAAATACTGTTTTCTCCCATATATCCAAACTTCATGGATTGCTAGACAACTGGGCTCGAATGAAAGACAAAGGCACGAGATTGTTCAAAGCGGTGTCAGCACTAAAGCTCCAAGAATGTAACGATGACTATTATCCGAGTCAGCTGGGGCCGCTGATGGAGAGTTTTATTGAAATAGTTGAGAGCTTCAAGAATATTGTGGAAGGTATTAATATAACTTCAAGTGACTAACATAGCTAAATTAAAACATAGACTACATACTTAAGGTGCGTTTGGATGGCCCCTTGGTAGCAAAAATAACTGTTACAAATGCCGATAATGATCACATGTAGCGTTCATTTTAGGAATGTGTGTGCAAAAGTTGCATTATTATCTGTTTTCGCTCACCGTTCGGATAGGTCAAAAACAGCTAAAAATGCCATCGTAATCTGCCACTTTTGACTCACCTCGCGACATGGGATTGTTGTGATCGTTTTTTTGACATTAAGATTTTGATGTTTGGTTTTCGCGGTGTTTTGGAGTTACGTTTGTCAAGTGCTGTCCCTGTGACATTTGTTTGACATCACTGCTAGACCCTAGAGTGATTGTACTGTTTGTTTTGGGTAGGGGACAAAAGTGGCAAACATGGCAAAATTCTCAAACCGAATGCTTTACGTCAACACCAATTTTGACAATGCTAATAATGCCACCATAGGCTATCCGAACGCACCTTTTGACATCACTTACATTTACATAGACTAATATAATTACAACACTGGGCGATGTTGGCGCATTGGCTTTATGCTGCATAACTATCATTATTGAAAAAGTAACAATACATTTTGTATTGATATTGATTCTAATACCATTCTCTAAAGTTTACCTATTTGGCTGTACTGGAATTATCTGCGGTTTTTGTTCATTATAATATGTCAGAAGATGAGAGAAATATTTTCAAGCCAATCGAATTTATTTTATTAAATGGTGCAATAGATTTCAACCTATCTATTCAACATAGCTTGTAGTTAACCTCGTTTTAAACAGACACTTAAAAATATCACTCCTTAAGAAAATATGAGACAAAATGTACTTAGTTTTTATCTAGTTTTTTTTATTAATAGCTATTATCTCTAGCTCTGCTATTACTTCAAAATGACAAAACAGATTTGGATGAACTAGAATTATTATTTATTATCAGCCTGATGTGTCCCACTGCTGGGCATAGGCTTCCCTTCCCTCTTTCCAGACTGCTCGGACTTCAGCTTTGGTGGACGTCATGGTTGTTTAAGAGTTTGGGACCCAATCTGTAGTGACCTTTGCCCAGCATTCATTTGGTATTCAAGAAACATGTCCTGTCCAATCCCATTTTAGCTGTCCGGCTTTCTGGCATCTAGAATTATTACATCACAGAAATTATTATTACAGCAGGATAGTATATGTATAGACTGCCTTATAGCTCAGTTGTAGTATGTCTGCCTTCACAGCTGTAGGGTGCGATTCCTACGCAGGACAAGCATTTTTGTGATGAATATAGATGTTTGTTCTGTGTATGGGTGTAGTATATTTTTTTTAATATATATATTTTTTATTGGGCTTTGGACGAACTGTTTTAGCCTAGGCTATACCAGTTTATCCTATTGCATGTAGGAAGAATTAGTTTAGCCTAGGCAAAACTAGTTTATCCTAAAATCGGGTTTGGCCGGTAACATATATAAAAGCGAAAATCACTCACTGACTAAACACGAAATCGCGAAAACTACTTGATCCCTGAAGCTGAAATTTGGCAGGTAGGTAGTTTATAGGTAGGAAAAGTCAGCTAAGAATGGATTTTGCGATAGGACTGAATTAAAGGGGGGAAATGGGGGATGAAACTTTCTATGGAAGTTCTTTGTTTTTGAAGTTATAGTGATAGTTTGGTATTTGGTGAAATACCAATTTGTGACAAATTGGTATTTGGGTAGTCAATTCAAAATAAAATAAATATATAATAATAAGTAAAACTCAAATAAGATTACTGAGAAATTATTGGGTATGAAGAGATTTAACTTCTAATATCTCTGGGTAACAAGCCCAGTGCAGTGCGGCGCAGGATTGTGTTTGCAAGTTCACAATTATGCCACTGCTACTGTTAGTGGCAGGTGTGACGCTTACCACCAGGCGAACGTCTTGCTCGTCCCGTCACTTGATTATATATAAAAAAATATTACTTAAGAAATACAAAAAAAATACCTATTATGAATACTGACGTGGTTTTGCCACATTTTTGTTTTATTTATACGGGAATACTCACGTTTCATTAAACGAAACTATAATCGGAGTATCCCAATTAATTAAACGTGAGTATTCCCGTATAAATAAAACAAAAATAAAATCCTATGTTCAGTTAAGCACAAATAATTCATTTTGAGATAAAACTGTAAGAAGTGCCCGTTTGCCAATTTTCAGTTAGTATCTTTACTGTATTTGCATATCTTGTTATTTTCAGGTGTAAACATTATCAACAATCAACTGCAATCCCTCGGCAAACTTCGACCTGATGACAGTCCAGTGATTTCAACCTGGTCCGTAAAACAAGTCTCAGATACTGTGCAGAGCATCTTCAGTTCTATGCAGAAAGAATATAGATTAAAAGAAGTAGTTACAGGTAAATAATGAAATAATACAGACACAGAAAAGCGAAAGCCCTACTTTTTAAGTAGAACGGCTATCAAAGCAATTGTATGGAAAACCTCTGTCGCCTGTTTCACATTTATTTGTATAGAAACTACGACGAAAAAATACCAATCATTAGTCGCGCATTTGAAGTAAAACGATAGAAATGCCATTTTGCATCAGATTAAAATTGATCTAATTATGATGCAATGTGGTTTGGTTTCCTACGCGTCTATTTAAATTGTGTTTTTGAGTAATCTCAGTTTAAAAACAATTATATTGGTAGAATTGTCATTAAGCGTATTTGCACTTAATGCCGGTTAGCGCGGCCCACCACATTTCCGTTCTATTCACTTCTCTTTTCAGTGATTACAGATATAGTACACTACACTACATATCTATGCATCAGCAGAGTCTTTGCCAATTTATGCTGTGTAGTATTCACTAGGTACCCCATTCTTGTTTTGTTTCGTCAAGTTCATTTGACATTCTGTTGCCTACCATACTTTGCTTTCATTTCAAGAAGTTTTTTTTATACAATCAAGCGACGAGGCGAGCAAGACGTTCGCCTGGTGGTAAGCGTCACACCCGCCACTAACAGTAGCAGTGCTAGAATTGTGAACTTGCGAACACAATCCTGCGCCTCACTACACTGCACTCATCACCCAGATATATTAGATGTTAAATCTTCTCATACCCAGTAATTTTATTTGAGTTTTACTTACTATAAATAAAAAAATATTGGTGGACATTTCACACAGCGCCATCTAGCCTCCAACTAAGCAAAGCTTGCACTATGGGAACCAGATAGTTTATAGAGTACTTATATACTTTTTTCAGTTGTAAATACATACTTATAATACATACTACAGCCATACACAGAACAAACATCTATGTTCATCACAAAAATGGTTGACCTGCGTAGGAATCGCACCCTACAGCTCTGCAGGCAGACATACTACCAACTGAGCTATAAGGCAGTCTATACATATACTATCCTGCTGTAATAATATTATGTTTCCTGAATGCCAAATGAATGCTGGGCAAAGGTCATTTTGGGTCAGATTGGGTCCCAAACTCTAAACAACCATGAGGTCCTGAACACAGTCCTGCGCCGCACTGAACTGCGCTCGTCACCCTGAGATTATAGATGTTAAATCTCTTCATACCCAGTAATTTCTCTGGTAACATTGCCCTTCAAACCGGAACACAGTAGTGCTTGCACACTACTGCTTGGCGATTGAATAACTGGCAAAGGTGTGGTACTTCCCCAGGCGGACTCTGCAATAGAGTCCTACCACTACAAAACGGCTGATAAAGCAGTTTTTTCATGCAGGGGGTGGGTTTGGGTATACAGATTTAGCTATATTTTTGCTTCAGTGACACATTAGGACGCTATAAAATTGCAAGCAATATATTCGTCATTATCAGCGAGAAGACATCCACTGCTTGATGAAGGCCTCCCCCTTAATAGGGCGGATTTCTATAATCCCCACACTTCGCAGGCACCCGGGGGATCCTGGATATAGTTTTAGGGAGGCAATAATGTACGACACAGATAATGTACGGCATAATAATGCAGTGCTTGATAATTGGTGTACATGTACTCATCGAATATCATGCTGTGCAATATCATGCCGTACATTATCGGCTCGGCTCAATAATGAACACCCCGATTTTGTACAAACTGATATTTGATGCACAAATACACGAATTCCTTATTTGTATAGCAGTTAGGTTCAGGTTTTTTTTAAATGTCAATTTGAGAAATGTACTCGGATTATGAGCTATACAATATAGGGCCGTACTTTATAGACACGAACCGATAATGGACGGCCAGTATTGCACGACATGGATTGTACAGCATGATATTCGATGTACATGTACACCAATTATCATGCTGTGCATTATAATGTCGTACATTATTGTGTCGGCAAATATCACGTTGTACATAATAGACACCCTAGTTTTACTACATACCCATGTCCATTATTATAATATACCTAATTCTATTTATTTTATAGAAAATGTGGCCCACTGCCGAGATGAGAAGCTTATCGAAGTTTACGTTTCGTCCTGGGAACTAGAGCCTTACTTCAGCTATGAAACTCACGCATATATCTTCGCCGAAGTAGGATTACCAGGAATAACATAGCTATCTGTGTTAAGCTCAATGTTTGTTACTGGTAAGTTATTTTCAATAAAATATTTCAAAACAATTTGCTTTTTTTGTTCCTAAGTACTGAGTAAAGTAGCTAAGCGATAAATATGAAAAGCATGCTCTAATCAAGTATATTTTATGGGCGAGGAGAATAGGTAGTTTTCTTTGCAAAATAATAGTATTCGATTTAATCTTACTTTATTTTGCATAGCACATAGTTAGCCTTTTTAATTGCCCACTGCTGGACTTAGGCGTACCCTTGTAGGGCGATTGAGCCGTGCCCACCACACTGGCCCAGTTGCAGGATTCACATACGCCATTGAATTACACCTCAGGGGCCTTATTTTTGAATTGTACGCAAGCGTTGCACATGCGAAAGGAGCCGTCGAACGATATTGTTTGGAATAAGGTTCAATATCGTTTAAAAGTCGACTCCTTTCGCATGCGCAACTTTGCGTACGATTCAAAAATAAGGCCCCTGGACGTATGCAGGTAACGATGTTTTTATCTAAAAGCCCGTGGTATGAAAAGCCGTACATAAACTCCAGAGCTCATTGATGTAATTGACTCTGACCTCACGCTTTAAAGTCGAGCGGTCACCATGCCAATTCATAAAAGCTAGTTAAGCTTATTAATTATTCTGAAATAATCATGTATAGAAACTAGAAAGGGTTAAAGACCATTTAATTTTTATAGCATAGATTGACTTATCATGCGTTTGTTTATAAGAGGGTCAGCGACTTCACCCGATGAACCGCCGACTATGCAAAGAAGAGAGCTATCTATAACAGTAGCAGTCTGTTGTTATGCACCAAAACTTACTTTAAAAAATCTTACTTAAAAATGACACTTAAGGTTATTTGACGTTAGTAGTAGTTATCAAATTAATTTCAGTTATTACTGTGCACAAATTATTTTATTGCGCAGAATTTAAACCACGTTTGTTACCTTAAGCAACGTTTTTAAGTAAGGCCCTTAAATGTAAGTATACTCAGTGTTGCCTCGTATATACGGGTGACGAGGTAAACTTTCACACTAATGAAACAAATTCCTATTTGTATGAACTCACAACGAAAGCGACGTCAAGAAAAAAAAACACACGGTACCTAACTGATCATATTCCCATTGCCTTTTGAATATCTAACTTTTGGTAGAGCGGTAGAGGGGACGTCATGACTTGTCAGCTCCAATCTCCAATGGAATATGCTCGAAGCACGAAGCAGTCTGCCTGTCGTAGGGTATATATAAATGACGTCACAACAAATCAAATATGGCGGCTTTTATAACATACAGCTCAATTTTTTCAGCCGACTTCATAAAAGGAGGTTCTCAGTTCGACTGTATGTTTTTGTATGAATGTTACGCGATTTCTCCGCCTTTTTTTTGTTTGGTAGGTCATCATTCAGAGGTGGTCTCATAATTTTTTTTATCGAAATCGGTTTAATGGTTTGGTTATAAAATCAAAATAACTGGAAATAAAATGTCATTCAGGTAATAGAAATTGAAGTCGGTTGTTTTTTTAAAAGAATTTATAAGTCCTTTTAAGAGGCACTTGTCTTGTTTCACTTGTCTTGCCTTGGCACTTGTCTTGTAAGTGCTTCACTATTGCAAATAAAGGGTATTTCAACAAGAACATTGTTTTTCAATTGGGGCAACACCAACAACGTAACAGTCTTGACATGTACGGCCTTACCTAAAATAATCTCGATTCTCTTAGTCACTACTTAAACTTCTCTGCCCTTTTCTAGCACGTGCAACTTCACGTCAGAGAGAAGATGGCAGAGCATCTTAAGCAGTGACTAACGGTTGAAAAGTATTTTTAAGTAAGGCCGTTAGTTTTTTGATGTATTCTTAGTAGATGCTTTGGCAATTATTACAATGAATTCAATTTCGGTCGAAAATCGCATTAAAATAATTAAAATCCACTATGAAAATGGTGGTTCTGTTAAAGTTACATTTCGTAAAATTCGTGATGTTTTCGGACAACATAATCGTCCTTCTGAGACCGTTATTAAGAATTTGGTCGCTAAGTTTGTTGATAAACCCTTTAGTTCTAAATCATCCGCAGTTTTGTCAGGACAGGTGCACTCCCCGTCGCGTCATCGTCGTACTAATATGCATTTTCAAAAGAGAAAAAAGGTTGTCGTGTCAAGACATTTTTGGTAAGCTATATAATTTTTTAATACAATAATGTTGGCGTAAGTATAGACGGGTTTCAATTTTCTGACCTCTATTTATTTTGTTATGGAACGGAGACCAAATTAATCATCATAGCTATCCGCTGTTGAAAGTATTTAGATTTTTATGATGCAGGTTTTATTAATAAAATAAATACTACCTAGTAGTAGTAGGCGTCGTCCTAATTGGCTAACGGTCGTACGAGTATACGATGCAATCTCGTCCATATCAAAAGCAGTACCTACTTCCATATGACCTATTTTACTGAGATTCCAAAACGGCTGAAAGTCTTAAAAACTAGATATTTACCTACTTTACCCAAAACACTCTGGCCTTTACGTTTCGAATTAATTAAACTAATTTACATAAACCTATTCGAGATTCAACAAGGCGCTGTTATAAAGTGGTTAGGTGATGGTTAAGTGGTTAGCGACCCAAGTACCTATACACATCCGTTGCCTAAGAAACTAAATACCAAACAAAACTTAGGTATTCAGTATTAACTGGTATTTAATCTGTGGTATTTCTAAAAATAACTCTGTTTTTTAATCAACAACAACATCGATTACGTTAGTAGTGTCGTTTGAGGTCTACCTACTCTACAGGAAGTTCATCGCGTACCTATGCTACCTCTCTGATGACCTCGCGTCCTCACATCTTCATAACTCCTCCATCGCTCCATTTTCATCCATTTTGCTCTTATTCGAGTTTTTGCGAATCTTGTTCCTACTACCACGGCTTCTTACAATCGTGAGGTGTGGATTCGATCTCGGGCCCATACCAATAAGTTTGGGTTCTGTGAAGGTAGACATCGTGAGGAAACTTGCATATGCCCGGAAATAAAATTCTATTCTTATTTGAAAGATGCCCCGCGCCGTGCCAGCGCCGGGAATACTAGCGAGGATGTTAAAAGCTGATGCAGATAGCATTTGCAAAGACAAGACAATAGAAACTCATAACAAATTTAAACAGATACAAATGTTAATTCTATAATGTTTATACTTGACCATACCAGTTTATCTTAAGAGTATGTATTTCTATCAGGATAAACTAGTTTGGCCTAGGTTAAACTGGTTTATCCTATCGGGCTTAGGACGAACTAGTTTAGCCTAGGCTATACCAGTATATCCTATTGCATGTAGGAAGAATTAGTTTAGCTTAGGCAAAACTAGTTTATCCTGAAATCGGGTTTGGCCGGTAACATATACATAGATATTATAATATCCTTATGATTAAAAATCCACTTGCATTACCCTAACCTATTTCTGCGAACTTTGTTGCGAGAGCGAGCGAAATCTTTGCAACACCAGACAAAACTTGCTTTCATCTGTCCAGTCCCGATGTATGGATAATTATTGTACTCGAGTCATAGACATATACATATATACATAGTAAGATATCATTGACTCGAGTACAGGTCGTGTTTTTCAACTAATCTTGACGAAACTTGGTAAACAAGACAGTACATAATTATAATGGAGCTCTGTGTTGTACAGGTTCTACAATTTCATAGATTATTTTGTAGTCAGCTATTTTTGATTGGAGGATTGAAAAATACCCACATTTCCGAAAAAGAGACGGAGTTTGCTGTGGCGCACTATTTACCGGCCGTCCATGTCATGCATGTGGTAACTTATGTTAGTGTTCGCGAGCATTGCTGCAATAAATGTGTAGGTAGATACTTTAACCGCGCTACGAGATGCTCCAATGTTCGTCAGAAGATCGTTAACGACACGATTTCTAAAGAGAAGAGTTTCTTAGCCGACTTCCATTCTTGCATCATCACGTAATGTCGTCTTTATTAGATGCCATTACGTTTTTGAATGGCCTTTGAAAATGGATCGTGGCATAAGGGCGATTGTCCACCGCGACCGATCTCGGTGATTTCTGAAAAAGAAAATCGGACGTTACGGAGCGTCGCCGGCTGATATTGAGATACTCTATTTACCACGTACTAGAGTTTCTTTTTAGTTGTAGCGATATTGATACTACTCTTCGCCCTCTAGTTAAATGCTCAATGCTTCGTCCATTCATTCCGATCGTATGAATTGATCATAATTATTTTAAGTATCAAGAAGAGATCAGTTATTTAATAAAATTGCGCTATTTAACATAAAGACCGATGTTTGCATGATATGACCAAAACGTTCCATTGGGCTATGATAGACGAACGGCAACAATACCTAAACTAGTATGACCACTCGACAACATGATCTCATTTTCGATGCTTCGCTGACGGCGCGCGGCAGCCGCGGCGCGGCGAAACGTTGACGACGGTGTACAAGCGCCCTAACTGCATCCGGACATAAAATGTTTGGTCATGCATTTGGGTACCTACAGTATCAGATTATTGTTATATTAATGAAATCTAGTCACGCTGCGCGGTTTTACTCGTGATTTTACACTCGCTCACTCATCAGCTAGAAGACATACTGCAAAAGCAAACAAAACAAAACAAGTAAAGCGTGATATTACAGCATAGCTATAACTTAAAAAAAAAAAACAAAAAAGCCTGGACGATATAGCTTTTAGCCATAAGGCCGCCAATTGTAGCACTATAAGGTTCTTGTATCTTATTCTATTTTTGGTGTGCACAATAAAGAGTTTGTATCTATCTAAAATATAAACCGATAATTTGAATATGTCCGTCTTTATCACAGATAATTATAATAATAAACTAGTAGTCGTTATGTTGCGTGTACACTTCATGCCACATTTCATAAACACCGGTTCAATGTTTTCGCTTATAAAAAGAAACAAAGAAGCAGACAAACTCACAATCATTATATTAGTGCGACATTCAAATGTCTTTAAAAAATACTTAGTGATAAAATCCTCATATCCAACAAAGGCTCGAAATAATACTTCCACTTGCTCACCCAAAGTGTGGTGTTGTGACTTTAGAAATAAGGATGAATTCTTCAATATTTGTTATGTAAATTTAAGGAGGTTCCTTTGCTTCCCTTCCTTTATTCTTATTGGTTAATTACGCTAGATGCGTAAAATTGTACTGGCATTCCCATTACCCAGCTGCGCTACCTGTAACACATTTTCCAACATCAATTTAGGTTTCCGGCATTAACAGATATAAATAGAATGAAGGAAGGGATTCGCGACGAAAATTGACCTAAATTCTACCGGCAAGGCGGTGCCCACGGGCTGCCATCATTTCACACCCAATTTACTTTACGCTAAGCAAGTTTGCCGATATGATCTATTTGTGTTTAGGGATTTTCAGCCCGTAGGACTTTCAGGATGTGACAGATTTTATCTATCAGTATGTATAATAAGTATTATAGGGACGGTTGCCTATTGTGTGTGTTATAGTGTAAACACCGGTGATACAATCAAGCCCAATTAGCCTTTAAGGGTAGGCTTATTCTCAGCAGTAGGGGCAAAGGTTGATATAATGGCAAAGTGATAGGCTACAGGTTAATTTGCCAACAAACATGTACATTAATTTATTTGCATTTTATCACCATATAAAATACAGAATTTATAAATAGGGTGCCGCCGGCAGCGGGACAAAGCTCAAACTGGCGGTGGTTAGAGCTGCAGAGTGGGAACCTCAACAAAATGCGTGTCGTGTCAAGGACTGCCATTTGGACCTGAACCTTGACCCAACCCTCTAGCGAGAGCGTCTTAAGATGTTGGTCGACGCTCTTCGCTATTAGACCGCTTGCCGAAACGACTATTGGGACAATGATCGTCGAGTCAACATCCCACGTGGAGGTTATCTATTGAGCCAAGTCAAGGTCTAGCTATTTGCTGAGCTTGTCCTCGGATTTCATGAGATTCTCGTCAAGTGGAATGGTGATGTCGACAAGCACTACCCGGCTCTGGGAGGCTGGGACCGATCCACCAGCACGATATAATAATAAGGAAATAAGATGAATGATTAAGGTGTGATGTTATGAGTTAGGTACTATAAGTATGTCCTTCATCATGATCATTTTCAAATGCAGCAAAGACATTTGACAGAAAATCACTTTGAATACATACGCTTCGTGGAATAACAACTAGATACGGCGACGCGGCCCTAGGTAAATACAATCTAGAAGTGTTTTCGAAACTGGAGACACTATGGTCTTGAATGTCGTTACATTCTAATTGACAAGATACTTGCGAGTAAGTGGCTTCATAAGTTGCAATAGTAACTTTGATTATAGTTAGATCCTCCAAGAATATTAATAATACATTCAAAATTGTAGAAACCTTGACCTTCTTGAATCATAGCTAAGAACAATCTCGATCAAGCCTCCTTTCAAACAAGAAAGCCGTCAAGTCTGACTCGTTCTTGCGCCTCGGACAACGAGGGTCCGTACAAGTACTCCGCGATAGTAACGAATGTATAGTTAACATTTCACCGGCTATCGATTCACGAGATTATAGGTCAGTAAAGACCGGAAAGACAGATGGACAGACAGACAGACACGGTAGGCGGTTTAATAATAGGGTACAGTTGGATTCTTTTTGGGTACAGAACCCTAAAATAATTTCTACTTTCGTTCCAACTGCGAAATTTCAAAAAAATGTGTGGTGAAAACGTATATTGTTTCTTGTTGTTTTCAAAACTCCGTAAAAGCTCTTAACAAAGCCGCCACAACTTTACTAAGGCATGACTTGGACTTGATCGTGACTGTTTTTGTGCGAACGGCTTTGATTTTTGGAGTTATCTTGGTTACTGATACTGTCAAACACTTAAAAAAATGCCTTGGTGGATCTAGCTCTCTGGCTGGGTACTTAATCAAAGAAAAATGCATATTCTTGACAATGGCAGAATGCACAAACTGCGATGCCAGTGGAAACTTATTTCTTTATATTAAAGAGTTAAAATTGAGTTGTACGCAGAAGAAGCCACCAAATTGGGTATAATTAATAAAAAGGGTATAAATTAAGTTAATTAAGTATCGTATAAAACTTCTTACTCCGTAAGAGTTAAAGAATTGTACCAGGCCCTACACACATATTATGTTTGTAAGTACTATTAGTCAAAATGGTAGAACTAAAAAAACTCCACAGGACTTATCAAAACTCCGTAAAACCTCATAGTAAAGTCGCCACTGTGACTGTGAAGTAGGGCATGATTTGCACTTGACTGTGACTGTTTTTAATGATTTATTTTTGATATGCTATCAATAACTTGGAAATGTATATTGTTTGTTAGACTGGCAGAATGCACAAAATGCGATGCCAAAAATGAAGAAAGAAAAAGAAAGAACTGATACCAACTTGGGAAAAGGTTTTAAGTTCAGTTCGCGCGGGAACGAGTTACCGTTCGGACGCGTACAGCGGGAATTTTGAAAAAGTTTCGTTGGCCAAAATGCCAACGAATGTAGTAAAGTGTAATACGTGTAATATAGTGATAAATGAGATACTGTCTTTCATCCAAAACAAGATAGAAGTGATGGACAATGAGAGCCTTATAAGAATTTGTACCACATCATTTACGTCGGAGGATGTTGATACTGCAAAGGTACTGTTATTTGAATCTATTCCAACGGCCACGCGAAGAATAGCACGCAAAAAAGTAGATGGAAAAATCCAAAAAGATTTGGAAGACATTATTAAGCTTTTTAAGAATACGGACCCAGAAATAATTCCGATTTTTGTAGCCAAAGATCTCCACAAACTGCCACCGCTTTCTTTCGACCACTTAGACCCCACTAGGCTTTTAAAAGATATTCTAGTGTTACAAAACGATATCAAAGAAATAAAAAGCTCTTATGCAACAAAAACAGAGATCGAACAACTGAAAATAGGGCCTGCTATCTCTCAAACATTGCGTTCTACAAATACGCCGTTAAAGCCTAATAAGCCGTTAAATAATTTGAATCTAACGAAAGATGAGATTGATAGCGAATCCTGGAAAACACCTCAAGCTCAAAGTTCACAGAGAAGGTCAAAGCGCCTGTCCTATGACGAGCACCAACATCCACCTCTCTGTCATGCGCCATATAATATTAATTCTGTTTCGCGCGAGTCGAGCAGTCCGAAACACAGCAAAGTTCACGACCTCTCGTACGCGGCCGTTGTAACGTCGAATCTAGACGATTTGAAATTGAACGAGACTGTTCAATTACAAAATTGCATAGAAGTAAATGAAATAAAAAGCAACTGCGAAGAAAATGTAAAAACAGCTAATGTGGGGAATATTTTTAATTGTAACAGGGACTGGAAAATATCTAAACCAGAAGAATGGATAGAAGTGAATAGAAGTCGTCTCAGAAACCGCTTTGTAGGAAATTTAGGGATGGCTAACAATCAAACTGGTACCAAATTTAGAGCGGCAGAATCGAAAGTCCAACTTTTCATCTCGAACGTACATAGAGATACCACGGAAGAAGACATAGTTGATTATATTGAACTTAAAACCCAAGAAAAAGTTACACTAGCCCGCATAAATGCAAAAAAAGACAAAGGACATAATTCTTTCAAGCTATGGGTATCTAGTAGAAACTTAAAACTATTTTTGGACAAAAATCTGTGGCCTGAAGGAATATCTTTTAGAAAGTTTGTTAACTTTAACTACAGAGGTGCAAAAGCGCAAGAAGAGACAGCAAATCTTTAGAACCAAATATGGATAGTACAAATAATAAGACTGTTAATACATTTTATAGTTTTAATTGCAAGTCGTTGAAGAGTTCCATAAATTGTATAAGGAAGCTTTGTCTTAAGGCAGATATTATTGCGTTACAAGAAACCTGGCTTATGCCTTACGACATACCCATTTTGGGAGAAATCGACAGAGAGTTCGAGTATACTGGAGTCTCAGCAGTCAACACCGGAGCAGGTGTCTTACGTGGAAGGCCCTATGGGGGTGTGGCGATTTTATGGAAGAAAAGTTCCTTTCAGAATGTGATAACGCTACCCTGTGATAATAATAGAGTTGTAGCTATAAAAATTAGTATTAATGGGCGAGTGTTGTTAGTGTTCAGTGTGTATATGCCAACAGATAGTCCTGATAATTTACCGGATTTTACAGACTGTCTTGGCAACATAAAAGCCACAATCGAGAACAATAACGCAGAAGCGGTTTACATCTTAGGTGATTTCAATGCCCATCCTAATGAACTATTTGGTAGAGAACTCTTAAATTTTTGTGTGGATCAAGAGTGGCTGTGTACAGATTTTGAGAAATTAGGTATAAACTCAGACACTTTTAGTTACATTAGTGAAGCACATGGAACCAAAAGATGGTTAGACCATTGCCTAGTCACTAAATCTGCCCAAAAGTCTGTGTTATCTGTTAAAATGGTCCATGATGTCTTTAATTCAGATCATTTTCCTTTAGAAATAATATGTGACTTACAAACTGTGAGAACAAAAGTTTTTTCAAATTCTGTACCTAGTAATAAAGTTATTTGGGGAAATAGGAGTAAAGAACAAGTAAAAACTTACCACAGAATATGTAAAAACGAACTAAAGAATATTAATTTTCCATCCGATTTTAGTCATTGTTGTGATACAATTTGTAAAAATGTTAGTCATAGATTAGTTATCGATAGTTTTTATAATAAAATTGTAACTGTTTTGAAGAATGCTGCAATTCAAAGTTACAAAGGTCCTCAAAAATTAAATCCACGGCGTCAATCTAGTAAAAACATTACCGGCTGGAATCACCATGTAATGGAAGCTCACAGGGAGGCAAGGGTTAGCTTTCAGATGTGGATGCTTAGCGGCAAACTCTGCGTTGGTCCGTATTTTGAGAAAATGAACAAAGATAGAAAAATATTTAAACAAAAACTAAAATGGTGCATCAAAAATCAGGAGCAAATCAGAATGGACATAATAGCATCCCACCACAAGAACAAAGATTTTAAACACTTTTGGAAAACCACAACAGATATGAACACTAAACCTGGCATCCCTGTTAGCGTCGATGGGGCTAATAATTCTAAGAAAATTGCAGAAATATTTAAAGACCAGTTTCAAGTTTCTGCTCTACCTCTACATACTGGCACTGACACTGAGGTGAATAATGTTGGTATGCATGGGACGATCGATGCTGAGTTCGTAGAGGACAAAGATGGCCTGACACGTTTTACAGCCAAACAAATTTCTCGAACGATTCAGAATATGAAAAGAGGCAAGTCTCCAGGTCATGACGGGCTCAGCATCGAGCATTTTCAATGTGCCGGCGTTCATTTACCTCGAGTGCTCTCTATGCTGTATTCGTTCTGTATTAATCATGTTTACCTGCCGCAAGAGTTGATGAAAACTATAGTTACTCCAATTGTTAAAAATAGGACCGGAGATATCTCTGACTCGAACAACTATAGGCCTATCTCATTAGCAACAACAGCGGCTAAAGTGCTCGACAGTTTGCTTAATGGTCAACTCGGTGCAAACATTACGTTGAATGATGCTCAATTCGGATTTCAGCCTAATGTATCCACTGAAAGTGCCATCTTGGCCCTTAAGCATACTGTGAAATATTACACAAACAGGAAGACTCCAATTTATGCTTGCTTTTTGGATCTCTCGAAAGCATTCGATCGCGTGTCATATCAGCTCTTGTGGGAGAAACTAAATGGCAAAATACCTTCTGAACTGATAGGCATTTTTAAATTTTGGTATGAAAATCAGCTTAACTATGTTACATGGGCGAATGTTAGGTCAGACCCATATAGATTGGAGTGTGGAGTAAGGCAGGGAGGATTGTCTTCCCCTAGACTGTTCAATTTGTATGTGGACCAGCTGATTGAGAGGCTCAGCAGCATGCATGTCGGATGCTCAATTGATGGCGTCATGGTCAACAATATAAGTTACGCGGATGACATGGTGCTGCTGAGTCCTTCTATCAGTGGCCTGAGAAAGCTTATAAAGGTGTGTGAAGAATACGCTGAGTCTCACGGCTTAAAATACAACACGAAAAAGAGCGAATTACTAGTCTTTGTAGGTAATATTAAGTCACCCGAAAATGTACCCCCAGTGAGACTGTACGGCGCGCCCTTGAACTTTGTGAAACATTTCAAATACCTGGGACACATTATCACTGAAGATTTGAAAGATGATATGGATTTAGAAAGGGAACGTAGAGCATTGGCGGTGAGGGGGAATATGATAGCCCGTAGGTTTGCTCGATGTTCAGTAGAAGCAAAAATAACACTGTTTAGGGCGTACTGCCAGTGCTTCTACACATGCAACCTATGGGTTCATTATACCCAAAGATCCTTCAATGCTCTGCGAGTGCAGTACAATAATATCTTTCGGATGCTATTAGGATTGCCTAGGTTTTGCAGCGCCTCCGGCATGTTCGCTGATGCTCGAACTGATGGATTTCAGGCGATCATACGGAAGCGAATATTTTGTCTTCTAAGTAGGATACGTGGCAGTCATAATAGCATCTTAGCTACCATAGCCGATAAATACGATTGCCCTATATTAAGGCATTGGATCAAAACTATAATTTAAACTGTCGGTCTGTCTATTTATGTTTTCAAATTTTAATGTGTGTTTTTCTCTATTCTGTATCTTTTTAGTACCTAATGTGTTTTGTGTAATGGCTATCACTATGGATCTCTGGTCTGAAATAAAGATTTATTATTATTATTATTATTATTTAAACAATGTGAAACTTATTTCTCTATAAGAGTAACATTGGGCTAAGAAAAGGTTAAAAACTAAAGTTATCTCTTTAGAAGAAAGGAGTTAATTAATTCCTTACACCCAGTATTGCTGGGTGTTTTAGGTAATTTTAGGTCTTAACTTTACCGCTTAAAGTGGCCAAAAAGCAGAGAATTAATAAAAATAGTTTCATGCTAATGCACGTATTGTAATTTAGCAGTGGTATTTGACTGCCACCTCTAGAATGGGCTGAATGGTAAACAAGTATCAAGCTTCCAAGGACCAAGTGAGATTATCCCGAGGGCTAAGTTTGCCCACAAAGTTCGACTACACCCGTCACCCCACAGAATTTGTAACAGTACTCGCTACTCAACATGTTGTGTTTTAAGCAAACTTCTAGCCATAAAAAAGACACAATCAATTTCATGTGTTAAGGTGATCCGCTATCACTTGTACGCTTGAGCGCAGCCGCTTGATTGGCCACCGAAGACCGATTATTCCCGTTGTCCACCACCCGCGTGTCCCCCATTGGTGGACAACGACACAAGTTTGAATAAGTTTTGATCCTGTCTACCAGTGGTAGACAGCGACACAACTTTTTAAATTATCCCGTTGTCCACCACTGGTGGACAGTGATACTTTTTTAAACGTAGTGCCGTTGTCCCCCTTTTACCCTGATACTGTTTGTTAATATCCAAAAAGAGTATTTCATTTTCATTTTGATTTTAATAGTTTTTCATTACTGCGCTGACGCACGCAGATAACTTCACTGTTCCTATGCATTGTCAATAGAAACTACTAGATAATCTACGTATCAATTGCGTGGACTTGATAACTACGACAATAAAACTGTCAATACGTCCACTTATAGATATTTAGTTGGTTTTCTATAAAAATAGAGCAATAAGAAAATGCCTTAGCTACAATGAACTCATAAAGCCTTAAGTGCCTATAGCAACAAACCTTAGTTTTGCAAGTCTTATCTAGTAATAGAGTTGTTCATTGATCACGACTTTTCGTGATCGTATCGTGCTCCAGCGAAATATTATGTCGTATGTTCTCGACCAATACGAGAATGTTTACTCTCTTGTGCACATAACAAAGTTGTAAAGATAACGCTACTGTACGCGTTCCGCTGCTCGGTTCCTTTTCTCGATCTATAATTTCGGTTAGCGCTCGCGTAACATCATTTGCAAATCGGTGAGGATAGCTGACACAACAGGGCTTTCTTTTAATACGAAAGCGCGCTTAATCGACAATTTCTTGCCGAGATGTAGCCTGTTTTGGTCTCCACCGACTAGGGCGGTTTTAAACCATTAGTTGTTTGATTTTGTTATATTGGCCTTAGTCGCATAGTGATTGTAGTTCGTTTATGTAGATTAGATATTAGATGGTTATTTTAGTAGTGAAGTATACTTAATTTGCACAAAGTCAGCATTGTAAAGAGTTTGAGAAGATGGGCCACCTCATTAGGAGCGCTTTCGTACTCGGCGTGGGTGGGAAAGACGATGAAGGTAAGCATTTTTTGTTTATTTTTTACGTTTATCTTGTTACTTACCCTGTATTAAATAACCCTAACAACAAGTAAAAAGCCAATGATCGGGCTTAGTGCATTGGGAGAGGCCTTCCTTAGGCGTATTGGGAGAGGCCAACCGGTCCCAATACGTCTCTCCCAGTGTAGGTCAAGTAGCGGACTAAGGTGGGCTGATTAAAGATGACCATACAGTCACACAGGTACCTCAATTTTGTCTCTTTTAATCAAACTCAAATCTTTAACGAGAGTAAAATAAGAAGACGGAATTAATATAAGTATGTATACCAAGACTAGATTTATTAAAACGGGGTAAGAAATGCAAAAGTAGAGCTTAACTTAGTAATTTTACTGACTATTTCCATTCGTGGTGCAATCCAACATAAACATAATATTAATTGTTGTTTCATAACACTTTGTTAGGGTTAAACTTGACATTACTCACAAAATTCTTTTTCTAATAAGTACCCCGGATAATCCAGTTACTTCAGTAACTGTGAGCAACCATGTCCCTTATGAATAAACGTGGAGTACCCGTATTTTGGCCTAATCCACCGAGTTACAAATTAGACTTCCTTTCTAATGAAAGACAAAGCCGAATTTACTATTCCAAGGCTAATCAACGTTTATTAATAAAGGGACAGATCTCTAACATAATTGATTGATTTTAAATACAAACAATGATCCGCAAATGTTTAGGTTATGAGTCTGGTTAAAAACGAACTACCCTATCCCATAAACCTGTGATACCCTGCGACACCCTATCTTGAGCTTGTTCGAAAGCGGTCAGTGAATTTCACCACCGCCCATGTTCACGATCCCCAAGATTCTGAACGGAGTCTGAATATTGTCCTCCTTTCATTCTTCATAATTCCAAGCAAATATTTGGTTGTTTGGCATCACCACCTGTTTGTTTAGTTTCTAGATCAAATTTTAGATAGACAGGTAACCTAGTTTACGAGTTCCGAGATAAGCTCTGAAACAATAGGTCGATTAAAAATGTTGTAAAATAATCAAACAAGCGCTTAGAGAAGATTTAAGGTACATATAATTATATACACCAAAAAAAGTTAAATTACAACAAATTACAAATGTAAAATGGAAGTACCTAGTAGGTATTTGAAAACTTGTATGATAGAGTAAAACTGGTGTAATGTATTTTGGAAAAGGTAATAATGGTTTTTTATTAAATAAAATGAAATATATTTTATTCTCTAAAACTGTGTACAATAAAAGAGTAAAAATGAATAGAGGCGTCACTATCGTAAATAGTTCTCATCTCAATACTAGCAATCCTGCAGTACCTACGTGTGAGAAAGGTGTATTTTTTTCATGGATAATGGTTTGTGTCTGACTGCCATGATGTCGTCTCGCCTGATGTAAAGCGAAGATGCAGTCTACGATGGAGCACGCTTGCCTAGAAGAAACAGATAGGATGAAATTCTCACACTGACGTAATTAGGTATACAGAATAATTCCAGGAGGGAAAAAAGTTTTCGTTTTAAGACTTTTTTGTCAAGCTAGCAAAAAAGTTAACACAGCTTGTTCTAGCATGCTTAGTACCTATATTTTAATGCTATGGTAAGCACTGTAAGCATTGTAATTCCAGTCTGCCAGTAAGGTAATTATCTCGTTGTTCATGTAAATCTTCTTTTGGTAATAATAATAATTATTATTACTTGTTTATACCTAAATTAACCCAGCTTATAAATGAGTCGTAATGCTATACACGTGCCAAGTAGGTATGCGTATTATCTATGCGTCGCGAATGTAAAAGTGTAACTATGGGAGTTTCAGAAGCGCGAATAATTTCGTGTTCTGTAAATCAATTGGATATACTTGTACGTAACGTAACGCTACTAGCTAATAATCATATAGTATTCAAGTTACTGAGAGTCAGTTGTACTTAATAGATACATAGATTAACTTTTCATTGCTCACAACAAAAACAAAAATCAAATACTTAGGAGAATGTAATAGATGTGTGCGTGTCTAAAATCACATTGATATTATATTCCGTTTGCTATTGGACGAACGGTGAATACCGAAATACTTAAAAAAAATGGTTTCATGTCCTTTGTTATTAGCCTTTTTTTAATGTGATCATCAGGCTGGAGACGTCCATTGCTGAATATAAGCCCATTTGCGTCTATACAGGGTTAGTTCTAATCAGTTAGCATCCTTTACATCCGTACGTCCGTACATCAAAACAAACAACTTTTGTTGTTGTTGTTTGTTTTGATGTACGGAATATGCCCTTGAAAGGATGCTAACTGATTAGAACTAACCCTGTATACTGGCTACCCGCAACTTTCATAATGTCGTCGATACACCTAGTGAAAGGCCTACCTACTACGCTGCCCTTTCCGGTTCGTGGTCTCCACTCAAGTTCTTGAGTCAAGAACCTTTCTGCACTTCTAAAAGTAAAGAGCAACCAATACATTTGCTTTTAGTATAATAATTTCTTTCAGCTATTACAAACTCACAGCCATGGATGCCAGCGATTATCCAACAGCGTCTATGGCGGTACTAACTGACTACTGTCTGCCTTTGATTAAGAGAGAGAGAGAGAGAGAGAGAGAGAGCTAGATCCTCCAAGACTGTCTGCTAAGCCATATGTTATTATTATGTTATTGTTACACAACTGGCCAAAAAAGGAGGAGTGTAATGTTGTAAGGGTTTCAGGCTATAATGTATACATACATATGTAATGTATGTGTGTTTCTTTATTCCACCATACCGTAACATCTAAATGCCTGATGTAGATGTAGACGGTATCCTTTACATTACCCGAGTGACATAGGCTACATAAAAAAAAATGTGGCTGCGTAACGACGCCATTATCAAATGTGTAAA
Organism: Erannis defoliaria; assembly: GCA_905404285.2. Taxonomy (NCBI): domain Eukaryota; kingdom Metazoa; phylum Arthropoda; class Insecta; order Lepidoptera; family Geometridae; genus Erannis; species Erannis defoliaria. Next base: position 10,963,233 of record FR990080.1, on the reverse strand, counting down.
CGAAAAATATTTTACATTTTAGTTCGATTTATGGCAGGGCAGTCGTGTTTTTTAATTTTTTAAGTTATTTTTTTTAACACCTTCTGATGCAATATTGTAGAAAACTATATCCCGGAAAATGCGGAAGAACTAGATAACTATAAAATGAAGCGCACTGCGCAGATCGGTATGCAATTCTATTTTACCAGTATGCACTAAAAACAATGTTTTGTGATCCTTGGCACGCATTGTCAGGCGGTTCCTCGTTCTGCAGACCCAACCGCCGGTATCTTGGCTCCTGCCCCGCTACCTGCGTCACTCTAGGTTTAGGTTTACTATATAAAAAAAAAATTGGTCTTGAAAGAATATTATACTATAGCTTTTAACGGCCTTACTTAAAAACGCCGCTCAAAGTTAGTCGCTGCTTAAGATGCTTTGTCAACTTCTCACTGACGTGAAGTCTCACGTGCAAGAAAATGACAGAGAAGTTTAAGCAGTGACTATGTTTGAGCGGCGTTTTTAAGTGTACAATTTTGTTATTTTTTTTTTTAAGTTGACTATAAGCAACCCGCAGTCCGTGGAGGTAATAAACAAATATTTAAAAAAACTGCACTTGGCCGAATCATTACCATAATAATGTACGCAGATAGATAGATAGAAATTCTTTATTTGTGCATAGCAGAGATACAAAGACCGTTAGAAACAAGAATCTTAGGAACGAATGCCACAAGTGGCGGCCTTCTCGCTAAAAGCGATCTATTCCAGGCGACCATGCTACTGAGGTATATGTAATAGGGTAGATGACTGATGTTTATATCGTTGAAACCAATAGCTTTGATGAAGAATTTAACTAAATATAATATGTTTATTGAAAAAATAATTTAAATCGGTTATGAATGTTCTGATATCCTTATAAGCGTTTATAGTTTTTGGTAGAGAAAACTCTGTCCCTTTCCCACAAAACAAATAATGACGTCACACCTCTGTGCGCCATACTTGTCAGAATAGTATTTATATGGCGTACCTACTACAGAGAAGTGACGTCATAATCTCCTCTCTGTCTAGCATGATATTAAAATGCTTATAAGTTGCTTATTTTTGATCATTAATCAGCTATATTTATGGGCCACATTTTAATAGGACAAAAAAAAACCAGTCATCTAGCCTATTACCTACATAATAAAATATGTAAGTAAACATAAGGTTGTAAATCAGTTAGACATCTCCACTACGTTCTTTTAGATGTCATGTTATTACGTTAGGACGCACGTACTGAAATACATATCTTCGCAACTATTTGCCCAAGCTCTCGCTTATCAAAAGAGTGTTAGACTTCGCATTAAATGCTTTGGAAAATACCTCCATCAGATAGGGTTCTAATTAAATTACATATTTATTCAAGTACATTAAGATATGACTGACGCAAAAATAATGCCAACTCGTTGATAAAGTTTTGTGTAAATAATTTTGTTTTGTCTCGGCTTAACAATAATGAGGTTCTTGCAAATTAATATTTGTTTCTAGATATAATATTTATTTTACCTATACCTTACCTACCTATGTTTTTGTTCTGATTTTGCTACACGGTATTTTGTGTCGTATCTTATTTTCTGTTGTATTTTAAAACACAGTCATCTGTAATTTTTTAGAAATTTTAATACGAATGATGACTTGTATTCCGCGTTTTTGATTGTCATATTCATGTCAGTCATGACAGATTATCTGCATTTTAATGAAAGGAACTAAAAGTTATTTTATAATAACTACTTATATTTAACGAATCTTAACAAGCAAGATAAACCCATGCAAACCTAGAAACGTTCCAACGTAGGGGCGTTCACAGCACTTTAGATTTACGAAGCAATAAAAAGAAAGACCAACTGATCACCCCGTCGCACCGTCTCGTCAAGTCGGAGAGGTCAGTGTATATTCTGGGGCCCGCGATCTACAACCGTATACCAGCTTCCATTCGGGATGCTCCTTCTACCGGGTGCTTCAAATCTAAGCTCAGAGCGTGGTTACAAGAGAATTTGTTTTATGACATTGAAGCTTATTTTAAAATAAGAGATTATTGACGTATTTTTATAATTATTATTTCATTTTATTACCTAAGTAATTATTATTTTTGGCTTACTTAATGAAATTTGACGTGTAAACTTTGGTGTTATCAATAAATTATTTGTATTTGTATTTGCAATAAAATCAGTCAAGCGCGAATTGCACATAGAGTTCCGCACTGCCACAAGTTCGATTGATCAAGCATTATCTTGACTCAGCAACTCGCACCTGACTGGTTTTTAGTATTTGTTGTACTTACCTTATAGTTACGTGTTACCGTTTTTAACAGACAGCAAATATGTTAAAAAACACTTACACCACCCCACTTAAGCTTTTCGCTAATATAATACACTATAGTGACACATATTCTCTAAAAGTTTCAACCGGTTGCCTATTAGGTACTTACGATTCGGTCGGAGTATACCTGCAGATAATAGGGTGGTCGACACCTAGGGTGGTGGTACAGACAGACGTCGTTAGACGTTAGACATCTTAGAGGTTCCCGTTAGACATCCTACGGGCTACGGGTGGGAATCGGCGGGCTTGTAGCAATTTTGAACTTTTTATAAAATACTAGAGGTCGCCCGCGACTTCGACCGCGTACGGAAGAAATTCGTCCCGCTCCCAAACACTCGTATCTTCCATACCGCTTGATAAATTACTAATTATTTTCCTCCTGATATTCACCACTTTAAATCACCCCGAACATTTTTTTTACCCAACCCCCTACCAACGCCCCTCCTCCTGAATGAACTACCCAAATATCAATTTTCATCACTATAACTTCAAAAACAAAGAACTTTCCATTTAACATTCCACCCTTTCCCTTAAATCGTCCCTGTCGAAAAAATATTGAAAACAGCATTTTTTAAATGAATTATCCAAATCCAAATTTTCGTGACTAAAAGTACAAATACAAAGGGCTTTCATACAAACGTTTCCCCTTCTTTTCCCCCCCTTAGGGGTCGAATTTCAAAAAAACCTTTCTTAGTACACCCCTCCGCATTGAGACGAATACACCCTCCAAATTTCAAGTCTGTACGACCAGCGGTTTGGGCTGTGAGTTGTCTGTCAGTCAGTCAGTCATTGAATCAGTCAGGACAGAGCCTTTTATTATATTAGAAGAGAATATTAGAAGATTGTATATGACCTGGGTATGTCCTAAAACTGCAACCAGAACCACCGAAGGACGGGCAGCAGCGTCCTCTTAGTTAATGGTGGTAACACTCTGCTATCCCCAAGCCGCCTGCCAAGCGTGGGGATTATGGAAACCCCTTCCTATTAAGGGGGAGGCCTTCGTCCAGCAGTGGACGTCTTCGGGCTGATGAGTGATTAGAAGATTGATAGAATATAGTATTATTTAGTTTTTTGACTTTTAAGATTACAGTAGTTCTTTGTTATATTTTTAAAAACAAAGTAAAACTTACTAAATTTAGCAATTCAAGCGCTCGCGCATTCTCCTCTCCCTCGCTCGCGCCTACCGTTTAGTACCTCGCTACAACCGGGCCTTAAACATCTAATCAGTATACTCTTGTCATGTTTAATTATTTACACCAAGGTACGAGACGAGACATTTTAGTTCTTTTCCGGGTAAATATGAGTTTTTACATATAAGGAAGTACCACGGAAATACATTGTCGTTATGTTGAATATTTTTCAATTCAATAATACGTGAGATTGAAAAATATATAAAAATAATGAATAATAAAACGATTTTTAAAACTATAAATCTTGTGATAAAATGGTACATGTTCAACATATATGTTTTAAACGGAAAAGCACGTTAAACGGTTTGATGACGCGCATCACGAATCTTATAGACATTATTTATTTATCACAATACACCTGATAAGTACGTCATTTTATATTAATGTTAACGTAGATATCACGTAAATCAATTACAGTTAAATAAAGTAACAGTGAGATAGCAAGTACACAGACAAGTAAGGTTTGAAGACAACTACACAACTAACCGCTAGAGCGCCCGTGTAACCGTGGTTGCACGTTCCCCTAAGCAATTATACTTCCTGCAACTCCGGTTGCACGAAATTCGCGCCAATGATTTACCTCATAATTTGAATGGGGCGCCCAACAGATGCCGTTAGTGAGTCTAATACGGATCTTTGATATATTTGCTTGAAGTTACAAGTCTTTGCAACTCTCTGTGGGTATTTTAATCTATGCTTGAAGTAAAAAAAAAAGTGCTAGTCGTAATTTTTTTCTGTGAGTTTACGTTTTAAGTTTTAAATTAAATTAAATCGATATTTTGACTTTTTGTAATGCTATGTTCATGTACATTTGAAATAAAAATAAAAAACAGTATGCTATCGCTTTCATTTTCAAATTAATAATGTTTTAAAAAACAACCACATAAAACATGTATAGTCCCAGATTTTTGAGAAAAACCTCGCATGCAAATACAAATTTACAAAATATAATAAAATAAATAAATAAATATTGGGGGGACATTTATTTATTACACACAGCGCCATCTAGCCCCATACTAAGCAAAGCTTGTATTATGGAAACCAGATAGCTGATAGAAGACTTATATAATTTTTTTTCGTAAATACATACTTATAATACATACTACACCCAGACACAGAACAAACATCTATGTACGTCACATAAATGTTTGCCCTGGGTGGGGATCGAACCCCCACCGAAAATTATAAAGATCGAAAATGATAGTAGCAATCTAACCAATCAAAGTAGGTCGAAAAAATGGTTTATTAACTCTTTATTGTTTACACCAAAAATCGCACACATTTATGTCGCCGGGTCGCCAAAAGCCGCCCCCCGTTTTATTATTCGTTATTTTTATATGTTTTCTATTAATTACACGTTATTAGATATGACAACATAACGACAATATAGTTCCGCGGTACTTCCTTATAGGTAATCATATTTAACCGGAAAAGTACTAAAATTTAATCGTGTCATACCTTAGAGTAAACAATTGAACACGACAAGATATTCATGGTCAGATTTTTAGGGTTCCTACCCAAAAGGTGTCTAATGGGACCCTATATAGACTAATGATGTATTTTTGTCTGTCCGGTCGCCCTATTATGACCTGTATTTCCTAATCATAATGAGCAACCGGTTGAAACTCTCACAGAATAATTTGCGTATTATAATAGCTGATTATAAAATAACTTGACAGTAACTGTACCAAATGGCGGATTTATCGCTAAAAGCAATCTTTTCCAGGTTACTTTAAGATGGAGAGAATCATAGCAGTTGAAGAGGGGTAGTGTCAACGACGAAATACTTATACTAATACATTAAATTCATGGGCATTATCTTAGGGGGTCAATCAACCCATCATAATGGACAACTTGTACAATGAAACCAACCCTGACGACGCGAAAAAAAATCGGCTGTGCCATACAATAAATGCAATTAAGTAGGTACGCGCCACAAAATGTATGGAGTAGCTGATGTTTATCACCATTTCCGCGTTGACTTTGTTGTAAAAATTGTTCATTACGATGAGTTTAATAACATCTCCTAAGATAATGCCCATGAATTCAATGTCACCCTGTGTGTCATAGACATATAAGTATGTACGCGGTAATTAATACGTACATTAATAATACATTCTAATACTTGAAAATATATACAAAAACAACGAAAAGGCAACTGTGGCAAATAAAATTTCAAATGTCAGTGGGAAAAATAGACGTATATACACATAGACATCATTGGTGGGAAACTAGATTGCGATTCTGCACTTTGCAAACAAATGACATAAATGAGTTTTATCTACAAGGTGGACATTTAGCGCGTCGACCTAGCAGCCGTTTGCGAAAATTAGGCTGATATGTGTATTTGTTGAAGGCTGAAGACTTGTCAGGTTAAGCCTTTGAAACAGTCAGTCATTTCGCGTGCCGCCGGTCACGCGCGCTCGGTCGCTCTCACGCGCATCTATTGTCAAAGCTTCGCGATTCGCAATGTCTGAACTGCCGAGACCGGATTCGGCTAACTACTTAAGCTTTCTTCTAAAAGTTATTTAGTTAGGTTGAAAGTTTAGATAGGTGGGATAGTTTTCAAATGTTGAACGTTTAGTGGATATTTAATTACCCGAGTCATCGTGAGTATATGAACATTCGTTATTTTCCTGTCTCGCTTCGCTTATCATATTAATAAATATGTGCTATAAAACCCTGTTTTTGTGGTCTCTGGGCACAACAGAAATAATAGTACTATCTTTGGGTTGCACCCATGGACCTGCCTGTAATTACATCCCATTAATGTATTTTTTAACTTAAGGAGATATTAGTTCTGTAAAAAATATTGCACCGAAAATGGAAATCAAGTGCGTATCGTGACACACCTATGGCAGGGTTACATAGCTATGATAAAAAAAAAAATATCACAGGCTCTTCATATGCAAATATGTTTTATTGGAATGTTTCTGGAACATTTATTGATGTGAGACATGATTTTGAATGTTGAATTCCCTTTTAGAAGCTAATTCACTGGACGGGTTAGGTAAGTGTTGTTTGATTTAACGGGGACGGATCCCGTAAAATAGTTCCAATATACATATTACAACATTTTATCTTACACCCAATAAAATTAGCCATTCGCGTACCTAACTACATTATTATGAAATGAATATAATAATTATATGCGTAATCATCGTAATTAGTATTGTAATATTGTCCACTGATGTACCTACATAGGCCTTCTCTCGAAAAGCTATTGGGTGCCTAGTTGAGGGTTGGCGCATGCAGAAATCATTAAAGTATTATAGTAAAGTATTGGAATTCGACTTTTTAAACATAATATATTTTTTTAAATAATATCTGCATAAGTACAAAAATGTTCAACTTTTCGAACGTCGCGTCGTTGTTCATATTCGTAATAAGCTAAAACCAAACAAATTACTAATAAATCGAGTTACAAATAAAATGACCGTGACATACAGACGAACGCACAGACAAACTCGCACGAAGCTCGAGTAGTTCAATACGAAAACCTAAAAAAAAACGAACGGTGTTTAAGACCTGTTGTGTTTGTTGTTGTGTTAGCTAACAAACAAGTATTTTAGATGATATCATGATATTATCAAGCAACCTACTTCGGTAATCACTTTAGTCATTAGAATTCTGTTCAAGAACTTATTGAGGTTCTGTGACTGGTTGCATTAACTTTGCATCATCATCAGCCCGGAGACGTCCACTGCTGAACGAAGGCCTCCTCCTTAGACCGCCACACTACACGGCAACCTGCCATTTGCATCCACCGGTTGCCAGCGACTTTAAATATCTAGCTTAGCTTTGCATACATATTTTTAATCTAAGTTGCCCGATATACGAGATTTTATATTGCTCTATAAAGGTTAGTATATCTATTACCAAAGAAATTGACGCCATTCTGAAGGTCAGTTTGTGCAGAAAAAGAGTTGTGGGATTGAGGGCATTGCTGTACTAAATTCCCTTTTATTAGTTTACTTAGGTTGCAATTCTGCAAAGCAATGATGACATAACAACAGAATTTGACATTATTTGTCAAAAGGAAAAAACAAAGTTGCTCTATAAAAATCGTAATCGTAGTTCAGTTTTTTTTTGTCATAATAGTTCTCGTTTTGTACAAACTATATTAATATTTTTTATAATCTCGGCGATACTCGTAGGTAAGTGATATTTTATTTCTTATTCAAACATCGACCTCTATCACTTTGCCAAGGATAAAAAACAGGCTGTAATCAGCATATAATTATATACCACACGTGAAAATCTACTTACCACTCGATTTGAATTAAATCGCACTAGAATGTCTATAGTCACATGATTTTCATATTGGATATGTGAAATAATCCGCATCGTTAGACAAGCTAATAGTAGTTGGTTTGCAATTTTGCATATAAATAGTTTCAAATGGTTTCGTAGTTTACTTCAATACTGGTCTGAGCCAAACTCGATGAGTTTATACTATAACCACCTTCTAAAGTAAATAGCGCAACTTTTGAACAGAAAGGCCTTGCTATACCATCATCAGCTCCATAATCAGACCACATCAAAATATTATCAGGACAGTTTCAAATAAATTATTAATAAGTGACATTCTGCTCCTTAAATATTCTTACATGAAACGAACTATATCCAGGTAGCCCTGTTCAAGTAATAATGATTACCAGTCAATTTATCAAATATCACGTTTATTTTATTACTTAGTTTATTAACGATTTTCCTCGCGTGTTGGTGAGCGACCATTTTTTACAACCTCGGGGAGGTCGGAAAAGGTTGTCAGAAACAGCAATGTCCTTCCCGAAATAGATGAACAAGTCATATATTTTACTACAAGCACTTTTATCCAGTTTTGAAGTATATCAATACATACCTAACTGCTACATAATTTCATATACGCATGTGCGTTGTGGGTACATAAGAGGGACGTTGGGTGTCTAGTGTCTAGACTCCCTTGGTCTACGCGAAACATTGATTTCGCCGTTATTCCTACTATCGTATTCAAGATTAAACTAAACTTATTAATGACCAAATCAGCTATCTCTACTCTACTCTTCCTGTCTAGATAGATGTGATTGGTGTAATCAGTATTGCAATAGTTAGTTAATTTAATTATCTAATTTGATTGTTCTTTTTTTATATTCTCGTATTGAAAAAAGCAATGCATGCGGTGCTTCCTTCAAAAGATAGCACATTTAGCTTAATTAGATTACATGATTATGGTGTTACAATGAATGTAGTTATCTATGTGAGGCCTAAATAAATAAATAAATAAATCGTTTGCCCTCAGCTTTACTTGAAAATTGCAAATGATTGGTTATTTCTATTGAAGATTACAGTTCTTTCTTCTTATGACGTGAAGTCTTGGGCAAGAAACCTTAAGCACCTTTGTGAGAATCTGGACACCCCCACGAGAAAGTCATTATCGTTATGAATTTTATGCATGAATGTATTATGTAAAACAATCTACAAAACCACCGTTTGACGCGTTTTTGTTTGTGTTTATGTCGGACTCCAAAGTCATTAGGAAAGTAGTAGTAGTAGTGGTAGTAGTTGTTTTCCAAACTCATAAAATATGCTATAGACCCTGTAAGGATAACTATCCTGAAAATGTAAGTATACGAGTAAGCTTTTTACGAGTTCCAAAATTTTATATTTCATCACACTGTAAAGGCCAAAGTTCAGTTTTAGTTTTGCACTAGTCTCTCTCGATATGAGATCTAATTTTTACAGTTCCTTGTTAATATTGACGGTTTCCATAAATAACTTACTACGTAGCGGCACGTTTAAATAATTAGAATGGCTGTGCGAATAGTGTAAAAACGTGTTAACTAAATTTACTAAATAGCACCTTTACAATACTCTTGTAAACAAGCCCTGTATACTTGAGTTGTTACCTTAATCAATTTCTTTATAAATAACTCTTCTCGGGTGATAAGCCGGTAAACAGCGACGTAACGTCCTATTTTCAATCTTCTCAGCGGACAAAAGTAGACATGTTTGAGTAAGCACCGAATGGCATCGTATGTAGCGTTTGGTGTTGACGTCTGTTTACCCTCTACGGAATAAATACGTTTCACAGGCAATAGTGTTTCTGAAGAAAAGTAGGGCGGCGGTCGTCAACTCCCTTCTGGACTTCATGTGAAAACTATATAGAAAGTATTCGGTACACTCGTAGTAGATACTGAAAAATAAAAGTAGTTTGAAATCATTGCCAGAACGTAGAAGTAAGAGATCGGCGGTATGCATCAACTGTGCCAATGACGTGTATAAATAATTATTTACAAAGTGCTATTATTAAAACAAAGAGTACCTACAATAAAAAAGGTTAAGAAACTCCGCGCTAGTGATGCATCACTTGTTGGCAAACTTATCAGCTGGTCCGCAGAAACCGTAGGTCGGTGAGACGTGTGAGTGCTATCACACCAATAATGACCCTACGTGTTATTGAATAATGAATTATTGCTCACAGTGTCGATCGTTTATCTCTTGTGTCTGAGAGGACTCAAATCAGTATCATTTTAACGCTAAGCGCGGCGTGGCGTCTGCGTCTGTAAACAAATAAGTGCGCCCATACGAGAGTTTTTGTAGTAAAAATTCGTAGCGTGTTTGTGATTCGTTCGGTGGCAAAGTGTCGAGGATGGAGTTCCAATACTACGGAAACTACGAGCGACCGGCGGCGCGGCGGTTCCATGACCAGCCGTGGTGGGACGAAGAAGACAATCTCTCGGATAGACGCATCAATGGTAAGGAAACTAAGCGTCATCGCCACTTACGGAATCTCTTGTCGAATCATAATGAACGTATAGTTTTATAGATAAGGAAAGGAGTTAGTAGTTAAGTCGTGCTTGTTTTTCACATGGATTGGACCAAGAGACTACCGTAAAATCCCAGGTGGAGTTTAACGTTCTGATATGATACGAAAATAAAAACCAGGTCAAACAAATTAAACAAATTATGTCAAACACACCGAAATAAATAACTAAGTATCTAGGCGCTTCTGGAAATCAGGTTTTACTTCTATAGCATATCTATGTATATAAAAGGCTATGTCCTGACGCATTGATTGACTGACTGACTGACAGACAACGCATAACCCAAACCGCTAGTCGTACAGACTTGAAATTTGGAGGGTGTATTCGTCTTGATGCGTAGGGGTCTAAGAAATAATTATTCGAAATTCGACCCCTAAGGGGGGGGGGGTTAATGGGGGGAAAACGTTTGTATGAAAGTCCTTTGTTTTTGGTCTTTTAGTCAGGAAAATTTGGATAGTTAAATTAAAATAAAAAATGCTGTTTTCAATATTTGTTTGACAGGGACGATTTAAGGGGTCCCTACCCTTGTTTTTGTATGGAAAGTTCTTTGTTTTTGAAGTTATAGTGATGAAAATTGGGTAGTTCATTCAAGGGGTACGGGGGGGGGGGGTGTTGAATTTTGGGAGCGGGGCGAATTTCTTCCGTACGCGGACGAAGTCGCGGGCGACCTCTAGTAATATCATAAATGTACCTATATTAAGTACTCGTATTTTGACTAGAACTCGGTTACCCCAATACCTAGCACTCTTCGGAGCCTCATGTAGGTTGTTGCATTGTACAATACTTGATCTAATTTTAATGACTACGTTTCTAATCTCTCACATTACTCAAACATTCAGTTTTATTGTGACACATTTCCCAATTTTTATTTGTTTTGAGATTCTACAATTTCGGCACCGAGCCAAATTAAATACATGGCAAATTTCCCGCTGCTGAAGTTAATTCTTGAGATATCTACAGATGTTTGTTTACAAATCTTAAAATCTTGCATCGTTCGTGAAATCATATAAGTAGATTTTATGAATGTATTTTGAGCTTCCCGAACTTACAATGTGGAGTCATTTTCTAATTTAGTCTAGAATGGTCTAGATAAGAGGAGTTTTGCCCCCGCTACCTACTATCAGTAATATCACATATATTTTAAATGCGGAAGAAATAGTCTTTGTATTTTTTGTACAATTTCATATACGGTTAATTCGCCTTAGATATAGATTCTAGAATCTAGATAATATGTAGAAGTAGATACTCAGTCTCGAGGACAGATTTGAGGCACTTTTTGTTTCTGAAAAGTACCTACTGTAGACGTAGAGTTCATTATAGGTGAAGCTCAGGTGAGGACGCCATGTATCTAAATAAACCAAACACGGAAGTATGTCTATACTAATAACCTTGTGTGCTGTATTAATATTCGTAAATCACAATTTTTATTCAGAAATACGTTCGTATTCTGCGAATCTAATTATCTAATTTAATACAGTTGTTATCTGACCGATTGCTCTACAAGTGTCACTCGGTTATCGGGCTGTGTTTACTACACGATTGCTCCATAAACACTGATAACGATCACGATGCACCCATATCATTGATTGTGTTGCATTTATTTAGTAGTTTTGTTATTAGAATAAGAGTGGCTAGATGCCCGGAACTAACTCCCCGCGATAACAGGCACTGATGAGACCTAGTGCAGGGCATAGAACCCCAAAAGACAACTCTCTGCTAAAGTAGTTATTATAATTATGTTTATATTAGTTATCATAGCTAAGCTAAACCCAGTCAAAACAAATAAATAATTGTACTAATATATGGTTTAAATTCTTTTTAGTTACGAACTGCGACCAGTGGCTTTTCCGTCATTTTCAATTTTTTTTCCACTTTTAGAAACTTATAATACATTGTAGCGCTTTTATTACCCACATTTTTATTAAGAACTGTACTGTTTTGTAAAAAAAACTACACACTTACATAAACGATAGAAAAATATATGCAAAAACTCAAAAACTAGTCTACGTGAGATAAACAAGCATTTTTCAAATACGAGTATAATTCTATTATTTAAGTACGCACTACGCCATTTTTGATAGTCTGTAGTATATTATCATAGTTTTCTGTTATAGTAGTTACGTACGATTTTTATATGAATGCAATAATACAGCCAATTCCAGAGAGTTTAGTTAATAGATCTAAGATAATTTAAAATATTGCTGTCCTTTTCTATTTGGCGAATATTTTAAGAAGCTTAAAGCCTTTAAAATTGGTAAAATAAAACAGCTGTTTTATAGTAAAATGCCTACAATCTGGGTCTCTTCAAGGCTAGAGTGAATACGAGTAGATTTCTTCTAGATAGACTCGTTCCATTCTTGTTCACACCGTCAGTTCCCACCAATCGGTCAATCGTAGATCCATTTGGGAGAACAAAAAAGGTATTGAAGCACGAAACTGTATGGAATATTTCTGTTCCATTTCCTGTTTTTTCTAGTTGTGTCGAAAGGTTCACCACGAACCGGAAGGCCTAGCATAGGTAGGCCTCCCACTAGGTGGAACCACGCCATTATGAAGATCGCGGGCAACTGGTGGATGCAAATGGCAAGTTGTCGTACAGTGTGGCGGTCTAAGGGGGTGGCCTTTGTTCAGCGGTGGACGTCTCCGGGCTGATGATGATGGCTGTATGGAACTGCTTCTCACATGTTAAGATATGATACGTACTGAAGTACATTAGGATAGTACATAATATAATACGCTTAAAAAAATACAACCGACTTAAACTTCGAATACCTGGATGACATCTTCATATTTTCTAGTAATTTTGATTTAAAAACCAAACTACTGAACCGATTTCGATAAAATGTATATGGGACCACTTCTGAAGCATTGCCTACCAAACAAACAAAGAATCATGAAAATCAGTTAATAGTTAGTATACGCGTAACATACATACAAAAAAAAACATAGTCGAATTGAGAATTTCCTTTTTTTGAAGTCGGTTGAAAATGATGTACTGACCGTACGAAAAAGAAAAACTCGGGTCAACGTTTTTACCTTCGCAACTTGACCGCTCGCTTGGTATTGAATCAGGATAAAAAAACATGAAGCGAGTTCGATGAGCTTCCTTCACTCTTTTGACGTTTTTATATCTTTGTTTGAATCCATACCGTAACGTAAAACAAAATATACAACCATAATCTCATACGTCACTGCTGCAAATAAAAAGAAAGAAAAACAATTGCAATCACTTAACCGAATGAACAATAACTTACAAAGAGAAGCTGATAACGAAACTTTTTCAACCGTATAACCTGGACATACAGTTTAAAATAAAGTCGCATTTCCGTTAAGCATATAATATACTGTTAATTGGTACGTCAGTCGGTGGTACCCGTCTAGACAGGAAAGCGTATCCGTATCGATTTAGCGCCGGGATAATTTTAGAAAACCCTCAGGCGATTTTCAATTTTCGCAGGACTACCGGGACCGCATATAATGGGGTTTTACGCAAAGTGGTTCGTATACCTTTGAGCATCTTATACATGGATGAAGATTAGTTTGTGACTTTTTTGTTTTAAAATTCAGGCTAACGAACTTTACTATATCTAATTTGAGTTGCGTAGGTAAGTACTTACTTTTTTAGTGAAGTTCTAGCTACTATTATTTTTATACAAAAAAATACACTATGGCTGTAACTATACAAGTAGTTACATAGCAAACGGTCACTTTGTGTGCTCCTTGGATTTACTAAGCTTTACTAAGGCGTAAACTAATTATTAGGGCGGCTGATAAGTCCTCCACGACCTAATGACACGACAAGATGTATGAAAGAAAACTTAGAGGTCTATAACACTACCCGATTTTAGTATAGGGATTATTTACACTTTGTTTATATTATAGCTTTCTTAAACTTTCAACACAAGACAACAATATTTATATCCAAATAACTTCTTTGTCTTATTTTATCATTTTTTTATGAAGTAATAAATATTATATTATCTTAATTAAAATGTTTGAACATGACAATTGACTCAATTATAAATATTAATTAATGATAATAAAAAGCTTTAAATGGTTTCTCTTTTTGTTAGAGGTGCAGAGCACAACCCATGTTATCTCAATGGAATTAGTCAGCAATAATTAGATAAGACAATAGGAAATAACTGAAACAGACAGACAGACACCTTGAAACTACTCACCAACTTTTCCGTTTTAGGAAGGTCATCACTGCTATCTTTTTAATTATAAATAGGCTGTCTGTTCAGAAAGATCATGGACCTGAATTTTGAAGGTGCTTTTGCGCTTACAATTTGTTTAGATCAATTACGGTTTAAATAGTAACACAATCAGTAATTTTGACATAAAGCTGAATTTGACATTTCATTTTCATTCTCAATTTCCATTTATTAAGCCCGTGGGCCTGGGTTACACGGTTGGTAAAAATTTATAAATATAGTTCTCCAGGTCCCGCCTTTTCGGCCCGCCTTATTTTGTATGAAGGAAGGCAACAAAAAATTGCTGTTTATAAATCGTAACACGTTCACTTTTCAGGCGTTCGTCCTCTACGATTAGAGTCTATCTATGATTAGAGTCTAGAGAGCTAGACTCTAATCATACTAGTATAGTAGGTCTAGTCAGTGGGACATGCTCATGGTAGAGTTGCGTATAGGTATGTTAAAAATAAATTAGCAATTTAATACCAGGTATTTAGCAATTGTTTTCAAACCTTTTAAACTCTTAGTTGAATATACCTAGTTACCCATTTTTTGACTCTAGTAAATCATGATAATTTAAATAGTTATTTTATTTATAATACCACCCGTTTTCGTGACTTACATATCTTCAGAGAGACATATGGCGTAGCGAGATAGTCCCGCCACGCCTACGCTACGCTATATTACCTAAAGGTAACGTACGTACGTGTACTTAGCAAATAGTCGAATAATACATTTAATTGAATTAAGTATTTATTAGTTTCTTATAGCTACGAGTGTCGGTATATGACGACCTACGAATAAAAATAAAGATATTTTTGCCCGTAATTGTAGTTGCCCGTTGTTGTTTGGTTAGAAACAACAGTCAACATACAGAGTAGTAACTATGAAAAGTTATTTAGTGCACAATTCAGCAAGGAGACATTTTGGTTCTAAGAAGAACTTCTTTATTTATTTATTTGAATTAATTGATGATACATACACAAGACAGAATACATTCTTTACATTTGCATTGTATTAGGTAACTATTAATTAGATCTAGATTGCATTTCGTAATAAATGTGTACCTACACAACATGAATAACTTAGAAATAGTAAACCTATAAATCATTCAGATATCAAGAGTTATGATAATTTTTAATATATTTTTTTAATAAAAATAACAAAAACCGACTTCAAACTATACCTAGTATTAGTACTATACCTAAGTATTGTGTAAAAACTTAAACTTTTAGTTTAGTAGAAAATAATATTTTAAATATACCTATTCACAATTTATAATCAGGTTTTTTAAAGTTTTTACACAATGTAGGTATAGTTTGAAGTCGGTTGTTGGTTTTTTATTTTTTTAAGCTATTTTATTTATTTATTTGTGGGAAGTAAGTGTATTTTGTTTACGCAACGCTTCCAAGAGCTTAGTTGAGGATATGAACAAATTGTGTCAAACGCCTGCAAATGGGGGCGAGCAACGATCATAACTATTTTATTTTTTGTATCTGTAGATTTTTCAAACAGTGCTGATTCAATTTCGATAATATGTATATGGGACCACCTCTGAAGTATGATCTATCTAACAAAAAATAATAATAATCAAAATCGGTACATAACTGACGGAGTTATCGCGTAACATACATACAAAATATATAAAATGAAATTCATAGGGGACATCGGGCAGCGTCTGAGAGAGAAAGGCCGGGACCCCCGCGCTGGGTGGTTTTTGACGCAGCAGATTTCTCTGTCCATCCAGCGCGGTAACGCCGCCGCTATAATGGGCACGTTTGGGCAGGGTGCATTACGGGGGGGAATATTCGACGAATAATGTTTTCGCATTAAGATTTAATTTTAAATATCTAGTATTTGCATGCTAAATATATATATATATATATATATATATACAGTCGAATTGAGAACCTCCTCGTTTTTTGAAGTCGGTTAAAAAAGAATTAAAATGATAGGATTAAGTTATTTTTTTAATTATGTGATGACGGCTTTATTTATTTCGAAACGACTTCCACTAGTCCGATCAAGTGTAGATTTGAATGTTATGAGGTTTTGATAACCAATAATGATTGTGCTGTGATTGAGCTGATTTTACATCATGTGAGATGAAATGATTGTAGCAACTATTGTGCTCCATCGTAGGCTGCATCTTCGTTTATCATCAGACGAGATGGCTGTCAAAGGCAAGCCTATAAACATATTAAAAAAAAACTAACCTGACTCATCGAGTTTGAGCTGATTAGTTTAGTTTTTAGTTTTAGTTTAGTGTATCTATTAAGTTTAGTTATAATTTATAATGTAAAATGTTGCCTATTTTCAAAAGTGTTTTATATGCGACAATAATACGTATGTGCCTAATTGAACTAATCAGCGAGTCAACCCAAGACAGCATGCAGCGGTGCTTTAATTTTCGTTTCTGAACTCTCTGGGTTCATTTGTAGGTAAACACAAAGAGGTTAGGTTCATAAACGCAAAAACAGAGACCAGTTGTTTTGTAGCGCCAGAGACTTACGGATTGCTGATTCAGAAATGTATACCAAGCTATGTAGGTGGATAAAATACCAGAGCGTGGGAATAAAAGTTATTCAGGTCAGTTCATGACCCCTGACAATAGGGCACCACTCGAAGGGTTCGCGTCCCCTTGACGAGAGCTCTTAATGGCTTTGTTTTCGCTATACAGGACTTGAAAATGAACAAATCATTAAGTATTTTATACAATATTCATTTCGGCTCTTACATTAAAACACTTTCTTAATTGCAGAGCGACCTAAATCTCAAATCAAATATATTAGGTAAACCAAACAGCTAAGCTGTGTTTCCACCGGCGCGGCAGTCCGGGCAGACAGGCAAGTCTTTTAGCAGGCAATTTAAATTTATTCCTTTGTATTGTATATCGTATTTATACTAGATACCCCGCTCTCGCGAGTGCAGGTCTTTTAATTGAAAAACGTCTGTTCTAACAAAGGAAATCCAATTTCAGCCAGTCGGCAGCGCAAAGGACACGTATAGGATCTCATATAACCATACCTGATCTACTTTTGTAGTGAAAATATAGCTATATGTAAAAGCCGTTACAGACGAAGATGCTATAATGTTTCATGTTAAGATAAAATATCGCTCGCCATACAATTTATACATATTATCTTCGTCATTTCTTCGTCGTTTGTTTTATAGCGATATTGAAATATGTTCTAAGATAACAGGAAATATTATAGCATCTTCATCATATTATGTGATTCAAGCCAATAAATCTGATTATGACTGAGACTAGTCGATGGCAGATAAAAGAAGCAAAAAAAAAAAATTTATGTGACGGCCTTTACTGGCCATGCGAATGTATCGTTTAGTTATCTATCTAAAAATAAGTTAAAAGACGTTTTGTGGGACAGAATATCCGATGAGTTCATGTTTTCTCATATCCGGTATGTAATATTCAAAATTAACGTATACGAGTAAGTACCTATACACGTGTAATAATCAGATAAGTAATCATAAAAAAACTCCGCTATCGGCAATATCTTGTAATCTTGTATTATTTGTGTGATGTTTGTCAATTTTTAATCTTGCAAAATTCTAAATACACAAAATATTTTTGTTGTTTCCCCAGCCTACAAATGCTCTTTCATCATTGAGTGCAATTGAAAGATATTTCCATGACTCCCGGCACTCAGTCGTCCATTCACACTTCCAGCCATTCATTAAATAGACAGAACTTCCAGCAGTTAATCTTCAATCGAATTTCAACACTAACCAGATGGCTAATGTAGGTACAACTAAATAAATAAGCGCTTTACAGCTAAAATGTATTACTTTTGCCTCATGTAGCTGGAATACGTTTCAAAGTCGCTCAGAAAATGGGAAACCCTTTTTTTTCTCGATGCTACGATCGAAATGTGGTTCATCAGTTCATAGATCTATTTACAGAACGAGTCAAGGTTTCCGCTGTTTGCAAAGCGTCTAAAACATTTTATAAATAAACAACATTCCCCAGTTAAAACTTGTACAGTTCTTTGGGGGATTTTAGGTATTTTTAATATAATCCTGGACGCAACGAAAATAGAGGACCCTCTATTTTCGTAGTTAAATATATATCCATAAGTTTAAACCCTACTTTGAATACGTTTTTTTTATTTATATAAAAGCAGTTGATATTCGCTATTTTTGATAACAATTTGGTAATGGTCCAGAAAAAATCAACACAAAAAATAGCAAACGTCGCAAACGCGCGTGTATACGGTTTTTTGATATGTTGTTAGGGCTGACACAAAATTTCGCAGTTTTAACTTTAATTAACGTTAATTTAACCATGGATACCTCTTGGATAATAAGGTTCCGATACCAGTATGATCATGAGCCTTTTTAAAAACAAAGAGGATAAAAAAGGAAATAAAAAGGTATAGGTATAGGGGTATTAAAAAGGATCATGCACATGATAGACCATATCTTAAATATTAAATGATATTTCAACTAATGCATTTTTTTTTATTTGAATACGGTAGATAGGTACGCTTTCCTGAATGTAAGATTTTCGTCAGTTATAAGAAACGTAATTAATAAGGATTGACTTCTCAAATATACAATTACAAAACTTTTGTTGATTCAGGGATCGAGCAAATCACTGAATGGAATAAGGTCATATTATTAATCGAATTAAAATAAGCCTGTACAAGGTTTTTGATTTGAGATTAGCGCTTACATTGGTTCATAGTTGCATTTTTTCTGGGTCTGTAGCTTTATATAATCAAAGGTCTGTAGAATCAGTTCTATTAAATTAACCCGGAACAAGTTAAAATAACCATAAACAATCATAATAACTTAAATTCAAGAGAAATGAACAAGTAGGTAGGTGGGGTAGTAGGTTGGTCTACACCAAGGAGGTTTGAAGATACGCTTGCGTTTTTTTCCTGTTTCAGAGATCTACGAGGAGCTAAATCCTCCAAGACATAAACAGAAATAGTAATAATTATGTCATTGTGTACAATACTTAACTTAGATAATAATTGTCATCTCAATGTCATCGCCAAGGTATATCTAGTAAGTAAGTATATAAGTATTAGATTTTAAATCTCTTCATTCCCAGTAATTTCTCGTCTACTTAGAAGAAACTGTTTACTTGGGATTTGAAAACACCCATACTTAACACATAACCTTACGGGAAACGGTCTTCGCCAGATAATTCCACGATCTAGCTGTGCGAAAAGAAAACGTGGAATAAAAGCGCTTTGTGTGTACGTGGGGAATTTTCACCATATACGGGTGATGCTTGGTCGCATATAAGATTCAAAGGTTCATTAACGTATTGGCAGTGTAGAGAATAAAGTAATTTATTTCTAATGTATAACTAAATACAAAATTTGACTTTTCCGGTTATGCAACGCTACTTGCGCCCCGCGGGTAAAACCGCAGCCTATGTGTTATTCCAAGGTATAAGCTGCCTCTATACGGAACTTCATCAAATCCGTTCAGCCGTTTTAGCGTGAGACGTAACAAAACACACCGACAGACACACTTACATATTTATAATATTCGTGTGATGATTATATATGAGCAGCAAACGGTCACCTTTGATAAACTCGAGTGCCACAGGTCATCGCTGTGCTTATTATACAGGGTTAGTTCTAATCAGTTAGCATCCTTTTAAGGGCATATTCTGTACATCAAAACAAACAACTTTTACTATGGGGCCAACACTGAAATAGCGAAAATAATATCACCTGTTCCATACAAAAAGTCATCGACCTTGAGAAAAATGTATGGAATATCGGATAATTTTTTCGCGATTTCAATGTTGGCCCCATAGTAAAAGTTGTTAGTTTTGATATACAGAATATGCCCTTAAAAAGATGCTAACTGATTTGAACTAACCCTGTATAGGTACTCTGGAAAAGCTAAGTTTGTAATTGGTTTTTTGTATTCTGAATACAGTTCCTTCAATATTACATTATTCAGCAGTAGTCATAAATCACTACTTCCTTGTCGCAATCGACACATGCTAAAGTTCAAGCTGCCCGTAAATCACTATACCTATCTATAAGTAATCTGTATATATAAAATTCAAAGTCCTGACTGAGCTATCAACGCACAGCCTAAACTGCTGGTCCTAGAGACATTAAATTTGGAGGGTGTGTTCTTTGTGAAGTGCAAGTATCTACTAAGAAAGGATTTTTGGAAATTTCACCCCGATGAGGGTAAAATAGGGGATGATAGTTTATATGAAAGTCCGTCAATTTTGAAGTTAGGATCTTCAACTTGTGTGTTTAGAATGACGGTATAAAATTAGTTTATAAGTGACTCAGCGTTTTAGAAAATTCCACTCCTGAAGGGGTGAAACAAGGGATGCACCTGTGTATGGAAAGTCCTTCATTTTCAAAGTAAAAATCACAATATTTATTATTTATGCTTAAGGTAGGAAATTAACGCAACTTTTATCGTTGTTCTTTTAATTTCAAGCCTAAGAAGAACAGAATAATGTCATATTTTTGTAAACTGTGTTGTTAACTTCGCATACCTCTGTATTTAAAAACTAATTTTAAAATTACATGACTCGATGAATAACATTAGATATGGTTTTCATTCCCAAACCACAAAGTTAGAAAATTCCGCCGAATCTTTTATGACCATTTTGTCATGTTACGTTGAAAAATTACAATAAGTTTTTCTTTGAGAAATTCCGTCTCAGTCGACATAGAATTTCAAAGAAATTTACTAACATAATTATTATCATATTTGTATATAGAGTATAACTCAGTAGGTAATTAACGATTAATATTCTATTGTTTCAGGTAAGTGCCACGAATCCGGACGAAAAGATGCCTAGAATGAGCATTGCGATGGCTTCTCCTCATCATTACGGTTCACGATTAGGTATGGTCATTTATCTTACGTTAGAGGTACCTACATCGTAACAGCTATAACCATTTAAACACATTTATGATTGTAGCTGTTACCAAAGATAATACAATACTATGCTAGCTGTTACACAAATTTATTCACGCTATGTAGATTTAAAGATATTTATTCTTATATAAGACATTACATCACTTCCATGAGAACACAGCTATAATATTTTTATGTAGTTCATTGTCACAAGATGCAGCTAATATACATTTATAACACATAATAGGTATACAATGCAAATCAAATTAATAAATTAATATAGGTACAATTAAAACAAATTGACAAATGACACAAATCCATCTGATCTGAGCTTAACTTGCGTTATTTTTTATTAAACTACGTGTTTTAGTTAAGGGACAGAATGCTGCGCGCAGCTACCTCGCGCACGTATTTCAAATTTTTTCAAGATATGAAATCACTGAGTATAGTTATGAAAACTCGCAGTCGGTGAAATTAATGAGAATAAGATTACAATGGTTTAGGAAAAAAAACGATTCAAGCAAGTTTTCTTTCATAAAACTGGGCTAACCTAAAATCCCATTTTAGTTTTCATCGGCAGCGATTTTTCATTTTCATATTTAATGATTTTATATCTTCCAAAATGGTTAAATACACGAGCGAGATTATGGCGCGCAGCATGTATGCATTTTTTAGTAGAGCATCTGGTCAAGATTGGCGCTAAACAGGGATAGGCGAAAGTGGGAGGTGAATTTTTCCCGGCATTGGGCCAAGTAAGCTACTTATGATTATGTTTTTTTTCCACACAGGTCAACTGAACGTGGACCCTCAAATTCGGCAAACATTTTCCTTTAACAATTACGCTTTACTAGGTACAAACACAAAAAACGGCGCTTAATGTTAAATGACGTTAGTTAATATTCCGAACTTAAGTTTCATTTTGCGCAGAAATTTAAATGACGTTATTTAACTAAAGTAGCGTTTTTAAGTAAGGCTCTACATCATCACTGTACCAATCTAGAGAGGATAATCTACGACATATACGCTAGCGTTTATGACGTAGTTTCTTTGTTGCAATAAGCATTAGTTGGTTATTAGGATATTGACCATAAACTACTATTTAATAGCAAATTCATTACTGGTGTCATAAAACCAGACTGGTTATTCTGAATTAATTAAAAACCAGTTCTCATATGTGGACAAAGGAGTTAATTTTACACTTGATTATCATATTAATTACATAAATATTGATTGTAAAACTTGATTTATGGTAACCTGAACCATCACAGTCAAAAGTTCAGTATTTGATCATCTTGATTATACATTTTGGGACAGTTGTGCCGGCAAGCCGGCAATGTGTACAAGCTGTTCTCGAGAGTCATTACGAACCGTCTCGTACGCAGGTTTGATGACTTCCAGCCTCCCGAACAAGCCGGTTTCCATAAAGGCTTTGGCACCATAGACCACATTCACATGCTCCGCCAGATTATACAGAAGACTGAGGAGTATAATCGGCCGTTATGTCTAGCGTTTGTGGACTATGAAAAAGCCTTCGATGCAATTCGAGACCTGGGCTGTATTGCAGTCTCTCCAACGATGTCATATCGATATATCGAAGCGCTGAAGTGTTTGTATAGAAACGCCACAATGTCAATCCGGTTGCAGGACGAGAGCACGAAACCAAGAATTGCAGAAAGGCGTGAGACAGGGAGACGTTATTTCTCCGAAACTGTTCACGAACGCATTGGAGGACGTTTCAAGCTTTTGGACTGGAACGGATTCGGCATCAACATTAATGGCGAATACATCACTCACCTTCGCTTTGCCGATGATATTGTCATCATGGCAGGGTCGCTGAAGGACCTCAATACTATGCTCAGCGACTTCTGTAATGTTTCCCAACAGGTGGATCTTAAAATGAACATGGACAAGACAAAGATCATGGCCAATGTCCATTTTATGCCCGTACCGGTTGTCGTTGGGAACGATACTCTTGAAGTTGTTGACCACTACCTTGGACAGATTGTTCAGTTAGGTAGTTCCAACTTCGACAAAGAGGTCGCCCGAAGAATCCGACTCGGATGGGCAACGTTCGGGAAATTGCGTAATATCTTCTCGTCCAAAATCCCGCAGTGTCTGAAGACAAGGGTCTACGGCCAGTGTGTGTTGCCAGCAGTTAAAGACCACGTTTCAGTTCCATATGTCAAACATATGGAACTGAAACGTGGTCTTTAACTGCTGGCCTTTTGAAGAAACTCAGAGTCTCGCAACGGGCAATGGAGAGAGCTATATGCTCGGAGTTACTTTACGCGATAGAATCCGCAACGAGGTTATTCGCCAAAGAACCAAAGTTACCGACATAGCTCGCAAGGTTTGCAAGTTGAATTGGCAATGGGCAGGCCACATCGCTCGAAGAACTGACAACCTATGGGGAAGAAAGGTTCTTGAGTGGCGACCGCGAACCGGAAGACGCAGCGTAGGAAGGCCTCCCACTAGGTGGACCGACGACATTGTAAAAGTCGTGGGCAACCGGTGGGTGCAAATGGCAGGTTGTCTTACAGTGTGGTGGTCTAAGGTGGAAGCGTTCGTTCAGCAGTGGACGTCTCCGGGCTGATGATGATGTGCCGGCAAGCAGACATATATTTCCATTATTTTTCTCGTTTTCCGGAGGGGAAAATATCTTCTGGACAGAAACCACCCCCAAGATCAATCTCATTAAGATAGATTTACCTAGAATTCTTCCAAAATTGAACTTGGTCGCATCCACCCCGGTGCCCGGTGTTTATATTATTAGCGTAAAGGTTGAAAAATAATTTTGATACCATTGATCGACTGCTTTCAGTCGATCGAAACTGGTCATTTGTGTTCTGATACTTGAAGTAACAATGTTAATTCACTTTTAATTGACTTGAAAAGGCGGAAAGTTCTTAATTCGACTCGTATTTTTTATGTAATATCGTCGATTATTCCGATGTTTGTGAAGTTTAACAACTTTTTTATCGCTTATTAGATTGCGTTTGACCACCAACTCGTCTGTTGGTAAGCGACTATGCGATCAAAGATGAAGCAGGTTTAAGTTTTTAACTCGTTCCAGTAAAAAGTAAAAAAATAAGTAAAAAGTAAGTAAGAAGTCAGTTTAATAATGAAGTCGGTTTTAAAAGAACAATTGCTATGTATGCCGAGCGATAATAAATAAACGCCAAGCACGTACCATAGGCTTTTCTAATTTCCGGTGTCAATACATCTTTTGACACAACCGCCTACGCCGCCGCCGTAGGTGGTTTCCGAACCACACCGTTATTCGGGTAGGTATAACAATAGCTGAAAACATAAGAACAATTCATTTTACGTAACTCAACGGGTCGCGTGCTATCGATTAAATAACAACTGACCAAGGCTACGTTACTACCTACAATTACCTACTGGGAAAATCATTTTCGCCTTTCCTTATCAGATGATTACAAACTGTTTTACTTATACCTTATTTCTGTTTAAGTACTAAGTACTAACTAAATATGTAGGATTATTATTTAGTACGTTAGTAAGTTTATATGGGCTTAGTAAGCAGCTTCTGTGACAAAATATCTATTTTAGCTAGAGCCTGTATTCAATATTCATATCTAATAAGCTCTATACGTAGTACCTACTACCTATCTTTATAAAAAGAGAGCCACTTCAAGATTCGACAGGATTACGTATAAAGTCTGGGATAGCGATAAACACCTATTTCCTGTCGAATACGTACTAACCAAGTACTAACGTATTTTTCGCTATGCTAGGTATAATAGTTATGATAGAAAATTCGTAGAAAATACTTATCGGTTAAACCCAATTCACTGCACCGGTTAGTGTTTTATTGGCTTGTATAATGTCCATATACTTTAATAACAATTGTATACAAACAAACAGATTGGTGACGACCATGACGACTATGAACTTACAATCGGCAGGTTATCACCTCACAAGGTGGTCTTTCGGGACCTTATTTCTTTGTTATCAGTTCATTACACATTACCACTATCAATACAGATGTAAATATTATGGATAAAGTAATTATTAAGGCATTATTAAAAATGTCTAAATACTACTATTCCATTAGTTGACTGCTTTATAGTTCAGTTGGATGTATGAGTATAAAGCAGCAATGAGTATAAAGGAGTTACTGTGTTCCGGCTTGAAAGATACAGTGGCGAAATTACAGGGCTAATGAAACACAGCGTCGAATATCAGCACCAATGCAATGACGCCATTGACTTTTGTTATTCAAAGTTCTGGATATCGCCGCAATGATCATGGGAAGACATGTTATCTCTTACCAGTAGAATAGCATCTTGTTCGTCGCATTTATAGTTACCATCTCTACCTTGAGAGCAGTAGGGCTGTGGTCTGTGGTAATTTCGATTCCCACTCATCACAAACACACACTCATTCACACTCATCACTCTGGACAAAAAAAAATGTGTCGAAGATATTAAGTTGTTCTATGTCTGGGAGTTGTATATATTATGACTATTGCATAGTAGTAGATACATCATTTTAAAACGTAGGTATAATATAGGTACCTACGTAATTTGAATTTTTTTTATTTTTACTAAGTATATTTTTTTTATATTATATTATTAATAAAAAAAAGAAACATGTACTTACTAATAAAATGACTATGACTATGACTTTTAGCAGTAGTTTAATCAGCTAATAGCTCAGCTTAGAAGAGGACACTACTTATCGATAACGCTGCCAAAAGTTACACTAGTGTCATTTGCGGTATTGTTTTATATAAAATACTAGAGGTCCCCCGCGACTTCGTCCGCGTGCGGAAGAAATTCGGCCCGCTCCCAAAATTCAGCACTTTAAATCATCCCAAACAATTTTTTTTGCCCGCCCCCACAACTCCCCGAACTCTACCAACTATACTGACTCTATCGACTCTGCCGACTCAACCGACTCTACCAACTCCCCCCCAACTTCCCCCCTTTGAATGAACTACCCAGATATCCATTTTTCATCACTATAACTTTAAAAACAAAGAACATTCCATACAACATCCCCCCCCCCCTTAAATCGTACACTATCAAAAAAATTATTTGAAATCAGTATTTTTTATTTTAAAATTATTCGATTTTTTTCTCGCCTTTTAAACCTTCCCTAGACCTCCACGAACATTTCAAGACTAAGATAAGATAAATCCGTTCAGCCGTTCTCGAGTTTGAGTGAGACTAACGAACAGCAATTCATTTTTATATATATAAGATAGATAAATAAATACGGGTGGAAATTTCACACAGAGCCATTTAGCCCAAAACTAAGCAAAGCTTGTAATCTTTGGTTTAGTAGAGAGAGCTAGATCCTACAAGCTTGTACCTTGGGAACCAGATAGGTAATAGAATACTTGAGTTTTTTTAACCGACTTAAAATAGGAGGTTCTCAATTTGACTGTAGGTATTTTTTGTATGTTACGCGATTTCTCAGCCAATGATGAACTGATTTTAGTGTTTTTTTTTGTTTGGTAGGTACTTCAGAGGTGGTCCCATATAAATTTTATCGAAATCGGTTCAGTAGTTTGTTTTTTATATCAAAATTACTAGAAAATATGAAGATGTCATCCAGTTAATCGAAGTTGAAGTCGGTTGTATTTTTTTAAAAATCGTATTATTTGTAAATACCGGGTGTTAGTTTGAACACCGTTATCCTTCTAGGATATCATTGTACTCATCATTATGAATTACTTTTAATAACCAACCCCGAAAACAGGTGTTCCATAAAGGTTCATCGATCTTGGACAAAATGTATGGAACAGCAGATATTTTTTTCGCGATTTCATGGTTGGCCCCATAGTAAAAGTTTTTCATAATGATGAGTACAATTAAATCCTAGAAGGATAACGGTGTTCACACTAACAGCCTGTATATATGCTTATCATACATACAACACCCAGACACAGAACAATCATCTATGTTTGTTACAAAAATGCTCGAGTTTGAGTTTGATGCTTGATAAAGAGTTTTAATTCATTTATGTTGCCCCACTCATTCCGTATATATAACTCAACACAAGTATATTAATATATAACTTACTGATACTTACTTTCTGAGTATGAATATGAATCATATAAACGTATTAGTGTGCTGCTTGATTTATAATCTCGTTTTCAGGTTGTTTATTTGTATTCTTCGACGGAGTTACGTAATTCATCCATCATACCTGTATTTTTGCTAAATTTCCACAAACGTGCTCATTATACTATTTTATATGTTTATAACTTAGAAAAAAAATATGGTAAGTAAACACTTCCTGTAAGGGACAACCTTAATAAAACGCGTCATGATTGAAAACTAAAAATATATTATAAAAATATAGTTTTATTATCCAATATCCTCCCAATATAGATGTTACTTGTAGATACATTATTATATTTTAAACTAGAGGTCGCCCGCGACTTCGTCCGCGTACGGAAGAAATTCGGCCCGCTCCCAGAATTCACCACGTTTTTACCCTCTTGAATGAACTACTCAAATATCCATTTTCATCACATTAACTTCTAAAACAATGAACTTTCCAAACAACATTACCCCCCAAATCCCCCCCCCCACCCCTTAAATCTTCACTGTCATAAAAAAATTAAAACAGCTTTTTTATTTTAAATGAACTATCCAAATACAAATTTTCGTGACTAAAAGTCCAAAAACAAAGGACTTTCATACAAACTTCCTAGTAGCAGTTAATAAATATTTTGTCTCTTTCTTTATTTCAAATTCGTGACACGGTAGATAAAGACAAGAGACTGATTAACTATTCCGAAGCCACGTCCACGTTTATTAATATGACCCAAGAACTTTATCAAGAAACATATTCTTCTCCATAAAAAGATGACCACACTATAAATACGAGCGAAAGTAATTTCAGTTGTTTATAACTGTTAACCAGCTAAATCGATCTTATAATTAACCTAAGTAATACATACCAAGGGCGGATATTAGATATTTTCCTTCCCGAAAAATGCGGGAAAATACAAATCATTCAATTTTTTGGAGGTAAAACCGTAAGGCGCAGTTAGAGTGATATACTTACCTCATCGGCCGGCATATGTAAATGTTATTTGTACTCGTACGTATAAATCAAGTTGGGTGCGTGGTGTGGTCATACAACTAAGTACGCAGAATACGTCACTACAATCACTTCCCGATTTCTATATCAGGTTGTACGACCTTCACACTGCACTGCCTGCGCTACCAATATATTGTAGTATTGTAGTAATATGTTGTTATCTTTAGATTTATTAGCATACATTTACTATCAACTTAATGAAAGTATAATTCTTATTTATGACCAACGCAATGGCAACGCACCGGAAATGACTTTTTTGCGGTTTTCCATACTTATCTATGGTTCCGTAAACGCTATAAACTCACAAAGCTCGTGCTTTATGTATTGATATTCAAATCATTCTATAAGTAGGCAATGACATACAAACCAAAAGACAGCAGACACGTAGTTCCGGGCCCACGGACTGCTACGAGCGTAGGCAGTGCGTTGAACTCTTTTATACGGACATACGTTTGGGTGATTGTGAATTATTTTAAAGCTCTATTGACTAATTTTGATTCTTGTATTTACTTGTATTGTTTAAATTATCGTAATTAATTGATATTTGTATTGTTAAATAATGGTTCGTAAAATTTGTAAAAGGAAAATCTTATCCTATCTAGGGT
The DNA here is from genome assembly GCA_905404285.2 of Erannis defoliaria. NCBI lineage: Eukaryota > Metazoa > Arthropoda > Insecta > Lepidoptera > Geometridae > Erannis > Erannis defoliaria. Next base: position 10,934,143 of record FR990080.1, on the reverse strand, counting down.
TATTCACAAATAAGATAAGTAAACTATTTAAGCACAAAGAAATAAGTTGGTATTATACATATATTCGAAGATTATAATGGAAACTGACAAAGTTTTCAAGAAGTTTTTGGCTGGTCTGGGGTTAGCTGTATTAAAGTTCCAAACTTTTGAGAACTTTTAATAATGTGGCGAAGAGTTGAATTACTTATAGGTGGTCATGAACGATATTTGATGCGAAAACTTCAGACATCATGAACCACAAAATACTATTATCTCTGAGTGAGGTGTCAACTAAAGTAATAAGTTTATGACATTTTTATGACGTTGATAGGTTTCGATTTGCTTTTGATTCGGTACGATCGACGAGGGGTACCGTTTAAAGTTAATATTGCCATAACCTACTTTGCGATCGTAAGTGTTAAAAAGCTGCGTTCAATCCCATCAATCGGTAGCAATAATCGCGTCGTTCCATCGCGAAATCCGTGCATTTCCTCGGTTTTATTATATCCTGAGAGAGTGGGTGGTGGGCTGGTGGGTCGTTCGGTCGGCAGTCGTACGAGGGCGCTCGCATCAGTCGCACGTCGCGTCGCGCTCCGCCCCTCTCGCCACGCGACCTCCGCCGCATTTGTTACGATGACAGCTGCTCTCCCTCGGTGCAAACGAGCTAGCTTTCTACGCGCCGCCACACAGCCCGCGCTCTGATCCGTTACACTGACATGTTTACACTGTTTACTATAACATGAACAAAGTTTTTCTCGGCTGTTGACTTCATCCCGACTCGGTGTGAATGCGCGCCGGCTGAAGTATTGCGAAACTGTACAAGTGAAGTTTAAAAATACATTGGCACTAGTGCGGAGTGACGTCCGATCGAGATGTGTTCGTGCAGCAAGTTTTGCGATTTTTGGAAGAACTCATGCGGTGCAGGTGAGACTTGCTTATATGCACTTTCTAAATTACCTCAATGCCGGTATATGGACATATGTGCAGTTCCTAGCTATGGCTAATACTAGCTCCCTGTTTTCTCTATCTACGGCCGGAACACAGACGCAAAACTGTCTACTTATCCATAGGGTTGTTAATTCTTACTTGTTAACATGCACACAATCATATCAGTATTTGTGTTACTGGATTCAAAAATAATAATCGCCTCTAATAACTCTTAACCAAAAAAGCTTTCACTAACATAAACAACTATGAAAACACAAAAACTTTTTTGACAGTAGGTCTAGGTACACATATTTTAAATTGGCGTTATTAGTGAAATGCTGATTATAATGTCAAGGTGTAGTCTGCCAAGAAGAGGGCATTATAAAAATAAAAAACCTATAAGTATTCTTACCTCATTTATATACGCTTCAAATAAAACGGCTTGAACAGATAAACAAACTCGTGAATCTGCTTGTAGAATATTATTACGTGGTGTTGTTCTCCACGTGAACCTTTCGTAGATCTTTTTAAATTTACTGGCTTATTAACTGTGAGCAGTTGACCTTGTCTTTCCCGGAATTAACATTCCCACCCTAACATGAATGTATTTCACGAAGGAACTCTAATCGTCCGGGAATACATTGTCTTATTAACTTCGTCTTATTCTTTACAGTGACGTCCGGTTATAATTAGCAGTTTCAATTATTAATGCCCTCTCAAACGTTGCCGTTCTAGCGTCTACATTTTACCAAAGAGAATGTGTTCTATTCGAGCAGCTTGTTCTCAAGGTCATCAGCATTATGAATGAATATGATATCCTGTTGAATTAAATGTGTGCTCCCTGATTTTATTCCAAGCAGGTCTCTCGGTAACTTAAGGACGAGTTTCTGCCCCTAGTCCTCATTTAAAAGCTGGTTTGATCCGGTATTTCCCAAGGCTGGCTGGATACGTAATTCAAAGCACTTACAAATGCTTCTGCGTGTTCTGTGCCTGGTTCCAGACTGGTAGTTGTTTAAACGGTTTAAAGCTGACTGGTTCTAACCTTGCATTGTTGAGATACAGAATAAGTTTTAACCGTGTGACACTGACTAGGCTCGTTAAGTGATTACTGCATGTATGCATCAGTTTACACCTTGACACTCTTGTTGGTTTACCACAAGCTGTAATCCAATATGATTATATTCTATTTCCATCGAGATCTCATAGATTCGCATTTTACATATAAAGGTCGCATGGAGCATGGTTTGCGGAAGCGATCTAAACAAAGGAACATGTTTCGCTCGGTCCGATTGAACGCTAAATCTAAATAATCAAAGTTGCCGTTCTGTTTTTGATTGTGATACATATTTCTACAAGTATAAACGTCATTAGTTACAAGTATAGAAATCATCAAGTAAGCGTAATTCAATTGTAACAAGCATTTTTTGCTGTCTATCTATATATTATAAATAAATAAGTACAAATGAAGAGTAGTCAAGTCGACCGCGTGGTCGAATCGCCATTTTTCATTGTATATAGCGGAAATTTAGATCGTCAACGTCAATGAGACGCGCGTGATTCTAAGTGTTGTTAATGCCATTGATCGGCATACAATTAGTTCAATGATTACAATAATAACTAGTCAAACCAGTTTTAGTAAAAGATCATGCATGTAATAAAAATAAGATGACTGTAATACTCATTATTCGATTTTGATGGCCTATCGAAATTCCATATTGAGACTCTAGCCCTCTAACTGACTTTATTATTGCCGAAAGGTGTCAGGATGGGTAGTGGAAGAAATGTTGACAGGTTCTGGGACCCAGAACAAAAAAAGGTTCATATTCAAAGACACGCAAAGACTTAATGTTTTTTTCAAGATAAAATACCTGCTTTCAATATTAAGATTATTCGTCTAAGAAACCATGTCAAAGGTTGTTCCTATTAGTTGTTATTAATGTAGTTATTGTTGTTCTTATCGAAATACTCATAAATATTGAGACATGAGGATCATCCTGAAGAAAATGTAGGTATACAGGGTTAGTTCTAATCAGTTAGCATCCTTTTAAGGGCATATTCTGTACATCAAAACAAACAAATTTTACTATGGCGTCAACATTGAAATAGCGAAAAAACATCAGCTGTTCCATAAAAAAAGTTCATCGACCTTTGGCAAAATGTTTGCGATTTCAATGTTGGTCCCATAGTAAAAGTTGTTTGTTTTGATGTACAGAATATGCCCTTAAAAGGATGCTAACTGATTAGAACTAACCCTGTATAAATAAGGGAAATACCTCTGATTTGGTCAATTAATTCCTTTGTAATTTTTGACCCTTTAATGAAAATTCGCAAAAGTTGGCATGTGTAAAGCATATTTCGTTCAATGTGTAGTTAGGTAAGTTATACAAAGTAATTAACCTTCCGTTTTAAACATTCTGGCCTTACATTACAAGCTCCAACTCGACACTGAAACAATAAAAAAAACTTGTAGAGATTACCTACATTGCGTGTAGTTTTATTAATGTTTGGCGATTTATTTAATTAGGTTTTTATAAAACTACGATGTTGCCCTTCTGGGATTAACTATGAATATGCTTTCAAAGATGTTCTACGTAAATCAAAATTCAAATCTTTTGGTGTAAAAGATTTAGTAATGAAACTTCATAATTCTTAAAGCTAGAGAAATGGAACTATCGAGTTTACAAATACATACTAATACATATATACTAATATTCAGAAAACAAATAAACGTTGTTAACTTTTTCTGAAACTAATCCTTTTATCGTCAGCGCACGTTAGTCCACTGCTGAACATGGGTCTCTCCCGATGCATGCCACCCAACCCTACCCAAGCAGCCCAATATGATATTATGAAAACTGACGTGGTTATGACACATTTTTGTTTTATTTTTACGGGAATCGTCGTCGTCGTCAGCCATAAGACGTCCACTGCTGGACGAAGGCCTCCCAATAGAGGGGTGTTGCCATAATCCCCACGCTTGGCAGGCGGCTTGGGGATCGCAGAATGCTCACCACCGTTAACCAAAAGGACGCTGCTGCGCGTCCTCCGGTGGGTCTGGTTGCAGTTTAAGGACATACCCAGGTCCCAGGTCCAGGTCCACTGTATTTATACGGGAATACTCACGTTTAATTAAATCGGATACTCCAAGACCTTTTTCAAAGAGTGAAAACAGAGCCGACGCGCGTACAGCTGCTTAGCACTGCGGGCCGCTGCGCGTCGCGCGCGTGATGACAGCGGTGAGTGTTCCCGTATAAATAAAACAAAAATGAGCCCAATAATCTTTTTTTTTACTTCCTTATAGCGCGGTTGGTAGCAAATAAGCAAGTCTGCCTTCAGAGCTGTAAGGCATGGGTTCGATTCCCACCCAGTAAGAAAATTTAAGTGTTTGTTCTGTGTACATATAACACCCAGGTGTTGTATATATCATATAAGTATGTATTTACAAAAAAAAAAGTATACAAATTCTATCAGTATCTGGTTCCCATAGTACAAGCTTTGCTTAGTTTGGGGCTAGATGGCGCTGTGTGAAAATTAAAATGTCCACCAATATTTCTGGAAAAAAAAACTTGAGTAAAGACACAATTTTGTAGTTAACGCATTTATAATAAATCGTGTAGTGGTACGAAACCCTATGTGCTCGAGACTGACTCCCACTTGGCTGGTTTTTGTTGTTGGAGTGATTAAATAATTAATGTACGACATTGCATTCGATTAAGTGCCTTTTTTATATACTTAGGTATTAAAATAATAATAATGAGCCACAGCATCGCGTGGCCGGGTCAGCTAGTTGATTACAATTACATAAAGTAAAGTCGATGTTTTTTAATCAAGTGTAAAAAGTACATGTTGCTAACGCTGGCTAAACCTTATGATATAAGTAATTAAGTACCATATGAATTCACACTAGTACTAGTATTGCACCCTTGAAAAGCCGGGGAGTATTATACAGGGTTGCCCGAAACGGTAGTACTGAGCCGAAAGGACTTTTTGCTAAGCTGAAAGAAGAATTTGTACTCATAATTGCGAATAACTTTTACTACAAGATCAAGCCTGGAAACGCGAAAATATATCAGCTATTCCATACAAAACTGTCTTATACAAGCAGAAAAAATTATGGAACAGCAGTTTTTTTCACGACTTCATTGTTAGCCCTATAGAAGGCTTTCACAATGATAAGTACAATGATTTCTTTTCGGCTTAGTGAGACTTTAAAGGCTAAGGCTGACAAAAAAAAAAAAGTAAGCTACCGAATGGCCGTATGCTGCCAAAGCTGCTGCTGTCTGATCGCTCGGACGCCTTTTCGGGCGTCGTCGTCGAGCTACCGAGCGACATGAGCGTCTATCCTGTTGCCCGAGTGAGCCAGCAGGAACGCCTGCCTCTCTTGATGTGTTGTACAGCACTATGTTTGGTAGCTGAAGCGCACGTTCGATCGTTCACGCGTCTGTATAGACGCGCGGGCCGCTGTGTAGATGCGGAACAAGTTACCAGTTGCTTAAGCGATAGTATCCAGTGTGCAGACAGCCTAATTCTTTATAATCTTGCTAACATGGAAAGTATGAATACTTTGTGAATGCAGCAATCCAAGCGTTTCTACCTTTTCTGTGAAATAATAACAATAACACATTTACGATCAATTTCCGACGCTTCCCTGAAATTTCGTGAAACGGCCTTTTAAAATATTGTTTCGCAAAACAACCCCATTTATCACGTCGCTCATTATGCTAACTTTTCCCTGTCAAACAAGTGGGTCGTACACTTAACTAAGCCGATTTTCAGAAGCTAATTTCCAAGCTTTGTTCACAGCAAATGCTACCTACAGCCATGTTTACAGTCTCGATCCTCATCATCTTTGACATTATAACTTCACTTCCACTCATCATCTTTCAATTTAAACAACTGCCAGCGGTCCGAAGACTCTCAAGAAAGGGCTCAGGGCTCAGGGCTTACATCTGGCAAGGACAGTGTAAAATACATAGGTGCTAAGGTGGACCTCAGTGCGCATGTGGAAGAATGATAAAAAACTTAATAAGTACTTGAACTCATTTAGGTAAAAAAATAAGGCTCGGTTTTCGCCTTTTCTATACAAGTCGTTACGCAAAACATTTACTAAGCTAAAAAAACTTACTAATAAAGAAAAAAGTATCAGTTTTCGCCTTTTCTATACAAATCGTTACGCAAAACGTTTACTAAGCTAAAGTACTCATGATTTTAAACAATTTTGACTAACATGGTTAGTAAAAATCGTAAAAACAGAAAGCTGTTCTGTTACTGCGTTCAGGATGAATTACAATTTGGTATGGGTCAATTCATATTTTTTAGTTTCGATCACATCAGGTGACCTCACCCGGTGGCTTTGCAAAATGTCACCGGATTTGATCGAAACTATAGTCGTAGTATCCGATTGAATTAAACGTATTCCCGTATAAATAAAACATAAAAGAGGTTCTTGAGCTAGATATGTAAGCGAATATAAAAATAGACTGAGTTCGAGTTATACGTACAAGTACGAATAAGGATGCCGTAACAGTCAGGCATGCAAAGCATAATAAAACTGTACAATGCCATCGTCAGGACGCGGTATGCGTAAATGCATTTTGTACGGCGTTTGACAGTTTCCTGCCAGATTGCCAATTGTTACATCAGAGAGATCTTGTAAAGTAAGCCTTATCTTACTCCAATAGCTTTGCACTATACGAGTATAAATGACACGATACAAGTCTTTCTCCTTGCTCTTGTCTAGTGATGTCTTATCGCTGAGGATTCACATACGCCATTGAATTGCTTCTGCGGACGTATGCAGGGTTCCACATGATTTTTCCTTCACTGGAAAACCATTGGTATGAAAGTACATACATAAACTCTACAGAGCTCATTGGTCCGGACTCTGGATTTGTACCCTCGGTTGACTACTGGGCTAAACTTATTTTAAAAATAACCACCAAAAACACGAAAAAGCTCTTATAAGATACTTAGTTATTATGCTTGTATCCATGTTAGGTTCTTGAGCTAGTTAGTTGGTTAGTTGTTAAAACAGCTGTTCCATACATTTTGCCCGAGTTCGATGAACTTATTGTATGGAACAGCTGATAACCTTTTCGCGATTTTATTGTTAGCCCCATAGTAAAAGTTGTTTGTTTTGATGTACAGAATATGCCCTTAAAAGGATGCTGACTGATTAGAACTAACCCTGTATAAATACAAAATCGGAATTAATTTTCTTGCAAACTGCCTTCCATAGTTTGTCCTTGCGTATGAATAGTCGATTATTTGCCTCAGCCTACGTGATCTTTGTCTAGAGTCTCGTGGAAGCAACGTTACCGTAGAAATCATGTTGTCCAGTACTCGACAATAATGTTAACAACCATTGACATAGCCAACAATTACCGTCAATCAACCGTTGAAAACTCGTGGTTTAAGCCTTCGAGAGTCAAGATCAACAAAGCCTTAAAGATTGTCTTTGGTGTTTCAACACTTATCACTGAAGGTTGTTCAGCAATCTGTTTACTGCCGACGTTTCCAAGGTGCCAATAACCTAATAATTGCCAATTGTTTCTCATTGAGTGACCTCATTGTTTTTAAAAGCACTTATGGTGTTCTTTTTCTTCGTTTAGAAGTGAATAGCAGTTTTTTTCCTGAATATCATGCTGCTTTCTTCTATTGTTAAGATATACTATCAAAATAATTATGACAAAGGGCATTGAAAATGTGTTGTAGGTACCTACACGTACACGGATATACTTGTACCATCCAAAAATTGTATGTCACGCAATTTAATAAAATAACTATTATATTGTATTTGTAATTATCTTGGAAGATTTAGCTTTTACTCTCTTTTAATATTATGGGAACACCAGGTATCTAATAGAAAATAAAATACCAAGTTAAAAGTCAACTATTGAAAGGTTAATATTATTATACTTAAGGCTGAAATCTATCATTTAACTTAAAAACACACTATATTAACAAATTTTTTTTTAGACACAACGCAATGTTGCATTCGCGTACGTGACTCTTTTTATATTGCTTTCATTTCACCTACAGAACGCGTATCCGGCCCGCTACATCTAGATAAAAATAAAAACAAAAATGAAGAAAAATAAAACTATTAATATATGCCTAACTACAATAGTTATTACATAACTAGTCGTGGGTGGTTTATTAATTTGATTAGAGCTTGTTACTGAAGCCGATAACTCGTCTGTTTACCGCTTGGAACCCGAGTTAAACAACCAATTTAACTGATTGATATAGAGAAGATAGACCTTATTTAGATGCAGGCTCTCACCATAATTGAAAAAGATTCGTTCGGAACGAATATAATTTAAAAGAATTATCTTTGTTACCAGCAAGTACTTTTTTAGATCAACGTCCCTTTAGCCTTCCTTATTACTTTAATTTAAAATATGATTGTGGCCTGTAGTCCTGATTAAAAATGATTTCTTCTGTAAACAGACTTGCCTCATATAATAAACATGTTATAATAATGGTCATTAAAGAATCTGAATTTGAATCTCTAAATTCTTGATATGATATGCTGAAACATTATAATTAAGCGGAACCACTAAGCCCAAACGAACTCATACATCATCATGAACAACTTTTACTACGGGGCTAACACTTCAATCGTGAAAATAAAATACTTGTGTATTACATAATAAGGGGGCGTCCATAAAATACGTGAGATGTTTAAGGGGGGGAGGGGGTCGAGTCAAATCTCATCTAATCTTACGTTGGAGAGAGGGGGGGTCTCAGCAAATATCACGCATTTTTTTTTCTGATGAAACAAAATAAACTTATACTATTTTGGCAAAATTTGTTTTTCTTTTTACAATAACAATCCAACGCGTTTACGTAAGAAACCCACATTTTGAAAAATCTCACGTGAGATTGGGGGATGGGGGAGGGGGTTGAATAAAATCTCACGACATCTCACCAGGGGGGGAGGGAGGGTCAGAAAATTAAAAAAAACACCTCACGTAATTTATGGACGCCCCCTAATATACCCTATTATTATAATATGCCCTATTAGTATTACCTACATAAATATTTATATTTTAATCGGTATTCCTGCTGTATAGCTCTTACTCGAAATAAGGTGTATGATACAGAAATGATACGAACTGATCGACTTCAAAAAAGGAGGTTCTCAATTCGATACGTTTTTTTTAATTTGTATTTTACGCGATTACTCCGCCAATTATGAACTAATTTTGTTAATTCGATTTTTGAAGTCGGTTGTAAAGCGTATTATGCATATTGAAAGAACGAAATTTCTTCTCAGATCTGATAGGCACGCCAGTGCGTTCTTCCGTCGAGTCGGGAGGCAACACGCGCAAAGTCGTAACATCCTTTTCTCGTAGCAACTCACGGCATTTTTAAGCTTCCTGATCTTCACTGTGGTTTAAGCAAGAAGTATGAAAATTTTGTCACCATAGAGTACTTGCTGAAACGACCTCTACCCCAATATACGAGATTTCATTAAAAAAAAATTTTTGCTTTCGCGTGATGATGACGATGGTAAAAAGCCTATGTTATTCGGGGAAATAAACTTTCTCCATTACGAGTTCACTTACACACATACCGACAAATTTTCGCTTTTATAATATTACTATAGCTGCGCCCAGCGGTTTAACCCGCGATTATTGGGATAAAAGGTAGTTTAAGTTTTAGCTCTATACGATGTTTCATCCAAATCCGTACAGCCATTTCAGCGTGAAGAAGTAACAAACAGACAAACACACACACGCCGACAAACTTTCGTATTCATATAGTGTGATTGTAACACGTCAACATCAAAGTTTCTTTGTTCATGACGTCTCCTAACCATGAAATCTCGTGACTGTTACCAACTACATGCTCGTAGCTACGTATACAAACTTTATCTACATGGCAAGTGTAGGTAAAGTAATAAACAAATTCAAGATAAGCAAACGGCTTATTTTCTCGCGCCATACTGTTTGTATTTGCCAGGCAAATTGCACTTTCATAAAACAATTTCACTGTTAGGTATTTGTTAAATGCTTAGTGTACATCCTGGGCGGACGAAATTAAAAATATCTAGAAATGTATATCTATAGGTAGATAATGCCTGTGATTATTTTACATCTCAGGCAGGTATATACGTATATATATTTAATTATATATATGGCTTGGAACCAAGTATTGATTTTAAACCTCTCGAATAACGAAAAAATAAAGTACAATAATACAAAAAAACTAATATAATAATAAATATATAAAAAAACAACAAAAACAATCCCAACAACAACAAAACAATAAACAATCCAACAATCAATCTATTTCCTACAATCTTTCTTAGGATTCATTTCATAATAAACATATTTGCATATTCGCACCTAAAACTACTTACCGGTTAATTCTAAAAAAAATATGATGGTAGGAACAGTACATATCTATAATAAGCCTCGGCTTATTTTTGTTTTCAACGAAACATAGATAATATAAAGAAGTTTCTCGGTCAGGGAAAGAAAACAGTCCCGAAACAAGCGCCGAAAATAGGTCAATGGTATCGACGGGATAACAAAACACTTGCCATGTTTTAGAATTTGTACCTATTATGTAACGCTATGCATAATTTTATTATGAATGTTAACGTGGTTATTTAGTATTAATCAGTCAATCTTCATTGTTAGTATTGGTCCATATTAATCTGTCAGTGATCGTTGTTTTTCTAATTCTTGCTAGCCGGGTTTCACCGCGCAAAGGTCGTCCCTTCTTTTGCGGACTTTTTTATATTTGAAACCAAATAAAATAAACTATCAAGTTTTTCGGCATAGAAATGCCCGTATCTAAAATACGCAGAATATTTAGGACAGCACTGATCGTAAAACCTTGTCAGGCGTCGCTTGGGTTTTTTCTATTTCCACTCTGTTTTTATAATCTTAATTGCACCGCTTATGAGACAATAGCGCAACTCATGCTTGGTATTAGTGACGAAAGTAATAAACAATACTATTATCTAATCACTCTGATTCATAGAAGATAAACAAAGGAACCATACTCTAAGTACAGGTACTAGTATAGTATTATATTATCTTTGATACATGCATACCAAACGGTCGGGATATGTGGTTAACAATCCAATACTAAGCTTGTTATCTCTAATGAGGTTCCATGGGCAAAACTATTCGTACATGGCGCCAGCGGCGGTCCGGATGTGGCAAAAACAAGTTTTTTTGTTAATCTGCTCTTTGGTAATCAGAGTCAAATAAGAATAAAAATTACCATTACCGTAAAAAAAAGGCTTGTATGACATTGACAGTTGTCTATGGCCGCATCGACGATACGCCACCTAGCGGAAAAACATCGCAGTGTGGTGTGTGTGTGGATTGCCCTTATTGAATTTCCTGCAACTGTAGAGAAATCAAATAAAGTTAAAAGAGGTAAAAACCGGGAATTAAGGTACTAATCACGGTCATAATCATGCCATAATATTTCTGAAAATCACGTGTCTGAGGATTTTCCCGGATCATACATATGTTTTATTACTATACATTTTCCATGGATCTCAGAAAAACAATTAAAACGCTATAATTCGTTCTCGTACTTATATTTTCGGTCAGTATAAACTATAAAAAAAACACATGCACGTATAAAGTACGTACGTTGTATAGTGCGTTTAATACCACATTAATTCGAATCGAAATTAAACATCGATAAAAAGTATGTTTCCTTGATGCATTGAACCACACAGAATCTGCATAAATAGTCGTTATCGATTACTATTTCTGAACTTTATCGATAGTCAACAATTTGATCGAGCGCAATCCGTCACAGCCGACCGCGGTCCGTTGGAAACCGTCCCCAAGTAAATGAATTCGTCTCACTGCGGATTTCTCGTGACTTCATCGAACCGTCTCTAAACTTCACTCACGCTACAGTAATAACAGAGTTGTAATAGATCTTTTAGAGATTTGAAAGCCGGATGACATTAGTTTTATAAATCGCGATGATGAAAGTGGACCTGGGTATGTCCTGGGTTGTCTTAAAGCTGCATCCAGAACCACCGGAGCACGGACAGCAGAGTCCTTTCTGTTAACGGTGTTGGCATTCTGCGATCCTCAAGCCAAGCGTGCATGGGGATTATGGCAACGCCTCTCTATGAAGGGGGAGACCATCGTCCAGCAGTGGACGTCTTCTGGCTGAAGATGATGATGATGAAAGTGGATGACTTGTATCGTAAACAAGCAACGTCTCTACCACTCAGTGGAATGATGAAACGTGATTACGAGTACGTTTGAAATTATTTCGTATATAAAACTAGGGATTTCATTAAAATATGATGTTTGCATGAAAACCTCTCATAGTTAGACGCTTATACAATTAAAAGCTCTGTTATAGAAGCGCTTGTCCAAGTTTAATCCATAGAGCTATAAAATAGAGAATCGTCAAGATTGTATAAGACTGAAAGCAGTATAAGCTCGTTCCAGGAACCATTATGGTTGGCTTTTCTCGTTGAGCACGTTGAGCAGAGAATTATGCGCCTCATTTCCGAAAGTGTTTCCCAATGCTAGCCATCATGTGCTCGACTAATCGTAGCCTTCACCTTGATTGGAAATCTCGTCGATTTTACCAATGACTTTCCGCTTTTGTGTTTCGATGAAAAAGTTACAACTTCGTACAACAAACATCTTGTTTAATTTATACCTGCCCTTTGCAGGAGACGACTGTAAATGAAATATGTAAACGAATCGCTTAGCAACACCTCCCCAGTCGCACCCCCGGTTGGGAATTCAAATGCTAAAGCTAGGTTTATTTCATTTTCATGTTCATTTTCACTCAAGGCAGGGATTTTAAATTACAAACAGATTTTTGTACTTGTAGCTAGACCGGTAACGGTTTTGTAAATAGTTGCATTGGGCAATCGATGATTGCTCTCTAAATTATCACGTAAAGCTATCTAGTAATGCACCTTATAATGAGAATTTAAGTAAATTTTTCGATAAACTAAAGAATATAGTATGAGATTAATCATCGATTGCCGTAAAAATATCGATCATTTACAATAGATTCCCGGTCTAGCTACAAGGACAATAAATGTTTTAGATTTGAGTTTCCCAGTCAAGCACGAAACGATGAGCGATAACTACTTAAATGTGAACATTTATATTCGAATCTTTAGAAAATGTGTCCTTTGGTTGGGATCTGTCGCTCTTGGTTATTTTTGCGTCAATTATTTTAGCGTTCTTTATTACTGATCTGAGAAACATATTTTAGTTTATAATATCTAATTTGCATTATGTTAGTCCAAGATTTTTACGTATAGTACTATGATGAACTAACTATGAAGCTACACATTATTAGAGTATTGAGAGGGTCATAACATAAGTGTATAGGCTTGAATAATATGAAGGTAAGCCCATTCTGTTTCAAAACACACGATAATGTAAAAAATAACATTTAATGTTAAATAATTATATAAAGTCATTTAGGTAATGTATTATAGGTATAGGCAAATATATATAATTATATTAGTCATTGCTTACCTTGAAGTATGTTATTCAAGAGAAAAAGGCAAAGTCCGTCCGTAAGGCAAACTAGGCACTTGCCTAGAGGCGCGAGGTTACAAAGGGGTGTGCGGTCGAAATTTCGCTTAGCTAATACTTTTGTATCGCTTAAAAGATCGACCCAAGATGTGCATAAGCATGTCCTGAAAGGAATACGGTCTAGATCTCAATCAGCCTGTATATGTCACGATCCCTCTTGGTGGTAGGCCTATTGTATAGTGTGCCAGACTTCAGAGGGCCGCCGATCAGGTGCTTGCCTAGTTAGAGTACTGTCGACATTTAATCCGCCTCTGAATTCTGCCATATGTATCTACACTCTACAGGGTTAGTTAGAGGCCGATAAGTCATTGTACGTTAGTAAAACTTGTTCACAATGATGAGTACAATAACCTCCTCCCGACTTAGATACCTTTTCGCGTAATCGAGTCAGTAGTTATTCAAATTGCTTCAAATTAACATTTTTTTTTTCTTTTGCGAAAATGAAAAAAAACTTCTTTAAAGAAATAATACGATTTAAAAAAAAATACAACCTACTTCAACTTCGAATACCTGAACTACTGAACCGATTTCGATAAAATTTATATGGGATCACCTCTGAAGTATTACCTACCAAACAAAAGGAATCATTAAAATAAGTTCATAATTGGCGGAGTAATCGCGAAACATACATACATAAAATATACAAAACATACAGTCAAATTGTGATCCTCCTTTTTTGAAGTCTGTTGAAAACCCTTATTTATTTTTATTTTTCAATTATTACCTGTAACACAGAATAAATAATAATTGCTTGCTTGTACTTTCCTCGTTGGTAATTAAAGAATCAAGGAAATACGGTATATATTTTACTAGCAACAGATATTTAAAATACATAAATGCAGATATCAATTTATGTAGATTGTAGTTTTACATACAACTCTAAATATTCAAAATTTAAAGGTAAACTGCATTTTTATACTAAAATGGATTTGAGCATAAATGTAGCATATAAATACTTGTTATGTGTTGGCAGCACATAAAAGATTATTCACTTATAACTACAATCTGCATATCTTGTTTCATATTTTGTATAAATAAAAAACTTGTTTATACTAGTCATTGAAATATAGATCTTTACTCTATGATACTAGTGCAACAATCGTGTAATGTCGATTTGCCTTCATCCACATTTTCACTAAATAATTACAGCCTTACCTAAAATAATCTCGATTCTCTTAGTCACTGCTTAAACTTCTCTGTCTTGTTCTTGCATGTTACACTTCACGTCAGAGAGAAGATGGCAGAGCATCTTAAGCAGTGACTAATGGTTGAGAAGTTTTTTTAAGTAAGGCCGTTAGTGATCAGCAGACGAACTTATTTTTTTATACTTTCAATACATTTGACCCCCCCCCCCCCCCCCCCCTCCTTTCACACCCTTAAATCGTACCTGACAAAAAAACCAGACAGAGACTTTTTTATTATTATTTTTCATTTAATTTATTTATTTTGTCTTAGAGAACTAATTACATTGCTCAATTTATAACTGCCAAACTGCCTAGCAGTTTGTAGGCAGACCAGACACCGACTCTCATATTCATTACTATTTAATACGAGTATGTAACAAATATATATTGGGGGGACATTAATTACACACGTAGGAGTAGGTATTGACATTTTAGCGATATAAGTAAGCTTATAACTCAATATAACCTGTGTATCTATAGGTACATACACAGGTTATTTACATAGATATTCTATGTAACAGTAGTTTTTTTCAAAATTAAACTGTTTCTCAAAATTATCTGGCAAATCATTGCATATTCTAGGCACCAGCCACTCTCTCTTTCGTGTTCATGTACTCTTATCGTATTAGATATTTCTAACTAAGTATTCCTTGTGCTTTGTGCGTTAATATGCATCTGTCTGACCCGTGACCTAAAGAAACCAGCTAAATTGTATCAAATTAGTTTAATAGACGACTCGTGCTAAAGGCGAAAGAAAATGTAGCGTCATGACTCGTTTAATCTAACTATCGATTTATTTCTTTAAAGTCACGCAGTCATTATGAGTCGTATACAAAGGCTTAGGATGTTTGCCATACGCACGTGGGCTAGTGGTAAAACTTTCACATAGGCATTGTCTTGTAGCCACTAGGCCAACTGTTCATATGCTCTAAGGGTTAACCAAATGTGACGTCGATAATACAACATAATAAAGAACAACGAACAAGGCAAACTGATTGGATCTGAAACTACCTAAACGTGATATGTACGTAGTTCCTGAAATAATTTGTCTGAGAAAATTTGGTGGGTTTTCTGCGTCCGTTTCTAAACACTAAAGCATGAATGTGAACTCAAACCTTACTTCAATGCGCGTAGGGACTATATTAAAACAGATGAAATTTCGCTAACAACGTACAAAATGACGAAAATGATAATTGAGTCGATTTGTTGGGCAATAGCGCCCATTGCCCTAATCCTACCCTATCCTGGTTTCGATCTTTCAGCAAATAAGCATCTCCTTATTTCTGTCATGACTTGCGTCCTGCCATGTTGTGCGTGCCTTTGATTGTCATCTATTCAGGGGATACGACATGACTTCGTGGTCTGCTATTCGTATACGGTCTTCATTCCGTAGGTCTGTTTTGTCTTGATAGGCAGATGATTAAATCACGAATTTAATTATCTGGTCTTGATCTTGAGTGATCCGTATCTTTTTGTGTGTTCCATTCATTGAGCTAATATCTAAAAAGTCACAATCGCTAAGTGAAAACAGTCAAAAAACGTCCGACTGCCGTTGTACATACCTATACGTGCATTATTTAATTCACAATTGTTCGAATTTAGACTATATGTCGCTAGTATAGTGTTGTATGCTTGAGCGCTTGTGTTATTGTAGTTCAAGTCGGTCAAAAAGTCGGCGCACTGCATAGCGTGCGCAGAGTTTTGACTCGGACATTTTATTTGCACGATTTTGACTGAATATTAGATCAATGGGGTCCATTGCTTTCTTGGCAAAGGAAACCCAGTGCCAGTAGAGAGCTATGAGTATGAAGCGCTGTTTATTATTTTTAGTCAATATGTGTAGCGTCCATCGTTCCTCGCTGAATCGAGCACCTCAGGTAATACCAACGAGTTTCTGGGTAGCCCGTTGACGTGGTCCAGCTTCCTTTACGTCATATATCGCTAGAAACATAATTTGCAAACGGAGGAACCGGATTGAGCGTTCGATCGTTTCGTCGTAATATGCGATGATACAAAAAGAAAAACACAGTCGAATAAAGAACCTCCTTTTTTGAAGTCGGTTGGAAACAACATAATGTATGAGACTGACAGTTGACTTATGGCTTATGTGCCATCTAGCGGAAAAAAACACAGTTTGGGTTCCCATTATCTCGCTAAATGGCATCATTTTCAATCCAACAACGTTGAGGTTGAATATATTAAAGCAGCTTTAGATAATAAAAATAAATAGACAGAATTTTAAATTGTTCTTTTACTGCATATTGATTCTAATATTACCATTCTTGCATGCCTTAATAACATCAACTAAAACAGAATAAAGTATAATTTGCCCTTGAATTTAACAATAATTGATCAATTCAATACAGCGATATTCTCGTAGATATAGATTTAATTTTTGACCTCACATTTGAATTGTAAAATGAGTACTTACTTGCTTTTAAAAGTTTTTGGCGTTGTAGTTTAGTACTTATCTACGTACTATCTATTTATCATGATCGACATCGAGAAATAATGCATAAGACCCCATAATAAAGTACCTACAATGGACGATATTATTTCCTAAATTCAAATAATACCAAAAGTCGTTGACTTGAGTTACTAGGTGACTACTTGTTAACAATTTTGCCCTCAAAAGAAATCAGGCCCAAATTTTAAGGACGCGACCCTCTTTAGGGTTAATATACTCTTCGATTTCAGTAAGGTTGACAGCCTAGATATTGTACCTAGTTAGACGGCTCCACTCATACATTTAGAATGATTTATTTAAGAGTTGTAACATCAGGAGAAAGATAAAATTTTCGTAAACAAACGCTAGGGTAAGAACACCCCTTAATTTACTTTCCTGATTGCGGCGCGATAGTGTTTGGGCCATATCTCTAAATTAAAACAGAAGTATCCTACCTAAGAGGCTGCAGTGATAACCATTGACTTATACTGGACTAGCCCTTTACTGCATATACAATAGCTTGACTTGACAACAACACTTTTTTCACATCAACACTTTTTTTGACAAGCAGCCATGTTTGGGTTACGACGTTTTCAAGTAATTTGACTGAAATCGACTTTAAATCCACGTCATTTTAAAGGGCACTTTGGCTTCAATTTGACTTCTTATTAAGTCACAAACCGCGCATCCAGATAATCAATATTGATAACACATTCACTGAGGGCTGTAACTTTAACCTACTCGTACGAGCTGCTAATGTCGCCATCTAAATGAACGCCATAAAGGGCGATGTGATAAACCAGCGTTGTTTGTACGATCGATAGTCCTATCGATAGTCCTAAATGTATATAGCCTTCCTATGACACCCACCATGTATGTACATTACACTAATGGGATCGTATTTGCATTTCTTATTTAAGTGTAGAATAGCATGCTACCGCTGCCTGAGAAATGTTCGATGTTCAGAACCACTGAAGAGAGAAGTAATAGGGCCTTCGCTTTTCTGTGTTTAGAACGGCAATTATTATCTATTACACATTGAATTAAAATATCAAATCGTTGACCAAAAACATGGATCTGTAAATGGAAGGCAATAAACTTTAACGTCTAATTTGCGAGTGAACCTGTCTATCATCTTAAGGAGGGGACGATTTTAATAAGAATGGAAGGAAAAAGAAAGTATAATACTTATAGCTAAGGCTTTAAATGCCAGTTATAATTGCAACCCTTCATACCTTCTCGGAGCAAAGGGCGCTAAAGGGGAATTAATGAAAGGAAATGGCGTCAAAATTTCTTCTATCTATTAGACCTATGTGTGTAAGGTGAACCAGTTGCTACATGCAGATCTATAGAACTGTTTATCGTGTTCTGCAGATAGGTACTTTTATCAGTGGTAATGATCAAAAATTTCCGTTTGACAAAACCCAGACAATTGGCTATCGTATATATGTTAGGTTAGGTAGCGTGTTTACTGGATTGGTTTTCTCTTCGCTATAAATATAATATTTATTTTGAGTTCAAATTGGCGAAACGTTTATCATTTTTTGACTTTAGTACTAGTTTGCACACTAATAATTTGTGTTTATATTGACTCAAATTATAAAAAAATATTTTCTTGAAAAAATATGTTTACTAATTCAATCAGATTGAGAAATAAGAGTAAATACTAACTAATCATAATTTATCTTATTAATTATTATGAGCATATGGATATCTCTCTTTGTATTTTAGTCAGTAAGTCGAGAACACGAACACGCCGGCCGCGTTTTTAAACCTTCTTGAAAAAGATCACGAATATATAGTGGAAACCGTAGCATAGATCCTACTCAATTAAATGTGATTATAATGCTCCACACTTAGCTCCCCATTAGGATTCCCTGTGTTAAGTTTGCTAAGAAACACGCACAAATACACGGATAATATAACCAACAACAACACAGATTATTCACAATAAGAATGTGTAAAAATCATCAATGTTTCCATCTAAAGTTATATCTCTTCTGTAATACTTAGACAAAGAGAAGCACGGAAATTTTTATAATTGCTGAACTGGAATTTTATGTAGTAAATGAAAAACAAATACAGGCATTTACTAGTTATGTATAGATAAGGTTTATTTAAGGCTTAACGTTATTTAACTATACTATATGAAATATTTCCGCAAAGTAATAAATCCATAATTTAACTGATATAATGTGTGGGGGGAACGAGCATCCTTTAAAAGGGAATTTTAAATAACTATTTGTGGTTTCTTTAACCGGTTTTTAAATCATGTCTCAGAGCTCAGAGTCAAATAATATATGAAAAATTCTAAGATGATGTTCTTTAAAGAATTATCGATAGCATGTCACGAAACTCGACAGATTTTTTGTTTTGGATAATGTGATGTGAAGTAGGTATTTTATTTCTTCTCAGGAATGTAAGGTCATTGCGCTCATTGTTTAGAATCTAACCCAAAAACCTTACAATAATTACCGGTTGTTAGGTTACCCAGTTCACGCGTTTTGTTTGAAAAAGTGGGTAAGTATTATATTGACAAAAGGTTTATCAAATCAGATCTCACTATTAGTTGTAGTTTGTAATGTTTTACAGTAGAATAATAGCCTTGTTTAATGCTCTACTTTCTTTTGTACATACACACACTTACAGAAATTGTAATTTAATTATAGGCTTGTATCTGTACACTGGTTTGAACTGTTTCATAAAGCAATAAATAATTTGAACCCAGAATACACCGAAAATGTTTAGTAAGCGAGTATCTATTTGTTTGCTTTTGTAACCTGTCTCAAAGGCAATCTTCTTCGTTGTGCCGATGGTTTTATATGACAATATAGATTAGATTTGGTCAGACTAATAGTAGGCGACTTCTATCCCAAGAGTACCTCCATCAGGTCACTAAGTATGCAGTTACCATTGTTTGTGCCTCACCACAGCCGCAAAGTGCAGAGCCCGCGTCAGAGTATCCCCAGTTAGCCACGTTGGACTTACAGCGGCCCACTTGGGTCCGAATGATCTTAATAATCGGTAGTGATACGAGCAAGAGCGGAGAGCGCAAAAGACACAATCCAATATTTTTTACATATTAACAACATTTACATCCACCTTATATATACTTACTTGCAATATCACGCCTCACTTCCGACCCTAAGCCCCTAACCTGTAGGTCATCATCAGCCAAAAAACGTCCACTGCTTACCACCGTTAACCGACAGGACATTGCTACCCAAACTCCGGTGGTTCTGGGTGCAGTTTTAGGACATACCCAGGTCCAAACTGTAGGTAGTATTGGTAAAATTCTTAAATTGGTATTGCATTGCTACAAATTATTCTCTTATTAACAGCATATAAGCCAATATACATTAACTGGAAGCTAATAGCCAAAAAATCGAATTGAGTAACTTGCTTCGCGTAATGCCAAAGTCCAGCAATGGACTCAGTTTGTGCGATGATAGTGTACATACAACTCAATTAGCTATAATGTGATCTGTCAATCTCCCGCTGACAACTGATATGCGTGAAAGCGAGACCTAAATATTTATAAAAGAGATTACCGATGTATATGCATAAGAGCAATCTACCAAAACAGTCGTAAAAATCAAAGTCCAACCTCGTGTCTTTTTCCATAAAATGTCATCAGGGATGAATTAAAAATGAGCTATCAGGTTTGCGTGAGGGTCGGCCTACCGACGACGCCGACCTAACTACCCCTTTGCTTGCCCTGGTTAAATCCAGTGTAACCTTTTAAAAAAGGCATCAATTGCCTGTTTTTAAAGTATAATAGGTGTCTTGTTCAAAAAGAAACCATCAAAAGGCTTTCCAGTTACTAGCTCTTCTAATAGTTATTGTACATTTCTAGATTTGCCAATTTTATCTCAAATATATCAAAATCACCAGCTCTTTGGGTGGACGATGCCCCAAATAGAAAAATGCCCCGATTTGGCTCCCGGTCCTGCGATCGGGATGAGTGAGACAAGAAGAGAGGCCTATGCTCAGCGATGGACGATAACGGGCTGAAAATAATGAATAATGATGATGATGATATCAAAATATTTAAAGAATCTCTTTCTCACATATCTTTAATAATAAAGCGTACTTAATTTCGGGATCCGGTCATACGAGAATCTTCTTTCTTTTTGAAGTTATTCAAATTAGGCGTTATATGAACCGAGAAATTTTTTTTTTTTTCGTAGCTGGTTATGAAAAATTATGAAAATGGTAAAATAAATCCTGTTTAATAACTAGTTATGAAACAGCTAATAAATTAATTTTTTCGTAGCTAGTTATGAATTTTTGATAACGAATGTGGATGAGCGGAAATATTATGAAGACTTCAATAAGGGTCTTCAACCAGTGTTTGTTGCAAGTGATGATATATTGAATTGAAACGTGTTCTTTAACTCAGAGGCATACAACGGGCAATGGAGAGAGCTATGCCTGGAGTAACTTTGCTCGATAAAATCTGGAATGAGGATATTCGCCAAAGAACCAAAATCAGACAATGGACAGGCCACATCGCTCGAAGAACTGATAACCGATGGCGAAGAAATGTTCTTGAGTGAAGACCACAAACCGGAAGGCGAAGCGTAGGTAGGCCTCCCTCTCTAGATGGACCGAAGACATTGTGAAAGTCGCGGGCAACCGGTGGATGCAAATGACAGGTTGTCGTAGTGTGGCGATCTATGGGAGAGGCTTTGTTCAGCAGTGTACGTCTCCGGGCTGATGATGATGATGATGATGAAATATCAATTCTGTTCCATCAATTATGTACCACGCCGAGAAAAGTTCCTCCAAGCACGTCAGTAAACCAAAAACATTTTAGATATTCTACTAGTTTAGAACGTGATGGTACTATGGTACACACATACGTGTTTACTGTAACTTAATCTGTGATTCAAGCAAGCTACGTTTAGCTTTCTAATTACTATGTACGGTATCTTCAATATAAAAGTAGGTAAATGAACGAATCGCGAAGAACTGTTAGATTTTAAATTCAATTTGAATAGATATGAGTTCAATAAGAATAACAAGCGTATTCGCCTCTTCAATATAACAGTTTAACCGCGATTGAAGTAGGTACAGTTGTAACATTAGCCTGGTTCACAACCACTTTCAATGGACGCGTTCACAATAGTCATAGTATTTTCAGTTGTATTCGTTAGTTTAATGGATGTTTTCTCAGTAACGGCCTTTCAAATTATAATTTGTGATTTAGTGCCTCGTTAAAATAGGTTTTATAACTTGAAATATTTCCAAGCCTAGGTGCATACAAAGAGTGGGTGGGCTTAGTGTTTGCAATCTGTTGTTTTATCCCATAGGTTTTGGTGTTGCAAATTTCGGGGTTTTAGTCGATAATATACAGCTCAGTCATGTCTACACTGATTTGCTTTCTCGCGCCTTCTTCAGCCTTGGTCTACCACCTTTCTTCGTTGTCCATTCAATTGTAACTTTATTTCTTCCTGCTTAATTTTGTAAGGCAAAGTGTCATTCTGATATCAGTTTAGACTTGCGGGTTTTTTGGGTGCATAGATGGCTGAACTCTCAGTCGGGAAAGTAAGTTGCTCGTTTATGCTAACTTACGTTAAGTTGCCCAACGTGACTTTGAAAATCTCCTTGCTGCTAGCAGAAGATCCATCGCCTACGCGAGCTATGCGAGCTATTGTAGTAATTAGGTGTTTCCTAAATACTATTTACATATCTTATAAGTGAAGGAAAACCTTTCTACAAATGCCTTAAATACAATTACGTGGGTTGGGTTCTTTATAGTTACTTTTTGATATCTACCTCATGCTACTATTATGTAGTTGTAATAGCTACTATTATGTAGAGCAAATCATTAATTTAAGAAACATGGAAACTAGCAGGAAACTTCAGTGTTTTATGAGGCTTGGTCGTGCCTACAGTCATTCGGGTCGAAACCATTGAGCCGGTTTTACTCATCTCTAGTTGCCTAGATTCTTTACTATCAACCTAGTTAGTGAGAGTTGGGATTAGCCGTCAGCAAAAAATGTTTAGTAATTTTATTTTATTTGATCATAATAGAAAGGGAAAGTTTTACGAGTTTAATATAAGCATAGGTGCCATCAAAACATTCAAAAGTTTTAACTCGTACTGCTGCAGATTTTTTTTATTGTTAGCATGAAAGATATGTATAGCTAGTTTACCTTGCCGCACACAGGCAAAAGTCAAAAAACGCCGCCACCGACCTGCGGGCTGTAGATTTTGTACATTTTATATGGAGATTTTATAGATTATACGTTTTGTGGCTGAATTGTGTGGCCTATATTGCGTGGCATGTAGCATAATCAGCCTTTTTAATAGTCCACTACAGGACTTTGGCCTTCCCTCGAAGGGCAATCGGGCCGTATCCACCCGCTGGTCCAGTTGCGGGTTGGTGAATTTACATACGCCATTGAATTTCTTCTTCGGATGAAAGCAGGTGTTTTCACGATGTCTTCCTTTGCCAAAAAGCCAGTGGGCGATGAAAATTCGCACATAAGCTCCAAAGAGCTCATTGGTACGAGCATTTGAACCACTTCACACTTTCTAAGTCTTGCGGTCTCCCAACTAGACTATCACATCTTCGTTTTAGCTTAGGTAAATAACTAAATAGACCTTCGTACAAAGTACAACAAACTAATTCCAAACCGCAATTAAATGTTGACGTAGCGTTTTGATTTTCATGGGGATATATTTTACGATAGCGCATAGCGTGTCAATTGGTAGTTAGGGCCGCAGTGACCGTAAGTTCATTGTAGGTACGAGTAAGTACTAAATTAATTGTAGTCCAGGCTGTTACCATGACCACTGATGTAATATGTATGTCGAGAGGTAATAACGACTTGTATTATGTAGAATATGAAATCATCGAAGTATAATTTGAACATAATGCAATGTGTAGTACCTAATAACCAACAAACAATATCGCGATCAAACGCGGATTTATATACAACAAAAACGAGTAACTTGATAGTAAGCAGACATTATTGTCATCCGCCCTATGTCGTTGTCCACTACTCCACACCCGATACCTAGGTATTTGTGTGTTGATTAACCCCAAAATACTTTTTTAAGAATTATTTTTGACTTCCTTATCTCAGAATATCTCTTTATCAAAATATTTATATTTCTTTTTCACAACGTAATCAAAGAATGTCAGTTAAGCCACAGTAAAGCGGGAAAACCTAAAAATACTCATAGGATAGAAGAATCATAGGAAGAATTATCTCCTATATTAATTTGAGTCACAGTCACTGGTCTGAGTCTACCAGAAGAGTATAGAAATACGATTATATATCAAGAATCGTTCAAATTTATTTAAGTTCATTTTGATTGTTTCGTTTATAAAAACAATACTTATGTTAATTATTTAATAATGATATGTTAATAACATATTTTTTTAAGTCAAGGTATTTGTAAAAGTCGTGGGCTGTGAAGGTGGATGCAAATGGCTGGTTGTCGTACAGTGTGGCGGTCTAAGGGGGAGGTCTTCGTTCAGCAGTGGACGTCTCCGGGCTGATGATGACTAAATTTTTGCTTGGTATTCCTTTTATTATAAAACTAGAGGTCGCCCGCGACTTCGTCCGCGTACGGAAGAAATTCAGCCCGCTCCCAAAATTCACCACGTTTCCCCAACCCCCGAACCCCCTACCCCACCTTGATTAAACTACCCAAATATACATTTTCATCACAATCACTTCGAAAACGTAGATCTTTCCATACTACATTCCAACCTCCCTTGCCCCCCTTAAATCGTCCCTGTCAAAAAAATATTTAAACAGCATTTTTTATTTTAAATGAACTATCCAAATCCACCTGGACCTGGTATGTCCTAAAACTGCATCCAGAACCACCGGAGGACGGGTAGCAGCGTCTCTGCGATCCCCAAGCCGCCTGCCAAGTGTGGGGATTATGGCAACCCCTTCCTATTAAGGGGGAGGCCTTCGTCCAGTCCAGCAGTGGACGTCTTCAGGCTGATGAGTGAGTGAGTGATCCAAATCCAAATTTTCGTGACCAAAAGTACAAAAACAAAGGACTTTCGAATTCGAAAAATCCTTTCTTACACACATACGCATCGAGACGAATACACCCTCCAAGTCTGTACGACCAGCGGTTTGGTCTGTGCGTTGTCTGTCAGTCAGTCAGGACAGAGCCTAACCCCTAGCCTAGTCTAGCCTGTTCTATCTATCTATCTTCTAACATATATAGAAGATAGATAGATAGAATAGAATAGAAGATAGACTAAAGGTCGGCCGCGACTTCGTCCGCGTATGAAAGAAATTAAGCCCGCTTCCAAAATTCACCACTTTCAATCATCCCGAGATATTTTTTTAACCCTCCCCAACCCCAACTCCTCCAACTCTACCGACTCTGTACAACGAGCGGTTTGGGCTGTGCGATGTCTGTCAGTCAGTCAGTCAATCAGTCAGGACAGAGCCTTTTATATATATTGATTATATTGATTGTGTTCACGTACCAATGATAGGTAATAAATGTAGGCACTGATGTTCGTTCAATCAACCACATTAGCCGATACATTTTTAATGTCCATATCGATTGACCCTCCCTGAGTTAAACGTGTCATGCCCTGTGTCGTGCTATGGCATGGCGTGGGTGAAAGACATTATAAACTTCTTGACCTTATCACTGAATTTAAATATTCATAACACACGTATGTAGAAATAGATCAACGGCCATCAATGGGGGCTGAGTTTTTTCTAAAGTCATCCATGACGATATTTCTCAATGGCATAGGTATGAGTACAAATATACATGCCATAGTAAATACGTCAATGTAGCGTAAAGTTAAAACTGGAGATTTATTCTAAAATCTTTATATAACAAAGAAGAGATTATCTATCTCATCTAATCACTATCTATATTAAACCACACTGCACAGCTTAATAAAAACGAAAGTCCGTGCTTATCCGTTAGTTGTTAGAATTTTCCTCTACTCTGTAACATAATCACTGAACGGATTTGAGTGAAAATTGTTACGGAGGTAGCATATAAGCTTACGGTTACTCGAGTTCTATAGAAGGTTAAATCGGCGATGTTAGTATTAAAAATGAGTTAAGAAAATATTAGTTCGACGTGGTTACGAAATCTGATCGACTTTAATAGTGAAATTACAAATGATAATAAAAGTATTGTATAATTACTGGCCATGAAATGTTCCGCAATGATATAACTCGGGTAATACGATAAATGTTATTTATAGTCTACTATAAACTATAGGCTTACATTGATAGACCCTAGGGACCTGGTTACTATAATAAACCTTGCACTTCACGGCCCCGACTTGCGATAAATACTTGCAATTGTCTTATATGTGTCTTTTGTCTGTCTACTCAGCCTATACGAACTTGCTCACTTCATTATGTATTTATGGTGTGACATATATTCTTATGGTATCCTCTGAAAATTATAATTATGAAGGTTATGTATCTAATAATAGTAGATTACTCACCTAGAAAGCAAACGTAAATAATGTATATCATGACATATATATATATATGAGTATATATATATATAATATATATATATATATATATATACTCATATAGATAATGAGATGAGATGAGATCTCAGGCTTTTTTACTTGCTCCCGTGGCATGTATACGATTTTGCGTGCTGCTGCGAGGAGGAAGTGGTTCGTTTCGCTCCGCGTGGCGGGGCTAAAGTAAGCACTTAAGCCTCGCTGGCACGTAAATACACATAACTCACGTAGAAAGAAATAAATATCCCGCTGTATTTCGTCATTATGCTATCAGTATTAATTTACCTACTAATAACTAACAATCTGGTATAAGGAAAATTGAAACACTATGTAAGATGGATAGCATAGCATTAATTATTGGAAAGCCTCTAATGATACGCATCTCCCCCACGTAATCTCCTTTAGTAGTAGTGACAGCATAATTCATAATTTATTCATGGCTAGGTCCCTCATTCCATACCATTATGGATATCGCGAGTCAAGTAATAAAACATTCACATGTCATGTAAGTAGATATTACATTTCGCTTTCCAGTCTAGTTACTTTTATCAACATTTTCTTAGGTAATTTTCATGCATCCTGCTTTCTATTATGTCTGAAAGGAATTGGGCCATCAGAACAATGATCCCTAATCCTTTTGTACGACAATAAGTTCTTAACGAGTCCTTTACGTAAAGAAGCCAAATCTCCGCCGTGTTATTGTAAGGTTTGATATCTGGGTTTGCTCGACTGGACATGATGGCAATGCTCAAAAATCTAAATACGGAGCATAAATATGTATTGGTGGACATTTCACACAGTGACTTCTAGCTTTAAATTAAGCAAAGCTTGTAGTATGATAAATAACTAACAGAATACTTATATCCTTATATACTTATTTTTGTAAATACCACCCAGACACATAACAAACATCTGTGTTACATAAAAGTTTCTTCGATGGGAATTGAACCAACGCCCTACGGCTCTCAAGGCAGAGATACTACCGATTGGGCTATAAGGTTGTCTGGAGCATGGAACTGAGAGATTACTGTAACCTAAACGATAATAATCGGCGATAAAAACAGTATCGCAGGTTCTGGAAGAGCCCCTAAGCTTTTTCAGAGGTACACTCGCAGTAGTTCCATAGAAAATTTAAACACTTATCACTGCTCATTTCATTTTCATTTATCATTATTTACTTTGAGACTCACATCACACTCATTGCTACTTCACGACTTGGAAATCAATTAAATTCATGACGAAGTTAAATTTAAAATATAAATGCTCTCCTTCGGCGTCTAGAAATACCTAAATAGGACGTTCAACCATCTCCGAAGTGGGCGCTAATAAGGCAACTTCCAACGTGTGCATATTAATTCACACATTATAAAGTCACGGATTTGGTTGAGAAAACATCGCAAACGATAATAGAATGACCTAAATGTCAACCGGCGGCTGCATGAAGTCATTAACCGGTCAGAAATAGCGGAGGTGTGTCTCATTCTGGGAATAAGTCCACAAGGTAGTCTGGAGACCTGCATAGGATGCATTTAGCATTAATATTGCTTGCACTTGAGATGATGCAGCAAAATCCCATTGCGACTGCCAATGGCAAAATGAATGGGGCTATTTCTGGAACGCAAACACATGTCTTTACCATACCGCATTCACACTGCCGTAAAATTTGATACTCTTCGCCACTTATAAATAAATAAATATTGTTGGACATTTTCACACAGCGCCATCTAGCCCCAAACTAAGCATAGCTTGTACTTGTACTGTATTATGGGAATCAGATAGCTGATGGTATCATCAGCTATCTGAGTCTAAGTATTTATACAGGGCCAGTTCTAATCAGTTAGCATCCTTTTAAGGGCATATTCTGTACATCAAAACAACCAACTTTTACTATAGGGCCAGCATAGAAATCGCGAAAAAATTATCAGCAGTTCCATACAAAAAGTTCATCGACCTTGGGCATAATGTATAGAACAGCTGGTTTTTTTTGCGATTTCGATTTGGCCACATAGTAAAACTTGGTTTGTTTTGATGTACAAAATATGCCATTAAAAGGATGTTAACTGATTAGAACTAACCCTGTATACGGTTTTTTTGTAAATACATATTATAATATTATATAATATATAATAATTATATATTATTATATCATATTCATTATAATATATATTATTATGTATATGTATTTAGGAGTACAACACTTAGGCTCAGAACAGTCATCTATAAATATGTAAATGTTTGTCCTGGGTGGAAAAGCCCTATACGCTCTCGAAAAAAATAAGTACTTACAGTTGGACTACCAACTGAGTTTTAAGGCAGTCGTATACTTCTAAATGGCAGATTGTTTCGCTCGCAAAATTGCACAATCCTACAAACAAACACAACAACTTAACACATTAGAAGTAGATTAACACCCACAAGTATTGCACAGTGCACACCCGCCTGGAAAACTGTTATTATCAACACAACAACAACAACTACAACACAACAACAACAATTACAACTTATAATCATAATCAAAAGACTTTGTTTTTTTTGGAAAATTATACTTCAGTTACCTAAAATGTACAAAAATGCGGAGGAGACAGTCGAGGAACGGCTGGTAAAGTTCGTTATAGGAATGTAAAAATTATACTATTTCAGTACCACGGAAAACTAAGTGTTAATTAAATTAGACAACATTTAATTACATTTTCTATATTTAACCCACGAGGCGTTAGCAATGGCATCGTGACAAGTGTTTAGCGAAGTGGAACGAATAGATAGAGCTAATAATATCGTGACTTTATGTAATTATTAACTTGATTTAGCCTTGATGTGGAATATTCCCAATAAATATAAAATTTTGTTAGAATTCAACTTTATATCTAAAAATCCTACGAATACATGCGTTATGCAAAAGTCTAGACAATGATGCAATGTAAGAATCTGATCCATAATGATTACCTACCTTTCTGTTATTAAAGAGAAGTCGCAATTATTACGTGGTGTTTGTTACAGGTTTAGAGAAAACTTGATAATGATTAGTTGTGTATTGTTCTGTTGCGGTACTCTCTATCCGCAGAATATTTATTCCATATTTACTTCAATAAAAGACATATAAGATACATCAGAGATTTTTTTTCTAATATTTTTTTTTCTTGAAATTTTTGTTATGGTTTGCCATGTATGAAAATTTGTTAAAACTTATTTTTATTAAACAAAATTATTATTACAAATTTGCTGATCGTGAATTTTCATTAAGATATTCGGTAATTAACCTGTATCTCCAAAAATGTCGAAATATGCGAGCGAGATAGCGGCGCGCGGTATTCTGATCCTTACTAAACTCTTATTATTCGTATTTATGTGAATGATTGATATTATTATGTATTTTAAAATTATGACAAATATAATGTACAAAATTTCGAACTATGCGAGTGGGATGGTGCCTACCAAGATACGGCCTAACGCTGTTTGGTAGCTAGGGCCGTTACATTTCATTAATGTTTTGTTCAATATATACATATATTTTTAATTTGATTATTATTAATTATATTCAGTCAGTAAACATTGTTGTATTTATCAGCAAATTCAAATCTGCAAATAAACTGTTTTTTGCGTGCCATCATCAGGACTATGATCGATTAATTTATACAAGTGATATATCTACCTATTTGTGAACCTAGCGAATTATAGAAATTTCTAGATCAGCTGTGATTCACACTCGCGAATAAATACTACACACTAATCTTATACAAAGCTGATATCTACGTGACAAGATGCATGGAGACAACACAACACCAAATTAATTTAATACGACGCCAGTATAACAATATTATGTGAATTTCATAACATAAATATTATTCGTATTATTATGAGTGTTTACTTACGCATCTACAGCATAATAATTTAAACTCGTAGATAAGCTCTATATCTACAAAAACCAACGTATACATTTTACTAAGATTTTTACAGCTATATTTGATAACGCTAATTACATATGAACGAGATGGTAAGAAATTAAGAAGAATAAGTACCTTCTTCTTCACATTTTTGTTTTATTTATACGGGTTTTTTTTTTTTGTTTTTTTTTTTGTTTTAAATGTCACCGGATGTGATCGAAACTATAGTCGGAGTATCCGATTTAATTAAACGTGAGTATTCCCGTATAAATAAAACAAAAATGTGTCAAAACCACGTCAGTTTTCATAATAAAACCTTCTTCTTCTTCTGTATGTATAAAATTCGAAGCTCTAACTGATCGGTGACTGACTGACAAATCAGCGCACAACCTAAACAAAAAGTTCTATGGACATTGGACATGAACTTTGGTGTTTGGTGTGTACTTTGGTGTGTGTTTGGTGTAGTGGTTCTTGTCAGGTGTAGGAATCCAATAAGAAAGGGTTTTTCGAAATCCACAAATGAGATGTGAAAGTTAGTATGATACTTTTTATTTTGTGTTTTACTCTTATTTTCTTTAAACTTCGTGGAAATAATCTACAGTTAAATAAATTAAAAACATAAATTTATCAAAGTTTTTAACTTATAGTACATATACAATAAATATATATAAAAAAAAAAAAACTTCGCGAGATTAGCCGTGAGTAACATTTAGTTATGAGTTAAAATATATTATACATAATTATACATTAGTACCACACATTCGTAGCGACTTGATATAAATAAGACTATTACGCAATAATTTTGATTATAAGGTTTCCAAGTAGTGCCGGTGACGCCTCCAGATTTAAGGTTCCGCGAGGCAGTGGCGACTTAGTGACGTCACTCGGTCAACAGCTGTCACATACGTCACGCGCTGACCACCTTGTCACTTAAAAACTACGGTGTTTGGTCGCACGCCTCCATACGTACCCTGACTCTGGTAACTACCGCTCGTCTATCCACGCCCTTATCACTACGATTAAGTGATAACAAACTTATATTACATTTATGTTTCACGTCTCGACATAAGTAATTAATTCGGTTAACATTCAAACTTAAATTAGTGTTGTGCCGAGATTTGTGTGGACGTGTATCGTGCTAGTGCCTGTGATATTTGGGAACCGGTATTTTATTACCTTGTTGAGGATCTTTAAAGGTAGGTTACGCTTATTTATAGAATAGATACTTACAGAAAATACTAAAAACTTACTTGTTTCTACATAAAATGTTCATTACATAACTCTATATATTTTTTCTTAACTCTACATTAATCTTTAATTGAACTTTATTATTTGACCACTGTTTTTCTTGCCGGTTGCCGGCTCGTCTTAATTTCATTATATATTTAAATGTATAATTAAACCATTATCCTTGATATTGCATACATACATATGTGAGTACTTACATATTATTACGATATTTTTAATGTTATGTTATCAGCATTGTAATTTATGGAAGGTTTTTGATATTATGTTTTTACATATGGCATGAATATTGTGGAAATAGAAATCTTCAGGTCTGGTCTGTCAGGTACCCCTTAATACACAAACATAACTCAACGTCTGCCTGAAGACGTCCATTGCTGGACGAAGACCTTCCACTTAATTGGGGGGGATACCATAATCCTCAACTTGGCAGGTGGCTTAGGGATCGCGGAATGCTCAACATCATTAACCGCGAGGATGCAGAAGCAGATGTTACTTTGCAAGGTTTCAAACATTTTCAAAATTATGACTTGTTTGAATAATGGAATAATTTTATTTATTGTGGATTTTTTGCAATTCTAATATAGGTATGTCTTAAACTTTTCTTACACATACCTGGTAGTCTTTGATTCAATTAGCATTTTAATATCTTTAAAAAACGTACATTTATATTTATTTATAATGTTTAATTGCCCGTGGTCCTACTGGTAGAACTACGCGGGCAATCACGGGCAACAAAAGGTTTTTTAGCATTTTTATTTTCATATACATTTTTATATCTTTAAAGCGTGATCCACCTTAATACCGCATCTTCATCTAACATCAGGGGTTCGATTTTCTAATCGTACGGATGGTTTCCGCATACGCTTAAGGTCAAATTTCGAACGTTATTGTTTGAAATTCGATCATTTATTCGTATACGCAAACTCTTGCGTATGATTTCAAGCCCCAGGCGACATAGCGGTCAAACGCAAGTCTATATAGAAATTAAATTTAATAACTACTACTACGACGACTCTACGTTCTTAAGAACTCATTTAAATACATTATACGTATTATACTTACGAACATATATTCATCTGTTTACTACGTGGAAATGCTTAAACACATAGGTACATAGTGTTAGCATACTTTTCCGTGTAATTTTGCGACGCAAAACCTATTCATTCAGAAAGAGAAAAAAAGCCTCAAAACCGTAAGGGGATTCCGCGAACTCGGAGCTGATTCACGCTAATTCACTTCACCAGAGATGCTTGACTCACGGTCACTCGTCCAGTGGACGTTGAGAAAGTTTTTTGTAATTGATTCAATGTGAAGATAGGATTGCGCAATAAGCTGGATATAGTGATAGGAGGTACTGGTCGTTCCTATGAAGATCATAATGCCTATCCTATCAGGCACCATAAGGTACCTAACCGCAGGTACTTTTAAACTTCGGGTACCTATAAGAGATTAATTGTGAACCTGTGTTTTTATCATTTTGAGCCTGCTATTGCTCACTGAAAATCATAGCCTTTCACTGGGAATCATAGGTTCTCATCAAGGTCTTAATAGGGTCAAGCTTTTCTTACCTTTAGGCTCCCAGTATTGTGCCAGTTTATCTACGATTGATATGTGATTCTTGCAACATTGAGCTATTGGGCTATTACCAACCTGTAAATGATTTAGTTTCCCTATAAATGCGCTAAAACGAGATATAAGAGTCGCTTTTGGTTAATATTTACTGAGAAAAATATTTTTAATAAAAAGCGATCAAATTAATTATTTGTACTTATCATAAATATGCCTTGTATTGCTACTATCAATTCACTTCAACAGCCGGAAGACGTCCACTGCTGGACGAAGGCCTCCCCGTTAACAGGGAGGAGTTGACATAAGAGAGATATGAGGACGCTGCTGCCCGTCTTCCGGCGGTTCTGGATGCAGTTTTGGGACATATACCCAGGTCCAATCGTGTACTATCACATACATCATTTATTTATCTATTTGTATTGCCTTGTATTGTTTTTTTTGGTTTGTATTGTCGCGGGCAACCGGTGCGCGGTGGATGCAAACGGCTGGTTGTCGTACAGTGTGGCGGTCCAAAGGGGAGGTCTTCGTTCAGCAGTGGACGTCTTCTGGATGATGATTGCTACTATACGGATACGTACGATCTATAACGACAAGGAAAATTCTCTACTAAAAATCCAATACGTCTTTTGCGATAGTCCACGCTTCCCATACAGCAAGTAGGTAAATAGACACGTACTACTAAAATTAGTTTTCCTTGTTATGTTTATTTTATTTCCCTGTTAACTTAGTTTGCACTGATCATGTCGCATGTTACGGTGTGAGTGCAATGCGAGTTAGTTCCTTATACATATACTTACGTACGCGTGTGCATTATACGTACCTACATACATATTAACTCACAGAGCTGACATGTATATACCTGTGTATTAACTACAAGTATTTAACAGAAACACGCCTTTTATTATTTCAATGACGTAAACTTTAATACTAGAGTTTCATGTATACCATAATCAACCTTTTAGTAGTACACTACTGGACATAGGCCTACCCTCGAAAGGCGATCGGGCCACATCCACCACGTTAGCCTAGTTGCGGGTTGGTGGAATCACATACACCATTGAATTTCTTCTCAAGAGGTACGCAGGGTTCCTGGCGACGTTTTCCTTTACCGAAAAGCTAGTGGTGTGAATATGAGAACTTCATTTATAATGCTATGTAGTTGATAAAATGTTTTCTGAAATATAAAGTGAGTGAGTGTTTTTTTTTGTTACGTTCAAGTGACGAAACGAGCAAGACTTTCGCCTGGTGGTAAGCGTCACGCCTACCACTAACAGTAGCAGTGCCAGAATTGTGAACTTGGGAAGGGACTTGGAACTTCCCAAGGAAGGGAATCTTGGGAAACTTGGGATCTTGCGCCGCACTGCACTGCGCTCGTCACCCTGAGATATCAGATGCTAAATCTCTTCATACCCAGTAATTTCACTGGTAAACAAAAAAAGTGAGTGTTCCCGAACAGTGAACTCCGAGGTTGCACTTGGACACGATGGCGCGAGGAACTCTAGGAGCGTAGAATAGATTGGACAGTCCTGAATGCTGATCCTCACACGGCTCCCTGTCCTGTGACTCTCTCGTCTCATCTCTATTATCCTTATAAGGATACAATTGCCCTTACCAAACGATAGACATCATAGAACTGAATATTACGAGAAGAATATAACCATGCCTAAGAAATATGAAGCGGTTGTGTAATCTTAAGAGTAAATTATAAACAATCGGTTATTCACTAGCTCGCCTTAACTAGGTATTGTTAAGATATTTTTGTCTTGTAAGAACACAAAAGAGATAATGCGACGATAGAGCACGAAGGAGACAACTTACAGAAAAACATTTACGTACACACAAATTTTTATTTACACGTGCTTTACGTGCGTGCGTGAGTAATTATAGTGTTTGTTTTCTAGATTTGATTAAATCGATTTATACCTACCTACATGACATTAAGATTACATAATAACAGGTGTTTTTTTAATGGCATAAGCCTTCATTAACTACAACAAATTACAAAGACTACAGACTTAGCCTACTACACAAAAAAACACAAAGACTACTGACTTAGCCTACTACACAAAAAAAAACAAAAGGATTGTATCCAGACCGATGAATATCTAGAGACAATCCAAATGCTCAAAACCACTATCAGGCGGCAGCGTACCCAACATGCTGGCGGCATTGCCACGCTGGATGGCAATGCTTATGCGTTGGGCCAAATAAACGCCAGCATTTTGATCACGCGTCGCGTCGACCAGGCGCTCGGCTATATTTTTGAAAATATGATAAGCTCAGGTCCCCACGGACCCAATATCTCAACACCAACCGGCTCAAATATGTAACCTCTGCCGAGGTTAGCATATTTGCACCGCTTGTGCCGCTCCGCCGAATCTGCCGTCGCACCAGCCCTCTGTTAGCATGCTGTGTAGCAAGTTGTCAGCCCTCAGCTACTCTGTCTCCGGAAGATGAGACAGTGCCAAAGTATCGTCCCATACAAGGGACCGTCCCAACTTCCCAGGCATAACAATAAAAATAAACTAATAATATTATAATTTTCCAACTTCATATAACATTAGAAAGAAAGAAAAAAAGAAATATAACTAATTAACAATCCTGTGGTGGTCAGTATAAACCATAGTAATGTGTGGCAAATACAGCTAGTTGTATACCTATACAGAAAGTTCTCCAAGTCCAGATCATCATTCTTTAAGTTGAGTTTCTTGTTTCGAGATAGGATCTATACATACACTGCTATACGATACGACAACCGCAAGAACAAACAGTGCTAAAGAAGATTATATTTCAATATAATCCTCCAATTCACCGAATTAATATCGTGTATCGTGACACAGCAGACAAAACATTAAAGATAACAAACAGATTGTATGGGCGATATGTGCGACTATACGATCGTCATATCGCGACGGTCGTTTCGACACCACGTCTGGTGGAAAGTTCGCCTTGAGGGCCATTCCGGATGTTGCCCAGTCTAGCGGCCGACCGGGTGCTTCTTCTGATTTTATGCAACTCTATATAAGGAGTAACACCTCACTGTGGCATGCTGCAACTTGTCCGGGTCACTTTTTGCGGAGACGCTCAGGGTTTACAATTTTAAGGTCGACTTGTCTATAATTACAATAATTTCCCATGACTGAGACCTTAACACGGTTTTTATTCGGCTTATAGGGTTTTTATACTATGTATAAATATAAATTTTATAGGCTTACGACACCGTCTATGAAGAAGAAACCTGTATAATCCGGATTCAGACACGGATATTGTACTTTTAGCACAGTTACAGATCTCTCACTCATCATAAATATTTTAAGGAGGAATACTTAGATATTTGTTTAGTGGAATATTTTGATATCTACATTCCTAAATACTTTCTTTAATTCTTTTAATTTTCCATTACGTACTTAATGCAAATTTCTAGTTTCTCTTTTTTTCCTTACGAAAACCTAAAGAAATAAGATTGTGTCATACCTTACCATGATAATGTAAGAAGACACGAAAGGTTACTATCAGGCTAATTTATTAAGCATTTAATAAAGCCACTATCCTCATTTTCCTGGTTTGGAATGTCCCAGACTGAATGCCGTTCTTGACCTTCGGTTCTGAGTCTCGGCTATTATAAAAACCAATACAGGTTACTGTTGAATCTACTTATAATGATAAAGAAACTATTTTTACCAAAGTCGCCTTTTAAAAGTTTTTGTCATAATTTATTTGGTGTGTATTGCGAAATATTAGGTAACCATGCCAACCTGGCCATTCAACTTCAACTGTGCCTAACTGATTTCATTGACTAGTAAAGTATGTGACACAGGTTTTGAGATTAAATATTGCTTATAACTTTCAGAGTGTTGTGTAATATAAAGAATGATCTATCTTACGTTCGACACATTCATGGGGACATTATTTTTATATGTATGAGAACCTTCCATTAACTTACCTCGCGGTAATGTTGTTTCTTTTATTTATTACCCTCGTACAAAACCCCTATAACGACGTCCATTTCCATTATCCTCTACAGTTTAATGACTTTGTAGGACAGGGTGGAAAGCTCGCATGCACTTTGTTAACAAAAAGAAGAAAAAAACACTAAATTAAGTTACGGCATTCTCTTAGAATATTAACTACTTTTTAAATTTCCTCTCAGTGTGTCCTTAAAAGCTGAACATCATATTTCGAGTGAAAGCGGGCCTCTTTTATGGCTCTGGCACGCATGCTGGAGCCTAAACCCATTATGCTTATGATGCCATTGGTATTCCCTGCAGGCTTAAAAGTGAAGTGCCCTTAACCATTATGAGACAAAGTTCTGAGTTGGCTTTTAGACTGCCAGTACCTGAGATGATTTACTAGAGGTGTTGTGCGAAATGTGTGTTGGAACGTAACATATTGCTAGATAGCTACAACATCACTTGTGTATAAGTGATAAATAAAGAATAATGAAAAAGAAAAAAGATAAAGAGGAATGTTCAAGTTTAAATGTGTTTAAACTTGAACATTATTGTCACTTCAATGGTGTCGCTCTATGTATTATACT
Organism: Erannis defoliaria; assembly: GCA_905404285.2. Lineage (NCBI taxonomy): Eukaryota > Metazoa > Arthropoda > Insecta > Lepidoptera > Geometridae > Erannis > Erannis defoliaria. Next base: position 10,896,310 of record FR990080.1, on the reverse strand, counting down.
AGTACTAGAGAGCATTATGTATGTATGATTTACTGGTGAGTATAAGAAAAGCTTGTGTCAAAAGATTAATAGATTTTATTTAAAATTTTACAATACATACCTACTTTTTTTATAGATAAAGTGGTCTGATCGAGAGTAAACATTATACGTGTGAGAATGTCACCATTTCATTTGCATACCGAATACTCGATTGTCCAAGCACGTCCAAATTTTCATAGAAACGAATATATTATGATGTGTTATTTTAAGGCTATAGAATATCGGCATAGAATTAGATACATTCTAAAAATATAGATAAAGCCGCGCAAGCGTAGAATACTTGCCAGTAAAATTGCCAGTAATAAAAGTAGATTGATGTGAACTTTCGAACTAAAACAATTTTGTAACGCTACCCCAGATCACAGTAAAATTTCTTGTATAGGTACTTTTAATGTCAAATTTACTATAAGTATAAATATGTATGGTAAAATGAATGATACAATCCTCACTGACTCACCTCACTGACCGATAGGAGTCTGAGTAGCAACTCTACCCATTGACCATACAATAGCAAATGCTACACAAGCATAGCGACAGACGCGGGCAAGCTCGGTTCTGGTCTCAGGCCTGCGGCTGCGCTGCAGGGGAGTATTCGAAGGTTAAGAGCACGGCTTCCGTGTCCAAAGGTCAACGACACACCTTCAAATTAAACTGTCTTTGTCTCCATCTCATCGATTACTTTTGATGACTCGTTAAGCACTTAACGAAAACCGGCTTTTAATATTTGTCCTTGTTTTAAAAGGTAGGTATAATTCCAAACGTTTCTATTTCTACGTAACTTTTTCAGTAGTAATAGCAACACTAATGAAAGAGTGAACTGAACTCTTTTTTTTCCAGTTTATGCTAATATTTGTTAATTATTTTACACTTGTGCTCACATAAAGCTGAAGGATTCGGTTAGCTATTTGGTATTCACGGTGACAATACTGTGTGCCATGAACATGAATAATATATTATTGTCATTGAATTGCGACACCGACAGCAAATATGGAACGTTACAGAATATTACAGAAAATTCTGAACAAATAAAAAGGTGTTACACATACATAATAGCACCAAATTATATAAAATAAATTAATCCGCAATTCTTCTTAAACCATTACGCGTAGATAAAGATTTAGAAACATCTAAAGAACTAGAAAAACCCTATATTCCCTTCATCCACATTCATATAGTATTTTTTTCTTTACGTGTAAATATAATGGCAAATAGTCAGATCATAAAGAACTCGGCCGCGCATTAGCTGCAACCATGCGTGTGTGTGTGTGAGGCACGCTTCTCGTTTTACAAGCCGAGGTAGTGTTTGTAGGCGCGTTTTAGCTGCATACAAGCCGAGGCAGTGTTGGTAGGCGCGTTTTAGCTGCATCTGTCAGGGGCAGGCTTTATTATTTCACTTTTGGTCTGCTGACTTATTTGGCCCAACTGCAGTTGGTAGCATGGTACACGCAGTAGTTCCATTGCAAAGTTCCGTGGTAGAACAACTCATGAGCAAAACGACAACGAATGAACTATAACAACTTAGTGCTATAATTCAGTAATAGCTAAGTTTAAGTCATGACTCGTGAAATATGAAATGGCATTACTTATCATTGAACTATTAATTGTGTGATGAGATCGTGCTCTACGTAGCCTTCTGACGATATGGATTGCGTTATATTGCAAAGCTGATCTTTCACTTACAAACAATTTGCAGAGATATACTCTAGTATGTGTGGCTAGTTATACCATACTTGAGGTCGCCCACGACTTCGTACGCAACGGAAGAAATGCGCCCCGCTCCCAAATACTCGTATCTTCCATACTGCTACTCTAATAATTACTCATTTCCCCCATGCACCACTTTAGATCAACCCTAGCAAAAAATGACATTGTTTTTGTTTCAAAAAGTCTATCCAAATGCCAATTTTTATCACTATAACTTCAAAAACAAAGAACGTTCCATACAACATTCCACCCCCCCATTTCACCCCTTTAAATCATCTCTGTCAAAAATATATTGAAAACAGCATTTTTTATTTTAAATGAACTACCCAAAAACAAATTTACAAAAGTTTCCCACCTTTTTAACCCCTTAGGGGTCGAATTTCGAAATATCCTTTCTTAGTACACCCCTAGGCATCAAGACAAATACACCCTACAAATTTCAAATCTGTACAACCAGCGGTTTAGGCTGTGCATTGTCCTATCAGTCAGTGAATCGTTAAGTGACAGTGATTCTTATGGTATTAGATTATGCACCGGAAAATTTCAGATGGCCGAAAACATTTATTATTTACAAGTTTTAAAAACATTTTACTTATGCTAGCTAACTTTGTTTTTCTCAAGTTACAAAATCGTTTGGTTTCGCTTGGAAAATTGCATTGAGTTAAATTAGCAAATCTGAAGGTCTTTACACAGTGATGCAAAATTTTCAACTGTAGGTAAAAGGAAAACAAAGAGCATAACGACTACGAAAATATTCAAATGCCAAACTACAACATTTAAATAAAAATATCTTCCATGTAGTTATAATCTTACATTATCAAGATAATCGGGGTTTTTAGGCCAGCGTGCTCCATGGTAAACCGCATCTGCTCGTGAAACGCAAGCCTATACAAAAATATAAATAAATAAATAGAGTGAATAATAAAAAAAATATGATTTCGCATTTCACAGGTTGCTTTGAATATTTTTCTGTATGTCACTGTTTTCACTTTAACAGCCTTACTTAAAAACGCCGCTCAAATTAGTCACTGCTTAAGATGCTTTGACAACTTGTCACTAACGTGAAGTGTCACGTGCAAGAACAAGACAGAAAAGTTTAAGGCAGTGACTAAAGAGCAACGTTTTTAAGTAAGGCCGTATGATGTTACTTAAAAACGTTGCTCTTTAGTCACTGCCTTAAACTTTTCTGTCTTGTTCTTGCAAGGCCGTATGATGTTAAGTTTTTCACTCTACGGAAAATAGACCACAGACAAAGTAGAAAACATGCTATATCTGCCACGGTGTAGTATCCATAAAATAATACAAGGCAAAGCTATATAGAGTATAGAGCTTACAAAGCTCTATTGTCCAAGTCACGCTCCAGAGCGGTGCGCAAGCGCAGCGGTACATTTTCACGCTATCGCCCGTGACCCCACGGAAACCCTTAATGCCTCTAAACACAAATTACAGTTCTTCCATTGTACGGAACAAGAAGCCGTGTCAGATAAAAAAACGACGATTATGCTACAGTCGTTTACGGTCTCATGCCTTCTAGCTGTAGAGGCAGTTGGCAGTGATTGGAAGTAGGCTTACTTAAGCTCTGGATTAGGAATAGATTGACCATAAAGTATATTAAAGTCTGTGAGGGTTTAAAATGTATGCAATGGCAGTCATCAGATGCAGTCATCGCAAGCATAACTAAATCTAATTCTTATTGATTATAATAAATCTCTAGTGTATTTCCGCTTCGAGTACCTGTAAGGATAAGGGACAAATGAGTACACTTAATAATGTGTCACTTGGTTCTACCAGTACACGACAAGATATTACAGCGAAATACACTAGAGATATACTAGTTTTATTTAAAAACGCCATTTAAAGTTATACAAGTAAGTACCACTTAACTTTTTATAACGGAAAAGTTAAATGATGTTGGCAAACCAGAAAATCGAAAATTCGCGTTAGAGTCATCGGAAAATCGTATAAACGAAATTTAAAAAATCTTTATTTATATAATAAATAAAAAATAAGATTAGAAAGTTGTGTACCATATATCTGTGACTATTATTAGTTTAGTTATATTTCGTTTAGTTTTGTCGTAATACGCTTCGAATTATTTATGATGGATATTGAAACTTATATAAAACAAATAATCAGAATCCTATCAAAATTAGGTTAAAATGAAGTTCCGGAACGTAACGCCTGAATTAATCAAACAATTACAACTGTCCCTTCAAAATCGGCAGTAGATAAACTACATAGACTATACTTATACTACTTATATAGGCTCCTGCATAAAAACAAAAGGATTGTAACCAGACCTATGAAAGTCTAGAGACAAACCAAATGTTCAAACCCACTGTGGATTAATGTGGACATCTTTCCTGGATCTTCTTCAGTTCCGTCCGTCACTTTCCTCATATGTCTACGACCTCGGATACTGTATATCGGATTTAAATTACATACTTCATGAAAACAATGTGATGTAACTACGCCTTGAATTGACAACCGTATCTTAAGCCTTAACTGTAAATAATCGTATTTAAATATGCCTACCATCTTGTATGAATAAATACAATCAAAATTTATTCATAAATGTGACAAAATATGCATTATTAACGAGTTCTATTGTTTTGTTACAGGTAAGCAATACGCGCCGGCTGTACCTACCTATTCGTAAAGGGAGAAATATCACATCCTCACCTCATAGCATAATATACAAACTTAACTATGTAGGTAAGGATAAAAGGTAAAGTGTTTTGAAGACAATGCTGCGTATGCAATAGTGCCGACAAGAACAGCGCAATCTAAAATAGCCTAGTTGCTCAAATCAAGGAAATCCATATCCGCCATCTGGATGATCCCGTGCAAAGCCTCACCGTAATCTTCTATTGCTCATACAGATACATTATGCGTATCTCATCAAAAAACCATGCAGGTGCCTTTGCGATACCGCAAAATGTATACCACGACCTTCCCAACGAAGAAAGCTTAAGTTAATTCACAGTTGTTTCCAAAGTGTGCGTCAATGAGGTGTATGTAGTAAGTATACAAGCATATCTCATTATATCTTCAAAACCAGTGCGAAGAGTAGCTTTGTGTCTCGATGCCATTTTCTCCCACATTAATCTTTTTTTTTTAAATTAAAAAAACAAACAGGACCCGCGGCGCACCACACTCTGTCCCAAGATACCTGGGTCTATTTTCCTATGCATAATCAGACTTTTAATACTCCACTGCTAGACTTAGACGTGCCCACGTAGGGCTATTGGGCCAGATTCACCATGTTGGCCCGGTCCACCACGCTGACCTAATTAGAGATTGGATAGGTGGATCTTTCCCTAAATTCGTCCACCAAAAACCTCTTTAGGCTCCATATGGCCTTTGAAAATCCAAGCCCGTTAGAAGCTAACTTCTCTACCGCGCCGCCGGCTCTTAAAATAACTCCTTCCGCGTACCTACGTACGAATAAAATGCGATAAATATTTATTTTTCATTGGATTAATTTACGTCGTCGTAAATCTACGCAAAAATACGCAATGTTTAGATAAAACTGTGCTTATTTCTAGGTTTGTTGGAATTTTAAAATGAAAAGAATCCTATACTTATGTGCGCCGACATAGCCTTTACGAATTTTTGCAAACCTACGGCACCTACACGTGTTTATAGTAGACAAACTTTATCATGTTCGCTAAGTATGCAAAGAATTCGGCTTTCTTCTTCATTCTTTACACAACTACAAAAAAAAATAGCTTCCAAGACACATTGAAGTATGGTTGGTTTGGTTCAAACGTCTCATTGAAGTGAACGGGGTTCTTTCTTTCAACATTATTTCTAGCATACAAGACACATGCAGCTTTAACGGGAACCCGGAAAAATCATCCCGCTGAAATATTTTCTTAAACTAGTGTTTTTCAAAAAAATATGACAAAGTACATATTTTTCTATTTAATACATAATACGTATATTTTGCTATAGTTTCTGTGCTAGGGGTATATTAACTACAAACCAATAAAATTTTTGGTTGCGTTAACAGATTCGCTGCTCTAAATCTCTGTTTCTCTGTAACAGTTTTAGAACTAGATAAATAGTACAATGGAAAAAAAGATTTCTTGAAAATTCTATACTATCGTGATGACTCTTGATAAGTATCTAGGTAACTACTTCAACGATAACAGGTAGGAAAATTAGTTATTAATAGAATCCACTTTAGTAAAAGTACTGATGGGGTTGGAGTAATTAAAGACTATATAACTATATTTATTGATCGTGCAATGAGGTAGATAACATCCAACTGATTGTTCATCGAGATTATGAACATTAAAAAGTCCTTGTAGATAAGTAACTATGTATGTACTATGTACTTATATTAGTATTTGCTTTTGCTCACGGCTTCGCCCGCGTATTGTGAAAGACACAACAAAACGTAGCCTATGTGGTCAAGCACAGAAGAAATAATAGTAACTCAAGCAATAATTATGACACCAAAATACAGACGATAAAATTTAAAAACTCTGAGCTGTAGTTCTGTAGAAGACCTAACATAGACACATCACTAAAAAACTTTTTCAGTTAGTTATATTCATTATCATCATCATCGTCCGCAGCCATATTTTGCCCACTGCTGGGTAAAGCCATTAATTACTCTGGCTATGCCACCTGCCGCTATTCATTATATTATTGTATAGGTATATAATATAAATAAATGTATGCAATGTGTATGCATGTGTCTGTGACGTAATTATATATAAACTGTATAAACACAGTTTAAACAGCTAAGTATGTATGTATACGTAAATATAATAGCGGTTTATGCAAGTCTACTTAGATGCTCGATAATGTTTCATGTAGAAAAATGTCTCTATCATTCGACCAACATGATCAAAACCTCTTGGCGCATTTATTTTATAGTTATATACTACTCATAAAAATCTATTCCTACGTACCAATTCCCAATTTGAATCGTCATGTCGATATCAAAGCATTGACACAAATTGACCTGCGCTACCACGCAGCAAATACCCATTAGGCACTAAGCATATGGCATGGTAATGAGGCTTAACCACACAGATGATATTTTATAGAGATTGCCTAACACTCGGGACTGATTCATTCCTAGTTAAGCCACTACATGTACCTACAAAGTTTAGTTTTACATGTATGTAACCAAGTTATAATGTAGGTATGTAAATTATTACATAATTACCAAAGAAACTGGTCAGTTTATTAAAATGTATCTTTACGCGCTTATTGTAGACGAATTGCGACTGTGGTAATTTTACGGCTGCATACAAACATGTACAGTCGTTGACTAAGGGTGTCTTTAGTATTATGGTGGGTGACAGAGGCCACGTCGTATCGTCTGAGATGGAGAACGGGATGGGCGTCCCACAGGGCTCCTGCTTGTCTAACACCTCATTCAGTCTCCTCCTCAACGACCTACCCGGTGCCATCACTGGCGCCGAGATTTACATGTACGCCGATGACGTCGCTGCGGTGATTACCGCGCCGACGCATAGTCAGCTGGAGTCGAAACTGAACACGGTAGCAAACGAGCTCGACAGCTGGTTCCGTTCTAACGGATTAGCTCTTAATAAGGACAAGACCTGCTTCCTTGCATTCAACCTCAATGGTCACTCAACAAAGACTTATTCGGTAGCAGTCGGCAATACCGCGCTCCAACAGGTACATAGTACGAAACTTCTGGGTTTCCACATCGACGGTGCGTTGACGTGGGAGACGCACATAGACGAGCTTTGCGGGAAGCTGAGCCGCTCGTGCTTCGCGCTCCGGCGGCTTGCGAGCACCGCCACCCGCAGCGTGGTGCGCTCCTGCTACTTCGCGACCGTCCACAGTAACATCACGTACGGGTTGGAGCTGTGGGGCCGCGCTGCCGATCGGAACAGAGTCTTTGTAATGCAGAAACGAGCCATACGTGCTATATGCGGGGTTCAGAACGACGTCTCATGCGTAGAGCTATTTAGGGAACTTCAGATACTGCCCTTGCCGTGTGAGTTTATTTACCAGATAGCCCTATTCACCCATGTAAACCTAGAAACGTTCCAACGTAGGGGCGTTCACAGCACTTTAGATTTACGAAGTAATAAAAAGAAAGACCAACTGATCACCCCGTCGCACCGTCTCGTCAAGTCGGAGAGGTCAGTGTATATTCTGGGGCCCGCGATCTACAACCGTATACCAGCTTCCATTCGGGATGCTCCTTCCGGGTGCTTCAAATCTAAGCTTAGAGCGTGGTTACAAGAGAATTTGTTTTATGACATTGAAGCTTATTTTAAAATAAGAGATTATTGACATATTTTTATAATTATTATTTCATTTTATTACCTAAGTAATTATTATTTTTGACTTACTTAATGAAATTTGACGTGTAACTTTGGTGTTATCAATAAATTATTTGTATTTGTATGCGGATTTGGTAACGCACGCGAAATTGCCCCGCTTGCGTATCTCCCGCAATTCTTTTTTTTATACATGTGTTTAGTGTAATGGATATAAGGCGAGCGCTTTATAACACGCGTGCGGGCTTATCCCGCTGGATACGGCCGTATGCATGAGCAATCTGCATGACGCTACAAAAATGCGCTAAAGCGCTAAGCCTTCGGACATCTCTGTAGAATATTATCTCTGTTTAACGTATGTTACTCGTATCTGACCATATGTCGTGGATACCGACACACCGAACGGTAGATATGTGCGGTATCCCGCACGCATGTTACCTCTATACCGTAAACGGTAGACGGTTGGCACTCGGTTGACCGCCTGACTGCCTCTAATACGATATTGAGGGAAACACTTAAGAGAGAAGTAAAAGTAGGGCCTTCGCTTTTCTGTGGAGGGAAACTACCTTTTGCGGCGTTCCGTGTTAGATTGAGCATTCTAAAAATTGTGGGTTTAGTAACGCATTTTGCATGCAGCTTATTGCAGGGTTCATAGTTAAACGTTATCTTTTTCATAATAAGGAAATTACTTCATGAGGTGCCTACCAAGTACTACAACTTAGCAATTTGTATGTGAAGTTGGTTAACTTTCATAATGATGGTGTAGTGTGTTGGTGTGGGTGTTACTTACATGTAAAGTTATAAACAAAAATAAAGTTAATATGGGCACTCTCATTTCTATAACAAAGCAATTTACAAATAAATCTTACTAGATAAAAAAGCACGTTATCGTACAAATTCGTGATTTATTATAGTTAAAACCGTGCCAAAATTGTAGTTGGGTATAAAAGTGTCTGCGTAGCGTATCGACACGTTCCATAGTTCTGTTATTGAATATTTGTGGATTATTGTGGTCTCGGTTTAAATTAGTCGACTTTTCGCGTCGGTTCACTGAACTTTGCGGTCACTGCCGACCGACGACATCGTTTTCAGATTATTGTCACAATTTTATTATTATTTAATTCTTTATTGCACACATAAATACATTAATGTACAAAAGGAGGACTTAATGCTAAAGCATTTTCTACCAGTCATCCCCGCGGTTAAAGAGATAGGGATGTAGGCGCACAAAATAAATTATAGTTAAGAGCAAATACAGTAATTACATTTCAATTAACTAATAACTAAAAATATCTATACTTATAAATTTAAATGACCAATAAATAAAATTAAATACAAAAAATTAGTGAAACGCCAAATATATGTTCCAAGACAATCTTTGAAATAGGCCATAATATCCCGAAGATAAAAAGGAAAATATATGAGCCATTGACCTTTCTTCAAAATAGAGGAGATAGTAAAGTCGTAGAGATATTTTTAGTTGTTAGAAATTATGTTGGTAAGTATTAGCAATTCAAACATCCTGTTTATTTCGGTAAAAAACTCATTTTATATTGAAGATGCCTGCGTTTTAGTGGTGTTTACAGTTACAATTCACAAGGAACAAATTAATATCAAAATTAATTAAGTATTTAGTCAACTTATAAAGCGTTAATTAATTAAAATATTACCCTCACTCATTAGCCAGAAGTCGTCCACTGCTGGCCGAAGGCCTCCCCCTTAATAGGGAGGGGTTGCCATAATCCCCACGCTTGGCAAGCGGCTTGGGGAACGCAGAATGCTTACCACCGTTAACCAAGAGGACGCTGCTGCCCGTCCTCCGGTGGTTCTGGATGCAGTTTACGACATACCCAGACCCAATATAACCTAAAGCTACGATAATATTATGATAAAATAAATGATCTTGGAGTCGTTTTTTTTTCTTAAGGCAATTATTTACGTAGAGCAGCGTCTGACTACGGTCATTAATTCTTCGTTAACGTTTACCTACTAATGGCTTCACAAACATACAAATAATACAAACTTTGTTCAATTGTCATAAAACTTATACAGCTTACTTAATTATCGGTGATTTGTGTTGAAGGGCAGTAAATCATCTGATCAATTGCCTGCTACGTCCATCTATGTTATTAGTATTTGACCTACAAACTGAGACAATGACGAGAATAATGACGCATGTAAAAAATACTCAATGAGGTTTCCACAATCAGTCATACCTTGAGATTGGGTGACTACATTGCGCGATAGCTTAAGCCTTACAAATTATCGTGAGAAATAATCACATAAAACATTGGCACTTACCTACACGTACAGTATATGTAGGTAATTTTATTTGATAACGGAGATAGCATTGGGATAAAGCCATGCACTGGCTATTTTGCATGGCATGATTGCACCTGTAGTGGATGCCTCTGGTCCTGGCGCAGGAAATATCATAATCGCCACAAGAACTACTAAGGCTTATGAAAGGCATTTTAGGCAAGGTTTCGTATAGACGTAGTGGCCAGCCCTAGTGTCTGATTTAATGTACCGCCCGAAGGCCTCTGACATGGCTAGACGGTTATTATTATAGAAACATAGAACAAACTACCGGGACCAAGAATTTAACATGTCATCCGATCCACGGTAGCGCTCAGAAATAAATGCCACAACCTAGCACTTTGCCTGGTAACCCAGTTGTGACAAGGGCTGGGCTTTGCCACCTACCTACCTCGTATTTAAAATTACCGGCTCACATAGAATGTATTGATCGTTTTTATCCAGACATGTATGACCTATACAGGCTACACTTGTTTTTGTCTGGGGAAATGTATACAGATTGATGATGACAGATTGTAGATACGAGTATTACGTACCTATATAATTTGTTTCATAAGTACCTGCCACAATTGGTGTGTATTTCGCAATTGCAATATTCATATATATACCTACATATAGGTAGCTCGCAAAAAAAACACAATTATTTCGTCACGACCTATTTCCAGATTTTATTATCGTGATAATAATGATGTGATGTAGGTAGGTATTTTTTGATATCCACTCGATAGGATTGTGAAATCTCTATTTTTTTGCAATATTTTACGTAAAATACCTTGTTGTCAACAACTCATTTTGTTTGTTTACTCGGCATTTATGAGTTATCTGAATTCTCAGATATTGGCTTGAAAACAACAAGAGCTTAAAAATATTTACAATTTTGTTTACCTACGTAGGCAAGGATTATGAGGACACTTAACTGTACGTTTAAACACATAAATACATAATTATATCTACTAATCTATTAGTTCAAAGTAATTTAAGTTCTCATAATTCAAATCCTTTTATTTTGTCAAATTTTTCAAGTTTCTTTTTTGTTTTTATTAACTTTTAAATTCATATTACAATTAAAACACATACTATCTATAATTATATCTGCTAGTCTAATAGGTTCTCAGGTTTATATTATTTTGTACATAATGTGGTCAACTCTGACGGTTTTAGTTGACAGCTCTAAACTAATTAAAATATTGCTGTCACTTTTTTACTAGGCATGTTAGCTAAGGACAGCAATATTACAGTCAGAATCGACCACATTATGTACCTATTTATCATTGCAAAAAATTGTGTACCTCTATCATATTATAATAATAGGTATGTTTATTACCTTTCAACGACAAAACATCTGAATGGATTTGACTGAAACTCAAAATCTTCAAATTGAAAATCATCGTCAACGTTTTTCATCCTGACGCGTGTGAAAACGCGGCGGCCGCTAACAGTATTATTCTGTTAGTAGCTTGGAGGATCTAGCTCTCTCGTTATTAAGCCTACCACTAGGTATAGACCAACGACATTGTGATAGTCGTGGGCAACCGATGGATTCAATAAATGGCAGGTTGTCGTACAGTATGGCGTTCTAAGGGGGAGGCCTTAGTTCAGCAGTGGATGTCTCCGGTCCGGGCTGATGATGATGTGTTAGTACCAGTTAGTACCTAGTGGGCTTACAGAACTTGGATTTTGTTTTTTCTTTCCAAAAACTGATTTCAGTGGAGTGGGTAGACTGACACGATGCCACCGTGTGGGCTTAATCCATTTAACGAATATTATCGCTTTAACAAAATAGGCGGCCGGGGCCGTGGTGGCGTGGCGAAGCCCTACGGGGTGACGGACCGCTTACAAGTGTTACCGGGGGACGGTCTGACTAAATCGCAGATAATTATCATAATCCACACTGAAACCTACCCAAAGATTAATTTGTAATGTGCCACCTATAGAAGGATAAGGCTTATACATTCTGCAGCACCAATTCTCTTACTCTGCGGGCTGACTTCGCTTCATTTTAATCTAATATAGCATGACTATTATATCTTTACACTTTACATGTTCTTTGTAATCCAAGTTTCATAACATGGTGACATAGTTTGTATTTGCCAGTAAGATCTACCGTGATGTCTAACATATGTAAATACTAGCTGCGCCCTGTGGTTTCACCTGCGATTATTAAGATAAAGAGTTGCCGAAGTGTTTTACTCCAAGTTATAAGCTACCTGTATACCAAATTTCATCCAAATCTGTTTAGCCGTTTCAGCGTGAAGGAGTAGCAAACATACACACCGACAAACTGTCCCATTTATAATATTAGTAGGATAAGCATTGCTGTATTGTAATAGTTGTAGCTGGATACTAGACATAACAATATTAAGAATTTATTACATGACATAAACACACATGCTACATGCATGCATGGTATGCATGGGACATAATGCTGCGCGCCGCTATCTCGCTCGCGCATTTAATTTTTTTGATAAAATAAAATCCCTGAATATAATTATAAAAAATCGTAGTCGGTGACATTCCTGATAATAACAATTGTTAATATAAAAAATAAACGATTCAAGGAACTTTTCATTCATATAATACGTTTTTAACAAAAAATACAACCGACTTCAACTTCGAATACCTGGATGACATCTTCATATGTTACTACTTAAGACACAAATACTAATAACAACTAACATAATACTACTACTAACTACTACTACTTACTAATATAATACTTATGTATGTCTACTACTTAAGTAAATTTGATTTAAAACAAAACTACTGAACCGATTTGGATAAAATTTATATGGGATCACGTCTGAAGTATTACCTACCTACCAAGCAAAAAAAGAATCATCAAAATCAGTTCATAATTGGCGGAGTAATCGTATAACATACTTACAAAAAAAAACATGCAGTCGAATGGAGAACCTCCTTTTTTGAAGTCGGTGGAAAACTGGGCATAACCTATAAATCCTATTTTAGATACTAACACTTGCTTAGATCAAAATTATATTTTTGCTGAACCTTTGTAATGTAATTCTCAGCTATTTCCACAGAAAAGCGAAGGCCCTACTATTAGGTTTCACTGACTGCGATATTTCATAACTATTTTCACTGATTTTATATCTTCAAAAATGGTGAAATGCGCGAGCGAGATAGCGGTGCGCAGTGATCTGACTTCTTTTATCATTGCAATGTCAAGATTTTTTTGTCTGGGAATTATTTGACCTGTCATCGGCTACCTATATCGGATGATTCTTCTAGAGTTCGCGAATGATAAGATAGAAAGATTACGTTACGTGCTTGAAATTGACAAATGTTGTCCAATTTTCATTCGTTTAGTGTAGTGCACGACATGTTACATGCGTTGTTTCTTTACGGTTTTTACCAAATTTGGTAAATTGGTGCATATAGAGTCGGTAACTCAATAATTTAGCAACGCGTGTTCTGTGATAAAACTATAAACCTACTTGTTACATAATATAAAATATGGCCTGGATGATGATGTATCCGTTAATTTATGACTCTTCTGCTAGAGGACAAGATCGCTCATGTAAGTTTTATAATAGGTACATACCTACTGTTATAAGAACGAGTAGGTAGGTACATGTAATCATCTTCTTTCTCCATGTAAAGTGATGTGACATTTTGGCCTAGTTCATACAAGGATGTATGGAAAATTTGTACCACTATGCTATCTGCGTATTGGAAATGTCCTAAGCCTTTATTTCCTGCCTTTCGTCTACGTTTATAATTCATAATAATCATCATCATGATGGGAGACGATAATGTACCGCCAGTATTGTACGTTCAGCCAGTAATCCGTGTAACATGACATTGTTTTATTATGAAAACTGACGTGGTTTTTACACATTTTTGTTTTATTTATACGGGAATACTCACGTTTAATTAAATCGGATAATCCGACTATAGTTTCGATCATATCCGGTGACCTTTTTCAAAGAGTGAAAACAGAGCCCGACGCGCGTGCAGCTACGTTCTGCTTAGCTGGCCAGCTAAGCAGGACGCAGCTGCACGCGCGAAACTATAGTCGGAGTATCCGATTTAATTAAACGTGAGTATTCCCGTATAAATAAAACAAAAATGTGTCAAAACCACGTCAGTTTTCATAATAAAACCTTCTTCTTCTTCTGTATGTATAAAATTCGAAGCTCTAACTGATCGGTGACTGACTGACAAATCAGCGCACAACCTAAACAAAAAGTTCTATGGACATTGGACATGAAGTTTGGTGTGTACTTTGGTGTGTGTTTGGTGTAGTGTTTCTTGTCAGGTGTAGGAATCCAATAAGAAAGGGTTTTTCGAAATCAAAACAAAAAACAAAAATGACATTGTTTCCTTATTTGTATAGCAGAAAGGTTCGGCCTTTTTTTTTAAATGACAATTTTAGAAATGTTCTCGGATTATTGGATGTACAAAATAGGGATAGTAGGGACCCATTGGATGGACTGGACTGGGCTGACTTACCGTCTTATGCACAAAACAAAACACTAAAAAGTATTTCTAACCTATTGTTCATCATTTTAGTTAAAAAGTGTTTGTCTTCTTTTTTCAAACTCAAATCGTAATTCAAAAGAAATTTGACAAAACACGTTTTAACTAAAATAGGTTTGAAATACGTTTTAGCGTTTTAAGCATATGACGATTAATAGGCAGACCTCGCGTTTAGTCATAACTTTAGTAAGTTGCCATTTGGTCGTGCATGCCTATTATATAGCCAACCTACACCAAAACTATCTTCTCCATTTAAAGAGAAAGGGTCTGATTTGGTAGGCGATTGTTTTTTCCTTGGAGGATCTAGCTGCCTGGCTAGGAACTTAATCAAAGGTTTTTCTGACTATAAATTATGATGTAAGTACTTAAGTATCTACTAATCCTTAAGGGGTGTTATTCACGGATATTGGAGACGCATGACCGAAGGCGGCCGTCCGGCGCCACTCGACCGTACTTTGCGAACTTGACCCACATATCCTAAGAGTCCATTGTCTTGCACAAACCTCGATCGACATTACGACCCGACATTACTTCTGCCATTACTCGTCTTAATGCGCTCCGAGATAACTCTCAGAAAAACAATAAAACAATAGTTTGTGTGTGCGTGACCTTCTTGTAATTACGATACTTTTCACTAGACGCTAGTTCGCACACAAACACGACACAAATTACCTTATGTGTCATCTAATTGCACACTTTCCCAGCTTTCTTTTTGATCACCGGTTTGTGTATACAAAATCCCGTTACTGCTGGCCCAGTAAACTACATTTCCCTCGTTTTGATAGCATCATTCTAACATGCACTGACCGTTGTAACTACTATCTGTATTGGATGGGAAAAGCGAAATTGGTTTATGACTATGCAAAACAGTCTACCGTCAGGTCAGATGTGCATGATGGAGTGGGTAGTCGCGTTTTACTAATAAGGCGCACAATGTAAAGTAGGCTTTATCTGCTTACCTACCTACTCAAAGTCCATCTGTACCACCCACATATTCGATTCGATCATGCAAATATGGGAAGCTTAATTGGTTACCTGCTAATTATTATTGTCCTTTGTAACTAATATCTTAATATAGGTACGTGCCTGTAACAAACGATTTTCGCTCGGACCGTTGTTCTTAAACTGTACGTAAAGCGTTCATTATAAAGTGAGAATGAGGTAGAAACTCTTTGGACCCGAATAAAGTAAATACTGGCTGGTAAAGCTGGAATATTGATAAGATTTTAAAAAAGGGGAAAAATTTGAATATATTTTGTTTTTAAAAAGTCTTTTGTTTGCAGTCTGTCGTAGCGTGTTAACTAAAATGGAAAAAAAAATGCGTGTGGTTATTAAGTATCTGTGCATGAAAAATTTCACTACGGAACGATCTAATCAAGACTTGTAGGATACTTTAGGAGCAAATGCACCACCTTATTCTACAGTTGCTCGTTGGTGTGCCGAATTTAAACGTGGAAGAACATCCACCAAAGATGACCCTCGCCCGGGCTGCCCCATAACGGTAGTGACCGAAGAAATGTTAAAAAAATCCGAGTACATTGTTTTAGCAGATCGTCGTTTCACGGTACGTTTTATAGCCGATTAAACAAAGATTTCGACTGGTAGTGTGCATAGCATTTTACACGAACGCTTCGGGATTAAAAAAGTATCCTCGCGCTGGGTCCCCAGAAAGCTTACCGATGCACAAAAACAAACCAGGCTGAACATTTCTCGAGCTTCATTGGAAATGTTACAACAAGATCCTGATAGTTTTTTGTCTCAATTCATAACAATGGATGAAACATGGCTTCACCATTACGATCCTGAAACAAAATTACAATCTACGACTTGGAAAAGACCATCATCTCAATGGCCGTAAAAATCTTCAATCAACTGCCTAAGTCTCTCAAAGAAATAGAAAACGACGACTGTTTCAATAAACAAATAAAAAATATGTTAGAAGCGAAATGCTATTACACCCTTGACGAGTTTTTCAACGAAAAAATTCTAATACCAACTAGTAAAATAGAGCGTTCTGCACCAAATGTTGCCATACCCTGACAAGGGTCATATGTATTACTGTAATATACACATGTTACTTAAGACCTGCATGTAGCCACATATGTTGCAATAAATGATTGAGTATTGAGTATCTCCAACTCCTAAGAAATTTAAGGCGAGTCGTTCCGCCGGATAGATCATGGGCTCTCTTTTCTGGGATAGTAAAGGGGTGGTCATGATAGAATATCTCGACCATGGAGCTAAAGTAACGGGTTCTTTGTATGCAGTACAAATAAAACAATTGCGTAACGAAATACGCGAGAAACGGCGAGGCAAACTAGCAAAAATAGTTATGTTCCATAAAGATAATACCCCGGCTCACAAGTCCGCCGTTGCTATGGCTACAATTCGTGATGCTGGCTTCGAAATTCTTGAGCATCCTCCATATTCACCCGACCTTGCCCCTAGTGATTTCTGTCTATTTCCGAGGTTGAAGGAGTCTCTGAGAGGACAGAGGTTCGAAAATGTTGAAGCAGTAGTCGCTGCAGTACAGGAGTTTTTAAGTGCTCAGGATGAAGAGTTTTTTAAGATAGGAATTTTAAGCTTAGAAAAAAAATATTCCAAGTTTATTACGCTAAAAGGCGACTATATCGATAAATAAAATAATATATAATAATTTTTACCGGCAACATACTCATTCTCACTTTTTATTGAACGCCCATCGTACAACTTAGGTGTATGATTTTGGTAGAAATTTTAAACATATTATTGTTGAATATTTTGTATGAAGTGTTTCCACACTTTGGGTTTTTCAACGTTTTTGTTTAAAAACGTAGAAATGTTTTGTTGTTGTTCTTACTGTTTAAGCTTTAAAAACATATATTTTTGTTTCACAAACTCTACGTGAACTCTACGTTAATTCGTAAATGTTTGGATCGTACACTATTTATGCGTTTTTTTAAACGAGCCGTAGGTAGTTGACTCCCAGTTGGGACAGGACGTGCTGCATGAACAACTCATTATATGCAATGAGTTCTTCACAATTAAGTTCCTCTTTTCTTTCAGGCACTTAAGAATTTAATAAAACTGGCTTTGGCGCTGAAGAAAAACTCCGCGAGAAAATCTATACAGCATGTTATATATGCATATAACCCAGCAGTGGAATATTAAAAGTCTGATGCAGAGCATGAAGATTTCTTGTAGATCGACGTGCTCCATTCACAGCTTCACCGTTCCTTACCAACAGGCACATTGGTGGCAAAACTTAATCTGGTTTCAATTATAAAAAAACTCTTAGGTAATATTTTAGATCCTCACTGTGAAAAAGTGCAAAAAATATCTCTAGAGCTCTCCGACAGAGTTGTGTCTCCCAAAAGTACAATATGGTGGCTTTCGTCTTCAAATATTTTTTTTTAACCTTATATAGACGTTTGGACACCAAATCTAGAGTAAACAGATTTTTTTAAAGTAAGCGTGCTGTTTATGTTATGCAAGCGTGCTGAATCCTAGACCAGTCAAGGATTTTGAGCATTTCGGGCGGCAGATTTAACTTTAGCATACTCGTATACATACATACATACATATATTGGTACGTAGGTAGGTATAAAGGCACATTAACTCTAGCATGTAAATGCGCGCTGTTATTATAGGTACGATGGTGATGGTGTATATGAATTTACTCTATCTTAGACTAATATCCAAGCAAGGATATGGATAACGCATCCAGGATAAAAAATAAGTTAAACATGGTAACGTCGTTCAATTAGTCTAAAAATAAGTTTTTTGTTGTTTCCAGGCATGTCCCTAGACGAAGGCAGACAGTCACAGAGGCCGTATAGGTACGGCATGGTGCTGCTATGCGCCGGCGCGCTGATTAACTGGCTGGGCCTGGCGGAGGACTACGCGGAACCTGTTAGATACGTGGGAGTGGCGTGCATCGTGGCGGGTGCACTGCTCATCTGCGCCGCCATGTGCTGCTGGCTGCAGTCGCCGGCGCGGCAGCCGCAGGCCGACCGTGCCTCACCCGATACACACCAGGTATTATTACTTTATTTATCCAACTACCTGCGCAAAAATCTAAGTGACCTCAGGGTCGACCCAGCCTAAGGTGGCGTCTCGAGCTGGAATTGCACGACAAACACTAAGTACCTTACATGTAAGTGTAGTATGTTCGTTTGTTCCCCCTTATTTTTACAAATTCAAGGTGTCTATAAACGTACCTGTTTTCCTTAAATTAAAAGTCTGATTAAAACCAAATATTTATTAAGAAAGAAAAGTAATAGATAGATAAGCCATGGATAATAACTCAATTTCTCGTTGGAAATATCTTTAAACTCCACAAATTGACGAAAGCGGTCTAAATCGGAACAAAATCCAGTTAACTAAATAATAAAGCTAACGGAGAGCGATCCAGTTTGTGATTGCGAAATCAGATGAATGTTACGAACGGTCGCTCTCACCGTAATACCATAGCAGTTTTCAGAATGTCAGAAAGCGATCGTGATGAAATTAATTGCCCTTGACGCGTAAAACAATTGCCAAAGCCGATGTGACAATTGACCTCTCGCGATATCACAGCAACTAGCTAAATTAGCCCATTGGTTCTTATTGGTCGTCATGGTTAGAACAAAGTCCTCATCGGCCACCGTGTTTGTGCATGATCTGACTCTTCGCTGCATTCGTTACAGATCGACGATCCGATTCACGTGATATCGATGCCGGACGAGGAGACTATGCAGCAGAAGCCGCCTGACTACGACAGCGTGGCGGGTGCTCCGCCGACATACGACGACGCCATCAAGCTTAATCCAGCGCGGCTGCTAGCCGCGACTAGCAGCGCGCGCCTCGACACCGTGATCCCCGTGATCCCCGTGATCCCGGGCCAGCCCGACGAGATCCCCATCACGCCCGTCGCGGTGGTCCCCGTCCACCGCTCGCAAGTCCCCAAAACGCCGCCTCCGCCCTACAACCCGACGCACGCCATCAGGTGAAAGCTCCGCCGCGACCGGCACTTTCAGTCGACTGCTGTTTCATGTGATGAGACTCGTAATAGACCACGTTGTCGACACGTCGACAATGCTACGGTATTATATTTATATATGTGCGTACATATCCATACATGAAACGATCGTTATGTTTAAATTTAGTCGGTAGATTGTCGATAAGTAGAGCGATGCGTACTTATGTGATATAGGAAGGATGTTAGTTACTTATACCTGTTCTGTACATAATAGATTTTGTAAAATATGATTTTGTATAAAATATTACGTAGTTGTAAGCTGAAAATCTCTTCCATTGAACTTGTAAATTGTGTGTTCTATCAGAGCACCTCTAATGGTTCCAAATGAGTAGTTGTTAAGTCACAGTTTGTTAACAAAGATCGTGTAACATATCTTTTAGCAATTTTTGTATTAGACGCAGTAGATTTAGCTGTGCCATTTGTACAAAGTTGTTTTTCCATCGTTGGGAGTGTTTTATTAGATCTAAACTTTATATCTTTATTACCTAGAAGGCTTCATTGCTAATGTTATGTTTAACACTGCCCATAATTTTATTAATCTTTGTAAAGGCACAGTTGCTAGTTGGCGGCAGGTAGTGTTTTTTCACTTTATAAACGTATGAACCTACGATTACCAACAGAGTATTCTGTATGAATAGAAGATTACCTATAGTACCTGCCATCATATTATAGCTTAAACTTATTGTATCCATTCAGTTTTTATTCTAGTCTTGAAATTAACGAATATAACTTAACGCGTATTTACTTAAATATTTCAATAGGCACAGGCATGCATTGAAGTTGTAATTTTTATACTGTACTACATTCTGATTGCACAACCAGACCACAGTAGATATTAATTGGGTATGGATTTATCTACTGTGCCTTGACGATCTCTACATAATGACGCATTAGTAACGATGTGGTCAGTTATCTCTGTTAGTGGAATGCATTAGACCCTTCAAAAACAAACTAAAATCTTAATTAATTTAATGATCAAAGCTAGCCGCATGGAACGGCAGAAGATTCGAATTTACTAAAGCGGAAAATTTATTTCAATAGGTACTTCATTATTTTTGCACAGTTTTACAAATAAGTTATACCCAATAAGATAAATATATTTTGATTCCTTTCCATAAAATATTTTAACATTAATCAGAATTAAATCGATAGAAATAACTTCTCCTAATCTGAACTTTTTGATAAAAACAAACCCGAGAGCTTTCAAGTCGACATAAATGGGACCAAACCTAACATATTATAATACTTAAAGAATAATGTGTGCTTGCTAACTGATTACTTTACACATAGAGCGTGCCTGCAAATCTCTACGATGATTTTACAATGCTGAAGTTGTGCATTTATTATTGTACCTACAAAATTATGGACGTCATGAGTGTAGATAGAAAATAAATGTTGAGAGAATTTATTTATGTTTATTTTTATTTTTAACCTACGAATTACGTTCCTTTTTCCAACTTTCCTTGCCCTTGCTATTCATTATACTTTAATAGTAAAACCACAAAAAACATAAGAGTACTAATTTACAGAAGATTTTATTGCCTTATTAAACGCGTTTTGATAGTTGATCCTCAATATGCCTACACTAGCTGAGCCTCGCGGTTTTACCCGGGATTGTTGGGATAAAAAGTAGCATATGTTTTATTCCAAGGTATAAGCTACCTCTATAGCAAATTTCATGGAAATCCGTTCAGTAGTTTTTGCGTGAAAGAGTAATGCTAGGGCTGCACCTGAGTGAAGCTTTACGTCCAGTTATCGGAATAATTAACGTGCAATAAATGATGCATTGAACAATGCGCTCCATGGGCGGCCACACTATCATTTGGCCACACTATCCATTAGCGTGCTAAGACCCGGCCATATCTGCGCACTGTATCAAATAATGGCATTACATGCAGGTGAAGCCCTAGCATAACAAACATCCATACATCCATACATTAAAACTTTCGCTTTTTTATAATATTAGTAGGACAAGCTGAGCCCCGCGGTTATACCCGCGATTGTTGGAATAAAAAGAAACCTATGTTTTATTCCAAGGTATAAGTTACCTCTATAGGTACCTATCAAAGTTCATCCAAATCCATTCAGTAGTCTTTGCGTGAAAGAGTAACAAACATTCATTCATCCATACATACAAACTTTCACGAAAATTTCGCGTTTATAATATTAGTAGGATATAACCACAATCATGTCATATCAGCGCAAGCTATTAATTTTTACTCTATTTGTATAGAACAGTGTCAATATTTCTGGTTAGATTTAAGAGACCCGCGAGAAATCGGCTGGATGTGTGTGACTTCAACGAGCCAAGCGCTACAGTAGAAAATCGATACACTGTCTAAATAAAACATTTAAAGAAAATGTCGCACTGTATATGACGTTGTTGCAATTATTGGTGTATTATCTCTGTTGAATGAGATGCGTTCTCCATGGGAGTGAATCTGGTAAAGCTTTTTGTACGAGTAGAGTAGGTATAATATTGTACTTATCTTTTTTTCTTGGTCTAAGTAATTCAACACTCAATGAATAAAATACCCCTATTTTTAATCATTAATTCGCAAAAAACACAAGATTAAGAAAATAAAAAAATGCCAGAATGCAACGACATGATTTTTCAGTGTTCCCGCCAAAACTCGCCAGTCCAGTTTTTTTTTTTTTCTTATTTATTGGCATCGCACGTTGTACATTCTGCCAGTATCAAGTTTATTAATTTTGAAGGTTTTTTTTTGTAAAATCAAGTCAAATATGCTATGAGTCACAGTCAGTCACACGAAATTAGTCATAGTCGAGTCCAAGTCATGCCCTAGTAAAGATGTGGCGACTTTACTACGAGCTTCTACGGAGTTTTGAATACAACACGCAAAGACATGTTTCACCACATTATATCACTTGCCCACACTCGTGCATGTAATTCAACAGTCAATAAATAAAACACCACCATTTTTAATCATTAATTCACGAAAAAACACTTTTTTAAGAAAATAATAGAATGCAACGACATGATTTTTCCGTGTTCCCGCCAATACTCCCAGTACGGCTTTAGTCTGCCCGATAAGCAAAATAATAAAAAAAGATGTGTGTCAAGCTGACATGACATATTTTTTTTCTTTGTTATTGGCATTGCACGTTGTGCATTCTGCTGGAGTCAAGTATTTATGAGTGTCGTGTGTTTGTGTGTTTGTGTGTGTGTGTGTGTGATCTGTGAGTATTAAGATTAGACATAATCAAATATGTCATGAAAACACAGGGAATGCGGAAAAATCACGTCGCTGCAGTCTATTATTTTAATACACTTTTGTTTATCGCGAATTCATGATCCATACAGTCTTACTTAAAAAAACTTTTCAACTTTAGTCACTGCTTAAACTTCTCTGTCCTTTTCTAGCACGTGAGAGAAGTTGACAAAGCGTCTTATGCAGCGACTAAGTTTAAGCTGCGTTTTTAAGTAAGGCCCTCAGTGTTCAATTACGTGGTGAAACGGCTCTTTTCGAGTTGTTTTAAAAACTCTATAAAAGCTCATAGTAAAGTCGTCACAACTTTACTAGGGCATGACTTGGACTTGACTATGACTAATTTCATGACTACTTGATGATACTTTAAAAACTTGAAAATTCATAAACTTGAAAACTTGACACTAGCAGAATGCACAAAGTGCAATGCCAATAAAGAAGAAAAAACCGTTTAAAGTGTTACGGCCTTACCTAAAAAAACTTTTCAACCGTTAGTCACTGCTTAAGATGTTCTGCCATCTTCTCTCTGACGTGAAGTTGCACGTGCTAGAAAAGGACAGAGAAGTTTAAGCAGTGACTAAGAGAATCGAGATTATTTTAGGTAAGGCTGTTAAAGTCTCTTTTTTTTTGTCTATTTGTCAACCTTGCCAAGTGCCAGTATGGTCAACTTAGGCGATTTATTGCCATTTAGGCTACTAAGGACGACGATCAGAGATGAAAAAATTTGAAAGGCAACTGGTCGCCTTTTAGGCTACTTTAGGGACAAGCCATTTATTCGTATTTTTATGTAAGATTACAAATAAATATGCTGATATGACAACATTTTATTTAATTTATAGCGATATTTTGGCGTTTAGGCAGGCTACAGCTACTCTTGGTAAATGCTGAAAGTCGGCTAATTTAGGCTACTTATCCTGTGAAAAATGGCGACTTCAGGCCCTACGCTGTTGGCAACACTGCCAACCATAGAGTAAGTAAGCGGCTGAAGGACATGTATCCATGGCCAAGAATAAATTTAAAAATAAATATAGAGTAAGTAAGGAGTTAAAGCGGAAACGCGAGAAAATCATGTCGCTGCATTGTATTATTTTCCAAAACTTGTGTTTTTTCGAGTGTTAATGCATAAAAATGGTGGCGTTTTATTCATTAAGTGCTGATTTACGAGCAAAAGTGTGGGCAAGTGATATAATGTAGTGAAACGTGTCTTTTCGTGTTGTTTCCAAAACTCCGAAGAAGCTTGTAGTAAAGTTGCCAGGACTTTACTAGGGTATGATTGGACTTGACTGTGACTTACTGTGTGTGACTTGGACTGTGACTACGACTCATTTAACTGGAGAAAGAAGGATCGATGAAGAAAAATGTATTCGGCTGAAGGACTAGTATCCATGGCCAGGAACTATTAATAACAAAACATAGAGAAAGTAAATACTACGTAACTGCCAACTGCAACTAGCCTGCAGCAGCTAATCATGTAACTGCGGGTGATACTGTGAAGCTGTGACTGTGACATTTATGACAAATCGCGATCCCGAACAGTTACATGATTAGGCTTCTGCGCCGCGTTCCGTAGTGAGTCAAAATCGCTGTAGGCGCTGCACCCTTATCATGGACGTTCGCGATTCTGATTGCGATAGCATGCCATCCCGCTCGTACCAACTTACTCGCGCTATGCGTCCTCCCGCTCGCGCACGGTCGCAATCAGAATCACGAACGTCCATGATAAGGGTGCTGTGAGCGATAAATTTCGTTCCGTTTTGATTATTGGGCTGACAGCGCTATCAGCGCGATATCATTTCGGAATGGCTGAACATGGGAAATGAATAAACTAACCTCTTTCGAACTAGTCTGCACTTAAATATAACTGGATTTGGTTATCAGCAGTCTCATCATTAATCATGACCAACATTATTTCTCCTCTATAACAGTTTTTCTTCTTCATAAGTATTTACTAACAACTCGCCTTTTACGGCTACCTTAAAAAAACTTTTCAACCGTTAGTCACTGCTTAAGATGCTCTGCCATCTTCTCTCTGGCGTGAAGTTGCAAGTGCTAGAAAAGGACAGAGAAGTTTAAGCAGTGACTAACGCCGCGTTCCGAATTGACGCCGCGTTCCGAATTGAGTCAAAATCACTGTTGGCGCTGTGAGCGCGATAAAAACCCATTCCGAATTGGCGTTAGCACGTCTACGGCAGCAGTCTCGTCGTCATGGATGACGTCATTACTGGCGCCATCTTGCGTTCACAGTGATCTATCTATCTATCTATCTTTGGTTATGGCCTCTGCGGTATAGCCGCAATTTCGCCAATGTCGCGTGTATAGCTGAGAAGACAAACGCTGATAGGATTGGCCAGTGATTAAGATGTAAACTGACAATTAACAGATGCTCAGTTATCTATTGTAAATTTAGACTGAGCTTATTTTACACCATGTACCTGAAGCAAACACAAGGGACATTTACAAAAAAACACAAATATTAGTTCACATTATACATAATATTACTATAATGTTAAGAATATATATTATATTTATCACAGTCTAATATTGTTAACTACAATAAATTTAAAAAGGACATGCACAAATGGGGAAAATACGAGGGGAAGGAGATTGGAAAAGTTAGAAGGACGGGGAAGATCATTTGGAATCATATCATAGAGGGAGCAGCGAAGCCTTGGACACTCAAAGAAAATATGATCAGTGGTACCTATGTCTATACCACATTCACACAGAGAGTGGTCGCGTATTTTAATTTTGGCTAAAAATACCGGAGTGCAAGCATGACCTAACCGAAGCCGACATATTGTAGATGTAACCTGTTTGTTAATTTTTTTGAATTTCGAAAACCAGGGCTTGTTTGGTATTGAAGGCTGGATTTGGCCATAAAATTTACCTTTCTGGGTTTGGGACTTTTCCCAGAGAGTTTCCCAAGCGCTATATAATTGAGGTTTGCATGAAGAGGAGAGGTCATGAGAGTGAATATGGTAGTGGTCTTTATTGCCAGTTATCGAAGCTTGTTTGGCATATAAGTCAGCATTTTCATTGCCACGTATGCCAACATGTCCAGGAATCCAAGCTAGTACTACCTGTAGTCCTAGGGTATGACATGTGAACAGTTTTTCTTTGATTTGAAGAATGACTGGGAATTTGGTTTTTGCTCTAAAGTGGTTTGTCATGATGGCTTGAAGACAGCTTTTGGAATCTGAGAGAATAATAGATTTCTTAATATTATGGGATATTATAAATGTGATGGCCTCAAGAATAGCTGTAGCCTCTCCAGTGAATACAGACGCAAGTGGTGGGCATTTATTGCTGAGTATGATGCTATATTTAGGGATCCACACGGCAGCTCCAACGTCTGTGTCCTTATCTAATTTAGAAGCATCAGTGTAAATTGGCAGCCAGTCTTGCCAAGAACTTTCTATATTATAGGAGAACAATTTATCAGCCTCCGGAGAGTCCTTGTAAATGCCAAAATCTAATAATATGGATGGTTGAAAGATTAAAGAGTTGTAACTAGTGTGATACAAAGGGTTGCAAGAGAATTGCACTATGGGGTAAGGGAGAGAATACCAGTATTTTGTGAAGCTCCGTACAATACAAGGAATACTATGATTAGGTCTTTGGTCTTCTGAGTATATGAGGTTGTGTAATTTTTCAAGTGAATAGAAAAGAGGATGGTTAGAGTTTTGAATGGCCCTGGAGACAAACCTGTCAGCTAAGTATTGTCTACGTAGATGAAGAGGTGGATCGCCACATTCCACTTGCATCGCATTAATTGGTGAGCTTTTCATGGCCCCTAGAATGATTCGGATACATTTAGACTGAATAGTCGTCAGCTTAGCAGGAGCCGTCTTTTTTCCAGTATCTAATAGGAAGGTTCCATAGTCCAAATGACTCCTAACTATGGAATTATAAAGAAGTTTTTGAGAGAAGGGGTGAGAGCCCCACCAAACCCCTGAGAGAGAGCGGAGGATATTGGTGTTCTTTTCACACTTTTTGGCTATGTATTCGAAGTGGGGAACACCTGTAAGTTTAGCATCTAGCCATACTCCTAGGAATTTTGCAGAATCCTTTTGAGGAATCTTTTCATTGTCATACCAGATATTGACAGTAGGGATGGTCCTTTTCCTAGAGAAAAGGACTGTGCTACTTTTTGCTGCTGAAATTGATAGACCGTGGTCAAACAGCCATGCATGAAGGTAGACTAGGGCATTATTGATGTTGTCTTCAGCCTCTGACAAGTTTTTAGATGAACAATACAGAGTCAGGTCATCAGCATATTGTAGTAATTCACAGTAGGGGTTGACTGACTCTTCTAGGTCTACAGTGTAGAGACTGTATAGAATGGGGCTAAGTACGGAACCCTGAGGCAAGCCCTTCCACACGGTTCTGGATGTTGAATATGCTGATGAATCCTGGGGCCTAATCATGACAATTCTCTCCATTAGAAAGGAGCATATAAAACGTACCATCTTCGGGGAAATACTCAGCTGTAACAATTTTGTTCTGAGTATCGGAAGGAGGACGTTGTCATAGGCTGAGGCAACATCAAGGAAGACAGCCAAAAGATGTTCTTTTTTTTTGGAAGACACCAATGCTTCAGTGGTGAGAATGCTAAGACTGTCTAGGGTGCTTAAACCTTTTCTAAACCCAAATTGTGACTTAGATGGGATTCCTTTATTTTCGACATACCATTCTAGCCTGTTTTTAATAAGGATTTCAGTGATTTTGGCAGTGACGCAAGAAAGAGCTATTGGGCGACGAGAATTTGGATCAGAAGGGTCTTTTCCTGGTTTGAGAATGGGAAGTACTACTTGGGTTCTCCAAGCATCAGGGATTTGACCATTTTCAAAGAAGTTATTTATTATGTTGAGTAATAAGCGTTTTGCATTTGCACTAGCTTTAGTAATAAATGAATATGGAATGCCATCTATCCCGGGAGTAGAGTCTGTCAAACCATTGAGGGCTACTTGAAATTCGTCATATGTGAATGGGCCATCAAAATGGGCTGAAGAGGGACAAGAATTAATAGGCAGAGAAGGAGGATTCTGATGTACAAAAGGGGGAGCTAGTTTATCGGCGAATGACTCCAGCCACGAAGAAGAATCATTGGATGCAATGTCAGTATGGGAGTATGAACCTCTGAACCTACGGATCTGTTTCCAGACCAAAGCAGAAGGGGTAGCAGGGGATAGGCCTTCGCAGAACCGTAACCATCCAAGTTTCTTTTTTGCCTTTAGGGTTTTCCTGCATTTGGCAGCCGATTTTTGGTAAAGAAGAAAGTTTTCTGTGTTCATGTCTCTATTGTAATTTTTTTCAGCCTTATTACGTTCTTTGACCATTGTGGAACACTCCGGGTCCCACCAAGGTGGGGAGGAAAGATTTTGATTGGGAGTTTTGATAGGGATACTAAGGTTTGCTGCAGATAGAACTGATTCCACAAATTTATCATAGGGTATCAAGGAGTTTACCTCGTTGATAGCAGGGAAATGAGAAAGATTTTGGTCTAGAGAAGAAGAGTATTGCTCCCAGTTAGCTGAGGAGATCCTGAACTTTAAGAGAGGGGTGGGAGGGGGAGGGCGTGCTACTCTAAGGGAAAGATTAATTTGAATTGGGAAATGGTCGCTGCCATGTGTCAAGGGGAGGACTTTCCAAGTAAGAGAAGGGAGAAGAGAAGGGGAACATATAGTTAGATCTACTGCAGAGATTGGGTTTTGATTCGGATAGGGCCTGCGGGTTGGAGAGCCATCATTCACAATACACAGATCTGTATCATTGACCAGCTGTAGTAAAAGATGTCCAAATGAGTTACATTCGAATGACCCCCAAATAGTGTGATGGGCATTGAAGTCTCCCATCAATATAATAGGAGGGGGAACTGAAGATATTATTCGGTTTATATCAGGGATATGATAGGGTTTGGGGTGGGGAATATACATACATACATACAAAAGAAATATTAGATGAGCGCACTGCCACAGCATTAATTTCTGGGGTGAACGCGGGAAGCGTGACCTGGGAGAAAGTCAGGCTACGTTTTATGAATATTGCACATCCGGCTGCTCCGTCCTGGCGGTCATCCCGAAGACAGGAGAATCCCGGGACTCGATATCGTGCCCCGGGAACAAACCAGGTCTCTGAGATGGCCATCAGGATGGGACCGCATGTACGTATGAGGTGGAGAAGTTCAGGTACCTTCTGTCGAAGGCTCCTGCTGTTCCATTGGAGAATGGGAAGCTGGTCCATTATGGAGGAGTGAAGATGTGAGATGGGAGATCGTTTGGGCAACGTGGTTCGGTAATTGGAGTGAATTTTGGGAAATAATGTTAATGATGATTGTAAGAAGATTAACAAGGTCATTCTGGATGTTCCCGGGGGAAGATGGTAGGCAAGATTGAATCATTTGCAAGGCGGTTCCATTTGGGGAGGATGTTTGATCAGCTCTTGTAATAGCTTGGTGGGCATTTTTGTCATACGACTTACCTGGTGAGGGCCTGGATGGCGGATTTCCGACAACTGTCTTTCTGTATGACACTGTGGGGTGGGGTTGGGTTGGTTTAGGGGGTATATGGTGGGTAGGGGTGGGGGTTGCCATGGGAGGGAGCAATCTGGAGACGACATTAAAAGATCTAGAAGATTTATAAAGCAAGGAAGCCTCTTGGTATGAAATCCCTTCACGGGCCATGGCAGATTTGATAGATTTTTGCCTGGCTTGTTCAGGGCATGCTTTATTCGTAGCAAAGTGGAGACCAGAGCAGTATAAGCATGAGGCTGAGGATTCTAGAACATTGCACTGGTCTCCTGGATGGGGTTGGGCACATTTAAAACATTTAGGAGTCGATCTGCATTGAGATTTAATGTGACCAAAACGACAGCAAGCCAGGCACTGAATTGTCGGGAACTCATAAATTTCTACACTTAAGGCTGAGTAGAAGGAGTAGATTTTATCCGGGAGCTGTTGACCTCTGAAGGTCAGGACAACTGTCTGAGTCGGTTCCCAATTAACAATGTTATCATTTTTAACCTTTCTATTAAGCCGCCTAGCC
This sequence comes from Erannis defoliaria, assembly GCA_905404285.2. NCBI lineage: Eukaryota > Metazoa > Arthropoda > Insecta > Lepidoptera > Geometridae > Erannis > Erannis defoliaria. The sequence goes on along the minus strand of FR990080.1, from coordinate 10,866,198 downwards.
TTGAGGACATAGGTGATATTATTTGAGATCTCAATAGAGTCCACGAATTCCTCCATCGACCAATCGACAGGGACTCCGCGTACTACCCCCATTCTAGTTACATTGTAAGTGGGAATCATGGCCTCATATTTTTGGGCAGATAGAAGAGGGTTGTCCAGGAATTTGTTAGCTGCAGCTGCTGTTTTAAACTGGATTGACTTTTTATTTCTACCAATTCGCTTCACACCCTCACGGCATATATTTTCAATCTTATTAGAGAATAAGAATTGTCCAAATTTAATAGGTCGAAAGTTAGCTCCTACGGATGGGTCATCTTCGGTTTTCGCAACATGCACAATATACGGACCGCAATCTGTCTTGTCATACTGCCTAATACCCATGACGGTTAAGGACGGGTGGGTATATATAGTTTGTATTGAAGGGATCGCTGCATCCCTAGCTGAGACACGTACTTTTCCTCGCGGAGCGCCATGACCTTCCTCCATTAACTCAGCAGATCTTTTGCTGCCAGCAGGTTGAACATGAGATGTGGAAGTCGAAGGAAATACCACCGGAGGAAAATCCGGCGGCTCGTCCGGTTCAGGGGAAATGGATTCCATTTCCCCCGAACAAAGCAACACACAACACTTACCGAAACCAAGTTAGAATAAAAATAAGCTCAGGAGATGAAAAACGCAGCCAAACTTCCAATATTCGGGCACAATCACAACAACACGTGTATCCCCTAGCGAAGTTTTTTTGCGACCTCGTTCACAGTGATATTGCTTCCCGGCGTTATCACTGTGAGCGCTGTCAAATCTGACGTTTAGCTCGTACAAGCGCCGCGTTCCGAATTGAGTCATAATCGATGTTGGCGCTGTGAGCGATAAATGTCGTTCCGTTTTGATTATTGGGCTTACAGCACTATCAGCGCGATATCATTTCGGAATGGCTGAACATGGGAAACTAATAAACTAACCTCTTTCGAACTGGTATGCACTTAAATATAACTGGATTTGGTTATCAGCAGTCTCATCATTAATCACGAACAACATTATTTCTCTTCTATAACAGTTTTTCTTCTTCTTAAGTATTTACAAACAACTCGCCTTTTACTTTCCATACTTATATTGTACGAGTTAAACGTCAGATTTGACAGCGCTCACAGTGATAACGCCGGGAAGCAATATCACTGTGAACGCAAGATGGCGCCAGTAATGACGTCATCCATGACGTCGGGACTGCTATCGTAGACGCGCTAACGCCAATTCGGAATGGGTTTTTATCGCGCTCACAGCGCCGACATCGATTTTGACTCAATTCGGAACGCGGCGAAGATAAGTATGGAAAGTAAAAGGCGAGTTGTTTGTAATTACTTAAGAAGAAGAAAAACTGTTATAGAAGAGAAATAATGTTGTTCGTGATTAATGATGAGACTGCTGATAACCAAATCCAGTTATATTTAAGTGCATACCAGTTCGAAAGAGGTTAGTTTATTAGTTTCCCATGTTCAGCCATTCCGAAATGATATCGCGCTGATAGCGCTGTAAGCCCAATAATCAAAACGGAATGACATTTATCGCTCACAGCGCCAACATCGATTTTGACTCAATTCGGAACGCGGCGTGAGTCAAAATCGCTGTTGGCGCTGTGAGCGCGATAAAACCCCATTCCGAATTGGCGTTAGCGCGTCTACGATAGCAGTCTCGACGTCATTACTGGCGCCATCTTGCGTTCACAGTGATGTTGCTTCCCGGCGTTATCACTGTGAGCGCTGTCAAATCTGACGTTTAACTCGTACAAGTTATGTATGGAAAGTAAAAGGCGAGTTGTTTGTAAATACTTATGAAGAAGAAAAACTGTTATAGAAGAGAAATAATGTTGGTCGTGATTAATGATGAACCTGCTGATAACCAAATCCAGTTATATTTAAGTGCAGACTAGTTCGAAAGAGGTTAGTTTATTCGTTTCCCATGTTCAGCCATTCCGAAATGATATCGCGCTGATAGCGCTGTCAGCCCAATAATCAAAACGGAACGACATTTATCGCTCACAGCGCCAACAGCGATTTTGACGCAATACGGAACGCGGCGTAAGAGAATCGAGATTATTTTAGGTAAGGCTGTTACTTAGGAGTTTTGGCGGGAACACGGAAAAATCATGTCGTTGCATTCTATTATTTTCTTAAACTTGTGTATTTGCGCGAATTAATGATTAAAAATGGTGGTGTTTTATTCATTGAGTGTTGAATTACATGCACGAGTGTGGGCAAGTGATATAATGTGGTGAAACATGTCTTTTTGTGTTGTTTTCAAAACTCCGTATAAGCTCATAGTAAAGTCGCCACAACTTTACTAGGGCATGACTTGGACTCGACTATGACTAATTTCGTGTGACTGACTGTGATATCATTACATATTTGACTTGATTTACATATAAATACTTGAAAAAATCATAAACTTGACACTGGCAGAATGCACAACGTGCGATGCCAAGAACTAAGAAAAAAAAAAAAAAAAAGGCTGTTACTTTCGAGATAAACGTCAGATTTGACAGCGCTAACGCATATCACTGTGAACGCAAGATGGCGCCAGTAATGACGTCATCCATGACGTCGAGACTGTTATCGTAGACGTGCTAACGCCAATTAGGAATGGGGCATTGAGCATTTAACTAGGTAGCTGGGGTTTTATCGCGCTCACAGCGCCAACAGCGATTTTGACTCAAATCGGAACGCGGCGTATGTTTGCTGTTTGCTCATATGCATAGCTCATATGTTTCGGTCGGACCGCGGAGTTCTGTTTTGTGCCCTCCCCGAGTAAAAGTATTCTTTGGTTTTGTGTACTAGAAAAGAAACAATCAAATCTGATTGTTTCCCACTAAATATTGTCTAGTCTTATGTCTTTGAAACCTAGTAAATACCTACTACAAGATTTATATGAAAAATATGCCGGTTGAGCTGAACAGCCTATCAGAAGGATGGCTTGAGCTAGAAAGCGATCCAGGATTGTTTACATTATTGTTGGAAAATTTCGGTGTAAAAGGAGTAGAAGTGGAGGAGATATATGACTTGCACAAGCCTCTGGAAAGTCCTGTATATGGGTTCATCTTCCTATTTCGATGGATAGAAGAGAGGCGCTCTCGTAGGAAGTTCGTGGAGCAAATAGAAAGCTATGTGAGAGATGAAGAAATAATCAATAACATATTCTTTGCCCAGCAAATGGTGCCCAATAGTTGCGCCACTCATGCCTTACTTTCAATACTCTTGAACTGTCCTAACCTTCACCTAGGTGAGACACTGAGCAGGCTCAAGGTTAGTCTTTTTTTAATATACGTTTTTCTGCTTACATTACTATTTTGGGACTTAAAAACTAACCACAATATTTACAGCATCACACACTCGGCATGAACCCTGAGAATAAGGGTTGGGCGATCGGAAACACCCCAGAGTTAGCATGTGCTCACAACTCTCATGCCATTCCGCAGGCTCGGAAAAAGACTGATAAGAATGCTGGGGTATCTACTGGCCGTTTCACAGGTTTGTTTTATCATATTTAGAGTTGAAAGAGTACTAATATAGTATACTATATAATATATTGCATATAGTGCATATTGTAACAAAAACCATTATAATGATAGATCAATTATTATATTATTAAATAAATAAATACTGATGGACATTGCACACTGTGCCATCTAGCCCCAAACTAAGAAAAGTTACTAGATATAAATAAGTACTTCTTTTTGTAATGACTTATAAGAACATACAACCCCCAGACACAGAATAAACATGTATGTTCGTCACATAACTGTTTATAATGGGTGGGAATCGAACCCACAGTCCCACACCTTACAGCTAGACTTACTACCAACTGAGCTATAAGGCAGTCTTTATGCACCTATGAGCCCACTGTCCTACCTACAGCATGGCTTCCTTACTTCCATTCCTCTATATTGACCAACTTGAGTCAAATCTTTCAGGTAGTCAAGTTCACCCTTCCATCTGAATCAAGATAATCTAAAACTCCACTAAAACTCAAGAAATAAAGAACCTGCTATCAATTTCTTTACTACTTTTACTAGTTTTTTTGCTAATTGAATAATAGGTATATAATAATACCTATGAAATTGCCGTTCTTCAGTACTGGTCATTTCAAGTAGAGAAAAAGTGTTGAATGGCTTTGTATTCTGATATCAAATTAATTTTGTATCAAAAACATGACATTCTTTTTACAAACACAGTCTTTTGTTTATTGATTAGTATTGTATTTTCATTACATTTGAAAATTTTTCGTCATAATTCGTGATCGTTCGTTCGTTTCGTCGTGATTCGTTCTTTAAAAATTCGTGTAATTATGGAATATGAGTTCCGTCGTGGCACCAACGCGACATAAACGGCACGTAACATCAAAAACGTTTACGGAGAGAACTGTACAAACGAACGCACAACCCGTTATTGGTTTTCCCAGTTCCGTTCTGGAAATTTTGACTTGAAAAGTGAAGCTTGTGGCCGTCCGGAGACATTGGTCAACAATGATGAATTAAAGGCGATTGTAGAAGCTGACGAAACTCAATCTACAGCTGAGCTAGCAGCAGCATTTGATGTTAGCATCAAAATAATTTTGATCCATTTGCGACAAATAGGCAAGGTAAAAAAACTTGATAGATGGGTGCCCCACGAACTTAACGATCGCCAGCGCAACGTACGCGTCGAGACCTGCCTCGCGCTGCAGCTACAGACAGTCTCCAAGCTGCAAGAGCTGGGGTTGGAAGCTCTCCCTCATCCACCATACTCACCAGACCTTGCACCTACCGAATATTACTTTTTCCAAAATTTAGACAACTTTTTAGTGGGTAAAAAATTCAATTCCCGAGAGGCAGTACAAAATGCCTTTGAAGAGTTTGTTGCCTCCCCGTCCAGCTAATTTTTACAAGAAGGGCATCAATAAACTGCCAATTCGTTGGCAAAGATGTGTCGATTGCATGGGTGATTACTTTGAATAACAGAAATAAAAAAGTTTTAAAAAATAAGTACTTTCACTTATTCCATACAAAACGGCAATTTCATAGGTAAAGACCTAATATTAAGTTTTCTGTATTAACTGGCAATAGTGGCTATTCAACTCAAAATTTCAGGTGAAGCATACCACTTTGTCAGCTTTGTCCCAATAAATGGACATTTATTTGAACTGGACGGACTGAAGCCATATCCAACAGACCATGGACCCTGGGCCACAGATGAGGGCTGGACAGACAAGTTTAGGAGAGTCGTGGCTGGCCGACTGGGCAGGGATGCAGGAGAACAAGTGCATGATATTAGGTTCGATAAAATGTTTTATGAGATGTGAAAGACAGGCATATTTTTGCACAAATGCTGTATCAAAATTGATGTACCTTGTAATAAATTTTCATATTTAATGGGAAAATCTATGTCACCAATCTGTCCCGTCTGTAATAAATTAAACAACGTATACCACATTATAATGGAGTGTGCTCAGAACGAATCCATTAGAAATATAGTTTTAAACCAACCGGCGACAGGTCAACATCTGGGCTACTGTAACAGTGTTCTGGCCGAGCCTCTTTCAGATTCGGCCAGAGGGCTTTACAGGCTAGCAAATAGCTATTAAGTTTTTAATTACATAAATGAAAATGTTTTGTTACCAGGGCGGCATGATCGCATTAGCGACAAAGCCCTTTAAATAAGATTAAAAAATTAAAATAAAATTGATGAAATGATGACAGGTGAAGTAAGTCTTAATAAGTACCTCATGAGGCAAGTTTTATATGAGTGTTAGAACAATATTAGAAATGCATGATCAATGCAGGGCTCAGTAAGAGAGATGCCTATCCCTGGCAGTGGAGTAGGAAAGATCTTTATCTTTCTTATCTTTCCAATTCTCCCATATACATTAAATCCACTGACCTCTATTATACAAGTATGCTGGATCATATTGTCTATAGCAAATTGAAACCGTTTGATTTATGCCATTTTGGCGCGGATAGCCAACGGATAGCAGTATGAGCGTCCATGGAACTAATATTTCGTAATACGATTATTGACACAAATGTCAATTTTAGTGCCGGAGATGCTCGAAAGGGCGCTTCAAATCGGCACAAAACAAACTGTCATTTCCTAGACAATATTAAGTCCAGCGTACTTGTAAGAGAGGTCAGTGATTAAATCTAATATATTACTTATACGACTGTTCAGGGGCTGAACAGTCGACCCTGAGGTCGCCCTCCGACATGATGGCGTGACGAACTCGGGAAGTTTAAAAAAGATTGGATGGTGCTGGCACAAGATCGAGACAGCTGGAAGAAATTGGGAGAGACCTTTGCCCAGCAGTGGGACAACACAGGTTAAATAAAAATAAAAAACTTATTGTGGTTATAATAAGTTAGTAGCCAGTCATGTAGATAAGTCAGTATAAATAGGCACACAAACACACAACCAATACACACAAGTACACACAACCAATACACACAAGTACACACAACCAATACACACACACAATACAGAGACACACACACACACACACAATACAGAGACACACACCCACACACAAAATTACCTTGTAAACTTTAATTGTACCTAGTAATTTAATTAATTAAGAATCATGTTAATTTAAATCGTTAATTTAGATTAGAAGTTCTTGAGATTCATAATTAGATGTTCTATATTAAGGAAGAGCAGGGACTCTTAATACAGGCTATTTTGCCTTAAAAGAGGTCCTGGTCCATTGTATGTATTTGTAACAATTTTTTATGAATAAACAATTATTATTATTATTATAAATAGAGATTATTCCTATTCTACACATTTCAGATTCAATCTTATGGCAGTTGTACCAGATAGAAGAATTGCTATTACTCACAAACTATCAGCTCTCGAGCTGAACCAAAAGAGAGTGAAGGAAGCAATATCGAAGATTGGAAAACACATGCGTCACTTGCTTGCTAAAACTAGAGAACTTTCAGGTAATACAAATAGTTTATTGATAACACCAAAGTTACACGTCAAGTTTAATTAAGTATGTCACACAAAATAATCACTTAATAAAATGAAATAATAATTAAAATTTATGAAATAATAAGAAATAAACATACAGTGTAATAGTAAAACTCCAATAAGTTTGCTACAACACTGTTATATTTTTGTAGGAGTTACTCAAATAAGTCTTGGAGGACTCTGACTATCTCTTCTTCAGCCTGATGACGTCTACTTCTAAACAAAGTTTGACTCTGACTAGACAATGATGAATAATATTCAAGTTATTTAATCCTTTTTCATCACACTTGGTCGTAAAGTGGATCTTATTACATCGGTTTTATGCTCATAATCCAAGCTATTACGTACGCGTGCTTTTTACTTTACATTACGCCACTTGTGCTATAATAGGTATAACCCGGTAAAGTTAAGTTTGTACGTGACTGCAATTAGACGTATGTATACGAAGCACTCTTAATATAGCCGGGTAATACTTACAGTTTTTTTGTAATACCAACAAAGAGTTCTTATGCCGCTGAAGTAAATGTCAACCTGCGCGCGCATTGCTGGTTTGGGCGCCATTTTCCGCAAATGTTTGTTGACGTTTTCGCTGTGTGGTTGATTATTATCAAAAAAGTTTGTTTTTTCCTCGCAAGTGTGATGAAAACAGTCGTATGGAACTCTTGTGCTATTAGTCATTACGCTCTCGGCTTCCTTATCGCGCTCGCCTGCGGCTCGCGCGCATAATACCGCCTCTAGTGTAATGACCAACATAGCACACTTGTATCATAATGTACTATTTCATCACACTTGCTCGTAAAGTAGATCTTATTACATCGCTTTTAGGCTCATAATCCAAGCTATTACACACGCGTGCTTTTTACTTTACATTACGGCACTTGTACTATAATAGGTATAACACGGTAAAGTCAAGTTTGTACGTGACTGCAATTAGACGTACGTATACGAAGCACTCTTAATATAGCCGGGTAATACTTACAGTTTTTTTGTAATACCAACAAAGAGTTCTTATGCCGCTGAAGTAAATGTCAACCTGCGCGCGCATTGCTGGTTTGGGCGCCATTTTCCGCAAATGTTTGTTGACGTTTTCGCTGTGTGGTTGATTATTATCAAAAAAGTTTGTTTTTTCCTCGCAAGTGTGATGAAAACAGTCGTATGGAACTCTTGTGCTATTAGTCATTACGCTCTCGGCTTCCTTATCGCGCTCGCCTGCGGCTCGCGCGCATAATACCGCCTCTAGTGTAATGACCAACATAGCACACTTGTATTATAATGTACTATTATGATTGACTTTAATTTTTATTGATTGAGTTTAACATTTATGCTGTTATTTTTATTAATTTTGTTAAAATTTTATTAACCAACTTCAAAAAAGGAGGAGGTTCTATGTTCGACGGTATGTATGTTCACCGATTTCTCTGTCAATTGTCGATTGATTTTTTATTTTATTTGAAAAGGTATACTCCCGAGGTGGTCCCATATTAATTTGAAGTTGGATGTGGAACTTATTTTAATTGCATGCTGTTGCTGTGACATATTTTGACTATTTATTAGCTTTGTAACTTTGATGTTGTATTGGACACAGTGTTGGTGAACATAAATAAATAAAGTAACCACCATTTTAAAAATTGGCAAGTTTTTGTTTTCAGAACATGGACAACTGCCAGAAAGTAATGATAATGTGCTGCACATAGTGCCAGTAAGCGAAGAGAGTATACTAAATGCATTAGATGCCGCCCAGATTGAGATGTACAACATAGACTACACCTTGCCTATCACTATTGAAATAGGCGCTAACGACAGGCCACATCAAGACAGGAGTGTGGTCCTGGGTAGGTAGATAATTTTCAAATCAAACTTTGATCTGTTGAATGATTTGGTATAAATTTGTTGATAATATTGTTACTTTGTTCCAGTGGAGCCATTAGAATCAAGCGCAGGAGTCAAGTTTATAACTATTACTAGAGAATCAAGCCATCAAGTAATAGGAGAAGTAAGCAATGCCATTACTAAAAATTATACTGTCAAGTACATCGTCGTCAGCCATAGGACATCCACTGCTGGACGAATTCCTCCCTCTTAATAGAGGGGTGTTGCCATAATCCCCACGCTTGGCAGTCGGCTTGGGGATCGCAGAATGCTCACCACCATTAAGGTGAAAGCTAAGGCAAAATGAAATTGCGCATTTAGCAGCCGGCACGCGATCTATCCAGTAATGAGTGCATTAGTTTGATTCCATAAGCCATCACCCGCGCGCCATCTAGCCGCAAAGCAGTTTAACAGTTCGACAGTGCACACTGCACACAGCACACTGCGGTGCACTGCACTGCTGTGTGTGTGTGCTGCGTTTGATTTCACAATGCCACAAATGATACCGTCGGTATACGATAGGGATGACCGATATGAATATCGACGGTCACACCTCCGGTCATCCTCGCACCCCAGTCGAACTATCTCGGTGAAGTACTACTTCACCTATATTACTGCCCGCCTTGCTTTAAATGTCATCGTTATTTGTAGAGGTTTGTATGAGATCTTAGTAGTAGCAATTTTAAGAGTTAATATAAATAAACACCATTAGTAATGGTCCTCTTCGTTTTTTTAAAAAATCTTTTTCAACTAATTTATCAGTAGCCAGAAACCATACAATGTAGAGAATTGAATAATGAACAACTTTAGTCCCCATGATCTTTCTCGAAAAGCTATAGTCAAATGTTCGGTAAAGGTGGCATGCGGCTCACAAATTTGTTTCAAACTCCGCTTTGTCTTGGGTCACCGGTGGCTTTTGCGACACATAACTTATAACTGGGGAAAAATTCATCGTACAAAAAAAAAAAAAAAGATAAAACGTAGAGAATTTAATAATGAACAACTTTAGTCCGATGATCTTTCTCGAAAAGTTGAAGATGGTCGAGATATTGCAGATCCCACATAAAATAAAGATGGCGGCTAAAGCAGGGCTCGAATTTGGTCGCGATTTTGAATTTACTTTTTTCTGGAATAGTACACGGCCGTTGGTTTTATTGTGAAAGTATCAGCGAGTCGCAAGACTTAACTCAAGGTCATAACAGCGAGCTGATTAAATAAGCTAAATAATAATACTAGTTCATGTTTCCAAATCTGACAGTTTTGTACCTACTTATTTAGGAAAGACGACATAGACCATTTCGTTACGGTCCACTTTTTAAACCAGCGACCACGATATTGTTTGGAATAATTTTCACAATATCGTATTCAATAATCGGAATAGGTTTCAATATCGTAATTTAGTAATATAGGTCACTACTATTGACCATCGTCATGTGGTGTGGTGTTGGTACGTGTGGGTTGACTAACTGGTGACGTGATACATTTTATGAAAGCTTATTATAATGTAGGTACTACGATTGTTTCTATGACACTTATTATCTAAGTGTTAGTAGTTTTGAAAACTTTTACCTAAATCAAAATGTTTGTACGATAAAAAAATGCACCCGCGCAAAGCCGGGACGGGCTATACCTATATAGACAACTTCCTGGAGAGGAGATTAATTTATACACATCACACATCAACAGCCAGAAAACACCCACTGCTGGGCGAAGGCCTACCCCTTAATAGGGAGGATCCCTATTCATTTATAGCTTGGTAAAAATTAAAAAGGGCGCCACTATCGCAAATATAATACTAACTGGCAACCCTGTAGTAAGTCCGAGGTTTATGATTGGATAAAATTCTCTAACTGACATGAAGTGACATGTTTACGTGTTTTCCACAGTATTCAAAAAAGTTTCTGTTCCAAGATTTTTTCGTTTTTTATATTTTATTTATTTATAAAAAAAAAAACATGCTCCTATTTTATGGGAAACCAAACACCTTTTACAATTATTCTAAGAGGACTGAAAATTATCTACTACCAAGGAAAGTATTTATTTTTTACACGAGACTGTTTTTCTTAATTCCAGATATATCCGACATCGATAACAGCGCTCCTGAGAAGCGGCGACTCGTCGGTCCTAGCGTGCTGCGAGCCCGGGCCGGACCAGCCGCTCAAGTACAGCAAGCTGCTGCTGTCTCACTCCGAGCTAAACATGCTGATGAGCAACATCGTAAGCGAGGTGCAGGCGTGCCAGCAGGCGCTCAACGACGAGAATGACAAGCGGGATATGTATAAGGTATACATATAATAGGGTAGATGTCGTCGTCAGCCATAAAACATCCACTGCTGGACGAAGGCCTCCCCCTTTATAGAAGGGTGTTACCATAATCCCCACGCTTGGCAGGCGGCTTGGGGATCGCAGAATGGTCTCCACCGTTAACCAAGAGGACGCTGCTGCCCGTCCTCCGGTGGGTCTGGTTGCAGTTTACGGACATACCCAGGTCTTGGACATAGGGTAGATGACTGATGTTTATTTCGTTGAAACCAATAGCTTTGATGAAGAATTTAAGTAAATATAGTATGTTTATTGAAAAAAATATTTAAATCGGTTAATAATATTCTGATATATGAGCGTTTAAAGTTTTTGTTAGAGACAACTCTGTCCTTTTCCCACAAAACAAAAAATTACGTCACGCCTTACTTGTCAGAATAGAATTTATATGGCGTTCAGAGAAGTGACGTCACGATTTGCTGTTTCGCCTCTCTGTCTAGCACGATATTAAAATGCTTATAAGTTGCTTATTTTTGATCAGATTTTAATTTTCTTTTCATTAATCAGCTATATTTACGGGCCACATTTTAATAACACAATAATAAAAACAGTCATCTAGCCTATTATCTTCTTCTGTTCACCAACTAGAAACAGGACCAGGGGCCGTACGACGACGCTGCGCGACTGTAAATTTTATCGCCTCGCAATACGGTAATGACTGCGTTTTAGGTCAGTTGGTAGCTTGGTAGTCTGTCCTCAGAGCTGTAGGGTATGGGTTCGATCCCCACCCAGGGCAAACATTTATGTGACGAACATAAATGTGTGTTGTGTCTGGGTGTAGTATATATTTGCGCTATTTAAGCTTGTTAATTTAAAGTTTTATATTAAGATGAGTAGCTATTATGTTCATTTACTGTAGGATATTTTATGCTTGGCTTTATTTGGGGCAGAAAATTTTCCTCGCAATCCAGCAGGGGAACGTGACCAGCATTTTGGACACATTACTCGAAATTAGAGATCGTACTTTATATAGTTAGCAGACCTATAGAAAGTTTAAACGGTAATTTATAATTATCGATAATTTAGTTTTAGTTAAGTGGTTTAGTTGGATTATATTTTCTATTTTAATGTGTACCTAGCTGTAAGTTTTCCTATTTAAAGTTTTAAAGTGCGTTCTTTAATGTTTTTAAAGCTTTAACAGTTTATTAATTATGACCTCAATTCTGACCTCTGTCAGGACTTGAACCTGCATACGAGAACAATCTCTTGGAAAAACATCAAAGTGTGGAAATACTTCATATAAAATATTGTATAATGTTGTTTGCAGGTTGACGACAGCCGCCGCACGCACAACTACGACGAGTTCATCTGCACGTTTCTGTCGATGTTGGCGGAGCGCGGCGCGCTGGCGGAGCTGCTGGCGGCGCAGCTGGAGCGCGGGCGCTCCGCACGCGTGCGGCGCCGCCGGCCGCGCGCCCGCACGCGGGCCCCGCCGCGCCCCGCGCCCCGCCCGAGGAAGTGAACTGCCATCATTACGACCTCAGACTCGTAACATTTTTGGTCCCGGTTGTTTGTTCGATATTTGAACTAACTGCCCCGCGTTTTCAGCCAATGCTGATGATAAAGACGGGAAATAAGTTGTCTCTACGCCGAGTTTTATTGAAATCCGTTCAGCCGTATTGGCGTGAAGAGGTAACGAACATTCGCACAGACAAACTTTCGCGTTTATAATATAGCTGTGTCCCGCGCTTTAATCTGCGATTCTTGGAATTGAAAGTAGCCTGTTCCAAGGTATAAGCTACCTCAGCATCGAATTTCATCCAAATGCTTTCAGCGTTGTTACTCCAAACCTACACACCGTCGAACTTTCGCATTTTATTACTGTTATGTGGCATTAACAACCGCCAATCCATGTCAGAAGCCTGGCTACTTACTTCAGGCAAATGGACTACTTGTATCACTTGACACTGGCGATTTATATAGTCCATTTCGGAAGCTCGACCCCGCGACCGAGCGCTCCTAGTACCCGCACATACATTTCTAGCCACAATCAAGTCGCTCAAGACTGAACACGCTTTTGATACCGCCATCGAAAAAAAACATTGTTATAATTTTCTATAATCTCTTTTTCATTTCGTACCATGTGGTATGCTATCTTTACTGTATTTGTGTATTTATTCTTACTAATTAGAGACATAATAAAACGAATTATTTTAAAAACGATTTTTTATTATTATCATACTACGAACAGCGCCGTATTTACATGGTCATCATATTGTTAAAGAAATGTAACAACAATAACTTGATTATTGTTCGCTTATCGCTTAGGCACATACTTGATAGAACAACATTCTTAAAATATTTAACTTTATTTCGCGTAACAGTGGGGACTACAATGAACTCTGGCTTAGTAGACACTAGCGATAAACATGTGCTACAAAAAGCACAAACTTTTACAGACAACAGACATCCCGTTCGCTATATGCTTGCCGTATGTGAGCGAGGTCAACTATTAGACTGACGAACCCGCGTCTTAAAAGTCTGCACTTCCCTAACAAAGTACTGGTAGGTTTATCTTTATTGTCATAATAGAATAGAATATAATCTGCACTTAAAAATGTATAATAAAATTTGTTTCAAAAACTGTTATTGCACCAACACCCAAGGGCGGATCCAGTGGTGGGGCAGAGGGGCACGTGCCCCTCCACCCTCCAAACGGTATAAGTATAATAAAGAACTGGGAGATATAAGATTCCGGTCATTTGTTTCTTATTTTATTAAAAGTATTTTTATAGTTATTCTTGTATGTCAATGGCCCGTGTGCCCCTCCCAGAAATAGATCCTGGATCCGCCCTTGCAAACACCTGACAATAAACCCCAGTTATACTTTACCGACCCTGCTCACACACCACAGGCACATCGCCAAGGACTAGAAGGACTATAGTTATAATGGTAACATTTATTGCAGATAACATGTACATGAAATGGATATCTTTATACATTAGATGAACACTTCAATCAGGGTCAAAGATCTACAATTGCTGGCTGCGAGTACAGGCAGTGAGTCCCCCTTGAGAGTTAAATAGGATACTAGAATATCTAATCTTGTCTGAATATTGTCTTTAGAGGCCACTGGAGTGACATACTTATTTGATTCATGACTATTGCTGTTAATTATAAATAACTGAGACCGCATAGGTAACATTTTACACCAAAGTTTCAATAATCGATACAAATATTCATCTTTTATTAAAATCTGTCAATTAAGGAACATTTATTGCTTCAAAACTTCGCCATTTATATGGCCTCATGTGATGTTAAAAAGGCAAGTGACTCGATGATTCAACTTACTATATCACAGACTAACTAAAATATTCAATACATTCGTTCACTACATACATGTATGGCACTAACCACAAAAACCTGACGCTAATGTGTTATAAAGGCAGTGTTAATGTTAAGCAAGTCTTGGTTATAGATCCAACAGATCCAACTTGGAGTTACCACATACAAAATTGTAATACAAATCACTATAGTCGAATTGATAATCAGGGAAAGTAAATTGACATTGTGAATGTTGCCACTTTTTCATCTAAATAAAATGGTGCCGAAGTTAAAATATTTAGTTCAGTAAGTTAATTTTCTAATCTTTGCAATATGCTGAATATATTGAAATTCAATTTGTGAGATATTTTTACATTCAGCATCCATCGGTTAGAAAAACTAGAACTATCTTTAAGAGATTGTTAAAACCAACTCATCAAAAAACTTTTTATACAATTCATAGTTTCAGTTTCTTTGAACGATAAAAGCTAAACTACATTCAACACTGCCTTGTTTTTTATGCAATCGAGTGACGAGACGAGCGGTATATACGCCTGGTGGAAGCTGGCAACATTATTTTGGCAATTGAAGTTTCGGTCTGTCAATTAATTTGCTCTGATTATCAAAGAAAGACGAGGCAAAAACGTGTTAACAAAAAAATTATGAAAAATTACGAAAATTATAAAAGGAATAATTTGTATTGCGATTGCCTCTAAATAGATGTCAATTCGTAACATATAAAATATTTCAACCCATATCTTTTAACTTTCCCTTTACTGTATATGACGTAATAATATCAGAATCTTAGTAAATATACAAATATATAATTATCAAACGGTCAGTAAGTTATACACTTGGTAAAACTGAATGTTACATTTCAATCACAATATAACTGAATTTCTACTGCTATGCATATATGTTCCAACAACAACATACTCCCACAAATAATAATACTCGACAAATAACAATAATATAACGATGTATAAGAATTGAACAGATGGCAGTAACACCAGCCCCGCCAGAACAAGGACGCGCTCCGGTTCACAACCAAAACTTATTGCTATTATCACTACAAGAATTGCACTACTTTGGGCGTTCATTAAATTTGTGAATTCCGAACGGAAGCATAAAATTAAACCTAAAATCGGCGCGATTTGAGCGAAGTATTTAAATAAATATATGCGCATGCACAATCTACCGCACTCTGCACGAATCCATTCGATATCGATACCTAATATGATCAAAATAATATCCTCAAAATTCGACTAACAAACGAAAAAAATCTACATCAAACCTTAGCACACTATTTACTACCGCATACATTCAAAGATAAGGAACACTATCATCAATCAATAATTATATTAAAGTAACAACGCATACAGTAACGTCCCGTGCGAGCGAAACGAGCTAAATATGACGAAGTGCCGCGAGCGAGCGGCCGAGCGAGACAACACCACTCAACAAGTCCACCGCGTTCGCAACATAGCGCCGCAACTTCAACTCTCGACCTGTTGCTTTAAAGTCTCTTTCGGCTCGTCGCCGGGCGCGGCGGGCTCGTCGACGAGAGCCGCGGTGTCTTTCTCTGTCACCTTGCCGAGCTCGGAGAGAACGCCCGGAATGGGCAAGTCTTTCAGTTGCCTCTTCTCAATCTCTGCCTTGAACTGCTCGATGTCTTGCGGGCTGTCGATACAAAATATCAATCTAAGTATAAGTACTGGTAGGACTCTACTGCAGAGTCCGCCTGGGGAAGTAGCCTTTGCAAGTTATTCAACCGCTAACCAGTAGTGTGCAAGCATTACTGTGTTCCGGCTTGAAGGGCAATGTTACCAGAGAAATTACTGGGTATGAAGAGATTTAACATCTAATATCACAGGGTGACGAGCGCAGTGCAGTGCGGCGCAGGATTGTGTTCGCAAGTTCACAATTATAGCACTGCTACTGTTAGTGGCAGGCATGACGCTTGCCACCAGGCGAACGTCTTGCTCGTCTCGTCACTTGATTGTATAAAACTAAGTTAAATCAGAAAAAGAGCTATCTGAAACTTACATAGTTATTTCGAGACAAATTGACCCACATCACATTTATTCCCCATATCGAAAAAGGATATGAGGCCAATAAGTTATGTGCACTGAATAATATGCCACCTTATACCGATTTGATCCTGAACATAAAGAATACTCAACATCAACCAGCTATAATCCCAACAGTGATGTCACGCTTGGGGTAATCCTGTTGATATGTCCCTGAGATTAGGGAATACTTTGCCTCTACAAACGTCTACGATAGGGGAATCTCCTTCAACATCTCAATTAGTCAAGTGAGACGAAAATAAAATTAAGTAGGGTGACCACTTGAAAGGGCACGATAAAAAAAAAGTTTCCCATAGGACAACTGGGTCAAAATAGTGTAATGGGAGAACACGGTGGGACAAGTGGGTCCGAAATAATGATGTCACTTGTCCCACGTGACTACTGGGTCAAAATAGTGGCAGTAGTCCCATCACGGGACAACTCGATGGGACTAGTGGTAATTGGGACAGACCCAAACTTCGGAGTTTGGAAGGAACAAAGATGGAAGTTACTCCACCAACAACAACCGGGCAACATTTTAAATAAATTATGATGAACGTCTACAATAACTAAGATCTAAATGTTGATGTTTCTCACCTAATCTGCACGAAGAGTATGCCGTTGATGAGGTTGAGCATGTCTATGACGGAGGCCATCCCCGGCGGCTGGATGTGGAGCGGCGCGTGCGGCGGCGCGTGGTGCGGCGCGCGCGCATACGCCTCCGTCAGCCGCTTCTGCAGCACCACCGCCTGCTGCGTCAGGTGGCGCAGGCACTCCGACGACTCGCGCGTCTTCTCGTGCTTCTCGCCCAGCTGCCGGTCAAACAAGCACACTTATGAATTTGCACAATTATCTTTTGGCTTTCCTTTCGACTGCTTACTCATTTGATGTTAAACGAAGGTGCAGTCTACGATGGAGCACGCTTGCCTAAAAGAAACCGAGTGTGTGCATAGACTTTTCCATTATACTTTTCCAAAACGTAAACATGGTAGGGCTCTTATATCTGCGCGCAAGGATGTGCCGCACCGTGGTTTTATATTCGTACATCAAGGTTGTGAAAATATCAAACAATTATGAGACCATGGGGGGGCTAATCCCCACACCTGGCTTGGGAATCGCAGAATGCTCACCGCCGAAAAGCTGTGTGCTTGTCCTCCGGTGCAATCTTAGGACATACCTGACCCAGGTCCCTATGTGAGACAGGTACCTCGAGGACATAGTACCCGGGTACGTCGATTATCAAACGAAAATAATTTTAAAATCGGTCCACAATTGACGGATAAATCGGTGTACATACATAAAAAATACATACAGTCGAACACAGAGCTTCCTCCTTTTCTGCCAGTTTTGGCCAGTAGCCAGTTAAAAAAAGTGCACTCACGAGCTGCTTGTAGATGGAGTAGGTCTCCTTCTCGTGCGCGAGCGCGGCGCGGAAGTCCCCGAGGCAGGAGAGCGTGCGCGCGAGCAGGTGGCGCGCCGTGGCCGCCTTCAGCGAGCGCGCGCCGTGCGTCGCCGCCGTCACCTGCAGCGCGCGCTCCGCGAACCGCAGCGACAGCTCGTACTCGCCCACCGCGTGCAGGATCAAAGCGATGTTACTCTGAAAATACAACACGCAATTACAGTTTAAACATAAATTCGCATAATCATTTTATTTATAACAAGTTGGTTACAGGACATGGTTGGTTGAATACATGGAGGATAGGGAGTTGTGATGAGGAACTTGCGGCCGTACCTGTGGATTTTGTGACGTCACACTTATTTGGTCAGTCTGCTAGCGTTCGCCTCGCGTAACAGTCATTCGGGCTTACAAAACACACGTACGACTTTTAGTGTTTTTACTTAGTAAAAGTGAATATAAAATGAGTTGCTGTGTTTCTTCATGTAAAAACTATCGCGGCAAACATTCTGATGACATGAATGGCGTCTCATTTCATTCGTAAGTAATTTTATTTCAGTATATTACTCTGCTCTATGTTTTATTTGTATTTTCTAGGTTCGTTTTAGAAAATATGTAATGCTTCTTAGTGTTTTTAACTAGTTCTAGAGATGGCGCCACTTTATTTAACGTTAACCATAAAAATACATTTCAGAGCACTTTTTAAATTACATGAACTATTCTTGCTTAAATTTATTATTTTTATATAATGTGTTTTTGGTTTATTCCGGCTTTTAAACTAGTGGTTCTAGTTAAAACCTTTGTCTTTAGAATTTACGAAAGCGACATCTGACGAGAGAGTAAGAAACCTGGTGTTTATAAGAGTTCTCCGCTTTTTTCGATAAAGCACTTCTCAAAAACTTATTCTGAATTCCGCTAGATGGTAGCTCCATGTGCGGACTCTAGCGCCCCTCCCGCGAGCCCTACACCTCTCCGCACGATCACGCGTCCTTCTATAGAAAAATCCTTTGATCGCGTCTCTGCTTCTATTACTCTGTGGTTGAATACATTCATAAACACTGCAAGTACCTAGACTAGTAGACTACCTAGATAATGTGAAGTTCATCCTAATATTCAGTAATATTAGATGCCACACAAAAAAATATTCATGTGAATTAAACATTGAGCTAATACCTAAAGAGTCACAATCTCTAAGTGAAAACAGTCTAAAAACGTCCGAGTGCCATTGTACATACCTATACGTGCATTATATAGTTCGCAATTGTTCGAATTTAGACGTTATGTCGCTTGTATAGTGTTCAATGTATGCTTGAGCGCTTGTGTGTTATCATAGTTCAAGACGTTCAAAAAGTTCAAAGAGTTTTGGCGCGGAGATTTTTTTTTGCACGTTTGTGACTCTATAGATATTAGCTCATTTGAATTAAACAATTAAAAAAATGTATAGGTTGAATGGCTTGTCCTTTGTCAAATTTACAACCCGTTTAAAATATATTATACATACATCTGGGATGATGTTGCTGTCACAAAATATTACGTAAATAGGATTCAAATACGTTTCGATATTAATCACCTATACATAAAATAAATCAGATTTAAATACATTTCTTTGATGTTATCGAAAAATGTAGTAAAATCACGTACAGAAAACGTATTCTTATATTTAGTATAGTAGAACAAAACATTTCCTTTCCTGATGACCTCTTTTTATAATTTAGCTTTATCAATAGTAAAATAAAAGGACTCACGTCGAGCAGCGCCATTTCGGGATGGTTTTCACCGCAGACGAGAAGCGCGAGATAGCGGGCGCGGTACAGCAGTTTCAGCGCGGTGCTCACTTGACCGTTGGCGAAGCAATACAGCGCCAGGTGGGACTGAAAATAAAACGTTTTTGAGATAAGTTTACTTAAACCAACACTTTTCACTAACAGCCTTACCTACAATAATCTCGATTCTCTTAGTCACTGCTTAAACTTCTCTGTCTTGTTCTTGCATGTTACACTTCACGTTAGAAAGAAGATGGCAGAGCATCTTAAGCAGTGACTAACGGTCTCCTACTCATACATACGCAAAAATCATTTAAATAACAAGATATACCTAGGTCGGAGAACTAAAACCCCACTTTGTACATATTTTCCCCACATATTTTCGATAATCTATAATATACGCAAACTTATTAAGATAATAATATTAAATAAATAAAAAAACCCTTTATTTTGATGATGACCAGTTTCGCAAACTTTTGCGATGGTAATACAAAATCCGCCATTATGAATTAACTGTGATGTCATACTCGTACCTATACAATGTGTAACAAAAAGGTTCAACAATACGAAAGGGTATGTATATACTCATCATTATGAACAACTTTTACTATAGAACCAACACTGAAATCCCGAAAAAAATATCAGCTGTTCCATACATTTTGTCCAAGGTCAAGGAACTTTTTGTATGGAACAGCTGACTTTTTTTTCGCGGTTTCAGGGTTGGCCCCCTTTAAATGCTGTTCATAATGATCAGTATATACATACCCTTTCGTATTGTTGAACCTTTTTGTTACACGTTGTATATCTCATCACATGTCTATGACACACGGAGTGCATGTAAAGACGCGTAGATAGGCTCGTTATTTGTCAAAAATAATATGGTAGTATAATAGTTTGGGAGATACGAGGGGAGCAGATCAATGATACAAGGTATCATTAACACCATCGGTATCAGTAACACTTGTTTTTTTTTTTTAAATGTTAAACGAATTTGTCATCGGAAGTAAAGGTGTTTACAAATATCAGATCAATCTGACAACAGGAAAGGGGTTAAATTTCAATTACAAAATTTGACCTAAAAACAATAGCAAACAGGGCAAGCGAAATAATTTAAAAAAACCCGAAGTTCAAACAGTTAAGTGATCACCTTGAGAGTATACCATATAAAAATTAAAAAATATTTTCAAAATCGGTCCACAATTGACGGAGAAATCGGTGAACACACATAAAAAAAACCAAATCAAACTTAGAACCTCCTTCTTTTTGCGCAGTCGGTTAAAGAGGTAAAGTATGGTATCACTCACGTATTCAGTGATGGTGTACGGATGGTCGATGCCGTTGACTCGCTCCGACATGAGGACGGCCTTCTGCTGGTACGCCATCGCGTCCCTGTGCTCGCCCGTGACGTAGCACAGCCGCGCCACCATGCGGAGGCACTGCGCTATCTCGCCGTGCATGGCGCCGTACACGTTGTTGAGGAGGTTGAGCGCTTCCGCGATCAGTTCGTGGCCTTCGGACACGGCGCCCGCTTGGATCTTGTTCTGGCCCGTTGTGTAGAAGTTGTACGCGTCAGATGCCTTTAATTAAACATAAAATAATAAATATTGGTGGACATGACACACAGCGCCATCTAGCCCCATACTGGGCAAAACTTGCACGAATACTGTGTAGCAAGTTAAACAGTCAATCAGCTGCTGATAGAATACTTATGTATTTTTTTTATATTAATTTAAATTTTTCATCAAAGCTAATGGTTTCAACGATATAAACATCAGTCATCTACCCTATTCAGTAGTACAGGATAGATCAAGTATACTTACTCTAGGGTTGATATGTTTGACGACGGGGAATATGTTCATCAAGTCAGATCCAGAGAACGGCGCCTTGTTCTTATTATCGAAGTCGTACTCGCGCAATAGCACTTGCAGACCCACTTTGAGAGCAAAGGACCTGAAAAATACGTAATAATATATTAAAAATAAAATTATATAGATCTAAATACTTTGTTTTTTTTAAACTTATACAGGAAGAAAAATTAAGACCTATGAGCTTTAAAAAAACATAGAAATACCATAAGTGTAGAAACACTTCAGTTCATACAAAAATATTCTAAATACTTTATACTTTCACCGGTGTGGATACAATTATTTTATTTTTTTGTAGTATACTAAGCAGTATAAGTTATCTAAATAATAATTTAGAGGTTGTACAGACGATAGCTGGTTTTAATCCCAATAATGAACCTTGGCTAAGTAAAAGCAAAACATTGTAATGATACCATTAGCATGTTTTGTAGTAATCGGCTGCCCAGCTACCAAGTTGAGAATCTGTTGACAAGCTCCTAGCAGTGTGTTCGCTCAAATGCTTATAAACCATAAATATAAATGATCTCTAAACATACCTGAGGAGTGATATTTTTTGAAGACCATGTTTCTCGATGACAACATCCATATTTTCTGCATTCAGTTCATAGCCCCAATATGCCTGAAAAATGCAGAACGTTGTTAACAACTGTTAATGTTAGTTACTAACAAAATGTGAATGGGCTGGAAGTTGACTGCTGGCTGTACAATGAGCCACTAGAACGCCAGCCACTAAACGCGGCCACATGCTGCGGACCGAAATTTTCAAACATTTTGTAGTGTCTCGGACGCGGCCACTCGAACGCTCAATTTGAGCTGGGGCCATACGTAATATATGAAAATTGCGGTCAGGACCTTGTGGCTGCGTTGAATGGTTGCGCCTAGTGGCTCAATGTACGGCAGCACTAAGAGATCGAACGGTTCCTAGCTTAGCTGACGTATTCGTGAACTGACCTTGAGCTCTTGTTTGATCTGCGAGAAGAGCGCCTTGGGTGTGAGGTTTTGCCAGTCTGGCAGCGGGCTGGGCGGCGAGTGGACGTGCCTGCGCGCGCGCCGGCCGCGCCCCCCGCGCCCGCCGCCGCGCCCCGCACCTGGCGCCGCGGCCGCCGTCACGGACGGCGCCGAGCACGCGCCCAGCAGGCAATTCAGGAAGTGCGCCACCGCTGTACCGAGACACATCGGCTCGCAGCCCTGTAAAACGTCGACTTTGGTGATCAAACGCGGATTTAAACGGGTTAAAATAATTGTCTTGTGTATTTTGTTTCCCGTAAATAAAATCATAAATCGGGAATTCCTGTGTCTTGTACAAAACAAGGTATAATACATCGGCTGGTAAATCAGACTTGTTAAGCTAGCAATATTGTTTTGTTAGAAATCACAGACCTTTACAAAAGTAACAGAAATTAACTTTTTGACACGCCAAATAACACTCTTGGTGCTGCTCTCACCTAGACCCTTTGGGTATTCATTCATATCACAATTGGGGGAAAGTATTGGAGATGGCAGAACGCTCACCACGGTTAAGGGTGCTGTCCGTTCTCAGTTAGTTATGCATTCAGTTTTAGGGCATACCCAGATCCAGTGTTCAATGGGTATAATGTTGTGCTGACCTGTAGGTACACCGTGTAGATGTGCTTCGCCGCTCGGAGCACGAGTTCTCCGACCGCGATCGCGTGCAGGTACGAGAGGTGCGGGTGCGGCTTCAGTGCGAGCGCGACGCGGCCGAGGTAGCGCACGTTGATGCCGCGCGAGTGCAGCGCCTCAGTCAGCCCCGCGCCGTCCATCGGCGCTGACGTGTGCTCCAGGCATTCGCGCACCTAGAATGTGTATGATATAATTAGACCAGAATCAATAAATGCACAAAATAATACGATCATAAATTTTAGTAATTTTTTTAAATATTAGGCTTGAGAGTGATTTCTGTTTTTCAGGAAATTTGGTAGTCAGATACGGACTTTTAAGCTTAAAAACCCCTTTTGCTTTTCTCTTATTTTAATATCAATGAGGGCCAATATAATGATGTCCTGGACTTTATTCTGTTACTCAAAGTTAACCCCTAAGAATAGCTGCAATAAGCACGGGAAGGCGTTATTTATTTTTGAGAGCATTTAGGCTAAAGAAATACTCACGAAAGCGGGTATCTGTGTGGTGAGTAAGAAGGCGGCGGCCTCCTTCACCAGATGGCGCTGCTTGGCTAGTTGCTCGGGCGCGGCGGCATGCTTTATGCCCGCAGAGTACACGTCGGGGTTGAATCGCACGTCGAACTCGGACTCCTTCAGAGAGGCCACCGCGCGAGCGGCCGACGCTACTACGGCGCGGGAACGCTCGCCCGCTGGAGATAAACATTCTAGGTAAGCCATAATGATTTTTATTGCTAGATCTACTAGATTCAAAACGGAAGAAAAAAAACAAATCAACGAAATGGGAGTGGGCCGTACGCGATAGTTAAAATCAAAATAAAAAATATCGGTGGACATTTTTCATATAGCGCCATCTACACCAAACTAAGCAAAGTTTGTACAATAGGAACCAGATAGCTGATAAAATACTTAATATACTTTTTTTTTTGTAAAACCACCCAGACATGTTTGTTTTTTTGAAAACCCACCCAGACGTGTTTGCTCTGTAAACATCTATGTTCGTCACGCCTTGAGTTAGCTTTGAGTTAAATGCAGTATTAAAATGTCTCCGCAATTGAAACGCCAACATTTTTTTTGGTTATTTCGTTGGGTATTGTTGGAGAAGCACAAATCGGTGCATGCATAAGAACAAAATAAGACAAAAAAAATTGACCCGATTCAATGCTAAATAAAGGGCTAAATCAAGACTAGAAATGTTGAGAGTTGTGCCCAAATTCGGTTCTATAAAAAAAAACTAAGATAAATTGCATTATGCAACAGAGCTTGACGTGATGTCGCTTCTATGTGCGCAGTAAAAATTCTACACCAAATCGATTCGCGGGAAAGGGACAAAGCATTCCCCAAGATTTTAAGCGCAAAAATCTTAGTAGTTTGTAAACCAATTCAAAAAGTTTCTATAGTATGCGAATTATAATGCATTTTACTATTTTTTTCTTACAAGTTTTATTAGAAAAAAACTTACTGTCATTCTCCTGCTTGTCTCCACTGCAAATCGAATCAGTAATACTCTCAACTATTTTCTTAGCGACGTCCGTATCAATATCGGAATAATTCTCGTTCAGAAGTAAATCTTCTTCCTTCCCTTTCTCAACTTTAGGCGTTTCTTTTTCGATCTCTGTCTTACTTTCTACTTTTTTGGCACTATCCTTTTTCTTTTTGTCTTTTGTCTCTTTCTCCTGGCTTTTTGTGTCTCGCTTCGTCTCTTTCTTGTCAGATTCCTGTTCTTTGTCCTTGTTCGCTTCGAGTGACTTTTGCTCAGTTGCTTCGCGTTGTCGTTTCGCACTCAGTTGTTGAAGGTGGAAAGCGGCGTAGCGAATGAACATGAAGTAACGCGCTCTGAAACATTGTAGGCATTATAAGTATAATGTGGCTTTAAACATCATTTCTAATAGTTTTATATGTGAAGCGTGGTTTCAAAGACCTAAAAAAAAGACAAGAAATGTTTTATCTCAAGAAATTCTGTTGTTCTAAATCTGTTAAACACTGTTTACAAGGTAAAAACATTTTAATTTCACTCTTGACAGAGTGACATAGGTGACTTCAGTTTTATGCGACCTATATAGAGGTATCTAAAATGGAGTGACCATGCTGTAGAACAAATTGCTCATGTATATTGTATATACAGCGAGGCACTACTGTGCCGACATTAAATTAACATACGTGTAGGGTTAATGATCAGTAACCATAAAAAAATAAATGCGAAAAAAATATCAGATGTTCCATACAAAAAGTTCATCGACGTTGGACAAAATGTATGGAACTTCTATTTTTTTTCCGCCTTTTTTTTTACGTTATTTAACCATAAAGGTTACTGATCATTAACCCTACACGTGTGTTCATTTATAGTCGGCACAGTAACGCCACGCTGTATATATGTTGCATGTAAGTATTGTGTAATATGTACTTACTCAACAAAACTATCGACTAATTCCTGTCTAAGGCAGCATAGTTTGTGCTTGTGGATTATTGGGAAGCCCATGGATTTGATGTCCTCTCGTAACTCGTCGTCTTCCACTGAAAACCAATCATATATTTAGGTTACGAAATCGGTGAGCTCTAATTTGAAACCCCTTGAGATTCAAGTTACGTGGAGCGGCAAAAACCGTAAAATTTTTGGTTCTCTTTTTTATGGATGACAGACATGACATACTAAGCGTTTGTCAAATACTTCAACTATTTTATAGGCGAATCTAAAAGCTTAGAATTGGAACTGGTTCTCAAACAAGGCATCATTGAGCCAACAAATAAAACAGTCTTTATGACTGAAACAATACATTGCTAATTTCACCTTTATCATTTTGTTTATAAAAAGCCTTTTTGTATGTTTAATACTCACGTTGCAGGAAGTTGACGTCAGGCGGGAAGGTCCTGAGCAGGTCGAGTATGTAATGGCGGCCGTCGTTACCGATGATTCCCTTGCATTCAACACTCGAGCACAGTTCGACGTTGTCGCCGTTAGCGCTGATCACCGAGTGAGGCATTATCTTCAACTGCTGCCCGGCTTTGCTGAGCTGCAAGTAATTAAATGTGTTACAGTGAATTAAGTCGTTTGAGTATTGTTCTTCTTTATAGGTATAACCAGGGAGAAACATTGACAAAGACATCAGAAATCAGTAAAAAGAAATCAGAAAAAAAAGAAAAAGAAATAAAATAAAAAAACACAAATTAAAAAATTTCAAGTAAAATCATGCTGAGATGCCCTGAAAGACCAAAAAACCGTTGACGCTGCTACAGACACTATCCTTTTTCCAGAATGAATTAACATTTTAACAAGATTATCCTGCTAAATCCACAGACCCGGCCTGGGGCCGTACCGTGAGCCTCTTATAGCGGGACCGAATAGGTTCAGCTGCCGACACTGCGCGACCGCGAACCTTATTGCGAGGCGATAAAATTCACAGTCGCTCAGCGTCGGCAGCTGAGTGTATTCGGTCCCGGAATAAGCGTTCATGGTAAGGGGCGAGGTAAGTACTTTTCTTATCGATGGCCGGAATAACGTTCATTCTCCGACAAAATCCGAAGTCCGCAATTAGTGATAAAGTTTTTTTCTGATTTCTGACAGCACTTGCTAGAAGTTGCTCGCGCACAGACTAATAAGCTTTACGTGCCTGCGGGGCTAAAATGGCTACTTTAGCGCCGCTACACGGACCTAAAGGAACCACTTCCTCCCCGCAGGCACGTAAAATCATATACACACCACGAGAACAAGTAAAGAAGCCTCAGATCTCATGATTGTCATACATGTCACACATTTTCTGATACATTCTTTACATTTGCTCCCTATGTGAGTAATCTACTATTATTTTAGCGTGGGTATAGGTACCAGGCCGTGTTCTCATTAACATAATGCAATGTTCGACAGAATAACCACGGCACAGCTTTATACGAGCTTCGTGTTGTGCCTTACAGTTGTAGACATGATAAATTACTGGAAAAGTTACATCTTATTTTTAGCGTGAAGCTGGTAAAGGTAGTCTTAGTCAACAGATAGGCTTTAGTCAATAGATTTTATTAATGACTGTAGTTGTACTGACCAGCTCCATATACTTGGGGTGCGAGAGCACGGTGGTGCCGAAGTCGATGCTGCCGTAGACAACACTCTGTTCCTGCTCCTTCTCCAGGATGCCGGGGATGATGGACTGCGCGGTGACGCGGTACCCGCGGTAGTCCACCACCACGGTGCCCAGCGTGTGGAGGCCGGCCGTGTCTACAGCGCTGTATACGCGGACGCCTTGCAGGTCGTTACGCTGAAAGTGTTACAATCTCAACTAATCTTATAGCTCTACATTAGCAGGTAGTTTGTCTGCCTTGAGAGCTGCAGGGCTTGGGTTCGATTCCCAATTTCCCACCCAGGCCCCTTGCACACGCCGAGGACTAATTTGACTTTCCCCGCGCGGGAACGTGATGTATATGAATATGGATACGTCTGTCTCGTTTTCAAGGGAAAAAAGAGTGGAAATACGTTTATCACGGCCCATAATGACTAATATTTATGTGACGAACATAGATGTTTGCGTTTCTTGCCCGTGGTCCACCTACGTGGTTCACCTAGCTGTTCCACGGGTACCATTTGTACCCGTAGAAAACCAGGTGTACTACGGATTATTAAATATTTAATTACCCGTAGTACACCTGGTGTTCCACGGTACCACGTAGGTGGACCACGGGAAGAAACGGATGTTTGTTCTGTTTGGGTGTTGTATGCATTTTAAGTATGTATTTACGAAAAAATATATAAGTATCGATCAGTTATATGGTTATAGTTTAGCTTATAGTACAGCTTTGCTTAGTTTGGGCCTAGATGGCGCTGTGTGAAATGTCTACCAATATTTTAATTTACTTTATCTAAGTCTCGCAAGAAGCTAGTGCACAAACAACCACCACAAACACCACCACAAAAACCACCACACTCTTCTGCATTGGAACTACTAGGAAACATTGTTAACTAGAGAACTGGAACATTGTTAACTAATGTAACTGGAACATATGACCGCCACTGTCGTGCATACTTGACAAAAAACGTATTCTAAAAAATAAATAAATAAAGTACGATAATGTAAATCATTGATATATGATTTTGGAATCCTTGTCCTATT
The DNA here is from genome assembly GCA_905404285.2 of Erannis defoliaria. Taxonomy (NCBI): domain Eukaryota; kingdom Metazoa; phylum Arthropoda; class Insecta; order Lepidoptera; family Geometridae; genus Erannis; species Erannis defoliaria. Next base: position 10,837,929 of record FR990080.1, on the reverse strand, counting down.
TGTAGGAATATAGTAGTTAGGCGTACAGGGTACAGAACGCGGCAATACATTTATTCTGGGCGACTAGATGATCGGATAGCATTATTTGTGGAGAGATTATAAACTAGTAACATATGTAAAGTACCTCCTTCTAAAAGGAAAGACAAAACATCAAAAATATAATCGGTTTGACCACCAGGTGCGTCGTGTGGCCGAAGGGTGTCTATAATGTACAACATAATATTTGCCGACACGATAATGTACGACGTAATAATGCACAGCATGATAATTGGTGTACATGTACATCGAATATCATGCTGTACAATCCATGTCGTACAATACTGGCCGTCCATTATCGGCTCGTGTCTATAAAGTACGGCCCTATATTGTACAGCCAATAATCCGAGTACATTTCTCAAATTGACATATAAAAAAATAACCTGAACCTAACTGCTATATTAATAAGGAATTCGTGTACTTGTACATCAAATATTAGTCTGTACAAAATCGGGGTGTGCATTATTGATTGACGATATTGCACAGCATGATATTCGATGTACATGTACACCAATTATCATGCTGTGATTATTATGCCGTACAATATCATGCCGTACATTATCTGTGTCGTACATTATTGCCTCCCTGGCCGAACACCCAGCAATTATCTAATAACCAGGTAAACCCAACTCACCGGTGCGACAAAAGCGGCCGCGTCGCCGCCCAAGTCCTTGTAGTGGTCGCGAACGTCGAACCCGAGCGAGAAGAAGATGTTGTTCCAGATGAACATCTGCATCTTGGCCTCCTCGCCTGGGTTGATGGCCATCACGTTCCCGTCGACCACGGCCTGCGCGCCGCGTGTCGCCGCTGCCACGAAGTCGCTGTGCACCTATAAACAAACGATTTAAAAGTTATATGATGGGGATAGAGACCTGTAAAAGTGTATATGTAAAAGTTTGGCTTCTTTGAGTCTTATTTTTCAAGGTATCATTGCATATCAAGGTAATATTGCATTTTGTAGTGGTAGGACTCTACTGCAGGGAAGTACCACACCTTTGCCACTTATTCAACAGCCAAGCTGTAATATTTCTGTGTTCCGGTTTGAAGGGCAATGCTGGTAACATTTATTTACTGGGTATGAAGAGATTTAACATCTAAAATCTCAGGGTGACGAGCGCAGTGCAGTGCGGCGCAGGATTGTGTTCGCAAGTTCACAATTCTGGGGTTCACTGCTACTGTTAGTGGCAGGCGTGGCGCTTACCACCAGGCGAACGTCTAGCTCGTCTCGTCACTTGGATGTATAAAAAAAACCCGAAAAATATAATTTTACTGATTAAACCGGGACGTTCCGGCACAATCCACCCCGAGCGGAACGTCAGTGGCAAACTTATGGACCCCACAAACACGGGAACAAAATCGGGAAGATGGATTTTGGTTATAAGCGTCGTGAGGTCCCGTCACAATCAAGCGTATCGTGTGGTATTTCTTGTAGATGAGCTATATAATAAAATATATCGTATCGTGACAACTGTGCTTATTGTGTGTCAGCGTAGTGGGCCGTGGTAACACGCTTGGTTAACATACAGTTTGAAATAGTATTGTATTCTAATTCGATACAGGGGCCGTACCATGAACGCTTATTCCGGGACCGAAAACGCTCAGCTGCCGACGCTGCGCGACTCTGAAATATATCGCCTCGAATAAGGTTCGCGGTCGGGCAGCTGAACCTATTCGGTCCCGCTATAAGCGGTTCACGGCACGGCCCCTGGTCTATGGAATCAAAGTACTTATTTTATTTTAATGATTCGGAGTAGATTTGCTTTTGACCCCTCCCTGCCTGACGTCAAGCAACGGTGCGGGCTAGGATAGAGCACGCTTATATAGAAGGAACCTATTCACTCTAGATTTGAAGAAGCCCTTATTGTAAGTTAATATTGTATTGTCAATGTGAAACCTTGAAAATGGCTCGTTCCCTGAGCAGCCGCTCGGGTAATGTACCGCGCGGCAGCTCGCGCGTTGTCTGCAGCTCTTCGTTCCAGTCGCGCGTTTGGCCCGGTATGTGCTCCTCGTAGCCCAGCTTTGAAGAGAAAGCTGTCAAATATACAAGACTGGTCTCAAGAGATGTAAATAAAAAGGGGAGATAATGTCAGTGAGACAAATTTTAAAACAACAGATTTCGATACATATATAAAGAAAAAAAAAATTTTTTAAATCGGTCCACAATTGATACATTAAAACAAATACATACAGTCGAACATATAACCTCTTCCTTTTTTGACATCGGTTAAAAAGCGAATGAAGGCAATGAGGCGGAATAGCCACAAACAGCTTTACAAATATTTCGTTTCAGTCTCGTGTGGAGTCACGTTTGGGATCACCTAAGAGACAACAATTATCCAGTAGTGATGTCCCACTGCCCTAAGGGATATTATAATCGTATATCATCTACAGCCTTCCTTATCCCACTGCTGCGCTAGGCCTCTCTTGGTATGCCGTCTGGCTCGGTCCTATGATAATGTGGTCTTATGTTCGATCCGATATAAAACTGATCTACTACTACTGCTTACTGTCTTCTGCGCGTATCGCGTCCACAGTGTGTTCCAACATCGGCGAGGCCCACTGGTACACCTGGTACGGCGTGGCGACTCGCTCGAATGGGTGCTTCTGCATCCGTCTCTTTTGCACCAACGCGAAGTTGCGTTTGAATGCTGGAGACACAATGCTGAGGAGCTCGATGAGGGAGTGGCACAGGAGAGACGGGTTGGCTGGACGGGGGTTGAAAGTATCTTCTGCGCATCTGTAATAGTGTATTTTATGCTTATTAATCAGTAGCCGCTGGACCACTAAGCCCCTTTTAGACCTTTGTAGACAATGACGGTGAACTGATTGTTTAAATCCGTTATATTATGATGAAATCATAGAGATCCTGAGATTTAGAACAAGCGCTATCGAGACCGTGGAAGAGTAACAAAGCGTGTCCGTAGGCTTAACGTGATGCCCCGCGATAGAATACTTCAAGGCAATGAACGCCTGTTGGCAAGTCGCTATTGTGGCGGTGAGTCCTACAGTCTCACATAACAGGGGTTCGTCCGTACCATGAACAAGCGTTCATGGTACGGACCATGAACGCTTATTTCGGAACCGAATAGGCCCAGTTGGCGTCGCTGCGCGACCGCGAACCGTATTGCGGGGCGATAAAATTCAGTCGCGCTGCGTCGGCAGCTGAGCCTATTCGGTCCCGAAATAAGCGTTCATGGTACGGCCTCAGGTATCCATTAGGGATTTATACAGAAAAAAAAGTTTATGTTGATAACATTATAAACGGGGATGGTCAACACGTATTCGACACGCCCTGCTTAGAATGGAAACAAGTCTACGAGTGAGGCTACTAGTTCTAGTAGCTATAAGTTCTAATCATGGTAAGAACAAAATTGTTTTTTTGCAACTGTAGATGACTCCCTAGTAAAGTTATTTATACAGTTCTATTAGTTTATTTTTGAATAGTTAAGTTACTAGAGCTTCTAGGATAAGCCACCTGCCACATGCTTTATTAGTGTTTTTGGGCCAACCACAAAACAGTAGCATTGCCTTGCAACTTTAGGCATACTGGTAACTGACAATGTATCGATTGAAGTGATATGATTTTATCGAAAGAGGCGCGTTTTATTATAGTTGCCCATTTATAAAATGTTACATCACTCTTTATCGCAAGATTTGTGTCGTACCTACATCGCATTTATATACGCACTCATTGTTTATTACTATGTAAGATAACTGGCGTTACTTCATGATATCATCTATATAGGTGAATGAGGTAATACAAAAAACTGTAGCGGGTAATTCAACATTTCTCTTACAAATATCACGAAATATCATTGCAAATTTAATTTTCCTTACAAAGATCTAAGCATACGACCCCGACCGCACGTGATGGAAAACGATGATATCAAAGATATTATCTAATAACTTTAACCGAGCAATTCTTTATAATATATACAATGTGTAACAAAAAGGTTCAACAATACTAAAGGGTATGTATGTACTCATCATTATGAGCAACTTTTACTATGGGGCAATCCCCCGTAGTAAAAGTATTTTTTTAGTGGTAGGACTCTACTGCAGAGTCCGCCTGGGGAAGTACCACACATTTGCCAGTTATGCAACCGCCAAGCAGTAGTGTGCAAGCATTACTGTGTTCCGGTGTGAAGGGCAATGTTACCAGAGAAATTATTGGGTATGAAGAGATTTAACATCTAATATCTCAGGGTGACGAGCGCAGTGCAGTGCGGTGCAGGATTGTGTTCGCAAGTTCACAATTCTGGCACTGCTACTGTTAGTGGCAGGCGTGACGCTTGCCATCAGGTGAAAGTCTTGCTAGTCTCGTCACTTGACTGTATAAAAAAAAACTGCTGTTACATACAAAAAGTTTATTAATCGTAAAAGTAAAAGTAAATGTATCGACCAGCAGTTTTTTACGCGATTTCAGGTTTGCCCCAGAGTAAAACTTGTTAATAATGATGAGTACATAGTAATACCCTTATTGTTGAACCTTTTTATTACACATTGTATATATTATATAAATAAATTCATTTCGCGTATTATGGAAACTAACGATTTGGATGAAATTTAGTATTTAGATAAGGTTTTTTTTTTTAAGTTTACCTATATAGTTGTACTAGCTGCGCCCCGTGGTTTACCTGAGCGAAGCTCGGTCGCCCAGGTACTGAATCTTGAAGAGTGTAGAGCTATTAATTTACTGGATATTTCAGTTCGCGGCGGTGTGAATCAACTATTGCTTTTTTACACGGGATCTATCGGATATAGCCCATACTTTTAGCACAAAAACATGTGTTTTTTTTGGTTTTTGCTGAAATATTTTATCTGCTAGACCACATTATTAGGGTAAAATAAATTAAAATAAAGAGAACGCTGTTAGTCAAATAAGAATGCTAAGCTTAGCGGGTATAGGTTTATGAGCGCATACTTGCATTTAATATTGCCTTATCTTTACTTACTTACTGATATAATAAATGCGAGTGTTTGTTGGTCTGTTTGGCTCTTTTATACGCAGCAACGAAACAAAATGTCGACGTAATTTTTAGCATTGAGAAGATTAAGAGCTGGAGAATGATATACTACTCTATATCATGGGAAAACAAACGGTTTCTGTTGGACCGTCGCCGGGGGCAAGTAATAGTAGGGTAATGTTAGAAGTAGGTGATAAATACAACGTGTAACAAAAAGGATCAACAATACTGAAGGGTATGTATGTACTCATCATTATGAACAACTTTTACTATAAGGCCAACCCTGAAATCGCGAAAAAAATATCAGCTGTTCCATACATTTTGTCCAAGATCAATAAACTTTTTGTTACATGTTGTAGAATTATGGATGCACAAAACAATAACATCCCATTGCTTTGGCATAGGCCTAGTTTCGAAGGGATTGGATTGACTCCATTGTTCCGACCCATTGCGGATTGGCAGATTAACTTTCACCATTAAATTTCTTCTCCGAACATGTGTTTTCCTTACGAGGTATTCCTTCTCCGATAGGCCAGAGGTATGATTTTTTTAAATCCTTACGTAAACTTCAATTCAAACAATTTTTTAATACAGACCCGAAACCAATATCAAGATTACGAGGTGCATCGTCTCCCAATAGGCTACTAGCAATATTTATAAAACGATTATAATTACTTTCTCCTTCAAGGGTAGGCCTATGTCCATCAGTAGGATGTTAAAGGCTGGTTGATGCAGTTTGTGATAATTACTGGTTAAGATAGAATCCCCTGGGGCAGGCCGTGATGTGGAAGTGTCGTTCTTCCAGCGTGACAACGTGGAGGTAGAGCAGATCGCCGCACATCTTCCGCGGCCCGGGGGGCGGGTTCCAGCCCGAGGTGGTCAGCACCTGGAGTGCAAGTAAACATTACTTACACTTGGAGACGCGTGTTTTGGAACTGAGAGACGAGAAAGTTAGAACTGCCATGCACATATTGAAGTTACGTGTGGAAGTTCGATTTGATTGAATCGAATCGATGCGGAACCATGAGTAAATGTGAGCAATCTTACTGCGGTATTTAGGATAACTATACAATAGATATGTGCTCAATCTCAATATATCTCAAAGCTCAATATATTATAATGTTGTGTGTATATGTCATTAAATGCTGTGGAACTCCCGCGCCCGCTGTTCGATTTAATCAAAGCGAATTGTAGCGAAACCTTGAGTAAATAATTGTGAGCAATCTTTCTGCAGTAGTTACAATAACTATGTTCAACCTCAATATACAAAGTTGTAATTTTCACCAAACGCGTAGCTAACGCCAGATGAAGCGACTTATTTTAGTGACATAAAAAAACGCCAAATCCATACTGAACTTTGAATCAATAAAACTGCTAAGGTCAAATCAATTTCACAGAAAAACTAATACCTGCCTTCGTTATTACAAATAAACACATTATAGTATAATTATAAACCGTTCAAGGATTCTCTATTTGAAGACTGAGATAGTTTATAATTTAGGCTGCAACACAAACGGAGGAAAGTTACCTTTAGACATTGGGGAGCTTTGTTCTCCTTTGTTAGTCCAGGGTGTAAAGCCAGTAGGGGGCGCTCTGTGCTATTAGGCATAATGTAGTCCGGTGGTGTGCAGTCCACACTTTCTGGACGGGATTTCTTCTTTTCTGTAAATATTTGAGACGTAGCTTTTAAACGAGACCATGACAAGTAAATAGAAGTAATTATTGGTGTTAATCGACAAAGGTTATTGAAATAGGATAGTAGAGCGTTGGTACAAGTAAAGAACACCATAGCTTAATTTAAAAAGCAGTATATTATGCTTGAATTCGGCACAAACTTACCTAAAATATCGCCCTGTGTAATGACATTGAGAAAGGCAAGAGAACTGCACTCCTGGCCTGCATACGCATCTGTGTAATCGATAGATTTGAGGAGATCTCGGACGTGGCGCACGTGAATTCTCGCCTCACGCATCGTATACGGCTCTTCGACTACCTAAAAAGTAACATAGGTTACATAGGTACACATAATCCAAACACGTTTAAACGGTCAATACTAAAATTCACATGATTTTAGTAGACTGATTTACCTTGATAACAGACCCTTCTTTCAGTCCTTCAATATTCTTCAACTCGGCAAAATTGTCCAGAGTAACACCGTCCAATTGCAATGAAAAACAAGTTCTGTGGCAAGTGTCCTCGCGATCCATTAGCACTTGGTGTATTTCCTGCACTAACTCCATACTAGACACCTAACGACAAAAACAAAATGAACTGTAACTCAATTATTCATGATAATGCTAATTTTGAACTCGTAATGTACATTTTAATTGTTTACCTGGATGTCTAGCGGCTCCGCTCCAGGGCTCACGATCTTGACAGTGAAACCCATGTCTTGTATAAACACAACTTCGGCATCTCTTTTCTTGTCATCGCCGTCTTCACTTGGCGACGATTCTCTGTCCTTTTCTCCGTTTACAATCTTACTGTCACCGTTCAGTTTATCGGACACTTTATCCGATATATCAATACTAGTGACTGTGTCACCAGCTTCTTTGCTATCATCTGTACTTTTCGTTTTAGAAGAGTGCTTATTTTTTTCTGTATCACTGTCAGTTGCTTTGGTTTTCTTTTCTTTCTTTTTTTCCTTGACCTGCTTACCCTCAGATTTATTAGAGCAGACGTTTGGTGTGACAACCGTTTGTTCTTCATCAGACTTGCTCGATTTTGTGACGTCAGAATCACAGCTGATTCCATTAGAAACTACTTTAGCGCTATCACTACTACTAATATCACAATCTATTTCTTTTATTGGATCTCCATTGACGATGGTCTCGTTGGAAGTCTCTGAGCCATTCAGTATTAGTTCTTTGGTTGCTATATTCCTACCATTATCGGTTGTTAATTGTGATGACTTTTCTTCATCGGATTGTATTTTCGGGATTTCTGCAAAGAGCACAAGCGTATTTATGATTTTTAGAGCTAAGAAAACGTTGATATAGAGCTACACATGTGTCGCTAAGCAGGGAAAACCAGCAAAGAAAAAGGAGACTTATGCCTTAGTCGTAGGTCATGTAGTCTGCGGAATGAGTTGTTAATGATGAGAATAACCTGTGTTTGGTGGGAAGGGTGCAGGCGTATTGTTTCCTTGCGGGGAAAGGGGTTTCTTCGCGGCAGCTGCGTACGAGACCCTGGGCGTCGCGCCACCGCCCTCGTCATCCGCGCGCCCATTTGGTGTGCTCGCATGGCCGTTGCTCACGCTCGTGGATTTTACACTAATCACTTTTTTCATTTTTGTTGGCTTCTCTTGTTTTTCTGCTGAAACAATAATAAGCACTTGTTTATTGAATACTTTTTTATCTGTTAACAGAGCAATATCTGTTTTAAACTATCATGGTTGTTCATTACAGTTCAATCATTAATTACGGAATATTTACCCTGATTATGTTGTGAATCGTGGTTTCGATAAAACACGGGACACGATAAATAATATCCCGTAAATATCATGGAACTGTAAAGTATTATCTTACTTTGCTGAGAGATGTGCTAAAAATAAGTTCGGTTTAGAGATAGAATGGAGAGTGAATCTTAACGTAAAGTAAAGTTACAAAATAAATAAAAAAATTATAATAAATAAATAACTTAATATTAGAAAATATTCAGTTTCAGAGAACAGTCTTCGCCTTAGAAATAAATTATTAAATCTTACTACTTATTAAAGTGGAAGCTATAACAATAATAATTATGTATTAACAAAAGTAAATATTAACCTAGAACATTATTTAATTTCATGAAGGAGAAAATTATGATAATCGGTGTATTATCGAAAAGTTAATGGATTGTAAACAAACCAGAAGCAATGATGGTGAAACGATTGTTCTGACATCCAATCAAGAAATATAAATAAAATTATATGACGTTGTTATTGTGCAAGTTTGAAGTCTAAAGTCCTAAATTGTATAATCTTAATACTGGTATTTGGCAGATTGTAAATAAAGATAAAAAGTTTACTTCATAAAAATAAATATACCCAGATAATATTAATTTTATAAAGGACTAGCGACCCGGTTCGGCTTTGCACTGCTACCAAACTTCACATAGGATCACCCGCTGGGCTAATTTGAAGATTGCTTGAAAATTCCATCAAAATCATTCCTACCTTTTTGGAATCCATAGGGACCATACATACACACATCGATATTTATATATGTTATACTCTGTAAGATAACTCGAGAACCACATAAAATGTTAACTTGATAAACAAATCGGACGTGCGGCCGCAAACCCAAAATAAAATACGGGGTCAATATGAAAATCGGGCATTGCCCTATCGCCATTGTAGACAGTATAGGTATTATAGATGTTTGGCCAATGGTACAAAATAGAAATGCTCCAATTCGCTCAACAAAATTAAATTAAGGAGTATTCGATGATGGATAAAACTTGGGGTACAATTGAATACGAAATTACGAACACACACTCTTTGAATCTACCCTTACCCTTTTGTAGCCTATTTAGGAGAAAGCTCAACTTCTAATCGCGAGGTCGCGTGTTCAAATCCCGGGCTCGTACTCATGAGCTCACATACATAACATTGCACTTACTCAGTATCTATAGCAGAATTTTACGAGACAGATTTTGTCGATTTGACAGCGTTTCTTGACTCTCACTCCGTCACTATCTCATTTAACGTCATTTTACGCGGTTTTAGTCGGTAGTTTAAGGCCTAGAACCGACTGAAGGCCGAAAGCGTCGTAGACACAGTTGTGATAGTAAATATGGACAAAGTATTAGTTTGATTGTGTTCCCTGTCTGCATGGTAGTTACCGGCCTAGTTACAGCCGTCGGACGCAAGTCTCGTCCCGTGACGGGCGCCCGCGCACGTGGTCTGCGCTGGCGCACAGCCAACAATCTCCAGCGTAGAGTCAATAATAGACGGCAACGGGATGCCGCCAACAATAGACGCCATCGACAACGCTCAGCCCTGCGACCAGCAGCGGGAGTGCAATGTGCAGTTTACAATACTACCAAGTTACAATAGTCATCTGTGCATGTAGCCAAACGAGGGAATTAAAATTTTCAACAGAAAGCTATCAGTTTTGTAAGTTATTATCAGAAAATACGCAAGCAAAGCTTGAGCACTTTGAAGTTGTGGTTTTGTTCAGAAAATACGTTAGCAACTAACTGCTATAACACTAACTCTACAGACAAGATGGTTGCATTATATCGTTGTTCTAATGCTAGGGCTTCACCTGCTTGTAATGGCATTATTTAGCGCGGTATTTGATACAGTACGCAGATATATCCGGGCGTTAACGCGCTAATAGACTAGTGGCATTATTAACATCGTTAGCCGTAAGGCGATATTCAAAGTAAACTGGTTGTGTGGCCGCCCATGTAGCGCATTGTTTAGTGCATCATTATTGCATGTTAATTATTCCGATAATTGGACGTATAGCGTCACGCAGGTGATGCCCTAGGATAAAAGTTACAACAAATACCAAACTTATAGGTACTAGTACTAGGGCTAAAATTATAATTAAACAAAAATAGCAAATATTTTGAATAATATGGTATGTGTGTGTAACGAATTAAATATCAATATAGCATTTTTTTTGATGCTGTGAAGTGACAAGAGGAGCGAGACGATCGCCTAGAGGTAAGCATCACGCTGCCATTACAATAGCAGTGCCAGAATTGTGAACTTGCAAACAAAATCTTGCGCTGCACTGCGCAGCGCTCGTCACCCTGAGGATATTAGATGTAAAATCTCTTCATGCCCACTAATTTCACTGGTAACATTGTCCTTCAAACCGAAACACAGTAATGCTTGCGCACTACTGCTTGACTGTTGAATAACTGGTGTGGTACTACCCCAGGCGGACTCTACAGTGTAGAGCCCTAACAATACAGGCTAGTTTGCTCTATATCAGTCTTTCTCAAAGTGGGCGTTAATGCCCTCTTTTGGGCGCTGGATGCCTAGAGGGCAAAAGCCCAGAGCCAAAGCCTAGAAGCAAAGCAAAGCTGGGGTAAGGGGCCCAGAAAAAATACTCTTATAATATTATAAAGATGCGTTTTAAATGCTCTCACTGATTAAAAAAACTCGTTTAGAATGTAAGTTTAAACTCCAGAACAAACTGATATAGCACACTATAATTAAATGAACTAAATTAATGAATATCATTGTGGTTTTTAACATGAGATAAAGTAAAAAAAATGGGGGGCACTGAAAAATACATTATTCTCTAAATGGGCGGTAGACGAAATAAGTTTGAGAACCTCTGCTCTATAGCAAAGAGATTATCATATTTTTCACAATGAATATCGCGCACGCCTATTTCAAAGTGATAATAATAGATAAGTTACAACTGAATGGCAATATTTTAAAATTTATTATGTAATAATATACTCCAAATTGTCAACGTATTTCTCTCAAGTAATCAACCTAACGAGTATGTGCTAAGATGGAGAAACGAAGCTTGTCCCATTTTAATGTTATCTTGACACAGTTATAGCTGAGATAAGAGAAATGTACATAATACTGGCATTGTGGAGATAAACTCTAGCAAGACAATCTAACCGATAGGATAAACTGGGACCTTTTAAAATTATTACGCATAGATATGCTTTTATAATCCGAACAACAACCTTGTTTCCTGTTTCAAAAGCAGAAAATCAAATGTTTTCCCTACATGCCTGAGAAGATTATGTTTTATCACCAAAATGATGTTATCTTCTTTGGCTTTATAAACATGATAAGATACAGGCGCCTGTGACTGGAAGATAAGCGTGAAATCAGAGTTTTTGAACAGCCGTTGACACAATTTCCAAGCGCCATGCACTGTCTTACTAAAAGAAAAAACACATAGTAGGTTTACAGCTACATTTTCACTTACAAGAAAATGTACAACAAGCAAATGAATTCCAAGTTTTCCAATATTAGTTTGCTCGTTAGATGTGTTATAAGTGACAATCAAAAGCGATAGCTCATTCAGAATAAAAAAATTAAAAAAAAAAACAAATCAATTTTTAAAATCATATGTAAACCAATAGCATACTGTAAAGCGTCATAGACGCATGTCTAGTCTATGATACTAGTAATCAGTCGCAGGCCAGAGTTCAAGAGAGGGGACGAGGTCCTTACGCGTCACCTGCGTCACAATGTGTATGGACTATTAATCATCTAGTTTAGAATCTCCTGCAAGGCAATAAAAAGACGTATGCGATGTAATCTCAATAACAATTGCATTTAGCCGCGTCCTACGGGTCAGGGTTGCTAAATCTTTAGACAGTCTAGTCCTAGAAACAAGGCAATAGATATTGCAATGATATTGTCGAGCTACTCGATTATAATATAATATGGTTATATATATTTTCAGTATTACGTACGTGTAGACGTAAGCCATGTCAAGTTTCGTAATTCAGTATCTTCACTTGTCCTACCAATACGTTTGCACTACTACTTATGAACGTGGTCATTTATTTGTTAGTCGTTATAGCATTGACGTCAAGATCAAGACGAATGATCGTAGGTATACGTTGATTTTCAATTCAGATAAACATCGCTTTTGTAACTACGGGAGCTCCACCAGCAGCTACTGAATCGATCAATGAATGTATTATGCAAACTAAAATAAGTCAGCGCCGGCGACGCACGGACGCTGAATATTTAACCTTTAACTCACAGATTATTGTGCTATTTACCCTGTTGGCTATTATGATGCCTTAGTATTTTCTAAATGTTTGGTAGGAAGTAGAGAGCAGAGGTGTAGTGTTCGTTGAGGTAATCTGACTAAACTGATTAAGCATGCCTAGAAAGAGGCTATTGGTGTGGAACCCCATACAGCTCAGTTGCATGTTCACGTCATTTTCTCTAAGCACCCGAAAAAAATTTTAAAATGGGTCTTATTCTATGAAACACGGTTGAACCAAGTACCATTAGCTATTCGACAAATTTAGATATCGTCTTCGTGCTACCACCTTGCATTGTTTACATAAAGCTAGTTTACCTTTGTATATACATTTTTGGACCCTTGGACCCAATGTCTGTTCCCCCTGCATCAGCCACCCGGAGTCCGTTGAATTTTCCTCACAGTGATTTCTTTCATCGTAAAGCTAGTGGTATGATTCAAATTCGTTACGTAAATTCCGAAGAATTTATTCGTATGGTTCTGGGACCGAACCCGACTTTACAATTTCGAGCAGGGTTTCGAGGCGCGTTTACTCAATATCAACGGCTACGTAGTACTATTATTTCTTCTGTGCCACGCTTCAATCAAGGATTGATCGAAGGTGCCACGGCTTAGAATATCTCTCCCAATCAAGGATTATCTACATTCAATGTACTACTTGTGATATTAGCTGCTACCCGTGGCAACAATCCCACAAGTACCATTTCTTCTTCCGAGAAATAAAGTAGCCTGTCACTCTCCCCCCTTGATCTATGCCTATGTCAATGATTATCATCTGGAAAAAGTATCGCTAGAATCGTTACTCCAATGCTAAAAAAAAATTAAGTCACAAATCATGTCTATCTTTTCCCCCTTGATGCTTATACAAGCCAATAAACAAATTTTCACTGATTTGGTGGTAGGTTCCCGTTTAACCACGGTTACAATATACCAACTAATCAGCACAGATATAAATAATACGCTTTCTTTTTTTTTTAATGCAACCGACAACAACTTCGAATACCAGGATGACATCTTCATATTTTCTAGTAATTTTGTTTTAATAACCAAACCACTGAACCGATTTCGATAAGATAGAAAAATACGCTATTAAAAGAAAACAACCGACTTCAATTTCGACTACCTCGATGACTTCTTTATATTTTCCATAAATTTTGATTAATTCCAGTAAACTGAAACGATTTCGACAAAATGTACTATATGGGACCACCTCTGAAGTATTACCTAACAAACAAAAAAAAATTCATCAAAACCAGTTCATAATTGGCGGAGTAATCGCGTAAAATATATACAAAAAAAAAACATTGTCGAATTGAGAAAACTGCTTTTTTGAAGTCTGTTGAAAAGAAGCCGTGGCAGCCTAATCGGGACACCGCTCGACTTCAAATCGTGAGGTCGCGAGTCCAAAAACCGGGCCCTTGCGAATGAGCTCTTTCGAGTATATTTTCATACCACTAGCTTCACATAAAGGAAAACAGTGAGGAAACTGCATACGATGTCGCTACGTCCTACGTACGTACGATATTCAATGGTTTATGTGAATTCAACAACATGAGGCTGGGCCAGCGTGGTGGACATGGACCAACGTGGTGGACATGGGCTAACGTGGTGGACATGGTCCAACCGCTCTTCGAGGGCAGGCGTAAGACCAGCAGTGGACTATTAAAAAGGCTGATTATGCTTATGCTACACAAACATAACACTTGGTACCTTAAAAAATATGTTAGGCGTGAGTTGATATAATACAATACTGTGTGTTAGGTATGTGTTCTTCAACTAACATAAAATTACACACATTCAACATATTATGAATGTGTTATTTTATGTTTCCTTTTATACGTTTACAAACTATACTCACCATTTAAGCACCTGTTTAGTTTTAGATAATTTTTCAAACGCAAGATAATTTCGAAAAGCTTCACACACTTACAGAAAACTTTCTTAGTTTGTTCTAAAATAGACATAAAAACAGTAAGTAATTATAATTATTATATATTTTTGTCTGCAAAACTTTTTCAACCCATTACAATTTTGCTCTGCAATTTTGACATACATTTACAAACTATTTGATAACTTTGACATGACATTCATACGAAATAACCGACAATTTTCAAAAAGGTTCTTCAGAAAGCCGGAGTTGTAAGTATTGATGAAAGAGAGCTACTTCTAAATAAATTAAGTAAGGTATTTTATGTTTCTGTAAGGTACGGCGTTGTCACAAAATTTCCCCCACTTGTACACAGGGCGAATTCCACAACACATATTATCGAATGCCCGAGTTTAATGATCGATTACATATTACATACCAAAAAAGTCATATACCTACTCCTAACTCTATCTTCAGTTCCCATACCAACATGTCATATCACTGAAATTCTACGTGCTTGGCTAATGTGGACACAGTGATAAATGTAAAAATAAGTTCAGGTTGACTCTGATGGCATAGCTCGGAACTGACACCAAAAGCTTGAATGGAATGATTCCATTGGTGGCCGTAACCCGATATATGGTTTTGATATTATTCGGAACCATGTTTTTCGTTGTCGCCGCTAGCGAGAGTAATTTAATATTTGATTCAACATAAAAGAGTAAGCGAGTAATATTGTACAATGTTTTTGAGTGACCCGATGTTCCAGTTCCATTTCATGACAACGCGGTACTTCCGGCTATTCTAAATTAGAATCAACAGAGTCCCGCGGTGGTAACTTCAACACATAAGTATAGGCAGACTAAAACTCAACACCATCAATTTGTGCAGCAACTGTGAGTAAATGCATATAATTGACGTAATTAAAATGCCCGGTTTATAATGAGTGACAAAGAGTGAAGAGATCCTTTACAATATATCAACAACTCGCACGGAACTACAAAATGACGATATATAAACGAGATTCAAGGATTACTGTATTATAATTTAAGTTCAAAATGACGATAAAGAATATAAAGCAGCTGCTAGATATAAATTCTCAACATATACCTATAGGTATACAAAAACATATTAAAATAGATTTTTTTACGTAGATGTCAAGATAAAGTGCTCACATTTTGAAAATAAACCAAAAATAAATAGTACCGAACGACTTCAAAGGTACGCGAGTCCACGTGGAGGACTTTAAATGGCGACCAACGCAACTAAGATATTTGATTAAATAAGGAAACTGAAAGAAACCTATAGGTGGCTGCCGCTCCTGTTTAGAAAATACGATAGTAGCTCCTTTACTGGACTCTTCTGATAAATTGGTCTTAGTGGAATTTAAGTTCGAAACGCAGGTTTTTTACAGTAACCAGGTAACGTGTTTGTTCAAATTGGATGCTCACGGCGCGGTGCGCGACTCTGGGACAACAAATTCCGTAACTGACACAAATTCTGATCGATTGTTCGCTTGAAAACGTGGCGAACATCCAAAAGAGAAATTGCTTTGGCGAGAGCGAGATTTAGTTGAAATTCAGTTTAACTGACATTAATTCAAACGTAAACCTTCGTTACAGTTTTATAAAACCAGGTTAAATATGAGAATTAGATATTTTGTAAATTTATAGAGAAGGGCCCGGTGCTCAAAGTCCAATGCCCTTATCAATCTCTCTACAGAAATCACATCATGAGAACGTTATCGCCTAATGTATACACGACACCTACTGATAATCATGAATCGTTCAAAGACCTGCGAATGACAAGGTGGAAAATTCGATCTTCTTATTTAGGCCTCGTAGTTTACTAGGATATTTTAGACACATAGTATGCTAAATCACTCATAATCAAAGCAGGGTATCTGAGAAATAAATATTTTACCTTGTGACTGACGACACCGAAAATTTTATTTGAAAATTTACTGAGATTAAACAAACTGATTAATATCAGGACCAGTCCTCAGACGTTGCACAACACGTATTATAACCGACAAATGAAAGATAAACACGGGTACTGTAGGTGTATTTCAATATTTGCCGTGGAAGGTATTGAAGACGTTGCTGGAAGTCATTTTATGGATGCATAACATGCACATAATTGAAGTAGGTACAGCCAAACTCAAGGGTAAAAGCACGAATAAAAAACGAATGATAAATAATTATATGCCTACTTCGTTTGTTGAGCAAAAAACATGGAATGAATTTTAATACGTTCTTGATTCTAATTTGCCCCCCGGAGTGAGTGATCTACAAATTATTACACAACACATGATATGCACGTGTCCTATTCCCTTTTCAACATGTCACTCAATGTCGTTAGACCCATCAGGAGTTAAAAAAATCTTTCACGCATCGATGCGAACCGGGACGTGCCATTTGTTAGTCTTCAAAATTCAAAGACGAAAAAACACATTCTCTACAATAGTGTAGGTAAGACAATATAGGGAATTATCGCTAAGATAATCATAGTATTTCAAATTGAATTATTAAAAGTCATTTAATTCATTGATGCGCAAGTTAGTACGCCATAATAATGGGTTGGTACTGAACCAACCCATAATTATGGCAAACTGTAGCACTAGCAAGCATGATGTATCCGAAAGGTACGCTGATTGATCAATATCTGCGTATTCGTTACAATACAATCTATGGTATTGAATATCAATCGACTCGAATGCCAAACGACGACGCAACGTAGGACAACAAAGTTTATATTGAAGCGAACTGCCAAAAATACCACAATATGAATAATATTAAGCCTACTATACCTAGTATTATATTATCTGTGGTAATACATTGGGCGCAACTAAATAAATTAGGTCTCTAGGTTTAAGATACAATCCTAGATAATGAAGAGACAAATAGATATAATACCATAGAGGTAAGTTCATACCTCTATGTATAATACTTAGTCTTGGACCTACAACATTACATAGTGGAGTAATATTACTTCCCCGTTTCTATGGAAAAGTGACCGGCTGAGTTATTATAATTTCGAGGGCATAGTTGATTAACATTGTGAGCACTTTTACACTTGTTTAAGTATTACAATAACAAGACAATGTGATAGGAGTGGCATGCGCAGTAGATATATAATATATACGAGGTGAATACACGATAAACAAGACCAAAGACCCAGAGGGAAAGAGAATCTGACTTTTTATAATATAAAATATTTGCACTCCACAACAAAGTTTTGTCGTGAGTGGAGACTCTAAGACAACTGTATAATAATTATGCCTTTACAGGGGACAGGCCTACTCTAGAAGGGCGATTCAGCTAAAAATATCCAAGTAGTCCCGGTTTGAGTTAGCGCATTCACATACGCCATTAAATTTCTGCTAATGTCACTTGCAGGTTTTCTCACGACCTTTTCCTTTAGCCTTAAAGCCAGTGTTATATATTTTTTAAGTTTCGAATGCTTTCGAAGAATTCCTCAGATCGAACCAGCAACCACATGAATACATGGCGCGTCTTCTCCAAACTGGGCTTCGTCGACTATACATGACTTATGTTGGTAAATGAGGCAGTGTAGAGGTAGAATCACAGATACTTACAAAAGATTAAAATTTTGTATGGACTAAAAATTACGTTAAAGCAAAGATAATATATATATATATAATACTATACTAGTAGTTAAATGTAATTTTCAAATCATTATTCGTGATCTTAAGACCTTGTATACTCACGTACCTATAATTTTGCAAGTATTTTTTTTATTCAGACTGTAATTTTAATTTAACTACATACATATACTCGTCATTAGAAAAATCCTCGAAAAATAAAACTTTGTTGGATATAATTCTGGTTGATAAGTACGCGGTTCAAGGTGAGAAGTGCCGGCAATAAGTTTCCTACTCCGGTTCGGACAGCGATAGCCTAACGGATCTCGTTTTTGTTTCGAATCATTGGTTCGTATCACCGAGGTGGATTTGACCAGAAAGTGGCGGTAAATTACCAACCACGCTGATTGTTCGCCGTGTTATTAAGGTCGCTCTTTATTCGGGCTCCAAATCATTTGCTCCGGATCCGGTTTATTTCGAGCAATTTGAAGGACCTTTCGTCGCAGTTGTTTCGCTCTAGATATTCTAGGGACCTGTTTTATTGTCTTATAGCTCAGTTGGTAGTACATCTGTAAGGATCCTCACCAAGAACAAACATTTCTGTGCGAACATAGATGTTGGTATGTGTCTGGGTGTTGTATGTATTATAAGTATGTATACAAATTTACCAAAAAAAGTATATTATGAAACAGATTTCCCTCGCAATACAACGGGGGAACGCAGCTAGCCTAATGGGCACGTTTGGGCGAGGGGCAAATTTGACGTAATCTGTTCAGATTTAATAATATTTTGGTTCATATTTTAGTTTTAATATTGATATTCTAAGTAATACTTGTACATTTTAAAATCATAAATTAAAATTAATAAATATGTATACTATATATCAGTTATCTGGTTCCCACAGTAAAGGCTATATTTATTTAATCTATATTTTTTCTATCTGCTCTACTGCTTCGCTGGCGCAGCGGACTCGAAGTGGGTCTTATAACCAAACCACATCACACAGACAAATATCGCAATCACAACTAAGACACAAAGTAAGTTCAGTTTAACATGTATGGGAGTGGCCGTATGTTATTTCTTTCGACTAATGCCGAAGCCACACATTGGCTATTTTGCCGAATAAAAAGGGATGCACGTATACAGGCTACATAGATGCGTCCCTTTTTATTCGGCAAATATAGCCAAAGTGTGGCCTCAGCATACGCCGTATGGTAATAAACCTATGGAAACAAATGGCAATGTGTGTATGCAATGTAACTTTATATGAAAGTGCGCCTTTATCGAGAATTTACAAATATATTTGATCCCTACTCAATCAACGATCAAACTCGAAATATTTTTTACTTATTGAACAATTCAAGGCAACATTCTAACTACTCATAGGTGTATCTGTCTGTACTACAAATGCAATTTTATTCCTTAGTATTCTTTCTGTGCTAAGAATAAATCATAGGACGATGACCCTCGTATTTTGAGATATTCCGAAGAATACACATTCACTGCACACTGCAAGATTAGAATGAGAAATGCGAGTATATGTTTTCCTATATATATATATGTGTATATGTTTCCTAAGCTCACTTATTATAGTGAGCTAATGAATGATGGAACACAGCATGATAGTGATGAAATTGTGACGCAATACATGGTGTTAGTTTGAACACTGTTATTCTTCTAGAATATCATTGTACTCATCATTATGAACAACTTTTACTATGGGGCCAACCCTGAAATCACGAAAAAAAACAGCTGTTCCATACAAAAAGGTTCATCGATCTTGGACAAAATGTATTGAACAGCTGTTTTTTTTTCGTGATTTCAGGGTTGGCCCCATAGTAAAAGTTGTTCATAATGATGAGTACAATGATATCCTAGAAGAATAACGGTGTTCAAACTAACACCCGGTATATACATAGGAGTATTATTATCAGTCTATGAAATTCAGGAAGGATTTTTGTGTCAGTGAAAAATTTTAAGAAACAACATGTAACTTCTTCATAAAAAAACAACCGACTTCTAATTAATATGGGACCACCTCTGGAGTATACCATTTCAAATAAAAAAATAATTTTAAAAATCGGTCCATTAGATTTGATTAATGACAGAGAAATCGGTTAATAAAAAAAAAACGTACATACCGTCGAACATAGAACCTCCTCCTTTTTTGAAGTCGGTTAAAAAGACTACATCTCTACAGGTAGTAACAACCATTAAATTAATATTAATTGGTGCATTTAGACTGATGTAGAGTAAGCTCACAACATATTTTTTTTAATTTCTTCCTAGACACAAAACATCCATTATCTTAAACATCTTTTGCATATTTTAAAAATTATTAACCCGAAAATATTACGCCGCATTGGGCAGCTGGGCCGGCTGGTTTGAATGCAATTAGATACTCAAATAACAGAAATAACCTATTTTTAACCTATTATGTTTTATAATAACCTCAACAATAATTTTGTGTGCTAAATATGTCTCTTACATTGGATCATTGTTAGGTACTTAATGCTTTTAGAGAAATAAATTATCTTAAGCCCTATATGCATATGAAGTGTGCCACATTTGAGTATTTCTATGTTATTAATGAAAAGACAGTATAAAAATTAAGACGGTTGGCAGGACTTTAAACATATCATCTTAATTTCCAGAGTGGGACTCACTCTGGGAATCTCACAACTGGAGTTAAATGGTTTAAGATATCTAAATCATCATCATCATTTGCAGCTTATGCAGTCTACTGCTGAGGCTAAACTTCCTTACTCTTTTGCCAATGCCCTTCTCTTCTCCTTAGGTTTCAGCAGACTAAATACCACCATAGCATGTTCCGAAACTATGAATCACCTGAATCACAGCAAAACCTCATTTGGAATTGTCCTGTGAGAGCACACTCCTAAGTAGACATTGGTGTCGATTCTGTTGCACCGCTCACTTAACTAAACTTAATTTGACAGGACGAAACCTGTTGACATCCTTTTCTAACATATGGAAATGAAATGAGACGCGTATAATTTTAGTCCTGTCAGTTTAGTTTAGTCGCCAACTTGAAGATAACCATTTTGAAGAAGAATATTTGAACATGGAACATAATTTTTATAAGTGATGTGAGTAACCTCTTAATCTCGATAATGCTCTATTTGGACACAGTGAACATTGTTTGTCAACCCCTCTTTATGTGTAGTTTAAACAATTTTTTTTTAATACAATATGTTAATACATTCCCTGGTAGACATATTATAGATGACTGGCAATGATGTTGATTGTTGGCTATGGCTTCACATTTAGACATAACCAAGCTTGGGTTTTACTAAACAAAATATGTACATATTGTAGTATAAAGGTTGCCTGGAAGAAATCGCTTAAGGTGATAAGGCCGCCCCTTGTACTGCCAAATAATATAGCCTGATGTTGCCTGGTTGCAAGCATAGTAATCATTCAAAAAAAACCATTACATTTACCTTCTAATATCAATGTTTTTTGTAATCGAAAGGCTTTTTGATAAATTATGTATTATTCTTTTTAAAACAGTATTATTTTCATTAATTTCCATAATAATTATTTTATTCAGGAAGATATAATTCTTTAAAGACATAAATGCCTATCTTTCTGACATGGGCATTGATTTATTAGGTTTAAGTAAAATATGATAAGAACTAGTAATTAATTTATTATTATAAACTATTTAGAGATAAGTACTTCAAAGTACATAATAATAGGTTCTTTGAAATAGTGACATTCGTTTGATTTAGCATGAGGTACTTCTTTACAAGGTAATGTTAACTGTCGATGTAACATTGTAAGGAGCGAATGCTAAATCAAATGTATTTATTTTTAAGGGATATAAGTTGATAGACGCTTTACAACATTATCTTTCTATCACAACATAGTCTACTTTGCATGAGCTGTGAAAAACGATTACCTTAATAGACAGAGTACAGTAAGTATCATGACATTATGGGAAAAATTACCCATAAGGTATTAAAAATTATTTTATTTTGTGGAGGTCATTAGAGGACATATTCATGTTAATTAACTATTATATACCTACTCATGTATTTTATCAGATCATTTCTCATTGAATGAGTTTAGTTATATGTATGTTTGTACCATTGAGTATGAATTCAAAATGGATTTCTATGAATGTTCAAGTGGGCACTAGCATACATTATGATTGAATAAACATACATACTGAGTAGCAGTAGCCTCCCTTGAACCCTCGTTATGCCATAGTATACAGACCTACACATACAATTATGTATACTTATGTACAAAGGTAGACTCAAGTAATATGGGGAGGAGTTGTGTAATAATTTACGTACTACTGCATTGAAATAATATTATGTGCCGGAGCGGCATAAGTTACTAAGGAGGTCTCATTCAACTGCTTGCTTCTGATTATTATATCTTGGACCTCTTCAGCATAATATACTCAAATGAATGCAGACATAAGAGAAGCATTGAGAAAGAAGCAATAAATGATCACATGATTTTAATGGTCACATGACTTGAGTGCAGGCTGAGAGTAGCATGATAGATATTATTTAAAATTAAGAAATGGTAATGACTGAAAAACAGTTCTGCATCGTTACATAACTGAGGGCATGACCACTACAAGACTACAACTTACCCTTGCTAACATTATCGCCGCCACTTTTATCGTTGACACTATTTGCTGGACATTTTTTCACTTTCGGGGGCGCATTTTTCGTAGAGGTTTCACTCACTTCACTACCGAGAGCCATCACAACACGAGGAATCAATCCAATTCAGATTGACCGCGACGAACACGGCTCACACTCAGCTGAAAGAACACATGCGGTTGACATAAGGTTCAATTTCAACTGACAAAAATAGGAAGTTGCGTAAAGTCCTTTTGATTTGCAAGAACGTCTGACGTCTCTCTAGATTTTCCTGGTTTTGTGCCGACAAAATATTGCCGTATTATAAAAAGTACCAACATTGAACTTTGCTATGAGTATATCTACCATACTGATTTGTACAAATCCACTAATGATTTTTAACCGCGTTACATTTTGATGCCTCACTAAAACAGCAATGTAAAGTAAATGTAGAAAAATTTCCTTTTTACGGCATAGATATTTAGGGAAATTAACAGACAGAGAAATATACTTACCTGTTACCAACATAACATATAACGAAACGAAAGAAGTTTTGGCGGGAAAACGGAAAAATCATGTCGCTGCATTCTATAATTTTCTTAAACTTGTGTATTTTCGCGAATTAATGATTAAAAATGGTGGTGTTTTATTCATTGAGTGTTGAATTACATGCACGAGTGTGGGCAAGTGATATAATGTGGTGAAACATGTCTTTTTGTGTTGTTTTCAAAACTCCGTATAAGCTCATAGTAAAGTCGCCACAACTTTACTAGGGCATGACTTGGACTCGACTATGACTAATTTCGTGTGACTGACTGTGATATCATTACATATTTGACTTGATTTACATATAAATACTTGAAAAAATCATAAACTTGACACTGGCAGAATGCACAACGTGCGATGCCAAGAAATAAGAAAAAAAAAAAAAAAAAACGAAAGAAGTTTTGGCGGGAAAACGGAAAAATCATGTCGCTGCATTCTATAATTTTCTCAAACTTGTGTTTTTTCGCGAATTAATGATTTAAAATGGTGGTGTTTTATTCATTGAGTGTTGAATTACATGCACGAGTGTGGGTAAATGATATAATGTGGTAAATCATGTCTTTTCATGTTGTTTTCAAAACTCCGTAAAACCCCATAGTAAAGTCGTCATAACTTTACTAGGACATGACCAAAGAATACTGGACATGACTGTGACTTATTTCATGTGATTAACTGTGATATTATGACTTATATATTAGATTTGATACTATAAAAACTTTTAAAATCCATAAAACTTGGCCGTGGCTGAATGCACAAAGTGCAAAGCCAAAAACTAAGATAGAAAAAGAAAAAAACATAACGAAAATGACATAACTTGATGCTTGACACATGACACGAATGCTTTTTATAAGATTGGCAATGCATTCATAAAATCAGCCAGGGAGTATTGGCGGAAACGTGGAAAGTCAAGTTGCCGCACTTGAGTAATTTCGTGTGTGAATTGCATCTAAAAATCTAGATGTTTTATTTATGTACTGATTTACGCGCAAGAGTGTGGGCTAGTGATATAATACGATGAAAGACACAGTCAAGTCAACAAGTATTTTCGAGTCGTTTTCAAAACTACGAAGAAGCTTTTATTAAAGGTGCCTCGACTTTACTAGGACCTGACTGAACTTGACTTTGACTTAGAATCTTAGGACTAATCAAAAACCAAAATAACAAATCAAATACTTGACACTGGTAAATACACAAAGTACGACGCCATAATCAAAAGAAGAATTGTTTTGTCACTGAGTTGTCATTTGTCAGTCAGTCAGACATATGTCATGTCAGTTAACTGTCAGTGAATATTTTTGTTTTGTTTGTTTGTTTCACTGCAAAGCAGAAACTGCAAAATTATCATCAAATATTTTAACCCAAACGCAAGTTATTTTTTAGCTCATTAGCTAGTTCTATTAAAATTAAACACTACATAAATAGATAAGATTTATACTGGCGTCGGAAAACAACAGTAAGGTAACCTCTTGGTAATACCTTTTTTACATGTACAGACTATGATGCACGCAATTATTACTTACATAATTAACTTAAATTTCTGTTTAGAAGATGCTGGATGGGTGGTACTGTCGTTCCATAGCAAATATGCAGGCCAATGAGGCTGCCGGCGCTAGCGGGTCCGTGGCGTCTGAGCCACCCAGGCCTCATGCTTCACAGAAGGATTACTCTAGCGACAGCAGCAGTGAGCCTGATATCGAGCCTAACTATCGAGCACAATACTTATCACTGAAGAAAAAGCTCAAGTTTCTAATTTATGTAAGTAGGTATATTTAACAAGTTCACGTTTGTGGTTATGTATGACTTGTTCATTTCTCTTACCATAATGATCTATGGTAGCGATGGGTCAACTCGGTTTAGCAACTCGAGTTGAGGTTATTTCGACTCAACTCGAGTTTGCTTAGTTAGAGCTCGAGTAAACTCGAGTTGCATACGTGCGGAGGCTGGTGGGGCGGGCACTCGGCATTATTCGGGATAGCTCAGACTCGGGTTATTAATCAAAATTACCAATCACTGCGCACCGCACACGACGATAGTAAACTATGGTAAATGATAATAATAATATGATACATTTTATTGACTAATCATAATTGCCGTTGCAATTTTGTATTTTTTAAGTAAAAACCTACTACACGCAGTAGTAATATATTTTAAAACCTATCTTTTTATTCATTTATAAATGTGACTAATTAAATTTTTTATTTGATGCCTGCCATATAATTTGAAATCCTAACAAGCTAAAACAAAGGTAGCATACAAATAGCTAAACAAAGCTATTATGCTGCAGCTGTGACTTAGTGTGCCTGTCTGTTCTGTGTATATTTTTCAAATTGCATTATCCAAATCAAGTTGGCTGGAGAAAATCTTCTGCTCCTTCAAATGTCTTGCTCGTCTAGTCAACCTGAGTTGGAACTCGAGCTTATCTACTCGAACAATACCTTTAAGCTTAAACTGCAGAGTGAAGTGAACGAACGAAACGAAACCATACAGTTGTTTTCTTCGTCCAATCAACTCGAGTTGGAATTGGAACTTGAGTTGACTAGAGTTACGTATATTTCAATTTGGTTTGACTCGGTTTAGCAAAATCTCGAGTTCGCCCATCGCTAATCTATGGCCTCCCAAGTAACAAAGATGTCATATAACAAAATGATATAAAACTCTAAGTTATAAAAATATCATATAACCGTAAAAATCAGACTTCAGAGTCCTTTAAGAGTGTTAAGTTCGACTATTTGGTCGTTTTAATTTGTGTCATACCAAAACGTTATAGCTATGTTTATTCATTATGTAAAGGTACTGTCAATATGTCTATAAAGCATTGCTAAAAACTGATATCAACATTATTGTCAGGAAAATGAATGCTTTCAAGATGCCCTGCGTAACAGCCAGAAAAGACTCCTAAAAGTATCTAGAGACCGCAGTTTCTTGCTCGATAGACTGCTGCAATATGAAAAGCAAGAGAGTACTACTTCTGAAAGTGAAGATACTGAGTCCTCTGATGATACTGCAGAATATAACAGAGCAGAAGCTGTTAAAAGGTAATACCTATTTATTATAACCTTACTGTAGATCTGGGTTAGAGTTAAAAAAGTATTAAACAATGATTCATTATGTTTAATTTCCAGGAAAAAAGTGGATACTGCACAAAATAATGTGTCAACACCAGCGGCAAACAAAAACACTAATGCTGTTAAGAGGAAACGAGCTGTTGTACCAAAGAAAGCACAAAATACAGGTCAATTATTGGTGAGTGTCCTGTTGAAGTACCTAGGTTAACAGTACATCTGGTTACTTGTTCTCATATAATAGGGTAGATGACTGATGTTTATATCGTTGAAACCAATAGCTTTGATGAAGAGTTTAAGTAAATATAGAATGTATAAAAAAAAATTTTTTTATCGGTTAATAATGTTCTGATATATGAGCGTTTAAAGTTTTTGTTAGAGACAACTCTGTCCCTTTCCCACGAAACAAAAAATTACGTCACGCCTTACTTGTCAGAATATAATTTATATGGCATACAGAGAAGTGACGTCACGATTTGCTGTTTCGCCTCTCTGTCTAGTATGATATTAAAATGCTTATAAGTTGCTTATTTTTAAAAAGATTTTCATTTTCTTTTCATTAATCAGCTATATTTATGAGCCACATTTTAATAGGACAATAAAAAAAACCAGTCATCTAGCCTATTGTTCGTAAATGTTATTATTACAAAATAAACAATAACACAATTTTAACATCATAAGAGGCACTTGATTTTGGGCCACCCAAAATCTGGTATTTTGGGAGTAA
The DNA here is from genome assembly GCA_905404285.2 of Erannis defoliaria. Lineage (NCBI taxonomy): Eukaryota > Metazoa > Arthropoda > Insecta > Lepidoptera > Geometridae > Erannis > Erannis defoliaria. The sequence goes on along the minus strand of FR990080.1, from coordinate 10,810,810 downwards.
ATAATACTTTGATCTTCTCAGCAGTAACGGCTATTTTTATTTCTTAATATTTTGATGAATAAATCTATCTATCTATCTATTTATTTTGATCTTTAAAAAAACTGTCTTTGAATCAGTTGCTGTCCAAACCATATTATTGGAACTGGTTCAAAATCTGCGGATACAAAGAGAATATTTATATAAATTGTTAGATGATAGATTAGTTGTAAGTTGTTCTATATTTCTGGTTGTTATATATAATTACTTATTAATATTATAATAAATAAATATTAATATAATATTAAATAATACTTATAAGTTGTATTGTCTTGTATTGTTTCGACACTATTCTTTCTATGTTATGCTATGACAGTGTGATGATGAGTATGAAAAATCATATGCAGGTTCAAGTCCTGCCAAACGTCTTAATTTTTCATACTGGTAACATACTGACATGTCATTGACACTTACCAAATAAATAAATATGAATATAATCGTATAAGAGTATGAAACAAAGTTAGTGAATTATGAAAAGATCACCTGAAGATCTTTCTCTGCAGTCTACTCAATGAAAAAAGAATAATGCAAATTGGCATAAACTGATTTCTTCCACAGTAATCAGTTAAAACACAAGAAAATATATAAATTATAAATTGACGAATTTTTAAAAGATACGAACTAATGATTGTTTTTTTATTTTTTATTTTTTTATTTACGAAGCGTTATTAATTTATTATTACTAGTATTATTGACACAATTTATTATTAATTTATGACGAACCTCCTAAAATACCTCTATTTAATAGGCATCTTATTGTTAAATGAAGTCGTCTTCCTCTCTTCTACTATTGCTGCGCCCGACAGGGTCCATATGAAACTTCTTTTTGACAATATCTGTGTACACTATGGAAGCAATAAATATCTGAATCTGAATCTGAAATATATATGAAATTGAGAACCTTACTTGTTTTTTTTTACTAATTTGCAGCACCAAGCTGGTGGGTCAATGATATCCAAAGTATCACCCGCCCTTGGATTTGGACTGTCCACTGATGGGCACATGACTCCAGAAGAAGTGGAGCGCCACTTGCAGTCCCGACAGTCCTACTTAGAGCTCCTGCCGGAACGTGCACCTCCCACTGTACCTACAGAAATGTTCAGCAATGACCCTTCACTGGACAGGTGATACATTTTTGACTAAAAACATAATGACTAGCTGTGGGTGCAAAATGAAATTGGAGCTGATGCTAATATCTTGTCCTTGCTATCACGCATATACATATAAATATATATATATATGTGTGTGTGTATACATATACTGTTAATGTATCCGGGATTTTAAGTAGTTAAGTCTATTCTTCTGCCAAAAATAATGTTGATTCATACATTTTATAGTAATATGTATTTGTATATACACACAGTAAAGAAAGACAATAAAATTGTAAGTGTAATAAATGTATGATTATAATCTTTTATATATTTTTATAAGCAGTGTGTGCATGCTATGCTTCTGACAATACAACCCTAAATACCCAATTTAAGAGCAAATTTTGCTTTTAAAATTTAAAGTGAGGTTTATACCATTTTCTAACTAGATGCACCTCTTTGACATGTCACAGGGCAAAAATCAATATGGTATTAATAATTGTCAAGATGTAATGAATACCTTAATAAAATGTACTAAAATCTTTTTTTCTCTTTACAGTGAATCAAATGATGTGTTGGAAAATTCACCTAATGTTGAAGAATGGTTTGATTAGTTTTATTTTAAGTGTGAGTACCTGAATAGTATTCATTAGTTCTAAGTTAAGAATATACATACATACATACCTAATAAAGCATTACACAAAATTACTTGTTTCAATATTATTCACCTTGAAATTAAACCAAAATTGTAATGTGTTGGATAAATATTTTATTAAAGACAGTTACAATGTTGCTTTGAAGCCTAAGAACAAACATTTATACCTATTGCTGAACCACACTCTGCAATATTTTTACATAAGTAATTATGTTAACAATATGCATACATACATATGAAGTGTACATTACATTGATGAAGCATGTATACTTTATCCAAATATCATATACAATAGTGTTATGAACCCCATTCTTAACAAGAATATATTTTATATATTTTTGAAGAGTTATATATTAATTTATTACTATTATAACTACCATGCAAAAAAACTTTAGCATGCTCTACTGATATAACATTGTATGTTCGTATTTCTAAATTACCTAATTTCTCTAAACAAAATTTGCAACATATTATTATATGAAAAATAAATCATCTAAGGATGTGAGATTCCCATAAACAAAGAGCACACATCAACTTCAACTCATCTTCAAAAAATAAAATTAATTAGTACATAGACATATTATGTTATTAAAATGAGAACTTTCAATAACTCGCAAGAGCATTGCCTTTTAAGAAAACAGGCATACATTGCCTTTTACGACATTTAAAAATATTCTCACTGTTGTAAAACCTTACATTTTACCAAAAAAGATAATGTACACAGGAATGTCTGTGAATACGCAACATCAATAATATAAAAAAACAGCATTAATATTTTGTACCAATCTCATAATCCAATAAATCTCATCTTGATTGAGTGTAAAATGTAGTTGCGAGCCATTTGATGGTGATAAAATAGGTACAAATGATTCTAATAAATACTGACTCAGAACAGACAATTTACAAATTGTGCTATACATATTTTCAACCCACAGACCAAATAAAATAACATTGGAAATTCTAATCCTAGAAGTTGGATTTAAAGATACTGCAGTAAATGTTAACAATCTTACTTAGCATATCATAAATGTAGTTAGGTACGCTATATCAGTAATGTTGTTGTGAAAGCACTTATATTCAATTTGTAGTTTCAGTACTGCGTAAATGAAAGTAACAGTATTTTTTTAATATCTATGCAGCCTACTGTCCCTAATATGTATGTATACTCAGTATAACAGTACAGAAATGTGTCAATAATATTCATTTCTGTACTGTTAATGTTTCTGTAACTAATGTTAGATTCAAAATTACATCCTAACACAATCATTTCATTGAATTCCATACTGCCAGATACAACACATAGTTATGAGTCAACGAATTTTGATACGTGAAGATGATAACAGCCAAATCCTTACATACTTTGGTATATTATACTAAATTTTACTGATAAATTACACTTGAATAACAAGAGATACAAGTACAGTTATTTCGTAAACATAACTTATTGCATTGCTTGAATAAAAAGCTAATATGTTCTGTTTTTATCAATTAATTTGTAAAATAAACAGCAAAATGTGTATGGTTTCCATGTATTCTATATATACAAATAAAGCAATATTTTTGGTACATTTCGGCTATACCATTTTATTAAAGTTATTATTTAATTTACAATAGCAAACACATACTTACTATCTGTAACTATATTCTGGAAACATGCCTTTAATTTCATCTAAAATAACTACAAAAAATAAAATAATATACAATCATCTAATATCATTCAGATATTAACACAAGAATTCTTGTACCTACAATGTTTAACATGATGGACCAAGCAGATAAAAAATCAGTAGATATGGAATTTATACACATTTTTGTCTTTTATATCAATTTAGTTTCATATGGTATTAACCCCATATACTTAACTTAAACATTACTATATTTTCAAAATAAAACTATTACAAAAAAAGACAAACTGTAGAGACTTCATTACATTTTACCCAGAATTAGTGCAAAGTTCATAAGTGTTTGCCAAATATTTGTCAAAGTTGTAAATCATAATAGCAAGTCTACCAGTGACTGTAAACTTCTACTAAACTATAACATCAAATTTCTTTAACAGTAATGCTCAGTTACCATGGTCCTTGTAAACATACAAGAGTAGCCATTCAAAATTGGTCTGCTAACAAATCGCAAATTTCTTGAGAGACTGTTTCTTTACTTGACCTTACTGTCAGTCTAAACATTTGAGCTTGTCGGTTTGGTTCCAATCTCATGAGACACCCTACTTGCTGGACTCTGGTATGTACTATGCCAGCACAGACAAAGTTATCAGGATTCGGATCAATACCATCTAACAGTTGCATGCCAAAACCAGCTAATTTAGTACGCGCCGCTGCAATGTCGATGGCTCCTTGAGCTTTAAAGATTTTTTGTGCCCTTTGCTGCTCCCCGCCTAAGTTTTTCCATCTGGCGAAAAATGACTCACCATTCATTTCAGTTGGCTCAAAGAACTTGTTCAGAGTAAGCGGTAGTTTCATGGTTATTTTCTGAGGTACATTATTATAAACAAATGAGACTGACATACTAGGAACATCTATAAAATCTTCAATACATTCTGCTGTAAGCATCTGTTGAATTTGTGCACCTGCTTCTAATACCGGCTCCATTGGCTTCATTTGCACATTCAGTTTATGTAGTTCAGTCCAATGCAATTCAGGATGGACATTTTGGATTGCAAATTGTGTTTTGTTTCCATAGAACAAGCCAATCCTCCCTAAATTTTGCCTATATTCACTCTTGACTCCAATCTGAATCAAATCATTTTCAAATAGTACCCCATTGTTTTTAAACAGGAACTTCTTGATGTTGTTTTGTTGAACTGTTGAAGGACTTATTTTAGGGGTTGTATAAAGATCTCCGAGAACATCAAGCAACCCATTACCAGTGGCAGGAGCTGCGGTGCCAGGTGGGGTGGAGAGACCGAGTAGGTCTGCACTAGAGCTATTTGTATTGTTTGTGGAGTTCATTACAGGTGCTGGCACTGAAGATGGTTGAGGACTCTTTGAATCCCTAACAGCACTATCATCAGGTATACGTCCAGGTTTCTTCTTTTTCAATACCGCAAGAATAGATGATTCTCTTTCTGGGAAAGCAGGCATCTCTTCCAATACAGTGGCTAAGACATCAGCACTGGCTACTATACTCAGTTGCAGGTACTCAGAGGCCCTCTGCTGTAACTCAACATCAGCCGAACGTAAGTTGGAGTCTGCACGGAAGACTTCCTGAACACGATTCTTTATCTCAGGGAAGAGATTCACAAGTTTAATGTATGTGGATAATAAGAGAGCTCTTGTGGCAGCTGAGCACAGATGATATTTGGAGTGCAGCAGCTCAAACTGTACTTGGGGAGAAGATCTAGTGTCTCCAGCAATCAAATTTCCAAATTCTCCAAGAATGTATCCTCCCACTTTTACCATATTCTCGTGGCATGTTGGTGCCTGCAAAGCCTCAAACACAGTTTTAGCAGCATATCCTTGTACTTCTTCTCTGTTGATTACTATTTGGATGACCCTGTACCAAACTTCCTCAGATACATAATCACCTGCAATTCTAATAAGATTCAGTATAACATCAACATACCAGGTGAAATCAGTTGCATATTTTTCAGCTAAAATAGCAACCTTAAGCACCATCTCTTCCCTAATGGAGTAATCAGCTGTTTCAAGATATGCCAGCATTTCTTGCACAATTTCTTCAGCATTTGTTTTGTCACACATTGCATAGAGCAGATCCACGGCTTGTTGTCGAACTGAAACATCTTTCTCCATTTTCATCGAAAGTATCACAACTTCTTGATGCTTTTTCACTGCCTCGTGTGAAAACTCAGATGTTGCAAGGTGACACATAGATTCAAGAGCCAAGTAGCGGAGATTGGTCTCACGGTTGCTGAGGAACTGACCGAGTTGGTTGCATGCTCGAACTAACAAGTTAGGTTCACTGTCATTATGAATAATCAAGCTTATTGCTTCAAAAAGCACAGCATTTTTAGCATTTGAATGCTGGACTTTCTTTGACTTTGGAGGCTCTTGGGCTTTATTGAAGATGGTTTCCAGACATTCTGAAAGGCGGCCTCGGACACCTGGCTCCTCTGAGGGTGGGGTATAGTTTTGGAGTAGTCTCAGTAGCTTTACTGAAAGCCATGGAGCTGGTACAAAATAGTATGTGTAGTCTTGCAGATCTGTATAACTTGCAGTGACAATCCTACTGAGTCTAGCAACTGCTAAAGTGACACATCCTTTATATTCATCAGGATTCTTTTTTACTAAAGCATCAATCAGAGATGTAGCTGCAGTTACCACACCCATGTGTGGATCATTCAAGAGATGGATGATGCGAGATGTCCACTCACCCCCAGGAATGATCTCTGGTGACTTGCGGAACAGTCTTAGAAGACATAGAGCTGCTGATTGTTTGACAACATCCATTGTATCTCCTGATACAAGAAGCTTAGGAATCTCAGTACCAAAGGCTTCAGCCATGTCTTTACTGCCAATATTAGCAATACATTGCAGTGCCAAGTTGACGTGGATCGGATTACGCGACTGCAAGTCGTTCTTTATGCTTTGAATGATAAGTTTGATGAGGTCACTGTTGGTGTTGACCAGGACTGATATGAACAAGTAACCTATCTGTTTCTCAGAATATTTATTCGAGGACAGCAGGTTGACTGCCTCCATGTGACCGAAGTCGATATCGTGTCCCAGCAGAAAGATAAATAGGAGTTTACATACATACTTTTTCTTTTGATATCCATCGAGTGTTTTGTCGCCTTTGAACTTGCTCCTTATATTGGCCAGTTCCTTATTGATTCGTTTTATTTCCGCTTCTTTGCTTTTACAGTTTCTTATGTCTGATATGAAGACTGCGAGTCCTCGCATTCCATCTCCTCTGACGGCAGGCATATTGCCAAGCGACTTATCGAACACCAGTTTTATGCCGTTTAGTTACTCTTCCGATGGAAACAACTGTCCTAGAATGCTAGCACTATTCTAGGAGGCGTAAAACAAAGAATCGGCGTCGTAATCAAATAGCGGTCTTCATTACAGCTTTGGAAATGATACGTGAGCTTCTTTCTCCAAGTTCTACAACGCCTTCCTTTTTCCATAGATTTCATAAAACGTCAAATGAAATGAAATGTTCGAATTTGTTGTTTATGGATCAATATTTTCCGAAGAGCTGCCTATACAAATTTAATCTCTATCTTTTAGTATCAGAGTCTAGTTTTGTATTATTGATTTGTTTGACAGTTTTCTTGTCTAGACTAGGGTCTCTCTGCACTGCACTATTACAATTTAGAATAGGATATGAAGGCAACACTGTGTTTGCTACGATCAAACTGTCTTTCTTCGCCTAAAACCACAATCAAGGAGTTTTGGCTGTTAGTTGTTGCATTCTAATATTTTCTTAAACTTGTGTTTTATCGCGCATTAACGATTTAAAATGGTGTTGTTTTAATCATTGACGGCCTTACCTAAAATAATCTCGTTTCTCTTAGTCACTGCTTAAACTTCTTTGTCCTTTTCTAGCACGTGCAACTTCACGTCAGAGAGAAGATGGCGGAGAATCTTAAGCAGTGACTAACGGTTGAAAAGTTTTTTTAAGTAAGGCCGATAGTGTTGAATTACATGCACGAGTGTGGGCAAGTGTCAATATGTGTCTTATCGTGTTGATTTCAAAACTCCGTAGTGGCTGACTGTAAAGTCGCCACAACTTTACTAGGGCATGACTTGGACTCGACTACGGAGTATGACTAATTTTGTGTGACTGACTGTGATTTCATGTCATATTTGACGTGATTTTTTAAAAAAACTTGAAAATTCATAAACGTGACACTGGCAGAATGCACAACGTGCGAAGTCAATAACAAAAAAAAATGTTCAGTTTTCTCTATGGTACGTCATTCGATCACGGACAGGCGGAAAAGTCACAAGGCAAATGAGTAAAATCTAAATTACGTATTTTCAAATTGGTTTCATAGGTACCATTGCTCAATCTTATTGTGTTCTATAATTCATGCTATGTAACATGTGAACACTCTCAACAGCCATGAACTCGTCGACGTTGTGAGAATACCGCGTGTGAAAGGCTGGTGTCAAAGTACGAATCAACTAATGAATGATGCAGTCTATTTTCTGGACAGGCAGACTGTTATCACGTGCTTTAAGAAATGGACTATCAAATCTTTCAAGTGCTGCTGAATTAAGTGTTAGCAAAAAGCATCCCTATCTAGTTTCTGTGGTGTGTGGTTTTCCGAAAGACATTGCTAATGGAAGAACACAGAAAGGACAGTTTGGTGACGACGCATGGTTCTCCACGAATTTCCACAATGCAGATGTTATTGGTAAGAAAAAAACATATGTTTAGTATCTGTAATACTTCTGCAGAGATCTTACTCTTACGGTCTAAAAATGATAACATTTTGTACTAATTTAATTATTTATCTTAATTCAAAGGCATAAAGTTCAAAATACCAAAGCTAAGGTACGACTTTAGTTTACCGCCAATCGATTTTGGGGGGGTGGGGGTGGGGGGTGGGGTAGGGGGAGGGGTAGTACCTCCCCCCTTGAAGGGGGACTTGCGGAACCCCCCCCCCTCGGAGATATGATTTTTTTAATTCTTACCTAACTTTCCCAAAAACTTCAATTTTATCGACAATAAAATTGGAGGGGGGAGGGGGGAACGACTTAAGTTTACCGCCAACCGATTGAGGTGGGGGGGGGGGGTAGAACCCCCCCTCGGAGATATGTTTTTTTTTATTCTTACCTAATTTTCCCAAAAACGTCATTTTTATCGACAATAAAATTGGAGGGGGAGGGGGAGGGTAGAAACATAACACGATATTTGATTTAACTCAAATCAGGATGCTCCGAGTCTGAATCTGTCACTCATTTCGAACCTAACCAACTCAAATTTGACTCCGGGTGGGCTCCCGCCAGAAGCTCTTGCGGTCGCCCCTGAGTGTCGCTTCGCCACACCCGGCCTTCGTTACGCTACGGAGGTCGCCGGCTCGCTTCGCTCGCCACCTCCCCCCTTCGCTCCACTCGACCTTGTATGGCTCGCTCCACTCAGGACCTCCCTTGAGCTTCTGGCTCCCGCACTTTTTATATACACTCTAGGGGTAGGGGCCACAAGCCTAGGTGGAGTCGGGGTGCTCTGATTCGGATCTGTCACCCATTTCAAACCTAACCAACTCAAGTCTGGGTGCTCTGATTCGGATCTGTCACCCATTTCGAACCTTTCTAACCAATTCAAGTCTGGGTGCTCTGATTCGGATCTGTCACCCATTTCGAACCTAACCAACTCGAGTTGGGGTGCTCTGTGTTTTGTTTATGTAAAAAAAACCTTTTTTAATGTAAATAATGGAGTTTTAGTGTATAAACATCTAAAATTAACCAAAATAGTAGCTTATTTTAACTTTTTACGATTTACGACATTTGCTCAGTTTGGTAGAGCGTAAAACGAAACGTTAAAGTGGTACAAAACTGTCAAAACTTGTGGTGATTTTCGCAATTTTAAAATAATTATTTTACAAAAACTATTTGTTTCCGCAACTTGATACTTTGCAAAAAGCATTCATCCGATAAGACCTTTCTGTAAAAAAAAAATGAACCTCCAATTCGATTGGCGGTAAACCGAAGTTAAGCCAAAGCTAATATTATCTAGACAATATTTTTTTATTGCGTTTTGTTTTGTTTCTAACTGCGGCATATCATTTTACTCATCAAAATCAGGCCAGCAATTTTGGGAAAGTAAAGTATAGTCCTCTTGTTACCAAGTACCGCATACTAGGTATAGCCTCCACCATCCACCATATTGTGGCTTCCACCATCACAGACCAAATATTTACATTACATCCATAAGGGCATTTTGCCTTGGTATGTAGTAGCATTGTGACTGATAAATGCATTCAAAACAACCTGGATGGAGAGAAATGAAAAGTTTAACAGAAAAAAGTTCTTCATTTTTATCAGGTACTAGAATAATAGGCACTTCTACATAATGTATATGTAGATATATAGGAGAAAAAAAAACTACTTGTGTATTGTATTTAATATACTGTAACAAAGTAGTGTAAGAGATTTACAGCCTTACCTAAAATAATCTCGATTCTCTTAGTCACTGCTTAAACTTCTCTGTTTTGTTCTTGCATGTTACACTTCGCGTCAGAGAGAAGATGGCAGAGCATCTTAAGCAGTGACTAACGGTTGAGAAGTTTTTTTTAAGTAAGGTTGTTAATGTTAAAAGTGTAACTGCACCACTAACTAAAAACCCATTTACTCCAGGCAGTTGCTGGGGCTGACAATGGTTTGAAATAAATATTAATCCCAATCACTCGTTTAAGCCTGAGCTAGACTTTACCGCAATGAACATATAAAACCTTTTGATAATTTATAGAAGCTACTAAGATGGCTTATAAAGATGGTATGCTAGTAATCTCAGAGTGCAGAACATTCAACAACATATTGTGTTCATCTCTCAGAATATGCAATAGATAGAATGACCTAGGCAACGAACCTAGGCTAAGGCGGCTAAGGAGACGAGCGAGACAATTGCCTGGTGGCAAAGAATACATAATAGTACAAATACAGAAAATTCACTTATTTTTTTTTTTTAATAAGTGGCAATTCTTGCTACGACACAATAAAGTGCCATTCAGGATGTGCAATCGTTAACTATCTACAGTTATATTAACCTAGAAGGTGCCTCTCTGTCTAGCTCGTAACCCTTATCTCTTCTGACTGAATTCTCCCTACTGAATTGGCCCGCCAGGTACTTGTAGCTACATACTTAAAGCGCAGAGTGCGCCAGGCCTGCCCATAATGTGCCAAATTTTGAAATTGATGCCCGATCCGACCACTCCTACAACAGGAATTATTCCGTTTTTGGTATAGTCGCCAGTTATCAGAGGCACACAAACACGCACCGACCTCGCCGTCGAGGTCGAGGACTCCCCAGATCTGTCAGAAGATTGGTTAGATTATCTCCAAATAGTCAACCAGATCAACCTACTAGGGCCCCAGGGCACACCCATTCTGGGGTGCCAGGGCAAGTCTGACCCCACTCCCGGCGACGGCCAAACCGCGGTTCGTACTGTCTGAGATGCCCTTGAGCTAGTCGCCTTTAACCTAAACTTGGCCGAGCACCATTTGCGCTTGCCTAAAGTCTGGTGACGCTGTAGAGGCCATCTGAGGTCAACAGCATCAGTCATTTATTAAAAAAAAAGTGAAATTGCGAAAAAAAACTGCACCGCACTGCTCTGGTCACACTGAGATATTAGATGTCACAATATGTATTCTCCTCAGGTGTCGCGGACGGTGTCGGCGGATGGCGCGCATACGGCATCGACCCGGGCGAGTTCTCCTCATATCTGATGAGGACATGTGAGCGACTCGTCCAGATGGGACATTTCAAACTGTCCGAGCCTGGAGACTTGCTGGCTAAGTCCTACTATGAGCTGTTGGAGCATAAGAAGCCAATTCTAGGTGTGTATTCTAGTATTATTTTGCCGAAATTTTATGGTCTTATACTTACTACAACCACATCACACTCAGCGCAAGCTAATTTGAATGTTATTTGCACTAAATAGCATCGACTTTCCACTGTAGTGCATGAGGCGTGTGCACAGCCGGCGGGAGCCGCGTGACGTCAACGAACCACGAACCTCAGTGGAAAACCGATCCACTGTTCGATTCAAATAAGGTACAAATTAGGTTGCACTGAATATGACATTATTGCATAAATTTATAGGTATCTATGCTCTAAGCATTGCCTATGGGAGTGCGAATACCCTGGCAATGCCGTTACGTGTATGTAACCTCTAATCGGGTAAAATACACTGAAAATAAAAAAGCTGTTTTATTTTTTTTTAAACCGTCGTCAAAGTTAAATACGGATTTTCGTTTACTTGGATGACATCGTTTTCCCAGTAATTTTCTTAAAAAATCAAAGTTCTGAACAGATTATGATGAAATTTCTATGGGTATAATGGGAACGTATATCCTTTCAAATAAATAATTTTTCAAATCGGTTCATAAATGGATCATGATCATATAGCGAGCGGTATCCAGTATACCTGTGCGAGTTGAATTGCTACTTTATTGCCTAGTAAATAGAGTCCTTATTTATTTCAATTCCTTTGCGGAATGAACTTTCTGTATGGAGTACTATTATTTATTCTGTGTCATTAGTCTAAAGCTGTATCAGGTAGGGTCGCACTTAGCGGAGCAAAAATATGGCGGTTATGCAGTTTTGTGCGTAAGTAAGTTCGTATAGGCTGAGAGGCCAGCCCTAGTGTCAGAGTTAATGTGCCGCGCGGAGGCCTCTGACATGGCTGACGGTTGTTTTGTGCGTGTAAAGCTGCGATTTTTGAAGTTTTAATCATATTACTCGAAAAGTATCGAATGTAATAACTTTTCAGCCGTAAAATGTTCTCCAAAATACTATTATCTCTTTACATAATTTTTTTATGTGACTATGTGCTGTAATTAGGTACGTATAACTAAAAAAAGTTTAATAATAGGCACTATTTCGGTATTTTTTTCTATCGAGGCATAATTAGTCGTGTTTTCAATCGTAATAGTTACTAAAACGGATGTTCGATTATAACTATATTTTTTGGCTTATAATTATGTTATATTTGGTTATATGTATATATGTATTTGAATGAGTATGATATTTTTTGTTTTATTTATACGGGAATACTCACGTTTAATTAAATCGGATACTCCGACTATAGTTTCGATCACATCCGGTGACCTTTTAACGTGAAAACATGAAAACGTGAATTAAACGTGAGTATTCCCGTATAAATAAAACAAAAATGTGTCAATACCACGTCAGTTTTCATAATAAAATAGTATGATAATTGCATGGAAGAAATCGCTTCCGGCGATAAGGCCGCCTGTGAGCTTTGGTTTTAAGTTGGTTATTGTTTTCGATGTACAATAAAGCTAATTGTAATAGCTTGAGATAAGTCATCCATTTTATGAAGTAAAATTGGCCCGGTACACCTATCCCTACCAAGCTATCCCTACCGGTAGGGATAGGTGGAAATAATTCCACTTAGATCTACCGGTAGCTATAAGTGGAAAGCTTAGTCCACTAATCCCTAATAAATAAAAATAAATTATGTTAATAAAACACCACCATTAGACCTTTGCCCAGCAGTGGGACAACACAACTCAGGTTAAATAAAAAACTATTTATTTTTACACTTTTGCCAATCACACCTAGTTTTTGCAACATTTGTTTTGAATATATAATAATACTAATATTAATAATACCTAATGCATGTGCCATAAAAAAACAAAAGAAAGTCGAAAAAGAGCCATTAAGGATTACAAGTCGAAAAATTGCTTTACGCGATTTTCGACCTTATTGGCATTTATGGTTAAATTGGTTTTTTATACTCTTAGTCACTGGCCTCCACGGAGTCTAAAATGAAGGTTTTCTGATAAATGACAATAAGGTCGAAAATCGTGTGAACCAATTTTTTCAACTTATAATCGTTAATGGACTCTTTTTCGACCGGTAGATCTAAGCGGTTTTTTTTCCACCTATCCCTACCGGTAGGGATAGCTTGGTAGGGTTAGGTGGACCAGGCCGAAAAAATTAGGATAAATATATTTATTCTTGAGGTGTACCTAAATGAGAGGAACTAAAGAGTTTTTGAATGAATACAAAATACAATCCTACAGGATTAAAATTGTATTTTGTATTCATTCAAAATTGATAGTAGTACAAAAATATTTTCAACTAATCAAGAGATAACACTTTATTATCAGACTCCGCAAAAGAAAACAAAATAACTTGAAATATCATTAGCTTTATCGCAGTTTTATCAGTGACCCTACAGACACCGTACTTTATTCTGACTCGGACGAATAACCCTGGGACATTTAACACCAATTTCCTATCCAGGGAAAAGAATGAAGAAGAGGTCTATTACATATAATCAGTCTTTTAATATATAGGCCGCTGGATATAGGCCTATCCTCATGGGCGTATATAAGGAGGGGGCCGGGTGGCCCGTGCCCACCGCAGAATGGTCTAATGGTCGTCAGAAAACAAAGTTCTAAAATTTTAGCCAGATGCAAAAAAAGTTTTAAGAAAATTACGAACTCTACTCTCGAGTTGATTTTTGTAGTGGTGGGACTCCAATGCAGAGTCCGCCTGAGGAATTACCACTCTTTTGCCAGTTATTCAATCGCCAAGCAGTAGTGTGCAAGCAGTACTGTGTTCCGGTTTGAAGGGCAATGTTACCAGAGAAATTACTGGGTGTGAAGAGATTTAACATCTAATATCTCAGGGTGACGAGCGCAGTGCAGTGCGGCGCAGGATTGTGTTCGCAATTTCACAATTCTGGCTCTGCTACTGTTAGTGGCAGTCATTACGCTTACCACCAGGCGAACGTGTTGCTCGTCTCGTCACTTGATTGAATAAAAAAACAATATCAGAGTAATCGCGTAACAATCAAAGAAAAAACGAACTTTCAGTCGGATTGAGAACCTGCTCTATTGAAGTCGGTTGAAAACAGCTGTAAATCCAATAAAGGCGAGTCAATCATCCACTTGACACAACAAACTGACGCCATTCCATTATTACTGATAACGGCCATCACAAGAGAAATAAACGCATATTTTTCCGTGTCTTGTGTGTTTTAACAGGCCGGTGATAGTTAGGTTAATCACCTGGTAAGTACCTATAACTGCACACAATTCAAGGGCATGAGAGTGCTTTTTCACTGAGGCGAAAACTAGCTAATCGTAGAACAGACGTGCAGGCATCGACCAATCACAAAACAATCATACTAAATCAACCATTGTGATTGGTCCATTCCTGATTGTCTTGTCTTTGCTCAGCTTCGGTGGAAACTTACCCTTAGCCTAGTGGGCACGCGCCACAGCCACAAAAAGCCACCTTAGCCGCGTGCTCAAGTTTTCATACATTTTATAAGAACTCGCTGTACAGTGTACACGGCGTAGTATTAGGAAATACTATTGCAGAGTCCGCCTGGAGAAGTACCACACCATCGCCAGTTATTCAACTGCCAAAAAGAATTGTGCAAGCATCACTGTGTTTCGGTTTAAAGGGGTTACCAGAGAAATTACTGGGCATGAAAAGTTTTGACACAAATCTCATGGTGACGAGCGCAGTGCAGTGCGGCGCAGAATTTTATCGCAACGTCAGAATTCTGGCACTGCTACTGCTATAGCCCCGCTTCACTTCACCTGTCTGCCTAATAAAAAGGGACGCACGTATGATATAAGCGAAGTGAATAGGTGTCATTATGGGCAGGCGTGATGCTTAGCACCAGGCGAACGTATCTTTCGCATTTTTTTTTTATAATTACGAGACATTGCTGTCGCGCGCTTTTGGTTCTCAGAAGCCAGTCTAACTTGGTAGCGGCGTTTGGTAGTCGTGGCGCATGTCCCGTGAACTAGTACAAAAAAAAATACGTGTGGCTCTAAACACGTATTTTTTTTTTGATATGGTAATAGGCTAGATGACTGTTTTTATTATTGTCCTATTAAAATGTGGCTGATTAATGAAAAGAAAATGAAACTGATCAAAATTAAGCATTTTAATATCACGCTAGACAGAGAGAGAGAGAACATATATTAAGAGAGGCGAAACAGCAAATCGTGACGTCACTTCTCTGTACGCCATATAAATTCTATTCTGACAAGGCGTGACGTCATTTTTTGTTTTGTGGGAAAGGGACAGAGTTGTCTCTAGCAAAAACTTTAAATGCTCATATATCAGAACATTATTAACCGATTAAAATTATTTTTTCAATAAACACATGATTTTTTGAGATCCAAATTAATAATTGGACAGCATAATTTTTTTAATTAATTTTAATATATTAATAATTATTTAAATACAGTAATAAAAATAAAGTTATAAACATACATTTATTTATTTACTTAAATTATTCATCAAATCTATTGGTTTCAACGATATAAACATCAGTCATCTAGCCTTGTGAATGTCCCATAAAATTATATTTTCTAGCTATCCATCATTACCCATAATCCATAACATTGCAAATGTTATAAAATATTTTTCATTTTTATACCAATTTCATTTTGCGGAGAAGATTGAAATAGTCCATTATAATACGAGTGTGCTATGTTGGTCATTACACTAGAGGCGGTATTATGCGCGCGAGCCGCAGGCGAGCGCGATAAGGAAGCCGAGAGCGTAATGACTAATAGCAAAAGAGTTCCATACGACTGTTTTCGTCACACTTGCGAGGAAAAAACATTTTTTTTTGATAATAATCAACCACACAGCGAAAACACCAACAAACATTTGCGGAAAATGGCGCCCAAATCAGTAATGCGCGCGCAGGTTGACAATTACTTCAGCGGCATAAGAACTCTTTGTTGGTATTACAAAAAAACTGTAAGTATTACCCGGCTATATTAAGAGTGCTTCGTATACGTACGTCTAATTGCATTCACGTACAAACTTGACTTTACCGGGTTATACCTATTATAGCACCATGTGCCGTAATGTAAAGTAAAAAGCACGCGTGCGTAATAGCTTGGATTATGAGCCTAAAACCGATGCAATAAGATTTACGAGCAAGTGTGATGAAAAAACTATTTTGATTTGGTTCGAAAAACCGTAACGTATCTAGTGCGTGATAATGTATCTGCTCTGGAATCATCGTTTCAAGTCGGAGGTGGGCCGGCCGTCTACTTGTCCAATTAACTGACAAAACAACAGTGATGATATGTTATAGAGCTTAGAGTAAATACAATCAGCGTGTGCGTGAATTTTACTTAATTATTTTCTTTGACAGCAACACAAGCGTTCGAAAAATGTTGTAAATAAATAGATGTTTTCGCCATAAGTTGGAAAATTAAACAGAATCTAGTAAAGAACAAAAAAATCAAGCACAACCAAAAAAAAAAACAAGTACATACAAGCACAACCAAACAACAACAAGTACAACCTGGGGTCGTGACTGAAAAACGTGAATAGGTATCTCCTAGGCAAGCGTGTTCCAGCGTCGATCACATCGTCACTTCCCATCAGGTGAGATTGTGGTCAAAAGCATGCCTAGTAAGTTGTAAAAAAAAATGTATTGTCATCGTGAGATATATTGGTCAAGACTCAAGTACTGTACTCGGTCTTTTAAGACCTACTTGAAATGGCTTCACGTAGCTTGGGCCGACTCAGGAGCCAAATACTTCTGTTATAGAGATTATTAGAGATGCCGAAAGACTCGGCGCCTGCGCCTACTGTTTTGCACATTCGTGTATGCAGCCGTCATACATAGATAGATAGAAACTCTTTATTGTATGCACCAAAAAGATACAACAAATTCTATTGTTTTTTTTAATGAGCTAGTGCCACAATTAGCGGTCTTATCGGTAAAAGCGATCTCTTCCAGGCAGCCACAGGAAGGAAAGAATAATAATTTACCAATTAATTATGACGGGAGACGCTACAAACACTTTTTAGTAAGTTTTTATTGTAATACTAGTGAGTACTGTGTTGGATATAGCAAAAATCAATCTGTCTCACTTTGACATGTATGAAGTAATGCTTTCTCTTTCATATGTTTTATTTACAATTATTAACAAGAGACCTTTGTTCTTAAGGCCTTGGTTTCGTGAGCTTATAAAGCTAGTAGTTGCCCTATGGTGTCCCTGCGACCCGGTACAGTAGAGAGCACTCACACCTCTCCTGCTATTAATTCGAGTTAATAAACGAGTATGTTATGAAATCGTTAATGCGTCTTTCATTGGCTTCCATACATAACTCTAATAGGTTATGGGCCCAGTGAAATGAAAAATAAAAAACACTTTAAGTGCGATGTATATAAAAACTTTCTGAACTCTGTCGGTGATAAGTGTTTGTAGTATTCCAAGTATTATTGGCTAAAACAAAACAATGGAAAGCCAAAGGTTAAACCGTAATATTAAACCTTTTGATGGGGGACAAAATAGTGTCTGGAAACTTAGAATACGAAATTTATTAAGTGAACTTGGTGTTTTAAAAATAATAGACTGTGATACTCCTGTGGAACTAGAAAGTGATAGTGAGTATTACAAAGAACTATCTGTGGCTAAAACACTATAATTGAGTATTTGTCCGATTCGTTGCTCGGACTGACAAGTGATGAAAATATCACAGCAAAGCAAATTTTCTTGAAGTTGGACTCTATTTACGTAAGAAAAAGCATCGCTATCAACTTGCTTTACGAAAGTGCTACTGAACTTAAAGCTGGCAAGTGATAAGCCACTGATGAAACACTCTCAAAAATTTGATGACTTGATCACGGAGTTGCTGGCTGCAGGTGCAAAATTAGAAGAGGTGGATAAAGTCACACACCTGTTTATGACTTTACCGAGCAGTTACGATGGAGTGATTACTGCTATTGAAACACTGACGGAGGATAACATCACACTGACATTTGTCAAGACAAGATTGCTTGACCAGGAAATTAAAATAATGAATGAAAGACGTGAAACAAGCTCTAAAGTGCTCCAGGCACAAATGTTGACGAAAGAGGTACAGAAACCAATTGACAATCACAATAAATATAACAATAATCAGCTAAGGAAACAGCAGTTTAAGAGAAAATTTAATAAAAACAAAAATGTTACCTGCCACCACTGTGGAAGAAAAGGACATTATAAAAGAGATTGTTATTATAATAAAAGAGGTCAACAAGCTCAACAGCGTACCGAGAATAATAGATCTGTGCAGACCATCAATACATCTGGTCTTAATTCGTCGGATATCTCCGGGTTCGCTTTTATGGTTGGAGGCGAACAGTATGAAAGTCAAAATGATGCAACAAGCTGGTACGAGTATGACTATCGTTTTTGGTAAAAACGGTGGTGTGGAGATATATATACGGCAAGGAGGGTAAGACAGCAAATAATGGTGAGTCTTTGAACAATTTAACTGGCATCAACTTTATGTTTGATAGGCATGTTTTAAATGCTGGAAGCTCAGTAACAATTAAAGATCGTTCATAATAATAATGAATTGTGGCATGAAAGACTATAATTGAAAAGTCGAATTTTCTACAAATAAAAAGCAAGTGTATGTTTTCTAATTTAGAATGAATTGAAAACATTATATTAACTGATAAACTTTGTGAAGCTTGCATGGATGAAGGGCGGACATGTTTGACATTTGGTAGGAGTAATCTTTAAAGTTATAAAAACGACCATTGTTTAAATGTGCACAGCGCGTGTGCCTGTGAGGTCCCATCACTCTTTCAACACTTGACGGCAAAAACTATTTCGAGATTTTTGTGGATGAACATACTTAATAGTCCTGTAAAGATGTTTTGTTTTTGCTGCGTTTCGATAAGTGTGAAGCTCATTTCGGTTTGAAAATTGTCAACCTCTATAGCAATAAAACGGTGGCGAGTATTTATCAAATAAAATTAAAGATTTTTATTTTGTATGTAAGAAGGTATTAGCTACCACTTAACAGTGTCATTTACTCCGTTTCTGACGGATTTGCCGAATGTATGATACGAACAGAACAGAACGATTTAGTGCCATAGTACCTGGTGAAACGTTCTGGGGTGAGGCTGTGTTGAGTTACACTAAAGCACTGAATGCGCGATGCGCTAACACACCATTTGATTGTGGCATGGTAGAAAGCCGCAACTATTTAAATGTTTTCGGTTCAACTGTCTATTTTCATAGAAAGACTAGAAAGACCAAGTTTGAAGACAAATCATTAAAAGCTATTTTTGTCGTGTATGAACCGAATGGTTAAGGTGTGAGATATGGTAAGAGAAAAGTTTGTGATAGTCAGAGATGTGATCTATTTCTTATAAAGTAGACCGTCGAAGTCTATGGGAATTTTAAGTGGAAATTCAGGTCACTCTGACACAAAAAACGGACACTTAAAGTTCGTGCAAATCTGATATATTGAAATCAGATCACTGCATGTCTGATTTGGTAAAATCAGATGGTTCACAATCAGGCGTAATACCTGCACAATTAGGTCCACCGCCTAATAAATCTGTAGTTGAAACAGAAATGTGCACAGAAATTTCAAATAAGTTGACTCTACCTAAAAATGAGCAACCTTCTTGTGAAAAACAAGTTAGAAGGAGTGAGATAAATAAAAACTATTTGCCCTCTGAATCTGAATCTGTATCTGTATTCCTTGTAGGTATATACTTCCTGTGTATCTTATAATGTACATGATGATATTTACTCTTTGTTGTGTGCCAATAACTTACGTTGTACAACACCTGTCTTTTGATGAAATTAAATCCAGGGATGATAAGCTTTTATCAACTGGATACCTATTTGATTTATACAAAAAACTTTTTGTTAAAAATATTGTTGACTGTAAAGAACCTAACCATTTACAATCTGTGTATGTCTGTATTCACTGTGAAAAATGATGAGTTTGGAAAACCTGTAAAATATAAAGCGCATAATATAGTTGCTCGCGATTTCAGTCAGGAATATAATTTAACTGACAATAATGAAACTTTTGCCTCAGTAGCTAGAAGATCAAGTTTCAGATGTATATTAGATTTTTGCAAATCAATTCAATTTGCTTGTCCATTATATCGCCTTTAATACGACGTTTTTGAATGGCAAACTATCGGAAGAATTACATGATACATGAACATTTCTGATGAATTCTCATATGAAGGCAATTTAGTTTGCAAATTAAACAAAGCTAAGAATGTATGGATTAAAACATTCCGCGCGCTGTTGGTTTCAAATGTTTGAACAAACTTTGATAGAAAAGGGCTTTCGATACTCATCAGCTGATCGCTGCATTTATACTCTAGATGCAGGAAACATTTGTAAATTGTAAAAACATTTTTATGTTGTGCTGTGTGTCAATGATATCATTATTGTAATTGCAGATAATTATTATACCTTGAATAGTTTCAAAAACTACTTGATGACCAATATATAATGGTAGATTTAAGAGTCATACGATGTTTCGTCGATGTTTCGTCGGTATATGAGCTGTACATATAGTCAGTATTAGAAAAGTTCAACCTGAGTGAGTCTGAGTAATAATTCTGTTAGTCCTATAGCAAATAAAATTGATGAACTTTAAACTCAGATGAAACTACAAAGGCCCCTTGTATGAATCTGTTGGGATGCTTAGTATATATAATACGTACTCTGTTCTCGTGGAGACCTGAGCTTTTCTATAAACATCCTTAGTCGGTTTGCTAACAAAAGCGACCAAACATTATGGTCATGTTTAAAAACGGTGTTACGTTACCTGAAAGGGACGATAGAATTAAAGCTGACCTATACCCGGGTTGAGTCGATTGATTGTAACGCAAATGATATGAGCGGTTACATTGGGGTAGTGATGACTACAATGAAAAAGTACCACGGGTTATTTGTTTCAACTGTTTGAACAATGCACAATATGCTGGCAAACAAAGCGATAAACAACGGCGGCTTCATCTTGGGAAGCTGATTACAAGGTTTTGTTTGATTCTGTAAAAGAAGCTTTGTGGTTAAAGTCACCAGTATTAAAGTTGAGTTATTAAATTTATCAGGATAATTTGGGATGTATAAGCAATGGTAATAATTCGACAAATCACAAAGGATTGAATTATAAAATATATTTTTCAAGGGAACAGGTGAAAAATAATTCGACTAAAACATTTATACTACCTACTGGCCCTACTGGTGATCAGTTGGCTGATATAATTAATCCTAACGAAGTAGTTGCCGACTGTGTGTTTTTCGACATTGAAAGAAAAACTTGCGCAAATTAAGTAAATGTTGTTAATTGTAATGAAGTCCATGATGTCTTGTAACATGTGTAAAATTGTAAATACGATCTGTTTGATTAATGTTTATGAAATTAAATTAAGTAGATTAAAATGAAATGCTACTAAATTGGATTGGTCTGATTAGGTTTTTCTGGGTTTTCCCTAATCCTGTGCAACAAATGTTGGACCATGATGAATGTACTCCCAGACAGAGCGGGAAGGTGTGAAGTGTCATTTTAATTGTAAATAGTTTTTCGAAAACGTTTTTAAGGAAAGAGATTAATTTTTGAGGGGGCGTGTTGGATATAGCAAAAATCAATCTGTCTCACTTTGACATGTATGAAGTAATGCTTTCTCTTTCATATGTTTTATTTACAATTATTAACAAGAGACCTTTGTTCTTAAGGCCTTGGTTTCGTGAGCTTATAAAGCTAGTAGTTGCCCTATGGTGTCCCTGCGACCCGGTACAGTAGAGAGCACTCACACCTCTCCTGCTATTAATTCGAGTTAATAAACGAGTATGTTATGAAATCGTTAATGCGTCTTTCATTGGCTTCCATACATAACTCTAATATACTGTGCCTGTAGGAAATGGTCAGAAAGATTACTTGGCATGAAGAGATTTGACAACTAATATCTCTCACGAGCGCAGTGCAGTGCGGCGAAGGATTTTGTTCGCAAGACAATGCTGGCACTGCTACTGTTATGGACAGGCGTGATACCGGGGGGGTGTCACTCCGCAGTTTAGGTATGTTCGCCCGGCGCTCCGTCCGGGAAGACATTGCAAGGCTGAAGTCAGCGACGCTCGCACGCTAGCCTCGTCGCACGTTACTAAGCATACGTGATAGAAAGAGAGCGGTATATCTAGGTGAATATAGCGAGCGGTATCCAGCGCTGTGCGAGTTGAATTGCTACTTTATTTCCTAGTAGATAGAGTCCTTATTTATTTCAATTCCTTTGCGGAGTGAACTTTCTGTACGTAGTACTATTATATATTCTGTGGCGATACTTAGCACCAGACGAACGTCCCGCCCGTCTCGTCACTAAATCGGAATGATTTAGGGTTGTCAGTACAGTGGAGAGTGGTTGTTGCAGGCAGCAGTACAGCGTGCGTGATGATCCTGGACCGCAGCGAGAGCGTGATGCGCGCCGCCAACATCGGCGACAGCGGGTACATGGTGGTGCGAGGCGGGCGCGTGGTGCACCGCTCGCACGAGCAACAGCACTACTTCAACACGCCCTACCAGCTCAGCTTGCCGCCGCCCGGTCACGACAGGAACGTGCTCAGTGACAGGTAGCTTTTTAATTTTACTTTTGAAGAATTTTGGCGTCGAAAGCTTTATACTACTGCGGGGATCAAGGTAGGTCACACTTTCAATCTAATATTATAGATGCGAAAGTTTGTCGGTATGTGTGTGTTTGTTACAACGACCTTTTCACGCTAAAACAACTGAACGGATTTGGGTGAAACTCGGAATGGAGGTAGCTTTTTCACGGAATAACACATAATTTTATCATTATCATGACCAGGTCGAGGTAAATAAAACTAAATTTATTTGTGCGCGAGTAAGTCCCGGTGATAAACATAATTATTTGTTCAAATCGCGAAAGTTTAAAAGTTTCATCATCATGACCGTTATTAAACATCACGCGGGTGAAACCGCGGGTGCAGCTAGTTTTTATTATAAATAATAAAGATAAAAAAGAACTTTATTGCCAAATATATATATATATATATATACGTAAATGCTAGACAAACAAGAGAGCAATAGAAAAAATAAGAATAAAATTAAAAATTAATATTAATAATAAACAAAAATTTTTTTATTAATTCATTTTTATTTATTATTATTGAGAATAATATTATCATCATCGTCGTCCTCCTTGACGTGACCGTCAAATTGTCGAAACCAATTGGCGACAGGCGAGCTTCACTATGTCAGTGGCACATTCCGCCTTGCAATAGGCTCTTTATGACAAAATTTGGTTTTACCAGTCGCATTTTCCCAGTCGCATGCCAGAGTGATAAAAACACGTGTCACCTGATAGATTTGATTTCTATCTTTTTCCGAGGTTGAAGGAGTCTCTGAGAGGACAGAGGTTCGATATGATGAAGCAGTAGTCGCTGCAGTACAGGAATTTTTAGGTGTTCAGGATGAAGAGTTTTTAAAGATAGGATTTTTAAGCTTAGAAAAAAGATATTCCAAGTGTATTACGCTAAAAGGCGACTATATCGAAAAATAAAATAACATTTAATAAAAGTTACCGGCAACATACTCATTCTCACTTTTTATTGAACGTCTCGCGTACATATGATTTACTAGTCTAAAGAAGTTTATATGTATCAGTGCGCATTAAATACCCGAGATACCCTAGTTTGCGTACTTGACTTATCTCTACATTGTTATGAAAGTCACTCGTTTTTACCGTGTCCGCATCTCAGTGCAAGAGAGTAAATAACAACTCAATCTCAAATACAACCTTATTCAGCATACGCCTCATATCCCCACTCGAAAGTATATTTACGTATAACAAATTAATTAGACAGTGATGAGTAATGTTTATCCTTTAGTATAGATATGTTTTCGTTTTTAGTTCTGCGGCAATCAGAAATCTCATTGTTATAGTGGTTGCAAACGACAACATTATCACGACACGAAAAGAGATCCTTATAATTAATCCACCGTGCTGATATATTTATTAGTTTCTGGCAGTTGAGATCTTTAAGCATATCAAGGAAGGTTGAGACGTAGTTGAGAAATCAAAGGCCTACTTCTTAGGTAGAACGGCTGTCAAAACAATGTTGTACAGCAATTGTATGGAAAACAGCTGTCGCCAGTTTCACACATAATTGTTTTAGTCACTACGACGAAAAAATGCCAATTATTGGTCGCGCATTTGAAGTAAAACACTGAAAATGCCATTTTGCAATAGATTAAAATTGATCTAATTACGATGCAATGTGGTTTGGTTTCCTACGCGTCTGTTTAAATTGTCTTTTTAAGTATTCTCAGTTTAAAAACGTGTATTAGGCGTGTGGCCTAATGTTTAATTTATAACAAATAACAGGCTTAGTGATGAATATAACTAAATACATTACACATACTGAAAAAATGAATTGTATTGGCTGATAAATCTCCGAGATATGAGCGTTTAAAGTTTTAGGTGGGGATAGAGAGGGGATGCTCTATCCCTTTCTCGCAAAGCACGTGTTAGTATAGCATTTGTATGCCGCGCCTGAGGCTTGACGTCATAGCTCAGTATAGCGCGCTCTCTGCCTAGCTTGAAATTAAAATACTTAGAACTTATTTATTTATTTGCAGTGACTAAGAGAATCGAGATTATTTTAGGTAAGGCCGTTAATGCCTAGTAGCGCGGCCTGTCACATTTCCGTTCTATTCACTTCTCTCTTCTGTGGTTGAGACCGACGACGTTCGTAATGTCTGGTATGATTATTCACTATTTTAGGTACCTGCGGTCGCAACGCAATTCACAATTCTATATGAAAAAATATCCATGAATAAACTCTGCCCCCGTCTGGCCATGCTCATTCAATTTCCTGGCCTTGGTTAGTGAATCCGAAATGACTTAACTAAAACCAGAATCGTCTAGTATACTCTATTCACTGCACTGCACCTACTTTTTAGTCTGGATTTCGTTAGTAAAAGCAATGTATTTTTCGCTCTCAACCTCGAAACGAAAATATTCGCTCAGAGATACAGATGCTTCTACTTTGAATCAAGGAGAAAATGCTCATAAATAATTTGCAGGGCGAATAACGTATCTAAGAGTTGAGTGGGGGAGCCACTATTGTGATTTCTAAACAAAAACTGATCCTTTGGTGGTTAGTACCATTTTTGGTCACTTTTTTAGGTAACTTGGTCGGACTGATCGTTTGTTTATTTCAGAGTCGAAACTGTTATAATCAAGATAATTTTAAAATGACATTGTGAATTCTGAATCTGAACTATATCTACGTGTTATTTTACATACGTATCTGTGGCTGATGTTAGAAATAAGCGAAAGGTCATTTTAATAAAGATAATAGTGTAAACATTACGTTCAAGGCTAAATGTATTACCGGGTATCTATGTCTCGAGCGAAGTGTTTTGCGTATCTTCTTTTTTTTTCAACTAATTTAAAAAGATGATAAGTAGTATTTTCTTTTTTAAACGACTTCAAAAAAGGAGGTTCTATGTTCGACGGTATGTATGTTTAAAAAAAATGTATTTTCACCGATTTCTCCGTCAATTGCGGACCGATTCTGAAAATTATTTTTTTATTTGAAAGGGTATACTCCCGAGGTGGTCCCGTATTAATATGAAGTCGATTGTTTTTTTTTTAAAGTACTTGTTGTTTTGTAAAGTTTTTGTTCCGGATAACAGTACCACGCGGTATGAACCGCGATTGACGGGATAAAAATTAGCCTATAATATATATGTGTTATCCTTATTAAGGGGGAGGTCTTCGTGCTGATGAGTGTGTGTTATTCCAAGGTAAAATCTACCTGTATACCAAATTTTATCCAAAAACGTATCAAGCCGTTTTTGCGTAATTGACAAACATAAAATTTTTCGCTTTTATGATATTAGTAGAATAAAATTTGTGATGCTTAAATACTTTGAAACTGACGGTCTTATGCATGAAAAGTTATCAAACGTTTTAAACCTGTTATAAACCCTTTATAGCAGGAAGTCCATTTTTTCGTATGCATGAACGCTTAATAACGGCTTTATAAGCTAAACAGTGTTACAAACCTTTCATAACTTTAAAATGGCCAGGACCCTACTATAACCATAGAAACTATTATTCGAACTGTGGTTTATGAAACAATATGGCGACAATACGATCAGCTGTTTTGAACGTGTAAATCAATTAGTGTGAATAGAAAAGTGAAGTTTTCAGTACCTTTCCTCTGAATTTTATTCGTTAGGAAGAATTAAGTGGTTTGCTTTAATCATGCAAAGCACAGATTTTTCTCCGATACGCTTCAGCAAACTACAATACATGTAACCAATTTGATAACGGATGAATTCGGTTAAAAATACGCCGCAGCAATCTCGCCAACCAAGTCGATTTATGGACAAAACATTCATTTATACAAACTCGGAGCCACGGGCAGTTCGTTATACTGTGGCCGTAGTGTAAATGTATGTAAATATATATGTGCTGTTGTAGTGCAAAGCAAGTGCAAAGTGTCAGAACTAAAGAATGAGAATCGCTATACCGGATTGCAAAAGGCAGCTTTATCTCAGCAGCTTGACCGCTTTTCATCATCTACACTTCGATCTAACCCACTGGAGCTACTATGCCAGCGGCCCAGAGCCTTGCTCGGGTACTTCAAGGAGGTCGGTTGGTGCTGGCTGGGGAAATGCACAATACATACCAAGCAGAACGTCAGAGCAGGACTTATCTCCCCTACATTAAATAAGAATTGGAAGGAAGCATGAAAGCGAGCAAGATGAGTGTCAACTATTAAATAAAATAACACTGACATGAAAAATAGATGCTCGACCAACTCTTACATTTGTTCTGGTAATCCTTAAATCTTCACCAAGGAGAAGGATGTATGCCAGATGTAGCTGACCGCTAGATGGACCTATGACATCAAGAGACTTTCAAGCACTTTTCATCACCAGGAGATGAAGATGATAGATTGTCAACATATTACCTCACAGCGACACGGTTGAGTACCTGGGTATGCACCTGGATCGCCGGCTGACTTGGAAAAAACACATCACAGCAAAGAGAGAACAACTCAACCTAAAATACAAAGGGCTCTACTGGCTACTAGGCAGGAACTCATAACTATCTATGGACAAAAAACTTCTGATATACAAGACAATACTGAAACCAATTTGGACATATGGCACTAAACTATGGGGATCTGCCTGCAACTCAAACACCTCTATCATACAAAGAGCACAGAATTACATTCTGAGAAACATATCTAATGCTCCATGGTTCCTGAAGACTACAGAGCTGCATAAAGGATTGACAATGAACACAGTCAGGGATGAAATAAAATTCTTTTCAACTAAATACAAAAAGCGACTAACCATGCATCCAAACCCGCTAGCGACACAGCTTACTATCATCAGCTATCAAAAGAGGCTAAGTAGACAACACATCATGGAATTGGATGGAAATGATGCATAAAGATAAGAAGAAATGCTCACTGGATCATTTCTCCTAGACGACAACCAAAATACTACAACGAAACTGCCCATAGTCTGAAGACTGATTGCAGTTGAACACAAAAAAAATACTTTCATCATTGCCACTGTTTAGCAACTTACTTAAAGGTACTAGCATAATATTATGGCTTGCTCTTTGTTGTAAGTTTGAATAATAATAATATATATTTGACTAAGCTTATTACAGGTTATTAGTAACTTATTAATATTATATAATGTACAAGTACATACTTACTTATTTATTGTATTATTTTTGTTTTTGTTGCTTATTGTTGCTTCAAACGAACGAACCTGAGTATTTTATTACAGTACCTATGATGATATGACTGATGTTATATAAGATGTACACACTGATTAAAGCTTCATGTAAAGTATATTGTGTTTTTATTAAAGGATGCAACATTTAATAATTTCAAGTACATTTAATAATAAAGATATTCTATTCTAAGATATAAATCTCCTGGGGAGGCTAAAACCACGGGCACATCTTTGTGGTTTATTACTGATGAACCACTCAAAGTCATCTGCGGTAGTTATGAACAACTTTGATGACCCAGCCATGTCTGGATCTTCTATGTGGTGGTTTCTATCACATCTGCTACTGGTGGGTTCTAAAAGAAAATAAGGTAAATATATATTATAAAATCAAAACAATAATTTTGTGATAAAATTCAGCTATCAATGTTTTTTGTTTTATTAGCTCCTACAACATTATCTAAAAAATTACAATAATAATGTTATCTAACTAAGATATTATAAGACCTAATGTAATCCATAGCTACACATTGTCATATTGTAGGACTGGATATGTCCTAAAACTGTGACCACCAGAGGACAGGCAGCAGCGCCCCTAAGGTACACGGTGGAAGAACTGTGATCCCCAAGCCGCCTGCCAAGCGTGGGGAAAATAGCATTTACCCCCTCTATGGGAGAGGCTTATGTTATACCGGGAAGCAATTGACGAGACTTTCACAGGATCGACAAGTGTTTCCTACTGCTATCACATTAGGTACTTTTTGATAAACTGTATCTGGCCATGATTATAATAGCATGGCTGCCTATAGAAATATTCATTTGCTTCTGAATTTACATATGTAGGGGCACTGGCATGAAAATAAGAATAAACATTACATGATAAACAAGAAATTTTACAGAAAATATAACAATAATCATTCTCATGAACAATAGTTTCAACCCTCATCATCAGCCCGGAGACGTCCACTGCTGAACGAAGGCCTCCCACTTAGACCGCCACACTGTACGACAACCTGCCATTTGCATCCACCGGTTGCCCGCGACTTTTACAATGTCGTCAGTCCACCTAGTGCGAGGCCTACCTACGCTGCGTAGGACGGTTCGCGGTCGCCACACAAGAACCTTTCTTCCCCATTGGTTGTCAGTTTTTCGTTGTTTGGCGAATATCCTCGTTCCGGATTCTATCGCGCAAAGTAACTCTGAGCTTAGCTCCAACCTTCACCCGGCCTGCCCCGAAACTACAACCATTACCTAATTACCTTGTCTTCTTCTAGCCAATTTTAGCCCCGCTGGCGTTTGTTTTATTTTTCTGCTATTACTTTTTTCGTAAAAATAAAACAGAAAACAAAATTCACTTTAAATCCCGTGCCAAATAAACAAATACATAATAATCGTAATATGACTTAGGCTGTCATAATTTTGCGATTGTCGATGTCATGAAATGTCAAACTCCACAGATTATTATGTGCTTCATATTGAATTATGAGTGGTTTTATCAAGATTTGGTAGTGAATAGCAAGTGTAAAGCGAATTCATTCTTCTATTTCAGGGGAATGGCAACATCGATCTGTTTATTATGTTTGTCTATGGTTTATTAGTTAAAATATGGTTATAATAGGTTTATGCATACCAACACATTTTATCGGCTTAATAGGCTATAATGAGTTTAAAACGCGTAATAACTATAAAGCTGTTATGAAACTGTTTAAGCAATTTTCATGCATAAGACCGTGAGACTCTAAGACTCGTGACGTCATTTTTTGTTTTGTGGAAAAGGGACAGAGTTTTCTCTACCAAAAACTTTAAACGCTTTTATATCAGAAAACATTAATAGCCGATTTAAATTATTTTTCCAATAAACATATTATATTTACTTAAATTCTTCATCAAACTTTTGATGTAACAATGTTATCACGTAAGTGACAATTCGTCTTTGTTGATAATAAAAATCTGTAAACCTAAACCTATCAAAGCTATTGCTTTCAACGATATAAACATCAGTCATCTACCGTTTTGCGATTAATTGGAAATCAGCCCCGGAAACATGAAATGCCACGAAATATGCTATTATTTTTTGTAGGTAGGTAATTAGTTCCGTTTGCTCTGCCTACCTATAATTCATAGTTCATAGTTTTTTATTTGTACCAAAAAATAGGTACATGTCATTGGTTTACACTTTACAGTAAGTATTAGAAACATTCAATAAAAATCTAACCAACTGTAATAGTGGTAGTTGGTGATAGGTACAAACAAAGTACATTAACATAAAAATAAAAATAAAATGTCAAACAAAAATTGCATAAACTTAAAAATTATAAGTATTAATTAATGTCAAACAGCAATAAATAAAAAATAAAATATATAGTCAATTTTGAAATAAATCTGTGATGTCAATAACAACATAATTATTACTATTAAATAACATAGTTTTAAGTCTCTTTTAGTTTAGTCATGTCGTCAAATTTATAGAAAGCCTGTTCGATAAGCCAGTTCTTTAATTTCCGTTTAAACGTAGTTATTTTATAACTTATAAATTATGGTTAGTATGGATATAGTATATATTATTAATACCCACGTGTCCAAATGTCGGTAAAGATAAACATGATGTAAGTATTTAAATAAATAACAGCTCAATGAAAATAAGGTAACGCCACCTCCAAATACACACACGAGTTTCCTTGAAACGTTGACTGAAAATTACGCCGACATAATAATGTATTGTATATAATATTATACTTATATATTTGCTATACCTATCACAACAATGTAGGTGGTTTTGTTGACTTTTTACTTTGGGCGCGAGCCAGGGTCTTCTTTAAATAAAAGCAAAATAAAATTCTATGTTTGTCAAGTCTAATAAATACCTCGTGAATCCGGAGAACACTAAACGGTTATTTATTTATACGCTCTGATTCCTGTGTAAACACGGTTTTTTTTTGACTTGGTAGATAGTTATGCAGCCGTACCCAAAGTCCAAAATAACCGGAGTATGTAATTGTGTACATACCAGTTCCAAAATCGATTCGACCAATACCATAAAGATATCAATTTAGTATGTTTAAAAAATTTGTGTATCGAGTATTCAATGGGGTGGCACAGGCAAAGCTAATCATTCATATTCAATCATAAATATATTTTTTGACAGGGATGACTTAAGGGGGTGAAATGGGAGATGAAATTTCGTATGGAAAGATTTTGTTTTTGAAGTTATAGTGATATGAAAAAACAAAATCATAAATATTTTTTGCTATAGGGTTGATGTAAAGTGGTGCATTAAGGGAGGAAAAAAATTAGTAATTAACCCAGCGGTATGGAAGATACGAGATTATTTGGGAGCG
Organism: Erannis defoliaria; assembly: GCA_905404285.2. Lineage (NCBI taxonomy): Eukaryota > Metazoa > Arthropoda > Insecta > Lepidoptera > Geometridae > Erannis > Erannis defoliaria. Next base: position 10,779,488 of record FR990080.1, on the reverse strand, counting down.
GGCCGAATTTCTTCCGTTCACGGACGAAGTCGCGGGAGACCTCTACTATTAGTAAATTTAGTACTAAATCATCTTGTACATAATGTCAATCTTACGTAAACCCAAACAAGTTGTCCGTCAATGGGCTCTAATCACCAAACACTAGATCGCGCCTCTTCCACGTAAACACCAATAAATTATGCAAATAAACTTTTATCGGTATAATCCAGTCACAGAGCACGGGATCGCTAGTCATGTGCTCATTCCACAAGCTCATCTGTTGTATTTCTGTATGCACTAATAATAGAATTTTTAGCACATTGGATATTTGCCAAAATTTTAAAATATCACGTGCTCTCTCCAAAAATGTATGGTATTTATATTTGTTTTTGTAAATAATAGAGGTGAAAAAGAAAACTTGTTCCTATAGGTCGCTTAATAGGCGAACACCGAAGGTCGAAAGTATAGCGTGCTGGAGAAGCCCATATTATATGATATGTAAATATACAACATGTACCTAACAAAAAGGTGTGATAATACTACTGAAGGGTATGGCTGTCTGTATGTACAACTTTTCATTATGTATAACTTACTATGGGACCAGCCCTGAAATCAAGAAAAAAACAGCTATTATACAATGTGTAACAAAAAGGTTCAACAACACTGAAGGTTATGTATGTACTCATCATTATGAACAACTTTTACTATGGGGCCAACACTAAAATCGCGAAAAAAAACCAGCTGTTCCATTCATTTTGTCCAAGGTCAATTAACTTTTTGTATGGAACAGCTGATATAGTAAAAGTAAAAGTTGTTCATAATGATGAGTTGTTCATACCCTTCAGTATTGTTGAACCTATTTGTTACACGTTGTATAGAAAAAGTTATGAAACAGTAGTTTATTTTCTAGATGTCAGGTTTGTCCCCATAGTAAGAGTTGTTCATGATGATGATTATATACATATACCCTTCCTTCAGTATTATCACTTTTTTTTCCCCTTTTTGTTACACGCTGGATAATATGATAATGATGATGATGATAACCTATTTTGGGTCTGAATCTACAAGATTCCTTGAAGACCGAATCTTGAAGATTCAGTCCCTAAATAGGTTACCCATTCAAGGATTCTCATGAGAATCCGTTTTCGTCAACAAAAGAATAAACCAATATTATTGTGTTTATAAGTGTGCGTTTTTGATCTATAAAATACTTGTCCATAAGCAAACAACAACAGCTAGAAGTCGTCCGCTGCTGGACGAAGGCCTCCCCCTTAATAAGGAGAGGTTGCCATAATCCACACCGTTAACCGAAAAGACGCTTACTTATCGCGCTTTATAATTAAGCGCGTATGGCATAAATAATTTATTTATACGTGTTATATGACGTTAATAAGGTCTCTAATCAAAAGTTTGTAATAACAAACGTGATAACTAACTTGGATTATAGATCAAGGTCACCCGTTTTCTCTAAGAAAATATTTTCATTCTAGCCTGAAAATAATGAAGCATGTGTGCTATTATTGCACGTGAGAAAAATCTATGCACAAATTATATATACTATTGGTGCCACATGCTCAGCAAGATAACATTGTTTGTTTACGTATAAAGATAATTTTACAATACACAAACAATGCTAAACTATTTTTCTTAACAATACAAATTAATCACTATTCTTAGACTAAATAAGGTAGACCATGGTCATCATCGGCCCACCTTAGTTCCGCCTCCTGCCTCATTTATATCGTCACTCCATCGAGTCTCAGAGTGCCTTAAAGCCTAGAGCATCGAAGTAGAGTTGCTTGCTTGTCGGTTTTCTATCGTATACATTTCGGTGAGTGTGCATTGGAACTGCATTCCATCTGCCCCTTTTTACTATCGGACGGCCAGAAAAACGCGACCAATGCGCCATTCGTACATGGATATGATGGATATTCCCCACGTACGCACAAAGCGTTTCGATTCAACATTTTTTATTCGTACTGCAAGGTTGTGGAATTCTCTGCCAGCGTCTGTTTCCCGTAACTTAGAATTTATATAGGTGTCTTCAAATCTAGAGTACATAGGTTCCTTCTATGTAAGCGTGCTCCATCCTAGTCTGCACCGTTGTTTACTATCAGCAGGGGGTGTCACTCCGCAGTTTAGGTATGTTCAGCCGGCGCTCGACGCCGCACGCTAGTCTCGTCGCGCGTAACTAAGCATACGTGATAGAAAGAGAGCGGTATATCTGGGTGTATATAGCGAGCGGTATCCAGCGCTGTGCGAGTTGAATTGCTACTTTATTGCCTAGTTGATAAGAGTCCTTATTTATTTCAATTCCTTTGCGGAGTGAACTTTCTGTACGTAGTACTATTATTTATTCTGTGCTATCAGGCAGGGTGTAGTGAAACGCAAACATATTCCGAAAAAAAGAAACTATTACTCTGTGGTCCTAAGCTTCGTTTACCGATTCGTGGTCTCCACTTTACCCCAACGATTATCAGTCATGTGACAGCCCTCTGCGGCTTCTACTTGTTAATATGTATTAAATACCGGGATCTGATACTGAATCAATTCTACACTAATCTAGGGCTACCGCTGAACTGCTGGACTAGTAGAGTAGAGTATTTATCTACCATTCATTGTGAATGGCGGACGATTTGGAAACTTTTGTATACCTGTTCCGAATTTAAGTGGCCTTTATACTGGGACTGGACAGAGAAAATTGGCAGCTTGGTATCGGAGGCCAGGACTCACTTGTCGATGCGTTAGCCTAGTAAGTAAATAGTAATCGCCAAGCAGTAATATGCGAGTATTACTGTGCTTTGATTGAAAGACAATGTCACCAGAGAAATTACTGGGCATGAAGAGAATTGACATTCAATATCTCAAGAGTGACGAGCGGTTTGTTTTCAAGTTAACACTACTACTGGTATGGGCAGGCAAGATGCTTACTCACCAGGCGAACGTCTCGCTCGTCTCTCCATTACATAAAAAAGTAAGTTTAGACTGGAATCTAGTCTTTGAAGAAATCAATTAATAAAACCGCAACACTTGTTCCAGGCCTGAGTCGGCGGACACATCAGAGTTCCCAGTGGAGTGCGGCGACGTGATCCTCGTCGCTACCGACGGCGTGTTCGACAACGTGCCGGAGCCGGTCCTCGTAGCGGAGATGCGGCGCGCGACCGAGCTGGCCGGCGACTCGCAGCGGCTGCAGGGCGTCGCCAACTCCATCGCCTGGATGGCGAGGAACCTCTCCTTCGACGGGTGCTACATGTCTCCCTTCGCGAAGAGTGCCAGGCAGAACGGCATCGACGCTATCGGTGAGTTTGTTAGGGTTCCGCGTACGCGAAGGGTGTCTAACACGACCCTAATCCGTCGTCGTCTGTTTGCCCGTCCGGTCTATTATGACCTGTATCTTCTAAACCATATTAGATAGCCGGTTGACATTTACACAGCGCCATCTAGCCCCAAACTAAGCAAACCTTGTACTATGAAAACCAGATAGCTGATAGAATACTTATTATACTTTTTTTTATACCTACTAATAAACCCAAACACACCCAGACACAGAAAAAAACATGTATGTTCGACACATACATTTTTGTCCTGCGTGGGGACCGAACCCCCGCCCTACAGCAACGAAGGCAGACATGCTACCAACTGAGCTATAAGGCAATCATGCCAGTAATTTATCTGGTAACATTTCCCTTCAAACTGAAAACAGTTAATCTCTTATCGCTCTTTTGGTGGTCGATATACTTATAAAAAATAAGAAAGTTTTAAATTGTAACTTCAATCAATCAGTATATACGCCCATTATGTTTAGCGCTACGAGCACCTCATAAGTTTCCCCTAAGTCATCAGATATAGGATACGCGACACGTTAAAAAATATTTTGAGTCAGTGAACAGCAAGACTTTAAAGGAATATCTTGACCTAAAATGCCTACACTACATCATCATAGTGAATAATCTATAGTTTGACTTGTAGACTAAGTTAAAATCAAGTCTTATGAACGAAGATCAGAGTATTTTCCTCAAAAGCCCGATGTCATTGACCAGAAACTGTTGCTGGGAATCTCCCCGTCACTGCCTACAATTTATGAACATGGCTACTTTGAATATCAAATAAACTACAACGAATGTTCATTTGTCCACAGGAGGAAAGCCGGACGACATAACGGTGCTACTCGCCATCGTAGCGCTATGAAATGTCCATGTGATTTATGTAGGTAAAACTTAGTCACATTTTTGTTCACGAATACGACAAAATTTGTAAAATAGTGATAAACAACGACACCAAAAACTTGAAATTGTTTTTTAAGTTTGTAAATGTTTGGTCGAGGTGATTGTCCCATTTCACGTCTGAAAATGTTGGAAAGGTGAACGCACACTTGTCTGCATCACAAGCGCCCACATACGCAGCGTTTTACGGATTTCATACGAAATACTTACTAAGCAGCGGTCGATCCAGTCAGTCTTCAGATGAGTAAACATTATCATCTCTTTACATACCATCCTACCTTTATCCCAATAGTTTTCTTCACTCTATCAGCCAGTTGGCCGCCATATGTAGAACAAACTAAAAACAAAAATGATAGTGACCACGAGTGGCATCTACACTGAGCACTATCGTAGGTCGCATGATACGTGACAGATCTTATAACAGAAACTGGCAAGCCACGTCAGAGGACTCCGGGTGGCTTTTAAAATCTAACATATAACCGGACTATATGACCCGGCCTTTTTATGAACTCTACCTATACAAACTTACTTCTTTCATATTAATCTGTAACATTTATTGCTGCAAATTAGTAAGTAGTTAGCCTTGTTTCTGTGATCTGCTGTAGTTCGTATGAATTCCGTTAAATGCGGCGCGTAAGATGCGGATAAGTGTGCGATCGCCTTAAATAAGGCGCATGCTGATTCACATTATATTTAAATTTATTTACATAGCCTGCTGACCGATTTTAATAGCATCAAAATTCTAACTAGACCTTACGTCTATGTGTTATAGAACAAAATGGCTTGAAATTAAAACACTTTCGTTCTCGATAGTTGATGCGTGGTGTGATCGAAATATTTCACAACAAAGTTTGTTTCACTATTGTTCATGTTCATCGCTTCGAATTTGATAAACTGGTGGTATTTACAGACAGTCACGGTTATCAACTATTACAATCCTTTTATGAATAACTCATTATCATTTTCTAGTAAACAACGTTCATATCAAAGATTACGAGTAGGATCCTATAATAGTGTCTGGTCCAATAAGGTGCTCTTTGATTGTACATTTTAATTATGTTTTCTTAGATGAAACCTCATTGATTAATTTTTATTGAATAATTGTTTTCAGAACATGGCAACTTTTTGATCGACAAATTGACGTTTCGTACCAACCGTAAATATTGCGCGCATATGTCGTATTTCTCGTTTTTGTCGATTAAGTTTCGCCAAAGAAAAGTAGGTAGAAATAAAGGTATGTGACATTTTGCCTAGTTCATACAAGGACGTATTGTAAATTTGTACCACTAGGCCTCCAGCACGCGGGAATTGTCCTAAGCTTTTAGGTCTATTTTATCCTCGACGACTTTTTTCCTCTTGAAAATATCAACAAGGGGTTCGGTTCTTTCACTACTGTTTCATTAAAACTACTTTTTCTGTTTGATTATAAGTTATTTATTATTTTTTATTATTAAATAGTAACCGGACATTCGCATATAAAAAAATATTCTGAAATGGGATATAGGTAATTTCTCATCTTTAGTCGTATAACTTGCTACGGGGATTGTTTATTCGTAGAAATCATTTCACGCAGCGACACGATCTGATTGTCCTGTTGTAAACTATTGTGATTTTAGCTCATAGTGTAATATTTCTAAATTAATATTAATTATTGGGAGTTTCTTTGTCTTATTTACTAAAACAATTTGTATGGTGTGTGTTTGAAGCAAGATTTCGTTTGTGATCAAAGTGTTATGTGAAATTTACAGCGAGATTACAATTGGGGTGACACACTGCTTATTTATCTCACTAGGTGGCGCATTATCGCTGGTGTTATTTTGCTTGTCAAACTATTTATAATATTTAGAAAATAAACAATAGATCGTCGTAGATATATATATATATATATATATTTACGAATTTATATATATATATATAATATATATATATATATATATATATAGATCGTTTAATAAATTATGATATTTTTTTAAAGTTAATTTTCAAATAATTGTAGGCTTCGTCGGTAGACTAAGTTAAGTTCTTTGTCACGCATATATTGTACTCATATAATTTTTTCAATTAAAACTTATGATCTGAATATCAGAACTTAACAAAAAAAACAGGAAATCTCCTGGAAAATAAGGAGATCAATCGGACAACGATGTGACGATGTGTGTTCATTCACGATCAAAATTTATAAACTCAAGATAAACATCACTGACAAGCACCACCGATGGTGGCGCCATCTGAGATTAGCTTTGCCTGTGCCACCCCATTGCAGCCACGAAACTGTCTGATTCATTTATTTTTAGTTACAGATTCATAACGATTTGTGAGAAATGCAATATTCTTGTTAAAGGCAAAAATAAAGTAGGTCACAGTACCTTGCATTTTCTTACAAACTGTAATTTAAGTTCATGTTAAGGATTCTAGCAAATCGATCAACATATCTATTCAAAGATGTGAATTTTAAGGCTAGTTGATAGAACTAAACTAACAAAAAAAACATCAAAGTATTATGAAAACTGACGCGGTTTTGACACATTTGTGTCCAGTGCTAAGCAGGACGCAGCTGCACGCGCGTCGGGCTCTGTTTTCACTCTTTGAAAAAGGTCACCGGATGTGATCGAAACTATAGTCGGAGTATCCGATTTAATTAAACGTGAGTGTTCCCGTATAAATAAAACAAAAAACATCAAAGTATTAGATGAGGAAAGCAATTTAGTGTAGTTATATCAACTAAAACCTAAAAATGAATATTATTATGTGTCGTGTGAATGGATTTAAGTTTGAATGAAGACTGATTATAGTTTTACTTCTTGTTATTAGATTTAATAGTTCGATAAAAGCATTCTAAACGTTTTTTTTTATAATTTAACGGTCCTACGACACTGTGAACATTTTTTAATTCGCTTTTTACGTGCAATTATTCAAATTAAGTAATGATATAACTTGTTCGTAGGTATATCTTGTATCTCCGGCTGATGTAAAGGTTGTAGGGATGTTTTTGAATTTGAAACTGTGTATTACGTGTGTGAAATGTGTGAACATTGATGAGTTCTTGGCAATACTGTCAGTTGCTATTTTGGAAGCTTTTATGCGATACATCGAGGCTCTCCGCGACATCAAATGACATTATCGGTGCTATAAAGCGCATTCGTAGTTGTTTGTAACCTTTAGGGTGTAATGTCCTCTGTGTTAATGTCTGATCTGATGTCTGACCGTCACGCAACTACGAGTCACTTGACATTCATGCGTTCTGAGCGCCTAGTACGAGTTTTTTCAATTGCTTTGTTTAGTCGCGAGATTCTACGATTTGTTTGAAATAAGAGCAGCGCCATCTAGTGTCAAGTAAGCGTTACTCTTGTGTCATACAAATCGGCGTGTATCACACCACACACAGATTTGTATGATATTTGTATGCTATTGCAAAGCTCGGAATGGGGGCAAAAGGTTGGGTGAGGTTACGCCCCAAATGTTACAAGCATTTCGGTGACGAATATGTGTAATTAGCGATTAAAAAGTTTAAAGTGTTTAACATTATTCCGGGTTTAAAGTATCCTATGTCCATCCTTGTGAAATAAACTACCGACTCGGTTTTTTTTGTCAAGATCAATAATTGTCAATTATTCGTCCGTTTAGGCATGGAAAACTTACAAACAGATTAATTTTGCATCCTAACTAATAATTATCATACATTCGAAAGTAACTTTGTCGGTCTCCCTTTTTAAGAAAGAACGGTTCGACCGAACTTGATGAAATTTGGTATAGACACGAGTATAATTGAAACTGGAAAAGGATCGTAGCATACATAGCATACATTAAATCATCATCACCACGCGGATAAAATCGCAGTACAACCAGCTTATAATATTAGTGTGATATGATGAGCGCAATCAAGGGCCCTCTGCTTATACAACTTGTTCCATAAAGGTGTAGTAGTACCACAGAATAAATAATAGTACTACGTACAGAAAGTTCACTCCGCAAAGGAATTGAAATAAATAAGGACTCTATCTACTAGGCAATAAAGTAGCAATTCAACTCGTACAGCGCTGGATACCGCTCGCTATATTCACCTAGATATACCGCTCTCTTTCTATCGCGTATGCTTAGTTAAGTGCGACGAAGCTAGCGTGCGGGCGGCCACTGACTTCTGCCTTGCATTGTCCTCTCGGAGCGGAGCGCCGCCGAACATACCTAAACTGCGGAGTGACACCCCCCTGGTAATACTGAAGGGTATGTATGAACTCATCATTATGAACAATTTTAAACTATGGGGCCAACCTTGAAATCGCGATAAATAGATTGCTGTTCCATACAAAAAGTTCATCGACCTTGGACAAAATGTATAGAACAGCAGATTTTTCTTCGTGATTTCAAGGTTGGCCCCGTAGTAAAAGATGTTCATAATGATGAGTTTATATCAAAGAGCTAAAATGTATATACTATACAAGGCATATACCATACCCTTCAGTTTTGTCACACCTTTTTGTTAAACGTTGTATAAAAAGGAAATTAACGAACACAAAGTACATAACTGGCTGTGTTGTTTGTACGAGTGTATCTTGTATTGTAATTTTATTGACTGTAGATTTCTATTTTGCTATGAATACATTTTGCTTTTGAAAATAGCTGTTCAAAGTAGTCTGGTACTGTTGTTTTCTCGTTTTTAGATGAATTTTGGAAAGCTAAAGACTTTTTTCGGCATTTAATCAGCAGCTATTATTCGATTCTGTGCATTGTAATTGACCTTGCGTGAAAATAGAATAAACAATTCGGAATAATTACTTTTTCCTTTTAATTTAATAATAGTTACCCTACCCACTAATATTAGTAACATCTTTGGGCTTACGGATGCTCAGATTTAGGTATCAGTAAGGGTATTCAGTTTTCCGTTCGGATCCAAATTATCCGTCCCAGTAATCTACATTCAGGATGACAGAGACTGAGGATGTGGATCCGACAGGAAACCATTCCGATCAAGTTGCTGATCTTACATTTTAACGATCCCATGGAAGACAACTACGCGGTATGGACCACATCTTTGTCGAGAAAGAGGGGACATGTAGCTAACATTTCCCAGTTAGCCTTTAGGCAACATGCTAGAGGAGGTCCGTTGCATTTGGGTCCCACCGATAGGCAGAGCAATGCCATGATGGGAGTTTTAGTAGGTACACATCATCATCAGCAAGTCAGAATACGTCCACTGCTGGACAAAGACCTCCCCTTAAGAGGCTGGGGTTGCGTTGCCATAATCCTCACATAGGTACACGTGACGAAATAACTACTTCATTTTAGTCAATGAAGGATTCATTACGTGCCTATATTATTTAGTAAGGTACAAAGATAGGCGAGAGAGACGACCATAATAAGTCACTCTTTATTTTATATTTGCTTATTCTTATAATATTTATTATGTCGATTATGCGAAATCAGCGCCACATCAAGAGTTTTTTTTTCACATCTCTGTTCTTGCCTCTTCTTGTGGTATGATATGACTACAGAGTAGACAGTATATTAGAAATCAGAAGGCTTGCTGTGCCTTAGGTCTAAATTAGACCCGAAACCCACCAAGTCACGTAATATATGGCATATCGACATAATGAAATGAAATTGATCTTTATTAGGAACATAAAACAATGTAGGTACATTTATATACACTGGTAGAACGATGTTACCCGCAGAAGTTAAAAACTGTCGCGGGTAACAAACATAATATTATAAACACGTGGCGAGTGGCAGGTTACCAACGAGCTTATCTTTATATATTTCCTGGTTACGAGCTAGGAAAATATGTCAATATCAACATGTCATATTAGGTAGGTAGGTTTTGGGCCTTAGACACAGAATAAATAATAGTAATTAGTATCAAAGATCAGTATTAGCAACGACGATATATACAAGTATATATCGTCGTTGGTATTAGTTTGTTTGAAACTCATATCAGGCGTCGTTCATAAAAACTGCGAGAGACTTGCAGTAAATTCTGCATGCTTAAAAGCAAGAAAATCCTACGTCTTTGTGGTGCGGTCATTTTTTAGACAGGTCTTTAGGATGTACCATAAATGTTACTTTATAATTGAAAAAAAATACGAAAAAAAAGTATCTACGTATTTCGTTTATGACTTAAGGCATATTAAAGGCGGTTCCAGTTTCATTCCAGCGTGGCCACCAGTTGTATGAAAGGAAATACCACATAGACGACCTCGCGTGACGTCATAGTACATGACAACTCTGCCCATCCTCCGTGTAAAGTACCTTCACCTAATATCCTAATTCTATCTTCGCCTAGGGGTTTGGTGTCATAAAACAAAAAACATCTCATTTTATCGTTTAATATTCACAAATTAGAACCTTATGACTTAACAGTATACTTTTTACAGAAAATACAACATCATTCCACATAATTGGCGATAACGCATCGTCTAGTGCGCAGCACTGATTTGTTTGTTTATTCATGCACTTCCCGATTAAATAAAACAGCGTCGATTTGCTATAGCTTGTACCTAGTATCATATTCCAAACTAAATTGACTGCGCTAAAATTGTCCTTCGCCATGACAATAAGAAAAGGATGATAACAATTTTAAGTCAACAATTTAGTCAGAATCAACACTACTAATTTGGTACTAACCTAAATGTTACCCTTACGTTATATTCATGCCGTCTTTTATGCATAAAACACTAAAACATATTTATACCTATTTTAGTTAAAAAGTGTTTAGACTTCTTTTTTCAAACCCAATTCGTAATTCGAAACAAATTGACAAAACACTTCTAAACTAAAATAGATTTTAGTGTGTTATGCATAAAACGGTTACCATATTATACATAAAACAATTATTAATCCAATTTTAGCTATAGAGTGTTTTGTAAATTTTTATTTTTAGTTATTTATTTACCTTTTGTGTTGTACAGAGATTTAATTAGCAAGGCAAAGGATTGCTGTAAAACCCAGTATTATGCACATTCTCCCTGGTAATCCGAGTCTAATAAGAGCACAACCATTAATTTGTAGAAAAAAAACAACAATATGTATGAGATTGACAGTTGCCTATGGTCGCATCGTTGATGCCACCTAGTGGGGAAAAACGCAGTGTGGATCCCCATTGTTTTAGTGTTTTATGTATAAAACGGTTAAAATACAGTGTTACTAGTTCATCAGCCACATAAAAAACCTACTCCATAAGAACCAACATATATTTCAAAAAATTTTTTTTCTTCTTATAAATTCCATACATATTATTGCCAAGACGCCAAGTGCGTGTCATAGTATGACGTTTAGGAAATATTTTTTTTTATAAATAGTTTTGGTTTTGGTTACCAACATATTTTTTCTAAACAAAATTTGCAAAGGTACTCTTACATGATCAATTTAAATTGCTCAATTCTGTGCAATGCAATTACGCCGAATTGGGATCGGTTTCGTGACAAAATTATGGGTGCTCACTATTTATTATTCAAATTTCTTTCTTTTGTATGAAATTTTGTGTATGTATCTATTTTTTTTTTTAATAAAATATATATTGTATGTGTCACATAAAATCAATTAACTTTACCAAAATGTCGCTATTTTTGCTAAAATGGTAAAGTGGTTAATTTCATATTCATAATAACGATGAGTTTAGTGATATCATAAAACATGTCTGTCATTTAAAATAGTACATTATGATACAAGTGTGCTATGTTGGTCATTACACTAGAGGCGGTATTATGCGCGCGAGCCGCAGGCGAGTGCGATAAGGAAGCCGAGAGCGTAATGACTAATAGCACAAGAGTTCCATACGACTGTTTTCATCACACTTGCGAGGAAATAACAAACTTTTTTGATAATAATGAACCACACACCGAAAACGTTCACAAACATTTGCGGAAAATGGCGCCCAAACCAGCAATGCGCGCGCAGGTTGACATTTACTTCAGCGGCATAAGAACTCTTTGTTGGTATTACAAAAAAACTAAGTATTACTCGGCTATAGAGTGCTTTGTATACATACGTCTAATTGCAGTCACGTACAAATTTGACTTTACCGGGTTATACCAATTAAAGTGCCGTAATGTAAAGTAAAAAGCACGAGTGCGTAATAGCTTGGATTATGAGCCTAAAACCGATGTAATAAGATCCACTTTACGAGCAAGTGTGATGAAAACAATATTACGTTATTGTTTTTATTATATTTCTTACACGATTGGTTATTTCCGGCGACTATTGCCAGACAATTGATCAAAAGTTTGCTTATGTAAGAGTACCTATATTTTTGAATATTTCGTGTGTAGTGTTTCCACACTTATGGTATTTCTATGTTTTTAAAGCTTAAACAACAAGAAAAATTATGACCTCCAGCGGCAGAGACTTCTGTAGCTTAATTTCCAAAGCAGTTGGGACGGAAACCCAGAGATAGCAGATCGTATGCCTGTTCGAGTCCTGCCGGAGGTCATTTTTTTTTCCTGTTTAAGCTTTAAAAACATAGAAGTACCTATATTCGCCCTACATTACAGATAACTTGGTCGCACTCGACACGATTGGTTTGCAGTTTGTACTTAGGAGTAGTATAGTTTATCTATCGTTGTCGTCTCCGCGCCAGTTAAAGCCGCCTGGTCGTGCGTTCGCAATATCTTCCGGGAGGGGCTCGTAGTCTTCTGGTGCATCAAATAACTTTCTTCTGAAATAAGAAAAAGTTACATTAAGTAAGATGCCCCGTAGCCAAGTTAATCAGAGGTGGCACTGCAGCTACATAGATCACATAAATTGAATGTTATATATTGTAACTAGAGGTCGCCCGCGACTTCGTCCGCGTACGGAAGAAATACGGCCCGCTCCCAAAATTCACCACTTTAAATCAACCCGAGCAATTTTTTTAGACCCCCCCAAACTCCCCGAACTCTACCAACTCCCCCTCCCCCCCCCCAACTTGCCTCCTTTGAATGAACTACCCAAATATCAATTTTCATCATTATAACTTAAAAAACAAAGAACTTTCCATACAACATTCCACCTTTCACCCACATTTCCCCTTAAATCGTCCCTGTATTTTTTTTTAAATATCATTTTTTTTTAAATGAACTATCCAAATACAAATTTTCGTGACTAAAAGTACAAAAACAAAGGACTTTCATACAAACTTCCCCCATCCTTTTTCACCCCTTGGGGGTCGAATTTCGAAAAATCCTTTCTTAGTACACCCCTCCGCTTTGAGACAAATACACCCTACAAATTTCAAGTCTGTACGACCAGCAGCTTGGGCTGTGCGTTGCCAGTCAGTCAGTCAGGACAGAGCCTTTTATTATATTAGATGGACAGCTTTGGTAGCCTAATCGGGAGACTGCTCGACTTGTAATCGTGAGATCGCGGGTTCAAGCCCAGGTGCGTCCCAATGACCTCTTTGGAGTTTGTATATAATCTGGGTTTTATACCACTGACTTTTTGGTGAAGGAAAACATCGTGAGGAACCCTGCATACGTCCGGAAAAGTAATTCAATGGCATCTATGAACACCCGCAACCCAACTGAGCCAGCATTGTGGATATATGGCCCAATCGGCCTTTGAGATTATTAAAGGCACATGCCATGGCTACATGGTTAAAATAGTAGAACAAATTGCAACTATTAACTATTCAAACAAACCAAAATATTAAGCATGTTGAAGAAAAATCAGCGAGGTTATCTGTTAACTACTTAAACACAAAAGAAGTAATAACAATAAATCAGAAAGATATTGGTACCTAAATACAAAGAAATATTGAAGTCGACTGCTATAAATATTTACCTACTAGATAGTAAATAAATATTGAAATGAAATGAAATGAAATTTATTAGACATCAACAAACGTTACATAATCAGATATTAACAACAGTATAGTTTGTTCCAAAAGAGACAGTCCATGAGGAGAATCATTGTTACCCACGCTAGGAATAAACCTGTGTTATGGCGTAACAATACCCTCCGCCGTCATATTAGGTTACATTCAAAATTATGGGAACTAATTTTATACGAACTGAAATTATATAAAGTCATATTATAGGAAAAGCTGTTATAAGAAACAAGGGACAACTGGTACTTTCCAAGGTTATGCTTTATGAATACTGATTCTATCCAGCTACTACCCAAAAATGTATAATCTGCCGCCAAGTACATAACGGTGTGTTACGGCAGCCTCACTTGAGAGCTAATTCCCATTCCAGGCTAGGTGTGTCAACCTACAACCACACAACCAACACATCTGCATGTGGCATCATCAACCACATTGTTACTTAACATCAAGTGACCTGTGGTTAAATACCTAGCCCATAAGGAATATGTGAATAAACCCATAAAAGTTTGTTGTGTTTATCGGGTATACAAGTATGTGTATAGCATGTACAGCTTGGCCTTTGTATTCATATATGTTCTCTTACTGGTAAGAGATAATGCCTGCCCATGATTATTGAAGTGAAACCCAGAACTTTATATGATAAAACAACGCCTTCCGCATCACATATACACTACGCGGCACTACTGGCGGTATTACTTTGTGTCAAGTAGTAAAGTGTAAACTTACAAGAAATAAGGTGTCTTCAACAATTTCTGGCCCCCTCTTTGCCTCGGCAGAACATCCTCTAGAAAGAAGTAAATGTGGCCTATAGCCATTCCAACGAGATCCACAGAAATTGCATTGCCTAGAAGAACTGAGAATCCGAGTAGCACCCAGGGTAGGTATGGAGCCTGTAAACATCAAGTATATGTTTCTTGTATTGTTTTATATTGTATAAAATAAACATAGTTAATATCTGCAGATATTAACCATGTCAAAAAATAGCATCGCTTATATGATAATGAGATTTTTATAACTTTACATGAGAGACAAAAACTGTATAATATTCTATTTGGTTATAAAATACAAGTCTGTTGTTGTTGTGAATTGTCTATTTATTGAATAAGCTAACTGTAATGTGATCATTGATTTTGTAGAAAAAGGTTTACTAAGTTGTCCTTGTTTAATTCAAAAGGCGAGAATGAAGCCGGGGTCATAAATAATGCTTAGGTATTATGAAAACTGACGTGGTTTTGACACATTTGGCACGTCGGGCTCTGTTTTCACTCTTTGAAAAAGGTCACCGGATGTGATCGAAACTATAGTCGGAGTATCTGATTTAATTAAACGTGAGTATTCCCATATAAATAAAACAAAAATGCTTAGGTACCTACTACTTAATAATTATGACTTAGAAATTAAATGTGGTAATGTGAGAATGAACAAAATAACTCAACCACACTAAGCATCTTAAACTGTGCCAGTCATGTAATACCAATTTGAATTATTTGTATCAAAGTTTCTTCATAGTAAAATTATAATTACCTGGAAATTCATTAATCCAAAAAAGTTCATTCTTATGAAAATATTACGTCGAGACCACACATACACAATCATGATGGTGAAGGCTTGCCCTAAAAATAATAAGTTGACGAAGAATGCACACACCTGAACACATTAATTAAGGAAATCTTTTGTCATTGTGATTGTGAGAGTAACACTAGTGAATTACTATAAAACAGTATTTTTACACCTATAGCATGTGGTGCCATAATTTCAAACAATGACAGTTACATAATCACAACATCATAAGTGGCTTTTTGCCACATATATCATCATCATCTTCAGCCCGGAGACATCCATTGCTGAACAAAGGCTTCCTCCTTAGACCTCCACACTGCATGACAACCTGCCATTTGCATCCACCGGTTGCCCGCGACTTTTACAATGTCGTCGGTCCACTCTATCTATCTATCTTTGGTTATGGCCTCTGCTATATGGCCGCAATTTCGCCAATGTCGCGTGTATAGCTGAGAAGACAAACGCTGATAGGATTGGCTAGTGGTCTTAACCACATCTATCTTGTGGTCTATCTATTACAGACTTAGACATATTTAAATGTGCGAAGCTGCCATTCAAAGGATTAATCATAATAATCCATGGTCTTTCTCTACTTTCTGCTGGGTTCTTTTAGCCTCTGTAGTTCAAATAATGTTTATTTAAAAAAGCTAGTAAATAAAGAAGGCTCAATACTTACATACCAGATCAGACCAAACCACTGAACTACTGATTCTAGAATTAGCAGTTGCTTTTTTATAGGGCCACATCAGTTGGCACATGTGTTTTAAGTTTATTACAAAAGGATACAATCATCAATATTCCTCCAAACATGAACATTACAACAAAGTCTGATGTTCTTCCTCTGAATGATCCTTCCTCCAACATTCTACAGTATCTATATGTAAATATCATATTGAAGAAGAAGTTAAAACCTAAGTTGCCAAAAAAGAGAAATGTTGTTATCAGCCTCCATAGTTGAAACTTCTTTAATATGAGGATTGGATTAAAGTACAGTTGGAATGGTGACACCAGGTCTAATTGCTGAAACAATAAAACCACATGAGTATATTGTATAGTATATCTTTTTATTGCAGGGCTGAAATTGAATACAGGTATTTGATTCCCTATATTAATTGGGCAATAACCAATAAGCTCGGCGAACAACATAGTAATAAAAGGCAATTGATACATGAAACCTGGGGACCTGGGTATGTCCTAGAACTGCATCCGGAACCGCCGGAGGACGGGCAGCAGCATCCTCTTAGTTAATGGTGGTGATCATTCTGCGTTCCCCAAGCCGCCTGCCAAGCGTGGGGATTATGGCAACCCCTCCCTATTAAGGGGGAGGCCTTCGTCCAGCAGTGGAAAACTTAGATACTTGAAAAAATCCGCTTTTCTTTAAAGAAAAGTTGATAAGTAGGTACCTAATGTATTTGATAACTTACCACAGCCAATGTAGTGACGACACAAGCTGTTGTATATGCTCTCGTGACAGGCGGTATGGCCATATACTCTTGTAGAAGCGTTTGATATGCCATTGTGATAAACTTGTAAAACTATAGTGAAAATAACAAAATATGCACAGGAAGAAAATTAGCTAATAGTTATCGTATCCACAACACAACACATGATTGGGCCACATCAGTGTTCAGAATATTCGCCGTCGGAGAGTAAAAACAGGAAAAATATGTACGTGCTTCACTTTTCTGTAAGTAAGGAGTAATTTATGAATAAAAATATTATCAAAACCTGAATATTTAATTAGATTTTTATTAAATTACCAAAATTCACAACAGAAGCTACGATTCGATATTTTCATGAAATTGACGACTGACGTACCCAGTTGTGACATTGACAGTTCGGTGGATAGATAATGACAATGACATTTAAAACAATAACAACAAAGTTTTTTTTAAGTATTCGTACAAGTAATCAGTCCATTTTGTCCAAAGGTTTATTTTTAATTTGTTGAACAATTTTAATGAATAAGTAGTACCTACTACCTGATGATAAACTACCACAATATCAAAAACTTTTTTTATAATACTAGGTTCTTAGAATTTTGCTTCAGTGTATATAGCTCGACAGTTTAGTTAAAATATTTTCATATAAGTCCTTCATTTCGATGTTTTTTTTAACGCCTATGGATAGTTAAGAAGACATTTACCAAACAAAAGTTGGTGGCACTGCGCACTGGTAAATAAAAACCTTAAAAACTTTATTATTGAGTGATGTCACAATGCTAGGCATTAGGCTCATCCCTATTATTTTTTTCTATCTAGAGATCTAGAGCCAAAGCAGACTAGTCTTACTGGTACTTCTACTTTCCATATATTACAAAGTACTCTGTGTACTATATTATAAGATTAAAAATAATAACAACCAAACTAAATAAAAACTGTTAAATTTATTTACTATTGTTTTTATGAACATATATATTATTATAACATTACATTGTTTATTTATCATCTTATTTAACGGGTTTGGATAATTATAAGCTTAGACAGCTACAAATCCTAGCAGACGAAAACAGCAGCTAGATCATCATAATCATAAGTTCTTTTTATAAATAAATCTACTAATGAAACCCCAGCTATGCTGTACAATCCTGTGTTAATGGGGAGGGCCGTCAAGTTCACTGTGGTGCTATTTCCTGGTTCCAAAGGTCCCAGCTTCCTGTTTGAAATCCCACACCAAAGGAGGCTGGTATCTTGCAAAGATCGCAGCTTCAAAATCAAGTCGAGTGTTCTGTCACTGGCATTTACTATCTTGCAAACAAAATCAAAGGGTTCATCAACTGGTACCTTGCTTGGTAACTTTTCAAATGTTACTCTTATGTCTCCATATTCTGGGGTCTTCCTTTGCAACTGACTAGTTTGCAATCGCCCCTTCTCGCCTAAATTAGATCGCCATACAATATCTAACTTGCCAATATTTTTAGCAGCTGCTAATAACTTTATTTCCTTTGCTATGTGGTCTTTAGGGGTCAGACAATACAAGTACTGGCAGCTCTCTTGTGATTGTAGTAAGGTGACATCCCCAAATACTGATACCTCATTGTTAATCTCATTCAGTGACTTAACATTGAACTGCTGTGAGCTTTCTAATAATACTTGCTCGAGAATTATAGGTCCAGATGTTATGTTCTGCACTTGAGCCTCAAGATATACATCATCCGACTCTGCATTGTAAAACTTGGTTTTGACATCTAATGGCTTCATTACCTCAAACTTGAAAAACTTCCTAAATGAGGTAAGTGTGTTGTAATTTGTCATATAAGTCACTTCACATACTAAAATGTGTGTGCCAAGATCTTTTACTTCATGGTGAATGACATCGCTCAGTGTTTCATCAACATCAAGCATAGTGGGGTTTTGACTTTGCTGAATTGGCAGCACAATTCTTTGGGAGTTGGTCTGCAGACCAGCTTTTATGTGCACACTTTGCACCGGGTTGTTTGTCTCGTTGTGTACACAGACGTAACAGGAGAATGTTTCACCAAGATAGATATTCCCAAAGCTTTGTGGTAATAGTAAAAACTGCCCAGCGGCGAGAGTCTCCATCTGTGTGACTGATGTAGCATCATCTTTCAAGTAGTTGTTCAGAATATTTCCTGGCAAGTCTTTGGAGTCGCAGGTGACAATTCTTGGGCTTATTAGGGCTGGTTTTGTAAGTCTCATCACTTTTAGAGCAACAAGATGCTCGACGACTTCTTTAGCATCCATATTTTAGTTTTACTTTTGGTCACGAATATTTATGCAACTCCTCACCTCGTTTTCATCACAGTTTCGGAGGAGAACATAAAAAAACAACAATTATTTTCGAGAAAAGAAAGTTAAATTTGATAAATAAATTTGTAATTTTTTTGTAATGTTTTGACATGCCATGACATGCTTTTGACTTTTGACAACATTCATAAATGTGACAACTTTTTTTTTAATTTTTAGTTATTGGCATTGCACGTTGTGCATTCTGCCAGTGTCAAGTTTATAAATTTGCAAGTTTTTATATCAAAATCAAGTCAAATACGTCATGAGATCACAGTCAGTCACACGAAATTAGTCATAGTCGAGTCAAGTCATGCTCTAGTAAAGTTGTGGTGACTTTACTATGAGCTTCTATGGAGTTTTGAAAACAATACGAAACGACATGTTTCAGAAGTGTAACATGCAAGAACAAGACAGAAGTTTAAGCAGTGTATAAGAGAATCGAGATTATTTTAGGTAAGGCTGTCATTTGCTGCGTTCCGTAATGCGCTAAAAGTGATAATATCGCGAATCCGACCAAATTTAATAGTCACAAAATATAAGGGCTTTGATTTGGTTGAGTAATACTTCTGACTTTGGTCGGATTCGCGATATTATCACTTTTAGCGCATTACGGAACGCAGCAATTGTCGTTCGTTTAAGGTAGTGCACGAACACCTTTAAAAAAGTTAAATAATCGTTGACATCTTGGCTTTGACATTGACAGCTGAATGTCGGACTCATCGGGCTGAATGGCTGAAACTGAAACTGAAAAAGATCTTCATCAAACTTAAATCACGTAGTGTTAAATTCTTTTTGCTTAAATCAATCAAAGAATAAAGTTAAGATAAGTTATTCTCTGCCGAGAACATATTATCAAGAAATTTAGAAAAGAAAATTCGCCTGTGTTCTAAAGTCATCATTTAGGTTGTCAGTAACAATACAGGAATAAATATTTAACAAGCTTAAATTTCCTTGGAGGGTCTAGCTCTCTAAATTTCTAATAAAATGGTTCTTACAAAGGAGTATCGAATATGTATGCCGATGACTGTAGAAGAGGTTTGTAAAATGTTTATTGTTCGCATTGATAGTCCAGATAGTGTTGTATTTGTATATCCTTTTAATTTGTGCTCTTTACAAACAGAACAATGTTGTTACTGGTTTGATCCCTAGAGGATTGGGTAAACGTAGTGTTTATCATTAGCTGTGGCTCCGAC
Organism: Erannis defoliaria; assembly: GCA_905404285.2. NCBI lineage: Eukaryota > Metazoa > Arthropoda > Insecta > Lepidoptera > Geometridae > Erannis > Erannis defoliaria. Next base: position 10,758,988 of record FR990080.1, on the reverse strand, counting down.
TTTGATATATATTATGTGGAATATATTCTGTTAACCGTTGCTGCCCTGTTTTATATTTATAATGTATAGGTTATACGTATGTTATCAAAAAACACTGTCTGAAATGAGTACCAATATTTAAAATAACAAAAATTGTAACTAAACTGTAAAATGTACCTACATAATTAAATAAACATTCTGTAGAAATTTTCATCCAATTAAAGCATTATTAACATTATCCTGTTATGTTTTAGTACCGCATTGGACAACTTTACATGATAGCCCGTCACAGTTTTGAACAATCAAGCAATGGAGAAGGTGTAGAGGTAGTTGCTAATGAAGAAATTGTTGATGAAAAGAATGGCAGAGGACAGTACACTGAAAAAAGGATACATTTGTCAAGGTATGATTAAATATTGTTACTATGTCAGAGAGTAGAGTAGCCACTATCGCATTGTACAGATATAACAAGTAAATCAAACCTCCAACTTGTAAATTGAATCAATTTACATTGACTGTTTGTGCTACATTAGCGCTATTGATACATCATTATCATAATTTTCAGCATGCTTCTCTCATTACCACACTGTTGTGCATAGGCCTCTCTTGTCTTAATTATACATATTTATCACCAGGACTTAGTTGCGCACATAACAGTTTATTCACAAAACAATTTATTCAATTAATATCTATAGGTATCTCAACATTTTGGCCATATACGAGGGCGGCACTGAAAATTTCGGGAATCAAGGAAGTGACACAACATTACTATTTATAAATATATTTATTGATTTTCGAAGTATTCTCCGCGAAATTTGACACATTTTTCCATACGATGGAACCAATCATTGAAGCAACCATTCCATTCGGAAGTTGGGGTCTCCAAAATGGCCGTTTTGTAGGCGTCCACAGCTTCTTCAGGTGATGAAAATCTCTGTCCACGCAATTTATTCTTTATTTTAGGGAAATTATAGAAATCATTAGGGCTTAGGTCGGGGCTGTACGGCGGATGGTCCAATAATTCTATGTTTTCTTGCTCTAAAAACTCTTTTGTTCTGTGCGCGGTGTGAGAACTCGCATTGTCGTGATGGAGGATGATGCGGCGGTTGCAGTTCTCTTTACGGAGTTCAGAAACGACCTGTGGCAAACAAATGCTAGCATACCATTCTGCATTAACCGTTCTTTGTCCCTCAAGAGGAATAGTCGTAACATGGCCGGTTTTGGAGACAAACGTGGCCACCATTTTTTTTGCAACACTCCGTGAACGAACAATTTTTGTTGGCTTTAACTCATTTTCGAACACCCAAACTCGTGACTGGTTTTTGTTTCGGGTTCGTACGCGTATATCCAGGATTCGTCACCTGATACGATGTTGTATACAGCATTTGAGGATCCTGCGTGGAATCTTTCGAGAGTTCTGACGCACCAAGTAACGCGAGCCGCTTTTTGCTCTTCACAGAGCGAATGCGGTATCCATCGGGAAAACAACTTTTTTACACCTAATTTTTCATGCAAGATTATTTGTATTTGACTCATGCCAATGTCTAAAGTTGCCTGAATTTCGCGGTATGTCACATGTCGATCTTCCTCAATCAGCTTACGCACAGCATCAACGTTTTCTTGGGTGACTGCAGTTTTTGGACGACCTTGACGGGGATCATCACTGAGCTTGACACGTCCACGTTGAAATTCAGCAAACCAGCGATAAATTGTGGTTTTGGATGGGGCTTTATCACCAAATGCAGAAATCATCCGGTCAACACACTGTTTTTGTGTTAAACCACTTCGAAAGTCATAATAAATCATCGCTCTTGAATTTTCTCGAGTCAATTCCATTTTCTCAACGACTAAACAAGTTTGACAAAACCTTGTGACAAGACCGAGAATATTTTTTTAAATAAATAAATGGTATTCGATTTTTAAAACCAAGGAGTTTTCAATTAAAAAGATTTTAATATGACAGAAACAGTGGAAATATTCCATTCCCGATACTTTTAGTGTAGCCCTCGTAAAGGTGTGTTAAATAAATTGTTTTGTGTGCTATGAAGTCCTAGTGCTTGACAATTATGCGAAAGCTTGAAAACATATACATACTCTCTTCTCTTAAACTAGTATAATCTTCTCTTATAATAAGTAATTAACACTTAACAGTTTAGTAATACTGTTGTGTGTAACCTTGTATAGCAAGTCTTAATATTCTAATAATACACTATTTTAAACTATCACAGTGGTTCGCTATAGTTCTATTATTATTAGAAGCTCATTTCACAACATAATCACAGCGACGGTGATAATAGAATGGACGGGCCCAGCGCTTGCAAATCGTTCAAAATTAACAAGTCATCACAATCAAGCATACCTAGCTAAAAGTATGCATATTACATTTGCCAGAAAATAGAGATAGTGAATCTACTTACTGCATGACAAAAAGAGAACACATGTACATGTGTTAGAAGTTTTATTGTCGTATCGTACGGCTTGCATATCGCAAAGACAGAGTATGACTGATGCGAGAGGAGAGTCGGCGCTCAACATATAGTCTTCAAAATCCGTGCGCTTATTTCCCGTCCATTCATTTTATTATTGTCGCTGTATAATCACAGTAAATATCCCATAAATATTAATATAACTATTTTAATAATGTACCAAAAAATGGTTGATATTATGGCTGTTTATTAATTTTTGTTGTATGATAATCATGTCTTTAAACTAGTATTTGTGTATAGTTCATGTATGTAATACCTTTTTCCCTGTATTTCAGCCATTTACCATTCTGGGTGCAGTCATTTACACCAAAGATATTTTACATTACTGAAAAGGCATGGAATTACTATCCATACACCATAACTGGTAAATAACATAAAATGTCTAAATAAATAAGGTGATCTATTCAATTGATTAGAAATTAACTGTTATTTTTCTTTATTTCATGTCAATTCTGCGGATTTGTAGAATACACAGTAAGTTTTAATTGAATTATTAGAGTATGATTAATTATTTTAATTATTATTATTATGGTGTGACCCTTACCACCAGGCGAACGCCTTGCTCGTCTCGTCATATGAATGTATAAAAAAAAAAGAGGTTTAATGAGTTTAATTTGTAGATGACTATTATAAAAAATTTTTTTCAGTGTTCCTTTATACCGAAGTTTTCGATCTCCATTCAAACAAGATATGAAGACAATAACGGGACCACAGAAAATGTAAGAGTATATATTTATGTACTTTTTTCTATCTGGCTTAATAAATAAAAAAAATTGCCCCAGTAGTCCTTAAAGTTACTGAACAGGTGTAAATAAAATAACTGTGACTAACAAACTGACTGATTGACTTAGACTGCAATAGAATCTTAAAAACAGTTCCAATTAAATTGCAGTGCCTGGGCCTCGCTCCTGCAGAGCTGGAACAAAGAGATGTCGACTTCCTAGACATTGCATATGATGAGATAAAGCCTCACCATTATAAGGAAGCTGAAGATCCTAAATTCTTCAAGTCCGAAAAGACTGGGCGAGGGCCGCTGGTGGAAGGCTGGCGAGAGAACCATCAGCCTATCATGTGCTGTTATAAAGCTGTCGGTGTCAAGTTCGAGGTGTGGGGCCTGCAGACCAGAGTTGAAGACTATGTGCAAAGCGTAAGTAACAACATATTCAGCATTATTTTGTTTTCCTTTAAATGCGGTTCTTACTTCCTTTCCTTTTTTTTTTAAATTATTAATAGGCTTGCGTTTGACTACCAACTCGTCTGATGTTAAACGAAGATGCAGTCTACGAAGGAGTATGCTTGCTTAGAAGAAACCGATTCACTCTCCACTTGAAGACACCCAGATCCTTACCAATTACATAAAAAAGGGTTGATAGACGTTAACCTTTCGCTTTTGATCTTGCCTTGGCATAGACAAGGTCAAGGTCTAAGGTGAAGCATACTTGCCCGGAAAATACCTTTCTATACCTATTTTGCCATATGTATAAGTTTATAGATGATTGTGTGAAAAATGTGAAAGTGTGTGTTGATGTTTTTGTGCCTGCTTTCACGCTTCAACAGAAAAAACGGATCGACGATTTTCATGAAAGTGGAGAGTGGCATAGGCTACTCTTTATCGTTGACATCACGTGAATAGATGGTTAATTAGTAGCCGCACATGAAACCGTAGGACGCAGCTAGTAGTTGATATATTTGATAACTACGTAATTATATCTCAGGCGATCCGCGAGATTCTGGTGCTGGGGCATCGGCAAGCATTCGCGTGGATGGACGAGTGGTTCAATATGACCATCGAAGATGTCAGGCAATACGAGCGGGAGATGCAGGAGAAGACAAATGTTATGGTAATTTACTGAATTATTTTGAATCAGTAGTCATTTTTTTATAAGTTATTCAGGGCCATGGATATAAGTCCTTCAGCCGCAATTAATAAATAGGTTTTGATTGGTTCCAGGTAAACAAGTCTTAGTCACAGTCAAAGTCACACACAGTAAATCATGGTCAAGTCAAATCATGCCCTAATAAAGTCGTGCCAATATACAAGCTCTTTACGTGTTGTTCCAAAACTACTCTGCGTAGTTACGCGTTACATCACATTATATTATCACAAGCTCACACTCATGTTCGTAAATCGGCACCCATTGAATAAAATGCCACCATTTGTATACTTAACACCTGAATAAACAAGTTTTGGAAAATAATACATTGCGGCGGCATGATTTTTCCGCGTTCCAGCCAAAATTCAGTCTGAATACACACAGGGTTACTATGTCGATATGGCGGGATGCCAGGTTGTTTGAGTAAAATAACTGATTTTTAAATACACACACCTATGAGGTAAAACTGGTAAAACCTTCAAACATACGTAATTTTTTATTTATTTACATTAGTAAAAAAACTACAATGTCTGAATTTTGCGATAGCAATACTATAATAGGTATGTAGGTACGCGTGCGAAATCAAAAATGCCTTCCTTACTATCATGAGCTATACCGGCCGGCCGCGTGTCTAAAGTAAACCTCATAACGTCTATCGAATGCCGGAAATACGGAAATGCCTGTCATATGATAACCTACTTTTCAACCGACTTCAAAAAAGGATGTTCTCAGTTCGGCTGTAGGTTTTTTTGTATGTATGTTACGCGATTACTCCGCCAATTATGAATTGATTTTGATGATTATTTTTTCGATTGGTCACCTACCAATACTAATTCAGAGGTGGTCCCATATAAATTTTATCGAAATCGGTTCAGTAGTTTGGTATTTAAATCTAAATTAATGGAATTAATAAAAATTCATGGAAAATATGAAGATGTGATCCAGGTAGTCGAAATTGGTTGGTAGTTTTTTTAAGCGTATTTTTCTTAAATACTTGACGGTCGCATGTTTATTTCCAGCTAAAGGAGACGATTGAGAGTGCAGAGATTCCTACAGAGGTTGATAAGGCAACATCGCAGCCGCAGACCCCGAAGAGCCCCAAGACGCCTAAGAGCTCCAGTTCCACACCAACTGCGGAAGGACGAACGTGGTTCAACTGGTCTTGAGCTCTGGCTGAAGTACGCTTGTGTCAGATGCACGGCTTTTATGTCACTTCTGATCGCGTATGTACACTTTTCCAACTGTTTTTACTTGTACGGTCGGATATAGTTTGCTATTATCACGAATTGTAGGACAATAATTTGCTATTTATTACGTGATTTCATTTTACGAGATAATCTAGATATTAAGGTTTTACTTCCGGATTTAGGCGTTTAATAGACAATATGAGTGGAATAACAAAAACAAACAGGTTTAAAATAAGCAAGTCAAAACCATGTAAAGGCATGTGACATTTTGGCCTAGTTCATAGGAGGTATAGGAAATTTGTAGCACTAGGCCACCGGCGCAGTGGCGGATTAAATGTCGACAGCGCTCTAGGCTAGTACCCACTCGGCGCTTCTCTAAAACCTGGCGCCCCTCTGGAATCTGGCGCCCATACATTGTCTTGCAAATTGTTACAAGTATAGCAGACGTGATTTTATGTATGTGTAGTTATTGGTAAACAATTTGCAGATGATTGATTTACGTTTAAAAACATCCGCCCGCGCCCCTTTGTAACCTCGCGCCCCTAGGCACGTGCCTAGTTTGCCTTATGCATAATCCGCCACTGCACCGGCGTAAGAAAAATGTCCTAAGCCTTTATACAAAACAAACGTCATTTAACTTCTGCGCAATACAAAAATTAAGTGCGCAGTAATAACTTCATTTAACTTTTAACGGCGCTTTTAAGTAAGGTCAATTAATAAATCTTCACTAAGCTTCTTCATTTTAATAAACAAAATATCAGCCTTCTACCGTTTTAGGTGATTAAACGAATTTACCCGAAGAATTTAATGATATTTGGTGGAGACAAATGATCACCGAGGAAATAAAATCTTGCAAGTACAATAAGTTTGAAAATACGCGCGCATAAAGGCATTGCGAGTTCAAACTACGTAAAGCCTATTTAAAAATAGAGAGTTTAGAGAGAGACGAGTATCACTCATCAGCCAGAAGACGTCCACTATTGGACGAAGGCCTCCCCCTTTATAGGGTAGGGTTGCCATAATCCCCACGCTCGGCAGGCGGCTTGGGGATCGCAGAGTGTTACCACCGTTATCTAAAAGGACGCTACTGCCCGTCCTCCGGTGGTTCTGGATGCAGTTTTAGGACGTACCCAGGTCGACAGATACGAATATATTCTTTAAAAAAAACTTGCGCAGTCGGATAATACAAAATAATATTGCGTTCCATGTTGCTTCCGTCGTTTCATTGTAGTTAAGAAAGCTTTATAACTGTTTTCATAGCTTCCATATGAAAAGCCTAAAAAGTAAAACCCCAGTAAAAGTATTAGTTGAATAGTTGTGATAAATGTTTTTGCTTGCATGTACGATGATTATTTAAACTACTAATACGCTTGGAAGTGAATTCGGTGTATGAGCTTATTTATAAGTATGAATTATGTTGATGTTTATGTTATAAATGCATTGAGCTAATATCTAAAGAGTCACAATCTCACGTCTCTAACACTATGTTTTAAGTGAAAACAGTCAAATAACGTCCGAGTGCCTTTGTACATACCTATACGTGCATTATATAGTTCACAATTGTTCGAATTTAGACGTTATGTCGCTTGTATAGTGTTCAATGTATGCTTGAGCGCTTGTGTCTTATCGTAGTTCAAGTCGTTCAAAAAGTTGGCGCACTGCATAGCGTGCGCCGAGTTTTGGCGGGGGACATTTTTTTGCACTTTTGTGACTCTATAGATATTAGCTCAATTTATAAATGTTAATATTCTGTTATACTTTGTAAACAAAGCGTTATAAACAAATTAATGAATGTTACTTATAGTGTTATATTCTCATTAGAGAGCAGGGATTACTTATTTATATATTAATTAAATTTATAAAAAAAATATTAAGTAATCATATAATACAATTAAGAAGATGATAATATTATTATCATCATCATCTGCATAATGAATACTTTAAAGAACAAAATTATCCAAATGGTCCAAAGGAGATAGCATCATTTTACAGTGTAGGTGGGATAGGGAAAATTACAGTAACATGCCTTGTATTATTGTACAGTGCTATATTTGTAGATAATATTAAGCACATAGAATATTTTTTTCTTATAGCCATTTTTTTATAATATATATTTTTGTAAGCCTTAGTAGAGGATAGTCAAAATAACACTGGCAACACTAAGTGATGCTTGGCAGCCCCGATCATGCACCACAGAGATGGGCGATATTAGAATTAATTATTCGAAGCATCGATTAAATTACGATGGGTCTGTTATTGTTAATTGATTAATCCCAAAAACGATTTTAATATCTTACCTTTAAACTAAATTGGTTAACATGATTTTTAATAGTCTCAAAATATTATCAAAATATATTTTGAAAACTAATAAACATGAAGGAACTTTCCGAGCGTGCTCCGAAATAAATTAATAGGTGGTGCTACTCAGGCAGGTCTTATATTTGACAGATGACAATGTCACTGTCAACTAAAAACCGTTGAACAAAGTTTTGGCGTAGCACAATTAATTTATTTACACATTATTTTAATTGCATTCTATAAATTAAATGGCTATAATAAAAAATATATTTAAGAACATGAATAAATAAGCTTTCTATTGATATACGCACTATTTCTGTAAGAAGCCATAAACCGCTTCTGAACATGTCCTTTACCCTAATTACAAAGATGAACCGCTTACCGAGTGTATGTTTGGCGTGAAGGGGATTTATGGTAGGTTAAGAAGTTAACCAGAAGTTAAGAGGTTTTATTATCATTGTATGCATTTATTTTGTGTGATAAAATTGTTCTTAATGTATGTAATAATTGATATAATTGTTGATATGTGTATGTAATGTAATTAAATAGCTAGAAGTATTCCAATATACTTACATATATAATAATATGTATAAAACTATTCTTATTTTAAAACAGAATCATTTTCTAACTCATATTCCATAGTTTATTTTATTTATGTATGATAAATAACCAATGTGTGCAAGTTAACTGAAATACTATATTAACTTAAAAATATTTTTTGTTATAGTGCAAGTTTTTATTACCTCTCTAGTATGTATTTACAGTAGTTGTATGATACCAGTTGTAACTGAGACCCTGTTTATCTGGGCTATTTATGTGATTTATACAATAATCACATAAATAGCCCAGATTGTATAGATGTTGATTGTTGAGAATGTATCAAGGTTCGAGCACATTATACCGGGCCCCAACGGGGCGGAGCGCTGCAGCTGCAGGATTTTATATTCGGTTTACTTACTTACATTTCATATGAACTAGTACACTATACCAGGGTGCAGCGGGGTGGGGCGGACCGCATCGCACTCGCGGATATCCGTCGCGCGACTACCCGACCCGCTGCTCCCCGTCATAGTGTGCGATAGTTCATATAAAATGTATGAAAGTGACCTGCGTGGATTTTTGCGATGCGCACGCCCCGCTGCGGTCCGGCATAATAATCCTCGAACCTTTACAGGGTTTACGCTACAAGTTATTTCCAGGTATTCTTTTATACAAGGTCCACTCTAAAACACCGAAGACCCATTGCAGGCGGCTTCTATGCATTGAAACAACTTGTTTCACGACTTTCGATAATACACAAAAAAACAGCTGTTCCATACAATGAATTCGTCACAATAAATTCAAAGTTTTATGTAGAGAAACTGCCTGTAAAAAGTTTTCAGTGTTTTAGAGTTGACACTGTATATTACCTTTATACTCCTTGAGATATTGTATGCTGTGAAGTAAGTAAGTATAGTACTAATAAGCTCTATCTAAAATAGTAGGGGGTAGTAGGTAATAGTAGGTAAAATAGTAGGGGGTAGTAGGTTTTCCATACATTATGGAATGCTCTCAATTTCTTTATGAACGTCTCAAAATAATGAGCGCCAATGTAGTGGTGCTCTCGATGTTGTTTTGTTACTCAAAGTTCTGGGTACCGCCATTACTTAATCTATGGTACCGCTGAGCAGGGCCCGTACTGTGACATCTTAAGAGTGCGACTAATGCCAGAAAAATATCAGATTTCACCCGCGCGTCTTGCATTAGTTTAGAGTCGAAAATCGCATAATACAATTGACGATGATGATTGATGATGAGGCTTTGTGCAATTTAGGTGGGATTTTATTTAATTATTCAAAATGTAGGCAAGAAATAAAATAAATAAACGGCTATTGTGCTAAAACATTAGTTTGCCTATGTAATTCGTAAAAAATAATGTGATGCTGTCGCTGATAATTTAGAGCATTTGAATTAAAACAGTTTTTTTTTGTTTGTATTTTGTATTTTTATTTTTTAATAAACCAGATTAATTTCCAAAATTCTATTCGGTTACTCGGCTTCTTTAGGTTTTTCCCCTACTTGTAGTATTTCTTTAAACTGAATATTTACGTTATGTATCATTAAACTATGTGTTTAAAACTACACCTTTTACTTACTTTTGGCATTAGTCGCCCCCTTAAACCATGGTTGTTAGGTTAAGCCGCCAATGCTGCGCGACTGTGAATTTTACTGCGCCGCAATACGGTTCGCGGTCGCGCAGCGTCGGCGGCTGAACCTAAACGGGTATTCTAATACTCCACAGTACGGGCCTAGGTGTTATCTTTTACCATCAGGAGAGCGTATTTTATTGATTGCCTTATTACGTGTTACCATAAAAAACATAAAAAGGTTTCCTTTTTACGTTGAAAAGAGAAGCGGATTATTTTAATTCAGACATTGGTAGACGACATAATCGATCCAATTGTCAAATCGACGCATTTTTATTTTAGTAATGTATAGATAATATGATACTGTGTGTTCCTGTCAAATTAATGTAGTGAAAATTGTTGTAGCTTGAGGAAAGGCAACCCTACCCTATCTGCCTAATTTACTAAAACTACTCTTATGTCATTGAAATAAGGTGCACTTAAATTAGACAGATGGGCCTTTTTATTATTGTTGATCGTCCCTGTTCTATCTGCCTAATTTTACGAAAACTACTCTTATATCATTGAAATAAGGTGCACTTTAGGAATTAGGCAGATGGGTGGCGTAACTATTTATTGTTGATTATCCTGTTATAACATTATTAATTCCAAATGTAGTGCTTTTTAGATTGTGTATTTAGTAAAGTGTTAAAATAAATTGGTGTTAAATGGGAATGTTTTTATTCATTCTAATAACCAGTCACAGACGTAGGCCAGATATATATTTATGAAAAAAATATTTTAATACTCTAATAATTTTGAAATGCTAAGGTATTATTTTTTATTAAGTTTATCTACCATCAAACATAATTTTTCAGTTCATAAACTATATTTTTTTTTTTTTATATTGAATATAAATAGTAATATTATAGTGTTGTCTTATCAGAGATTAATATCCCTACCCTATAGAAGGGTAGGTAACGATTAAAAACAAACCGCCTTCCAATTTCTAATATAATTATCCTACAACTATGTCAACGGGGTCCTTTTTTTATACTATCAAGTGACGAGACGAGCACGACGTTCTCCTGGTGGTAAGCGTCACGTCTGCCACTAACAGTAGCAGTGCTAAAATTGTGCACTTGCGAACAAAATCCTGCGCCGCACTGCACTGCGCTCGTCACCCTGAGATATTAGATGTTAAATCTCTTCAAATACCCAGTAATTTCTCTGGTAACATTGCCCTTCAAACCGGAACACAGTAATGCTTGTACACTACTGCTTGGCGGTAGAATAACTGGCAAAGATGTGGTACTGCCCCAAGCGGACTCTGCAGTAGAGTCCTACCACTACAAATGTAGTCCTCACATGTAGCAAATTTTCCAGCCCTCTGCACACGCCGAGGACTACGTCTTCCGACGCGCGGAACGTGATAAACCTGGAACATGGATACTTCTGTCTCGCTGTCGAGGGGAAAAGAGTGGATAGAATAGACGTTTATGTGCTAGGCCAGGCTGGACATTTACAGCTAAAATTTGGTATATGGGCCATGTGAGGACCTTTTCGACGGACAACACCACAAACGTATAATACCAACTCCAAGAATTTTGTCATTTCGCGGAATCAAAAGAACATAATTATGTACGCGAAATACCAAATACGTAAAATGTCATAAACGGGTAAACTTGCAATTTTTGGTGTTTGTCGAAATCAACATTTTGAACGCGCCACTAACACGAAACAATAAATGGTCGCCGTAGCAGAAATGGCATGGGTAGCATCATCATCATCATAATCTCGAAGTAAGTAGGCCACATACCTACCACGCTAGGCTGGTGCGGGGTGGCGATTTCACATACGCCATTAAATTTCTTCTCCGGACATAAATATACAATAGGTTTCCTATAGAGTCGATATCATCATCATCAATCCAAATAAGTCCACAGCTGGACATCCGCCACTTAGTATATGCGGCGAGAGTAATTGATAGCTATATTAGCTATGATAAATACTATGTAGGTACTTATTCTATATGTTCATAACATTAGGTAGGTACCTATATCTAATAAGTATATAGGTAGTACATACATTATACCTATACATAATTATTACCTATACCTATGTATAATTATTCTTTCTCCTACATTGAGACTTTATGAATCATGTAGATTGCAGATGGTCAGGATGTTCTAAAATAAACATAAGAACGTTTCATTCAACAGCAGCCGCATAAATAAAATTAATTGTTACAGAAACAAAAAACATTAAAAAAAAACAAGAATCCGCGAGAAAAATAAATTGTACAAGATTTCGCTGCCAAAGCAAGGCAAAGTGACATTTATCAAATGGATTCTCGTTTATCTGCCAATAAACGCGGCGTCTATTCGAATATTTGGAATTCTTACTATAATCGCACTCGTATGTGAATGTTTAAATTGCTTAAATCGATTTATTCTCTACCTGAATTGAATTTGACCTATCTAAAAAAAGTACAAAATACGGTTTTGTTTGTTTCGTCATCATATTCAGCCAGAAGACGTCTACTGTTAGACGAAGGCCTCCCCCCTAATAGGGAGGGGTTGCCATAATCGCCACGCTTGGCAGGCGCCTTGGAGATTGGCACAGATCATATAACCTGATTGTAGACCGTTAACCGAGAGAATGCTGCTTCCCGTCCTCTGGTGGTTCTGGATGCAGTTTTAGGACAAACCCCAGGCTCACATCTGCCTATTATAAATGCGAAAGTTTGTGAGTGTGTGTTTTTATCTTGATACTTCGTTACGAAAGTCATACCGACATAGCTCGCAGGGTTTGCAAGCTGAAGACGCAATGGGCTGGCCACATCGCTCAAACAACTGATAACCAATGGGGAAGAAATGTTCTGGAGTGGCGACCACGAACCGGAAGACCCAGCGTAGGTAGACCGACGACATTCCGAAAGTCCCGGGCAACCTGTGGATGCAAATGACTGGTTGTCGTACAGTGCGGTCCAAGGGGGAGGCCTTCGTTCAACAGTGGATGTCTTCTGGCTGATGATGACTTCTTCACGCTGTTAAATTTAATTGGATTCAAGTGAAACTTAGAAATACCTACCCCAAATTATTATCCCTGAAGCCTGTGTCAATTATTAATACAGACCACTTTTATCCAGGAAAAGTATGCATCCTACGGGTAGGTATGGAGGATGGCGGGAGAAGTGAGGCGCTGTTTGTAGTACATAATATTGGTAGATTAGTTGTTATCAATTCAGCCTGGAACCTTGGCCAAAGTGTTTCGTATCCAAGTCAAATGCGCCGCTACGCTGGTAAACACTCCCGGGCGACCTGGTACCGCGCAGTCCATTCCGTAACTGCTGACTGCTTCTATGACCCCCTTGCATACTAAAGGACCACCGGAATCACCCTGGAAGTCAAAATATTGAGACTTGTTAAAACAAGTAATAATAAAAAAAATAGAAACTCGACTGCAAAAATGAACAGCCAGTGTCATTCGGGATGAACATAAGGAGTATCTAACGATACCCCATAGCACAGAATAAATAATAGTACTACGTCCCATAGTACATCCAAACCTGTTCAGGCATTTTAAAGTTAGGTATGGTGGAATAAAGTCACATAGGTACATACATGAATCCTGAAAACATTACATTCCTTTTTTTTTTGGGCAGTCCTATAAAAACCAAGCTCGCAAGTTATTTAATTGTAATGACACCTCTTATTATAAATGTACATGGGCAAATAATATAAAATTTGGTTTTTAATTTTATCGCACGCGCTACTTAGCATCATTCTATATGGAATTTCGTGTAATGCAACTATCTTGCTATAATATTTGTGCTAATACATGTTTAATTTCTGATGAAAAATCGCTTATATCGACTGAAAAGTCGCTTATATCGACTGAAAAGTCGCTTATATCGACTGAAAAATCGCTTATATCGACTGAAAAGTCGCTTATATCGACTGAAAAGTCGCTGGTCACTTCGTTGTGACTTTATTATAAACTATATACTTATCGGAAAAGATGCCTTTTTCTCTAATAAACCACAAAGCTTATTTTACATGCAGTTTATAAGCCGTGGTAGCTTAATTGGAAGACCGCTCGACTTGAAACTCACTTACTCTTGAACTCTCTTGGTCACGGGTTTAAATCCCTAGCCAATGAGCTTCTAGAGTTTATGAACGCATTTTCTTGCCACTGGCTTTTCGGTGAAAGAAAATATTGTGAAAAACCTGCATAGCACTCGGAGAAGAACTTTTTCATCACACTTGCTCGTAAAGTGGATCTTTTTGCATCGGTTTTAGGCTCATAATCCAAGCTATTACGCACGCGTGCTTTTTACTTTACATTACGGCACATGGTGCTATAATAGGTATAACCCGGTAAAGTCAAGTTTGTACGTGACTGCAATTAGACGTACGTATACGAAGCACTCTTAATATAGCCGGGTAATACTTACAGTTTTTTTGTAATACCAACAAAGAGTTCTTATGCAGCTGAAGTAAATGTCAACCTGCGCGCGCATTACTGGTTTGGGCGCCATTTTCCGCAAATGTTTGTTGACGTTTTCGCTGTGTGGTTGATTATTATCAAAAAAAAAAAAAGTTTTTTCCTCGCAAGTGTGACGAAAACAGTGGTATGAAACTCTTGTGCTATGTTTCAATACACTCTCGGCTTCCTTATCGCATAGCATAATACCGCCTCTAGTGTAATGGCTAACATAGCACACTTGTACCATAATGTACTATAATGGGGCATGGCGTGAATCCACGAAAGTGCAACTGGGTCAGCGTGGTCGAGTGGAGGTGGACAACTGGACATGGCTCAATCGCCCTTCGAGGGTAGGCCTAAGTCCAGCAGTGGACCATTAAAAAGCCTGACTATGCATACTGTAAATAACTACGTATTTACATAAACATCGCTATCTGATATTTTACCGTAACATTGCATATTTCCTATGATATAATAAAAGTTGGCAGGCGTCACGAGGTGTACAGTATACGGATAGACCTTGTGGTTTTTTTTTTCAGATTATCTTTCAAGCCAGAACACTTACCGAAACTAAAATAGCACTGGTACTTATCTATTGAAAGAAATCTTATCGTGTAAATAGTAGCATCATTTTAACGCTACGTTGCAAGGCGATATGCGTTATGTAGTGGTAGGACTCTACTGCAGAGTCCGCCTGGGGAAGTACCACACCTTTGCCAGTTATTCAACCGCCAAGCAGTAGTGTGCAAGCATTATTGTGTGCCGGTTTGAAGGGCAATGTTACCAGAGAAATACTGGTTATGAAGAGATTTAACATCTAATATCTCAGCGTGATGAGCCCCGGCAGTGCGGCGCAGGATTGTGTTCGCAACTTCACAATTCTGGCACTGCTAGAGTGGCAGGCGTGACGCTTACCACCAGGCGCACATTTTGCTCGTCTCGTCACTTGATTGTATAATAAACAACAAGGCGAGCCAGCACTGTGTGACTATGTGATAAGGTGAGTGAAGTATTGCCGTACCTTTTTTGACGATGGATTTGAAACCTTCAAAAGATGCTCGACTTCGCAGTCGATGCAGTCGCGCTATGTGGGATTGTATCCATAACTAAAGCTTATAACCACACTAGCTGCGCCCCGCGGTTTCACCCGCGTGATGACGAAAAACTATGATGATGATTATAGTAAAAAGTAGCCATATATTATTCCATGAACAATTCTATTCCGAGTTCCATCCAAATCTTTTCAGCTGTTTTAGGGTAAAGAGGTAACAAACAAACCATCCCGACAAACATTCTCATTTACCTATAACATTAGTGATGTTCTGATCTATGAATATTGAATGAACAGAACAGGCTCACCTCACAAGCATCTACGCCATCTCCCATAGCACAGAGCATGCCCCCGCTCGCGTCAGGTGCAACGTTAGGGCCGAGAGCCTCTCTACATTGGTCCAGCGAAACTACCCGCATCGGGCCACCCAACAGCTTCTCCGATATTTGCTTTACATACCGCTTTCTATTGCCGTAGCCGTACGTTATACATTCGCCTGAAAAACATTATTACTATAATACATTATATTTTTTTATTCAAAGACTAAATTATACGTTGTACAATGTAGGTACATTCGCCTAAAAAACTAAATAGATACTAATAAAACAACGTAGTGTACATACGTAGTCTTTTTTTTTAATGCAATGGTGTGAAGAGAGGAGCGAGACATTCGCCTGGTGGTAAGCATAACGCCTTTCCATAACAGTAGCAGTGCCAGAATTGTGAACTTGCGAATAAAATCCTATGCGCTTTTCAGCAATGCGCTCGTCAGCGTCACCCTTAGAATATTAGATGTCAAATCTCTTCATGTCAAGTAATTTTTCTGGTAACATTGCCCTTCATACTGAAATACAGTGATGCTTGCACACAACTATTTGGCGGTTGAATGCGCCAATGTGGTGTACCACTGCAAGTTTTCAGTATTTTTTATTCATAGATCAAAATAACAATAAATAGTTTTATATACTTACCTACCTACTTACTTACCTTGTTCTTGACCCAAATGAGATCACTTCATACATATTTTTACTTTAAGTATAAATTTGTGAAATTACTAAAAGTTTTTTTACCTACCTATAAAAATATTGAGTTGACCTACTCTCAAGCTTCCTACACACTCATAGATGGGTATGACATGATGCGAAACGCCTCTTCGCTTCCGTTCAACCGTGAAATAACATATCCATGGAAGGTAGAACATAATAGGAGTAAAATATCTATCATGTCAAGGTATTCTAAATAACACATTCCTATATACAGGATGATTGGTAGACCACTTGCAATACTTTATGACATCATTGTACTTACCATTCTGAAGAACTTTTAATATGGTATAAACTTTGAAATTCCGAAAAAAACAGCTGTTTAATTTTGTTAGGGTAAAAGTTTATTTTATTTCGCGATTTCGGAGTTGGTCCCGTAGTAAAAGTTGTTCATAATGGTGAGTATAATGATATCCTAGAGTATTGCAAGTGTTCTACCAGTCATCCTGTATTTTATTCCAAGTTCGTTATGTTACGTCGATTTATTAATATTTTAACCCGATGTAGGTAAGTACACTTTTCTGTACAGTTTGTCTTCTTCCAATCTCATACTAGTTAAAGACTATTACATAAGCATAAGCATTGCCATCCAGCGTGGCAATGCCGCCAGCATGCTGGGTACGCTGCCGACTGGTAGTGGGTTTGAGCATTTGGATTGTCTCTAGACTTTCATCGGTCTGGATACAATCCTTTTGTTTTTTGTTGTGTAGTAGGCTAAGTAGTCATTGTAGTTGTAGTGGTTGTAGTTAATAAAGGTTAAATCATATTTAAAAAAAAAAAAAAAAAAAAAAAGACTATTACTAGTTCTATACACATTTGGGGCTAGTAGGTTCTTAGATCCAAAGTTGTTTATTTTTATCTCTAGGCCAACGTGCTTTATGATAATAATTGAAGCTTATAATTATAGGTCTTTAGGTTATTTTCAACCGACATCAAAAAAGGAGGTTCTCAATTCGACTGCATGTTTTTTTTGTATGTATGTTACGCGATTACTCCGCCAATTATGAACTGATTTTGATGATTCTTTTTTTGTTTGGTAGGTAATGTTCCAGAGGTAATCCCATATACATTTTATCGAAATCGGTTCAGTAGTTTGGTTTTTAAATCAAAATTACTAGATAATATGTAGATGTCATACAGATATTCGAAGTTTTTGTTTAAAAGCGTATTATTTAGGTCACTGAATGGTGACCTAAAAATTAAACTCACATCTTGTGTCATAGTCTTTACTACCTATAATATTTTATTATGTATACCTATAACCTTAAACCTATTTATTATATACTTAACTAAAAATTCCAATGTGTTTGCAGGTAGGTTACTAGGTAGGTACTTACCCAGGTACCTAGTTTTTAATCGATATTTCATTATAGTTGTTAGTAAATCCGGAACCATTTTTCCTATCTATATTTAAAAGCATTTAATTGACGTAGGTAGCTAGAACTGGAATGTTTTATTTTATTTAATATACTATTACTAGCGTAGTATCTGACCCGGGTAGGTATTTAGTGAACAAGATTAGTATTCCGAGGCACGCTGTGCAAAAACTGGGACAAAGAACTAGTTTGCAAATTACTTTAGCTAAATACCTATATGTAGGTATAGTAGATATAGTTTATCTGGGCTCTAGGTATGTCCTTGCGCTTCTTAAGGTCAGACAAACTGCACAACTATTCTACAGGTTGTTAATTTGAACACCGTTATCCTTCTAGGATATCATTGTACTCATCGTTATGAACAACTTTTACTATGGGGCCAACCCTGAAATCACGAAAAAAAACAGCTGTTCCATACAAAAAGGTTCATCGATTTTGGACAAAATGTATGGAACAGCTGTTTTTTTACGTGATTTCAGGGTTGGCCCCATATTAAAAGTTGTTCATAATGATGAGTACAATGATATCCTAGAAGGATAACGGTGTTCAAACTAACACCCGGTATTTCAGCTCAATCGTTTTTGAGTTCAATCTCATCTACTACAGATGAGATTGTCATGTCACGTGTCTTGTTATAATTCGCAAGAGGTAATAATTTTGCCCTACCATTGACTCTACAGAACTTTTTCTCTCTGTTGCGAGTGACTGCCTATGAACTAATATGGCAACACCACAACTAAAATAGTGTCTTAAAAAGGCCTTGTTAATATCCACACTTCATTTTTGTGTTACGCAGATAAGACCTTACTAATGACGTTTTTTTAATTTATGCAGCGTTTTTGAGTAAGATCCAACGTTCGTTGTCATTATCGCTAATTAATACTTAGTAAGTACTTCTTCTTCTCCTGTGTGGCGATGGCGACGTCGCTACAACTACGAGTAAATGAGAACGTGCAGAGTCATCTCTAGTAGATACATAATATCTCAATGATTTACCTAGACTAGGTAAGTAGGTATATCTGCTTACCTGATAATCCCATCATGGAGGTTGGCAGTACGCTGTGGCTAAGCCAAGTTGTGTCATCGGTGGTCAGGCTTACCCTTATTAGAGCAATGTCATGCGTTATTAATAACCTGAAAATATTTCTTACATATTAGGTACTTAGAATTTTAGCTTAGTATTTTATAGTTTTTATTGACCTGCTTTTGAATGGCTTTTACAAATTCAACAACTGATTTATAGGTAAAAATATTTTTTATGGTTGACAGGATAGGAGTTTGACCACAGCTCATCTAATGTTTTGGGTTGGTGTGGTTGAATGTGGTAAACAGACATACATCCTAAAATGAGGCTACCAGAAGATTTACTTCCTAATTTTTTCTCTTTTTTGACCAGAGCACACTGTTCGGCACTTGGCGGCAGATTTTCAACTTGAGGCTAGCGAACCGTATACTAGAAAGTACCATACCACTATGCTGTGGTTTTCTCACGATGTTTTTTTCACCGACCGCTCAAGCTCATTGTTGGGATTTGAACCCACGTCCTACGGCGTGCAATTCCAAGGCGCCAACTGAGCTATCATCACTATATAGAACTTAGATAGGTAGAATAGGTACTTACTTGTCGTATAGATCGTGCACTATAATTTCCTTGACAAGTGCATGGGAAGGCTGCCCGCACGCGTTGTTTAACTGCAGTACATATTCCTGTGCAGGGAAGGTCACGCAGTGCGCTGCGGTCAAGGCGAAGTCTGCCGACAGCAGCGTGGCGCCACACAGGTGCTGCCCGCTGGTGGAATTCTGGAGAGACGCTATGTGGGGTTGGCTACCTGTCAAATGTAAAGGTAGGCGTCAACTATTTGCAATGCTTTAGAGACAGTGTGAAATTGAATTAATTGGCGCAATATCATAGGGGGGGGTCATTAAACTAATCACAACGAACAACTTTTACCATGAAACCAACCCTGAAAACCAATCGGCTGTCCAAAAAAACGAAGCACGACGAAGTTTTTTTTTCGAGTTGGGGGAGTAAAAATCGTGGTGAATTTTGGGAGCGGACGAAGTCGCGGGCGACCTCTAGTGATAAAATAAGCAATAGAATTTTATAGACATTGTCGATCTCACTTTTTCATTTGTCACGAATGCGTCTTACTCAGGTTGGATAATATTAAGGTTATTTTAAATGTAAGCTTTTCAAAATGGATTACAAAATTTAATAGCCACTCAACTCAAGTAGATAGGTACCACAATGTTTTGACACAAGAGGTCCCACGGATAACGCTGGGTTTTACGTGGTCGTAAACAGAACAGGCATTACGACTTGTAATATGTTTATGTATGGCTCGCTGGGCACTAAATGCTGACGAGTTTTATGGTAAGGGCTCTGGGATCCTATTTCTTTAGTAGAACTATATAGGTGGTAGGGTAAGTAAAGTGCTCACCTAATTGATAAAGTAATCGTTTACTTATCTGTTTCATTCATATTTTCGATTAAGTTAAAAAACAAAAATGACTTTTGTTAAAGGTTTTATTCATTTATTGTTACACCCCACAGACACGTGGGACAATGCTTAGTATAAAGATATATAACAGTTACATTTAGGTATATAATAGTCACATTGTAAATTAAGCACAATGCATTCAAAGAACCAAAGTCACCGACATAGCTCTCTGGATTTGCAAGTTAGTTTTTTGTTTTTTCGCTCGAAAATCTGATAACCGTACGGGAAGACAAGTTCTTGAATGAAGACCACGAACCGGATGGCGTAGCGTAGGGTAGACCACTAGATGGACCCACGACATTGTGAAAATCGCGGGGAACCGGTGGATGCAAATGGCAGTTGTCGTACAGTGTGGCGGTCGGGAGGTCTTTGTTCAGCAGAGAACGTCTCCGGGCTGATGATGATGAGTGGCATTCAAGCAGAAATCTTATTTATTTCTATATTTCTTATATATACCGCATAAGAAACACTCGTTCACGAGGTTGACGCATGTGCCATCTCTCTCCTCAATCATATTTGAGAGAAGAGGGCGACCCGCCACAAGCCGCCCGCGCCGGCGCCACAAAGAAGGAGCTTTATAGCGAGCATGAATGATCCGGGAGATATGCAATCTCAATGATCTTTGTATAATGTAAGCTTATTGCTAAGAACTACCTATTTACTAATATTGTCCTGACCTAAAGCTTTCATACCGCCGCGTTTTCACCTCACAAGGTCGGATAACTTCTGTTTATCGTTCGAAATCTGAGTGCAAAAGTCAATTTTATCAGCTAGCGTGGAAAGATTTCTTAAAATTCGAATCTTTCTATTCAATAATTTTCTATACCGCCAGTCCACTGAATATGCATATTTAATGTAACAGCGCCAACCTCATTTTTAGAATAATCGCGCTGGCTAGCACGACGACTGCATGAAAAAAAAAACACTTATAAGAATTTATTAATAGAATAATATAATATAATAATAGAATAATGTATATATTTAATAATATAATATCAGAATTTAATATATTAATTATATAAGCTGGTGTTCTTGCACCTATTAGTATTTTCCTCTCTGTGAGGTGAAAGTTTTGTGCAGCAAAGTTTTCCTCGGTAGCAAAGTTATTCTGCGTTTGCGTTATTTGTCTGTTAAAGGTTTTGTTCGTAAAGGTCTAAGGCAAATTATTGTGATAAATAACTTAAAACTTGGTTTATCAGTCCTCAAGCAGGAATGAATCCAATGAACTGGTTGATATATTTCGACATTACGTATCAACATTTGTGTGTGTTTGTCTAAAATGAACACCCTCCAAAACGTTATGCTCTAAAAGTAGGTATACAATAGTAGATTACTCACCTAGGGAGCAAAAGTAAAGAATGTCTCAGATCTCATGTATATTGTCTCCCGAGGCCAAGCCGAGGGTGACACTACATTACTTGCTCCCGTGGTGTGTATACGATTGAAATGCCGCTGCGGGGAGGAAGTGGTTCCTTTCGCTCCACGTAGCGGGGCTAAAGTAGCCACTTTAGCCCCGCAGGCACAGAAAAATTTTATATGTGACAAAAACAATATAAC
This sequence comes from Erannis defoliaria, assembly GCA_905404285.2. Taxonomy (NCBI): domain Eukaryota; kingdom Metazoa; phylum Arthropoda; class Insecta; order Lepidoptera; family Geometridae; genus Erannis; species Erannis defoliaria. The sequence continues at coordinate 10,737,040 of FR990080.1, read as the reverse complement.
CATCATAACTGCGTTATCAGAGTGAACAATAATTTTCCCTACTATATAGGTAAGTTTTCGATTTAGGATTGTATAGTTTGTGAAACAAGAACTGTAGAGTGCTACTGAATAACGTAGAGCTCATTTAATTTTACGACGCTCTACTCGATCTACCAACAGAAAACTGAATGCAGTTATTTTTAAGGGCTTTCCTAAGCTGGTAGAAAATTGGAGTTTTATTTATACTGCGCTTCACAGACATAATAATGTTTTTTTTCCATTCAGCGCTATCTAGCCCCAAACTAAGCAAAACTTGTATTTAATATGAGAACCACAAACTCCAGATGCGGTTTTTTTTAAATACATACTTTTAATTTTACAACACTAAGACACAGTACAAACATCTATGTTCATATAAATGTTTATTCTGGGTGGAAATCGAACCCACGCCCTACAGCTCTCAAGGCAGAAATACTTACAAGACCAACTGAGCTATAAGACAGTCAAAAGTCAGTAATTGCTTTCAAAAAAAATTTGCTCGGGATGATTTAAAGTGGTGACAAAGAGCGGGCCGAATTTCTTCCGCACGCGGACGAAGTCGCAGGGGACCTCTAGTATTAATATAAAGTAACCTTAGATAGATTTATGCCATATTCGTCCCGAGAAAGTTCGTCCCACATTAAAAATATGCCGTCGTCCCGCTTTATATGCTCCTGCTTCCGTACGGAAAATTTAATAAAGTTGTTTTGTTTCTTCTTTTTAAGTGAATTTTTATAACAAACAAAATAAAAAAACTTAAAAAATCTATTTATCTGAACTAATTTTGTTCCCTAAGTATCAGTAACGCCGATCACTTCTACGTCAAAATTTCACCTCTTATAATTCTGATAACACTTATCATTTAAAAGTTGTTACCGCAAGGAACTTCTCTCCCATTAATAACTCTCTTTATTCTTCCACTCTGCACTGTATTAAAACAATGAAACAACAACACTGAAATTACTGTAACTGTAAAAGTAGACATTTCTATTTAATTACTATCAGTGAATTGCGAAAATTCTTCTATTACTTACATTTTAAATACATTCCTTTTGTAAATAGATACGTGTGGTGGTTATGCAAAAAATCGTGACGAAATTTTGTTTTATGTGTACAGCTGTTCGCACTATATAATGTAATCTAGTGCAGCTGGTACGTGCCTACGCTAGCATAGGTATTGATTTAGGAGCCAACAGTGTCCTCGGTATACAAGGACTGTACTGTACAGCCTTGTACGTGAATGACTGTATTGCACACAGCGGCGGTTTATCATTGTCGCTGATTGCACCACTGAAGAGAGCACTGAAGAGAGAAGTAGGGCCTTCGCTTTTCTGGGGATTGCACATTGTGTTTTCCCGGCGTTTTTCGTTTTTCCCATTTATAATCGACTTCAAAAAAGCAGGTTCTATGTTCGACGGCATACACCGGTGGTGGGATGTATGTTTTTTTTAAATCTATGTTCACCGATTTATCCGTCAATTGTGGACCAATTTTGTTTTTTTTTTAATTTGAATGGGTATACTTCCGAGGTGGTCCCATATTAATTAGAAGTCAGTTGTTATTCAACTGACTTCAAAAAAGGAGGTTCTCAATTCGACTATATGATTTTTTTTTGTATGTATATTACGCGATTACTCCGCCAATTATGAAATTGATGATTATTATTTTGTTTGGTAGGTAATAGTTAAGAGGTGGTCCCATATACATTTTATTGAAATCGGTTCAGTAGTTTGGTTTTTAAATCAAAATTTCTAGAAAATATTAAGATGTCATCCAGTCCAGTATTCGAAGTTGAAGTCGGTAGTTTTTTTTTAAAAGCGTATTATTTTTTTAAAGGTTACTTATTGTTTGTATAAATAAATAGGCTAAATGGAGCGCGGTGGTGGGTTTTAAGTAAAGGTTGAAAAGTCACTATGAAGATTTTTGGAGGGTTATATTTTGTTTAGCAATTAGTTGCAGGATAATTACGCTTTAAAAAAAAACAATCGACTTTAATTTTGACTACTTGGATGACATCTTCATTTTTTCCGTTAATTTATTATTATTTTAGTAATTTTGCTTTAAGAACCAAACAACTGAACCAAATTCCATAAAAAAAATATAAATATAAGTATCATAGTAGTGGGGATAGTATCACCTACCAATAAAAAAAAGAATCATCAAAATCAAATCATAATTGGCGGAGTAATCGCGCAACATACAAAAATAAAACATAGAGCCGAATCGAGAACCTTCTTTTTTGAAGTCTGTTGAAAATAGGAAATGACAGAGACCTAGATTTTGTAAAAAAAATGCTCTAGAGGCATTATCCAGGATGAAACTAGAGGTACGTTCGTATGGAGAATCGCAGACCGTGTTCCCTGTTAAGCTAAAAATATTTTAGATGCGAATTATACTTTTTACCTGACCTGATATTTATCATTGTGAACAGCTTTTACTTTAAGGTCTACCCTGAATTAGAAAAAACATATACATTTTGGAATTTTTCAATGGACCAGGATGGTTTGAACCATGAATACAATGACTTCCTTCTGACTTAGTTATATCGATAGGTACCTACGACCAATCATGTACCTATACATCTAAGACTGCCTAAATCATAACCTTTCATTTGCGTAGTCGGGCAAAAACGCTAGAGTAAGAAGTCTACATTAGTCGGCGACGCGACCTGCTATACGCCGGAGATCAAAACAAACAGGCGGGCTACACTGTACGTTCGCCAATATCGCTAGCGATCCTTGATTTGTTTACGCGATAGGAACGATAACTTAGTTCAGTTTCAGGAAATCAATGCATTCGTTCGATAACGATAGTGAGAGAAATCCCTCCGTGATACCGTGAAGCTGTGACAGTGACAAGTGACATTTATGACAAATCGCGATCCGAATCGCGATCCCGAACAGTTACATGATTAGCCTGCTGGACCAAGTTTTGAATATTTTCCTTGATTATATTGAGTACTATTATATAACTATTATAATAACTATTAACGAGGACATAGTGAAAGTCGCGGGCAACCGGTGGCGGATGCAAATGGCAGGTTGTCGTACAGTGTGGCGGTCTACGGGGCAGGCCTTTGTTCGGCAGTGGACGACTCCGGGCTGATGATGATGAAGCTCGGATCATATTATACTAATCATTTGCATTCCATATTTACTTTATGTTGATAACTATTTAACGATATTTAGTCTGCAAAACTTAAATAATTAAAAGCAATGAAAACTATTTACGTTTAGGTTTTTTCTTTTATTTTTTTAAGTATTATGTGTAAGTATTTTGCTAAGGTATACAAGCATATCAACAAAATTTAGTAAATTTTATGGCTCATTGTAAACTCGCCCCAACGTTAATTTGCTACACTATTTTAAATTCCATTCATTGAAAGTTAACTTGCCACAGCCATTAAAAATATTTGTATATTCGTCATAAGGTAGGTAAAAGCTATTGTTAATTCGCCACAACTCTCAATTTTGCAGAAAGTAGCGTCAGCAAACAAGGTTCTAAGGTTTTAGCCAAAAAAAAAATTAAAGATATTATACCTATGCCTTTCTAGTGTTTACAGTTCTTAACTAAAACAAACGATCTAACCTATTTTAATATTTATTAGATACTAGGTGGGGTCGTTAATCATTACTGTGATGTATATTTATAGGTCAATAGTAAATTAAGTACTTACCTAGCAATCAAATCGTCACAACCGACTTTCATTAACTTACAGATAAATGAAAGAACAGCGATCAATTACTAATGGGTTGACGGACCTGCTAATGTACCCTACTAATGCTGCGCCTTACGTGGGTGGTGTGTACCTTTGTAAGGTCACATTTGACACTTGTCATTACTCACTCCTGCCATTACGGTCCAACCTTCGAAGCCCGATACACGTGCATAATATATTCGTCTAGTCTGATTCTTTTATAGCAATTACGCTACGCCGACTAACTGTCATCAATAACCGGTAATTATAAACAAATGCAATTCCTAATCTAAGCGACTAATAAATCTAAGTAGGAATTTACGCATTCTATCTCGAGACAAAGTGCTACAAATTAGTCCGAGTCAGGCGTTGAGTGCCCTCAAAATAGCAGTTTCTATAATTATTGAGTGCTATTGTCGTGGGCTGCATGCCATGCCAAAGCGTAGCGACAACAGACAGGTGGGAACGAGCTGTAGCAGCGGCAGCGGGCGAGCTTACAGGAGCGCGAGGTTTATGTAACGCGGCAGTGCTCCGCCGACCGGCCGCCCGCCGGCCACTCGCTCCATGGAGCGCCCCAGCGGTAGCCCGCCCGCCGGCGCGCCGCCGCCCGAGCCCCACTCGCCGCCCGCCACGCACCACTCCGGCTTCGGCGCCTTCTGCAGCGCCATCTCCGACACGATCTCGGTACGTACCGCCCGCGCCGCGTATTTACAACGCCGACGACGTTTCGCGCCAAACGCATTCTGCCGGCTATAAGCTCTATCCGCTCCCGATAAACCGTATCACCGATGCTGCTGCGAGTGCCGCGCTATTTACAGGCGCACGTGGTCCCCGAGGTCGACGAGCGAGGCCTCGACGCGTGGAAACAGAATAAAAGTCATCGAGGGAATAAAAAATATAAACAAGTTTATTATTAGAGCGCTCGTTGAGGCCGGGTCGCACGGTCGCGATCCATCCGATGGACGGCGGCGATCTACCGAAATAAACAGCATTAAACGTCCGGTGGACTTGCGACGCGAAAAACTTGGCGGCGACAGCGCACTCGTGATAGCTCAGCACGCGCCGCGATCACAACTGTTGAGACTTCGCCCGCGCCGCGCGCCCTCGTAGCCTCGTCGCTGCACTCCACTTGTGTTGTCCACGCACCACAACAAATCATAGGTACTTTCATTTAGCCGCTCTTCTTTCCATATTAATTTTTCTACCACACTCATTCGTACATCAATTATTATGTGATTTTCAGGAGTTGTGATTGTGACCATCAGTGATAGTGATTTCTTAAAATAATTTCTTAATTATGGAGAGCTTTTGGACGCTTATGAGCCTTTGAAGCGACGCGTAATCGTGTGTTTACAATGTAGAGCCGGCGAGAGACGCGACGCGATGCCGATGCCGCCGTTATCGGAAGCAGCTTTTCAAATTACTATTATCTCGTTAGTCGTTATTAGTTACCATTACCTAATCCACGAGCTTTGAAGTAACCAGGCGAATTAACTTAACTTTTTTATGATAAAATCCTAAAGGAAACCATAGTTTACCCGAGAAAATCCTACCACCTAGAGAAACATTAGCATTAGCAGGAGCATTAGCTCTGAAACGAACTGAAGTATTAAAAAAATACCTTTTTAATAATAGTAAAAAACGAATTAAACACATTTAACTATTTGACCTTTGCTCCTATTGTACGAGCTAATCTTAAGAATAGTAACTTAAACCCAGCCTAAATAATTATAAAGAAGAAAAGCCACGAAAATAAATAAAATTCATGTAGTTAAGTAACCTAACCTGGGTATGTTCTTAAACTGCAACCAGACCCACCGGAGGACGGGCAGCAGCGTCCTCTTGGTTAACGGTTGTGAGCATTATGTGATCCCCAAGCCGCCTGCCATGCGTGGGGATTATGGCAGCACCCCTCTATTGGGAGGCCTTCGTCCAGCAGTGGACGTTCTATGGCTGACGACGAACGAAGTAACCTAGCCATTAGAATACTTTGCTTCATAAAACGTACCTACTACTAGTATCAGACAGCAAACGACTCTACCTCATGTTAATAGACATCATTACTGTGTTTTGTTACCAAAGATTATATCGTATGATAAAAAGAAACCCGAGTATTTCCTAATGATCTCTTCACTTAAGTGCTGCTCATTACTCGAAAATTGCTACGGACAATACATACGAGATACAATGCCAAATGTTTCTGTTTACTTGTTTACTGGAAATGTATAAAGAGTTTATTGCGAGCCAAGTAGGTTATAGGTTTCAATGTACTCGTACAAGACGAGGGTGTACAAGGTTAGATCCATTAGTTGTTTGACCGGATCGATCGGTGAAATGCAACCCTGACTTCTTAATTTTCTTCGCCTCCGTAGTAATGTTGATATAATTTCAACATAATAGCACAAAGGCAAGCTTTTACTTTAACTTTGCCCTACATTTTATGGCAGCAAGAATTCGTGAATACCAAATTGCTTGCGTGTTTATGTCAATCATATTTCGTTAATTCGTATAATTATTTGACGAAACTTGGCTCTGCCTACATATTTATTAGAATTAGTAACCTTCTTTGGTTGATGTTGACCGGTCAATATCCTGGAGAAAATTTAAAAAGTTAGTGGGTTGGAGTATTTGGGCCAACTATGTATAGGACTATATAACTATGGCGCTTGAAGAAGGGTTACTCATAGCATTTTTGTAGAGTACGTAGTTAATTAGTTAATGATGTTATCTATAGAGATGAGAACATTTTCATTAATTAACACTGTTACAATTTTATTACGTAAGATATCAATCATGATTTTATAAATAATAACAATTTAACAATTTTAATTAGCTGAGTAATCGCGTAACCAACAAACAAAGAAAAAAAACGATACAAACACAATTTCGTTTTCATTTCGTCGTTAATTTTTCGTTTCGTTTAGGATTTTTTCTTTTTTTTTTTTGCGTTGGTCTCTGCACTAGGATTCCCTGTATTGCGGAGACCAATGAAAAATGATTTTATTTTTATTTTTACATTACCTTACTTGTCCCTTATCTTCGTTATATTCTTTTTCTTTTTTGCCACAAATAATCGACACACAGCAATATCCTAGCCAAGGAGTTATTAAACGTGGATGGAGGATGGAGACACCAAGAGACTAAAAAGATGGCATATATAATGCAACTTGAAGAGCGGACATAATAATAGGATGATTCCCATTGGGGACCTTAGAGGATCTAGCTCTCTCTCTCTCTCTCGGTATCACTTAACAAAAACAAGCCTGAAAATCAGATTTTCTGGCTTGTTTCTGGCTCTATGGCTAGGTTACTAGTCGATGGCAAATAAAAGAGGAGAAAAAAAAAGAGATTGTTTATTGTCAATCATCTCGCCTGTTCTCTACCCCTTACGTAGTATTTACTTACTCTATGTCTACCCCTTGAATTTTCATGACATTTATATTCATAGAAAAAACAGACGGTGCTGACATTAAATTAACACACGTGTAGGGTTAATAACCAGTAACCATAAAAATAATGTACAAAAACGCGAAAATAATGGAGAGTTCCATACAAAAAGTTCATCGACGTTGGACAAAATGTATTCGTATCTGATTTTTATTCGCGTTTTTTATCATTATTTTTATGGTTATTGATCATTAACCGTACACATGTGTCGGCACCATAACGCCGCATCGTATACAGGGTTAGTTCTAATCAGGGGAATATTTTATACATCAAAACAAACAACAACTTTTTCTATGGGACCAACACTGAAATCGCGAAAATAAAATCAGCTGTTCCATAAAAAAGTTCATCGATCTTGGGCAAAATGTTTTTTTTGCGATTTCAATGTTGGCCCTATAGTAAAAGTTGTTTGTTTTGATGTACAGAATATGCCCTTAAAAGGATGCTAACTGATTAGAACTAACCCTGTATAGTGTATATATGAGATTTATATTGCTCTCTCTTCTCATAAACAACTCATTGTAGTTCTATCCTCAGTCCTAAATTTTTTCGGTATCTGCATGTTTGCATGAGTTATCTCCAGAGTATCCAGCTTACATACCAAAATCGGGGTTGAGTTTGAAAAACAAACTCCCATTTGTAATGATATGATTAGCGGACGGCTCCCCTGACTCCTCAACAGATATTTTCCGCTTATTAACCGAGCATTGTTTTGCTTCAGTTTCCCTGATGCGTAGGATTTATTGTGTTGAACGTCGTCCAATATCGTCGCAATTTTGAAGAAACCGTATGTTTATGCCGAGTGATTATTAGAGTACGTTGTTTGTGAATTGACGGCGGCACTGCTGGTAATGTCTGGTAATCTATTGGACAGTGCGTAGTCGTTGGTACAAAAATAGAAGATAGTTCGAAATCTCGGTCGCTGCTCTTGCTATTTCTGATCGGAACTTATCCCGAAATCAAGAACACGGCCAGGTTCGCTGAAGGGGAAGCCAGGATGAGCGCCGGGTGTCATTGGGGCTACGTATTTAGGACGATCCGGGTCACATTACAGCGCGCGCGCTTCGTAAGTCTTTTCATTGCTAACAATCCCTAACAACCTAAAGTTCGTTTTGGATGCTTTCCTCGAGTAACCCGTCGTTAGTTAATTTCCTACAAATAACCTTCCTAACCTCACTCGCGTTCTATAGTTTTTCCAATTTCCTATGCACCAAAAGTTATTGCTATTCCAAGTAAAGTAACAGTATTTTACGCCGTAGAGGTGTACAATCTCGAGAATAACAGCGATGTAGTTTAATGCTAACCTCGCCGATGAGGTCGCAAGCCCCGCGTAGAATATCAATGTTCTATCCAGCTCAGAGTACTAGGTCCTTTGACCTTGACCTGATTATAGCGGTCGTTGACTTACAAGTAGGATTTTGTATTCCATCAATCCTGTTTCTCCCACTGTAGCAGCGCAAATTTACTTAATCTTCCTACTCGTATGAGTACCTACTAGTAAAATTATAAATAAATAATCGTTGCTATAAAGTACCTCTCTATTACTAATTTTTATTCTTAACAATCGTACTATATGTTTTTAAAGCTTATATTAAACAGTAAGAAAAATTATGACCTCTGGCAGGACTCGAACCTGGATACGAGCAATCTCTGGGTTTTCGTCCCAACTGCTTTGCCAATTAGCTACACAAGTATCTGCCTGTCTCTCTAGTTGTCATAATTCTGATTACTGTTTCAAGCTATCTACTAAAGCCACCAATGCTTTATGCAGTTTATTGCTCGTATGCAGGTTCGAGTCCTGCCAGAGGTCATAATTTGTATTTAGCTTTAAAAACATAGATAAACCCAAAGTGTGGAAACACTTCATACAATATATTCAATCGTACCATAGTTTTATATTCTTGACCATACCTATCCTATTCATAGGTACTGAAACCATTACCTATGTAATCGTATTTAGGTATGGTTTGAATGTCTGGATGATTGTTACTCAATCACGCAAAAACGGATAAACGGATTTCGGTGAAATTTTGTATTAGAGGTAGCTTATTAATTGGAATAACACACAAGCTACTTCTTATCCCAGAAATCGCGGGTAAAACCACGGGGCACTGCGAGGCTACTATCGTGTATGAGCGTATTGCTTATTTTTATTATTTGTTTTGTCTAGTAAAGTTCGAACCTGATATTTTTGGTCTGGTCATTATAAAATGTGTGCTAGATGTCTTACAAAAAGAAAAGCAAAGAACAAGTACCTAAGGTAAACATTTTAGGACACGCTCCGTTTATCGAACTGCGCTTAGATATCTAGGTACCTAACCTAACCACCTTCTAGCAAGTCAGGGTTCATCGTATCGCGTGTAATTTTAAATTTTGAACGATTGATTCATTACAGGCATTGTATTGTAAATACGCTTTTCGAGCATATATAACTAGCGTTTTTTTTTTTTAATTTCTTAATTTTGTTCCGTTATACGTCATATGCATAAAACACTAAAACGTATTTCAAACCTATTTTAGTTAAAAAGTTGAGTTTGAAAAAAGAAGACAAAACACTTTTTTAACAAAAATAGGTTTGTAATACTTTTTTGTGTTTTACGCATAAGACGGTTAATATATATAAACCATAAATAAAATAAATAAAAACTTTAAAACTAGGGTACCACCGACAGCAGAGCAGGTTTCAAGCTGCCGGTGGTTAGGGCTGCAGAGGAACCTCCTGACTATGCGTGCCTTGTCAAGGACCACTGTCTTTTGAATCTGACCCTTGACCCAACCGTTTAGTTAGCGTGACAGTTTCGAGACTCTTTGCTTTGAGGCTGTTCACCGTGACGACTATCTGGACAATGAACATCGAATCAACACCTCACATGGCGATTATCTCGGTACTTGCTAAGTTTATCCTTCTAGGCCTTCACGAGATTCTTGTCATGTGGGACGGTGAAGGCGACGCGCACTGCCCGGCACTTTAATTAATATTACTTATGCTTCACCTAAGGGGGAGGCCTTCGTTCAGCAGTGGACGTCTCCGGGCTGATGATGATGCTTCACCTGCGCTTAATGCCATTATTTAGCGCGGTATTTGATACAGTACGCAGATATGCCTGTTGTTAGCGCGCTAATAGGCTTGTAGTTAGGCGATATTCAAAGTCAAATGATAGTGTGTCCGCCCACGTAGCGCATTGTTTAATGCTTAATTATTGCACGCTAATTATTCCGATAACTGGACGTAAAGCGTCACGCAGGTGAAGCCCTAGCATTAGAATAAAAAAGTTGGTGGGGCTTAATAAAAAAGTTGGTGATAACTTGAGAATTGGCACAATGCACAAACGTGCTGTAGCCACAAAACAAAGGAAAAAAAAGAAAAGTTGGTGAAAATCGATACTTTTGATTTTATTAGGTAATTACATAATTTGTTGGCTAGTTACATTACATTTACCTGCTAGTGAAGCTAATGGAAGGTTAGAAATATGACACGCGTAACTATTAGATTTGGTACCTACATATCATGTACCTATGGATATTAAAAAAAAAAGCTTTAAATAATTCACAGCCATGTTAAAACTATAAGCTTTTATAATCATCATGTCGTGAAGTCGCATTACTCGCATTTTTATTTAAACTTTCAAAGAAGAATCTTGCACCAAGGCAACAATTTACATCAATATAATGAAAAAAGTTAAATTTGTAGACACGTAATAGTAATAAATCAAAAATATGAACGAAAACAGTGTCTGACTGGAGCGCGATTCCATGAAGACTCTGACAATTTAAATAATATACTTTAAAGTTTATTGGAAGATGGCCAAGTGTCAAAACTATGTAGGTATGTGGAGATTCGAGCTTTTACCTCGAGCATGTAAAGATATATGGAGGTATCAGTTGGGAACTATGACATAAGACATAGGTTACTATCACAGAAAAGCGAAAGCCCTACTTTTTACTTCTCTTTTCAGTGGTTGCTATGATATAACACCTGGCTATGACATTAAACAAAAAGTACCTCTACCTACTTACCTACATTAGCACAGAAATTAGAAATTACTACGTTCTTTACTGTAGCGCTAGGCAAAAGAAGCTTATGGTAGACGAACTCTAATAAGAAGCTGTGTATACATGTTTAGGAATTAATTTGGCTCGAAATTGTAATGTCTAAATTTTCTACATTATTGACTGTATTCTGATTGGTGTATCAATAAACTAATAAATAAATAATCTGGCCCAGGCGAAGCTAAGCCAGAATTATACTGCTAAGCATAAACATAATTTAACCATAAATTACTGTGAAACATAGCATTTATTACAGTTTTAACCGACTTCACAAAAGGAGGAGGTTTTATGTTCGACTGTATATACGTTTTTATTAAAATAATTATAATAATAATCATTTATTTCAGGCAACAGGAGTTACTTAAAAATACGGGCCAGTTAATAATTTATTTCGAATTAATGTTCACCGATTTCTCCATCAATCGAAGATCGATTATTAAAATACTTCTTTTTTTTCGTAGAATATACTCTCGATGTAGTCCCATAATAGTTTTTTAAAGTGTTTTTTAAGTTGTGAAACAGTGAGGTTATTCACAGTACCACAACAATAAATTGACCAATAGTTACACGTTTCCGGAAAACACTATTACAGCTACGTTACATTTTACAGAATGAATTGCTGAATTAAAATTGGGATGTTGAATCATTACATTAATGTTTATTAATTTCGTTCTAGCTGTGACCTCTACCACGTAGCTTTTTCAGAATTTCCACAAATTTTATGTGTCTAGGGGAAATTAGTTCTAAGTCCATCTTCATGATCTACGTTAGGTACCGTTTCCTAAATGTCATCATGATCGTTCAGCAGAACAGGCCAAAAAGGTTTCAAAGAGAGAGACTGAGTAACTTTCGCATTTTTAACCTATTCCTTATAATTCCTTATAGCTATTTAAAGCTATTATGCCTTCGGGCGGTACTTTATCTCTGATATATATGTTTTCATTTAATAATGTCCCTGCAGCAGTCTCTGTTTTCTGCCAACGTAATTTTAAAACGAGTATGCTGCTGCTTGGGGTGGGGGGGGCCCCACCCCAAGCAGCTGGAAACTCCGCTGCAAATATGATATAATCTGCTCGGTCATTTGCAATATCTAGACTATCTTCTATTTATCTTTTCAATATTTTGATAGAAAATTAACATAGTATAGTGCGATCTAATGCATAGACACGTGTTAATAAGTCTACAAGAATTTCACAATTATGTATTGCTTGACAACTCCCGGACATAGCCTTTGGTGAAACTATTATACTAACCAAAATATTGTATCTTACAAGTAGTGAATACTGCCAATCAACAAAATTTCACAATTACATTAAACAGGATTATAAATTATTACTTAGCTCATAACCTCTTCAGGGTAGATAACCTCTATAAATAGTCGCAAACAACTTCCGATCCATGATTTCAAACAATTCCACATTTAAATTAGGAATCTATATCTACGAGTATGTATATTATATGCGGTAAATGAGGTTCCACACGCAAAACTTTTCGGAGATGGCGCCAGCGGCGGGGTTCGGATGTGGCAAAATCAAGTTTTCTTTTTAGTCGTTGCTTATATCTATCTGCTCGTGATGAGGGCGTTGTCGACAAAAAAGATCCTAGGTACCCTTGTTTTAAGATTCTGTGCAGCTGTTGATGGCCAGAAAATAGATTTGTAGGTTAAGTAGTTGTTTACATTTTATGTTGGCAATTGTTTATTAAGCAAGGCAAAGGATTGCTGTATACAAACCAATACAGCAAACTGTAATATTTGCATATTCTCCCTGGTAATCCGAGTCTAATCTAAAGTCTAAAAGCCATTAAACTGTAGAAAAAAAAAACAGCAAAATGTATGTGATTCACAGTTGACTATGGCCGCATCGACGATGCGCCACCTAACGGAAAAAAACGCAGTATGGAAGCCCCAATTTGAATAAGAGTCCGAGCGAAAGGGCACATAAAAAAGATACCTACATTATTTTTATTGCATTAAGTACCTATACAAACTTATGTTTTTTTTACGAATGCATACTTTTTATTATGAAAACAGACGTGGTATTGACACATTTTGTTTAATTTATACGGGTAAAACGAAATGTATACTTTGAGCAAGTTTTGTCATAAAAGGTGTTTTATTGTTCTAAATTAGTCAAGAAAGTGGCCTACGAAGGTTGTTAAATAGGTTATTACCAAAAACCCCATACACGCTTTAAATAAAACTTGTGCTGAAACATACCAAGGGGTATCACGCTTTCAAATCAAACTTGAAGGCTACGCACAAATTCAGCAATTAGGCTTCTCCAACAGAAGAATATAAATTAGAAATGTTACTTAAACAGTTTTCCGCTGAAGGGCCCAGTAATGTTTTAAATATTTGTTTCTAAGTAGTGTTTGGTAACATTTTAAATTAAAACCCGCTGACGCGAAAGGAATAATGTTTTTAATTAAAACAGGAAGGAGAGTTCGGTAATGAGATGGCCAGCGTTTTAATAAAAGCTCTTGTTTACTATACTAACGAAATAATATTGTTTACTGTGTCGAGCTTTTCGGCTTCCTTCAATAATTTCTTCGTTTGTTTTGGTTTCGGCGCTATTGAAAATATTCGCAGAGTTTGTTCGGAAACAGAATGGACTTGGAATCGAAAGCGCTGCATGCTACGACGCTACGAGTAAATTATCGCAATAGCAAAGCAATGTCGTTGTTGTTGACAGCTGAGTTTGTCATTTGGCGCATTGCTATTTAAAAATCGTAACGAGGCTTTATAACACACTCGTAACTCTTTTTGGAGAGTCCATTCTCTTTCAAAACGGACTCTATATAGCTTATAGTTATAAGTTATAGTTTCGAACTTTGGGGTCGTACTTACAGTAGCTACAATATTTTAAGCATTTTATGGCGCTTTGATATTGATTACAAACCATTGACTTTATTATTAACTTTCTATAATCATAAACAATATAGATAGGTACATCTTACCAACCTTCAACCTTCCATGTTCAACCTTCAGAAATAAATTCTCTAAATAATAATAAAAACCTTATCAAAATGCATTGCGAATTGCTAATGTTGTTGAATTGATATAATGCTAATACACTGATAGTGAATACTAGTCACTACTAATTAAAAGTATGTGTTTAAAGTTTTTGGTGGGGATCGAGAGGGGATGGCTCTCCCCCGTTTCTCGTAACGCAAGGGTTAGTAGGTATGCGTAGGCTTTTATGTTGCACATAGAAGTGACGACTTTAGGGCTGTTTATGATCCAACATGAAATTAAAATTATTAAAACTTCCTTAGTTGTGAACTGAATTTAATTTGTTTTTAATCGACTCTGGTTCACTTTGTTAGTGGGCAAAAAAAACGTTCTTGTCTGTTATAAATGTAAAAACACGCACTCCATTCATCGTATGTAAACAAACAAATCGTTCCAGAGTTATCGATTTGATCTATCACCATTACCTGCGCTACAGCAATTAGTCACTGAAGTCAATTACCCCACTTTACCTCTGATAAGGTTAATTAGTTAGGTAAAGTGTTAGAAAGAGGATCCAATCAAATCGAACAAAATTCTGTCGGTGCCGAAAAATTGGTACGTTATTTATTATTTATTTATTTATTTAATAAACATACAAAACAGAATGCAATAATTTAAAATCTCATAAGTTATATACAGGGTTAGTTCTAATCAGTTAGCATCCTTTTAAGGGCATATTCTGTACATCAAAACAAACAGCTTTTACTATGGAGCCAACATCCAAATCGCGAAAAAAATATCAGCTGTTCCATACAAAAAGTTCATCAACCTTGGGCAAAATATATGGAACAGCTGATATTTTTTTCGCGATTTGGATGTTGGCCCCATAGTAAAAGTTGTTTGTATTGATGTACAGAATAATGCCCTTAAAAGGATGCTAACTGATTAGAACTAACCCTGTAGAGTTGGTGCAGAAAGGGGAGTGTCGATAGCTTTGAAGGCGCTGCTATACTAAAAGCTTATGACATTTTGGCCTATTACGTATAAGTACTGTATGAGAAAGTTTAACCACTACGCCACGTGCCTATGAGAAATGTCATAAGCGTTTAACTTTTTAGTTTACATAGCAACATCTCAGAGAATAAATATGGGGTGTTAGTTTGAACACCGTTATCCTTCTAGGATATCATTGTACTCATCATTATGAACAACTTTTACTATGGGGCAACCCTGAAATCACGAAAAAAAAACAACTGTTCCATACAAAAAGGTTAACCGATCTTGGACAAAATGTATGCTGGAACAGCAGATATTTTTTTCGCGATTTTAAGGTTGGCCCCATAGTAAAAAATGTTCATAATTATGAGTATAATGAAATCCTAGAAGGATAACGGTGTTCAAACTAATAGCCTGTATTGTCGTAACTGCTGAGTTTGAAATTTGCCAAAAGTTGGAGGGTTTCTTTCCGCACAAACTAGTAGCGTAATTTATTAATATAATAGAGATGGGTAATTGTTTTTATCTCTTCAAGCTATCAGTGATTTTTAATTTTCGTATTAATTTTCTTGATTAACTTAACATTCACATACTGTCCTCGACATTTTACAGCTTAGATTAAGTAATAAAATACAGTATACGTGGTAGGCATTTAACGAGTATTTGTTGACGACTAAATATCACCGAACCGAGACCGAGGACTAATTGCTAATTGCTCTTTCCCCGCTCGGGAACGTGATTAAGCTAGAATATAGATACGTATGTCACGTTTACGAGAGGAAAATAGAGTGGATATAATTTTATCACGGCTCGCGTGCTAGGCGGGCTGGACTATGTAACTTGTAAACGTGACAAGCAAATGTTCGAACACAAAGAGTTACTCTCTTTGATGATACACAAAGCGGCAGTGTGTTAAAAGTCAAAATTATTAGTTAAATTGAGGTGTTCACAGGTTGAATATGAAGGATTTTTTGTCGATTTAATTACTCGAGCCCATGAAATGTGGTTTTCGATATTTCGTACTGAAGATGATTGCTCCTTGAGTACCTAGGTAATGGGTTTGCGTTTAACGTGTTTGAATTTCTATCATAACGCAAACCCATTACATAAGACAGGATAATGGCAGGTCACGCCTGGACGAGATTAACCCAAGACAGCTCAAAACAGGGAACAATGGCACTAAGAATAAGTAGGCTTATGCAGTCTGAACTAGATAAACATTATTATGATGAAGTTCTTATTATTATAGCCTCTTCATGTTATAATAACATTACAGGGTGATATTTTTAAAGAAGGCCTCCATACATTTTATTCTAACGCTAAATAGATTCCCGAGCAACGATCAGTTGTTTCATGATTTATCTTTTATTTCCAGGGAATGGCTACTACATCGAGGAGTAGAAGAAAAGTGAGTATTTTCTAACGTTTATTCTCATTTATCGCACAATAAAGTGCTACAATATTAAGTTATTTATGTTTTTTTATGGCTGAGCTGGTATTTTAATGTTTGTTTCATTTAGCAGGCTCATCATATAATTATGAATTCATATACTTACCTAGTTAATTATACTAGTAAATTCAAATCCGGTGTTTGTGAAATTTTTATAAATAATTTCGTAAGTATAGGTATTAAAAATGTTGAATTTACTTAGTCGTTAATTATTTTGATGTGCAGACAATTCGCAAACAATCTTGTGACCTAGTTTTAAAATAATTTGCGAATATGTTCAAGGCCGTTATAAAGTTACTTACTTTCTATGAAATACGTAACTCGGTGATATTTTTTGCAAAAGATTGTTTTACTATTCCAAGGCTACTCCACATTTATTAATAAGGTACTAAGTCTCTATAAAGATGTGTGTGATTCATAAATGCATTCACGTGTAATTTGGCTGACACGATAAAATTATGTAAATACGGTTTCCATGTGAAGGACCTTCATTTAAAAATATTTCATAATATTTAAAAAACCCTAGAAATTAGAAGGAAAATCAGGATAATAGAGGATTCAATTCAAATTGTGTTATATACCTACACGCAAAAACAGACGCGGTGAAACTATGCTGAACCCTAAAAACGATTGTAATTTTCCTACAAACGAGTGCCAAAAACCCGCAATCATTCAGGTTTTTTTTACCACGGATCGCATTAAAAACGACAAGACCTCGTTCCCGAGATGTGACATTCCGAATTCCTTAAGGACATAAGCTGTCGCTTCGTCATATCTCCACTGGAAATGTTGGGAATCCCTCAAAGGTAGCATTTGCTTGCCAGCTATTCCTTCTGTTTGAAACACTTCAACACCCTCAACTATGTAATTTCAAACATTCCCAGCTTAGGGTCACTTTGCCTTGGTTACGAAGAAGCTTTGGGTTGCTCGCATTGTTGGTAACGTATTATACTTGTTGTTTGAGATATGAGGTGATTTTCATACACAACACGGGTCCATGATAGTACATGAGGTAAATTGTAAGAATGGTTTATTAAAGTTACTAGCTTTGCCCGCATTTTTATGAAAAACGGCGATGATGGCGTTAGCTAAATCTAGCATAATGTCCTTTTTCAGAGTATCATCTATCTTTATACCAATTTCATTAATAAACCGGCCATGCCATTTAGTTCTGAAAAGGTATCAAATAGACAGAGTTACTTTCGGTTATAAATTCTTTGTTGTATGGTAATTTGTTTGTTTTATGTTTTGTTTTTCTTTGTTATTTGTTCTATGTAAGTACTTTGTTTATAATATTAGTTAGGATTAGGATTGAGTACGCTACTTCGAGCTTGGAGGATCGGCTCTCTCTTATAATCAAAGACTTCGAGGTGTTGAGAACACTAGCCGGTTTTGTTTCAGAATGTATTCGTAATCACAATAATTTATCTCTGGAACATTATTCATTACGTATCATTGATGTGGTAGTTCGTTTGTTTTCCCAGTGAATGTTTATTTAAAAATTAAGCTTGATTTAGGGTCTTCTTTGAAGATGCCATATGTATGCTGTCCAGATGGTAGAAACGCAGAGCTCTGATCTCAGATTTTTACCTGGTATTGTTTATTCTGTGGTGTTGTTGGTACAGTTGACGATGTACGATCATGCATTTCGTTGGGTTTATTTACCCAGTATGTCGGTCTGTCATCTTTTTTCACAAAGCGCTCGTGTTTACCGCGTAAAGTTGATGCGTTGCCAACTCGAGCTATTTCTATGCGAACTTCACTCGGTCACACTTGTCGTGATCCACTGTTTGGACCTTGTAAAAGATCCATGTTGATAGTCGTGTCGTCGTGTGGCAGTAGTTTGATGTTTGTAATATGGTCAGATTATGATGGTCTTTAGGTCTTTATTGTCGTAAATGAGACTGCATCTGTGGTTGTCATATTATTGCAGTATAAATGCTGTTTAACGAATAAGTACCTCCTATCCTAATGCAAATCGTCGATGGAATTTGGGGCAGCTGCATACAAAGTTAGCATATAAGTAGCCATTACACAACATAGGCATAGACAACACCAACTAGGGCTAGATTTGTCATTCGAATTTTAAATATTTTTTTATGTATCGTGGAAACTTTTTTCCTTCATCCTATTTTTCATATAAATACTGGCACCTTTTTGTCTAAATAAGTAAATTGCTCTTTCAGTGTTTTCTACCAAGTAGGCTTACATTTGATTGATTGCGTGTTGTATAGACAGTAGGTATATTATATCAGAATTTAAATAAGGCTCTTATTTGTGTATACACCAAAGTACGAACGTAAGAATTATAAACTTATACATTTTAGTACCCTACAGGTACCTACGATTTTGTACCTACCATAGTCGTCAAGTACTTACAGATAAATAAAGCATGTAACTCATGGAAAACTGCTTGTTTTTTTGCTGATTTAATATTTCTTACCTACAAAAAAGTATGTACCGATGTCCTTTAATGGAAATAAATAGCTACCTATCGACAAAAAACAGAAAAAATAAATAAAATAAAAGTGCTGGTTGAAAAAAGTAAAAGCCTTTGCAAAATCTGAAACAAAAGTTCCGTAATACAATATGCTCATGGCAAGGACCCGAAAGTAAGTAAAAAATAAGTAATTATACATTATAATCGGGTATGAACTGCACCTGCACTATATAATACAATACAATACAATATTTCTTTATTGCACACCAGAAATGTAGAACAACTTACAAATAATTAGGGTAGATACATTATTTGGCAGTACAAGGGGCGGCCTTATCACCTTAAGCGATTCTTCCAGGCAACCTTATCCAGGATCCGAATATTTAAAAACGGGACCTGAATTTGAGAAACTGTGATAAATGTTCATGAATATTATTTTGAATTTCCTTTTTCAGCTATAGCTATAATACGTTATCGAATATTAGATATGTTTGTTTTCAAGACATTTTAACATTTTCACTAGTATATTTCCTTAAATTTAAATATCAGAACATCTTTGGATAAAATAACCGTCACACACTAACGGACCTACACACAGACGTTGCTCGATTACCGAACAATAGTGGCTTTACCATTACATTTTTTTTCCATTCCATTGCATGTAATCTCTTCGTTCCATGTATTTCATTCCACTAGATGTCGTCGTTGACGAGCCGTGAAACCTGTGTAGTGAAAAAACTATAAAGACTCCTTAGTTTCCTACACCGATCCCTAAATATGGTATTCATCGGGTAGGTATCGCCAAAGATTATCAAATTATACTTGGTAGTAAAACAATACAGTAGGGTCTACTGAGTAGAGCAATTAGGCCATCACACTAACTACCTATTTAGTCTGTTTGGCATGATTATCAGCCAATAGGTGCGTACTTATATCGAAGATGAAATTGGCATCGGTCACTGCAGCAATCATGCTATAGGTATGTCAAGGTCTTTCATTGAGTATTTCTGTGGTTTTCCTAATAAAAAATCTGTTAGTGTCGTGTGCGACATTCAGTTTTCATCCATTATATCAATATATTAGTACATTGGCATTACGTAATATCAAAGATGTAATATATAAATCCGAGAGTGTATCTGTCGTTCTCTGTGTTACCTTATCGATCTTGATGTGATTTGACATATGGCAAGGATGTAAGCAGAAAAACTGGAAAATCCTAGTTTCAAGATAATATTTATTTTCTGCTGCCACGTAGGTAGTTCAAGAGAGGCTTACGTTCTATAATTTTAATTAATTTATTATTTCCTGACCCTTCATCCACATTGGTAATTAAAAGTTCCTAGCTAGTTATGAAAACAGATATTTTCTTCGTTGTTTACCTAGTTATAAAACAAGACTCCATTTTTCTGTTTTCATAATTACGAATCCTTCCATTTTCATAACCCTGACCGGCTATGAACAAAGACTTTTATGCACTGTCCCATAACCAGTTATTAATAAAATATTTTTGTAAATGTTGTTAGGTAATCCGAATCAAAAATAATATGCCTTGATCGACATCACAGAAAAGCGAAAGCCGTACTCTGCAGTGATCGACATTCATAACTTGAAATTTATAACCAGTTTAGTACCACCGAGCTGATTCTGATAATGGAGGCAGGAGGAGGAAATGTTTAATGTGTAGGTACTAGTAAGCTCTTTGAGTTTGTTTTTTTTTAATAAGAAAACCTAGGCACTAATAAGAAAAATACATATAGATCATATTATATATTACATTTTTATATTTAATAGAATGTTCTGTAACAATTTAAAATAACAAATGACTGAAAAAAGAAGAACAAAAAAGAGATATAAATGTACCGATAGTACAGTAAGCATTAAATAGTTGATGACTGTCAAGGGGTCATTAAAGTCATAAACAGTTACCTACGAACAATTCTAAAAAAGGAAAAGCAATCCCTTTTAATAACTGGTTATGAAACAGTGAAGAAAATGTATTTTTTCATAGCTAGTTGTGAACGTTTAGTTACGAATGTGGATGATGGGAGTGAGTGACCACCCCTTGTGTAGGAGTTAACATGACATGGCTTCACAAAGAGCTACACCTCCACGGTTGTTGCTATAGAAAAACAATCCGGACTGAATATCTATGAATTCATTCGACCATGGTAGCGCTCAGTTATATATCACGTCACATATTTACGGTCACCCATCCGAAGACTAACCGAGCCATCCGATGCTTTAATTTGGTGACCTTATAAGGAGACCAACTTGCTAAAAAGCTAGTTACCAAATAACTAGAAAAGAAAGTAGCTTCACACGTAAACAAACTCATTGAACTGTATTTCCCCGTACATGATACGATCTTCCTGGCTTCGTGGAATCCATGCAATAAAACGTACCTACTCGATTCGTATGAAGAAATAAAATCTATAGGTATCACTTTGCGTCACGAATTTATGCTTTTCTCTTCTACCGTAGTAGATAGGTATCAATACTGGATCTATATGTATAGCTGGTTAACCGTATTTCTACTTTATCGAAACTCACTTAAGTAGATGTCTAATAGTATAAATAAATGTAGAAAAGTTTTAAGAGTCTACCATGTTAAACTGAACTGTAGCGAGACTTTATTATCTGCTTATTTAGATTTTGTTTAAAGATGATACAAAGAAAATAAGATGATACCGATATCCTTGAAAAAGACATATTATCATTATTTCCGGAATTATATACGATTTTTTGTTTTATTTATACGGGAATACTCACATTTAATTAAATCGGATACTCCGACTATAGTTTCGACCAAAAAAAAAACAAATGATGACTAATGATGAATGATGTTTCAAAAATGTGTCAAAACCACGTCAGTTTTCATATTATATACGAATTCACGTGTATACTCGCGTAGGTACAGTATATGAAGATTGGAATTAGATTAGCATGTGGTACACAGTTACACAGTGGGTAACAATGTTCCTCATGGACCGTCTCTTAGGGAACAAACTACTGTATCACATTTCTGATTAAGTAACATTTGTTGATGTTTAATAAATTTATTTTCAAGTCATTTCATAGATGATAATAATGATCTCGTTATCATACTGCCTATAGTAGGTATTACCGATTACTTGGTTCATTGACTCATACAATCCTGTAAAATGCTACACGTGTTATTTACTACGAATTCCAAGTTATACGTAATGTCATATCACAAAATTTTAATACAATTTGGATTAATAATAATAATTAAGTGAGTAAAAATATGTAATTTAGTATAATAATTTAATTAATGTAATTCAAATTATATAATAGATAATAATAATAAATCATAAATTCATCTCTAATATGGATGTATGTGTCTGAAAATAAATTTATTATGATTTGATTTGATTACATCTCCTCCCCTCACGAAAGTGGCTTGAAACTACATGGTAGAGTCCGTTTAATCTAGTGGCAGTTGCTATACTCCATCCTTTCTCATTATCGATAGTTTAAATTTTGAATCGAAAAAGACTAGAGTTCATTTATTCTAGTTGCAGCTGCTAAGTGCTTTTATCAGGTAGACGCTTTATTGATCGGAGAATCGTAGTTCCATCTTCCATTTAATAATTTGCGATTGAGTTAAAATTTCAAAGCGAAAAACAAAAGCGGTCGTGGCATCTTAGTTTTTTTCATGCAATGGAGGAACGACACGAGCGATACGTTCGCCTGGTGGTAAGCATCACGCCTGCCCAAAATAGTAGCAGTGCTAGAATTGTGAACTTACGAACGAAATCTTGCACTTCTCGTCACACTGAGGAATAAAAGATGTCAAATCTCTTCATGCACAGTAATTTCTCTGACTAGACTAGTAGTTCTTTTTAGTGGTAAGTAGATCTCCTAGGTACCAACGCATTGCCTTATTTATTCTGCCACGATGCTCTAGGGCTTGGCAAACATAAAGATTTAATTAAAAAAAAACTACTATTTCTTTTTCTTGTGCTGTAGTTAGCGAAAGTACTAGGTTAACAAGACTCGCCATCGAATGTAACTCGAAAATCGAACAAGCCATTTTTTTTCTTTATTTTCTTTTTTTTGTGTTATAAAAAAAATAAAGATATATTTATTTGTATTAAACATGCCTTTGGTGACATTACTGTCACCAAAGGCATGTTTCTACTCTGTACTACTTGTACTTTTGAACTTCATGATATGCCCAAATAAAACAGGCGTACAAATTAGAGATCCGTTGCTGTCGTTATTACTAAAAAGACATTGTAGAAACATGAACAATATAGAGATATAAGATATTCATATAAAATAAAAACAAAACAAATTAAACACGTCTTTTAGATTGAATAATTTAGGAAATCTTTTTAATGTTGAAGTAACATTTATCGGCTAAATATTACCTTAATTTATTTTTAATTAATTATTATTTTTAGATTTCTCTAACTTTTTGGATTTTCATTATACTTACAACAGGTCCCATCCCAACTAAGTACACTATTCCTGAAAAGTTGCGTTCTTGTTTTATGTATTCAATTTTGTTATGACTGCGATTGCTTTGTCGCCCACCAAGTATTGCCGATTATCTATTAATATCTGCACGTAATGAGTGCCAATGCATTGGTGCTCTAGTTGTAACGCAACTTCTGGCTGTAATCACGGCCAAGCGTCATCTCTCACCATAGGAGAGCGTACGTCTTGTTTGGTTATTAGAATATCCATAAAAATCCATTCACACCAGTTGTAGTTAATATTAAACTGACAAGCGCGGAGCTACTTTTACCAGATAACCACGCTTTATTGATCAGACAATAGCTAGATAACACATTGACAAGAACGATAACGCCAGTAAATTGATAAAAATACTTGAGTTTCTTGCATTTGTTATTGTTAAACACGGCGTGATAGGAGCTTCAGTGAATTTGTATTTTATTGTAGGTGTAAAGTGATTGTATGTCCGATAACGAAGACTGTTTGGATTCACAGACGGAAGATGAGAAGAAGAATAAGAAGAAACAGTCGCCGGTGGATGACAGGCCAGTGGTACCAGCTCCTAGTGAAGCAATGCTTAACAGTGAGTAATGCTTACCAAATTACTTTTATCAATTAGTAATATATATCCTGTCTACCAGTCTGTCTAATAGTCGTGGTAGCCCAGTCGGAGAAGACACAACTTCTGGCCACTTCTGACCGCTAACCAGTAGTGTGCAAGCATTAGTGTGCTCCGGTTTGAAGGGCAATGTTACCAGAGAAATTACTGGGTATGAAGAGATTTAACATCTAATATCTCAGGGTGATGAGCGTAGAGAAGTGCGGCGCAGGATTGCGTTCAAGTTCACAATTCTGGCAATGCTACTGTTAGTGGCAGGCGTGATGCTTACCACCAGGCGAACGTCTTGCTCGTCTCGTCACTTAATTAAATAAAAAAATAAAATTAAAAAAACACACAGAATCGTGAGGTCGGGTTCGATCCCGGGCCAATAATGTTCTCTTCTCTAGAATTTACGTACCGGGTTTGAAAAATTTACACTACTGACTTTTCGGTGAAAGCAAACATCGTGATAAAAGTCATCAAATGTCCGGAGAAGTAATGTGAATCCGCCAACCCGCACCGGGCCGGCGTGATGCCTAGCAGAGTGGAGTATACAGGTTGACTTATGCTTTATTATACCGTTCAGATATACTAGAGTTGATTGGTAACAAACAAGTACTCAGAAACATATTTCGCACACAAATGTTAGATATTTAATACCGGTATGTAATTCATCATTGACCATCAGTCATAGGAATGCTATACCTTCATCATTTCGATCTCATAACCAGTCTCTTCCTGGCTTCATTCACATCACAATGACTCGCAACAAAACAACACAAAGAAACAAAAAAAAATGTGCACAAATAACGAAGTTATAAACATTTTAGTTACATGCTAGACAAATGTACACTTAGGGCACTATACTAGCAAATGTCGTCAAAGTCCACGATTCCAATCAAATTCTACACTAGCACGTGTTTTGCTAGAAAGGGACAGATGACTCCCTCCCAAATACTTTGAACGCTTATATTTCAGGACTCTACCAGCCGATTAAAATTATTTTTTCGGTGTAAGCATAAGATTCAGTTAAACTCTCCACTTATCCTATTATCTTTAATAATCAAAACACATGCATATTCCCTATTATATATTGAATCAGACTAGATGAAGCTGACCTTCATATGCGCGGTAAAGTTTCGTTCCGCGTTCGTAAAAGATTCGCAGGGTTTCAAGTGGCAGTCACTGCGTGATCTAAATAGTTATTTAGTGTATTTTTTGGTAGGTTTTAGCTTGGGTTCTTGAGTTATCAAAGTTATAACAATAAGTACCTATACTGTATGTTTTGTAAGTGTGTGTTATACAAAAACAGGGATGATATCCGTGCAGAATACGGATATGATTCCACTCCACCATACGGAGTTTAAATGCTATTTCAAGTGTGTCTTTAAGTGATCAGTGTGCAACACTCAAACTTACAGAAGTGCAGTCGTTACATAGTCGTTACACTATGACTGATATTATCGTAATTCAAGGTCTCAGCACTTTTCTTCAAGGTGTATCACATTATATTTCAATAATGTCAATTACTAATATTAGGTATACAACGTGTAACAAACAGGTTCAACAATACATGTTACTGTATTATGCAATTTCTATGATCTGTTGTAAGTGCCTATTAAATAAATAAATACTGAAGGGTATGTATGTATTTATCATTATCAACAACTTTTATTATGGGGCTAACCAAGAAACCGCAAAAAAAAATTGCTGTTCCATACATTTTGGCCAAGGTCAATGATTTTTTTGTACGGAACAGCAGATAGATATTTTTCTCGTTTTCATAGTTGGCCCCATAGTAAAAAATGTTTATAATGTTGAGTTCACATACCTTTCAATATTGTTGAACCTTTTTGTTACACATTGTACATGCGGGTTTGTTGTATTGTTCATACTTCGTCCACGCAACAACCTTTTGTGGTGGTTACGTTTTGTATTTTTCATCCAATCAAGCATGAAGTCGTTTTATATCTTTCATTTAATTGGATTCATTAATTTCAATGTCAAATATATAAGTATACTCGTATATTAATAATTAAAATTAATATATCCATGCCAAAAACCAGGAAAACAGCTGTTGTTGTTAATAATGAACATCGTTTGAGTTGTTTTTAAGCCGTTTTGCTGTTTTAAGCCTTGGTAGTGTGAAGGTCGCGTGTTCAAATTCCGGGCCCGTACCAATGAGGTATTTGGAGTTTATGTACGGATTTTCATACTAGGTACTGGTTAAGTAGGTACATAGAATGTGAAACCACCAACCCGCAAATGGGCCAACGTGGTGGATATGGCCCAATAGCCCTCTATTAAGAGTAGACCTAAGTCCTAAGTAAGCAGTGAACTACAAAAAAGGCTGATTATGCCTCTTTCTGGGACTTTTTTCTGTTTTGTGTCAGTTGTTTCTTGTTTATTTAAACTGTTTTTAATTCAGATCCGGGTATGAAGTATTATAAAGTATTATACCCGGAAAAAATAATGGTACCTGTAGGATAGTGAGCGAAACCGTGGGGCGCTGCTAATCAATGTAAAATTAAAGTCATTGCGGAGAGCACATAGAAATAATCAGTTTGTTTATCCGGTAACAATTTGGCAAGCTCTGCAAATATGACAGCTGCACTAAAAGCCAAGTTAAAATTAACTTTAAATATTGCATTGCACCTCATTATGAGGTTATTTGCGGCTACTGATGTCTGTTTACTAGGCGTTGAGAAATAATAAGATAAATTAATTATATTTTATGTGTGTACATATGGACCTGGGTATGTCCTAAAACTGCATCCAGAACCATCGGAGGACGGGCAGCATCCTCTCGGGTACTGGTGGTGAGCATTCTGCGATCCCCAAGCCGCCGCCTGCCAAGCGTAAGGATTATGGCAACTCCTCCCTATTAAGGGGAAGCCTTCGTCCAGCAGTGGACATCTTCTGGCTAATATGTGTATGTGTTTATCCTTGCTGGGATGGAGCCAGATTGGGATATTTTTCACATCAATTTCTTTTTTTTAGCGTAATATTTAAATAGGTGCTGGAGTTTCTATTAGTCACGACGTTAATCTTAGAGTATAAAATATGTAAGAATCATTGAATTGTATCTGAAATAGCGTCCAATCCCGAGAAACGATTGAGAAAATAGATAGCAGGCAAATTGGATTTTGTGTCTGTGTGAAACTTATATCCAATTGAATAATTTTATTGCTAAAACTGTCAACAAAAGGGTCTTATGAACCAATATCAGTACTTAACAACAGCTTGTTGTTGTTGTAGCCTAATCAACGGATCGAGTTTAAATCGTAAGGTCGTTGGTTCAAACCCTTGCACGTACCAATGAGCTCTTTGGAGTTTGTATACGGATTTTCATACAACTGGTTGTTCGGTGAAAGAAAGAAAGAAAGAAAGAAATATCGGTGGACATATTTCACACAGCGCCATCTAGCCCCAAAGTAAGCAAACCTTGTAATATAGAAACTAGATAGAAAACATCGTAAGGATTCGAGATCTACGTACGTCCGGAGAAGAAATTTAATTGTGTATGTGAAATATGTGAATCCACCGACCCGGAACTGGGCCGGCGTGGTGGATATGGCCCCATCCTCTTTTGAGGGTAAGCCTAAATCCAGTTGTGGATTATTAACAAATTCAGACTCATTATGCCGATATCATCGTAAATCAAATATTTTTCCAGCAAATATAGTTCTTGCCTCTTTTACCTATGCGTTTATTTGGCTTCAACCCAATTAGTGAGCGGCATACTGTACAGGGTGAGCTAATCTGTGGATTGAATAGAGGCGCCACTATTGTACTTTTAAGTAAAATGTATCAGCCATCCGTAGAACATTTATGGTACCACCTAAACAGTCGTTTATTTGTTTGAAATCAATCAACACGCCACACTTCCACGAATGTCTATCAAAAACCAATTTGCGAAATGTACCCAACATGTCGCAAATTGGTTTATAAAGGTCGACAGGTTAAAAAAGAAAATTAATTTTATTGTCATAAAAACGCACTAGTTGAAAAGTTTTAATCATAGATACATAGTAAATCATTGGTTTTATATCATTGGGCTTATATTTATTGAGTCACAAACGCGCAAAAAAATGTCCGCGCCAAAACTCGGCGCAAGCTATGCAGTGCGCTGACTTTTTTAACGATTTGAACTACGATGAGACACAAGCGCTCAAGCAAACATAGAACACTATACAAGCGACATAACGTCTAAATTCGAACAATTGTGAACTATATAATGCACGTATAGGTATGTACAACGGCACTCAGACGATTTTAACTGTTTTCATTTAGAGATTGTAACTCTTTAGATATTAGCTCAATGGTTGTAATACACCATTTAAAGGCGGAGGTAAGTTTTATATTATGTCCAGCTCAAATTTATGGGGTTTTAAACCGACTTCAAAAAAGGAGGTTCTCATTTCGACAGAATGTTATTTTTAATCTGCACTACAAGAGAGAGCTAGATCCTCCAAGGCACTGCATAATGTTTATTTGTTTTTAATGCTAATTTTTTTTTATTTGTTTGTCTATGGTCACCTTCATAATATTGTTTGTAATAGTTAAACCGACTTCAAAAAAGGAGGTTCTCAATTCGACTGTATGTTTTTTTATTTTTTATAAGTATGTATGTTACGCGATTACTCCGCCAATTATGAACTGATTTTGATGATTATTTTTTTGTTTGGTAGGTAATATTTCAGAGATGGTTTTAAATACATTTTATTGAAATCAGTTCAGTAGTTTGGTTTTTAAATCAAAATTACTAGAAAATACGAAGATGTCATCCAATGTCATCAAGTTGAAGTCAGTTGTATTTTTTTTGAAAGCGTATTATTACTAAAACATTTGGCTGTGAGACTTAGTGACAAAAAATAATAATAAAAACCCTAGAAAAAACAAAGATGATGACGTCGTAGACTCGCTACGCAATGGGTCGATCGTAGCCTCGTAGATTGTGTAGCACTGCGCTACGACGTAGCACCTACAAACGCAAGTTCAAAATAAAAGTATTATTTGACTTTGTAGTATTTGGGATTTTATAGTATACTAACGAAGCCCGCGGTTTTACTCACTATCCTATAGGAACCTTTAATTTTTCTGATACAAAAAGCTCATAGCCAAATTTATTCTATTTCAGTAGTTCTGGGCACAGATGGGGACAATCTGTCTAACATACACAAACTTGGCGTTTATAATATCAATGTGAATCGGATATCGTGATGTTATGAACTTCATAACATCACGATATCACGAATCACGAACTTCATTTTACAGTTTTTAACCGACTTCAAAAAAAGAGGAGGTTCTATATTCGACGTTATGTTTTTTTATGTATGTTCACCGATTTCTCCGTCAATTGTGGACCGATTTAGAAAATATTTTTTTTATTTGAAAGCGTATACTTTTGAGGTGGTCCCATATTAATATGAAGTCGGTTTTTAAAGTTACTTGTTATATCTGTAAAACAAGTTTTGAGCTAAAAAATATGTTTGTTTGTATCGTGGACGTCTTCTGGCTGATAATGATGATATCCTCATGTATTATAAATGAAATTAGAATGTACTCAATGTAGTGGCAGTCTGGTCTCGATCAAAATCCAAAACACGTAGAGAACGTATCGTAGATATAGGCATCACTTAGACTGTGCTACGCGTTCGTAGCACATACTACGCCGTCTACGGCTCTACGCGTCGACGATTGACCTTATGATTAGAATGAATGATTGAATGATTTATTTGTCTGTGAAAACTAGGTAATATGCAGATCGATTATAAATAAAGATATTCAGTTCGCTAGCTTCTACCCTGCAGGGGTTTACAGACTTATAGATCTAATACTAATACTTAATGTATCGCAAAATTAATAGCTTAAGTTTTATAACGTAAAATTGTTCACAAGTCTCTGTTTACGTTGCCTGAGTTCTTCCATATTTCCTAAATTATTAGAAAAACTAGGTTCTACGATTAGCGAACCAGCTAATGGGTAAATCATAAACATCGGTTTCTTTTTTTTATCTAGCAAGACACAATCTTGTACCTACTAAAGTTTGTATTTGTATTAAACAATGCCAAAATAAAGAAAAATTTACATAATAACTTGCGGTCGTTTGTTGCTAAGAATTACGTTAAATCTTGTGTTAAAAATTTGCTTGCAAAAGTTAGCTTATGCAAGTTTAATTTTGTTTTCTAATACCGCTATACGGCTCCTAAAATAACACGAAACTACACGAATTTGGTCTCGTAGTCAACAAAAACAAAGCATATCATTGCGCGTAAGCTTTTAAGCGTCGGGTAGCGTAATGAACTTTGCGCTTCATGACAGGCGGTTGTGGGGCCAATAATTTATGTGAGAGGACATAGTTTC
This sequence comes from Erannis defoliaria, assembly GCA_905404285.2. Taxonomy (NCBI): domain Eukaryota; kingdom Metazoa; phylum Arthropoda; class Insecta; order Lepidoptera; family Geometridae; genus Erannis; species Erannis defoliaria. The sequence goes on along the minus strand of FR990080.1, from coordinate 10,706,540 downwards.
TTCAGCTTATATTACTGGGCTTGTATATACATAGGAATAGCCAGAATAATCACACGACTGTAGGCAAGGCCGGATCCAGGGATCTACAGGGGAACTTTGTTAGTCGATTCAAATTCGCTTTCCTGAATTTTGCGGTTCAGGGTTGAGTCCGCCTGAGGTACTACCACACCTTTACCAGTCAAACGCTAAGCAGTAGTATGCAAGCATTACTGTGTTCCGGTTTGAAGGGCAATGTTACCAGAGAAATTACTGGGTATGAATAGATTTAACATCTAATATCTCAGGGTGACGAGTTCAGTACAGTGCGGCGCAGGATTGTGTTCGCAAGTTCACGATTCGCGTGACGCTTATTACCAGGCGGACGTCTTGCTCATCTCGTCATATGATAGTACAAAAAAAATCTTTCCTTACATTTGATTAATAATATATTTTATTCACTAAGCCTGATAATTTGAAGACGTTAAACTTTATTAGTCATGTGCCGTATCCCTAACATAAGTTTTCATTTTACTTTACCAGATGATCATCAAGTTAATAGTCAAATTGCCTTAGTTTCATTATGGTAGTTGGTAGCCAGCGGTTTAACTAAAATTTCTACCATAATGAAGTTACAAATTTCTAATAAAGTTGGTTAGCTAATTAGGTAGTTTATACCTATCGAGAAATTTAATCAAGTAACGAAATAGATTAATACTTATCAAGAATTATCTTTATTAAATTTTCGGTTTTTGATATCATCTATAGATACTTATGATACATCTAATTAACATTAACATTAGATTTGATACAATTTACTGTTAAAGTTCGCACATACGATCATGATGAAAACAGTTCAACAGTTACCGTAGGCACTGTATATGTTATGTAATAGTACCTACTACTTATTCCTTCGTATTTTTGGTACAACCTTTATAAACTAGATATTTTAGAAATGATTAAGGACTGTATCTTCCTACGTCGCGTCGACATCCAAGCACCTATTCGTATATATTTTGATGGCCTCTAACTTTTCTTTTATGCTATGACGAGACAAGCGAGACGTTCGCCTGGTAGTGAGCATCGCCCCTGTCCATAACAGTGCCAGAATTGTGAACTAGCGAACAAAATCCTGCACTGTACTGCACTGCGCGCTCGTCACCCTAATATATTAGATGTCAAATATTTTCATGCCCAGTAATTTTTCTGGCAATATTGCCCTTCAAACCAAACACACAGTAATGCTTGCAAATTGCTGCTTGGCGATAGAATAACTGGCAAAGGTGTGGCACTTCCCCAGGCGAACTCTGTAATAAAACCCTACCACTATAAGTGCTACCTACCTATACCTGCCCTAGCTAGTACTGCTTTTTTGAATCATAATTATCGTTTATCTTGATGGATATAGGAACTTTAGTTCCTATATATTAAGGTACATGTGTTTTAACGTGTTTAAACGTTTTTGCTTTGTCTTTTCTGCAGCGCGAGTACCGTTCTATGTCGCTAAATTTGACGTGTCGGTATAGCAGTTTTACTTAGACGAAATTGAGAATATACCGAATTTTATCGAATTATACCGATTTAAATGTCAAATATAACGATCGTCACGAACGGTACTCGCGCTGCAGGTACGCGAACCATCGATACACGAGTCTAACTTGCACTTGACAGGTTTTTGCAAAACAATATCTTAAGCTTACCCATAATGTGTGTGAGCCTTTAGTTTATTGTGTTTCTTATGAAAACATTCGCTTCATCTGCACGATTTGATGTTGGAGTTTTCATTTAATTTGTGGTAATGGCAAAACGTTCAAATATAAAATGTTGTGCCTAAGCTGTCAAATAAAACTCGAAGAAAACGAGGCAAGGCACGAAAAAATCTCATTCCGAGTCGGTCGTCAACATCGCTATAGGTATAGCTACGTACGTGCACGTGGATATTTCGGTAGTGCTATAAATTTTGTTTGAAATAATGGCAGCGTTTAAACGGGTCATTAGATCATTAATAGCACGAATGGATTTTACAGCTACAGGTCTTCGGATTTTTATAGTTCACTTTTTGTAAAGTTTCAAGGTTGTTTCATAGTGTTGCCATGTATAAGTATTATCATGTTTACAAATATATTTACCTACTCTTTTTTTATACTACTGCATTTTCCCCGGATCTACTTAGAACTCTAGGTGAGAAGTGGAAGTGAATTTCCATGAATCCCTACCAGTAGATATAGGTGGAATAAAACTTCTCTCTAGTGAGAAGTCTAGTCCTCTCTAGTATTACACTAGTCCGACCAACGGAGTAGTGGAATAGGTCCTTGTATATAGATGGATAAAAATAGGCAAAAAGTTGCGCTCTACCGTAATACTATTATGTTATCTGCGGCTCTACCTCTTTCCCTCCTTGCTCTTGAGAGAGAGGAGCTAAATCCTCCAAGTTGCTCTTATTTCAATATTGTCCGGGATGCAAATAAAAATAGGAGGCCTAAATTTAGGGTAATATTTTTATGATGTTGAGGGATCAATCTCAGTAGATACAGGAGCCAGATCCACGATGGATCTAGTGAGATTATGTTTTCTCATTGGATCTGTTTTCAAAGATGTGATAGAAAATGTATCACAAACACAGCACTAACAATGCATTCCACCTCGTCCTCTTGAGATAAAAAAATGGTAAATCTTTATATACCTAGTACCAATTGAAGTATTATGATGTACTAGTAGCGCACCACGGTTTCACCCCATTTGATAAAAAACTATCTAGCTACGAGAACCGTATTATCCGAGATAATAATTAACCTGCTTATTGGCCTACAAGTATGTTACGTAATCCTGTCCTGGGTATATACCTACTACAAATTTCACAGTTACACGCAGTAATCCGTTGACCCATTACAGCTAAACAAAATAACAAACACGCACACTCACACAAACTCGCACACTGACTCACAAACTTTCGTATTTGTAATCCCGCGGTTTCACCTGCGGTGATGAGAAACGATGACGATGATGATAAAGGCGTTAAAAAGTTGCCTATTTGTTATTTCGGGAAATAAGTTATCTCTTCCGAGTTTCATTCAAATATATTCAACCTTTTTGGCGTGAAGAAGTAACAAACTAACACACATACAAACTTTCGCATTTATAATACCCGCACTTTTACTAGTGATTCATGGGAAAAAGTAGCCTTTGTTTTATTCCAAGGCTTCTATACTAAATTTCATCCAAATATGTTCAGCCGTTTAAGCGTGAAGCACTCGCAAACATACAAACACGCACACACACCGACATACTTTCCCATTTATAATATTAATAGGATATGATTAGTGTGATATGATATCAAACAAAGGATTTCAGAGTCTATATACATCTAATACATGCACAGGTAGACAAAGCACATTATTTATTGGTGCTCTTGATATTGCTGAAGAATGTGTGATCATTTAGGAATAGGTGTCTCGAGCGCACTGATAAGGCCTGATAACGTAACGACGTACGTAATCTTTTGTCAACATTGAAGAATATGGCTGAGATGTATACAGCCTCACATTTTCCAAAAACAAGACAGATATCTGATAAGACTACACGATAGTTTACTAATTGTAGTGTTGTTGTGTACAGTGGACAAGTTAGCTTGAAGATGGCTCGTAAGGATAATGATTTTTGTAAGTGTAAATAGTCATAAAAGTGAATATATTTTTATCTTAAGGTTTTATCGATTTAGTATCAGTGTTTTGTTTTATTATACTTTATAGATATTTAACGACGAATGACGAACTAAGTGCCACTAAGCTTACTGTTTTAATATGAATTGGCTGAAATAATTTCAAGCAATTGTGGGTAGGAAGTTTTCTTTATATGCCTGCGGGACGAAAGTGGTTACTACTACCACTTCCTCCTCGCAGCGGCACATAAAATCGTATACACACCACGGGATCAAGTAAATAAGTCTCAGATCTCCTATTTGCCCTCGGCATTGCCTTGGGAGCCAATAGGTTTAGGTACAAGAGCCAAGATCTGAGGCATTCTTTACTTTTTCTCCCTAGGGGAGTAATCTACTATTTCGTTAAATTTTGACATTGGAAAATTGACATCTAAGTACTGCTACTGCCAAAATACTACCAATTGAAATTGTATTCATGAATGCTATAAAATCGATAGTTACGCCATAAGGTTGATCCTAGCAGGCTACCGCTCCTTATGGCATAGAAAGGATAGAGCATTTTTTTTTTCGTGATTTCTGGTTTTGCCCCATAGTAAAATGACGAGTTGGTATATCAGTCTCCGTAAATTAGGCGAGATTTCAAAACAACAGCTTGTATAATTATAAATTATCTAATTATGACCTCTATTTACCATTTTAGTTGAACCTTTGGAAAACCGCTACGAGAGCGTCTCGTTCGCCCATCTCATTATCACACTAATATTAGAAATGGAAAGTTTGTCGACTGAACGGATTTGGATGAAACTCGGAAAGGAGATATATTAGATTAGATAAAAACCGTAAAAAAAAACATGTTTTTTTGTTGTTGTTTTTTACGGATTTTTTACAGGTGACTTTTTATCATCATCATCATCACCGTTTTTCATAATCTCACGGGTGAAACCGCGGGTCCAGCCAGTTGTTACTTACCATAAAAAAGCTCATGTTCGTGTTTGGTTTCAGATCTCCGCACAGCGTTCGGTCTGTTGGACCGTGACAGCGACGGACACGTGACGCCCGCCGAGCTGCAGTTCATGCTGCGGAACCTGGGCATCGAGGTCAGCGACGACCTCATCTCCGAACTTATCAAAGACGCCAGTAAGACTGGTAAGTCCATTTACCACACATTTATTTCCGTTGGACCTGGGTATGTCCTAAAACCGCATACAGAACCACCGGAAGATGGGCAGCAGCGTCCTCTCGGTTAACGGTGATGAGCATTCTGTGATCCCCAAGCCGCCTGCCAAGCGTCTGGATTATGGCCACCCTACCAGCTAATAAGGGGAGTCCTTCCTTCGGCGGATCTTCTGGCTGATGATGTTTTTGTATTTCCGTTGGAAACAGAATAAAAGTTGAAAAACTAAACCCAACTACCTCTTCGTGCCATCCCGCGCCACATTTTTGATTTTTGATTTTTTTCTTTCGCCCATTGTCTTGGTACTGCGTTCGCCACGTCTCATTTCCGATCGAAAAATTATAGGTACCATAGAGGTTAGTTCCTACCTCTATGATAGGTACGTAGGTATTTGAATGGAGAAAAAACCGCTATTCCATGTGATTTGGCGAGAGTATTAGAACCGCCAACAGAACTAGGTGCCTATTTTTTTTTATCGCAAATTTAAACATTTATGAACTTATTGTTTTCGTGCTGGATTGGTGACTAATTTGTCATCAATTACCCTGAATACCTAATAAAAATTAGAAGCTATCGCTTGAGCCACACTGTAATCATATCTTCTGCTATATGGTGTAGGTACCTAAATGTAGGCACGTCACAGGAAATTGCAAAAAATCAACATCAAAATATACACCACGATCGTTTTACCTCCAAAACTTAAAACTTAACTTAACTTCAAAACTTCTACAAACATTTTTCAAGTTTCAGGAGACGTTGACTGCTATCGATAAAACATTAGAGCACCCTTCTACCGTAATATGGGTAGTCAAAGTATTCATTGGTATTTATGGAGTCTCGCTGCGGCTCGTAATGACTCAATAAGGCAGGGTTGTCGACTCGTGCTCCGAGGATACGTAGAGGTCGAGTACAGACACGTGCGTTAACCGTGACACCCCTGAAGGTTAATGTTTACGCCGAGCTTGTTTTCTTCGCCGACAGCTTAAGCAAGAATGCCGCCAAAATTGTAATGATTAAATGTTATTAGGTCTTGCGTGGTTTAGTTGCAAATGTATAGCTTTATTTTAGAAACTATTCATGTCTGTCCTATATCGCCACAATGTTTTGACAGCTGTTGTCCTCGTAGCCTAAAAGCGCTCGCATCCTACTTCCAGAATAAATTGCTTTTGAATTTCTTGTCGCATCCATCTGGATAAATATATCTTGCATATACATATTGCTGTAGGTTAATACAAATCGCAGGTCTACTTTTAGTGCACCGCTCTTCCCACTTTGGTTTGAAATCATGCCAAAAACGGCACGTGTTTTTTATTACGCTAATATATTCAGTTCACACGGAAGAGTGAAATATGGGAGACTTTAAATTTAAATTGCTTCAAAATGTTACAGAGCGGAAACAACAACTCATCACAAGTTATAATTAAATCCTGTTTACGTTGACCTACGTGTTTCACGGAGCAACACCAACTGCCGTATGTAAGCTTCTCGCGAAACAATACCCTGCTATAAATAGGACTTTAAATGCACACAACAACAAAATAGCTGAGTATTTTTAGCCAATGCATTGATGTCATTTAAAAATTTTAGGCGTCGATTTTAGTCGTAAATGGTCGTATTTGTTATAATAAACTTATGTTTATAAATAAAATAGGCTTAAATTTTTTAGCGTCGCTTAAGTTAAACGTTAGTTAACTTCTGCGCAATACAATAATAAAGGCCCCAGTACAAAATAAAGTAATTTAACATAGCAAGGCCTTAAAGAATCGAAAATACCATCGACATTCCGCATAAGCTTGTAAGAAAAGGTACAATTTGTAAAAAACAGTAGCGCCATCTTAAGTAATTACGAAGTTCGAGCATTTCTAATTATAATTCATTAGGTCGCACGATAACAAAAACTCTCCTACAGCGAATTCCCAAGGCAACCTTCCCGCCACGTCGGCATTTCTTCGTGGCAAAAACAATGTATACAAAAGTTCATTAAATCGATAAGGGAAATATAATACGTTTATTCTCGAGGGTTATTGTAAAATGGCGTGCAAGGCAGGAGGCGCAAGGCAGGCGACGTAAGGCGGGCTTCCGGTCCAGCCGCGACCCCAGCCGGAGGCAAGGTCAGGCTTTATTGCTGCCGGATAACTTACCGCCTGTCGTAAAAGACAAAGTGTCAGGGACTGCACCATTTAACTTTAAAAGCTGTTTAAATTATTGACACTTCGATGGGCTCTGCGTCCATAAGGGAAAGGAACCCAGATTGTAACGATCATTAAGTGAGATTTCGTAAATTAATTTCTGAACCAATTCTTACGCTCGAAACATATTAAAGCTAGTCTTTTACATGCCATTTAAATAGAATCTCAGAATGATATTCTAAAACAAAGTGGTAGGTACCTCCACCATTATTTATTGCCGTCTTTATTGCAGGAAACATCAAAATGTAATGTTTCAATTCGCCGCGGTTCCCAATAACCTCAAAGACTATTGCCAAGGTCGGACGATATTGTCACGTGAAGAATGATATTTTATAGCATAATGTACTGTTCTACATTTTACGTCGCTTCCTTCCCTTCCTTTAAATTAACCCTTGTTTAGTATCTAGCTGTTATTTCCTTCGCAACAGCAATGTTTATTCCTGCACGCCTGCACGCGATGCATTAATTCAATGGAGTCTATCTGCCATCGCTAATCTGTTGATCCAATCAGATTGCCGCCTCTGGGGGTAATAAGGTTAGCCACTGGATCACGCTATTTTACATAACTATACCACAACCAATGTTGCGTAGGTATGAAAACGGTTTCACTACATTGCCCTTAGGGATTGATAAGCTGCTGCGATAGAGTCAACTCTGGCAGTTTGATTTTCCTTTTCTTACAAGTTTCGTAGTTAGCTTTTTTCACTTCATCCATTTTAAAGTTACGAATATACTATTATTATTAATATAAATGATCTACATTTATCAGCTGCTAGTCATAGGCTCAATTGTTCATTTTATGGTTATAAGAAAGGAAAACTTTCTTAGGCCGTTTCTAAGGCTTATTGTCAGAAATATTGTATTTATTTTATTTTATACTTTTTGCGAAACTACATAGTGAAAACTTAGATAGAACACAAAAAAAACATTAAGAGTTTCCACTATTAGAAATACCACTACTTATACTTCTACTATAATATATTTTTATAACAGTGAGTTTTTCGTTACGAATTTTTATTATTTAAGCTATTGTATCTATTACCTTGTTCACCTTGGAGAAATCAGCTCTATAGCTTGGAGTAGTCAGCTCTCTAACATAGTAACATCATGGTTATAGTTCTAGAAATACTTACCTGGTTAATGATAAGTATATTTCTTACAATCGTTCAAATATTTGTCACGACACGCATGTCCTATACAGGGTTCCGTAAATCCGATATAGATAGGTGCTCACGTTTCTCATTTACGTATATTATTTGCAGAGTCTATTTCACGAGCTCGAATAACTCAAGAGGGGTTTAGACATAAATAACGGCGTTGAAATCAATCGAGGTCTCAAGTGTTTTATTTAGTAGACACTCATACTACATCTGCGTCCCACGGTTTTACTAGCTATATTTCAGTTTTCCAAGGTTAAAAATACAGTAGAATCTGGATTTAACGACCCTCATCGGACCGACTTTGTCGGGTGTACCTAGACATCGTATAGCATCGGTACGTAGGTTTTATACACAACACAGCACGTTGTTCTAACTGGACGAATAATCATTAAAATAGATCGCTATAAGCAGTTGATCGCTTAATTAAACCGGAGTCGTACTAAGCGAATATGTTTTCCTACTAACTATGAAACCAAAATTGAATTTACATCGACGGTTAGCCCGTTACGAGTATAAGCGAAGTGTTAGCCCGTTATAAGCGAAGTTGCTATATCCGAATTCTACTGTAAAACACAACTGTTCTCAGCCACCTAAAATTTGGTTCTATTTAACAGTTCACTTCATCATCATAATCACTAGATCCTATCCTAAGCCTATCCACTAGAGGCCTATGTCCACAGCCGCCGCGGAAGTTTGGGGGGCAGACGGGCCAAATGACCCCGACGTCATGGAGTACTTCCGCGGTCCCTGATGCTAGGCCTCTCCCAAGGCATTCCTCGCAGCCCGGTCTTCGGTTGCTTCCAACCACTGCCAGTCTTACGTCCTAGTCTGGATTTTTATAGATAATATAGATAGACATTCGTCCATCAGGTCGTTGGTGTCACGATATAATAAAAATCACGGGACTGACCTGACTAACAACGCTAACAAAAAAGAAAAAAAAAGAGAAAATAACTTAAAAGTAATAAAATATTCAAAAATACTTAGAATGTGATAAACATAACTAATAAGTTTTTTTTACGATTACTTCCAAAAAACTATATTTTTTTGGAAAAATCCCTATAACAAATAGTTAAATTCTAAACTTTCGGCCATTCGGGTTTAAATTTGATGCATGTTAGTTTAGTGCACGGGGTTAGGTAAGGTACCTAACTACTATAATGTTTCATGTACATCAAAAATAAACACTGACGTAGCAGATATATGGTGCATTATGATGATAGACCGCTGATAACCGCCCTCGCTATGAGCCGTCCATAAACCGAAGTACTACGACCAACTTATTTATAGAGTTGAGTGCGGGCGCCGCCGTCGGTTTTCCTTAACGAAACTAATAGCCTTCTGTGGAAAATTTCAGTTCCTCATTTCGCCACTACAGCTGATAAGTTGGTAGCACGTACTGTACAGCAACTTGCTTACGTCATAGAGCTACTAACGACTTCTTCCTGTTGTCACGTTAATTAAGATTTAACGACTAAGCTTCTTTGTTTTCCTGCTTCGACGCTTTCTCCCGGATGTTTTTGTAAATAGGTAAATATTTTTAGGTTTACGAAATAAATAATGGATGCTTGTTACCAAAAGAATGTTTATAGTTATCCACGACATCTGTTAGATCTAATTATCCGAGCGTAGACTCGATAATGTCTTGAAAATAATAAACATAATTATTAAAAAGAGTACAAATTAATACGGGCGTCGCCACTATCGCAAATAGTTCGAAATATTAGCAACCTTGTAGTACCTACGTTTGAGGAAGATGATTGATTGAGTGATGGTTAATTAAATAGTTTCAGTTTCAAAACTTTATGTCAAGCCATAAAAGATAAAAAAAAACGAACATATCCATAATAGACACGGTTTTTCTGTAATAATTTTTTTCATAGACATAGGTTTCTCCCCAGGCCACTCAGCCCAACATCTGCTAAGTCCAGCAGTGAACGACATATTCACATATTTTCATATTCTGATTATTATGATGATGATAACACAGTTAGCTGATATATGGTTTTCATAATACAAGCTTTGCTTAGTATGGGGCTAGATAGCGCTGTGTTTAAATTGACCCCCAATATTTATTTATTTAAATATTTTTCTCTTAATTACAGGCAACGGCTTAATAGACGAGAATGATTTCATGCAGTGGGTAACAAAAATACAAGCAATACAAGGCATGGACGTTAGTAACTGTGGAGGGGACTCCGAAGAGGAAATCACGCAGGATCTACTAGCAGCCTTCAAGTAAGTTCTGTTTCTAGTATACTTGTAGAGCTCAATCGCTCTAATAGTATACTCTGGGTGCCGTTACAGTGATTGTTGATGGCCCCTATTTTTAATTGTAAAACAAACATAAATTTAATTTAATTTAATTTTAGGTATTAGTCATTTAAATTATCTAGATATTTTTAGTTATTAGTTAATTGAAACGTAATTACTAAATTTGCTCTTAACTATAATTTATTTTGTGCGCCTACATCCCCATCTCTTTAACCGCGGGGATGACTGGTAGAAAATGCTTTATCATAAGTCGTCCCTTTGTACATGAATGTATTTATGTGTGCATTAAAGAATTAAATAAATAACATAGTAGCCGTATCAGCTGCTTTTCTGCAACGCTGCATTCAGTAAAGTATCATCGTCATCTTCATCACATTGATAAAGGAACGAATACAGTTAACATGTTTGTTATACAACAAAAAAAATGGGTTATAAAGAAACCACTGTTCCGGAACATGATGGCGATTTAATTTATTTTCAGTAAAAAATATCCTGGCGCCATCTCTTGGCAACTCTGACCTGGACCATCCCTCTATATAGGGGTATAAGCCCTTAAAGGGGATGGACCCTTAAGCGGGGTCTATCTATCCCCCATAATCTAAATTTATGTGAAAAATAGGCAAGGAGTAGGTACATACCTAAATCTCTTGTAGTAACTCTCTTGTAGAACAATTACGTTCCTAATCGTACCATAATGGCTCTCTTCTAGAGTGTTCGACCGCGATGACAACGGATACATAACGCGCGACGAGCTACGCTCTGCGCTCGAGATGATTGGCGAGCCGGTGACGGATGCGCAACTAAACCAGGTCCTGGCACTCGGAGACATCGACCACGACGGCAGGATCGACTACGAAGGTGAGGACCAGCAGGCTGAGATACTATAGCTAAGAGTGGCCTAGGGGCAGGGGCGGATTTACCAGCAGGCCGAGTAGGCTGGAGCCTAGGCGACAGATTTTGGGGCGGCAAATGTGGGGCCAAATATATTTTTACAGATATTAAAAGATGATCAACGAAAAGTATGCTTTTCTGGCCAAAATGAGTGAATTGGGGTGAATTGTCATCATCAACCACAATGACGTGATTGTGAATAAGGGTCATATTAAGCTTTCTGTGCTAAGGTACTTGTAGAGATCGGTAGGGGCGGCAAAATTTGTATAGCCTACTGGAGGTAAATGTGCAATTCCGCCACTTCCTAGGGGATACCGCCCAACAGAGGTGTGTCTGGGAAAACAAGCTGGGAGTGAATGGATGCAGGCACTGTATCAGGTACCTATACCTAAAGCGTTCGATGCGTTTCTCTTGGCTAATGTCTCGACATTGACTCAACATTGTAAAAGTCGCGGGCAACCGGTGGATGCTAATGACAGGTTGTCGTACAGTGTGGCGGTCTAAGGGGGAGACCTTCGTTCAGCAGTGGACGTCTCCATGTCTCGACTCAATGTTTCTACCAATGTGAAAAACCTAAGTATGGCCATATGTGGCCTACCTATGGAATGTGGTACCCGCCAAAAAGCTATAGCTCCCATTATTTATGGCACATAATTATCGCTCCCTGCCCGTGATCCACCTGCACTGTGTACGTATGTGAGTACGATATAAAAAATACAAGTGCTTCGAGCAATGAAAGTGACAAAAATGTCATGGGTATTGGTGTCACGTGATTAGTTGTGGATGGGGATTAATTGATGTGATACTCCCTGGCAGGACCACTTCATTTTACTAGGTAATAATTACATAATAAAAATTGTATATTTTTGTAGTCTTATTTAAAAAAATTGTATATCGACAGTTTCCCAGAAAACATAGATTCAAAATGGTCCTGCTGGAGAGCATGCTCTCTGGCAGGACCACATTGTTTGGCGCTGAACTACTTATTTTTACGAGATAAAAAATATGCCATAAAAATTGAGCCACCACCACCAGGGGAACGTCTTGCTCGCTTGTCACTTGATTGTAAAACAAAAAAAAGAAGTGTTTTGCTCGAATTTACCAAACTTGTGTTCTAAAAACAGTTCATAATGATGGGTAATAGTAGATATCCCTAGTTAAAAAGTAGGTACATAAATGTTTTATTTTTAAGTCGTCTATTCAAGAATTCTCGATGGAACCTAACGCGTTCAAATATAAATTGATATCTATGTGTTCAGGCACAGTTTCCTTTAATCTCTACAATCATATTAGATTTTATAGCTCCCGTCTAAATAGCACACAAGCTAGCTAGACTGGCACAAAAGTTGTTTAGATAATAAATCAAAGAATTTAACGCAAAAATTTACGGTTGGCTGCACCACAAACGTAGTTTTTACAAAGAATCTTTCGATCTAAATAACCTGAGATTGTCAAAAAGATTGGCAGATTCCAGCGAATGTGTTCGCAGAAAGGAAATGCCTCTCATTTTTTCGGCGAATTCTACGAACCGTTGAACTAATTTTATGTACTTTTTTGCAGAGTTTGTGAAAATGCTGCTGTAATCAACGCCTTCAGGAAGAGTTCTCATTTTATATTCTACCTAGTCGAATTGTAAAGACAAACTTAGTTTCCTGAAATACTGAATTTCGGGAATAATTAGATTTAGTTCCAAAGATACAACAAAACAACTTAATACACAAGCCATTATTAAGTTTATGGTTACAACTGAGTGTTTTTGCAACGGGAATATTAACGTAGGATGACATGATTTTATTGGCGGACTATCTGAAAAAGTTAGAACACATGCTCCGCTAAATTTAGTCCATCCAGTCCAATAAATTGGCAAGCTAACTCATTCCTGGCTATCTGTAACCGCTTACATTACATGGTTATTATGCGAAATGTAATTGCCACACTCATACCTTATTTAAATATAAAAGGTTAGAATCGAATCTGAAATCGAATGTGAATTTATTGTAACGTTACATACTTTACCGTCCCATACAGTGACGATAAGTATGTACGTAGTTTAGAAAATACCTAGTTGGGAGACCACCACATCCTAAATCACATCATAAGGCGTGCTGGAGGTCAAACGCAAGCCCATTATACTGTAAAAATAATAGATAACCACACTAAAAACTGAAATTAAATCCCTGGTTTTACACGACTGCCCAAAAAATTTGTGTTTATACGACAAATAAAGGAGTGTAATGTTTTCAGGGTTCATGTATGTATTCTATGTGATTTTCTTTATTCTAAATCCTAGCACGCGCCGACACTAATTGGTCTTTCCTCTCCTGGGAACGTAATAAAGCTAGAATATGGATACACATGGTTCTCGTTTTCGCAGGGACAATAGAGTAGATACTGGCATGCTTGGCGGGCTAAACAGATTTTGATGTATCCTTAGAATCCTTCCATCAACACGAGTGACAATGGCTATATTTTTTCTTGAAAAATAATAAATACGTTTTTTGGCAGGCCAGTCGAGTTTTTTTTTATATTGGCGTATGTAGTCGGGTACCTAATAGTGCAGATACCGATAGCCAACAAAATAGAGGCAGATTACTATAAAACAGAGAGCATGTAAAGTTCCACATCTGTACAAAATTACAATGAAAACGATCAAACCCTACATAATTCAGAATGTCCCCAAAGTCTTGTGCGATTCACCAAACAGATTATATTTGTTAACATTACAAAATGTAACAGAGTTCGTCTATACATAAACTGTGTAGAATAATATTGTAAGCTGCACTTAAAGTGTATATTTTTAATGTAAATATAAATAATTTTATAACGATAAAAATATGATGTAGGTACTTAATGTACAGTAATTTAGAGGGAAGCAAATGTACTTAATTATTTATTAAATTAACATGATTAAATTTACCAATTTTTATTGGTGAACCCACAATATATATTTTTATGTTGTTATTTACTTATACCATGTATCTATTTTTATGCGTAAGTTATTATTATCCCAAAAGACATCCAAAAACTAAACAATAAAGCTATTTGTTACTTTTATTTAAAAAACACACTTCGAAATGTATCCCTAAAATTACTTTAGAATTTAGTGTAGCCTAAGCTTTGACAAACTTATTATAGGTACCACAGTTTGACATACTTCAGATGCTTAGACCTTCTAGCCAAAGGACGACGCACGCGTTTAAATTTGTTTAGGAGGTCTAAGTTCAGATGCTATATAATGATTGGTACTCGATGTTAAATAAATTGGTTGTTTGCGCATAGTAATGTGTTATTGTATGAAATTATGATACATGTGCCCAAAGATTACGAAAGATGCGCCATCGCGTAATAAAACAACGTTTGAAAATGACTTCCGTGCCGTTATGTTTACGAGTTGCGCCGGAGTAAGCAAGAAGATAGCACTTTTATGAGAGCAAAAGGGATAGCGCGCGTCTCGCTTAGTGAGCGCAGACAGGCGAGACCAAAGAATACTATGGGCGAGACAGCCCCTCGGGCCATATTCACGGGGCCATTTGAGGGCGCGATATGACATATCTCCCTCCTTATATATGTAATATCATTGCATGTGCCATAATTTTCAAAATTGCTGTTTATACACTATCTCCTGCAAAATAAAAATCTATCTATTGAGAAATTAGATACCGTCAGATCTACCTTCTTTTCAGAAATATTTATGAGATTCTGCAATTGTATTCCCAGAATTCTAAGAATAACTTAAACAGATACCTAGATTACCCATTTGTTTGCTTTTAGTATGATTTTAGTATTTTTATTGCTACCTGTCTTTTTGTGTAATAATGCCTAGCTAATATTTCATATTTGTATACTTAAGAAATAACACTGGTTTTAATGCTGTAGGATATTTAAATGTATTTTGTATGTATACCAACCAACTTATTTATTTTTTATAACCCAGTGTAGCGCGGAAAGGCGCCAAATACACATTTTTTATTTATTTTACACTAGTAAGAGAAATAATATATTGAACTGGAATAAAATGCTGTAATTTTTAAGGTTGTGAAAAATAAGTTACAACATCATTATTTTAAACTAAGAGTACCTAAGCGTTTTGTTTTCATATTTTTACTATAAATGTTATTCAGTAAATTATAAAGTCAACATCACTAGAACATAACCATTAATTTAGTTAGAGCCGGTCCACACGCTGCTATATTTACGCCGCATCGCTAAGATTTCGCAGCATTGCTGAAACACTAGTCGTGTAGCTCCGTGGCTACGACATAAAGAAAAAGAGTGTTGGAAGGAGTTTAATCGAGCAGAGCGTCGGATATCTCTGGCAAACAAATAACAACCCTCCCCGACACGTCACGCTGGTTGCAATTTGGAGTGCAGAGTGAAAGTTTTTCTGCATTCATGTATTCAATCAATCGAATCGTAACAAATAAGAGCAACGCTATCTAGTGTAACATTTTGGTACTACACTTGCAACCGCTCCTCGTTGCCACTGCTGCAACGTAGCATGTAGACCGGCTCTTTGTAAATACTTTAATATGGCTGTAAAAACAAATTGATCTACATCGCATTAAACTGATAAAGCATACCTACTTATTTATATACAGTATGTAATTCATATACCGACCTACGTCATTACGTCGTCGTCGACTTTTTATTGAATCCCTCAGAACAGAACCATCTCAGAACTGCCCTTCTGCGCCTGCCCAAGGTTTCAGCGGATAGGTTTAACAGTTTTCAAACAGTTTGGTGATACCACATTCACAAATACAATATTTTTATATTTATTTTATACCTACCTAGCCACTGATAATGTTTATAACACACATCCTGTATATAAATATGTATTTCAATTGTATCTAGATTACTGCTTGTTTATTGTTGTCAACGTTTTATTTTACTTACGACGGTTTCAATGAGCCTTTTTCAAGGCATGTGATGTGGAATGCAAGTGATCAATAAATATTGATTTTGTTAATGTTTACTTTTTTTAAATATCCTACCAATAAGAAATCTCCTACTATACTAGAGATTGATTATTAATTCGTACTGGTATAGGTAGTCCGGTGGTTCACACAAACTATAAGTGATTCAATCTGCGGCTGTAGAGGTTTCCTTCTCAAGCTATTTTTTAGGTCTCTGCCAATCCATGTCATTCAGTCCAATCTTTTTTTTCGGTTTTTCGCTTCCAGTTGCTGCCCACTGCCTTACGTATATCGTCACTTCATCGAGCCCCAGGGCCTCCTACGCCTTGGGAGGCGCTTATATCCAGCATTGGCCTAAGGTGGATGATGAATAATAAACTGGCCTGACCATTATCTATCTATAAATATAAAAATTAATTGCTGTTCGTTTGTCTCGCTAAAACGACCCGAGACCCGAGACCCGAGAACGGCTGAGCCGATTTAACTGATTTTGGTTTTGAAATGTTTGTCGTAGCCCAGGGAAGGTTTAAACGGTGAGTAAACGGCTGGACCGATTTGGATGAAATTTTGTGTTCTTGGAGCTGGTTCCTTAGTGCTTTACGCGTACTAAGTAGCGGGTATCAACTAGTAGGTAGATAAATCCATTATATAGAATCTACCAATTTTCTAGAATGAAACCATTTAATTGGACTGCCGATAAGTATTATTATTAGTATAATAGTTACGTCAACTCAACTCTAAATACCTACTAGTTATGAGCCTTGACAATCTTTGCTTACTCTCTGTCGATACTTACCTCGATAAGTAGGTACTTTAACGTAGGTAAGTACCCTAGGTACATTTTATAACGCTTTTCATACAAAAATCGATTGTAATAGCTCACTGAGTTTCAGAAGCGCCCGAATTTATATCTAATTTTCAAGCGGTAATACCTACTAGAAACGCGAAGCCAGTGTTTTGTGTCAATAAATGTTTGATTAACTGTAAAACTGCAAATACCTACTGTATTTAGTGCTAAAAATTAATTCAACCGAAGATTCTAGGAAATACGATCATAAAATTTTCTCGCTAGTTGCCAGCATTGGCCGTGAGGGCGTGGGGGCGCCACTGTGACCTCACGTCACTGCAGGTGAAGCCCGATAAACTACATGCGATTGCGAGATAAGTTACTAAAATTTCCAAGGTCCAAACTTGAATAGTAGACGTAGTTACTGATCTATTAATATAGAATATTTCAGTCTTGTCCTTTTAGAAACTTGCCGACGAAGTCGCAGGGCTGCGGCTCGACGGTCGGGCTCCAGTTTGCCATGATGTGGCTTTTCTGCTGCCACTGGTACTTTATCTCGGCCAGTTCCATGTAGCCCTAGTCAGAATACCAGATGTTATAACGGCGAACTACCATTATTTTTTTCTGTGGGACTACCACCCTTATCACCGTATACTCGACTGCCTAGTACAACTCAGTCGGTGGTTCCTCTATTATGTGAGCTGTAGGGACAAGTCATATAGTCGAGTCGAGGTCTAGTTAGCAGTCAGGCTCCAATTCCATTACAACTAGAAAAGCTATCAATAGGTAATCGACCTACACCCATCCCAGGAGGGTCATGACCCCCGTGACACCCCCCTGACGTGAAGCCACAACTTTGGCGTTGGGTGGAAATATAACACTTTCTCAAATAAATATTTCGTTTTTTTTTTAAATTACGTAACTCAGCTAATAAAAGGCACAAAGCGGGTTACCTTTATGACTAGAAGATCAACCACACGAGTGTCTTGAACGCACGCATTTTTATAGAATTTCTCTCTTATTTTCCAGCGAACATCCTCTTCATTTTTAGGAACGTCGTGGTGTTTTACTAGAATAAGAATATCATGCAGACTTTATCTAATCTAAGTACCTACTTACGTAATTTTTTTTTTAATTATTATGAATAGGCTTGCGTTTGCCTGCCAACTCGTTTGATGTTAAACGAAGATGCAGTCTGCGATGGAGCACGCTTGCCTAGAAGAAACCGATTCACTCTCGACTTGAAGATACCCAGATTATAATTATCGGGAAACACCCACTCAGGCAGCGCATTCCACTGTTTAGCAGTTCGAATAAAGAAAGTGAAATCAAACCGTTTCGTACGTGCTTTTGGTATATCAACCATGAAACGGTGTCGCTTTGTTGAGGTCCTGGCCGTCCGATAGAAGAATGGGCTGGGGGGAATAAGATCATGCAGATCCGAAGCACACTCTCCAAAATGTATCCGATAAAACACGGATTATTCGGTTAAACGCTAGTCTATATTCAATAAATATAGACTAGCGTTTAACCGAATAACTCGCCCGTTATTCAGCAAAGATGCGGTATACGATGGAAGTCACTTGCCTAAAAGAAACCGATTCAATCATGGCTTCAAGACCAGACCCAGAATCCCAGATTGATACATAATATAGAGAGAAAGTATGTGTCTCACAATACATGCAGTCACAAGATAAATCAGACAAGGTAATACTATAAACAGACGTACGATGACGACGTCGGCAGCCAGCGAGAGCAAACCGAGAGTAAGTAGTTGTTTCCTGAGAAATATAATCAACTTTTTTTTATCTTTGAGGTCGAAGATGTAGCACGCAGACTTATGCTAGGGCTTCACCTGCGTGTAATGCGCGCCCATTATGCCCATTATTTAGCGCGGTATTTGATACTGTACGCAGATATATCCGGGTGTTAGCACGCTAATGGGCTAGTGGCATTATTAACGTCGTTAGACGTTAGGCGATATTCAAAGTCAAATGATAGTGTGGCATGTAGCACATTGTTTAATGCATCATTTATTGCACGTTAATTATTCCGATAACTGAACATAAAGCGTTACGCAGGTGAAGCCCTAGCATTAGAAGATACCTATTCACTCTGACCCTTCAGTATTGTTAAACCTTTTTGTAACATATTGTATATTGGTCGTATGATTTGAGTACATCTTAGTAATACAAGAATAACTACTTAGAACTCACTAATATATGGTATGTAGCGAAAGAACGCTCTGTAGAGGCCGATGGCACGCCTGCGAGCCTCGCAAATGTCTTTAGACATCAGCGGCCGCACTCTTTTCCATGGCGCCACTGCCGACATCACGCTAGGTATTTATAATTACTTCAAGTGTATGAACTCCGTAGTTTTTGTAATTATTTCGCTCCAGAATAAAGGAATTTTAAACAGATTTGTTCGTTTTTGAATTGAGATGACGTACGTTACGATCACAAATTTATTCAATTTATTATGACTAGATTGTCAAATTGTACATAATTATTTTCAATGTCACGAACTTTGCTTATTAGTTTTTTTTTTTATATGAAGTATATATTAAACCTTATTTTTATTTGTGTTTGTGACTGTACTGCTTCCAAACCTTGGAGGATCTAGCTCTCTCTCTATATAATGAAAGTCCTAAACGGATGGACTGCTTTTGACGAAACTTTTTGTGTGCTTTCGAGTTGGATGGATTCTCTGGAAGGTTTAGTTTCACGTTTGGACCCGGTAGGAAACGCTGCAATCTGGAGCCAGGTATTTTTATTTAACATTTTTGTTGACACACAGAAATGGCATACAATATTTAAATACGTGCATAGATGCGTGCATACGTTACGTGCATTATTATTCTGTGGGTATGACGACATCAGCCACGTCTGCTAGTAATCTAGTATATTATATTTATATGTTATTATTTTTTATTCTCAGCCTAACTTCTTATCACTGTCTCATATTATATTGCTAATATGAATCCAGTAGCGCTCGTGGCGTAGCTTGCCTAAGTAATTCTAAACGATCACCAATATTAAGCAACGGACGGTCCGGTCAGTCTTCGGATGGGTGACCGTGAGTGGCATTTATTTCTGAGCGCTACCGTGGGTCGGATGACACGTTAAATTGTTGGTCCCGGTTGTTTGTTCTACTTTCTATAACAACAACCGTCAGCCATGTCAGAGGCCTTCGGGCGGCACATTAACTCTGACACTAGGGCTGGCCACTCAGCCTATACGAACTTACTTACTTACTTTAATATGAATCCAGAATTAACAAGTTTCCAAGCTTCCAGGTAAGATGCGCCATCCCAGTCCACATCACTGCTCAACATGAAGCAGGGCATGATACATTACTCTCCTCAATGTAGAATGTGTCAAACAAACATACATAAATTATTCATACTAATTTATGTATGTTTGTTTGACAAGAAAAGTTTTTAGTTTTTTTTTTGCAATTGCATGACGAGACGAGCGAGAAGGTCGCCTGGTAGTTAGCAACACGCCTGCCCATAACAGTAGCAGTTCCAGACTTGCGAATACAATCCTGCGCCGCACTGCACAGCGCTCATCACCCCGAGATATTAGATGTGAAATCTCTAAGCCCAGTAACTTCTCTGATAACATTGCCCTTGAAATCGAAACACAGTAATGCTTGCACACTTATGCTAGGCGGTTGAATAACTGACAAGTCTTCCCACAACTATAACGCATCTTTCTTTACTCAGCACTTTATGATTTGAAATCAACTTTTTAGCAGTGCAGTAACTACTTTGGGTCATACACGGGCGCAAGAAAGGCTAATTACGACTCTTTTATAGCACTGAGTATCCCAGTGGACCTAGGTATGTCCTAAAACTGCATCCAGAACGACTGGGGGATGGGCAGCAGCATCCTCTTAGTTAACAGTGGTGAGCATTCTACGATCCCCAAGCCGCTTGCCAAGCGTTATGGCAACTATTTAGGGGGAGACCTTCGTCCAGCTGTGGGCATTGGGCTGATGATGTGAGTTTCTCGACTACTTACAGTTACTTACACTACTTACAGTTAGTTTATTGCATTAAATAAAATCACTTACATGCTTTGAATCTTCTATTGCAATTAAATATTAAATTAAAATCTCAAACCTATTTACACCTAATTGATTTCCTTATTCATTTCCAGCAAAGAACTTCGACAGGAAGTCTTTAGGCTTGGGTTCCTCAGTCGGCTTGAAGTAACTCATGATGTGACCTTTCTGTTTCCAAATCTTCACTGATTCCTCTAATTCCATTCGACCCTGGAAGTAAATAAATTAAAAATAAATATTGTTAGACAATTTACATTTCACTCAGCACCACCTAGCCCCAGCCTTAGCATAGCTTGTACTACGTAGTTATCTGTGTCTTACTATGGGAAAGGAACCAAATAACTGAAATGATGATGGTTTTAAGATTCGGCATGTAGTCTCGACTAATTAATGACAAAATGTTTGAATCAAAACTCCCACCGTTTCCTCACATGAGAGGTAAGGATTTTAGAATGATCTTCAACCCAGAATCCTCATCATACCATAGCTAAAACCAGGGGCCGTAGCATGAACGCTTATTGCGGGACCAAATAGGCTCAGCTGCCCATGTTGCGTGACCGCGAACTGTGTTGCGGGGCCATAAAATTCAGTCACGCAGCGTCGGCAGCTGAGCATAGTGCGGCCCCAGGGCAAGACTCTCTCTTGTAAAACGCGTCTTAGCGTAGTTATATCTATACTACAACAATGTTATATTAAGTGTAAGCTAATTTGTACTTTATTTGTATTAGACAGGGGATCGATTTTCTACTGTAGTGCTTGGCTAGTTGACGTCGTGCTATTACCGCTGGCTGTGCGCGAGATTCAAGAACTGCAGTTATAATTTTTTCAAAAAAAAACTTCCGACTTCAAATTAATATGGGACCACCTCGAAAGTATACCCTTTCAAATAAAAAAGGTATTTTTTTAAATTGGTCTACAATTGATGGAGAAATCGGTGAACATACATAAAAAAACATAAGTACATACAGTCGAACATAGAATCTCCTCCTTTATCGAAGTCGGTAAAAAAATCGACACTTTTATACTCTACGATACTACTATACTAAACAAGGGAACAGATTAGCTTGCACTAAATATGACATGATTTTAGATATGGAAATTGTTATGTCCTCATAATGAGGGTAGTTCCGGAAACGTCAGTCTGGTGCTTCCAACCTAGCCAATAGTTCAGTTCTCTGATATTAAGCGGAAATTGGTGTGTATATAATAGAAACATTATTATAGAATATTTTATATGAAGTGTTTCCACACTTTGGGTCTTTTGGTTCTTTTTCTTACTGTTTAAGCTTTAAAAACATAGAATATTATTATAGTTCAACTCAATCTGTGCTCTTTGTATGATAGAGGTGATTTAGTTGCAGGCAGATCTCCATACTTGAATGCCGTATGTCCAAATTGGTTTTAGTATTGTCTTGTATATCAGAAGTTTGTTGTAAATAGACAATTTTAACTGTCATTAAGGACGACAATTGGCCAAGTCATTGGAAAGATGAAATTTCATTTGTAATTTGATTAATAACTTGGTGACCAAACTTATACCACCAACCAATCCAATACCAATTTGGATTGTAAACTAATCTTTTCCCTGATTGTTAAACTACCCTGGTTTAAATCAAATTATGTTTCTAATTTTACATAGGTACTTATATCTAGTTGCTTAGTATTGAAAGATATTCTGCTATTTACATCTGACTTGTATACCTATACCTATCTTGGAAAAAACTTGGATAAAATGAAAGTGTCTTAGCTTCAAAGCACATACCTAAACACTTTCTAATGGGCATTTTCACACTGACCAGAAACGATAACGTCGTGATATCGTTAGTCAGTGTGAAAGCGTGTAGTAGACACTTGCACTCTGACAATATCCTTTCTGGTCAGTGTGAAAACGCCCATTCACGTTTATTCAGCTCATCCAAGCTGCGTGTTGCTTGTTTTTCGGTCAAGTATTATAAAAAATCCATTACCCATACCCAATGACTTTTGACAAGTCAGAATTTCAATGTAAAAGTAATGCAGACATACATACCTTGATAACAAGCATGTCAATGACTCTAATATCAGTGACACCAGCATTCTTCTTAAACAACTCTCGGAGCTTTTCACGGCATTGGTCTTCTGACTTTGGTATGTCATAATCCTTTACTGCAACCATTACATTGATCTGCTTTAAGTTTATAAGCACTTCATAAGCATAACAAGATTTGAGTGATCTATTTAAGCACCCAACATGCTCTCTTTTCTGGTATTCTCGGTTGACTTTAAGAGTTAGTAGCTGTTTCAGGCTGCATGAGTTCTCGACTTTCCACCACATCGTCATTTCACATCATTTGTATGGCACAAAAACATTAATGTAGTGATTGAAACAACAGTGTTTTACATTGTGATGACACCATGATGACAGTGTTTGTACTTTGCCTACCCAGCCAATATCTTTGTTCTTATCAGATATTTAAGAAATCTGCCCATTTGGCTAGCTCGAAGGTACGACTTTACACCTAGAAATGCACAATTTGAAAATGTTTAGCCATGCAATGTGATGACATAACAGTTTACTAACCCAAGTACGGGATTTGACGATACCAAGCTTTGTAAAGACTCCGGACTCTCCCCCTTGCTTCTCCATCGTTTAGCGAAAGAACAGGCCTAACTGTTTTGGTGCCCACTTGTATGGCTTGCCGTGCAGACATTGCGGTGATTTATTCCTCGGCTCTCAGGAGATAGGACGTCTCTAAGAATTTTATGAAGTTTCGAAGCAAAGTGGACGTTTTATTTTGGTTTGTTTGATTTCATTTTGATTTTGACGTTCGCGATAAATCGACATTGACGTTGAAAGTTTTTGCTATTTTTGACTCCGTTTAGTTCCTTTTCTTTTTTCAACATTTTTGACAATGCCTTTTATGCATTCTGCCAGTGTCAAGTATTTTACAAGTCGACTTTTGTTACTCCAAAAAGTTATTTGCTACGGCCCGGGATTTGAACCCTGACGATTTCAGAGTGGTTTCTCGTCCATTCGCCACTTACCACGGCTTTATGCAAAATGGCTTGTATTTAATCTATTCAATCGGATTGAGAAGGCAAGTGTCTACACCGTGGTATACACCCATCCTAAAAGTACATACTGCACCCTTATCATGGACGTTCGCGATTCTGATTGCTATAGCATGCCATCCCGCTCGTACCAATTTACTCGCGCTATGCGCCATCCCGCTCGCGCACAGTCGCAATAAGACGGCCTTAGCTAAAATAATCTTGATTCTCTTAGTCACTGCTTAAACTTCTGTCCTTTTCTAGCACGTGCAACTTCACGTCAGAGAGAAGATGGTAGAGTATCTTAAGCAGTGACTAACGGTTGAAAAGTTTTTTTAAGTAAGGCCGAGAATCACGAAATTCACGAACGACAATCATAGGGGAGGCAACTGGGAGGCAATAATGTACGACACAGATAATGTACGACATGACATTGTACGGCATAATAATGCACAGCATAATAATTTGTGTACATGTACATCGAATACCACGCTGTGCAATATCGTGCCGTGCAATGTCATGCCGTACATTATCGGCTCGGCTCAATAATGCACACCCTGATTTTGTACAGACTGATATTTTCGGCCTTACTTAAAAAAACTTCTCAACCGTTAGTCACTGCTTAAGATGCTCTGCCATCTTCTCGCTGACGTGAAGTTGCACGTGCTAGAAAAGGACAGAGAAGTTTAAGCAGTGACTAAGAGAATCGAGATTATTTTAGGTAAGGCCGTTTATGTACAAGTACACGAATTCCTTAGTTGTATAGCAGTTAGGTTAGGTCAGGTTATTTTTTTTAATGTCAATTTGAGAAATGTACTCGGATTATTGGCTGTACAATATAGGGCCGTACTTTATAGACACGAGCCGATAATGGACGGCCAGTATTGCACGACATGGATTGTACAGCATGATATTCGATGTACATGTACACCAATTATCATGCTGTGCATTATTATGCGGTACATTATCGTGTCGGCAAATATCATGTTGTACATTATAGACACCCAATAATAGTCGGCCTTACTTAAAAACTTTAACCGTTAGTCACTGCTTAAGATTATCTGCCATCTTCTCTCTGACGTGAAGTTGCACGTGCTAGAAAAGGACAGAGAAGTTTAAGCAGTGACTAAGAGAATCGAGATTATTTTAGGTATAAGGCTGATGATAATGACCACGCGGAAACGGTGCATTACATCAGCTGCTATCTAGTACTACTCGTTTTTTCGGGATAGGTAAAAAGTGTTAATGTGGTACTCCCTAGCAGAACCACTTTTATTATACTAGGTAAAAATTACATAATAAAAATGTATTAAAAAATATATTTTTGTAGTCTTTTAAAAAAAAATGTGTATAGCCAGTTTCCTAGAAAACATCAATTCAAAATGGGCAGGACCACATTGTTTGGGTTAGAACTACTTATTTTTACTAGATAAAAAATATGTCATATAAATGTTGAGAAAGCATTTTTTTTTTATAAAAGGCGCATGAAGGCACAGGCGAGAACAATTAAAGCTTAGCTTTGTGCGAAGTTGTACCAATGAAAATTCTATAGCTACGTTCGTGCCCAGTGCCTACCTACCTATATAACTACCTATTAAATTAACGGTTTTTTTTATTTATTTACGGGAGCTCATTTCACAACATAATCACGGTAAATATAAATATTAATAGAAACAACCGTGATAGTTGAGAAAATTTAATTACAGGGACATAACTAAGTAACTCGATTTTCAATTCCATCCAAATCCGTTGAACCGTTACAGCGTGAACTATTATATTTATACAGGGTTAGTTCTAATGAGTTAGCATCCTTTTAAGGGCATATTCTGTACATCATAACAAACAACTTTTACAATGTACGTACATAGAGGTAGGATAGTTCCTACCTCTATGTGTACGTACATAGTAGTAGGTACTATTATTATTTTATTCTGTGCTATGGGGCCAACATTGAAATCGCAAAAAAACAGCTGTTCCATACAAATTGTACCCAAAGTCGATGAACTTTTTGTATGGAACAGCTGATATTTTTTTCGCGATTTCAATGTATGCCCCATAATAAGAGATGTTTGTTTTGATGTACAGAATATGCCCTTAAAAGGATGCTAACTGATTAGAACTAGCCCTGTATAGTTAATTTCGCAATCATAACAATGCAATGAGTGTGAATAATATGACATTTAAATAGAAACCAAACATTATCTACCTCTAGTTAGGTATTTCATAAAAATATTTTATTTCATAAGTTTAAAAAAACCAGTATAATTACAAACTCACTTATAAATTCACTTAGGTAAATAGACAACCACACAAGTGTTTCTCACACTAAACACTGCAAAAATTGATTTATTGTAGCAAACTAATAGCCAAAAATACCAAGTAGATATTCAAATAGGTATGTTTCGCGGTACACTTTGTAAGGTCTTATTATTTCCTTTCAAACTTGAGTTACGAACTTCGATCATGCTCGAAGGTTACGAACCATTTATGCAGTGGTGAGTTTATGCTAGTATAGGTAACATAATAATTATTTTAAAATGTATATATTTTATTTTTATCTTAATAACTCATAAGTACCTACGTAAATACGACCGGCCAATGGAGACAAAAATATTAGAATGACAAAGGGCATGTTTTGGCCCCATAAGTCGGCGTATTCCCAGAGCTAAATGGATTAATAAAGTAACTATCCCTCATACGTCCAGGCATATAGGTGAAAAACACATTCCTGTAACAAACAATGATATTATATATACAGGGTTAGTTCTAATCAGTTGCTGCATCCTTTTAAGGGCATATTCTGTACACCAAAACAAAAAACTTTTACTATGGGGCAACATCGAAAATGTGAAAAAAATATCAGCTGTGCCATACAAAAAGGTCATCGACCTTGGCCAAAATGTATGGAACAGCTGTTTTTTTCGCGATTTCAATGTTGGCCCCATAGTAAAAGTTGTTTGTTTTGATGTACAGAATATGCCCTTAAAAGGATGCTAACTGATTAGAACTAACCTTTTATAAGGAGGGTAACAAAGCAATATGTTAAACTAATGTGTGATAACTGATCATCATCATCATCATGATCAGCCCGGAGTCGTCCACTGCTGAACGAAGGCCTCCCCCTTAGACCGCCACACTGTACGACAACCCGCCATTTGCATCCATCGGTTGCCCGCGACTTTTACAATGTCGTCGGTCCACCTACTGGGAGGCCGCGCCTACGCTGCGTCTTCCGGTTCGCGGTCGCCACTCAAGAACCTTTCTTCCCCATCGGTTATCAGTTGCCCTTCAACTTGCAAACCCTGCGAGCTATGTCGTGATAACTGATAACGTCACAATAATTTATTTTCTTCTGTCTATCTGCCCCTGATATCATAAATAGTCTAAGATCCGATGAACTTCGATCTTCACCCATCTGTTTAGTCGATGAAAATTGTTTGTTATCAAATTAAGTACTTATTTTAGAAAATACATCGGGAATGGGTTGGCTAAAAAACTCCAGCCCGCCTAGCACGCGAACCGTTATAAACGTCTATCCACGCTTTTTTCCTCGTGAAAACGAGACAGACGTATCCATATTCTAGCTTTATACGACATACCGTACGTCGGCACGGTAGACAGCGGCTTCGGTTATACCGCGACGTCAGCGATGGATGAGTCACGGATTGGCAGTGGCCGCCCTTACGGCGGGGTAGCCCTATTATACAGACAGTCTGCATTCCAACAGGTGTCCGTGGTGGAATGCGACAATCCTCGCATTTGTGCTATTAAAATCAAAACATGTGATAGTTACGTAATTATAATGAGTGTTTACATGCCAACGAATTCTGCCGCTAATTTACCGGAGTTTACAGATTGTTTGAGTGCATTGAGCGCTATTATTGACGAGTACGGTATCGAATCTGTATACATTTTAGGAGACTTCAATGCTGATCCGGGTGAGTTATTTTACAGTGAACTTTTAAATACATGCCGGGAACAAAATTGGTCGTGTGTCGACGTAGATATGTTAGGGCTGGACTCGGGTACATTTACTTTCATTAGTGACGTATACGGGACGGGTAGCTGGCTGGATCACTGTTTTGTGACTCACTCGGCGAAGCAGACTGTTGTTAATGTTAATGTGAACTATGGCACTCTGTGGTCGGACCATTACCCACTCATAATAGAATTTAATTTAAGCGTTCTAACCTCTAAAGTAGCACCCAAGATTATTTTAAATAAGGGTATAGTGTGGGGTATAAGGAGTGCGGGACAAATAACTCTGTATACAGAAGAGTGCCATAAGAATTTAAAATCAATTGACTTTCCTAACGAGTGTATAAATTGTGCTGATTGCTATTGTAATGACCCGGGTCACAGGCGTATTTTGGATAAGCTGTACGGTGGTATTGTGACCGCCCTTCGAGATGCGGCCGTGGTGAGTTGGGGAAGCACGACAAGAGGCGGAGGCGGCTCGCGGATAGCGGGCTGGAATAAACACGTCAGCGAGGCTCACGGGGTGGCCAGGTCCAGGTTTAAAGAATGGCTTTTGTGTGGAAGGCCTAAGTCCGGCTTAGTATACAGGGAAATGTGTGACAGTAGAAGAGTGTTCAAATCTCGTTTGAAGTGGACACAAAATCATCAGGACCAAATAAAAATGGACGCTCTCGCTGAAAGACATTGTAAAGGTGACTTCCGTGGCTTCTGGCAGGGCACTAATAAGTTAAATATCCGACCTGGTCTACCTGTGTGCGTCGATGGTGTGAATGACGCTAAGGAAATCGCAAATATATTTAAAAACCATTTCGCAGTGAAATCTCTGGTAGGTTCGGCGAGCGAGGTGGTCAATGCTGACATGAACAGTCAACTCGTGGGAACTACTTTCTTGGCAAAAGACGTAGCTTTAGCTATGAGGCTCATTTCGCGAGGCAAGTCCCCGGGCCACGATGGACTCAGCATTGAGCACCTGCAGCACGCCGGACCTCACTTATCAAGGGTCCTGGCTATGTTCTACTCGCTGTGCGTAAGCCACTCATACTTGCCGGCGGATTTTATGAGAACTATAGTAGTGCCTGTAGTAAAGAATAAAACTGGCGACCTTAGCGATAAAAATAACTACAGACCTATTTCACTCGCCACAATAACGGCTAAAGTGTTTGACGGTTTGCTTAATGCACAGCTAAATAGATGCGTATCATTGCACGATAACCAGTTCGGGTTTCGTCCTCGGCTGTCCACTGAAAGTGCTATACTGTGCCTTAAGAATACCGTCAAATACTACACAGACCGTAAGACTCCTGTGTATGCGTGCTTCCTTGATTTATCCAAGGCCTTCGATTTGGTGTCGTATGACCTCCTGTGGGACAAGCTGAGGGACACCGGCTTGCCACGCGAGATAATTAGCATGTTCCAATATTGGTATGCGCACCAGATTAACAGTGTCAGATGGGCGGGGACAATGTCGGATTCGTATCGGCTCGAGTGTGGAGTCAGGCAGGGCGGATTAACATCTCCGACCCTGTTCAATCTGTACATAAATAGTCTGATCGTCGAGCTCAGCAGCCAGCATGTCGGTTGCCACATTGACGGTGTGTGTGTCAACAACATGAGTTACGCAGACGACATGGTGTTGCTGAGCGCGTCGGTCTGTGGCTTAAGGCGGCTAGTACGGACTTGTGAGGAGTACGCCTGTGCCCACGGATTAAAATATAATGTAACGAAAAGTCAGTGCATGGTCTTTGTGTCCAGCCGCGTAAAATGCCCTCAGGACATACCGCCAGTGAGGATTAATTGTGTTCCTCTTGAATGGGTAGAACAATTCAAATACCTAGGGCATATGCTCACGGCTGGACTCAAGGATCATGTAGATATGGAGCGGGAGCGGAGGGCTCTGTCTATAAGAGCCAACATGATAGCTCGCAGGTTTGCACGATGTTCAAAAGAGGTTAAAGTTACGCTCTTTAGAGCGTACTGCACATCGCTCTACACGTGCAGCCTGTGGGCTAATTACGCAGAAAAATATTACAGTGCCCTCCGCGTCCAATACAACAACGCGTTCAGGGCGGTGATGGGGCTGCCCCGGTACTGCAGCGCTTCGGGCATGTTCGCGGAAGCGCGAACTGATTGTTTTCACTCAACCATGCGCAAGCGGGCCGCATCCTTAGTGCGCAGAGTAAGGACCAGCTCCAACACCGTCTTGGCGATGATTGCCGCCAGACTAGACTGCTCTTTCATTCGGCATGGCTGCGACAGGCACTTACCGGCACCCATGCCGAAAAGAAGGAGTTAGAATTGACATTTGCATCTTTAATACTCATTTATACTTACTGACATAATTTGAATACCACTGACATTTTAATTATTATGTATTTTGTTGTTGACATATTTATTGTAATTGAAGTGACATTGTATTTAATTTTTGACTATCTTTTATTTTATTGATGTACCTACCTATTGAAATTATCTATTGTGCTGTATATGAGTCATGTTACTTGAAATAAATGAATTTTAATTTAATTTAATTTTATCACTTTCCCGCGCGGGGAAAGACCACTTAGTCCTCGGCGCGTGCTAGGGGGCCAGGCAAGGCTATGATTAATAAATAAATATAATTATTTTAATTAATTTTATTTATTTTTTATTTAATATTGCAACTCATACATTTAACAGCAATCGAAAGTATGAAGCGTTTAAAATATGGAAACTTTGGGTTTCTTGTTTTTTTTTTCCTGGCGTAACTACTGGGTCTGTAGGTATAAACAGGGATGTTGATACTAGCTATTTTGATACCGATTTATTTACTAAACAAATAAGTGAAAATAACTAGTACCAACATTTATTTATTTATTTATTTATTTAGGCTTCACATAGATAACTACATTCATTGTAACACCATAATCATGTAATCTAATTAAGCTAAATGTGCTATCTTTTGAATAACATACCTGTTTATACCTGCCAACCCAGTAGTTACCACAGGAAAAAACAGACAACCCAACGTTTGTGCATATGCTTCAATACTTCCGACTCATGTGTGCAAATATTAAATGAAAATTCATTTTTAATTTTTCATTATTGCACTAGCCTGGCCTAGTGCAGCATGCACTATTTGCACGTTTATTATGTACGTTTGTGCATATTCTAAAGGCTTCAATACTTTCGATTGCGTTAAACTCATATGTGCATATATTAAATGAAAAATCATTTTTAATGTTTAATTATTGCACTAGCCTGGCCTAGTGCAGCATGCACTATTTGCACGTTTATTATGTACGTTTGTGCATATTCTAAAGGCTTCAATACTTTCGATTGCGTTAAACTCATATGTGTATATATTAAATGAAAAATCATTTTTAATTTTTAATTATTGCACTAGTCTGGCCTAGTGCATGCTGCACTAGGCCAGGCTAGGCAGCACCGGCGCTTACACGTACCTATCACATGTGCTCCACATGATTTTTTATTCACTCTTACCACTCTACGTGTAGGTAGTCGGGCAAGGACCCTTAAACGGCAATAAACGAATAACAGTGATACCATAGAGGTGTAGTTCCTACCTCTATGAGTGATACTTACAGAAAGGATTCACCGGGATACGCATCGAAATTCATGGTATGCCACCACAGCCGCGTTTGGTGCAATTGTTTTAACTGATTCCGAGACACATAGTCTTCCATTAGTTTGACGAACTGAAAAACAAAGCACGCGTAGCGCGTAGCGTAAACCCCGAAAATCCCGAAATAATAAAAACCGTAAAAACGCATGCCTTCCTGGTCCAGTGGACTATATTATTAAACTTACCTGAGGAATAAACTTACCAATTCTTGAATCATGTATCGATATGACCATGTCATATATTTAAGCTCTTTAGTCGTAAATGGTATTCTATAAGCTCGAGCTCTAAAATCCATGTGTTGTAAGTTCAGCCAATTGCGTTGTGAGTGCAGTTTGAGTTTAGCTAAAACCAAGAAGTATATAATAAGCTTCCTTATTTCTTGTATCTATTATTTAAGCTATAATAATATTTAGTAAAGCCCTAAAATGGTATCTTATCTCTGGTATCTTATATCTTTCTTGTCACTGTTACAAATGATTTCGAGTTTTTTTTTTATATCTTTTAATTTAGTGGAGAAGATCGAAAATTAAACAAGAAAGAACATCTTTTTTCATCATTCTATTCCACGTCGTTATACGGACCCCGAAGTCGACATCAAGCCGGAAGCGGGTGATAAAGGGGGGCAAGTCATAACGGTGACGGACTCGTGTCTCTTCTTGATTTTCCCTCTGGGGGAGATATCAGAACTTACTTTTAAAATAATATTTTGAGTACTCCAGTACTCCAGGGGTGTCAAGCATTACATTGAAATCATAAAAAGAAAAAGATGTTAAATGACAAGAAAAACGTACCTCATCATCATCAGCTCGGAGACGTCCACTGCTGAACGAAGGCCTCCCCCTTAGACCGCCCCACACTGTACGACAACCTGCTATTTGCATCCACCGGTTGCCCGCGACTTTTTATCAGTTTCTTTTGTTTATTATTATATTAGAAATTTAAAAAAAAGTTACTTACCTACCTACTTTTTATACTCTCTCTCTCTCTCTCACTCTCTCTCTCCACTCTCGATAGATAAAAAAAACTTACTATGCTGTTTTACTTCTAAAATTCCTTGTACTCTGCGTCTCACCCATTCTTGTAGATTATTTAAAAGATTAGCTTGTGGTAAATGTGGGATAAGCAGTGAACTATCTGATAAATCAGCTAAAAAAGCCTGCAATTAGAAAATTATTTTAAAACTCGCAATTAGTTTTAGTATGAACTAGTTTAGGCATAAGAGAACAAACCTTAAGCAGCTCTTTTATTTGCACACCTTCTGCTGACACTTCAGGAACTGATGGTTCCGGCTAAAACAAATAATAAATAGATGAGCAAGAGGCAATAAGGGTCACTCAGGACGTTATAAGTGACATATAGTGCTATAATAGTACATTATGATACAAGTGTGCTATTTGGTAATTCCACTCGAGGCGATATTATGCGCGCGAGCCGCAGGCGAGCGCAATAAGGGAGCCATAACCAATAGCAGGGAGAGGAGAGAGGGAGAGTGTTATAACCAATAACTCACACGCGTTCCATACGACGATTTTCTTCACACTTGCGAGACAAAAACAAACTCTTTTTGATGATAATCAAGCACACATCGAAAACGTCAGCAAATATTTGCGAAATATGGCGCGCAAACTAGCGATGCGCGCGCAGGTGTCATTTTTTTAGCCGCATAAAAACTCTTTGTTGGTATTATAAAAAACTGTATCATAATAAAGAAGCATTCATAATATAAACCTGCTATATTATGAATGCTTCTTAAACATACATTATAACTTGCGGTCAGGTACAATACAAACATATAATATCTTAACCGGGTTATACCTATTATAGCACTAGTGCTGTAGTAACCCAAGCCAAGCCCATTATTTAGTAGTATGTAGTTAGTTATTCCTAACTATCCACACTAAACGCGTCGTAGGCTTTCTCTCTTTAGACACTTTTCGGGAGCGAAAGTACGAAAACCTGTCCAAATAACATTTAGGTAATTAGGTACCGTAGATCCTTCAGACTTCATTGCTTGTCGAATAGATTCCTTAATAAAATCTTCCGATGGATCTAATTGATAGATTTTAGCTTTATCAAACCAGTATGGTCCAGTTCTTGATGGCGGGTAAAAATATCTCTCTTTCGACACTCCAGTGTGGTAATAATCGTACAGATGACCACACTTGCATTTAGATTCTTCAATATACTTCATTACAACTTCCTCCCTATACAATAATTAAGAATAAGTATTTATATGAATAAAGCTTATCGTAAAAACACTTTTAATAGACTAGTGACTAGAGGTGGCGCGCGCGACTTCGTCCGCGTATGGAAGAAAATCGGCCCGCGCCCAAAATGCACTGTATGCAATTTGCAAAAATGCAATGCATATCAATTTTCATCACTATAACTTCAAAAACAACGAACTTCCCATACAGCATTCCACCCACCTTTTTCCCTCCTTAAATTGCATATAGGCACATTATTATTATTATCACATGCGCTTGAGTACCACCACTCAGCAGCTAACGCTAGGGGGACTTATTTTTCAATTATTTTTGGGAAGTCCAAGTTTTTTATACTTAACAGCACGACAAAATTACTTTCATGTATCGCTTCGGTATCACACAAAATGCCAGACACATTTGTTTTCCTCAGGGTAAAAAAGCCAGGGTGTATTTAGTAATAGGAATTAGGAATAGGATAGAGTTCTACTTTAATGGTAACGGACTTGCACATGCCATAAACATTTGTTACCTACAAAAACGACTGACGTTTATATCACTTGGTTTCTCAGTGTGTTTTTATCCAGTCTCTTTTTTTTCCATATCTGGGATATAGTTGGTACCTTTATGGCTACGGAAAATAATATTGAAACTATTTCACTTACCAATTAACTAAACAATCGCAGCCTGTGCTACATTTCAGTCTGACAATTTTTGGAAATCTCCAGAAACCAAGAATGTTAGTAACACATTCGTCATTAACGCTAATAATTCCTCCGTTGATAGGAATGTATCCGGTAGGTAGCAAAGCTACGTCTAAAAAATATTAAAGGTTTTTTAAAATGGTCAAAAGGGTCACGCGCGTCATATCACACCAACAGCTAGAAGACGTCCACTGCAGTAAGAACTTCGTACAGCTTGGGGATAATGTCAACCCCTCCCTCCCTTAATAGGGAGGGGCTGCCATTATCCCCAAGCCAGTTATGTTAACCACCGTTAATGCTGCTGCCCGTCCACCGCTGGTTCTGGATGCAGTTTTAGGATAAACCCAGGTCAAAAGGGTAAGGGAGAGCAGATAGAATTTGTACAGCGGGAGCATTCGTACAGTAGTCATATCTACAATACTAAACACGTCGAAGGGTTCGTATTTGTGTCCGTCGAGTCCTACCAATACGTACAGGCAAACCACGAAGTGGCGGGGCAGTACGGCTGCTGGCTTCGCTGGATCAACCCTAAATGTATTTTCGCTCTATGTAGTAAGTAATTTTTGGGTTCATACTATAATGAGTTTTGTCGTAGTAAGTTTTGTTCTAAATTGAAAATACGTTTAATTATATTGCATGAATTTTTTTTCTAAATTTGTCAGGAAACATCTATTTTGGGCAATTTTTTACGGGTATTTTTACATTTTTAATTAATTTGTTGATTGTTTCATTGGGGTACATTCGTACAGTGCAAATGTGGTTTTATTAAGATTTTAAACAAAGATTATTATTAATTTTATAGGGTTATATTAAGTCTCTTAAGAATTACTACATTAGGTAATGTTTCAGAACCATTCCGCTAATATATTATGTGAAAAAGGGGAATAGAACGGGACTAGTCCTTGAATATGCACTAATTATAGCAAGAACAGCTAATGTTTATAGCTTTGAAAAAGATCTTTCTACATGCCTACAATGTGCAGTAAGAGATTATGTACCCGTGTAAGATGACCCTAGGATTATTTTTATAATGTTGGTAATAAGAAGATTTAGTAAAAAGTACTGTTTTTTTGTAATACATTATTTGTTCTTTATATAGTTTTGTTAATTTTGATCTAAGGCTAAGGCTATTTGATCTCAATAAAGATATATTATATTATAAAAATTGTATAGTGTACGAATGTGCCCCGCACTATGTACGAAGCTACCCCGCGTGTGGGGTGCTTTCGTATATTTTCCGTTTTTTGGAAAAGCTCGCATAGCATGTCCATGTTGCTTTGTTAACCTTGAACTATACCATTGTTTAAGCTAGATCTATAGGTATTATAGTAGCATTATTACTATTTTGAAATAGCTATTCGTTTTAATTTTATGAGACTTGAAGTAAAATCTGTACGAATCCTCTTGCTCTCCCCTAAGTAGTATTTATCAAAACGTAGGTAAATTTTATGTGACATTAATTTTATTTTATTTTCG
Source organism: Erannis defoliaria (assembly GCA_905404285.2). Taxonomy (NCBI): domain Eukaryota; kingdom Metazoa; phylum Arthropoda; class Insecta; order Lepidoptera; family Geometridae; genus Erannis; species Erannis defoliaria. Next base: position 10,670,433 of record FR990080.1, on the reverse strand, counting down.
AGTTTGATGAACTGTAAACTAGTTAAAAGTGCATGTATGAGTAGTGAAAGATTCAGCCTCCAACTCAGAAATGAAACACAGATTTCAACAATATTTCTGGATTTAATTTTATAATTCAACAATGCTCCGTCTCTTATGAAAGTAAAAACGAGTCTGCCGGTGACAAGCATCTGACAGTGCCTGTATCCCTGAAATGTCACTGCCAGTAATATTGTATCTGTCAAAGTCAATGGATGCTTGTCACCACAGAGCATGAATGGTTCACCACAGACCATAAATACGTAGATTTAAGTAATTTACATAGCGATAGTCTTACAGTAGGTATTATAATTCAATTTCTTTTGCGGTTGAAAAAGTACTACTTATTCTTTTTTCTCCCGGGGCAAATGAAATCAAAGTCAGTAAAATATTTAAAAAAAACACACATTAGGGGAAGTTTGAGAATAGCTTGTATTTTTAAAGAAATGATTCACAAAAATGCCACGATGCCACGACGAATATACGTGAATGTTAAAAATAACTACTTACTTTGCAATATAAACTGTGGACGTTCTTTTATATATGCGACGCCAACAACTAGATACTGTACGTTGACGAACTGTGACTTAAATCTGGCTTTAGCCTTCAGTTTCATCATTTTCAGTTTTGCCAAGTAAGCGGCCAACTTCGGATCTGTGTTACCTGAAAAGCAATTAATGGTTTAACAGTGTTAAAAATTTAACCAAACAAACCAACGCACAACTAGTATCTGTACTTGTAAAATAATTTTCAACACATTTGCTCAAAAAATGCATTTACGAAGCCTATACCTATACTATAGTACCTATTTTACCGCACGCTCAGTTGTATAACGCCGCCGTGCATATACGGTTTTTATTTAATTTCCTTTAAAAAATATAAGAACACCATGAAGGAATTTCACATTATGAGAATAAATAAATTAATGATCGAACCTCCTTGGAAGCTCTTTTGCTCAATACGTTTGTCTACTTTAATACTAAAGAGAAAATGATACGAAAGATGTAGTTCTAATTTTCACCACGCCATCCAAACTATTCTGATTGTAGAACAAATTTTCTACAATCAGAATAGTTTGGATTTAGGTTAAGGTTTTCAAATATTGGGATAGTTAGCAATTTTCCTTATTTAACCTACAGGACCCCGAAAGAGTCGGTGCGGTGCAAAGTAGGGAACCAGCAGGCCTAACATGCGCACCGCGAGAAAATTTTCTCGATTTTACAAAACAGGACAAGGCTACGAATCTGTATAAGTTTGTCTCGTTTTCGCACGACATAAAGACACGACAAAATTTTCTCGCGGTGCGCATGTTAGCCCTGCTAGTGTCAGGGTGAATTGCATGAGTCCCTATTGATGCATATTGTTTTTCTCGATTATCAACTACCTAGCGGAAATAACCTCAGCTTCTAATCAGGATGTTCATCAGTGCCTAGCTATTCGAAGATAAAGTGAAAAGGAGGACGCAATAAATCCGGAGAATTAAGCAACTTTGTACGTTGTTTATGGTGTATAATAATCATTGAACCTTTGATAATTATGATGCTAATAGTTTTGTACTCTAGACGGTCACAAATGCATTTAATATGGCCACAATTTTCTTTCCAATATGAAACTCAGTATTTTAGTACACCGATTGCCAAGGGAGTTTATTACATTGACTCAACTGTACACTCACTAATTGTATCAAAGTCAGAGTGGGAGGGGCTAGGGTGCTGTTACAACACGTGCGGAAATTGGTATTTACAAACTGGTGATTATGGTAAGCTCTCGACTTCGTCTTGATCTTAAGACTCGTCTACTCGTTTGTAAAAACCAACTTACCACAGTAGTATCATAAATAACTAATCAAAAAGAAAATTCCATTAATCTATGACCTAAACATACAGTGCCACCATCTTACCAGTTCAGTTGATAGCTTCGCTAGTGAAGAATTTGGTCACAAGTTGGTATTGCCAATCGCGGCTGTTGTTCCAATTTTTCCCACCTGCAGGGTTTATCGTAACTCAACCGGAAAGGTTTCCGTTCGCATCCACATTCGACGGATAGTGTGGATCTGAACGGAGACCTTTCCGATGGAGTTGTGAATGTGAATACCCTTGCTAGACAGGTAAGTTTGAAGCACTGTATTAGCATAGCGGAACGGAGGTATGGTAGGTATAGCAGAGGCGCTAAGTTTACGTAATCAAGTAGTAATAATTAGTACATGTATAGGTTATTTATACTCAAAGAGCAACCCTGAACCCCGAAAGCCATCGAATAGTCTCGAAGGTATATCACCCGCGTTAAAGGCCTGTTACATTACATGGTATTTAGAGAACCTTTAATCAGTGAGGTGTAATAAAAGAAAAACCCTTACAAAAAAGTACTACACTGAATCGGTAGTAGCAACGATGTTTTGTACTTACCTACTTAAAATAAAACAACGTAAAAAAAACCAATTTATACCAAAATTTGTTTTAATTTCTAGTGTTTTTCCCATGTAATCAATCCGCTGTATTACAGCGGAAAAACACTAGAAATTAAAATAAATTTTGGTAACAATGGACTTCCGCAAAGTAACGCCTGAATCAATCACATATAAAACTAATTTATATAAAAAAATACAATTACTTTATCGATAAAATAATAAAAAACAATAGGTTTGTTTATTAGTGTATAGGTACAGATTTTCTCGTTGGATTTGGAAGATACTTTTGTACTGTGTGTGGTGGTGCCTTGGTACTTACGCAAACCGCTGGGTGCCCGCCAAAACTTGTAATGGCACACCCTTTCTTGTTGCGCGGCTTTTTTGTTTCGTTCTCTTCGTTTTTCCAGCTAGTAAGGAATAAAAGCTGTTGTTAAAACCATTAGAAATATGAAACTAAAATAATACTAGATTTCTTTATAGATTTATACATGAATGGTGCATGAAATAACTTACGAAACCGATGTCGTGGCATAACCTTTCATAACTCTGAAATTAAGGATTGTTTTTTAGTATAAGTATTGATATGGTACAGAGTGTATACAGAGCGACTTTTTTTACCGTGAGGAAAAAATTAGTTTTTATAAGTACATGAAATAGAGAGTGATGGCACAGTTAGATACATTTTCAAATTCAAATTCAAATAATTTATTTTCAGACTTAGTCCAAAAAAAAACCCGAAAAAAATAAATGATAAATTGAAAATTATCGTCACCCTACACAGTAAGCAAACTTTTAAGAATGAATTTGATTTCCTACTTCTGTGGTAATAGGCTAAGGCCGAGGCCACACATTGGCTATTCTGCCGAATAAAAAGGGATGCACGTATACAGGCTACATAGATGCGTCCCTTTTTATTCGGCAAGTATAGTAGTAGACTACTACAATAAATAAGTAAGAAATACAATTAGTAGGTAATTAATTCTCGCACACTCTTACTTAGTACTCAACTAACAAAAGCGATATCTGATCCCGCCAGGCGAATACGTCGAGTTACAGTAGCCCTGTACAAGGCGGCTTACCGGCGCGCACGTTGTTTTCCAAAAGTCGCACTTTTTATGTATAACAGCATGACACAAATTACTTTTATAACTATCGCTTCGGTATCAAATTTATAGGTACCACATCCCATTTTTTCTTCACGGTAAACGATGTAAGTCGGTCGGTGGACCTGGGTATGTCCTAAAACTGCATCCAGAACCACCGGAGGACGGGCAGCAGCGTCCTCTCAGTTAACGGTGGTAACCATTCTGCGATCCCCAAGCCGCCTGCCAAGCGTGGGGATTATGGCAACACCTCCCTTTGAGGAAGAGGCCTTCGTCCAGCAGTGGACGTCTTCCGGCTGTTGATGCGAAACGGTGTAAGTAGTGTAAGTCACGGTGTTCTAAAAACTTTATTATTCATAGGCATTCTTTTTTCGCCTAGACATTCAGGGGCAAAAAATACGTGGCCCGTGCTACCTACCCCTTTATACGCGATATATTATGAGCGATGATAAATGATACTTGTTCTGTAGCATCCACCCCGTTACAAGCGAAACCGGGGCAAATGATACTTGATGCATGCCATCCACCCCGTTATAAACGATACCGGGGTAGATGACACTTGAAGTGTGGCAACCACCCCGTAACCGCCGACACCGGGTCCACCGGGGTCGTGAACACCCATTTTCCCATCTGCCCCGGAAACGGGGCAGGGGCACCGGGGTGGATGGGACCCAGTCGTGTTTTGTAAGTATATGCAAAGAAGGTGCAAGTAAAAAACGTAGGTAATACTTATTTACATTTTCAGTCTTCAATCGAAGTCTATAATCTAATGGTTGAGGCTTCTTTATTTTAACTTTACCGTCGTCGTGATTACAGACTAATGGAATATGTATTCTTTGAAGATATTGTCCGTAACGACACTTCGGTTCATAATACAAGTTCTTCGCTGAAATAAAGTCGGTGAAAATGTAGTAGCTCTCTAAGCTCAACCCTAACATAAAAATAACAAAAATAAATGACGTTATTTAATATTGTGCAATTAATTTGATGTTGCGCAAAATTTTGTTTTTTCAATTCTACCTAATAGCTTTATGAAATAACGCCCTACTAGTTTTTTTTAAAGTTATTTAGTCGCAGTTATTAGAGTTTTAATAAGGGGAGTTGAACATTATAAGGATGATCCATAGAGGTAGGAACTACAGAGGGAAGGCACCGGAACACGAGACTGAAAGTTCCTACCTCTATGGAATGATCATAATATTATATGAAGCAGTTCATGCGACAACGTATACAACATGTACAACAACAACAACAACGTGTACAACATGTAACAAAAATATTCAACAATACTGAAGGGTATGTATGTACTCATCATTATGAACAACTTTAAGTATGGGGTGATCCCTGAATTCGCGTAAAAAAAATCAGCTGTTCCATACAAAAAGTTAATTGGCCTTGGACAAAATGTATGGAATAGCAGATTTTTTTCGCAATTTCAGGGTTGGCCCCATAGTAAAAGTTGTTCATAATGATGAGTACACACATACCCTTCAGTATTGTTGAATATTTTTGTTACACGTTGTATAAAAAGGTACTCTGTGGACAATGTACGGCGCGGCGCGCGCACGCAGTGTCCCCGGACTCGGCTCTATGAGCAGGCTGGGCGGGTTGAGCGTATATCATCATCCTTTATTCGTAGTTCGCTTTCATTCGCAAGAATTGCTTTTTCATCACACTTGCTCTTAAAGTGGATTATTACATCGGTTTTAGGCTCATAATCCAAGCTATTACGCACACGTGCTTTTTACTTTACATGACGGCACTAGTGCTATAATAGGTATAACCCGGTAAAGACAAGTTTGTACGTGACTGCAATTAGACGTATGTATACGACGCACTCTTAATATAGCCGGGTAATAATTAGTTTTTTTGTAATACCAACAAAGAGTTCTTATGCCGCTGAAGTAGATTTCAACCTGCGCGCGCATTGCTGGTTTGGGCGCCATTTTCCGCAAATGATTGTTGACGTTTTCGCTGTTTGGTTGATTATTATCAAAAAAAGTTTGTTTTTTCCTCGCAAGTGTGATGAAAACAGTCGTATGGAACTCTTGTGCTATGTTAGTCATTACACTCTCGGCTTCATTATCGCGTGTAATGACCAACATAGCACACTTGCATCATAATGTACTATTATTACATGTGAATAGGTACTCTGACTTATTGCCTGTGTTTTTATTATTATTTCAGCTATTGGAATAACGGGACTTACTTGGCAAGGGTTTCGGTTTGGGTGGACGTTTTTGTCTTAGTAGGTCTTCCAAATGTTCAATACATTCTTCTAAATCGATGAATACTAGACTGGACATCAGTATAGTGGCGTTCATGTCGTAAGCTAGAATTTCACATACATTTTAGTAAGAATATTATATTAGTAGTTGTTGTAAAAATTGGATAGGTTTAAAATTCCAGACACTGTTTCTACAAGGTAACGGTGACGTTACGAAAGGTACAACTATAGAAACGTATATAAAGGTGAAAGTTCAATAGCGTACTTCCTCGTAGCTCGCTGGGCGATTGTTTGTAAACTGCTTTGTAAAGATCCCAGATAAAAACTCCAGGGTCTTCGATTGAGTCGGTCATTGCATCCATTAACATTGCCTTCGGAAACTTTAGTGTTATCCCTAGATCACAAAGTGCCTGGCGCGTGCGGTTCGGCAAATCTTCGAGCAAGTCTTGGTGCATATCGAATTTAAGGTTTTCTAGGACTTCACGTTGGCTGACAGAAAGTTCGTAGTACCAAGGCGGTCCAACTTCTTTTTCCAACTTCCGCTCAATGCGTTGGGCTGAAAATAAAGTCATGTATACTATGTGTAACAAAAAAGTTCATCAATACTGAAGGGTATGTGTGTACTCATCATTATGAACAACTTTTACTATGGGGCCAACCCTGAAATCGCGAAATAAAAATCACCTGTTTCATAGAAAAAGTTCATTGACCTTGGACATATGTATAAAGAACAGACGATTTAAAAAAAAAGAGAAGAAGCGCGCGAAATTGTTTTGTAAATTGTGTTCTGACTTTCTAATCAGCGAAAAATATTAAATAAAATTGACAAGACTTTAAGTGGTCAGTAATCAGTATACAATTATCCGTAATCGGTACATAAAGATTAAAAATATATTTATTTTAAACAATACTTACATTGGCGGTAAAAATGACACTTCAAATCCCTTAAGTAGCGTAACCATATGCCCACTGTTTCATTGTAAGGTTTGATCCCTTTTTCTTCTTTTTCTTTCATATCTTTTTCTATCGAAACCCATACGGGATCGCTTTTTTCGTCATAAATTATCTATAAATGAAAAGTTGATATTGGTTTGGATTGGTTTAAATTGTATTGAGTGAGTGTCTGTTCAAAAGGGGACTAAAGTCACCTTAACGTAACGTAGTAGGTAATTATAAGGATTACGGACTGCTGTATATATACTAAACTTCCAATCACACAAAAATTGTAGACCTAGTAATTGAAAGGCCATCATGTCACTCATGGCGGGACATTCAAATTTTAAACAGTTTTTTGTCTTGTAGCTGGGTGGGTTAACTATTGTAATAAATAATTTTACATGCCTGCTACGCGGAGTGAAGGTACCATTTCCTCCCGGCATAGCACGTAAAAACGTATACACACTTAATAATATCATCCATGCCAGTTTCGGCTACGACCAGCGACAATGATAAAATGAATGGACGGGAAATGAGCGCACGGATTTTGAAGACTATATGTTGAGCGCCGGCTCTCCTCTCGCTTCAGTCATTCTCTGTCTTTGCGACATGCGAGCCGTACGATACGACAATACAAACTTCTAATACATGTATATGTGTTCTCTTTTTGTCATGCAGTAATTAGATTCGTTATCTCTATTTTCTGGCAAATGTAATATGCATACTTTTAGCTAGGTATGCTTGATTGTGTTGTCTTGTTAATTTTGAACGATTTGCAAGCGCTGGGCCCGTCCATTCCATTATCACTGTCGCTGACTGCGACCACTTCTGCGTGACCACGTGAGCAAGTAAAAAAAGCCTCAGATCTCAAGTTTGTCTCCCGAGGCGTGATTAATGTAAAGAATAATCATAAGTATGATCATTGGTTTCTTTTATTTCATATTCTAAGCTGTGTCCTAAACTCGATCGGAAAGGTATCCAGTTGGAAACTACGCTGTCTCCGTAATTTTTAATGCAGAAGACAGATACAAATGGTGAGAGTAGTTTCGGACTGCACTGCACGCTGTAACAGCTCAACAGATTCGAGCTAAATTTGGAATGGAGATACCTAGGTACCTAACTTATAACCCGATTTAAAAAACAACCGCTATAACCTACCAGAATATAAGTCTTAATTTTATAATGGAGGTAACGAAACAATAGACGGCTCTCATAAGATAGCGGGTTGTTTAAGACTAATGTCAGGGGGGTGTCACTCCGCAGTTTAGGTATGTTCGGCCGGCGCTCCGTCCGGGTGGACAATGCAAGGCAGAAGTCAGTCGCCGCCCGCACGCTAGCCGCGTGCACGCGTCGCACGTAACTAAGCATACGTGATAGAAAGAGAGAGGTATATCTGGGTGAATATAGCGAGCGGTATCCAGCACTGTGCGAGTTGAATTGCTACTTTATTGCCTAGTAGATAGAGTCCTTATTTATTTCAATTCGTTTGCGGAGTTAACTTTCTGTACGTAGTGCTATTATTTATTCTGTGCTAATGTGAACCCGAGTTAACTGCACGTGGTGAAACCGCGGGGTGCTCCCAGTTTAGATACAGGTATATAATAGGTGGTACATATATAGACACGCTAGTAGACCTACCTTTTTAGCAAGAAATTCTTGCACAGTCGGCATTACGAACTTTTTCTTACTCATCTTAATTTTAAACAATACAGATATTACTTTAAATTTGATAAATTGTTTAATGGAATTGAGTTCACTTAAACTTTCATGCACAAATTAATTTGGACAAGCTTTAAATCTGACAAATTTTTATGTCTATATTCTTTTAATTAAAAGTTAGTAAAAAGTTCCTGCAAAGGGGAGCAAAAAGTTCTAATATCAGCATATAATAGGTATAGAAAAATAAAATTGTTTATTTACCAAAAATAATACAAATGTAACCTTAATAAACTAAAATAAGTCTAGGCAATGGCTTAAAATGTATTAAATAAACCAGGAGCGAGATTTCATATAATTGAGTTTTCAATATAATTATACCTTTGATTATTTACTTGTCAATTATACATGTTTCGAATGAAACAGGCTTTAAAATATACTGTACAGAATTTAAGTTGTTATTGAACAGCGGGTGTGTGTGTGCGTGTGTTGGACGTTAAAGGGTATAATGTATAGTGAAAGTGAGTGTTTGTTGTAATAATGTGTATGATGTGTAGAGTTTGTTTTGAATTTGAACGTAATTATGGTTTGCTGAATCTTATTGTAAATGTAGGGGAATCTGAATTATGGAAGGCGTTGTGCAAAGGCAGTTTTAACGTGAGGTTGTTTTGCACCAGGGGGTCTTCTCTTAGGTGAGCTAGAGGTAACTGGGTAAGACATTTTCTGGTGGACTGTGACTGTATACAAGCTGTTGATTTGCTTGCCCGCCAAATTTACAGAGGTTGATATAGGTATACCTAGACCTACTCATAGTAGTGAACAACTAACTATGGGGCTAAACTGGAAATCGCAAAAAAATATCAGCTGTTCCATACAAAAAGTTCATTGCCTTGGACAAAATTTATGCACCAGCAGTTTTATATCGTGATATCAAGGTTGGCCCTTTAATAAAAGTTGTTCTTAATGATGAGTATACATAGTACATATATACCCTTCAGTATTACTATACAAGTTAAGGTACAGATTACTGCGCGCCGCTATCTCGTTCACGTCATCAGCCCTAAAACGTCCACTGCTGGACGAAGGCCTACCCCTTAATAGAGGGGTGTTGCCATAATCCCCACGCTTGGCAGGCGGCTTGGGGATCTATCTATCTCGTTCGCGCATCCGTAATTCCGTACATGTTCATCACTGAATATAGATAAATATCAGTGGACATTTTACACAACGCCACCTAGCCCCATAATAAGCAAAGCTAAATGGAAACCAGATAGCTGGTAGAATACTTATATACATTTTTTTTCGTAATTACATACTTATAATACATACTACACCCAGACACGGAACAAACATCTGTTTGTCACATAATTTTTTGTCCTGGGTGGATTATCGATCCCACGCCCTACAGCTCTGAAGGCAGACATGCTACCAACTGAGCTACACATACCCTTCAGTATTACTACACCTTTTTGTAACACATTGTATATTAGTATTATACAGGGTTACAGATAAGTCATCCTAGATCCATTAGGGGGTTATATTACCTATACATCATTACTGACTGATTTGACTATGGGACCTTCTATCCCCTTAAGGGGGTCCTAAAGGACGTAAGTCAGTGTAACCCTGTATACATATTTTTACTGCAATTACAGGTAAGGATAGCATTCTAAGGAGCAATTTATAATCCATTGTATATTAGAGGCATGTATTTCTCAAATTATTTCATATAAATTATAACACAAACCTTACTTATGCTAGGGCTTCCCCTGCATATAATACCAATATTTAGCGCAGTATTTTATATAGTAGCAGATATGGCCGGGTATTAGCACGCTAATAGGCTAGTGGCATTATTAACGTCGTTAGAGATTAGCCTATATTCAAAGTCAAATGATAGTGTGGCCACCCATATAGCGCATTGTTTAATGCATCATATTATGCACATTAATTATTTCGATAACTAGACGTAAAGCGTCATGCAAGTGAAGCCCTAGCATTATAAATACACTTATCTGTTAAAAGGTTTACAAATTATGAAAGTTCAGTCTGTGATTTTATCACAATAACATGGATTTGAACTAAACTTGCTTGCAAGTGCGCCACAGAATAGGATTACAGTGTCAGGATCGTGGGCATACAGTGCCATACGACCATACAACCTCAAATATTACAGTTTTAAGATTCTTTGCAGAATATTCATCATGATTAAGTTGTGTATATATTAAATCTGCACCCAAAACCACCAGAAGATGGGCAGCAGCACCGCCTGCTACGCATGGGCATCTCCCTCTATTAAGGAGGCCTTCGTCCAGCAGAGAACGTTTTCTGGCTGATAATAAATAAATAAATAAATATCGCAGGACATTTTTTCACACAGCGCCATCTTGCCCCAAACTAAGCAAAGCTTGTAATATGGACTAGATAGTTGATGATGATGTTGTGTAATAAGCTCTTGAACACTTGAAGCAGAAGCAGACTTGACGATCTGAGATCAGAGACTGAAGAAATAAGACAAAAAATCTGATCCTTATTATAACTGAAGGTTTTTGGTTCTCTCCAAAACTTCCTTATAAGGAGGGTTGATAGGGCTTTGAACAGGTTCCTTGTACTCATAAGATGTCTGTCCTTCTAACAATAATGGATACGAAGTGTCGGAATCATAGGCGCTCAAATCTCCACACGCATTAAATGGTACAATAAACCTGTTCACTCCAGTGAACTGATTGAAATCACAGTATTTATGGTCTAGCAACGGGTTCACCATGTTAGGAATATAGCCTTTTGGTGGTTGATAGTTCTGACACACGACAAATGCTTCTATGCTCGAATTTCTGGAACTCCTTGGTTTAGATACAGACACGAATTCAAAGAACTGCTTCAATTGCGAGTACAAAAGTGATACGTCTTTCCCTCTAAATATTTTGGCAACAAAAACTCCATTGTTCTTAAGAACATGTGTTGTTATGTTGAGTGCTGCTAAAAGCAGCTGAGATTGCACATATTCGTCAATGTCATGTAGGCCAGTTACGTCGGGAGCGCCATCGCACACAACAAGATCAGCTTTAAGCCCTTCAAACTCTTTAATAATAGCGTTTGCGGTGGAAACTTTTGTGATATCTCCTTGTATTTGAATGACGCCGGGAAGAGCAGCCATAGCTTGCAAGTCAACAGCGACTATCTTCACATCGTCAACGTTTTGAGTGTTTAGACGAAGTCTCTTCGTAAGAACTTGGCTCCAACTGCCAGGCGCCGCGCACAAGTCAACTGCTCGTGTAACGCCTTCGAATATATTGTATTCCTCGTTGATTTGCAACAGTTTGAAGGCACTTCTCGCTCGCCATCCTTCTTCTTTAGCTAACCTGTAGTAGATGTCGCGTTTATCTTTAGACGTTTTACCCATTATTCTACTAGTATTATAGGTATAATTTATAGATAATTATCTGCGGGTCGTTAAATATGTTGTACTGTAGCTAAAAAAAGAAAATACAAAATAAAAAGTATCATTTATTTTAATTTTGTGTAAATTTGGATGAGGTTGGTTTTTGAATTTTGTTTTGTTTTCTGCTGGCTGCCACTGCCAGTGTCAATGTCAACCGCTCAACCGACATATTTTTTTTCTTAGTTTTTGGCTTCGCACGTTGTGTCGATGTCGTCGGTCCACCTAGGCTGCGTCTTTCGGTACGTGGTCGCCACTCAAAAACCTTTCTTCCCCATAGGCTACTAAGATGTTTTTATTTCAACTCACTGATAGGCTATAAGTTCTTCAAACGATATCCAAACTACGAAGAGGCTTTTAGTAAAGTTGCCATGACTTTACTAGGGCATGATTGGACTTGAACGTAACTTACTGTGTGTGACTTGGACTGTGACTACGACTCTGTTAACTGGAGAAAGAAGAATCGATGAAGAAATATGTATTCGGTTGAAGGACTAGTATCCATGGCCAAGAAATATTAAAAACAAAACAAAAAGCAATAAAGAAACCATAGTAATTACTTACTCTATGAAAGAAACGAGAACAAGAGTTTTTGGCGGGAACACGGAAAAATCATGTGCAACTACATTCTATTATTTTCTGAAACTTGTGTTTTTTCGCGAATTAATGATTAAAAATGATGGTGTTTTATTCATTTAGTGTTGAATTACATGCACGAGTGTGGGCAAGTTATATAATGTGGTGAAACATGTATTTTCTTGTTGTTTTCAAAACTCCGTAGAAGCTTATAGTAAAGTCGCCACAACTTTACTAGGGCATGTCCTTGACTCGATTATGACTAATTTCGTGTGACTAACTATGATTTCATTACATATTTGACTTGATTTTCATAGAAATACTTGCAAAAATCATAAACTTGACACTGGCAGAATGCACAACGTGTGAGGCCAATAACAAAGAAAGAAGAGAACAACAAGAAAATTCAAAATACGATGAAAATATGTAATTAAAAACTCAAAATAGGTTTCGAAAAAAAGGATAAATGTTATATTACCTACTGTCTAGTTAAATGCTCAATGTGTTAGGTGCTGTAAAATTATTACCGAGCGCAACACTTGCCATATCACATTGAAAATGACTATGTTTATTTGAGAATTTTAGTTCAGTAAGTTTGCGAGCCTGATCACGAAAGCCATTCTAATATTTGACTCCGGTTAGCTTCATTTATTTTACGTGTATTACGTGCCGTTATATAAACGGAAGGCAGCCTTGTGGAGTCTCATTCAGGCGTCTAGGTGCTACCGGTGTTGTATACGTTCGCGCGTTTTGAGTAGCGAAGGCTACTAAAACTAAATAGGTAGATATAAATAAATTAATCATTCGTGCAGTTATGGAGCTCTCGGGAGGTACAAAAAAGTTACTGTCGATAATAGCTGATGATTGGAAGTTGATTTTGATTCTCACAGCTATTTTTGCGTTATATTTCTACTATACTGCAACTTTCGATTTCTTCAAAAAGAAAGGAATTCCTCATTTGAAGCCTATTATATTATTGGGAAACTTGGGACCGAGGATAACAGCATCACGATCTTTTCACGACTATCAGATTGATATTTATAACACATTCAAAGGAAAAAAATATGGGGGTAAGTTCCAATTTGTTAATTATTTTTTTTGCCTTTATCTCAGTTGGTAGCATGTCAGCCTTCAAAGCTGAAGGGAGTGGGTTGATCCCCACCCAGGACAAAGATGTTAGTGAAGAAAATATATGTTTGTTCTGTGTCTGGGTGTAGTATGTATTAAAAAATATATATATATAAGTATTCTATCGAGCTATCTGTTTTCCTACAAGTTTTGCTTAGTATGGTTCTTGGTCTAGATGGAGATGTGTGTCTTACTGTATAAGCTTTAAAATAAAAATACCCAAAGTGTGGAAACGCTATATATAAAATAATAGATGTGTGACATGGCCACAAATTTATTTTTTTGAGTTTTTGTTTACATACTTTCATAAAAAAATATTGTGTGTTCATTTTAATTTGTATGCCTGTGAACATGGTGTATGCAACTGCGCAGAAATATTAGGAATTTGTTTCACAACAAAGCAACTAAATCCTACTAATATTATAAACATGAAAGTTTGTATGTATGGATGTTTGTTACTTTTTCACGCAAAAACTACTGAAGGGATTTGGATGAAATTTGGTATAGAGGTAGCTATAGAGGTAGGTATACCTTGGAATAAAACATAGGCTACTTTTTATACCAACAATCGTGGGTAAAACCGCCAGGCTTGGCTAGTATTCTATAAATTCCCATAGAACTGTGTGTTTTTGTAATTGTTTTGCTGTGCTTATTTCTGCACTATGTATTATATACATACATCAGCTACAAGACGGCCACTGCTAGACGACGGCCTCCCCCTTATTTTTACATTTTACTCATTATATTATATTAATAATTTATTATGATTTCGACTTGCATTATATAGTACTCTTATATCTTCCATCATATCAGGTGCTTCTAACACTGTTTACTCACATTGCCAACCGTGTGAAAAACAGATGTCTGCAGGTATTGTTTTAACATCAAATAAAAATTTTGATGTGAATCGAACCATGGTTCTTACCAAAATTTTTTGTATAGAGCGATGCTTACGAATTTTATTTAGTAGGTACAGGTGGTTAATACAAAAAATGTTTGGAAGGTTGTAATGTTTAGTTAGAAAACAAGATGGTAACTCTCCTGTATAATAGGACCGTTTAAATGCGACGCCACCCACGTGATACAGGTGCGTGGAGATAAATGAACAAGATGGTAACTGTCCTGTATAATGGGACCGTTTAAATGCGACGCCACCCACGCGATAAATGTTAAAGGGGAGGGAGGGGCGGGTGGCAGGCGGTACGATGTCAAAGGGGATCCAGGAAGGGGCGGGTGGCAGGCGGTACGATGTCAAAGGGGATCGAGGGAGGGGCGGGTGGCAGGCGGTACGATGACAAAGGGGATCGAGAGAGGGACGGGTGGCAGGCGGTACGATGTCAAAGGGGATCGAGGGAGGGGCGGGTGGCAGGCGGAACGATGTCAAAACGGATCGAGGGAGGGGCGGCCGGCAGGCGGCACGATGTCAAACGGGATCGAGGGAGGAGTGGCAGGCAGGCGGTTTACCTGGTCAATTGCTGTTTTTCTCTTACTTACCCATATTTTCTTGAATTAAAGTACTTACCATGTATTAAAAA
The DNA here is from genome assembly GCA_905404285.2 of Erannis defoliaria. Classification (NCBI taxonomy): domain Eukaryota; kingdom Metazoa; phylum Arthropoda; class Insecta; order Lepidoptera; family Geometridae; genus Erannis; species Erannis defoliaria. The sequence goes on along the minus strand of FR990080.1, from coordinate 10,655,408 downwards.
AAACTACTATCCTTATTCCTTGATAAAAATCGGGGTTCCAAAGAATTCTCCGCCGTTTCCTCAAATCGTTGTATCAAATACAAGCACAGGGCAATACCATAAATGATCTACGAAATAACAATTACCTATATAAGTAACTATGAGCCTTGGAAGGTTTAGCTCCTCTCTCCTATGAGTATAATATTAACAAAAATAAGTAAACTAGGAATAATAGTGGAAACATAATCTGTCTATCTTCTATCTATCTATAACTATAAAAGGCTTTGTCCTGACTGACTGACTGATATATAGACAACGTACAGCCCAAACCGCTAAACGTAGAGACTTGAAATTTGGAGGGTATGTTTTTGAAGAGGTGTAAACGCCCACTAAGAAAGGATTTTTCGAAAATCAACCCCGAAGGGGGTTAAATGGGGTGTTAAAGTTTTTATGAAACTTTTTATTCTCTGGTTCGGTTGATACAAAACTTGGTATACGTATTCTACTATAAAAATAAGAAGATACGGGTGTCACAGTTTTTTCAAAATCAGCTCCCGTTAGTATAAAAAAAAACTAAGTTTTAGTGATAGTACGTTTGTTTCTCCTTAACTTTGTAACGGCTGTACATATTAAAATGAAATTTGGTATAGGGATGGGGATAGATGTGGGGATGGGGGTGGGGGTGGGGGTGGCGATGATACTGGGAACGGAGACGGGACGGAGATAGGCATGTTAATATTAAGATTACAATTGGTATCGGGATGGGGATGGGGATGGGGATAGATGGGGATGGGTGGGGATTTGGTGGGGACAGGTGGGGATGGGATGTGGATGAGGCTGTGAACGGGGATGGGCGTGTCCATATTAAGATGAAAGTTGAAATCGGGATGGGGGTGGGGATGGGATGGGGTGAGGATGGGGTTCGGGATGGGGATGAGGGAGGGAACGGGGATGGGGACGGGGATGGGCGTGTTCATATTAAAATGACATTTGGTATCGGGATGGGGATGGGGAAGGGGCCGCTTATAGGGATGAGGCTGGGAATGGGGACGGGGGTGGGCGTATTTATTGGTCGGCTGAACAGATGGAGCTGCATTTTTGGATAGGTAGTTATAGCATAAGGTTCGGAAACGGACATAGGCTATTTTTTTGTAGGTCCACGCAGACGACTGTTTGACGGACAATTATTATAGATACTGTACAGCCTAAGTATTTTAAATTAATTTTTAATATTAAATTTGGTCATCCTCAAGCAAACTTAAAAACTTGCAAGCGGCTTGGAAAAAATGCAATAATATACGTATTTTAGTGATTCAATTGAGTTGGGCCCCGATTTAACCGAATTCCAGTATTCAACATTACTACGCGGGCAAAGCCGCGGGCAAAAGCTAGTCTAATATAATAAAAGGCTCTGTCCTGACTGACTGACTGACTGACTGACTGACTGACTGACTGACTGGCTGGCTGGCTGGCTGGCTGGCTGGCTGGCACTGACTGACTGACTGACTGTTAATTCTGGACTTATTAATAGACTGGACTAGCAATTCCAGAATTGTGAATTTGGAATACAATCCTGCGCCGCACTGTACTGCGCTCGTCACCCTGAGATATTAGATGTCAAATCTCTTCATACCCAGTATTTTCTCTGGTAACATTGCCCTTCAAACCGGAACACAGTAACGCTTGCACACTACAACTTCGCGGTTGAATAACTGGCAAAGGCGGACTCTGCAGTAGAGTCCTACCACTACATAAAGAAATGGAAAAAGAGAAGACAAAGGATAGAAAGAGTAATTCGTTTAATTTTTCAGGGATGTTCGAAGGAAGACGACCCATCCTGTACATTCTGGATTCGGACCTCATTAAAGCTATTATGATTCGTGACTTCGATTACTTCACCGACCGAAACTCGCTGAGCAGCAAGGAGCCGAGATATTTGAGCAGATCACTCCTTAATTTAAAGGCAAGTATTTTTATTACTATAGTTCGTATAAAAATGTATAGGTACATACTCGTAGTTTAGTAGTATTTATCTTGGGAAATCGTTGCTGACCAATTTTCAACTGACTTGAAAAAAAGAGGTTACCAATTACTCCGCCAATTATGAATTGATTTTGATGATTCTTGTTTTCTTTGAAAGGTGGATGATACTTCAGAGGTGGATCCATATTTTTTGTATAGAAATCGGATATGTAATTTGGGTTTTAAATCAAATTTACTGGAATAAATCAAAATAACTGGAAAATATGAAGATGTCATCCAGCCCCCTTAGCACGCGCCGAGGACTAATTGGTATTTCCCCGGGCACCAACGTGATAAAGCTAGAATATGGATACGTCTGTCTCGTTTTCGCGGGGAAAAAAGAGTGGTTAGACTTTTATCACGGCTTGTGTGCTAGGCGGGCAGGTAGTCGAAATTGCAGTCGGTTGTTTTTTTTTAATGCGTATTTATGGTCGTGTCGATTTTAAACTGCTTATGAATGTAATCCGGATGATTGTAGAATAACTACTATTGTTAGATAGATTAGAATACAATCATTTGAAATCTACCGTCGAGCTAATCTGGTGATAAGCTCACTCTTTAAAGGATACTAGTAAACTCCTCGATTATGAGCTCGTAATCCCGTACAGTACATTACATACACAGACAGATTCTAGATGCGTTCTAGAGTTTAATTGGCTTGGTACACCTATCACTACCAAGCTGTCCCTACCGGTAGGGATAGGTGGAAAAAAAAACCACTTAGATCTACCAGTAGCGATAAGTGGAAAGCATACTCCACTTATCCCTACTAAATAAAAATAAATTAAATTAATAAAACACTACCATTTGACCTTTGCCCAGCAGTGGGACAATACAACAGGTTAAATAAAAAACAATTTATTTTTTACACTTTTACCAATCATACCTAGTTTTTGCAACATTTGTTTTTAGTATTGTTAGCGCTGTACCTCACAATGGGCATCTATGACTACCATATACCACATACCATACATACAGCTTCAACTGATGTAATCATAGGGTGGAGAATGGAAAGGCGTTCGGAGTACGATGACGCCCGTGTTCAGCTCGCATCGATTGAAAAACATGCTGCCACTACTGCAACTCTGCTCCAAACAGATGGTCGAATATTTTAAACAATATGGTAAGAAATCATCTTTTTTATTTATACAGGTTCCCTTCGATTAATCAAGTCTCTTCTCTTCTCCACCTACATAACTTTCATTATCCCATGATTAGCTGCTGCGCTGAGCTAGGCGTTGCCTATCGGAAAAAAACGTAGTTTACAAATTTTATTAATTTAATCATTATTGAATGAGCATAATGGTAGATTCCCTTTTCGCTAGACAAGGACACTATTCATTTCGTGCATTTTTCTATCGTATTTTTTATAGTTTCTGTGCAAAGAGCGCCGTTTATCGATGCTAAAAATATGCGAAATTCTGCTTGACTGGTTACTTTACTCTTCCCAACCAGAAGCTAGCTGTACTGTAGCAGAGGAAGCCGCTCTTAAAAATGTCAGAAGTAGGTACGCAGGAATAGGAACAGTAGGACCGCAATACTTTTTTATTTCCATCGCGGTTGAGACGATGGGCTGCTGGGGCTAAGAGTTTGATCGGCGAGATAGGACGGAAGTTAAATAAAGGTGGTGCAAAGATTGGCTTTTGCAATCCAGCGCTGGAGTGCGGCTAGCGTTATGGGGGCACCTTTGCAGAAGACAGGGGTGGGTTATTTGAATAAGTTTGTGGCTATGATTACACAACTGTCCAAAAAAGGTAGTTTTCAGGGTTCATATGTATGTATGTATGTGAGATTCTTTATTCAACTGTAACTTCTAAATGCCTGAACAGATTTGGATGTAAGGGGTGTCCTTAGATTCCTTACATCATCCTTACTGTCAAAAAATTACTGAAAAAATAAACGTTTTAGGGCAGTCGTGTTTTTAATTTATAATTTAATTATGTCTTGTTTTAGTTTTACTAACTTTAAAATATTTTCAATAAAATGGACTTTATTTTCCAGATCAAAAAGATGTGGAGATGAAAAAGACAATGGGCCACTACACGCTGGAAACGATTGGCGCATGCGCATTCGGCATCAAGAGCGATGCGCTTACCGACAGCAATTCACATTTCATTAAGGTAAATCATAATGTTTAATGGAGTATATGATAGGCATTTAAAAAGGGAGGGGTAAGGGTCAAACCCCCCCATCAAATGGGTTATTTTTAAACCACTTAAAACCACTACAATTGTTACACGGCCGTACCGTATTTACCTTAACTTAAAATTATTATACAGGGATTAACTTTTTATTAGTGACGAGCTCAGTGCAACATCACCCTGTGTTTCGAACTGTTGTCACGGAAAAATTACATACAAGGGAGCATAAATAGCATTTTAATAGACAATTTCTGGTCAAGGGCTTCCCTCGAAGGGCTATTAGGCCTTATCCACTACGCTGGCCCAAAACGAGGCTTACGATTACCCTTACCATCATCCTAGTGACTTTTTCGACTAGTCACTCAGTTGCAGAAAGACACCAAATCATGTTCTAAAAGGCTATGATCATCGGGATTGGACAATAGGCTAGATGGCTGGTTTATTTTTATTGTCCTATTCAATTTTTGCCCATGAATATAGCTGATTAATGAAAAGAAAATTAAAATCTGATCAAAAATAAGCAACTTATAAGCATTTTAATACCACGCTCATATATCAGAACATTATTAACCGATTTAAATAATGTTTTCAATTACCATACTATATTCACTTAAATTCTTCATTAAAGCTATTGGTTTCAACGATGTAAACATCAGTCATCTAGCCTATTGGAACCGTTTCTGAACTTTGGATAGGGAGGGAAACTAAGAGACTAACTGCCGTTCCCTCACAGTTCTTTTATTATTACTCTGAGTGCCGTTCCAAAGGTTAAAAACCGGCAGACCAAAGATCAAAATGTTCGGTAGACTGACCGGTTCTGTAATAATATATAATTAATAATAAAAAATAGCTATAATTTTGCTCAGGAAGTTTTTATACTTCAAATTGCCGAGTCATCATCGACATGGGTAAACACTTGCACGTATATACCTATGTCGTGCTAGAAATTAATGCATGATGAAATACCAGGCAATTCCGTATCAGATTTTTCACGAAACTAATTGGAATTAAACTTTGGACTCTGTCATTTTGCGATTAGGTTTATTTTTGGTTTAGTGATTCACTAAGTAGTATTTCAACTAGTCACCGTGAATTTCAACTATCTACTGTCGTGTCGATGTCATCAGTATACGAGGGCGGCACTGAAAATTTCGGGAATCAAGGAAGTGACACAACATTACTATTTAAAAATATATTTATTGCTTTTCGAAGTATTCTCCGCGAAATTTGACACATTTTTCCATACGATGGAACCAATCATTGAAGCAACCATTCCATTCGGAAGTTGGGGTCTCCAAAATGGCCGTTTTGTAGGCGTCCACAGCTTCTTCAGGTGATGAAAATCTCTGTCCACGCAATTTATTCTTTATTTTAGGGAAAGTATAGAAATCATTAGGGCTTAGGTCGGGGCTGTACGGCGGATGGTCCAATAATTCTATGTTTTCTTGCTCTAAAAACTCTTTTGTTCTGTGCGCGGTGTGAGAACTCGCATTGTCGTGATGGAGGATGATGCGGCGGTTGCAGTTCTCTTTACGGAGTTCAGAAACGACCTGTGGCAAACAAATGCTAGCATTCCATTCTGCATTAACCGTTCTTTGTCCCTCAAGAGGAATAGTCGTAACATGGCCGGTTTTGGAGACAAACGTGGCCACCATTTTTTTTGCAACACTCCGTGAACGAACAATTTTTGTTGGCTTTAACTCATTTTCGAACACCCAAACTCGTGACTGGTTTTTTGTTTCGGGTTCGTACGCGTATATCCAGGATTCGTCACCTGATACGATGTTGTATACAGCATTTGAGGATCCTGCGTGGAATCTTTCGAGAGTTCTGACGCACCAAGTAACGCGAGCCGCTTTTTGCTCTTCACAGAGCGAATGCGGTATCCATCGGGAAAACAACTTTTTTACACCTAATTTTTCATGCAAGATTATTTGTATTTGACTCATGCCAATGTCTAAAGTTGCCTGAATTTCGCGGTATGTCACATGTCGATCTTCCTCAATCAGCTTACGCACAGCATCAACGTTTTCTTGGGTGACTGCAGTTTTTGGACGACCTTGACGGGGATCATCACTGAGCTTGACACGTCCACGTTGAAATTCAGCAAACCAGCGATAAATTGTGGTTTTGGATGGGGCTTTATCAGCAAATGCAGAAATCATCCGGTCAACACACTGTTTTTGTGTTAAACCACTTCGAAAGTCATAATAAATCATCGCTCTTGAATTTTCTCGAGTCAATTCCATTTTCTCAACGACTAAACAAGTTTGACAAAACCTTGTGACAAGACCGAGAATATTTTTTTAAATAAATAAATGGTATTCGATTTTTAAAACCAAGGAGTTTTCAATTAAAAAGATTTTAATATGACAGAAACAGTGGAAATATTCCATTCCCGATACTTTTAGTGTAGCCCTCGTAATTATGAATAATATATGATATAATAAATTACAATAATAGCGTTTAGTGTTAACCGCGACTTTTTTCGCGTGGACATAATATCCCGTTAGTCTACAACTATGCTAGACGTAGTACAAAAAAGCAGGAGATAACTTTGTCGCCGTTTCAGTTATGTTACTACTAGAAAGATTTAGGTAGTACGAAACATCGATTCGATAAGGAGAAGAAAGAAACTTTACAGTGCAACATATATTTTTTATTGCAGGTTGCTGAAAAGTTCGATTACATGCCAAAGATGAAACGGCTGGTCATCTTCTTCATTCTGGTGTTCATCCCCAAACTGATCCGACTGCTGAACTTCACGTTCCTGAACCGCGAGTCCACGGACGAACTCATGAGGATACTACAAGCTGCGAAAGCAGAAAGGAGACATACAGACTCTCAGTAAGACTTTTCGTTTGTTATTTTGATAGCATTAATCAGCCTTTTTGATTGGGCCATATCCACCACAATGGCCCCATAGCGTGTATTCACGCCATTGAATTTATTTTTCATCCCATCTATTCGAAAAGGACTTGGTTCGCCTTTAAGTGCACCCAAAGGTGGTGTTTTCTTTTAGAAACTTTTAGCGGGTAGTAATGAGTTTTTAATCCTCTTTATTTTTTAATCTTTTTTTTTCTTTGTTATTGGCATCGCACGTTGTGCATTCTGCCAGTGTCAAGTTTATAAATTTTCAAGTTTATTTTATTAAAATCAAGTCAAAATTGTCATTAAATCACAGGCAGTCACACGAAACCAGTCATTGTCGAATCCAAGTCATGCCCTAGTAAAGTTGTGGCGACTTTACTATGAGCTTCTACGGAGGAAGCGGTACAACACGAAAATACTTGTTTCACCACATTATATCATTTGCCCACACTCGTGCATGTAATTCAACACTCGATGAATAAAACACCACCATTTTTAATCATTAATTCGCGAAAAAACACTAGTTAATAGAATGCAACGACATGATTTTTCCGTGTTCCCGCCAAAACTCCCCTTAATCCTCTTTATTAGTGCGCCGCAATTATCTTTGCCGCGCACTTTTTGAATTTGGAACATCTTAGTGGTCAGCGCCAAAGAAATCGAACGCAAATATTGTTTGAATAAAGACTGGCTAGTACGCGGCCCATAGTCGCGCCGCCAGCTGAATAAAAAAAAACTAATTAAAAACGCGCGAACAACAGCCCGCGTTTTCTTAAATTTTAAAGGATTGTTAGAAATTCATGGCTTTGTTTTTAAAAATGAGTTCTTCAAGTTAGTTAAAAAAAACACTGTATAATAATTAAATTTGAGGTCAGAATAACTAAAGATGAATAAAGGTGTCGATTTTCCTCTTTTTCATGAATTCACCAATTATAACTTAACCAACTGATATGGAATTTTATATTTATTTTTCCTGGAACTGGTATGACCCCCCCTCTTGCCCCGTGCCCGCTTGACGTTGAGTTCTGGGACACCCTGTATATGGAATATAAACGTTATCTTCAATAAATAGGAATTGTTGTTTACAGAAAAAGCGATTTCTTGCAAATTCTGGTTGAGGTTGCGAAAAAAGAAAGTACAGAGAAGAATGGAGCAGCATCATCAGATAATCGTAAGTAATTTTGAGGAAATATATACATGGCCACGTTTATCGCTTTTTTTTATAGGGAACCTGCAAATTTAACGTCGTAATAGGGTTCATAAGATATAAGCCATTAAAGGTAGCACGAACGGGCTGACAGTCGGCATACGCTTGTTATTAGAGTCCCGTCGTCAGACGTCGTCGTCCCTTTGGGCACGGAACCTTTAAAAAGTCTACACCCAGTTTATTACTCTCCTCTATAAATAAATAAATATCTTGTTTATATCTTGTTCGTTACGCCGCGGTTTCTGGCGAAAAATAATCCCTTGCTTATATCTTGTGTATAGACTAAATTATAGTTCATTATAACGCAATAATAGTTATCTACGATGACACTAGATAACAGAACAAACATTAGCTGTTTTACCTAATTACTTGTAATGCCGCCCCTTCTATTTCTAGACGCTTATCAATGCGCCAAATACCCAGTGTACCCAGTTACTGTTTCACAATGATAACATTTAATCCCTATGCATATAACAGTTATATCTAAATAGTAATAAATGAACAAATATTATCTAGTTACCCTTCTAATCTTGTGCGAACAAAGAAACGATCAGTATCCCTAGCACATAAACTATTGAGAAATACGTTGTACGAATAGTACATTATGATACAAGGTCTGCTATGTTGGTCATTAGAGGCGGTATTGTGCGCGCGAGCCGTAGGCGACCCCGATAAGGGAGCCGAGAGGGTCATTACTAATACACTCGCGTTTCATACGACGTTTTTCATCACACTTGCGAGGAAAAATAAACTTGTTTTTTATTGTTATAAACTTTTTGATAGTAATCAACCATACCGCATAGAGAAAACGTAACGCAGGTGACATTTGCTTTAGCCGCATAAAACTCTTTGTTGGTATTACAAGAAAAAACTGTATTACCCAGTTAAATTCAGAATGCTTCATATACATACATATAACTTGCAGTGAGGTACAAACTTAACTAACTGTCTAACTGTCAAAGGCCAATATGTTCTCCGTTAAATTGTCTACAATAAAGTCTTTGGAAGTTTGTTGATAGGACTTATGGTTTTCAAGATATGATCACATTTGTTCCAACTTTTTTACAAAGTTGCATCTTATTTGCTTTAGGGCGAAAATACGTAATTTACAGAATGATGGTGTTATAGACCGTAAACTTTCAGAGCATGTTTAAGACGGTCTTGAACTATCTTTTAAGCCAGCGACATGATAAAATTAATGGACGGGAAATAAGCGCACTGATTTTGCAGACTATATGTTGAGCGCCAGCTCTCCTCTCGCGTCAGTCATACTCTGTCTTTACGACATGCGAACCGTACGATACGACAATACAAACTTCTAAAACATGTACAATGTACATGTGTTCTCTTTTTGTAATGCAGTAATTAGATTCGCTATCTCTATTTTCTGGCTGTAATATGCATACTTTTAGCTAGGTATGCTTGATTGTGTTGTCTTGTTAATTTTGAACGATTTGCAAGCGCTGGGCCCGTCCACTCCGTTATCACTGTCGCTGTATATTAGTTCAGCGAATATTTATTAGTGTGATGTTAGAACTATATAGTCATTGTCGATTTAGTTCGAATTGGATTGTAGTTTGCGACGATAAAAATGTTTTTGTAGAAGTGGTAACTTTTTCGTCTACGACGCTAAAATAATATTTTTTCGGTAACAGCGCCATGGCTTGGCATCGCTTTATTGGACCATCCCCATAAGTGAACACTGTATTTTCAGACATGGATGACGACACCATAGACGCCCAATGCCTGCTGTTTCTGATCGCCGGGTACGAGACATCGAGCACGCTCCTGTCGTTCGCACTGCACGTGTTGGCCACCCGACCGGACCTGCAGGACCAACTGAGAGCTCATATCAACGAAACCACGCAAGGGAAAGAGTTGAGCTACGAACTACTCGCCGAGCTGACTTATCTCGACGCGTTTCTCTTAGGTATTGTATTTTTAGTGTTGAAAACCTAGGTGTTATAAATATTGGTGGAAATATCACACAGCGCCATCTAGCCCCAAACTAAGCAAAGCTTGTACTATGAAGACCAGGAGCCGTACCATGAACGCTTATACCGGAACCGAATACGTTCAGCTACCGACGCTGCGCGGCTGTGAATTTTAATATAGAAAGCCGTAAAATGGTCGATGAACGATGAATTGCATAAAGTCAACTAGCAGATTCGTTAGAAGTTACTCGAGAGCAACTTTTTACAATTCATTCTGCTAAGAATTCATTAGATGAACTGCTTTTAGGGGAATTGCTTAATGCGGCCATTTTAGACCCCCTGGTAGCTATGAAGTGCGCTGCAAGCGCGGCTTTGCTGTAACACGCCCCATTCTACTATATTTTGCTATTGCGCAAATAACTTTACAACAAACGTTAACTTTGAATAGATCTGTATAACTTTTTCATCGCTTCACACAGTTCGTCTGGATGTAGAACGTAACGTTCACTGTATTAGTATATGTTATCTTAAATCCTGTACTTATGTATTTATCTAATAATTTCTTAAACTATAATATAATATGCATGTGTTTTTTTTTATTGAATCGCAAAAAAAGCTGACTGGCAACAAAACAAATCATCGAAAGTAAAATTTTAATACGAGGGCTGCACTAAAAGTATCGGGAATGGAATATTTCCACTGTTTCTGTCATATTAAAATCTTTTTAATTGAAAACTCCTTGGTTTTAAAAATCGAATACCATTTATTATTAAAAAAAGATTCTCGGTCTTGTTACAAGGTTTTGTCAAACTTATTTAGTCGTTGAGAAAATGGAATTGACTCGAGAAAATTCAAGAGCCATGATTTTATTATGACTTTCGAAGTGGTTTAACACAAAAACAGTGTGTTGACCGGATGATTTCTGCATTTGGTGATAAAGCCCCATCCAAAACCACAATTTATCGCTGGTTTGCTGAATTTCAACGTGGACGTGTCAAGCTCAGTGATGATCCCCGTCAAGGTCGTCCAAAAACTGCAGTCACTCAAGAAAACGTTGATGTTGTGCGTAAGCTGATTGAGGAAGATCGACATGTGACATACCGCGAAATTCAGGCAACTTTAGACATTGGCATGAGTCAAATACAAATAATCTTGCATGAACAATTAGGTGTAAAAAAGTTGTTTTCCCGATGGATACCGCATTCGCTCTGTGAAGAGCAAAAAGCGGCTCGCGTTACTTGGTGCGTCAGAACTCTCGAAAGATTCCACGCAGGATCCTCAAATGCTGTATACAACATCGTATCAGGTGACGAATCCTGGATATACGCGTACAACCCCGAAACAAAAAACCAGTCACGAGTTTGGGTGTTCGAAAATGAGTTAAAGCCAACAAAAATTGTTCGTTCACGGAGTGTCGCAAAAAAAATGGTAGCCACGTTTGTCTCCAAAACCGGCCATGTTACGACTATTCCTCTTGAGGGACAAAGAACGGTTAATGCAGAATGGTATGCTAGCATTTGTTTGCCACAGGTCGTTTCTGAACTCCGTAAAGAGAACTGCAACCGCCGCATCATCCTCCATCACGACAATGCGAGTTCTCACACCGCGCACAGAACAAAAGAGTTTTTAGAGCAAGAAAACATAGAATTATTAGACAATCCGCCGTACAGCCCCGACCTAAGCCCTAATGATTTCTATACTTTCCCTAAAATAAAGAATAAATTGCGTGGACAGAGATTTTCATCACCTGAAGAAGCTGTGGACGCCTACAAAACGGCCATTTTGGAGACCCCAACTTCCGAATGGAATGGTTGCTTCAATGATTGGTTCCATCGTATGGAAAAATGTGTCAAATTTCGCGGAGAATACTTCGAAAAGCAATAAATATATTTTTTTATAGTAATGTTGTGTCACTTCCTTGATTCCCGAAATTTTCAGTGCCGCCCTCGTATGTGCACAAATAACGAAGCACATTTTAAGTTTAATGTTAGACAGGGAGGGCACTATACTAGGTTTATGACGTCAAAGTTCACGATTCCAAACAAATTCTATACTATGCACGTGTTTTGCTAGAAAGGGACAGATGACACCCTCTCAAAACTTTGAACTTTGAACGCTTATATTTCAGAACTTTACCAGCCGATTTCAGTTATTTTTTCGACGGAAGCATCAGATTCAGTTAAACTCTCCATTTATTCTATTATTTTTAATAATTGAAACACTTGCATATTCCCATATACAGAAACTCTCCGCATGTACCCACCGGTGGCGCGAGTGGACCGCGTGGTCACCAAGCCTTACCAGCTCCCCGACAGCCCGGTCCGCCTGGCCCCGGGGGACGTGGTCGCCATCCCCATCTACGGCATCCACATGGACCCGGACTACTATCCAGAGCCGAACGAGTTCAGACCAGAGCGGTTCATGGGAGACGAGAAGAAGAACAGACCCTCGCATTTGTTTTTGGCGTTTGGTGCTGGACCTAGGAATTGTATAGGTAAATAGTAGTAGCAGCGCCCGGCGGTTTTACTATAAGTATAGACAATAACTAGGTAGTTCCGAAACTGCTGCAACCAGACCCACCGGAGGACGGGCAGCAGCGTCCTCTTGGTTAACGGTGGTGACCATTCTGCGATCCCCAAGCCGCCTACCAAGCGTAGGGATTATGGCAACACCCCTCTATAAAGGGGGAGGCCTTCGTCCAGCAGTGGACGTTTTATGGCTGACGACGACGACGACCGAAACTGCTAGGTAGTGCAAATCACTCGCCTTTACGTAAAAAGTTAATAGGTATATCAGAAAGAAACTTCAGAAAAACTATAAAAAACGTAGGTGTAGGATTTTTATAACCTAGGTTCAAATCGCAACGGTCCGTGTTAAGGTAAGGAATGATAATTCCTATACTACACACTAGTATGGACGTTAGGCTATAATTTTCCATTAAAAAAAATAACTTCCTAAACGTCACAACAGTGTGAAAGAGCAGTGTGAAGGTTAGTCGGCCGCGGTCACACATTGTGTGCGTAATATTATGTTTGTTACATCTTCACGCCAAAACGGCTGAATGGATTTGGATGCAACTCTGAACGGAAATAGCTTATAGTCCAGAATAACATAAAGGCTACTTTTTATCATAATCATCATCACCGTCTATCATCACGCGGGTGAAGCCGCGTACAGCTAGTATAGAGATAAAAGAATCTCAAAGTCATATTCTTTCGTATCAACTAACGAGATTTTTGTAAGAGTGCCAACATGATTGTAAAGGTGTGATCAATGCGTATGTTTGGGAGACTTCTATACACTTGAACGCATGCCATTTTTAATTAGTTGTGTAACAGTGCGCATATACGTACACGCGATGGGTTAGCTATAGCTACAGTGCTAGATGCGTGCATCGCCGCCCGCGCCCCGCGTCCGCCCCGCGCGCTTTATCCCGCCCGGTGGTTACCGCGCGTCACCTTCCTCCGCGCACCTCGCCCCGCGCCGGCCCGCGAGCAAGGACTCTCTCCTGCGACACCGGCGCGCGCGCTTCTATTATTACCGTCTGATGTACTTGATTGTTGCTACCTCGTGATTATACTTTATACTACCGTTAACTACGAGCGTCTTATTTATATCCCGGACTGGATACACCGCCGCCGAGCAGCCACACGAACCTTTTTACAGTTGTCTTATTTTGCCAAGCAGTTTTGAGTTCTATAATTCAAAGAAGATACATACAAAGACTTATGTAAAAAAAAACTCTTCTTTTTTGAGATTTTTGTACCCTGTTTATACATTTTCTCGATTCTCAAAGAGTTTCCTTGCAGGTCTGCGTTTCGCGATGATCTCCGCTAAGGTGGCGATGGTTACTCTCATGAAGAACTTCAGATTCTCAACGTGTCCAAAGACTGAGCACTCCATCACATTCGACAAGAGAGCCGTGCTACTCAAAACTAAGTCCGGACTTTGGGTTCGTGTTGAAAATTTAAAATAGAGACGGGACAGTCTTCTGAACAAAAAAAAGTAGAATGCCCAAAGAAGTAGCTCACAAAAATAGATTCCACATAGAGAAAAAAGTTCAGTTTCTTTGGGAATTCTCCTTTCTTTAACATAATTATGTAAATGTCTCTAGTAATTAGGTATTTATAGTGCGTTATGATTTTCCCGTTCAGTATTTTTTATATACATAGATAATTTTACACAACATATTTTTATTACCAGTTATCATAAACGAAGTTACCTGTAAAGACTACAGTGATTAATTTAATTCGAATAGGACTTTGTTGTGACGCGATGAACGCGTTTAAGTTTGAACCTCAACACATAAGCAAACATACACAAGAAAATATCTTAAGGTCCAGAATACTGCGCTCGCTCGCCTATATAATCTTAGTTAGAAATCTTAGTTAGTTTCGTAAATATATTCAAAACTGTTGAAATGCGCGAGCGATTTAGTGGCGCGTAGTGATCTGGGGCCTTATTTTTGAATCGTACGCAAGTTTCGCATGCGAGCGGAGCCGCCCTTCGAACGTATCGTTTGAAATAAGGTCCAATATCGTTAGAAAGTCGTCTCGTCGATTAAAAATAAGGCCCCTGGACATCAAGACTCATCGATCAAAGATTCACACGAGTTCGTTATAACGCGCCTATGGGGAAGTAGTTTGCATGCAGTTCGGCCACATTCAACTGCAGTTTGGGTCGTGACGAATAATTAATTGCCTTTTTTGTCTTACCTTAGTATAGATCGCTTAAAGTTGCCGTTTGGTTGTAACTAAGTACAAATTAAACTAAGACCCGCCAGTATACAAATATAAAATCAATCTAGATAACACACGAGAAGTCGCAGTCACACTAAAGCTCCTAGTAAAATTATTCTTTGCACTAAAGGTAATGGAGATAAGAGTATCTATAATTTAGTCTCGAAACTGATCCCAACTTAGCGTGATGCTGATTGTAAAGGTATAATCAGAGCTGGTTTTCTGTCGAGTCCGGCAGATGGCGTCACATACGCATTGCGTGTATGGCACGCGATATCGTCTGTATCTATATGAGATTGGACTGAACGAAATATCAGTACAATGTAGGGTAGGGTTCATATTTTAATGTCCTATGCTTTTACTTGTATAGGCTTATACAAATTTAATGGCGGCTGTGAACTTATGCGCAAGACGCTGCGCAGTAGCAAAAATTAGGCGTGCGGTGTGCGTACAATCGCAGTCTCGCTTGCAGCGCACTTCACAGTCGCCATTAAGTTTGAATCAGTCTGTATCAGACATTTAAAAAAGTAAAGTAGGTATTTAGCATTTTTAAGTTATGTTATATTTCGTTAATAATAATTGTTAAAGATTATGGTTGAGGTACTTTAGTAAATGCTGCTATAAAGAAACCAATTGAATTCCGATAAATATCATCCACAGGTCTTAATGAGTCCTTTTCTGGCCCAAATCTTTGTACCATTGATCTGAAACAACCAGTGAGAGTAAAAATGTGATAAACTAGACATGTTATACAAAATCAGCATTTTTATTTTGTGATAAATATTATGTTAGTGAATATGATTATTTATATTGTGCTGCGTCATTTAACTACTAATACTAATATTATTTATAACATAAACTGGAAAGAATTAGAAATTGTCTAAACTAAAACAATTTACTCAAAAACAAATAATAATTCTAATCAAGAAGTTTGAGAGCGCGCAACTAATTGTTTTAAATTTTAAATAACTTCTATATGAAATAGAATTACTCGGTATATCCGTCTATTACTAAAAAAACAGTATTTAAATACAATTTTATTGCCATTAGTTTTTAATTGTTTACAAATACTATAGAAATGTTAAATATACCTAATATTAGTGTATTTTATGCTTAATAAATACATTTATTTTACCTCTGTTCATCATTAAGTCCCTTTTCAGGTAGTCCAGGTCCTCCCAAAAGTGGTGCTGCTGGTATTAACTTCAAGCTTGGAAATTTCTCAAGTGCCCATGCAACCATGCCTTCGTTTTCATCGTCAGTGACGGTACATGTGCTGTATACGAGTCTGCCGTTTTCTTTGAGGACTTCAACTGCCTGGAACAGCATTTTATTAATTTGAAATATATTTAAAACAATCTTAAAAGAATACCAAAAGAAGAAAAGAGAGCGCCGGCGCAGCACTACACTCTGCCCGCCCCCATCCCCGCGCCCGCATAGCAACCGCTGTCATTACGCACGCGACGCGCAGCGGCCCGCAGTGCTAAACAGTACGCAGCCGCACGCGCGTTTGTTGTCACTCTTTGAAAAAGGTCACCGGATGTGATCGAAACTATAGTCAAGGTATCCGATTTAATTAAATGTGAGTATTCCCGTATAAATAAAACAAAAATACCAAAAGAGAATAAAATGAAATTGGTAGGAATAGGTAGTATCGTCTGTCTGTCTGTGAAAGTCTGCGGGTTTCATTTTCAACTATATTGTCGTGTACCTACAGGTGACTTGGTGATCAAACACAAACTTGTTTAGACATCTCAATAATGATCTATCTAAACTTACCATAGCATTACTGAATATAAAGACATATTACACTATACTTATATTATACTGTCTAAGAGGAATTGGTCTGGTCTGGACACATCTGTGAAGAGTCCAAAGATCTGTAGGCCGAACCCGCAACCGCACCAGTGACCAAAAGGTTCTTTAAGCCAGAAGAGATGGCGAGACATGTTCAACTTCTGTTGCGAGAGGAGTTATCTCAACAAGGTGGCCAGTTTTTTTTATCAAAGCATCAGTTATAAAGTAATGTGATAGTCTTTAAAGCAAAACTGCATCAAAATTGGTCCAGCTATTGTAGAGAAAAATGATAGCAGGTACAATACTCACAGCAGCAAATAATTTCCTTTGTACAAACTTGTATGACTGTATCATTTTTGGTGTCATCTTATTTTGCAGCTGAGGCCTCAGACCCAAGCCACTGCAAGGTGCATCTAACAGAACTTTATCAAAACTATTTGAAGGGAATGGTGGTCCAGACTCATTGGAATTGCTATCTTCTGAGTGGCATTTTCTTGAATCGAAGGCATATGCATTGACGCAAGTTACTCCTTGAGTGTTGCAGCTCTCTTTGATCTTAGCTACCTTTTGTGGTGTTTTATCTATTGCAGTTATAAACGCCTGGAAGAGATTAACTAGGTTAAGCATAATGTTTGTTGTTTTTTTACAATTCATGAAGAATACAGTAGAATCTGGTTATAACGACAAACCGTCTATCTTGTTCTCAAAGTATCTATCGTGTTATAAGATTGATGTGTCAACTTAGCGATGAGCAATTTTTTTTTTGAAATTGTTTAGATAACTATGGCAGAAACAACTGATACTTTGCCAGTCACTATAACCAGATTCTACAGTATTATGATTGTTTTACTGACTTTGTCATTAGACATTTCAGCTAAATGTGTTGTCTTATTACCGGGGGCAGCACACATGTCTAACACATACTCCCCGGGTTGTGCATTCACTACCCATCCACAAACTATGGAAGGCAGGTTCTGGAGAAGTACCTCACCTATGGGGTAGAGTGTTTCATTTACTACTGGCAACCTTGAAGCAGGAAGTATTGTTTGGATTGCTATGCCACTGAAAATTAGAATAATTGTCACATTTGAAAATATGACTCATTGACACATATTATACACCACTACTTTTTTAAATTAGCTTAATTTTAACAGCGTTATCTATTTCCGATACTGAACACATTCCTGAAGAAAAAAACTGAAAATATGAGGTAAAAAAAATGTCTCGAAAATTTGGTAATTATTGGACACTAAATATGCAACACAACCATTTACGCAATTTACTCTATTACTATGTGCGTCAGCTGATTGAAGTCATTCATAAAGCAGTGCGTCCCTCTCTTTTCTCAATTTATGGCTATAAAAAGGTTAACTTAATTATACTAAAAAATTACAGGACTGACAGACCTCCATGTTACACTTTGTGTTTGATTTGCACAGTGTTAAGTAAGATACAGCAGCTAAGCCGAAAAGAGATAGTTGTATTTAGTATTGTGCAGAACTTTTATTATAGCGAAAGAAAAAAACTGGTGAACTTGTTGAGGGAGAATTATATTTTTTCTATGGGACATCCAAAACTTTTTTCTACATTTCAGGTTCAGCCCCAAGACATAGTATGTTATTTATAATTATGAGTACAGAGAGGACCTTTCGCCATACTATGTCAGTCCCACATAACTACATATACATAAGTAATTTGTTGAACTTACCCAAAGGCAGATGCCTCCAGACACTGGTCGAGTTGGCATTCTTATGTCTCGTTTACAATTTCTTATTTGGTACTTTAGTTCTTACCTAGGCTGGATTCCATTGTCAAATAGCTCGTATCTCAACATCTTCAAGTATCCACTGCCCACGTATTGCTTTTTACCGGTATATTCAACTTTGAGCCCCCTTTTACATTTTCCTTCGAGATCTCCATAAATGTCTACTCTTTCATTTACCTGGCAACCTGAAATAATAAAAGCTTCATTCAAGCTTGAGTGTAACTGAGAAGTTATTGGCCTTGGTTCTTTATGAATATTATCAACAGAGTACAAACAAATGGATGAAAATGGAAATAGATTTAAAATATAATTTTCAGTATGAATATCATAATCATCACAATATAATTATGATATTAAAATAAATGAAAAAGTTAGGCAGTATGAGTTTGTGTTTGTTTGTTAGCTCTTCACACCAAAACAGCTGGTGGAACGGCTGTTGTGATGAATCTCGGAATGGAGATAGCTTATTCCCCGAAATAACAACAGGCTAAGTCTTCTTATTTTCATCATTATGCGGGTGATACAGCAGGACACAGCTACTAATAAATGCGGAAGTTTGTTGGTATGCAAATAAATAAATATTGGGGGATATTTTACACACAGCGCCATCTAGCCCCATACTAAGCAAAGCTTGTTTTATGGCAACCAGATAGCTGATAGAATACTTATAAACAATTTTTTTATGTGTGTGTGCTTGTGTTTGTAACCTCTTCCACTATTGTTTTAATGAATGCATAAGACAAACAGTAATTTGTGGAGGTACGGAACATAATTCATAGCCTACTTTATATCACCATCATGCGAATGAAACCGCGGCACGCAGCTAGTGTATATATACTAATAATAATATTTACTTGTAGGAAGTCCCATCACACCGGGTGCGAAGACATGAGCACCTCGTAGGACAGCAGCTGCACACAGTGTATCTACAATCACTTCTTTCCCAGTTTTCTCCATAAGTAAAGCTTCGGGCCATTGCTTAAGCACTAAGCAGTCTGGTTTAAGTAAATAGAACTCAGGAATGTCGTCACAAATTAGCTTTTTGCTTTGCTGGAAATAAATTTTAATGTAGATTATCATGGATTTAGTAAGAAGACACTTCAATTTCTAAATCACTGATTGCTTACTGCTTTTAAACACTGTTCCAAGCTGTTGGTAGTGAAGTTTTTTAACTTATTAATTCGGAATGTTGTATAGTTGGGTGCTTCTGCTAACCAATTTTGTAAATCCATGCCAGTAACTTATGTCTGACAGACTATAAGTTTTATTTTAGATTGTTTAGTTGGTAGGTTACTTTGATTATATACCTGTCTTTGGTATTTTTAGTTTGTAATATTCCAAATATTCCAATAGTTTTCATGGGTGTCTATAATGTACAACGTGATATTTGCGGACACGATAATGTACGGCATTATAATGCACAGCTTGATAATTGGTGTACATGTACATCGAATATCATGCTGTACAATCCATGTCATACAATATTAGCCGTCCATTATCGGCTCGTGTCTATAAAGTACGGCCCTATATTGTACAGCCAATAATCCGAGAACATTTCTCAAATTGACATAATAAAAAAATTACCTGAACCTAACTGCTATACAAATAAGGAATTCGTGTACTTGTACATCAAATATCAGTCTGTACAAAATCGGGGTGTGCATTATTGAGCCAAGCCGATAATGTACGGCATGATATTGCACGGTACGATATTGCACAGCATGATATTCGATGTACATGTATACCAATTATCATGCTGTGCATTATTAT
This sequence comes from Erannis defoliaria, assembly GCA_905404285.2. Taxonomy (NCBI): domain Eukaryota; kingdom Metazoa; phylum Arthropoda; class Insecta; order Lepidoptera; family Geometridae; genus Erannis; species Erannis defoliaria. The sequence goes on along the minus strand of FR990080.1, from coordinate 10,635,183 downwards.
GCCGTACAATATCATGCCGTACATTATCTGTATCGTACATTATTGCCTCCCGTTTTCATTACGTAGTTACTTATGTTATGTCTACACCAATCTACACCTCTACATACACCATACACCTACACCAAGAAAAGATTTGTATTTTTGTATGTTTGTAACGAATAAACTCAAACAGTAACATAAAGTCCAGTAGGACCGATTTCAAAAATTCTTTCACTATTAGAATGCTACATTATCCCTGAGTAACATAGGCTATATTTATTACAAAAAAAAGTTTTGGGGTCCCTACTAAAACTTCAATAATGTAACCCAAGGTGTAATTTCTTTTGCCATAAGAATTCTTGACTAATTCGTCTACTCGTTTGTAAAAACCAACTAGCCGCACTAGTATCATAAATAACTATTACTAAACTTTTACGGCTTTACCTAAAAAAACTTTTCAACCGTTAGTCACTGCTTAAGATGCTCTGCCATCTTCTCTCTGACATGAAGTTGCACGTGCTAGAAAAGGACAGAGAAGTTTAAGCAGTGACTAAGAGAAACGAGATTATTTTAGGTAAGGCCGTTACTGTTTAATTTTTATAGTATTCTCAGTTTCTGTCTGGTAAGTATTCATCAAAAGTAATTTTCACTGTCCTGCTTAAAGATACTTACTCAATGTTTAAAAAATAATAGTCCACCCGTGCGAAGCCGGGACGGGCCGCTAGTATAGTATAATTTCTTCTTATTTTTTGTGATAAAAAAAAACAGGGTAGCAGTAGCAGTGCTGCCTAGTGTTTCCACTTTCAATTTTGGTTTTCCCTAGTTTGTTGTCGATTTGTCCCTAAAATGCCCTAAAGAAAATTCTTAACTCCTTGATTTATGGACCATGGCCATAATAAAGAACAAAATACCTAATTTGTAGCCGAAGCACTACTTTTACAGTTTTTCGCTGCACTTAACATTGGATAGGCTCTCTCACTCAGACGATTAATAGAATATTTTGTCGCTATTGTTCTGCAATGCAGAATGAAAAACAAACTATATCGTCTGTAACTACTGTCATAGTACAATTAATAGGTCACCTAAAACTAAACGGGATACATTCATTACGAGTTTGTGACCATAAACACAAGGATTACCACATTATGATCGATTTTTCCCGATTTTCGATTTTCCCTTTTGAAATGAAATGTCCCTAAACCTTACATAATACTAGTAATTTTCCCTAAAAAAGGGAGAAATCCCTACAAGTGGAAACACTGGTGCTGCCAGTAGTGGAACGCAAATCAAAAATCATCATCATCGTCAGCCCCTTAGACTGCCACACTATACGACAACCACAACCCGCCATATGCATCCACTCCACCGGTTGCCTGTGACTTTCACAATGTCGCCGAGCCGGGGTTTCACAAGAGACATAATCCCATAATAATAAATAATCCCCGCAGGCGGCTTGGGGATCACAGAGTGTTACCACCGTTAATTGGACCTAGTTACGCAAACGGGAACCAATCCACACTCGGGTCTAAAATACACCTTCTACCGACCCTATAAATATCATATTGATCTGACAATTTTGACAGAACAAAACATATTCACGACAAACGTGAATATTTTTTGTTGACACCAACCCTCAAAACGACCGTTGAAAAATTTCTATAAAGATCCATGTCCCATGGAAACCGAATTATCAAAAGAAATAATTTTGTATAAAAATAACCATACCGGGATGGTTCCTTGTGAAACCACTGTCCTGCGGCTTGGTTCTTTATAACAATAATGTTTTTTAGGTACTTATATTTTAATGAGGCGTTTGTTTAAAAAAAAAGAATAGTTCGCGATGTTTTACTAGATGGCGTAAGAAGCACAGAATTTGTCCTGCCAAACCCTGTTTAATCTTTTTTAGTTATTCCTGGCCATGGATACAAGCTCTTCGGCCGAAACACGGTCAAACCGATTACGTATGGTGGTGGGCTCGTAACGAGTCACACCAAAACCAGTCACAGTATGACTCGTTGGGATTTTTCTTCCCATCGAGACTTGTTGGGAAAACCTGTTGAAAAAAAAGTTTCATCTGTAACAGGGAGTCGATGGGAAAAATGAAATCCCATCGAGTCAGATCTCTAAACTCCGAAAAAGCTTCTAGTAAAGTTGCCATGGCTTTACTAGGGTATGATTAGACTTGACCGTGCCTTACTGTGTGTGACTTGGACTGTGACTACATATAACTAGAATAAGACGGGTTGATGAAGAAATATGTTTTCGCCTCAAGGATTAGTCCACAATCCAATCAAACCATCCATGAACAAGAGCAACCATGACTCATCCTTGATCCATCGATCCACAATGGATTGTTAATAGATCCATGGCCATGAACAATAGGCATGATGACAGATTTTGAAATACCCTTCTATAATGTAGATATACGTCTAGTATTGCCGATAAAAACTATATTTCAGCATTATATTACGTTTTAACGGAAATTATTGCATTTTAATTAATCTAAATTGAAATGCGCGCGAAAACGACCGTAAGTGTCATGGCGTCAGCTTGTGACGTCACGACTTAGTTACTATCGCATTGCGGCATATGCTCAACGAAGAAAGTCATAAACTATTACTTATTTCGTGTGTTGGAGGTGAATTCCAAAGTTTACAAGTGGTGTGTGTGCAAAAACACATCAATAGAAACTTGCAACAAACTATTTTTGTACGTTCCAAACCAGAAAATGTGAGAGATAAATGGCTAGAGCTCGCACGGCGAGACCCAGGAGATGTAGCTACGAAATCGTCTATTTATTCTTGTGAAGACCACTTTGATTATGTATTTACTATATCAGTATAGATTAAAAGGTGTGTAATACAAAATCTTTGTTTAATATGAAATGCTTATGTGATTGTTGTTGCAATTTATTGAGGTTATGTTTGTTTTGGTTATAAGTTAGCATTATTGTTATCAATTACAATGGAGTACTTATTCTCATTTCAGCTGCCAAATGATATCAGAAATTATATGCAGATGTGGTCGGTATCACAAGTGCGTATGAAACGATGTATTTATACATGCCAACCAGACAGAAAAACAAGACCATCTGACACTATAGAACGACCTCACCTAACTTATGAAACGAAAGATAATGATGGCTCTTGTAGTATGTGAAAAGCAATTAGAAGAAAATAGTATAGTGACAGAACATTGTTGTTGGAGAAATTGCACCTGGAAGTTCAGGTGGGTACATATTTTTAAAGATAATATAGTATCTAATTTAATGGCTTAACATATTGCAGCAAGGAAGTAAAAAAATATATTTTATAATTAACAAAATAATGACACACATCAACAGCCGGAAGACGTCCACTGCTGGACGAAGGCCTCTCCCTTAAAGGGGGGGTGTTGCCATAATCCCCACGCTTGGCAGGCGGCTTGGGAATCTCTATCGCAGAATGGTTACCACCGTTAACTGAGAGGACGCTGCTGCCCGTCCACCGGTGGTTCTGGATGCAGTTTTAGGGCATACCCAGGTCCAATTATGACACAAGTAGGTATTAATTTCAGATATAAGTTACTATGAACAAAAGCTATATACCTAACATCAGACTGTACTCACGTGTAGGTATACCGTCAATGTAAATCAACAAGTAAAAAAATGCTGCATTTTAAATGTTATAGGTAGGTATTTTATACGTATTGTGGATTTTATCTTTTCCATCACCATTTAAAGAAATATTATTAAAACATTTTATATTGTATCTAGTGTTTTGCAGTATTATTTATTTATTTAATTTATATTTATTAATAAGGTGTTGAGCATCTCCCGTCTGTCTTTAGTTGTAATTTATTTTTATACCATGGTTGCCTGGGAGAGATTGCTGTTAGCGATAAGGCCACCACTTGTGGCACTAGTCCCTAAGGTTCATATTTCTATTTTATTTTTTTATTTCTGTTGTGTATAGTAAAGCATTTATATCTCTATTTTCAGTTCAGCAAAAGCTTGAAGGAGCTCAACAAGTAACAACTAAACTGATAGATAAATGAATTCAAGTACATATAATACAACATTCAGAAGCAAAGCTAACCCAACAGTACCTACCTAGTTGGAATGGTAAATCAGAGAACATCACCGTTGAAGCCGTACCTGCATTCTGTCTTCTGAAGCCAAGGAAACTAAACAAATAGCCATCTTGAGAATTTGCACTTGGGGAGATTCATATGATAAAACACAAACTTGTCCCAAGCTTGTCTTAACGTCAGTTTGGTCAAAGTTCTTTATGATGTAATAATAATAGTGTGTGGTACTTAATTAACTTACAAGATTCTTTTTTTTTTAATTTTTTTATTTCTCAAATAAAGGGCTTTGTCGCTAATGCGGCCATGCCGCCCTGGTAATAAAACATTATTTATTTATGTTATTTAAACTTAATTTCTATTTGCTAGCCTGTAAAGCATTCTGGCCGAATCTGAAAGAGGCTCGATGAAATGAATGAAAATGATGAATCTGAAACACTGTTACAGTAGCCTACTTTTTGACCTGTCGCCCGTTGGTTCTAAACTACACTTCTAATGGATTCGTTCCGAGCACACTCCATTATAATGTAGTATATGTCATCTAATTTGTTACAGATGGGACAGATTGGTGAAGTTGTTTTTCCCATTAAATATGAAAATTTATTGCAAGGAATGTGCCCGGTACGAAATCTTAATGCTACTACAGTTACAAGATTCGCTTATTAAATAAATATAAACAAGAAACATCTGTATTTTAATTTATTACTCTGTACTTTTATATAACAAAATGGATAGTCATAGGATTTCCAGAATGCAATAACACTTCTTATCACAAATCTTTCACAAATTCTTCATCGAATGTTACACATAAAATTTCAACATGTTTATTTGTAAAGTAATTAGGGTTCACCACTCAAAAAAACCCACTTTTTAAGTCCACTTATATACATTTGCATCTGGGCGTAGCATTTGTTAATGGGTTTCCCATTTTTTTACATAATTGAGATAAATTTTATCGCTCATGGAGCATTTAATTATCTTGACACATGCCATCGGGTGAACCGGCTATCGTTGGATAGTTTTTGGATATTTTTAGTCCATAACTCTTTGTTTTCTTTCCCAGTTTCATAGCTACTGTTTCCCGCACTTCATTCTCTAAACTTCTACCGTGTTTCATGGCAAGTGTGTCTGGGATTTTCCCTCCCATGATGAGCAATATCAGCGTTCCGTCACCTTTCTGGCACCGACTGACTTCATAAGCCCTAGATATGTAATCCGGCCATATCTCAACTTTTACCAAAAGCTATTTTGGTACTGGTATCGGGTACCATTTTCAATTTTATTTATAATTTCATCCGTCAAATTTATTTTATCCAAAAATATGTCTCAGCATTTTTCTTTATACTTCAGTACAAGTTGGTGCATTGATGCACTAAGTAAGTCATAACAAATATAACCTGGTTGATACTTCACTAGCCCAGTCACTAACTTTTCTCTTTCTGCTTTTTTCCCAGTACTGTGGGACAAGTCTTTTGCTGTTATAAATTTCAGGATAGTGCCAACTCTGGATAGTATAGATTTCAGCCAGTAACATTGTAGGTATTTCAGTACAAGATGGTTCTTCGCTCCTGCGATGGACCCACATAAGGCGTATGGCATGCTTACAGCCACCTTGAGCAGCAACACAGTCATGGCATTGACAGATGTTACCTTTTCTGCGTCTTCATCAACTGTTAATGTGACGCATACAGCTTCGCATGGACATTGTGTTCGGGGCAAACTTTGCATTTCACAGTGCAAATTTTTCCTTCCTTCCAATAAGTGGCACATAACTGATAGTATCATCCCCATATGATGGTCGTGAGGACCTGAAAGAAATAAGATTGATTATATTAATATGTAAAAATACAGAAAGTGATAAGTGAGGTGGTGTTTATTTGATAAAATTAACAACTGACAGATGTTGAATTTGAGGGTGCACATTACTGTTTCTGGAACTATACGTAATATTTTCTGAAATGTAGGTTAGTAGGTTAGGAGCATTCTACGATCCCCAGGCCGCCTGCCAAGCGTAGGGATTATGGCAACTAATCGCTATTAAGAGGGATGCCTTCGTCCAGCAGTGGACGTCTTCTGGCTTTTGATGAGGTTAGTAGGTACTTAGCAATAAAAATAGTAGAGTAGGAAACATGAAGCCTTCTGTAGATGTGAGTTAGCTAACCTCAAAATCAGCCTACGACATCCGGTGTTAAAAAAGCTTGTGTTAGTTTAATTATATGCACTAAATATGAATAAAAGTGTACTTACAAGGAAGTTTTCACACTACGAAATTCAGATGAGATAAAGTCTTTATTGGGTGCAAGAAACTATCCCAACATCAACAAATCAATTCTGGGCAAATTAGAGGTATTTGCCTTAATAAAACCTTGTTCCATCGTCGATTCTTGGATTTTCTGATTTTACCACAAGCCTACGAATAAACAACAACTCAATTAGGTACCTAATTTTACGATACAGAAATCAATCAAAACGCGTAATTACAACCAAAAGTTCATACAACACGGTGAAGGTTACTATGGTGTGACGTCATTCGCTCTGATTGGCGTTTGAGTTAATATGGCCGATTGCAGTATTTTGTACTTTTATTTTATTGAAAATCTTATCGATCTCAATGTTTTTAATAAAAATGGGTCATTTTTATGAGTCCTTTTATCATATATTTTTCTCTAAAACCATTGTTCCTTTGATTATTAAGTACTGTCATCATGCCTATTGTATAACAACAAACAATCAGGAGGACAATCAAATCAACATAATGTTTTGTTGGTTGTTTTAAATTTTTCAGTTTGGAATAAACTTTGTAGGTTCTAATCATTTCACCCAGAGCAGTTTTGAGATGTGTTAGTAAACAGTATTGCGTCCAACGTAAAGAAAACATCTAATAAATGTTTTCTTTACCTTGGACGGAATTAACAATATCGGTGAAGTGGTAGCTCAGTAGGAGACGGGCCGCTTCGCATTCATGAGTTGGCCGGTTCACATCCCGACGACTCGTACCAATGGATTCTACGGGTTCAAATACCTCTGGATGACCACTGGCTTTTCGGTGTAGGGAAACATAGTGAGGAAACCGGCCTTATGTCTGGAGAAGAAACTCAGTGGCGTTTTTAATCTACATATCCGCACTTAGCCTTATCCAGTTTGCTGGACTACGGCCTTATCACCCCGAGGCATGATCTTGAGTAAAACTTAAAGTGAACGCTCCTAAAACGTAAGCAAATCGAAGCCGAATCGAAGGTAGAAATGCAGGGGTCATGTTCGATGGGTCCAGAAAACAAAGCTGAGGCGTTGGAAAGCGCAAAAAACAATAACAATAATATTCCACGCTCGTGAGCGAAAACAAACTTTTAATTTCATTTCTCTATGAAACAAACTGCAATGAGTAAAGAGTTTTTTGTTTTGAAACGAAATGAACTGTTTTACAATCAATATCAAATTGACAAGTTTGACAGAACTATTTCAAATGACTTCACGCCATCCTGACGCCATCTATTATAATTTTTGGAACTAACACTCTTTTTTTTAAAGAAAACGCCTCTATATATTTTAGTTATGCCAAACATAAATACTAGTTTTAAGGCTGTTTACACGATGTAAGTCTCTTGCGACTGTTTGCTTGCTTTTGGTGGGAACACGGAAAAATCATGTCGCTGCATTCTATTATTTGAAACATGTCTTTTTGTGTTGTTTTCAAAAGTCCGTAAAAGATCATAGTAAAGTGGCTACAACTTTACTAGGGCATGACTTGGACTCGACTTTGACTAATTTAGTGTGATTCACTATGATTTCATGACATATTCGACTTGCTAAATACTACATAAACTTGTTCATTCATACATACTTGACTCTGGTAGAATGCACAACGTGCGATGCCAATAAAAAGATGCCAAAGAAAAAAAAACTGTTTCTTGCGTGTGGTGTATGTTGTATATAGGTATATATAGAGAGAGAGAGAGTTCCTCCGAGTGTATATATTTGCTGCGTTCCGTAATGCGCTAAAAGTGATAATATCGCGAATCCGACCAAAGTGACGTATTACTCGATCAAGTCAAAGCTCTTATATTTTGTGACTATTAAATTTGGTCGGATTCGCGATATTATCACTTTTAGCGCATTACGGAACGCAGCAATTATAAAACTGAGGAAACTAAATATGCGTTGTCTAAATCTAAACATAACAGACAATAATCTTGTTTAGACAGTGCATGTAGCTTAATGCCTCGATTTTATTATCCGTTAGAGACTATAATATCATCTTCAACTGTTAGATAATATACTGTATTATCTTGGGATAAGTCGCAACTAGCTTTTTAAATAATTTAATTTTGCTTCAGGGATGGGTTATACATTAGGCCAAAGTAGATCCATGAGATTTTTGGGTAATGGTTCTGTATTTCCTCGTAAATTTGTCTCAAAATTTACTTCTAGTAGGCAAAAGTTCAGGTATTCGAACCTAGAACCTACATTAAAATTAAATTAGTTATCTTTTTTATCGTTAATTCTTTTGTACTAAGCCAAGACACTTTTGCCTTTTGAGCTTTGTTTCTTTTTACTACAATAGCTCAAGATCTTTCCACCGAAATATTACGGGCCTATAATATGCGGATAATGCAGACATGCAAAAAAACCAATGCAATATAGAGTGGGAAAATAAGTTTTTCTGTCAAACCTGGAGAGATAATAACAAACAGAAAGAAAGTCACTGATAGGTCGAAAGTGTCTTGGTTTAATCATCGTCATCATCATTTGCCCATTTCTATCTGATGATTGATGTATGGTTTAATACAAAATAAACAATTATAAAGAAATAACATGAGTTTTTGACTTATTTATGTACGAACGTGAAGGATGACTTTATAGAAGTAAAAATTTGAAAGGAAATAAAGGTTCATTAACCAAAGACCTTATGGATCAACTTTAGATACAGGAAAACCTACTCTGGAAGTGAAATTGAATGATTTAAAAAGCTTGTTGCATCTTATGCCAAATAATGCCCAAGATTTTTATAACAAATTAAAGGGACATGTAACAGTGGATTTTAATGTGTAATGTTAAATGCTATCACTTTAAGGAAAATAAAATTGAGACAACAAGTTAATTGCATTGCACTGTCTAAACAAGTTTATTGCACGTTTAGACAGTGTGTAATAATCTTGTTGCCACGATTTTATCGTACACCACCTAATCATGTAAATCAGCGTTAAAACTAACATGTGTGTTTGTCACAATAAAAATATAATTGAAATAGTTATTCTAAAGTTATTTGAATGTATTATTATAACAAATAAATAAATTATTAAAGTTATTTCCCTACCTGTAAAACCTAAATATTATTGCTATATAGAACCAACCCACAGAACAGTAATTTTGCAATGAGTAACCATAGGGTTTTTAAACAAAAACAAATACTAAATAAAAGAAGTATCCACTTATTCTTGTTTCTTTAAATTGTCATCAATACTGCACCTACCGTTGTAAAGTGACTTTTCCATAGAGATGAAACATAATATCATTGGATTTTTCTCAAAAAACTTACTTATTTATTTGTACCCATTTTTGAAACAAAAATCTAATTATCTTGAAAGTGACTTTGTGTGGATTGGTTCCAGTTTGCGTAAGTATGTCCAATTGAGAAGACGCTGCTGCCCGTCCTCAACCCGTCCTCCGGTGGTTCTGGATGCAGTTTTTGGACTTCGTCGTCAGCCATATGACGTCAACTGGAGTTTTTTTTGCGGGGACGCGAAAAAATCATGTCGCAGCATTGTATTATTTTCCAAAAACTGTGTTAATCATAGACGTAAGAAATCATTGGTGTTAATGCATAAAAATGGTGGTGTTTTCATTATTTCATTCATTGTTTTTTGTATTCATTAAGTGCTGATTTACGCGCACAAGTGTGGGCAAGTGATTTAAAGAAGTGAAACGTGTCTTCTCGTGTTTTTCCAAAACTCTGAAGAAGCTTGTAGTAAAGTTGCCACAACTTTACTAGGGTATGACTTGGACTTGATTATGACTAATTTCGTGTAACTAACTGTGATTTCACGACATATTTTACTTGATGATTACTATTGAAAGTTCATAAACTTGACACTGGCAGAATGCACTAAGTGCAATGCCAATAACAAAGAAAAAAGTCAACTGCTGGACCAGAGAAATTTACTAGTGTTCGTTTTCTTTAGTTTTCTTCTCGGAGGAACTAGCTCTCTCTCTCTATATAATCAAAGGTTTTCTTTGTGCTGGTCTGTACCTAGTTAGTTTTCTTTGTGCTGGAAGAAGCCCCTCCCTCTTTTTATTTATTCTTGGCCATGGATACATGTCAGATTCAGATTCAGATATTTATTGCCATTCCGTTCAGTACATGGTGTTTATAAAAGTAGGTACATAAGTTCAACGGACCCCGTCGGGCACAGCAAATTAGAAGAGAGGAGAATATTCATCGATTGATTTGAGATTTTTTTATGTTATATTATGTCTTATTTGATTTGTCCTTCAGCCGCAAGACGTTTTATGAAGCAAAGTATTCTAATGGTTAGGTTACTTCGTTCGTCGTCAGCCATAAGACGTCCACTGCTGGATGAAGGCCTCCCAATAGAGGGTTGCTGCCATAATCCCCACGCTTGGCAGGTGGCTTGGGGATCGCAGAATGCTCACCACACGCTGCTGCCCGTCTTCCAATGGGTCTGGTTGCAGCTTAAGGACATACCCAGATCCATAACAAAAATATTGTACTGTAAATAAATAAAAATTAATTATTAATCATTTTTTGTCTTTGATTATGTGAGAGAGCTAGATCCTCCAAGTTTTTTAAGTATTTAGTAGAAGGATTCAGTATTTTTTTCTAAAAATAATATGCAGGGAATCTCCGGCAGTTGTCTAGTTTTACTCATAGACTATAGTTTTTTTTAAATCCTAAACTCGTTTTCAATATTTTATATTTTTTTTAATTATTACTGGCCACTTTTTCCAATACGTGGCATAGGCATTGAAGACCTTCCACGTTCGCCGCCATTTTGACATCCAGCGAGTTGTAAAGAATTTATTGCAGTGTAGCGTTTTTTCTTGATAAAATAGTTAATTGCTACGGAAAATGTAAGTTTGTTTCGTATAAAGTTTACTCGGTGATAATATTCAATTAATATAACGCAACAAACGAGTATTTACGTCTAAAACTAATTGTGTGAGGGTGGTGACCGCTGCAATAGACCAACAGCGCGAGCGGTGTATGTCGCTAAACCATTGTTAGAAATCGGAAATCCTAGCTCAAATACTTGCTGAAGAAAGTGTGTAGTTTTCCTAAAGTATCTATTATTTGTTACACTTATTTATTGCAATGTTTCCTTGTGAGTCAATGTATATTCCGTCAAAATTCAGAGGACCTGCCATGTCATTATCATTGATTGAAATAACGTGCGGAGTAGACTGGTGACTCAGAATGAATACGTATCAAGATCCTAATCATTGTTTCTTGTTTCAGAATACCTGAAAAAGCTTCAAAATGGGGAATATGTTTGCAAATTTATTTAAAGGCCTATTCGGCAAAAAGGAAATGAGAATATTGATGGTCGGTCTTGATGCTGCTGGTAAAACCACAATCCTATACAAACTAAAATTAGGTGAAATTGTTACAACAATTCCCACTATTGGTGAGTACTACTTACTATGTTGAATTTGTTACACAACGTTAAGTCGTTGCAGTTTAGGTTTGATAGTTAAATCCCACTACCTTAAACCTTACTATCGTAATGAATCATAGCATTGTATGCACATTCTATTATTATTCAAACTGATACAATAAAACATGTGTTTGGTTGTAGTTGCATTTGAACTACGTAGTGATTGTTTCTAGTATTCATTGCTAATCAACTGCTGCATTTGCAACATAATGGCTGTCTCGTAATCATTCTGATTGGCTTCCAACTTCTTATCTGTATTTTATTACTACTATACTATTATTAGATAACCTGATATAAAATATTCAGATCTCAGGCTAGAATCTAAATATTATGGAAATTAGGCTAACACTGGTAAATAATTATGTATAAGTTTGATTTTTATAGTGATTATTTCCTTCCAACAAGTAAAAAATCTACTCAAACATCATACAAAGTGTTGTGATGAATAAATTAAAATTCTGGCACTATGAACATTCACTTCACAGCATGGAAGTGAAAACTGAAATAATGTTAATTCTCTCCTCCTCTTCTTCCTCTCAACCAAGCTAGCAAATCATATAATAAACCAACATCAACATTTTGATCATGATTATCTAATGTATCTGTGTCTGCGTGTGTCCATATCTTCGAGCATACCATATTCCATTGGAGATGCCAATGGTGATAATTAGCCTTCATAATACTCTGCCACTTTTTGCAGGCGAAAAGGCATGGCATATACCATGTAAACTTACACACTAAAAAAAAAAAAATACCGCATTGTATGAACTTTCACTAAAACAATCTCAACACAAAGGGTTCTGTCACTGACCATATGCTTTTAGCAAAGAAGTACCCTTTGCTTGCCACCTCCAATTATAATATGTGATAAGATCATTAGCGTGATACTATTGTACTAGTTAGAATGTTGTACTGGCTACTAAATGTAGAATGATACTCCTTTGATGTGAATCTGGACATAATCAGAACCATATTCATTTATTAGTCAATTTAATTGTATTTGTTTGTTTAACAAATTATCTTACAAATTTTGTTCACAATATACTTATAATAGTAAGAGAATTAAAATGTACAAATGAAGCCAAAAAGAAGCTTGTTGTACTATAAAGATATCAGCTGTTCTATACATTGCATTGAGGGTTATTTATATTTTCCTGTGGAACAGCTGATTGTTTTCATAATTTCATGTTTGCCTAATTTATAAGTGGTTCATAATCATGGGATGAAAACGAGCTCCTTTCTGCTTAAGATCACTGTTTCATGTAACCTCATATTGGTATTTGCTTTGTTTTCTAAAATTCTAGTTTGGGGATCTTTTCGTTGGGGAATCTATGTTCTATACCCATATGTCAACACATTGTTCCTTATCATCAGGCAAATTGGTGTACAAACAAAAAATATTCCCTAACACTAATAAATAGTAGACTGTTGCACCGAGCGCAATGTGAGTTATTAATGTACAAGTCTTATGTTGGTACTAAATTAACACGAGTTCATTAATTACTCATTTTAGCAAGGTGCGTAATCTACTTTTCTTTCTACCAATCTACCTACCATGATAAAATATACATACTCAAAGTAAAAACTCAAGTTAATGAAAAAAAGTTTAATTCATCTTCTCAAACATTTAAAACTTACAATAGGCATGATGATGACTACAATATTTTTATTACCTCATAAAAAAGCTGATCATCAATAGAGCCTATCAATGAAAACAAAATTTAAAATAATTCAAAAATAAATAAGTTCTAAGTATTTTAATTTGAAGCTAGACAGAGAGCGCACTATACTGAGCTATGACGTCAAGCCTCAGGCGAGGCATACAAATGCTATACTAACACATGCTTTGCGAGAAAGGGATAGAACATCCCCTCTATCCCCACCTAAAACATTAAACTCTCGTATCTCAGAGATTTATCAGCCAATACAATTATTTTTTTCAGTATGTGTAATGTATTTAGTTATATTCATCACTAAGCCTGTTATTTGTCATAAATTAAACATTAGGCCACACTCCTATTATTTTCACCAAGTCGGATTTATTCCGCCAATTTTTATTTTCAGGCAGTATCTTTTTGATATAATGCATACATTTTGTATTTAACTATATGGGAGACATTAAACCTCGGTGGTAAATTTATATCTAAATAAAAAATAAAAAACTTAATTACTGAAAAACTGTGCAACTATGAGATTTCATATAACATTTCTGCCCTGTTTTGGTTCTAAGCAAAAAATATGTCCTTTGTCATCGGTTTTGTAGTGATTAATGATATCATTAAAACGTGCTTGAAAGAAAAAGACAGTAAATGGTACAAATAAATGCATTAACTATGTCCTATGTGTAATTTTCAGGATTTAATGTTGAAACAGTAGAATACAAAAACATCAGTTTCACCGTATGGGATGTCGGCGGTCAGGACAAAATCAGGCCACTGTGGAGGCATTACTTCCAGAACACACAGGTTAGTTTTAGTTTGTTATTTATGATATGTATTGCTCTTAACCTATACATTGCCACACCATAAATGCATAGCCATGCCTTGTACATCAAAACACGTAATACTTATGGAGAGAAAAGGGATTCCTAAATCATCATTGATCATTTTTAACCATATTTTTATTTATTGTAATTCTTATTTTCGTTGTTATTTTTTTATTATTATACAGGGACTGCTTTCACTTGTCTAAAAGACTAACAATGGCAGTTATGGGGTTAAAAATACATTGATGAAGAGACAGCAGTGAGAAAAAAGTTGTAGTTTTGTAGTGCCTTGCAGATGCTCAAAAATTGCTCTATTCCAGTAAAAGTGTAATGTTTCTTGTGAATTTCCAGGGCAAAATAGATTTAACAGCTGATAATGGTGAAGTGGGAGTTGTGTACGACTTTTTAATTGAACGTTCTGGCTGGCTATGAGTTTATGGGCGTGAGTTGAATGACTTGTTGGTCTCATTGCAATTGTGTTTGACAAATAAAATGGTTAAGGATGTGATAATCATACTAATACATAATATAAATGAACTTTTTTAGTATGTGTGTGTCATGTTTGTTTGTGCTTCGTAAATAAATAACATATTTTATTTAGATGAAATTCAATATGAAGATACTTTATACCTTGATTTTTTTGTCTCGAAAAATCATCAGGTCCATGTAAGTATATAGCAAGTGAAACCGAGTAGGGCTTGTAGTGTAAAAGGAGTTTTATTGTAATCTATTGCATGCTATTCATGATAGTGTCGCTCAATACACATTATTCACGTGAAAATCCTTTAACATTAAAATATTATATGGCTCATTATTGCTAATTTTTAAATTGGTTATTAAAATGAAATCAGTCGTAGCTGTGCCTATGGTAACATACTAGTGTACACAGTGCGTATTTTTGTGAAAGTGGGTCGAGTGTAGGTTTACTGTAAAGATTTCTCTCAAGTGTTATTCAACATTGTGCTCTTTGAACTTTTACTATTAAATGCATGAATCTTATATTTGTTTTGGTTAACATTAACCTTTTGATTTTGAGTTGCTTATAAAGTACAAATAGTTTATTTTTTTATACAATCAAGCTTGGTGGTAAGCGTCATGCCTGCCACTAGGCAGTAGCTGTGCCAGAATCGTGAACTAACTGTGTGTGTTGTGTATGCACTGTGAGGCCGGAATGTGGAGTTTAAGTTTGCTTGTGGGAAGAAGCAGAGAACATTACAACATCATGCCTCCCTCATCTGGTCCCAATAAGTAACACTACTTGTGACCAATATTTTTTTTATTGTCTTATGCATGATGGCAAAAACATTTCCTTCTATTTGTGTTATCCTGTTCAAATTACATATGAGTAAAGGGTACTAAAGGAGTACTTATTTGTATAATAAAATTATCACATAAACAGAATTATTTTCAATTTAATTTATTCTGTTTTGTAAACTTCTCCATGGTGTAGAAACAAATAAACTGATATTTAAAGGATAGTGTTACAATGGTGATTTTCTTTTTAGTTATTCAACTATTGCAGATATTTGGTAAAAATGGTGTGCAATATGCATTGCTTAGTTTTTGAATTGTCTGGCCATGTACATTATACATACATAATCAATGGATATTATACACAATCAATGGACCTGTGTATGTCCTAAAACTGCATCCAGAACCACCGGAGGACAGGCAGCAACCTCTCTGTTAATGGTGGTGAGCATTTTGCGATCCCAAGACGCCTGCTAAGCATGGGGGTAATGGCTAATGGCAACCCCTCCCTTTTATAGGGGGAGGCCTTCTTCCAGCAGTGGATGTCTTCTGATATCTTCTTCAGTGGCTAATGATGAGATGTGTGATTATTCATAATACATTGGCTTACTTTGTAAAGCTGAACAGTACTAAAATGTTTTTAAAGCTTAAACAGTAAGAAAAAAGTAGTAAAATGTTACAAAGAGATATTAAATATCTTTTTAGAAACATTTATTTACATCATTTAAAGGTGAATCATAGGTTCCAAGTAGATGAGTTTAATAAAGAGGATATTGTGAAACATTTCATCATAACTGAAGATTATGCAATGCTACGTAATACAGGTAGTTATGATGTTTAGACTCCAGAAAAAGCTATGGGCTCCAAAGATCAAACTATTTTATTCACTAATGATAAAACTGTTTTTTTTTGTAACCCTTTCAAACTTACCTAACAAGGCATTAATAAGTTTCGGAGTTTTTTTTTATACATTGAAGTTACGAGACGAGCAAGACATTCACCTGGTGGTAAGCGTCACGCCTGCCACTAACAGTAGCAGTGCCAGAATTGTGAACTAGCTAATAAAATGCTGCGCCGCGCTCGTCACCATAGACGTTAAATCTCTTCATACCCAGTAATTTCTCTGGGAGATCTCTGAAATGATAGGTTTAATATATGAAAACAAGTGCTTACTCTTCTAACTATTTTACAATACAAATGAACAAATTGTGCTGTTACCTATATTGTTATACACTACTGAACTACAAGGACACATAAATAATAATTACCGAGCAGAATTATGAACATTAGCACTATTAAACGACTGTAGAGGCTCATTGTGGAAGACAACAAATAAATCAGCTGTTTATTATGATGTCCTGTGATATATCCGTCCTTAACCCCTTTCAAAGAAATACACTTGGTGTTTATTAGCTTAGATAAAATAAACATGAAATTATGTTTGAAGCAAGTAATAAGATCGCATTGTAATAATTGTTTCCAGGGTCTCATCTTCGTAGTAGACAGTAACGACCGAGAGCGTATTGGCGAGGCGCGAGAAGAGCTCATGCGAATGTTAAGCGAAGACGAACTACGAGATGCTGTACTTTTGATCTTCGCAAACAAACAGGTTAGTAATAACCAGATGATTTGTTTAACCTTTAGGACCTGGGTATGTCGTAAAACTGCAACTAGAACCACCGGAGGACGGGTAGCAGCGTCCTCTCCGCTAATGGTGGCCTTCGTCCAGCAGTGGGCGTTTTCTGGCTGATGTGTGGCCTTCAATATGTACAGTACATGAAAGAGCTGTGTTGGCCCGGGTAGAAGAAATCTGCAATACACCTCAAATGGGACGTCATTCAGTACAGGACTTATCGCCCTTATCTTGAATAAGAATCATACGATAGTTTGATCAGTTGACAAAAAGATTGATTATGTGCCTAAAATCAGTGAGATGCTACATCCAACTCTGACTTCTTTGTTGCTGTGTTCGTCGCTTGGTCTATTTATGAATATGCAGCGTAGAGAAGAAGAAGAGACTAGAAGTGTGTTTAGTGTGCACATAAGTGATTGAACTGACAATGCACACTCCACTTTAGTATGTTTTCCCTCGAACTCTGTTTGGATCAGTTATTAATATGTATGGGCTCTGTTTCAAGCTTTTTTCTCTTAGCTCTGTTGTATAGTCAAATTCGTCTTTTTAATTACTACATTTCGTAGCAATTCTTTAAGTTGCTCTATGTATGTTAGTCCAACATAATTATGTAGATATGTTAAGGCGGATGCTCCAATGAAGCATGTGCAACATGACAGTTTTTTTTTTTAATTACTTATTTATAAGATATAGACTAGAAAATACATATATTGTATTTTTATGTTTTATTCTTGACTTATTTGATAGGACATGCTGTTCGAAAGAAACTTAATTTAAATGTTCCGTCCATCTTAATGATGGTCCGTCTGGTTTTAAACATTTGTTTCGTTGTCTACTTGTGCAACAGAGGTGAAATACAATAATGTGCTTAACAAAAAATTATTAGTTGATTTGCAAGCTGACTACTAAATGAAACTGTGATTTCTTTACGAAGTCTTTCTTCACCTATACTTAAGTTCAGTTAGTAGGTCCTATTGTACAGCCGTCTCAGCATGATCGATCAGTAACATTGTTTGTGTGCGTAGGATCTGCCAAACGCGATGAACGCAGCGGAGATAACAGACAAGCTGGGGCTGCACTCGCTGCGCAACCGCAACTGGTACATCCAGGCGACCTGCGCCACCTCCGGCGACGGCCTCTACGAGGGCCTCGACTGGCTCTCCAACCAACTGAAGAACGCCAACCGCTAACCGAAGCCGCGCCCTGCAAGACGCGACTCACATCTGATCACTGAGAGACTATGGTTTAAGATATGTTAACTTTATTTGCTAAAATACAATGTATTATGTGCGGTATCAATGTATTAACGCGTCACCCGGTGACCGAGCTCGCATCGCATTTCGATCGCAGTCATCGATGACGGTGCATAGCTTTATTTACGTGTCCAACGGTCAGGTACGAGTACTTAGTGAAGCGGTGTTTGGGTCCACAGTTCGGGATGCGTTGTTTGTTCGATCTCCGATGACGACGAACAAAATAATAGTGTGTAAAGTTTATGCAAAATTATCCGCAATTTTGTTTATTTATCAGTAAACGGTATAATGGCTCTTATTGAGTGACCGAGCATTGTGATGTGGATAGGTACGTAGCTGACACGTGATAACAGTGAATCACACCATAAAATGTTTTATATGTATACTATAAATGTGGAATAAGTTGTCGTAATAAAGTATTTAAAGTTAATTCACATTTTGACGACTTTAATTGTTTAGATGTAGTTTTAGTGACCTACATAGCTAGCTGTATGTAGGTAGGTTACGCGCCAGGGAGTGCGCTCGCGCCCTCCCTGGCCTCTCGTGCGTTCGCGCCGCTGCCTATTCACATCGCTGTCACTGGGTTGTCTAACCCCCTTGTATGCTCTTGGAAGGTCCGAATTCGATTCGATTCCTAGGTGTTCACTTGTTAATGACAACACCAAATGAACCCACCAGTGGCGCCGTTGATATAATAATTTGTTTACGACACATTTAACAAAGGACACAATATCGAGATTATAAAAAAAAAGTCTGCACGTAAATTAAACGGCATAAAGAATAACACTATTCGTCAATAGTGTCGTTAACGGACCAATTAAACAGCACCAGTGGAGCTATGGTTTGGTAGTGTGGTTGACAATGAACGGGCCTTGTTGAAATATGCGGTGAACCTATCTTGCGAGTTTGGGGCGGGGTGAGACCCAGTTTAACGCCACAGAAATTATCTTCAATTCCAATTTTACTCGAGCGACTTATTGTATGATGAAAGTTTATTTTTATGGAAGTTAACTAGATAGATTAAGCTGTTATGTGTTTTAATTTCAAAATCATTTCAACGATTCGCGTTCTAGGACGGCTCGTTATTGACCTGCATTTACAGTTTGGACTTGTCATGGCGAACCGAGATAACTTGTAATTTAGGTATTATAATTATGTACTAGATAAACACGGTGTCATTTTGGGAAGTGTTTCCGTCTACAGGGAACAGTGCTCAGAATTCTAAGCGGTACTTTGCTCTTACACAATTAATTATAACTTAGCATTTTTATAATAATTTAGAAAATTGTTACAATTACAACTCTTCAGGAAAACAGTTATGTGGCGAGTGTGTGGATAGCATCTTTTTTATTTTTATGAAAAACGAAAGCAATGAAAATGCGATATGTGACATTCCGGTTTGTCTTATGCTGTATTATGGAATAAAATATCCTCACCAAGTATTGTTTTGCTTTAAAATTTATTTGATGACCTCCAGGGAAAACTTCACAAATCTCAACGCTTGGAGGATTTACCTCTTTCTCATTTCTCTGACTCGACGAGTATGTCTTTACTGACCATTTTGTTATATTGCTCGTTAGTAGGCGGTGTGGCGCTTCAAGTATATTTATAAAATGCAATAATTAAGTGCCCACTTAGAAAATTGATTGAATCTACCAACGATCGAAGCTTTTAATTCGAGCGAATATAGCTGTTAAGTATAAAAATAAATTGTATATGATAAAAATAAATTGTCAGGTTTATTAATAAAAAAGAGAAAATTTGTAAATAAACTTATCAATAAGTATAAAAAATATAATAAGCATGACAGAATATTTTCCTTCGGTTCGAATTCTGTTATCGACAGCAACAAAGCACAAAGAAAGGTAGGTACATGTTGAAGAAGAAAGAGAGAAAGGTTTGGCTATAATGTCACACCGACATGATTTCAACGCTAAAGCTTTGGTTTCCTACAAAAGCGGTGGCGACATTAATTATTTTATAGCGTTGAATGACAACTGAAGCATTGGCTATGAAAACAAGAAGGCATTGTTTCCTAGGGAGCGTTCTTTGACACCGTAACAGTAGTGTAGAGGAACCACTGAAGAGAGAGAAGTGAATAGAACGGAAATGTGACGGGCCGTGCTAAATTCTACCAATTTACGTGTTTTTAAACTGAGAATACTCAAAAAGACTAAGTAGACGCGTAGAAAACCAAACCTACATCATCAAACCGAATTACATCAACTTTAATCTGTTGCAAATTGGCATTTCGAGCGTTTTACTTCAAATGCGCGACCAATTATTGTCATTTTTTCGTCGTAGTTTATATACCAATAAGTGTGAAACTGGCGACAGCGGTTTTCCATACAATAGGCTAGATGACTGGTTTTTTTTTATTGACCTATTCAAATGTGGCCTATAAATATAGCTGATTAATGAAAAGAAAATTAAAATCTGTTCAAAAATAAGCAAATTATAAGCATTTTAATATCATGCTAGACAGAGAGGCGAAACAGCAAATCGTGACGTCACTTGTCAGGACGCCATATAAATTCTATTCTGACAAGTAAGGCGTGACGTCATTTTTTGTTTTGTGGGAAAGGGACAGAGTTGTCTCTACCAAAAACTTTAAACGCTCATATATCAGAACATTATTAACCGATTTAAATAATGTTTTCAATTACCATACTATATTTACTTAAATTCTTCATCAAAGCTATTGGTTTCAACGATTTAAACATCAGTCATCTACCCTATTGCTTTAGAACATTGTTTTGACAGCCGTTCTATCTAAAGAAGTAGGGCTTTCGCTTTTCTATGAGAGGAACCGCTATTTGCATGACGGCCTTACTTTACGGTATTGAAGGGTCTTTTTGTAAATAAAATCTACTACAGCCTAAACGCTTCAAACTATTTTAATAAACAATAATAATAGGTTCATGAAAGTTCAAATACTTATTATGTTACGCCTGGTCCTCATACCATAGGTGTGAACTGTGGGAATGACAAACATATTTGAGTGCATCCATTTGTGATGTCATCATCATCAGCCGGGAGACGTCCGACGAACTGCTGAACGAAGGCCTCCCCCTTGGACCGCCACACTGTACGACAACCTGCCTTATAAAATAATGTGAGGTAAGTAGGTAACGAATGTAATGTGATACAGTGGTATGGTATCATTGAATAATTACCTACTTGGGTCTTTTGAAATGAGAGCAGTTAGATACCTACATCATAATATATTTTAATTAGGTTCTAGACTAGAAATTGGCGAAAAATACGTAGCCATGTACCTAATTATTTCTATGCTACGCACACGATAAAAAACTATCATAATATACTAACTTTTATAATAATATATTTTTCACACAAGTTCCAACGTAGGTATTTGTTTTAGCATACTTAAAAAAAAGTTCCAAAAGAACTGGGCCCTTATTTTTGAATCGTGCGCAAAGATGCGCATGCGAAAGGAGCCGACTTTCAAACGATATTGAACCTTATTCCGCAAACAGTATCGTTCGAAGGTCAGCTCCATTCGCATGCGCTACGCTTGCGTACGATTCAAAAATAAGGCCTTGTCATCTACATAGAAATTGAGTATACTTTTTGTAGTTTTCACAAATTTTTTTGGTGATAATTCACAAGTAATATTTCTTTCATTGCAGCGATGCACCTCTTTTTTTCAACTCCCTTTTCACCTGGGCATTATTCCAGGTGGACTAATAAAAAAACTCAACAAACCTAAACCAATGCTTAGAAATTCAAAAAGGTAATACCTAGAGCTCGTATTGTACAGGATTATGTGTAACAGTAGGGCTAAATACTTGAATACACATAGATTGGGGGGGGGGGGGGGAGTATTTCCCCCTGGGGGAGACATTTTTCGTGAGAGGATTTTTCAGTCCTGGTGCCTCCCCTACCTCAGGGAAGATATCAGAACTTATTTAAAAATAGTAGGTATTTTATAAGTATTTATGTTTCCCCTGTCAAGCATTACATTGAAACCATAAAAACAAAATGATGTCAAGAAAAACGTACCTACTACCTACGTATTCACTTTTGTCTCATCATCATAATCATTTCAGCCATAAGACGTACACTGCTGGACGTAGGCCTCTCCCATCAATCTGCAAATAATGTTACGGCGTAGATTTCAATGGGGATTGACAAAGCTCAGCGCAGAGGGCGCCAGCGGTGAGATGTTGATGATGGCGATAAAATTCACCGTCGCGCAGGGTCAGCGGCTGAACTTAACAAAAATGGTTTTTAGAGCTCATGGTACGGCCCCTGGTACCAAACCAATTACTTCATTTATTTATTTATATTATATTGTTCCCTTTGATAATTTATATGTCTAGATAGACTGATGGATCCTAAAAGCGTCGAAAAAGTTAGTCTCTTATGCACGCACACTATAACAACGACAATGGTGCAACGCGAGTGTAAGACATGGCTGTCACGCACACTAGTACAATAATGTTGGCCTGTAATTTTTCGTTCATAAACAGTACGAGACTCTATCTAGACATTATTTATCAAAGATTATTCCTTTAAAAAAAGTAGGTAGGTATGATATCTAGGTATGTACCTACACCTTTGAAACAAGTAACTTTTTCCAAAAAAAAAGGATGATACCTAATAAAGCTACTAAAACTTGCTATGCTAGAAAAGTGCGTTTTTTACGTCGCGACATGTGATTAACCTATAGGTAGGTACTAAAAACGCGTAACATAGCTATAACTTTTCCATAACATTTCACACTTTTCGATTCAAATTTCGTGGAAATCATAAAAATCATTGTTTTGTTTGGTATTTCATAAATTTTAATATTACGACTGGATAACCCCGCAGCTGTGCCCGACACAAAATTTCTTTCAAGAGAGTCGTGTTGTGATTGTATGGCATAATGGCTTTACCAAGAGGGAGGGAAGTACGTAAGTATTGGCAACTATTTTTTATTCTGTGGTATTGGTTAGGTGCCAAAGAAAACGAAATCATAGTTGTGGAAGTAGGTACTCCTTTTAATATCACCTTTATAGTGTTCATGTAGGTACTTATACCTACCTAGACCGGGGGTCGGCCACTTAATGAGGTGGAAGAGCCAAAAGTCACAATTGCCTAAAAATTCAAATTTTTTAAAGAGTCACTAAAAATGATCGGTCTATAGTACCTAGGTATAAAGTATTGATGTGATGTGCGTTTATTAGCGCCCCGCGGCGTTACCCGTGTTATAAGTAGGTAACCTATGTGTCAATCCAGTGTACCTATCTACATACCAAATTTCGTCCATATCCGTCCAGCCGTTTGAACTTGAAGAGGTAACAAACAATCACACACATACACACGCTCATAATCAATTTTTCGCGTTTATAATATTAGAAGTGTGATCTTTGATAAATGTGTGATGATGATGAAAATATTATTGAAATTATATTTTCGTAAAAATAAACACAAAACGTTTTAATCAGTCATGGAATAGGTAATAGACCAACTCGGAGCATTGGCTTTGGATGCATTTTGAAACTTTTGGTTAATACTGGTTGATTTAAGATTTAAGCACGACTAGAAAAAAATATTACTTCCTAGTTGGCTTCTTACTTTACTTTCAGTGGAAGTGAGATAGATAGACCCAAAATCGCGCAATCGATCCATGAGCGAGTATCATATTCACTCTTGGAGTAATCGTAAGATTTCTAAGGGTTTAGCTGATAAAATTATTATTAATGAATATTATTATTACCTATTTTTGTGTATGAAACTGGAGAGCCGCAACTTTACGTCGAAAGACCGCACGACCGTTGCTGACCCCTGACCTAGACCTACTGCTATTGGGGAGTAGAGTAGTAGTAGGTAGGTAGTTTTACTGTGTCATAATTCGGTTCTGGTTGTGTTAGATTTGATTTTAACCTAGGTTATGTATATGTATACTAATAACACTTAAACTTTAGAATGTAGGTAGGTAAGTACATAACATATTTACTTTAATGCACTCGGTCATGCCGGAGCTCTCAGGCAAAATGTATGAATCGTTTGTATAGGGACGTTTCACAAAAGAGTTATCTTCAAACTCAGATATAGTTTTAAGTTAACTCATACGTAAGATTAAAAAAACAAGCTCGACAATTCTTGCTGCTGTGGGGTTGGTGGGGCATCGACGTCTTTGCGGCAGCGCTAGCGGGACGACAAACTTCAACTTTTCATCCCGGTGTCTAACGTAGTATTATTGTATAAACTCTATTTATTTTTGTATTTATATAATACAATTTTTTGTAATATAACCAACTTCAACTTCGAATACCTGGATGACATCTTCATATTTTCTGGTAATTTTGATTTAAAACCAAACTACCGAACCGATTTCGATAAAAAAAATATGGGACCACCTCTGAAGTACCAATTACCACCAATTATAATTACCAAGTATTACCTACCAAACAAAAAAAATATCATCAAAATCAGTTCATAATTGGCGGAGTAATTTAATCGCGTAACATACCTACATACAAAAAAAAACTTACAGTCAAATTGAGAACCTCCTTTTTTGAAGTCGGTTGAAAATCACTGAAAAGGGAAACGTCCACAGCTGAACGAAGGCCTCCCCCTCAGACCGCCTAGTAAGGCAACCTGCCATTTGCTTTGCATCCACCGGTTGCCAGCGACTTTCACATTGTTGTCGGATGTCGGTCGACGTAGTGGGAGACCTACCTACGCTGCGTGTTTCAGTAATTTCACCGATTGCGATTTTTTATTTTCATATTCAGTGATTTTATATCAATAAAAATTGTGAAATGCGCGGCGTGTGGTTATATGGTGATATACGGCCTTACTTAAAAAAACTTCTCAACCGTTAGTCACTGCTTAAGATGCTCTGCCATCTTCTCTCTTACGTGAAGTGTAACATGCAAGAACAAGACAGAGAAGTTTAAGCAGTGACTAAGAGAAACGAGATTATTTTAGGTAAGGCTGATAGAGTAGTGTAGGTACTAAGGAGTAAGGACGCCGGACAAGCGCCACAGCCAAAAAACGCCGCTGCCTGAAGCTACGTAATATAAAGCTATAGCTTCTGAGAAGCAGAAGCGCGTGACAGCACAGGGGCCTTATTTTTGAATCGTACGCATGGGTTGCGCATGCGAGCGGAGTCGACTTTTGAACGATATTGAATCTTATTTCAAACATTATCATTCAAAGGTCGGCTCCGCTTAGGGTTGCCACCTTTTTTAAGCAAATAGAGTATATTTAATTTTCTAGGCTAAAATAAAAAGTACAACATCTGAAAATAAAGTACTATTTATTTACCAGACTATTTCTCTTCCATACATATTTTTTGTTGCTTAGAAGCAACAAAAAATATATATGTATGTACATCATCCAACAAATATTTGTTACTCTTAAATATATTAACGGCATCTTTACAATCAATCCCTAAATTTAAAAAGCAGTCCGGTCCGTTCTGTTACACGTAAAAAATAGAAGTCCATTAAAAATACGTCACGGGTAAAAAAATAAAGTATTTTCACGTACTTTACTGCCCTCATAAAGTATAAAGTACGTTTGGCCAAAATAGAGTACAATACTTTATTATAAAGTACGTGTGGCAACCCTAGCTTCGCTCGCATGCGCAACTTTGCGTACGATTCAAACATAAGGCCCCTGGTTCTACCGTGTGCGTGTTCTTATAAAATGAATGAAAACGCAATTTTTGCCGTACTTTGTGTCGCCCAAAGGCGAAACATTGCGGTTGATAAAATTACTGAAAGAATCATCACCAAAAAATAGGTAAGACCTACGTCCCTAAAACTACGTAAACAAGTGCATAAAAGCTAAGTTAACAATTCGCGTTCATCGACACGAATCGTTGTAGGTACATATAAATCAAAAGATTTTCATTTGGAATTCGGACGTTTAAAAGTTATTGCTTTTATGAATTCATTGGAAAATATTTGTTGGCGGGCTGTTTGTGATTATTTTACCTGTTTACTTTTATTTGTAAATGGAACGTGAACGTATTAAAATTCAAATGAATTGCATACTTACCGGATAATAAGAAATAATAATTAAAAAAATACGATTTTTGTTTTTATATCACAAAACAATAAACAATTATATTGAACTCCTCAAAGCTGGTGTTCCTAACCAGCTTTAAGATCAAAAAAAAATAATTCCTTGAATTTTTATGATCGTAAGTAGTATATTTAACACAATTTGCAAAACAATATCAGCTGATGCTAGAGTCTAACCAACGCCCTCATCGTCACCCCCACCCACCCCTCGACCTCATCATTGACCTCATAATGGGCGATTTTCTGACAGGCAATAAAAAAAAAAGATGCTCATTGTAGATGCTGAATGGGGGCTGACCATAACCATGGTATAATAATAAACTACGACGAAAAAATGACAATAATTGGTCGCGCATTTGTAGTAAAACGCTCGAAATGCCAATTTGCAACAGATTAAAGTTGATCTAATTGCGATACAATGTGGTTTGGTTTCCTACGCGTATAATTAAATTATCTTTTTGAGCATTCTCAGTTTAAAAACATGTATATTGGTAGAATTATCATTAAGCGCATTTGCACCTAATTCCGGCTAGCGCGGCCCGTCACATTTCCGTTCTATTTACTTCTCTCTTCAGTGATCGCGACTAAACCACGACGTAGACTAAATAAGTAGGTAATAAGGTAATAATGTTGGTAAGTGTATTTACTATCGATGAAACACACACCAGGAATTCGATAGAAGGGAGATTTTGATGTTTATTTATTCCTTCGTTAAATATATGAAATATCATTATGATATGAGCTCGGCCCTCTGCCAACTCAGGTCTGCATCAAAAGTATAGGAACGTACGTAGATATTAAACTCGTGAGAATGTGTTCAATGTTTGGCATGGTAGCATGACCGACACGGAAAACAAAGTTATCAAAACACGTTTTAAAAAGGTCTTGTCATCAGATACTTAATTGTGTCCGGACGGACGGACAGACGGACGTCCGTCCTAGTCTACGACAGCATTGTAACTTTTATAATAACTAAAAAGACCTTTAGTACAGCATAATAAAAAATGTTTATTATTTGACTAAAATTCGTTAGAAAAAAACTGCTGTTCTAACATTTTGCATTTTTCTATAAAAAAAACTAAAAGGATCCGTTCCATACTCACTGTGCTCGAAGTAACTTTGTAAGAAAGTTTTTACCTAGGCATGTTCTAACAATGTGGGAAGTTACACGTTTCTAAATAATTTGTTTCAAAAAGTATGTGTACCTATACTATACCTATTAGTTTTATTTCCAAATACATATATTTTATGTTCTGATAAACGTTTTATTATAGCATGCATAAAAAATATCTTCTTTTGAAATCCTTGAACCAAAAGCGCTTTTACCGATGAAGTCGAAGAAGAGTAATTGTCTATCGAGTCTTCTGAAACATCTAAGAAGTAAAAACGGTAATACTAAAAACTTTTAATTGAAAATACTAGGTAAGATCGTGTGTTATTTTGAATAATATCTATCCACTGGTATCTATCTAGTCTGGTCTTAGAGTTCCTAGTTAATGTGTTGCAGTCGATCACCATATTTGAGTTGAAATCTGCTCACGGCAATTCCCCGTGCATAAGTAATGCAATGATGAGTGACAGTGGGAGTGATCTATCATAATAATCAGTGGGCTGCGATGTCGCTGCGCAGCCGCGAGAGGCGGGCGGGCGCGGGCGGCGGGCGGCGCATGCTGCAGTTTTCCCCGCCCGCACCGCGCCGCGTTTTCCACGAGGGGCGCGCCCCTCGCGCTCGAGCCGGGAAATCGCGCGTCACTCGTCTCAGTTCGGCCGAGCCGTCGCGCTACGACGACGCCTGCGACCCGTGCGCTACGATCGCAAACCTGTACTTACGCACGATCGGTGCGCGCTGCGAAAATAGTGAGCTCGTGGCCGGGAGAGCGGAGCCCGGTGGAAGGTGGGAATATAGTGGTCGGCGCGATGCTGGTGGCGCTGGTGCTGGTGGCGCTGGCTGCGGGCCCCGCGGGCGCCGCGGCGCGCCGCCACGCGCCCGACCTGCGAGAGGACGAGCCCGCGCGCCGCACCACCCGCCCAGCCGGTGAGTGAAGCTGCCAACACCACCACACGCGCCGCCGCATACACCACACTCGCTGATCTCCCTTGATCCCGCTGATCTTGGCGTGACCCGAGCGTCGAACGCATCTCACTATGCACCGCCACCGGCTTCCAAATCACGTGTGTTTATGTAAATATTAAATACATTCATTGCGCTATTCAGTATAATGATACGTTTAACTTATGAAAAAGGCGCACAAATGATAAAAAGATGATCAAACGATATTGCGCCGATACCGGCTCGAGGATAATAAAAACAAACCCACGTGAGAACTGTCGGTTTGACAATATCAACAAACGAGAAGAATGTCGAGAGGTTATATTCTTGTAGGATGATACAATAGCTTATCTGTTATCGGGCAAAGACACCTAGCCGAAGGGAGATTGACGGGGCGCATGATAGGTGCCTGATAACGCTATAAACATTTCAACTTTAAAATATTTATCTGTCCTTCACTGCATAAAGTGACATGCTGAACAATATTCACCCCAGAAAAATATTACCTCACAACGTTATCAGACACCTGCCTATAATCAATCAGTTTTCATTTTGATTTTAATAAAGTTGCTTTCCTACTTCGTTTGAACATTTACTGCAAAATCAGTTGATAGTGCTTTAGATTATTAATTACTTTTCTTTTAAATTTGTACTATATCTCTCTTATCTAGAGTTTCCTATATCAATGAAAAATCAACATTATTGTATCAATGTAGGTATGAGTAAGTACTTAATTAGGAAACAATATTTCGGTCATGCAAAGTAGATAATTTTACGATAATTTCTACAATCGATAACGGTTTCATAGAATTATCGATTGACACGTCAGTATCAATACTAAAATCTAGATTAGTGTAACTCAGCTCTACGTGTTTATTTTCTTCGATATAGGTCCTACCTTATCGTAAACGGGTATTTACATCAAAAATAATAAATAATCCATCATAATACAACACAGGCAGGTACGACCGATACTTATCGTGAAATTTCCCTATTTTTCTTGAACAATATTTATCAACGTTGTCACTGATGAATGCATTTAAATGTAGACAGATGGGAGAGTCTACCATCATTTAACATATTACACTTCTGTAAACCTGTAAAATTATCTTTTACGGTATTTTTTTTATCGTTCAGAATAATAACTTAAATTAGCACAGGAAGGAAAAGATCATTTCATTAAAAAAATAATTAAACAAAAACCTTTATCTTTCAAATCTTTATCTTTTCTACGTGCTCTCAATGTTTCAATTTAGGAAGATCCCGAACGAAGTTACGCAAATTCGTTCAGGAAACCGTTTCAATATTTTTGAACGCACTCTTTTACAAGTGCTCTATTTCTATCTAGATTTGTCATAAATATCTTGTACAATAGCATAATTATCCTGTTGATATAGTCCACTGGTGGACATAAGCCTGCCCTCGAAGGGAAATGGGTACATGTCCACCACGCTTGCCCAGATGCGGGTTGGTGGATGAAGCGTGAAATGTCTTATAGATGGCCTCACATGATTTTAAAACCACAAAAATTACCTAAGAAATTCGTATTCGTATACGAATTTCTTACGTTTGTTTTGCAAAAAAAATATGTTTATTTATCACATCGTTAAGGGCAGATAGAGACATATTTCATACGAGTATAACGTCTATTTGCAGTCTAATATAGATATTATGTAAAATGTAAATATTATATATTAGTTAAAACCAACTGTGACTCGGGAAAGCTATTAAAATAAATTGAGCTTGTTATAACATAGATATAACATATCAATATAATAATCATTCTCGTACGATTTTGCAATCTTATCACGTTTGTAATTACGAGTGATATAAAATACATACATAATCGAGATTTAGTATTAACTTCGCTAACTTCGATAATTTTGCTTTTGTGTCAATAATTCAATACATTCACTTTGAAATAAAAATATGGCAATATATAGTGTAAGCTTTAACCTAGCTAACCTAGTTTTTAGCCTACCTTCTAGCAGCCATCGTTTTAGTTTAGTTTTGCCGTAGTTACGGTTTTACATGGTTTGTTAAGCGTTTATTGCTTAACGTCAGACAGGATGTGGTAAAACGCCAACCTATTTTGTATAAAAAAGCGTAGATACGAATAAGTAGAAATGATAGATATTAATATTTAGGAAGGTACTCATACCTTACCTACTCATAATTTTCCCGTTGTCACTCTATGTCATGATTATTTCCATGATGTAAACGAAGCAAGCTCGTATGTTACCAATTTTACAGCATCAGCCTTGCGCGACGTATGATGTCATTAGGTATATATTTTATTATTAGAATGGAATGGACAGCAAGGACTTTCTAAGACATCGTCGAGCGCAGCGACAGTGTTATTGGAATGGACGGGCCCAGCGCTTGCAAATGGTTCAAAATTAACAAGTCAACACAATCAAGCATACGTAGCCAAAAGTATGGATATTATATTTGCCAAAATAATAGAGATAGCGAATCTAATTACTGCATGATAAAAAGAGAACACATGTACATGTATTAGAAGTTTGTGTTGTCGTATCGTACGGCTCGCATGTCGCAAAGACAGAGCATGACTGACGCGAGAGGAGAGCTGGCGCTCAACATATAGCCTTCAAAATCCGTGCGCTTATTTCCCGTCCATTCATTTTATCATTGTCGTTGGTCGAGCGTCCATGATTCACACCCTCGACAGCTTTCATTCATTTTCCGAATCTGATTAGTTCCAAAATGTTGCCAAGTCTATATAAAAATATCTGCCAAAAATCGTATTACCAGAACAGAGGAAAAGTCGACTGTGTCTAGACAAGCGACCGAGACGAGACGTGACGTTGTGAGAGAGATTTTGATGACAATGTCGCCACATATTTGAAGAACTCGACGGCCTTCCGGAAACTTCCGTGTGCCGTAATGATGGTAACTTTAAATGAGTATGCATCATTAGGATGTGATTGATCAGTTATATGAGCTGCCGATCATAAATGTGATTTCATGTGTGAGTAGGCAATAGATTATAGTTGCGATATCCGTCCGCATATGACGCTTAAAGGTAGGCAGTAGCATGCTGACTGACCGAAAGGGCGGGCTAATTTCAGGTCCGTTTCTATTGCGTAATAATTGTTGTAGTACACACGAAAACCACGCGGATACGAAAGCCGTCGCTAATTTTCACGTCATCACCTGACAAGCTACGTCGAATATAATACTCGTATTTCGATCGATGGTATAGCTCGTTATCGGCCTCACGTTAGATAACAGCTGATTATGCGATTGTTATCAACGCTTATCGAGAAATTTTGATCTATCTTTGATTATATGCGTTGTGCAATACTTAACTTGGATAAACAAAGTTATAGTACCTACATCTTTCCTGTCAATACCTACACGTACATACTCGTAGTAAATAGTAATGAATATGAGAGCCGATGTCTGCCTACAAACTGCTATGCAGTTTGGCAGAGTTATAAAATGATCTACTATGTAATTATTTACAATAAACAAAATATATAATAGTATTTTTTTTATCACGCTATATAATAATAATAATATATGAAACGGGTAAACGGATTTACTTGAAATTTGGTATAGAGGTACCTTGTACGTTGGAATATAACACATTGGCTTCTTTTAATTCCAAGGATCGCGGGTGAAACCGCGGGGTTCAGCTAGTGTCATTATTTATCTAGGTATCTACATGTCACAAACATCACATTTTGGCGTACTCGTCACAGAAGGTACCATTAGGCCGTCTGTGTATGAGAAATATTAGTCTTTTCTTGTCTATTCAAAAGAAAAATAAATAATCAGATTTTAAAAAGCTTGGCATTCCTTCCGTTTAGTTTCGTAGGTTTTAAAAAAAAATACAACGCTTAATTGGCTTTTTTTTATGAAGGACTGATGCTGTTGGCCTCAGACGGCCTCTACAGCGTCACCGGACTTTAGGCAAGCGCAAACGGCGCTCGGCCTAGGTTTAGGTTAAAGGCGACTAGCTCAAGGGCACCTCAGACGGTACGAACCTCGGCTTGGCCGTCGCCGGGAGTGGGGTCAGACTTGCCCTGGCGCTCCAGAAGGGGTATGCCCTGTAATTGGCTTAATTTTTTTAAATAATATAAATATATATTTATCATATTTTGTAGTGGTAGGACTCTACTGCAGAGTCCGCCTGGGGAAGTACCACACCTTTGATAGTTATTCAACCGTCAAGCAGTAGTGTGCAAGCATTACTGTGTTCCGGTTTGAAGGGAAATGTTACCAGAGAAATTACTGGGTATGAGGAGATTTAGCATCTGATATCTCAGGGCATAGATTAAGTATATGCTAGTATACACTTAATCTATGCTCAGGGTGACGAGCACAGTACAGTGCGGCGCAGGATTGTATTCGCAAGTTCACATTTCTGGCACTGCTACTGTTAGTGGCAGGCGTGACGCTTACCACCACGAAAGTCTTTTTCGTCTCTCTCTCTTTTCTAGTCACATGATCGTATTAAAAAAAACCGCGAAACTCAATTGAATGAATCGAGTTTAAAATACACAATCACCATTTTCACAGTAGAGTTAGGTACCAACTTCGTATCTTTGTTTGCATGAGCTTCTCATATATTCATAACAAAAGATGAATATGATAGAGTTATTATCGATTTTCAAACTCTCTTTTATCGTTTTTTTCGAATTCGTTCTCCTCTGTTCGATTGTTTTAAATGTAATTGACCCAAATAAACATTCCCAAATTAGTAACTAATTAAAACATAATTAGTAATCACAGTGATCTTCACCTCCGTGAGATTGGTAAGTATGTTGTTATAGCGTCACTTATAAAAATACAAGCGAAAAACCAACCACATACTTTTATAACAAAGTATTACGCATTGTTATTTTTAAACCCGACGATTGGTCCTTATCACCTGATCTTTTAACCTCTTCAAGTAGTCATACTATGAAAATACTTTTTTCCTGATAAATTATAGGTATACCTACTTGAATGCATCTAAAGATGCCGACAGCTACACGAACGAGAGAATAAACATAAGGAATAATACTCGACTTAATTGCATTCTGGGAGTCACACTTCAAAACGAGCCTATCAACTGGCGCCTACCCGGATTCTTGGATAGGTAGGCTCCGTAAGCATCAAACATTGAACGTGAGGCTGTAAAGTGGACAAGTTATTAACGGATACCTAACCCTTACTCGTGGAATGTTTTAAACGCGCATTTATACGCAAATATTATATAAGATTGTTTATATGCACCGCGGCCGACGCGCGTGGAATGAAAATGTGCACTCGATTGCAACTCAATGGTGTCGAAGTATTAGTATTGTCTCGCATTTCATCCTCCTAACACGTCCCGGTCTTTGATGATTGAACCGCTTTTGTTTAACTTGTCTTTAATTAATATAAAATGTTACTTCAATATCTATTCTGTTTGTACGCAGTTCATTAACATTTCTAGGCACCGTGTCTTTGGGGCCATAATTAAATATGAAATATGCATGTTTTTTTATTGACTGGCAAAAAAACTGACTCGGAACTTATAAACATTTTAGTTTCATGTTAGACATAGACATCCATGTCTAACACGAAACTAAAATGTGTATAGGACACTATATAGTGGCTAATGACGTCAAAGTACACGATTCCAAACGAATTATATACTAGCTCGCGTTTTGCTAGGAAGGGATACATGTCTCCTTCCCAAATACTTTGAACGCTTTTATAATTCAGAACTTTACCAGTAGGATTCAATTATTTTTTTGATTTAAACATCAGATTCAATTAAACTCTCTACTTATCTCTACTTATTTTTCATAATTAAAGCACACCCATATTCCCGATTGTTGTACGACTGTACGTAGTTCCCTTTCACGAACGGCTAATTGAGCCTGAATGATATGGATGGTGTGATGGTGTGTCGTAAATCGCGCTGGTTGCGTATGAGCACGCGGGCTCCGCAGGACACTTATGTCCAATTCAGTGTTTGGTTCATTGCCCCGGAGCCTGCGCTGCGCTGCACGCCGTAACAAACGATCCGCTCTGTGACATCACGTGTCCGTGCACTCAAATTGCATTAACACACGCATGCACTCACTTTAATACCTACGTAATTGTTACGATTTTAAACATGCATACAATTAGGTTGTTCAACAAACGAAAAATCCCGATTGGTTACATCATAGAACGACTGAGAACGGTTATTAGTGCAAACGTTTTACGTTGACCTAGAAAACAACAGCGCGAGAATCACTTTAATTACTCTTTCATCCCTAGTTTAACTTCGTTAATTGATCGCGTTTCCGCGCGACGTGTTTGAGAAAAGATGTTATCAATCTGATTACTGTTTTCAAAGCAAATATAGCGAGTACAATGGACATTGTGTTTGACCGCAAGCGTGTTCTCAGCAAATATTAGCGCACTTAATTAACGCTCGACCGCTTCACTTCCACGAAATTAATTGGGGTCAAAGAATTTGAGTGCATACATCTCAATTAAACTCGACGATACACGGGGAGTCATCGCTGATTCGGCTCGCAAGTGTTCAAATATAAACGAACACATTTTTGTATGTGAACACGGGTTATTCAGGAAACCGGCGCGAATCGAGCATCATGTCATAATACCTAAGCCTTCTGTCGGCGCGCGTACAATAGACATTAATTTTGAAAGGTGCGAGAGAGGAATGTCGTCGACGCGTACCTATAGCATCAGCTTGTATAGAGTTTTGGCACCTTTATGATCAAATCCTGACCTGTCATAAGCCACCCACGGGTCCTCGTTAAGCCGGTAGCCAACAAAGGCGCCGGGTCGCCCATAATGCTGTCGGATTATAGAGGATCGGGGCGGGAAGGCTCCGACGGCGAAGACGACGGGTCGTCGCCCGGAGATGCCCTCGCGTGCTACAATTGCACACAATACGCCCCCGCGCGACCCGCCGACTCACCAAAAAGTTAGAAAAGTATGGCACGGTGGTGGGACGCTGATACCATCTCGTCGCCACAGCGAAGCCGCCGCTCCGCGGGCACCCACACCTCGGCCGCCGCTCCCGGCCCGGAGTGCCGCTGGCGGAGGCCGCGTCTGTTCCGCTGGGGCACCCGCGCGCTTAATTAGAACACTCCGAACTGGTGAAATATAGCGCACCTTTGAGAATCCGATGCGCTCCAAGCCGAATACGGAGAAACGATAATGCGGTCCCAAATTTCGACATATTCGATTTATTTTATGGAAAGATTCAAACTCGAATATGGAAACGGTTTATTCGTATCGGCAATAAAAGTTCAATAATGGTCGGTGTCGGCACACGGGTGTGTCGGCAGTACGGAGCTCCTCCCACGTACGGGTGCCGGCTCTCGTTATGAACTTGAATTAAATGAATGACGCAGTTGTATGAATGGCGCGGGAATGAATGTGAGTCGGAAGTGCAGGCTGAGCTTCGGCACGCTAGCCTATTGCGCGCACGTGCATCCGCCGCCCGACCCCCAGCGCCTGCGCACTCACTCAGCCTACTCGCTATCCTAGCCGATCTAAGCAACACTTTCATAGAGATAAGGTTAAGTAATTTGACTCGCAGACATAGAGGCAGAAAATCAGATTTTAGTGTGCGTAAGTACGTGAGCTGTTTTGTGCCAAATAAGATACAAGTAATTTATAGTCCCACGACGAACAAAGATTTTTGGCCGGTAGTTAAGTATATAAGATTATTAAATTGTCCATAATTTGGCGCGCCACGGTACTTTTAATACAGCCGAAGCTTCACGAAGTCAGGGCATTGTATTTACCCGCTACTACCGGATTCACTATATGTCCGTCGAGTGCGTGACCTATTATCGTACTCGTAGTTAATAATTATAAAAAGAGAAAAAAAAAGCGACTATTTACTTGGATGACATCTTCATATTTTCCAGTTCTTTTGATTTGTTCCAGTAATTTTGATTTAAAAACCAAACTACTGAACCGATTTTGACAAAATTTATGGAACTTCGAAACTATCAACTACCAAACAAAAAAAGAATCATTCAAATCAATTCATAATTGGCGGAGTAATCGCGTAACATACAAAAAAAAACATAAATTCGAATTGAGAACCTCCTATTTTTTAAATATTTAATAATGTAATAATATTTTTTAATAATAATAGGGAGGTAATACCTCCCTCGGTGAAACTTGGTATGTCAGCGGTAGGACTCCCCAAGGGTATACAATTTCATCAAGTTCATGATAAGAGCTTTTGTGACCATAATTAACGTGGTACAAATTGCAATTACCGCTCGTGCTCAGCACACATATGCGATTGTCTCATAAACATCGGAGTTCACTGCGCAATTTATAATTATTCGCTCGAGAGGAATGAATAACGAGGCCCTAAGAGTTAAAACTTCGTTTGTTAAGATAGTGTTAGATTATTGCGAACTATTGAATAGTCGATAATTTCGCTATTTAAGTACACGTTTACCCTTTTTGAATATGTTCAGAAATGTCATTATTTTATCGTAATCGCTGTTTTAACACAGGTGTTCGAATGACATCGTTTGTTTATTGCTTTGACAAACTCATAAATTAGCTATTAATTAATTTTAATTGAGTATAATTATTCTCGTGGAATAGTAGCTCCTGAAGGCCCGTATTCTACAGTGAGTAGGTATATTAGAGCTGAGAATAGTTTACCAACGCGATTTTTGTGGAGTTTGTAGAAAATATTACTTTGCTATCGCCTACTATAGCTCACCATTTTCACAAGCTTTGGCAAATATGGAACTCGTGAGTGTTATTTCTTTGAGATTGATTGTGAGTGTTGCAGTGTCCTCTTAGTTAACGGTGGTAACGCTCTGCATCCCCAAGCTGCCTGCCAAGCGTGGGGATTATGGCAGCCCCTCCCTATTAAGGGGGAGGACTTCGTCCAACAGTGGACGTCTTCTGGTCGATGAGTGAGTGTTATTTATTACACATTTTGTATAGATGCTCGCGACACTGAAAGACTTAATTTTAACATTATACAAAAAAAAACTCGAAATTTGTTTTATTTAAGTGTGAGCAAATGTTTTTGCTTTTAGTATGTTTCTATATCAATAAATTCACTAAGAAAAAATTAAAGAAGTATCGATTTTATTTATCTAGCTTCGTATATTTCCGAGTTCATTTCGCTTTCATAGCAATAACTAAGACAAAGTGCTTTTACTACTATCGTTTATATTCTTAATACTTACTGAAGAAATTTAAAATGACAAAATATTTATCTGTACGGTACCTACATGTTTTATTTGCGAGCAATAAAACGTAAAATTTTATATTTAGTTTAGTGGGCAATGGCGCTCATAAAAGATGTGACAAAAAATTGCAGTTGCAGCGTCGTCATTACCTTGGCTCGGGAACTTTATTCGTGGAAATGGCTGGAACCTGTCGAACGTGACTATAATAATTTAAATTTCCTTGTTTCCAACTACTCACATCATAGTAACAAGGAGACCGCCAGTGGATCAATGCGAATAAAAACGCGACGACGGCGTCGCGAACATTCTCTCAGACGTTTATTATTAACCGCCTGATAATTTTCTTATATGGCGACACCTTAAGAGCCCTGTCCAATCCGTAAATCGCACATGAGAAAAAAGTTTCAAGCTATTATTTAAATTGTATACATAACGCCTATTATCAGAATGCGTTTGCAACAAAGTAGCGTCTCAAGGTTTGAAGATAGAGCAAAAAAGTGCTAATTTATTTTTGCTATTTACGTACTTACATTTTTATTTTTTAAAGCTGATGTCACATCAAGAGTAATCATTTGTTGTCACAACATCAAAGAGTCCGGCTGATTTGGGCAAACACGATAACTTTGCTTTGACGCTTGACGCTAATAATGTGTGCAAAGCTCCGGCAGTAAATATGGTCAACCGTAATGAAATAAAATAGCCGTGGACAAATATGGAGCCACTTATGAATCCAGGCTCCGTAAATATTTACTTGCTTCCATTTCGCGCCGACTGGTGTACTCACAATCACTCACATAGCTCCTTTTGGCGCCGAATGTCAATTTTCTAGAGATTACCCATCGTCTGATTCAACAAACATCGAGTGTAAACTCACGCATGCTATTCTAGCACTTAAACGCATGTGTTTAATGGTGGCAATGGAGTGATGATGCGGTGTTTATTCACAGAGCCGTAATGGATCGGCGCACTCTTCTCAATCGGTCGCGAAACGTGTTTGTATACACACGGTATGCTACGACTTTCATATCCTAAGCTCTTATGATGCCTGTAAGTGCTGTGTACAAACATAGCTAAGCCCACGCATGCTTCAGCACGATACTCTTATGATGTTACATTATTAGCTCAATCTTTGACTTACACTTAGTGCGTAATCTAATGTCGAGTTCCGTTTTTGGCTTAGCTCTTGTATGTTTTGCTTTCTTGAAGTATCATAATTTCAATTAAATCAGCGTGATCAGTTGAACGATGATTGCAGTCCTTTACAGATAGTTTCAAAGTGTAATTTTTTGAATTTGTGTTTAAGTACCTATACACCACAATTTTTTACTAATGTCTAAAAGTTTAAGGGGTCAATGAACAAAAAAACAGCTGTTCCATACAAAAAGTTCATTGACCTTGTACAAAATGTATGGAACAGCAGTTTTTTTTTCGCGATTTCAGTGCTGACCCCATAGGAACAGTTCTTCATAATGATGAGTACCCCTTTAAGTTTTAGACATTCATAAAAAATTGTGGTGTATAGTTTCGTTTAAATATTACTATATTATACTATTATATTATACTATTTTACTAAAATGTAGTAAAATAATATAACGGAAAATAAATAGTGCTGTTTTGTAATGCTTTTTTTATATTGTCGCGTGCGTGCTCTCCCAAAGAAAGGATTTCAACGCGCAAGTATTCGCACTACCCCAAAATAGAGGTATTTCTTTATTGCATTAAAATATATTACTTATGTAATAAAATCAGAACTGTTTATTTTTATCAACAACCTAACCCCTCAAAAGTACAAAGTTTTTATAAATACAGCTACAGCTAAATCTAAGTAGATTACTTTTATTAAATTTGTAGCAAGCTAACGACGCTGATGTCATTGTAGTTATAAAAACAACACTTATAAGCAATAGTAATATATTATGAGCACAAGATATCATTACACGCATCGATTGCAATGTGGGGCAACATCGGTCGTCTGGCTGTCTAGGTATTATATTTTTTTTCTATTGACTAGATCTCGTATGGCAGTTGTCGTTAGCTATACGATGGCTTCTAGCGAAAAAAGTGCTTACGATCTTGCTCATTAGAGCCTCTACAGAGTATACTATAATACATCAGAATTGTAGCACATCGTTGCCAAGCACTAATTTTGGTAACTGTGTAATGTGTACAATGTGTACTGTGTAAATGTGTCTGAACAAAATGTATGAATATGCAACTGCTATTTTGTTAATGCTATATGATGCGTTACACTATATCGTAGTCTGAAGAGGTATATACGAAGTCTACTTGCGGTGGATGATGTCTTCAAGCCGTTGGCCGCCTTCGCTTATGGTGTGTAGATAAAGTCATCCAAGCATGCAGTAAACTGAGCGACCAGTAGCGTCTGTATTGGAAGATTTATTGCATTTTCTTTCTTTTCTGTACTGTATCAAATTTATAATTACGTTATTGTAATTATGAATAAATAAGTTAATAAATTAAATGGCTCTAAAAATGAGCCTGCTGGAACCAAGAGCGTTTGGGGGGGGGGGGGGGGGGTCAAGTTGATATAAAATATGGAGGATGGTGAAAGTCTGCAGTGACGAAATAACTAATAGAGTAATAGCGCGAAATACTAAACTTGGAATGGAATTAGTGAATTCACTCAATATACGAAGTGCGGTGAAAAAGTTGCACCAGTAACAGCCTCCTTCCTAGTCTCCCATGCTTTGCTGTAGTGCGTTAGAGCTATGCGTATGTGCTTGGTACTTAATGTTAGTGCGACAAACTCCTGACATTGTCGCGTTATGCATAACTAGCTATACGCTCAGCGATTTTACCCGCCATGAAATATTGTAATGGAAACTGGTGATAACAACAAAATCAAGATTGGCTCAGGCGTTCGACGGTGGGAAGGTAACATACAGACAGACAGAGAGACAGACGGATAGAGATAATGAAAAAGAGACAGACATAGAACATATTAGACATATTATAGAGATACAGA
Organism: Erannis defoliaria; assembly: GCA_905404285.2. NCBI lineage: Eukaryota > Metazoa > Arthropoda > Insecta > Lepidoptera > Geometridae > Erannis > Erannis defoliaria. The sequence goes on along the minus strand of FR990080.1, from coordinate 10,594,566 downwards.
GAGACAGACAGATAAAGAGATAGAAAGAGGGAGAGAGATACAGAAAGACAATGAAAGACACAGTTTTAGGTACTTACGAATTTATAACATTAGTATAATTTATATGATTCCAGTGGCTGGATTCGTTGCTCGATTGGTTGCCCCAGTTAGCAAAGCTCACTGGTTTTATAACGTGCGTGTGCCAATTTCCATCGAGACTGGATTGAAAAAGAAATATTTTTTGCGTCCTGTTTAAAGTCACGTTCGGCCAATATATTTAAAATTATGAAGACATAATTTGTTCTGCGCTTTGAAAAAGAATTTTCTGGAAAATCTAATACTCACAGCTAACATCTTATGTTATGCACCCCTTTCAGTACAACGATGTATGAAGAAAGAGAATATGAAAGCATTGCTTTGCCAAATTACTTTTATTTTGAGGTATCAATACCACAGAATCATAGCAATGTCATAACAGTTGATTTTGCAATTAGTCAGAAGGAAGAAATGGGTTGCTACTTGCTATTTAACAATCTTACCATTAGTCCTTTTTTTGACCATTACTTCCTGAACAAACCTTATCACCGTGGCGTGGTGGCGTAATTTTCACACACATACTTGTAGCACTAGGCCAAAATGTCATGATTGGCTTAGGCTTAGGAAATCATTATTCGGTGCGATATACTTAAGTCACCTGGGTTAATTCAATAATTAGTATATAATTCACCTATGCACTAGGCGAATTAAGTATATTGATTAGTAGATTTGAATACTCTATGGTATTTGTAAATGGCCTAGTGGTCATTGTAACAACTAGGCCAAAATGACCTATGCCATAATGTAATTTGAGTATTCATTTTAAACTACACATTTTATTGGTTATAGAGGTTCTCTAGCGTGTTGAAAACGACACAAAATCTAACAGTCATTAAATACAGCTTCGTATCTGGCGTGTGTTTCCTGCTATAAACCATTGTTTCCATAATTTCCGCTCGAAGAACCAGAATAAACAATGTCGACATGCTTTATGGGTTACGGTAAAGACAAGAGTTTGGAAGCCTGAAGGAAGTAGAGTGTAGACATGTTTAGGATGTTCAGGTTTACTTGTTATGGAGGAGAAAAAACATTTATTTTATTTATAAATGTCATAGTTATTATGTTTGGATATTTAGATGTGTGGATGTTTGTTATACAATCACGCTAAAACGGCTGAACCGATTTGGATAAAATTTAATTTAAAGGTGACATAACAGCTTATACCATGGAATAACATATATGCTAATTTTCTCTAGTAATCGCGCGTGAAACCGCGGGGTACCTACTGCTAGCTGTAACTTACAGCGCTTTAAAAAATAAATGTTGACTTTTTAAGCCAACATTAATTAAATTTTAATTTATTTTAAATTTTTAGGGAAACTAATAGCCTACATAAATGAATATTACCACTTGGTTCTATGACTGGGCTAATTATTAGTTTCCGCCAATAGACAATTTATATTGCCTAACACCGAGAAGAACTATGTCAAAAAAATCAACGATGACTTGAAATGACAAAGCAAAGAAAGACAACGTGCTATATCAATCCCTCTTAGTGAAAGCAAGGCAGGAAGATGATGAACTACTCACTCAGGTCACCGTCGACCGTCCCGACGAGGACTTTACCTTTGAAATTATAGGTTCTTTGTTGTTTGATATAGCAGTTGCTCATTTAAAGTTACTTATTCGTCATGGTAACGGCAGAGCGAGGGGTTCTAATGCTAAAAATCTCGAGCCTACCGAAAGCCACCAAACCTTACTGATTTTGGGAATTTACAACAAATTGGAAGAAAAAGACTTTAGATTGAATAGGACAGTTTGACATAAATATAAGTATGTTTTTTACTCCTACTTTTCAAGTCATGTTTTTATGTTTTATGAAACGCAATTTTATAGACAGTACATTTAATTTTAGCAGAGTAAGAAAAGTGAAGAACGTATGTACATCAAACACGGTTAAAATGTTACTTCCCTAACTTCCATCAAATAACTTCTTAGTAAAACCTTGAATTAAGTTCCTGGTGAGATAAAAGGTGAGAGACTCAGAGTCTCTGTATCAAAATTGCAGAGTGATCATTCTAAATAGGGGCACTAGTTCCGGTTATACAGTTGCGGCCCGTAGATGGCATGGCTGGCCGCGGCGGCGCCCGTTTCTCCGGGCGCCCTGCGTACGCGCACCACGCCACGCATTCGCAACTTATCTACTGAATACGGTAAACAACTGCGCAGAATATACAAATACATTTACCCTCTTATAAACTAGTTAATAATACTTCAAAGTGCTTTATCACCTTTTTGCTTACGTGTAATGCCACGCACAAAAATGAGAGTAAGTTAAACTTTTAACAATAAGACCTTTGGTTTTCGTATTATTTTTGTGTCATACCCAATTGTCTTGCAATTTGCAGATAGTCCTTCTATTATAGTTTCATTGCGCCATCAGCTGCAACAAAGGCCTATTTCCTTATACTTTTGCTCGAATGGTTCGTAGTGTTTCACAAATACTTTGACGGAATGGAAATAACGATTCCATCGGTGAATACAGTTACAGATTTACGAGTAGGTTTCTAGCATTACTTGATGATTCTTTAATAAATAGTTAAGAGTGAATACAGATGATCTAACGTGCTGTTAATTACTGTCAATACGCTTAGCTGTATCAACATTAGGAGAGACCGAATTTCCGAATAAGTAAGTCAATTTCGAAATAATCGCACGTTTGACTCATTGCATTGCAGGAAAAACATAGTTACTGAGTTATTTTGGCGGTACAACTTTAGAACTAAAACGGTGATAAAATCTGTCTGGTGATAAGTAAACCATCGCTATGGCTACTTACAATATTATACTAAGTAGTATTGTCAATCCGTAGCTAACTCTGAAAAATCCATCATAGCTGTCTGGTTCCATAATATGCTGTTTAACGGTGGAACTGACAATAATCTTCTAAAAATGATCTAATAAAAATATAGAATGCTATACCAACAGGCGTAAAAACAATAAAATGATGATGAAAAGCTCTCGTGAAGCTCAAGGCGGACGGCTTTAAGCTCCCAGACCGCACGTTGTCAAAATATTGTCAAAGTGAATTCCGAGCGTCCAATATATTATAATGATTTTCCACTTGGCAATAATCCTAGCGATTTATTTCGATCTCGCTAGATATTAACCGCATACCGCGTATATCTAGACGAGGCGTCATTCGCGACTAGGTTGTTGAACCTCCTTTATTAAGGCTGGGCGATCTGCGAAGCTTAGCACTTTCGGTTTTGGGTAATTATCGGGCCGGACGGCGGCGAAGTGTCTCATTGTCACTGGTTATATTTAGTGATGATGGCGCGTCACGCGACGGCCGCGGATGCGTCTGTCGACGCGCCGGCGTCGGCGGCTGCACCTCTCCTTGCAGCAACGCCGTGTCTCCGCGCCGCTCCGATAGGCATACCTCGCTCATTTGGCAAGGTCTCGTATTTACCGAGTGCGAGACGCGTATCCGGTGTACCTCGCCCTCGTCACCGCGCGCCGCACTTACGACGTGATTGATTGACGTCAATCTTACTCAAACACTAAATAAGTTATTTTCAGTTCCCATCATTACACGTTGACGATATTTTATAGATTTTATTTCTAACAAAACGCGTGACTTATACTTTACGTATAAGATGTTATTCCAAAGTCAATAATTTGTAATATCGTAAACAATTTTGCTTGGCGTGTTACTATGTAATAATGTAGATAATGTCAAAGATAAATTATATCCATGGCGGGTCATCGACCGACGGTTATTGTGCGGCTCTGGAAGGACGTTGCGCCGCCCAGAGATTCGCCGCCTATGATATTCCGCCCAACTAGCTGCGTAATAACTAGTTTTGATGTGTTTCTGTCGTCATTTTTATTACACTACATTATTTATTACCTACGCGCTTTAATTTAACTTCACAATTCATCTCTGTAGGTACAGATGTTATGATGCTTTCATCAATATATTAAAGCTGGCGAAAGTTTTGAGAATCGCTATGAGACACATTTTATAAAACTTAGTCATGTCGTTATTTAAAAATATACCTAGATATTTTATATATTTAAAATAGTCGTGCCATAGTAATAAAAATAATAACGACCTTGCTTAATCTTGCTTCAAAGAAATAATATTGATGTGAACAGCCAATGTTTAAATGAAGTAGCATTCATGTTAGCATTTCAGTAAATGAGATAACATTTAGTAGAAGTGATATTGTTTGACATGTTGTTACTCACAAAATCTGGGTTAAGCCGACCATAAACCGTTATCATAACATAAAGCTTGCCGTGATTGAGTGCATAATAATATTATATTACTTCACAGCGCGGCTTTTAGGTTTTTTACACAAAGTTACGGTTACGGCACTCTTTGAGACGCAGTTTCCGAAGGTAAACACAGGCTATGAATATCCCGAGCTTTTAAAATAATAATATTGATTGTTTGACGTTAAACTCTACCAATGTCGTGTGGGTGTCAGAACGGTGTTTAATAAATAGGGGAGCATTAGTCACAACATCTCATCCGAGCAACTCTGTTAGTTTAGACTAAAAGACATCGAGAGCGGACTAAATATCTAGGACTAATACTTGATTCTATCAATGTAGCGTTCTGTAGCCAGGACACTTTGAACAGTGATATATTATGGAAAGGTCGATATTATTGGTGGGAGGGAGTGTATCATTGAGTGAGTGGACGGCACCGGCGGCTCCAAGTTTTGTGTGGGAACATCGCGCCTGAACGGAGGGCGCAGCGCCGGCGGCGGTGGCCCGGCCATATTTTTATTTGTCGATTTATCTGTGATCGGCGCCTGCTCCATTAGTCATGTGACACTATCGACACGAGATCGCCTCTCTCGGCCCTCTTTAATTCCAGTCGACGCCCGCGAGACTGGACTCGCAGCCATATGCAAATTTACACGTTTACCGCCACCTGATGAATGATGTAGTGAGACCGCAATCGCATTTGTATTCACATTTTGGGAAAATAAAGCAGGTGCTACGATTATGTTTTTTTTTTCACAACTCGTAATAGCGGTGAACAAAAAGTGGCATATCGGTGCGTGTAGATTTTCCGATACAAATGAAGCTCGTTTACTCGGTTAACGCGGCTTGATAAATATTTCTGAGAGTTAATACAATGGACGAATAATGAAATGGAATGCGTTTGTCGATCCGGTTGGCTCGTCGCGCTTAGCTTGAATGAAGATGTTACAACATTTCTAAGAGCGTTGTTTAATTGTTTTGACGTTTAATTGTGTTTCTTCAAACAAGTTAGCATTTCAAGATGAAGCAATGTAGTGCATGGCATATAGTAGGCGTCGGCGGGTGAGCGAGGGTCATTGAGCTCTCTGAGTCACCGCATGCGACATACGTAGTATCTATCACATTAATACTTTCTTATAAGGTTCTCGCGTTTAAATAATGCATGTTATGCAACTGGTTGCAGTTTGTGTTCTCTCGCCCGAGTGCTAAAATTGTATACTTACCTACGCACTCGCGGACTGTGTCGTGTTACGCGACCACTTTGATGCTTCAAAGACATTTTATCTTATTTGATTTGTTTGAGGACGGATGGTAATTGCGAAAGAGACGATGATTGTATGGATAATTTTATTTTCAAAACAATTGCTCAAAAAATGCATTTATGTAACCTGTATACATCGTACAAAAGTTAAAAATCACGCACCATACAACGGAGCATGCGGTAAAATAGGTACTGTCAGCTAAGTACCTATTTTACCGCACGCTACGTTGTATAGCACCGTGAGGTGTGCGTATCCTTTACGGATATTTTGTAATTTCCATAAAAAATTGTAAGAATTCCGCCAAGGAGTTTTACATTATGAGAATAAATAAGCTGAATGATCGAACCTCCTTGGCAGCGATTTTGCTCAATAGAGAGCTAGATCCTCCAAGGCTCAATACGTTTGTCTTACTTGAATACTAAAGAGAAAATGGGGCGAAAGATGTAGTTCTAATTTTTACCACGCTCACGTGGCATCATTTGCAAATTCGGGCCATTTTCATATTATAAACGTTAAAGATTGCTGGCGCCTTCCAGATAAATTTGGAAAGAGGTAAATCCTCCAAGACACTTTCCGACTGTTTTTTCTTCTTCTTTCCTCGTAGGAAAATTATGGCATCACACTTTGTACATTTGTCAGTGTCATTAGTTGGACTTTCTGACTGATATTTATAAATAATAAAGTTTGTTTAATTACCTATTGTACTGTTTTTTCGCAAAAGTGTTGAAAAATATTGTATGACACACGCGCGGAAATTGGTATTTACAAACTCGTGACATCGACTTCGGCTCGGGTTAACATTCGTCTACTCGTTTGTAAAAAACTAACTTACCGCCGCACTAGTACAAAAAAATTTTTTTTTACATTTTATAACTTTCAATACTTATACCTTATATATATTTTACAACACATTTGCTCAAAAAGTGCATTTACGAAGCCTGTATACATCGTTCGAAAGTTAAACATTACGCACCATACAACGGATCGTGCGGAAAAGCCTTTACCGCACACTCCCTTGTATAGCGCCGTGCGTAAACGGTACGGTATTTTTTTAATTTCCTAATAATAATAATTTAAAATCTCCACCAAAGAGTTTCACATTACGAGAATAAATAAGCTGAATGATCGAACCCCCTTGGAAGCGATTTTGCTCAATACGTTCGTCTTACTTTAATATCAAAACAGAAAATGTTACGAAATAAATTCTCACCACTACTTTTTTTTTTCTAATTTTCACCACGCGCCCTTAGCGCCATTTGTTAATTCGCGCCATTTCATCTTACCTCCTAGGAGGGTTATGGCGTCGCACTTTGTGCATTTTCCAAAGTCAAGTATATATTTGTATCTAGTTTTCGTTAATTTTCAAGTCGAATGAGTCTAAGTCACAAAGTCACAGTCATGTCCAGTCATGCCCTAGTAAAGTCGTGGCAACTTTAATACAAGCTTCTTTGGAGTTCTGGAAAAAATAAAAAATAAAGAAGTTTTTTTTCTTCTTTTGGATAGGGTAGGAGGATTAGGGCATCGCACTTTGTGCATTTGCCATAGTTTAGTTGCGTCTTTCCGACCGATATTTATAAACAAAATAATAAATTCTGTTTCATTATCTGTGGTAGGTACTTCTGTTATCTGTTTTCTCGCAAATGTGTTGTAAAACGTTGTATGGCACTCGTGCGGTATTGGTTCATACAAATTCGTGACTATGGTAAGCCCTCGACTTCGTCTTGAGCTTACATTCGTTTGTAAAAACCAACTTACCGCACTAGTATCATAAATAACTATTTTAGGCATAATCCTTTATTAACTACAACAAACTATAAAGACTACTTAGCCTACAACAAAAAAATAAAAACAATACCTAATTGATGTTTAATTTTAACAGATTTGTCTATTTATAATTTAAATATCGTATTTTTTTATTTAATGAAATCTTACTATTTTAAATTGTATTATTAACCTAATTTAATTAATGTAAGTGGTATTTTCACCGTTTTAATTAATAATACCTGTGACCTAGGTATGTCGTAAAACTGCATCCAGCACCACCGGAGGACGGGAAGCAGCGTCCTCTTAGTTAACGGTGGTGAACATTCTGCGATCCCCAAGCCGCCTGCCAAGCGTGGGGATTATGGCAACCCCTCCCTATTAAAGGAGAGGCTTTCGTCCGGTAGTGGACGTTTTCTGGCTGATAATGAATTAATAATAATAAATACATGAATGTTTTTGTAGGAATTTATTTGCATTAAGTAATTACATGCTTTATACTTTTCATTGAATACAATAAGTATTTAAATTGTTGAAGCGGTATAAAGCGTTTTCTGAAACAGCATGGTCTTGGAACTTGAATATAATATCATATTGATACATGATCGCCGATAAAACGGAGTTGAAGCATGCAGCTCTCACGCCTCACTCATATCAATTCCATCTCAAATAAGCGTCTCTGGCGCATACCAAAGGCCTTAGGATTTACGCGCCGACAAACGAACTTAATCGTATGCAAATGCTATTGTGTGAATTTGGGTTCTGTCTGTGTTACTTGATTGCTCCATTGTTTCTCGTTTTATACTGCACAAGTTGTCCTGAAATAAACTTCGGAGAAACACTCGTAGCACACGCTATCGAGCATTTTAATCTACTCAACATTTTTTTATAAGATACCGAGTGTTAATCCACAGTTGTCGGGAAAGCGCCACATCAAGAAGACCAATCTGTTTTGCAAAATCTGAAATGACATGATAAAAGTAATGTCTGTTCCGACACAACCGGCATTTAAGACATTATCATGTTATCGATGACCGTCGTTATAGCGGGTGCAATTAACTTGACCATAAGCGATGGACCCACCGCGCAGCGCGGCCGCGCGGCGATGCGACGGTCACCTGCTTGTCTTTATGAAATTATCACTAAATTGAGAGATAAAGGCAGTCCACTCTGACGAGATAATAGCGCCCTGCAGCATGCTACTCGCTTCTCTATTTTATGCGATGTCTCTACCACGGACACCGACTGAGGAACGCTGCAAATATTACACAACTTGACATGTCAATTGCTCCCACTTAACTCTTCAGACAAATGATGGATCTTAATACTGCCAGTGTAGTAACACACATAAATCGTACGTCTTATCCTAATGGTAAGTTAGACAGTTCTTTTTTGAAGACAGATTTGGAAGGGTCAATCATTAATTAAGTTTTATGGATTCATATCGAAAAGATTTGGAAGAAATCACAGTGGCTTAAATTTTGATCAATTCTGAAAAAAACCTATCATTAAATACAGCTCACGTTGGAATATTTAGCTACTTAGAGGACTGTTTTTTATTTATAATACTAGATGACCCAGTGAACATCGTACCACCTAAAATTATTATTTTTTAGTTTTATTGGCTGTTGCTGTTCCTTTGGGGTTTGTTCTTTTTTCCTAAACCTCCCAAGTATAGAGGCAAACAAAAAAAATAAGAAATCTGCTAAGCCATTTTCGAGTTTTTGCGAGACTGACTCACGGCAATCCTAAAGATATATAATATTATAGAACGTGTAACAAAAAGGTTCAAGAATACTGAAGGGTATGTATGTACTCATCATTATGAAAATTGTTTACTATGAGGCCAACCCTGAAATCGCGAAAAAAATCTGCTGTTTCATACAAAAAGTTCATTGACCTTCGACAAAATGAATGGACAAGCTGATTTTTTTTCGCGATTTCAGTGTTGGCCCCATAGTAAAATTTGTTCATAATGATGAGTACATACATACCCTTCAGTATTGTTGAACCCTTTTGTTACACATTGTATATTTTTTAGATAGTATTGTTAGATTTTTAGCAAGCTGAAATTTTACTACATAACTATCTCTATAATAGCAATACTTGTAAACCGAAATGATTATGATTTGGTGCTACGCGTTTGATTAAAAATAAATTATTGCTCGTCGTTAAGATGTAGCAATAAGGTTCCACAAGCAAAACTTTTCGCAGATGGCGCCAGCGGCGGCCCGGATGTGGCAAAATCAAGTTTTCTTGCTTATAATAAGTCGCTTATATATCTATCTGCTCTTGATGAGGGCGTTTTCGATAATCAAGTCCAACGAAAATACTGGGTACTGTGCCTTGTTTTCAGAATCTATGCAGCTGTAAGTTGACGGCCTGAAAATAGTTTTGTAGGTTAGATAGTTGTTTGAATTTTATGTTGGATAGATCTTTAATTAGCAAGGCAAAGGATTGCTGTACAAACCAGTATATATGCAGATTCTCCCTGGTAATCCGACTAAAACCATTAAATTGTAGAAAATAACAACAAATTGTATGAGAATTTGTAATATCACGCCTTTCTTAGATTCCCTTGATTTAGTCTTAAATACTCTCAAATGTCATCCCTTACTCGTCCTCGCTGGCGACATTAATATAAACTTATGTGACGCCACAGACAAACAGGTATCTACCTATTTATGTCTGATGGCATCACATGGCTTACTCCCCGCAATCACCAGCCCAACCCGAATCCGTACCTGCATAGACCATATATTTATTAAAATGAATACAAAGGCCTTCGGTTTGATCTGTAAATCCTCAGTTACTGACCACTCCATTGTTGTAGCCGGTATCACGCGACAGCCCCAAAATAAACACTTAAGATTTCAATCAAAATTTAACCTGGATCATGCGGTTTTGGAGATAAACCATACTGATTGGTCACCGGTCACCTCTTGTCTTTGTGTTAATTTAGCTGTCAGGGCCTTTCATGATATTATTGGTCCTATTATGACCAAATATACTAAACAAGTAAAATTGAGTAGAAAGGTGGCGCCTCTGAAGCCATGGATCTCCCCAGGTCTAATCAGGTGTATACGTCATCGAGTCAAACTCCACCGCAATTCCAAATTAAACCCAAATGATGCCTTATGTAAAAAAATCTATGTCAGATACAGAAACTTCTGTAACAAGCTACTGCATAATATTAAAAATCAACATAACAGTCAACTCCTAGCACAGAACAAAGACGATCCTAAGCGTCTATGGAAAACGATTAAAAATATATGCTACACCTCTAAACAGTCTGATGCATCATCTGAGTTGCTTCGCTTTAAAGGAAATGAAAACCCTCTTAATCATTGCAATCAGCATTTTACTTCGGTAGGGAAGAACCTCGCTGATGCTATTCTTACAAAGATAAACGAAACTGAAGAATCTCTGATCAGTTCCCACAGATTGACCTCTCTCTGCAATGACTCGCTCTTCTTCTTTCCCACCGATCCTTATGAAATATCAAATGCAATCGCCAGCCTAAAAAGTGACAGTGCCCCTGGGCCAGACTCTATAACAGTCAAATTAATAAAAAAATCTTTAAGCTCTATTCTTATACCGTTAACTTTCATCTTTAATCTAAGTTTAGAATCCGGAACTTTCCCAGAATATTGGAAGGTGGCAGCAGTGTCCCCTATCCATAAAAGTGGCCTCAAAAATGTTCCAGACAATTATAGGCCCATTGCTTTACTTAGTGTAGTTTCTAAATTGCTAGAGAAGCTGGTAAACAATAGACTGATCAAGCACTTGGATAAACATAATCTTATCTCTGAAAAACAGTTTGGTTTCCGACGAGGCAGATCAACCGAAGACGCTGCCTCACGCCTTACAAACCTTCTGTCCTCTCACGTTGACCAGGGAGACAAATGCATTGGCGTATTCCTTGACTTGGCTAAAGCCTTCGACTCGATCTCGGTTGGTCTGCTTCTGAAGAAGATCAAACCGAATGCAATATGTTAAAGTTGCTAACTACTCCAGCGATCATCTGTCTATCAATTTTGGGGTTCCACAGGGCAGTATACTCGGTCCCACCTTGTTTATTCTCTACATAAACGAAATATTAAATTGTAAACTGCCTAACGCAGAAATTGTCACATACGCGGATGATACAGCAATCGTATTTCATGGGGATACGTGGAACCGAGTATATAGCTTAGCAGAAGATGGATTGTCTATTGTGGCCAGACTCCTGGATAGAAATCTGCTTACCTTGAATCCCATCAAAACTAAATTTATTGCCTTCACGAAGACTTGTGTTTCTCTTCCATCTCAACACCTGGAACTAAAAATCCACTACTGCTCGTACAGTAAGTCTTCGTCTCCCTCCTGCTCGTGTACATCCATAAGCCGTGTCAACAATATGAGATATCTCGGCGTAATCATTGACGGGAACCTATCTTACAAGCAGCATATAATAAACGTCGCATCACGCACGCGCAAACTGATATTTGTCATGAAGAACCTCCGGGACTGCACCTCTATTCCTTTACTGAAACAAATTTACTTTGCGTTATGTCAATCAATAATACAGTACTGCATCACAGTGTGGGGCAGCGCAGGACAAACTATATTTATGACAGTAGAGAGAGCACAAATAGCTTTAATTAAAGTGATGCTACGCAAACCTTTTCGCTTCCCCACTGACTCACTTTACGCTGAGTTCAAAGTCTTGCGTGTTAGGCAGCTCTTTCTCTTCAATGCTGCCCTTAAAACTCATATTAGCGTAAAAACTCACTCTGACTACGATGCTGTCAAAAATAAACGTGCTTATAGAATTCCTGTCCCTCGAGCCAGTTCACTGATGGCTAAACGTAGTCCTGCATATTCACTTCCGTGCGTGTACAACATCATATATAAGAGAGTCTGTCAGAAGCCAGATGTCACTAAAACTGCCTTTAAGAGATCCATCAGAGAATGGCTCTTAATGTTGTCCTATGATGAGACCGAAGGTCTTATCCATGGCTTATATAGTGAGAGGTAGTTTCGAAACATAAATATCCGTCTTTTTATGAGTGTATCAAAGCGATGAAATGAGTATGTTTATGATTATTTGTATTGTTTTCTTAAGTTAGTATTTTAAGTGCATGGTATTTTACTTATACTTTCCGTCATTTAAATATGATGCCTTATATAATAGTTAGTTTAGACACATTAGAAAAACACTTGTATCTGTATTCTCGGCACTTGGACTCCAAGATACAAGCTCTGTGCTTAGTTTGGGGCCCGTCGATTTACCGATTTTTTTTTATACTTAGAGTTGACTGAATACGCTGTTTTTGTTACTGGATAAGTCTGTGTACTTACTCTCTGTATAATTACTGTAATTTTTCTTCTGTTAAATAAATATCTTTATCTTTATCTTATCTTAATGACAGTTGACTATGGCCGCATCGACAATGCGTCACCTAGCGGAAAAAACTCAGTGTGGATCCCCATTATGCCAAGTTTGCTGTAAAGTCAATAGGCGTAGCAACAGCGGCGAAACGTGAGGGTCTCCGTAAAAGGTGCTGTCACTGGGCCTTTCATAACACTTAATAAGATTCAGGGCGAGTGTAAAATTTCGTGATGGATCCGCGAGAGCAGTCACGAGGTGCCCCGGGCGGCGATACGGTGCCCGTAATGTCTTTATGACTTGGGATATTCTCTACATATCCCACCAATATTATAACAAGTAACTTTAAATAAAAAAACAACCGACTTCAAATTAATATGGGACTACCTCGGGAGTATACACTTTCAAGTAAAAAAATAATTTTCAAAATCGGTCCACAAATGATGGAGATGATGGATACCGTCGAACATAGAACCTCCTCCTTTTTTGAAGTCGGTTAAATACGAAAGTTTGTCGATGTGTGCCTGTATGTTTGTCATTCTTTTACGCTGAAACGGCTGAACGGATTTGCTTGAGAAAGAAAGAAAGAAAAAAAAAAGATTTATTTTATAACATCAGATAAGTAATATAACTTGAATGTAATTACAGTCCTGGGATGATGTCACAAAAGTGGCTTAAACTCAGCATAGTGCTGTTTATCAAACAGCGCTGATCTTCCGTTGAGGCCGATTCAAGTGAGGTATAGAGGTAGCCTGTACCTTGGAGTCCATCAGTTATTTTATATCCCAAGAATCACGGGTTAAGCCGCGGGGTGCAGCTAGTTCATCATAATAATAGTCATCATTCCTCATCATCATTTTAATTTGAAATCGCCCACTCTGAGCATAGGATTCTCTTCTGGTACGCCGCTCATCCCGGTCCTGTATTTCAGTCCAAAGAAAACAAAACGCATGGAGACTGAAAGCGGTGTACAGCCGTCTTTGTTTTATTTTCAATGGTGGCCGCTAATTGCATGGCGGGTTGATTTTTAACGAGCATTCATTCGGCTGAACGGCACGCGCACCGGCCGCTGCGATTACGCAGCGTCGACTCCGCGGACTGCTTTCATGTCACGTTGTAAATATGATAATGTCTCTTTAACAAGCCACAGCGGGTTCGTTTGTGTTTTACGAGTGCTCATTTCGGCACAAGACTAGTAGGTAGTTAGGTACACATTACGATGTAAGTACCACTAGCAAAAACTATATAAAAAACATAACACGTTTTATATAAACAATAATACAAAATAAAAAAAATGCTTTAATTTTTCCTTATACAATTTAAAACAGAATTTGATATTTTTATTAGGGTTAGTAAGTAGATATATATAAAAATTGTGTGTTAGTTAGTATGTTATTTATATGTTAAATAATGTAAGTAATGTTTCTTTATAAGAATCGCCTACAGCGGTAAAAGCCTCCTCCAGCTGCTTCCATTCCTGTAAGTTCTGGCAGTTCTGGTCCAAAGATTTCCTGCGATTTGTATAATGTCTTAATGCCATCTATAGAGTAGTCATACAACACTTATACATAATAATTATACGTAATGTAAAATGGCAGAGCGGACGTAAACGGAAATATTTTTTTTCATTTCATATCATTAGATAAGAAGTGGAAAAAAAAAATTATGAAAAAAAATTTGAAAAAAAAATGTGAAAATGTGTAATGTGTGTGTGTGTGTGTAATGTGTGTGTGTGTGTGTGTGTGTGTGTGTGATGTGTGTGTGTGTTGTTAATGTGAAATATTAATTTCTATTTCTACTTGATTTTCTATAGTTTTTGTGTTAGGGAATATACACAGAACTATGATGCATTATCTTATCTTGATTTGGTACGAAAACTTTGTTAGAAAATGTTAAGACAAAATGTATAAATAACTCTAGTTTATACTTTACGTACCTCGTACGTAAAAACGCTAAAAGTAACCCAAGGTTGAAAAAAATTCAAACTATAAAAACCACCTTCCCACTAGTAAAAAGGAAAAGTATACATTTTAAGGATGACAAAGTAGGTCAAGAGCGATTCGAGCGTCTGTTTTTTGCAATCAGATATTTTACTATAGCACTTGTGTTGTCTATTTTACGAGTGAGTGATAATATAGATTAACAAAGAGTAATAAAACTAATAATTATGTAGTGGTAGGACTCTACTGCAGAGTCCACCTGGGGAAGAACTACACCTTTGCCAGTTATTCAACCGCCAAGCAGTAGTGTGCCGGTTTGAAGGGCAATGTTACCAGATAAATTACTGGGTATAAAGAGATTTAACATATCAGGGTGACCAGCGCAGTGACGTGCGGCGCAGGATTGTGTTCGCAAGTTCACAATTCTAGCACTGCTACTGTTATGGGCAGGCGTGACACTTACCGCCAGACCAGGTGAACGTTCCGCTAGGCTCGTCACTTGAACCATAGATTAATTATACTAACTTAATCTGCTTGAACGTATTAAAAAACACGTGAATGCTTTTTTATTGCATCAGTCACTTATGAGCCAAATAGATTCCTATAACTTTTCAATACTAAAGATTTGAAACGCTTTTCTGATATTTACTAAAGAAAAAACAAGAAGTAAAAGTAAACGAAATCAGGAAAACTTTTACTTGCGTATTTTTTACAACTGTAGGTATACATTGTTGTAAAATTTGTGTGATTTTTAACGACTTAATGTATGTTGGGTCATAAATTTATTGGTACATTTTACGTGAATGCCCAGACATTTTACGAGGTATTTGATGTTAGAACAGAATGCTAAGAAAACAGCCGAGAGTTCGGACGAAGTATATCGGTCACATGGCACGGAATAACAAATGCAGCAGGTATTATTTATCAATTTTATTCTATGCTCTGTGTGCTAAAGAATGTTCTAGAAAGCAAACATAATGTCTACCTTATTTTAAACTTCAGAAATATACAATACTAGTGGTCCCCCGCGACTTCGTCCGCGAGCGGAAGTAATACGGACCGCTCCCAAAATTCTCCACTTTAAATCATTCCGAGCAAACTCTACCAACTCTACCGACTCCACCGACTCTACCGACTGTACCGACTCTACCGACTCTACCGACTCTACCGACTCTACCGACTCTACCGACTCTACCGACTCTACCGACTCTACCGACTCTACCGACTCTACCGACTCTACCGACTCTACCAACTCTACCGCCTCTTCCCCCCAACTTCCCTTCCTTTGAATGAACTACCCAAATACCAATTTTCATCACTATAACCTAACCTAACCCAACAACCCCCCCCCCCCCACCTTTTCCCCTTTCAATGAACTACCCATATACAAATTTTCATCACTATAATTTCAAAAACAAAGAACTTTCCATACAACATTCCATCCCCCCTTTACCCCCCCCCTTAAATGGTCCCTGTCGAAAAAATTTGAAAACAGCATTTTTTATTTTGAATGGACTATCCAAATCCAAATTTTCGTGACTAAAAGTAAAAAAACAAAGGACTTTCATACAAAATTCCCCCCCTTTCCCCCCTTCCCCTTGGGGGTCGAATTTCGAAAAATCCTTTCTTAGTACACCCCTCCGCATCGAGACGAATACACTCTCCAAATTTCAAGTCTGTACGACCAGCGGTTTGGGCTGTGCGTTGTCTGTCAGTCCGTCAGTCTGTCAGTCAGTCAGTCAGTCAGGACAGAGACTTTTGTTATATTAGATAATAGATAATGTAACAAAAAGGTTCAACAATACTGAAGTGTATGTTTGTACTCGTCATTATGAACAACTTTTACTATGTGGCCAACCATGAAATCGCGCAAAAAACAGCTGTTCCATACAAAAAGTTCATTGACCTTGGACAAAATGTAGGCAACAGCTGATTTTTTTGCGCGATTTCAGTGTTGGCCTCATAGTAAAAGTTGTTCATAATGACGAGTACATACATACCCTTCAGTATTGTTGAACCTTTTTGTTACACATTGTATAGAATTCAGTGCAATTATATGCAGTTTTGAGTACTTTTACCCTTTTGTATTTGTTAGTTTTGTACCCTTAACCCAAACACTTCAACGCTCGCAAGGTTTGCAAGTTGAAGTGGCAATGGGCAGACCACATCGCTCGAAGAACTGACAACCGATGGGGAAGAAAGGTTCTTGAGTGGCGACCGCGAACCGGAAGACGCAGCGTAGGAAGGCCTCCCACTAGGTGCACCGACGACATTGTAATAGTCGCGGGCAACCGGTGGGTGCAAATGGCAGGTTGTCTTACAGTGTGGCGGTCTAAGGGGGAGGCCTTCGTTCAGCAGTGGACGTCTCCGGGCTGATGATGATGATGAACACAAACACTTATCGAAAAATACCTAGTAGGTACGTATTACATAAAAACGCATATGGACATACTAATTTTCGTTTTTGTCTTATAGGACAGCTTTTCCAGTTTTTAAGTAATAATTACTAAGAAAAACGTACTAATTCGTAAGATTTTTTGTTAGGGGTTTTGAATTTTTGTTATATTTATACGGGAATACTCACGTTTAATTAAATCGGATACTCCGACTATAGTGAGTAAACGTGAGTATTCCCGTATAAATAAAACAAAAATGGGGTTTGAATGATTGCTACATAAAATAATATGCTAAATATTGCATCTTAATATATTTTAAGGCTATAAGTAAAACTACTGAGGACTAAAGATAATTCAAAAAGTTTTCCTTAAAAGTTTGCTTCAGAAGCCTTTTTAAATGATAAAAATATTGTATAGTAAGATATCAAATAGCTATAAAATATGAATATGGCATAGGTACACATGAGCTTCAACTAGGTAATACTGTGTTTCATAGAGTTAATAGTTATTGCATGAAAAAATGTGTGGACAATGGGAATGGAAAGAGGCGAGCTGTCCTCGATATAAGCGCTGCGCCGGCGCATGGCGTGGTGGCAACCAACGGCCCAGCGGCGACCGCTGCCTATTTCGGAGAAGCCCCTATTTGGAAGGCTGCGTTTCGAGTCGTGATCGATATCGAGTGGCAACGAGCCTACCGTCAACAACCCGTCACTCCAATCCTCTTTATAATTTTTGGCATCGCACCTTCTGCATTGTGCTGTTTGTGTCAAGTATTTGCATTTTTTAAAGTTTTTATAGTATCTAGTCTAATAAGTCATGAAACCGCAGTCAGCTACACAAAATTAGTCAGTCAAGTCCAATTCATACCCTAGTAAAGTGGTGGCGACTTTATTGTAAGCTTTTACGGAGTTTTGAAAACAACACGAAAAGATATGTTTCACTACATTATTTTGCTTACTTACTTTAATACTTTATTACACTGGCAGAATGCACGAAGTGGGATGCCAATAAAGCAGAAATAAAACCTATTTGGTTATAATGTAAATAATATGGTCTCAGTAGTCCGATTAAATAGTCCGATGATCGGACTGATGAGACTTTTTTGTCTCAGTAGTTCGATGATATAAAAATTCGGACTACTGAGACTTTTAGTTCGATTAACATAGTTCGAGGATCGGAATTCTGAAAATTTCTTGCCGTCGTAGTTCGAGTCACAGTTTGCTATAACTACTCGTAGGTATATCCAAGCGAAGAAAATCACGGTCAAGTTGAATGATAACCCTGCAAAGCCACGCATGAGCTTCTATAGAGGACTGGAAACAATACAAAAGGTAAATGGATTATTTACATTCAGACACGTAATCTAATATTTTATATGCAATACTTAGGTGATAATAAGCTTCAGCAACCTTGTGTCTGTCATTTGTATGCCTTTTATTCACAAAATTACACAGGTGATCAAACATACTACAAAGATACGCTTTAAAAAAAATATACAACCGACTTCAACTTCGAATACCTGGATGACATATTTTCTAGTAATTTTGATTTAAAAACCAAACTACTAATCCGATTTCGATAAAATTTATATGGAACCACCTCTGAAGTATTACTTACCAAATAAAAAAAAAAAAAATCTAAATCAATTCATAATTGGCGGAGTAATCGCGTAATATAAATACAAAAACAAACATAGTCGGTTTGAGAACCTCCTTTTTTGAAGTCGGTTGAAAAAGCGTAAGCTTTGAAAATAAAAAGAACAACATAACAACATCTTTGCGCGTTGGCGTCGAACTTAACCCTTGATTTTGAGCTTTCCTATTATTTTTGGTGTAATGAGAATCCCGTGTCATCATGGTGAATTTTACTGATTATTTGTGAAGATAACATATAGATAGAGGAAAAATTGATACAATAACACTAGCTTTATTCATTTATAATATTCTGACTTAGTGCTTACAATTACAATGAGATATTTTTTCACTACAATAAAATTGAACCTTTGCATTACCAGGATTATCTCATTACCCACAAGTATGAATTATTGATTTTAGGATCAATTATTCATATCTTTATCGTTGTATCATTTTACACTCGAAACAATGGACTTAATCATTGTCATAAAGAATTGCAATGAGTATAGCCATTGAAATGGTAAACACAGCGCGAATGGAACTTGGCGGGCGTTTATGGCGACACCCACTGTCATCACTAGAGAGCTATGTTAATATTAGAAGCGCCTCAAGAGCGGGTTTATCTTCATTCTAGACATATTTATGAGTCTGAGTTCTGTTAAGTACCTGCAGTCACAGAAAGTTTATTGTCATAATATGACCTACCATAGTCGCCCGTTGTGCCGGATCGAGGAATGCAGCCTATGCAGCCTTGGACAATGATCTTTAAGGCTTAAGAAATACATACGGAGTCAATAACTTTGACTCGCACTCGACTGGTGACCGTGATAATTCGTATAATTCGATTTTTAATAAGTTTGAACTGTCAAATTACACACTGGTGGGTGATGCCTTAGTGACCTTATAGTATAGTAGAGAATGTGGCTGAGTATTTTTTTAAATTGTTATTGTAAACAAATTCCCTAAAAAGCAAATACTCGTCGATGGTACCGTAACTCATATTTTGTTCAAGATACGGACATTATACAATCTAGTTTTTTTTTTAATTTTAAAAACATTATAATTTCTTGTTAAAAGTTAGCTGTCTGTACGTACTCTAGGTACGGAAATCTTTCCCTTTTTGTTTAAACGAGCAGATAGTTGAAATCTTTCTTTTTTAATTCGTTGGAATTTTGATATGGAAAGTAAAATAAATTTTATAAGTTAATTAAAAATTAAGTTAATCGTAGACAGGTGCAGAAGTGATCTTTTAATTTCAGCGTCTAGTTACGCTAGGCGAGAGAGTCAATTTTTAGAAGTGAGGTGTTTGCCTTGTAGTTCTAATGTCACGGAGATGCACCTATCAGTCTTGCGGAGAATGTGGCAGTTTTTAAATAAATGGCGAAGGATTATGTATGCGTACGCGGGCGGCCCTGAGCTATCGCAGCATTGTATTCAAATCCCGACGCGTCACTGCGCCTGCGACGCAGCGCGGTCATTACTCAAACTTGCCCGACACGCCCTCCGGCCTCCTTTCGTATTTCTTTTTAATTTTCCGCGTGTTTCTGATTATTACGTAAGTAATTTGCGAGGGCCGTATCAAGAGCTTGCATTGATGTCTATGGTAGTGGATCTCGAAATAAGAACGTTTCATGTGCGGCGTGCGGCACTTTGAGCTAAATATGTTTACTGTTCTTGACAGCTGAAACACTGGGTTGAAAGAAATATAAATATGGCCGACGCGCCGCAAAACTCTCGCATACCACCCAATCGCATAATAAGGGGCCCACTGGCATAATTAAATCTAAGAGAGCTTGGGATATTTTCTCTGTGATATCTGATGTGATCTTGATATTTTTTATGCAATTCATTATTAAAATGATAAGTGGCATTAAACTTCTTTGTGTGGACCATAAAAAAGACATCAAACTCCACTTTCCTTGTCTCAGGAGTGGATATTGTTCGTAAATTCTCTTTCTTTGTTTTAATCGCGGTAACTTGTAAATAAATCATTCAGGGGATTTTCTAAGTACCTAATCGTTCATTCCGTGTAATAAGCTTTATAAACCGGATTTGAGAATACAATTCATTTTGTCTCTCATCGTCGCTTACCATATACCTATAATTATATAAGTTATTAACTATAGACTTTCATCGGTCTGGATACAATCCTTTTGTTTAGGTAGTAGTGTAGTAGGTGTAGTAGGCTAAGTAGTCTTTGTAGTTTGTTGAAATTAATAAAGACTTATGCTTAAAAATAAAAAAAACTATGTACACTTACCGTCATATGCATAAAACGCTAACACGTATTTCAAACCTATTTTAGTTAAAAAGTGTTTTGTCAAAATTCTTTCGAATTACGACTTGAGTTTGAATAAAGAAGACTTAAAACACTTTTTAACTAAAATATGTTTGAAATACTTTTTAAGGTTTTATGCATAAGACGGCTAGGCTAAATAGTTGACAGCAAAAATAAAACAATACTATAATTTCTTCCTATGTAATTATCGCATGCGGTTGCCGTAGTTGATAAGTAAGTAGGTATATCATTGACTGTCAACCCATAATAACTGCACACGGCGGGCTTGGATACGATTGTGTATACAATAGTAATTTATTGTTAATTGTGTTAAAATTTAGTTACGAAACTGCATATAGGATACCTAAATTAGCTCTAAAGGGATCCGAATTTAAATTTTAATTAGGACGGCGAGAGGCGAGGCGCCTGTCTCCAAACAAGTATAAATAACGCTTTTAGCATCTCCCGCGTCTGCTGCACGTCTTTCGTCATGCTCCTCAAATAATCATTTTCATAATTTTAATTAAATGAGCGACTCATAATTACGTTTTTAGGGATCCATGCCAGTAGGTGTTCAACGGGTTCCTATTACTTAGCTTACGATAGTTGTTACGTCAGTCTATTCATGGACATAATCTTCTAATTGTCGTATTTCATAGAAAAAAAAAGAACTAACAAAGTATCCCCGATTGGTGTTGAAGTTTTACATTGTGATGTGTTACTGTGATAGATTTGATTAATAAGAAAAGGTTAAAAAATATTTTGTAACGTTTTATTGACTGGGATCCCGTCCACCCCGGATTTTCTCAAATTTTTCTCATCCCTAAAAACGTCACATTGAGTAAAACTTGGCTTGATTATAGATTCTAGTGCAAGGCTTAAAGTATAATAAAAAAGAGTCAAAAGAATGTCGGGAATCTTTATGAAGTTCTATCATTATTATATTAACGCGAGGACCACGTTTTAGGTGAAGATAGATTCAGTATATTTAATGTAGTAGCACGGAACCTTAGCTGTGCAAGTTCAACTCACGCTTGACCGAGCTTATATTAGTTATACAATTGAACAAACAAAATTTAAAATGAATAAGAATTTAATGAAACAAAAATCAGTACTGGGTATTATTTTCTTGAGTCGATTAAAAAAGCAATTAATGTAAGTATTGTTATTGTTAATTTGCCTCATTATTGTTATCGATTGTAATACTTACTTACTGCTTTGATAGAAAATTTTGCGAAACAGGGAAACCTAGATAACACCTACTTCTTATCAAAGTTATGAGATTATCGTGACAGATTACTGGAAGTGTGAATTTACGAGAAGAGCAAGCGATAAGCTATTCGCATCAGATTTCTTGTGCCGAAAATGTTAGGTAATCTTTATGTATTATAAGCAAATTTTTAAGCAACTTCGAAAAATGTGGAGGTTCTCCATTCAGTTGTATTTTTTTAAATGATTGTTACCTCAGGACTCCGTCATTTATAAACCGATATTTTTTTATTTGAAAGTTTATACTTTTAGATTGGTTTCATAGATATTTCATATAAAACGGTTCAGTAGTTTAGTTTTTAAATAAAAACAACTGGAAAAAATATGTCAGCCAAGCTCTCTGCCCGTGGTCCACCTACCCTATTCACCTGGCTGTACCAGGGGCATTTTTTTCTTTCCGTGGTCCACCTCAAGGTAACTGGGTGTCCCAGGGGATTTTATTTCTTCCCATGGTCCACCTTAGTTCACCTGGCAATACTAGGGGATTTTATTTCTTCCCATGGGCCACCTATGTCGTTATTAATTTCTGGTTTTTAGAATATATTGCCTGTAGTCCACCTAGAAAAAATAAAGAATGGTGGACGGCGCAAGCTTGGTACACTCGGTAACAGGGTCTCATTGACATCTTTAGGTTACGGAACCCTAATAAAAATACTCTCTCTCACTCGTATCTAAAAGATAACTTCATTAACTATCTCTTATTGCAATTTATGTAAGAAAGTGACGCAATTGTACAAAGTACTTGACAAGCTGATAGTTGCGATATTGACCCTAGGGAAAGTCAGACAGGACTAATCTTATTGGCATATTTCGATGCAAATGAACCGAGAATAGACTAATGTGTAAATTATACACATCTGTAATAACTAGTAGTTCGCCCCGAGCTTAGACCTCGCGATATTCAGGTTTTACAAAAAACCCTTTATCTTCCAAATCGAATTTAAAAGAAATAATATTTTTTTAAGATTTAAACATTGTATGGGCATCAACTATCCTCTGAACATTTGATCAATGGTTCGTATCGTCAAACATAAACACAAACGCTGATCTGGTCCAGTACACTCGCTTCAATCAATAATTTAAATATAATACTGTAGAGTGAGGCTGAACGGGTCACGTCTGAATGCACACGAAAGGTGGAAAGTCATGACTCATTGGGTGCCTGTGCCGGTAAGCAATGGACGACTTTAACGCGTTTCGTCGGAACTGTTCCTAGCTGGCCATAAACCATGATAAATGAAAGGCTACGGGAAATGTATTTACCCAGCAGTTGAATCTTATAGATTAATAAAAAAAATAGATATTTAATGAGTGTTTAAAATATCCAAAGTATGGGCACTTATTCGATTTAACATTTTAATAGGTTATGGTCATGAGAGTGCAGCTGTGCGGAAGTTAAAATAATCAAAGTGGCACTACACTATTATGGGTAAGCGTAACTCTTACCATCAAGCAAGCAACGCACTCAACTAGCTACACAGTTGCTTGAAAATATAGACCAATTAATGTTGGTTTCTACTTCATTATATTTATAGGTCTGCTCCAAAGCAACTAATATCCATGGAGTCACTTAAGGGTATTGACCTACCTCTACATTGAAAGTGATAAGGTAACCTGAGAATGTTGTGTATTTTCTTTAGGTGAATTAAATTGCTAACACAGAGAATCGGATGGCAACGACTTTCTGGAAACGTAAATGACATGATACGCATTTAAACATTCATCGAAAATGCCTATCGCAAGTACGGCCACCCGCGTAGCTCGCTGTATACCTGAGAGCTATATGGTACTATCAAAGATAATTATAATACTATACTAGTAGTACTATGCGACTTTATTAATAAGTACTAAGTTGGCAAGCATAGATTTTTGAGATAGAAACCTGTACTCTATCAGCAGCACTTGCTCTATCAACGAGGAACAGGTTGCAAACTCAATGTTTCGGTATCACTGCCTATATAGTCATAGACGTTGGTTGAACATTCACAAGATATCGAGCTAGTGTTGATGGTGCAACTATGTTACTCTTCTTAACCAGCAATAAGTGCTAAATACACTCTAAGACGCGTCTAGTTAAAGCTTTTCGCTGGATTTTAGTCCAACAATTGGAGATTCGACTGCCTTATAGCTCAGTTGGTAGCATGCCTGCCTTCTGAGCTTTAGGGCGTGGGTTCGATCCCCACCGAGCACAAACATTTATGTGACGAATATAGATGTTTGTTCTGTGCCTGGGTGTAGTATGTATTATACGAGTAAGTACGTATTTACAAAAGAAAAGTATAAAGTATTCTATCAGTTCATCTATTTTGCTTAGTTTGAAAAATGTCCACCGAAATTTATTTATTATTTATAGATTCACCGTTTCTTGAAAACAAATTTTGAGCATACTAAAAGTGACTGAGAGTTGGAAAATGTAGGTACCACTGCAGTATCTTCTTCTTCTTCGTCGAGTCGATGATCCAAAAAAATATATTTACAAAAAACATATACTATACTTTTTCTCCCAGTATTTGGCCACTGCCATCCCGCAAGGAGTAGCCTTATTCAGGTCTTCTAAGGTGCAGGAACTCGGGCACCGAGGACACGACAGTAGACGCAACATGGTCTGCGCAGGCGCTCCGCAGTCGCACCGTGCTCTCTCGGCGTCCAAGTATCCCCACTTGACCAAGTTACTCCTGCAACGGTCCACTTGGGCCCGGAGTCGATTTAAAGACTTCCACGTGGCCCACGGGTCGTCGCCGCCTACTGGGAGTTCTTCCATAGGTTCTGGAAAGTCAGGCGGTGGGGAGTGTGTTTTCTTCCACAGGTTCAGGCGGGCTTCTCTCGGCTGATCAGTTAAGGCGGAGGTTCCATTGAGAAAGCTATTGCAGCTCTTAAGGCGAATTTTTTGAGGTGTCGAACCGAATAACGGATATCTGGAGTCTGGCTCCTGTTTCTGTTTTACGACTGAGCAAGCGATATTCCTGCGGACAGAAGGTGGAGCTATACCCGCTAGTGGGTATAGCATGTCAATAGGGGTAGGTTTGAGGCAGCCGGTGATCGTCCTGCACGTCTCGTTCAGGGCGATGCGATGTCCACCTGCTTGGCGTGGGCGGAGTATCAGTAGTGTGTGAACATTACTGTGTTCCGGCTTGAAAAACTAGCGAAATGACATGACTAATTAGACTCAAAATCGAATGTCTCAAGGCGTCAATAATAATGTAATGCAATGGAGTTTTTTCTTACTAAATACGGAGCCAAATATTTTGGGTATCTAATCTCGTCTCTTACCCTCAGAAGAGCGTCTCATTTGTTTCATTTCAAGCTATCATTAAAAAAGAAATTATATTCTACTGCAATATAGTAAACAAAACTGGTGTCAGTAGGCTACTCTCTTTTATCCCGCCGACTGCCGTGTTCAATAGTGGATGTTTCACGCCATATTATGCCGTTTACTAACGTGAATGTTGGCATCTCCGCCGCCCATTAATCTCCATATAATTAAATGATCAAGTAAAATTATATTTAGCTGAGGAAATGGGGCCGGCGGTCGACAGCGCCACCGTCTCGCCTCGGACCACACTGAAAACCTCACATTTGGAAAGTTCAAGTTTCATGACCGCTCCAATCGGCGAAACACGTACGTACGCGATATTATATCGAGCACGTAAACGGTAGATTTTATTTTATTAATACCGCGACCGGGGCAGCGCGCCCCCTGCCATATCAAGCGTACATAAAACACTTTTTCATTCATTTGCCTATCGTTTAAGTACTACGTACCTATTTTTTCGATAGTTTCTGTGCTAGGGTCAATGTTTTATCGACACTTGTTTGAGTATGTTGTATTGTTATATGTTGTTTTTGACTTGAATGTTACTGATTCCGTTGCGAGCAATATTCTGATTAAGTCAACCGTTTTATAGCTACGCGTATCTAAATACAGGTACGTATCTACGCCCTTCCGTTGCAAATGTATATAATTTGCGTTAAGCCAATATTTAAAGCTGCATTTGCATTAAAATAAACCATATGAAGTATTATTTATATGTATTATGTATATATTATTATAACGCAAGGCTTTCTAGAGGCCTGATAACGGAGCCACAAAACCATTAATGAGCGTAGTCACCCGGTGAAATCGCCGAGGAAAAATCTCAAGTCTTATTAACATAGTAGTAGAGCTAGTTTATTCATAATTGGCGGTTGACTCCTACCCGGGTCTCTGAGACTGGCTCCGCCCCGCAACTCTAAGCGCCTCCACGACCAAATAAATTGCAATCATAATATAGAGCGATACCGACTCAGCGCGATACAATTAAAACTTGCATTCTGATCGACTTATTGAAAATTTTGATACATACCGTAGAGTTCAGACCAAATCTACGGCTGCGGTAGACTCAAGTCAAAGCCAAAGAAAGAGAGAGAGAGAGAGAGAGAGACATATCTTAGATAGAGAGGCTCGAGATAAAAATTACTATCATTGCGTGGTTTTACATTTAAGATTTACATTGCAGAAGTACACTTTAAGGCATTTGTACTCAAATTGTCAGTTTGTTGAAATTCGTGTAGTTAAAAAGCTTTTAAGACTTACTAATTAGTTAATCTATAAAGTTAGTTAGTCTATAAAGGTTGTTTTGTTTTATTACTCTTCCAACAGTTATTTCTGCCTGTGTTAATGGACAGTTGAGAGCTTAGTTAATGTTGTTCCGAAGCCTATATATAATTACAAGACGTTCTTTCATATAACTACTGCAACGGATCGCGGTTGATAGATCGACCTTGTGTATTTAATGAAGGACGTCTCTGTCACACCGTCCAGACGTGCTATTCCGACGGAAAGTAATGTTTCTCATTTGTTTCCCAGACTGTAACTATTCTAAAATGACAGATATATTATTTTTCTCAAGCAACATGCATCGTTGGCTAAATGCGTGCCTCGATGGCGAGACTCTCGCGAAATATTTTTTAAGTTTGTTTTTATGAGGTGCAACTGTCCGACACTCACTTCCAAAGTATTCGTAGAATGATACTCAATAAATTATATGCGATATTTTTGTTGAATAAGTTGGCTCACGTCCACTGTCTGTTCCTGGGCTTTCTGTTATCATACAAATAATATGCCATTAAGTTTGAAAACGTTTTACGAGGCTCTCACTCATAACACATAATCTATAATATGAACATTATGAACAGAGAATATTGCAAGTCAGTACGATCGAAGACGCTCCCGATATGGCGCTCAGTACCGCTTTATGCGGTTTTATGCTTTACCTTGGACCTACCACTCAAGCTGTCTACACCTCGTAAAACTGTCGCATTATAAATGTCTCTCCAAACTTTAAAGAGTGTAAAGATCACGCCACCGAAAACGTTCGATAAGGAACGTGAATGATTTGTATGATTTTTATGGTTCCTACTAATTGGTTCGACAATGTAAACGGCCTCTGCGACGCGTTCTTACATTTAATCAGGATACACTGGAAATATACATATCTATGTATAAGTTGAATTATGGACATATAGAACGAGAAGAACCAGTCACAATTGCGACAAGCAGGCGCCGGCCCCGCAGTCAATGAAGTCTACAATAATAAATAAAAGTTGAGGGAAACGACATTCTATTAATACGCGGACAATTTATATACCGCAGACCGAACATTTACAACCTCTACGTGTTTTGTTTTAAAATGACACATAAATGTTTACGACATCATTCTAATTGATTAATCTGTCTAAATTATAGATTAACTCAAACAAATGTCGACTAGAATGTAAAGCTAATAAAAAAATTAGGCATCACTAAAATAGACGCCTTCTGTGAAAACGTTTACAAACGTAAGATCATAACAATCAACACGGTTACACTCAATTTATTAATTTGGCGTAAAACTGAGAAGACATTAACAAAGAGTTGCTCGATCATATAACAAATTAAATTACCAAAATATTTATGTAAGTAGACATTTTCAAAATGTAAAAGAAAGTGACATTAAATTAAATTTTAAATTGCTGTCTCTGTTCCTTTTTGTACGTCATTAAGATGACAAACAGCATAATGTATTTTATAGAAGGTACCTACGCTTTCAAAAAGCAGGAAGACGCGTAGTCAATGTCATAAGCTTTACCATGCATCGAAAACGATTTCATGCTTCGTGTTAATAAATCAATACGGATCCTTTTGAAAAATATTTGCAACGTACTATATGCACATCATTAAATTAAGAATTTTTCACAAAAAAATCGGTGACAGTATTTATTGCTTATGTTTATTTAAAACTGCTCGTATTTTATAAAAGTATAATTTACCGGTCGCCGGGAGCCCAGTCGCTGACATATTAAGAGTATCTATAACGAACTGTGTCTATGACATTATTGAATTTGCTAAATACGTTTTTTTATAGCAGAAAAAAACTAGCGTGTGTGGATTCCTATGGAGTCACACTATACACGTAGTGATTTTTTCCCAACGAGTCAAACTGATACACTAGGTGTTCAAATTTAATCAGTCGTATTTAAGGCGAGAGGGTATAAAATATAATTACACGTGTAAATTATACACACAAGTTTTCATATTTATAACATTCATGTGATTTATCATGGAAACACTGGTTATCTTTAAAAAGAAGTTTCACGAACCAACGTAATAATAGAGAGTTTTATAGAAACTCTTTATTGTATAGTATCTACAGAAGCAAAAAATTGTAGGTATATCAGTATCCACCATAAATGTAGGTAGACATAATAAAGGTTATTAATCATTTTAATAGAATCGATTAAAAGTCAATACACGTTTTGCGGTGCAGTAATAGCTGTCTTGACTTCAACTCGTGAAGAAAAATAACAGGCCAGCAAAAATAAACACGAAGTTTTTACAGATAGGCCAGTCAATAACGACTAAAAAAAATGGCAAACATCGCAAACGCGCATGTATCTACGGTTATAATATGTTGTTAGGACCCATGAGAGTAGTTTATGCCCAAGTTTGCAACCCTGAAAACCCTGTGCCACTCCCGTGATACTCGAAAAACTAATTATTGGCACTTGTTGAATTTTTTTGGGTTTTGAGGAAACTATGAGGTATAGAGGCACCATTTTCTACCACACACGGTTTAAACTACTCTCAGGGGTCCTAACAACATATCAAAAAATCGTAGATACATGCGCGTTTGGGACCTAAGATGTCTTAGATGACCGGTTTAAGTTATAAATATATTTTAACATAGATTAAGAGCTTATGTAAGTACTTTTCGTGAAAGCATGAGTGTTATCTAATAAGCGACACAATAAACTAAGTAAGTACTTAATAATACCATAAAAGTCTACATTAGTAAAGATCTGGTTTATGATCTGTAAGCGATCGTTAGAATGTTGTTAATGAGTGCAGGCATGAGCATAGGTACTGATTTGAAACCTTTTGTATTACAGTCGTGTTGTGACGAAATATTCTGTTTCTTCGATTTACATTCAACTGTTTTTATTGAACCAATTATAGATATAATACATCAGCTTACCTTTAAATGACGCTAATGAATTTGGTTCACACAATGAACGATCCCAATAACTCAGATGCATGTTTTTTCCTCAAATGTACCAACCTTAAATCACCTCTACCTACTTCATGATTGTTGCACCGATGCATAACGATGTGACTGTTTTAGGTTACTATATTTAATATACCTACACGTAAGGGCCTTTCTTAAAATCGCTCCTTAAGTTAACTAAGTAATGTCGTTTAACTTTGACATTTTTAAGTAAGGCGTAAGCGTCTAAGTAGGGGAGAGCAGGTAGCATTCGTACAGCGGGAGCATTCGTACAGTAGTCATACTTACAATACTAAGCACGTCAAAGGGTTTGTATTTGTGTCCATCGAGTCCTACGAACCGTTACGTACAGGCAAACCACGAAGTTGCGGGGCAGAGCGGCTGCTGGCTTTGCTGGAACAAACCTTAATGTATTCGCTGTACGTAAGTAATTTTTGGGTTCATATTATAATGAGTTTTGTCGTAGTAAGTTTTGCTCTAAATTGAAAATACGTATAATTATATTGTATGAAAAATGACTAAATTTGTCAGGAAACATCTATTTTGGGCAAATTTTAACAGATATTTTTACATATTTTTTTTGTTTGTTTGTTTGTATTTGGGTACATTCGTACAGTTGTGAGTGGGGTACATTCGTACAGTGCAAATTTGGCTTTATTAAGATTTTAAACAAAGATTTTTATTAATTTATTTACTTGACATAGATACGAGTTATGACTGTTTTTATCTAGGTATCTTATAAATTACTACACTTTTTTACTTTTTGAGTACCATGGCGCAAATATATTATGTGAAAAAGGGGAATAGAACGGGAGTAGGCGATGAATATGCACTAGCAAGAACAGCTAATATTTATAGCTTTGAAAAAGATCTTTCTGTATACAATGTGCAGTAAGATATTAAGTACCGGTGTAAGATGACCCTATGGTTTTATTTTTATAATGTTTATTATTGGAAGATTTAGTCAAATGTACTTAATTTTTGTAATACATTATTTGTCCAATATATAGTTTAGTTAATTTTGATCTAAGGCTAAGCCTATTTGATCTCAATAAAGATATATATATATATTATTTTAAAAAAAATTACGAAGGCTCCCCACTATGCACGAATTTGCCCCGCACTAATGTACGAAGCTACCCCGCGTGTGGGGTGCTTTCGTACGTTTTCCGTTTTTTGGAAAAGCTCGCATAGCTTGACAATGTTCCTTGGTATTAACCCTGAACTATACCATTGTTTAAGCTAGATGTATAGGTATTCTAGTAGCATTATTATTATTTTGAAATAGCTATTAGTTTTAATTTTATGAGACTTGAAGTAAAAACTGTACGAATCCTACCTGCTCTCCCCTAAGTTTGTAAGTATACCTCAAACAGCGTGATTGCTTCGACGAAAGGGGTATGATTAGAACGGTACTGACTCCCAATCACCGTCTTTCTGTGTTGACACGGATTCCCCAAGTATGAAAGCTGGTTCAAAGTAAGTACACACCCACCCTGCACTCCCCTTGCCCCTCCTGCCCTGCCTGCTGTGTGACCTGCACCTTTAGCTTACAGTCTTGACCAGTTTGAACTGCAGATTCGTCTCAATAGAGTTCTAGGACTATTTTCGGGATATTCTCCGTGATTAAGTTGTATTATTTCGGCGCAGTTGCGTGCTAATTTCACTACTAATTAACAATAAATTTCCAGAAAATAGTCTTATGCTAGGGCTTCACCTGCGTGACGTAAGTCTAATTATCGAAATAATTAACGTGCATTATGTGATGCATTATACAATGCGTTACATGGGCGGCCACACTATCATTTGACTTTGAATATCGGCTAATCTCTAACGACGTTAATAATGCCACTAGCCTATTAGCGTGCTAATACCCGGCCATATCTGCGTACTGTATAAAATACCGCGCTAAATAATGGCATTACACGCAGGTGAAGCCCAAGCATCAGAAGTATTTTGTGACTACTTACATACTTACTTAGACACTTACGGCCTTACTTAAAAACGCCGCTGAAACTTAATCACTGCTTAAGATGCTCTGTCAACTTCTCTCTGACGTGAAGTGTCACGTGCAAGAACAAGACAGATAAGTTTAAGCAGTGACTAAGTTTGAGCGGCATTTTTAAGTAAGGCCGTTAATGTACTTTAAAATACGCTACCTACTAAAAATCTGAGCTGAAATATTGGGAGCTTAATACACATCATAATCACGGTTACCCCGTGAATGATCTCAGAAGTGTAATGTACAACCGTGATAGCTTCAAACAGCCTGATTAGTCTCTTGGAGGATTCAGCTTTGTTCCGTCTCAATCCCAGAGTGTTACAAGCGACATTTTGCAAAGGAGTTTTTGTTTTTCCTTTTTTATAGCTACCTAGTTTGTAATCAGCATTTATCGTATTGCGTTGTCTAACATAATATTGTGACAAAGTATGATTAATTGCGGCTTGCTTTATTATGAATAAATTAATTGTGAATGTGTAACCTGAGAACCATTTGTAATACAGGTGTAGATAACTTAGACGGCTCGCCGGTATGTCTACCGACAAGCAAAATAAGCACTCAATTGTTGAATTGAATGAAACGGATGCTAATCAATGATATTATATACATATATAAGGAGGGAGATATGTCATTTCGCGCCCTCAAATGGCCCGTAAAAACGGCCCCAGAGATTGTCTCGCCTGTCTGCGCTCACTAAGCGAGACACGCGCTATCCCTTTTGCTCTCATAAAAGTGCTATCTTCTTTCGCACTCCGGCGCATCTTTCGTAATATTTGACGCTAATGTTTTTTTTTGTGTTTTAACACCGAGAGCTTTTGCTATTTGACGAGAATTAATTAGGTAATTAACTAGATTTTAGTCATAAACGCTAAAGTTAGAGAATAAGAAGGAAACACATGGGAAATCGTTTACTTATGGTAACTAATGAGACGCACGAGAAGTTCTAATGATAAATGATAACGCTGGCCCATGACCATAGCAGACTTACTTAGAACTTGTCTAGGACGCTCATTACTTTGTGTAAGTCTCATTAGCTTTGTAATTTCGGTGTTGTAATAGATTTTATATTTGTACCTAATACTTATCCTGGGAGCCCTACCGCATGGTGGCGATCTAGACGGAGTTTTTGTTTTATAGGTACTAGTTTTTTTTAATATATATATATCGTCATCGTCGTCAGCCATAAAACGTCCACTGCTGGACGAAGGCCTCCCTCTAATAATATGGTTTATTTAAAAAAAAAAAACAAATTACCAACAAAAAAAACTGTTTTAATTCAAATGCTTTAAATTATCAGCGACAGCACCACATTATTTTTTACGAATTACATAGCCAAACTAATGTTTTAGCACAGTAGCCGTTTATTTTTTTAATTTCATGCCTACATTTTGAATAATTAAATAAAATCCCACCTAAATTGCTCAAACTCATCATCATCAGCAATTGTATCATGCGATTTTCGACTCTAAACTAATTCAAGACGCGCGGGTGAAATCTGTTATTTTTCTGGCATTAGTCGCACTCGTAAACGGCCTTACTATAAAACGCCGCTCAAACCTTATTCACTGTTTAAGATGCTCTGACAACTTCTCGCTGACGTGAAATGTCACGTGCGAGAACAAGTTTAGCGTTTTATAGTAAGGCCGATATATATAAATAAATATTTAAACGTATAGTTAGTTTACTACTTATTTACAATAAAATATATATATGACCTGATATTTGACCTGGGTATGTCCTTAAAACTGCAATCAGACCCACCGGAGCACGGGCAGCAGCGTCTTTTTGGTTAACGGTGGTGACCATTCTGCGATCCCCAAGCCGCCTGCCAAGCGTGGGGATTATGGCAACACCCCTCTATAAAGGGGGAGGCCTTCGTCCAGCAGTGGACGTTTTATGGCTGACGACGACGACTTAAAACAGGGCGAAGAAACAGAATCAAACCGCAGTCATAATTATTACAATCCGAGATAGACACCTGTTAGAGTAACCTGACACCAGTGCGTTTTATACCTACCGTTTTACATAATACCCGAGTCCGCTGCGGTGATGCTAAACACCTGAGGCCCTGAGCTGAGACACTTGAACGTTGACGCAAACCATTGACGTGACGTGTGAAGGAAAAAGTATTTTTGTCTGCGTCTGCGGTGCACTTTTTGGTTGGTGTGTTTGACGTCTTGTAGAGCCATAGGTGGTGAATAGTAACAGGTGGAGGATAGCATGGATACCTTTGGGCTGTCTAATGAAACTTACTAGCGGTTAAATTAAAATATTTAGGAATACATGTATCATGTTAGTTCACAGTCACAGTCAGGTCACATCATGTCAGGTCACATCATGTCAGGTCACAGTTTCTGATGGATCTATTTTTTTGAGAATAATATTAATTACTATTTTTAGGTCAAGTGCTTTTATCTTTGGGACAAGGTAATTCAAGTCGGCAGACACTTGTCAAGTATGCATGAGTAAGCGCCAAAATTGTGAACGATATCTGGATTTATAAAAAAACATTGTTAGTGGAAATGTAAAATAAGGGGTTCCTGTTAATGTCGAAGACTTATTTAAAGAAATAGTTACTCAGGAACTCTTCTTAATTTTATATTTATAATGATACTATAGAATTACCCTGGCGGCAGATGCCTTCCCCAATTCTCAGTAGGTACCCCGTGTGTATTTTTTTTTGTAAATAGACATCTGATTCATATAGAGAACATCTCTACATTGAATTATATTAATATAACCAAAATAGAACAAAAGAAAAATTAAAAGAGAATATACGAATAATTTATTCACTGCGCTCAGAAACACGAGATTCACAATTCAAAACACGATTTCCCAGTTCTCCCAGACAAACAAACAAACAAACGTTAGTATCAGAGAGACTTGAAACGAAAACATTATCGTCACAATACGATCACGTAATGAAGGGGCGGCACAATGAGCAATCATTCAGCTCGTGGGAGTGTGGATACAGTGATCAAAGTAAATTAACTGATCTGCGGGGAACGTCGTCGCCTACACACTGGACCGCTACCGCACTATCGCTGACTCACGCTTAATAGACAAACAGAGCCGTCTCTCTATGTCTGTTTCACAATGCGACATCTCTAAAATAGCACGAAAATAGAAAGATGAAACTCGTCACAAATGCAGAGTCTAATTCAAAATAGGAAACCACAAATACAAACATTAATTAAGACGCTCAGACGTGGCTGCACGAAGGTAACGATTGATTAATTATCTGGGCCCCTAATCCTTTCGATCTTACTATGAAGTATGTCCGCAGTTGGAGAGAGAGTGTAAACTAGTCAGCGTGTCTGCAGAACGAATGTCAAAATATCCTGCTTAAGGCTAATTCAGAGCGCACAATTTATGGGCTACCCACGCTCGCTGAAATACGGCGCACGCCTCTTTCAACCCTTTTATGTAGAGGATTTATTGAAGGGACTTGCGCACGTTTCAATGAGCAGACTATACTTCTGACCGTGCGATTTGTAGTTCATACGAGTATTTATTGTGATATAGATGCCAGCTATGACAATGCTGTGATCCGTGGCCGTGCACGACACGCTCCATAAAATCCACATTGTACATGTACAGTACATACTTATCACTACCCAACTATAGGTACATCAGAGTATAGATGTATTTATTACAGAAACGAATATGAAATATAAAAAAATATACGTAAGTGTAGTTATATAAAGACAGAATCAATCAAGCGTTTATATTTCAACCGTAAAGGGATATATTCGGTAGTTTTATTATGTTTTTCTTGCAATAAACTGCACACGATATTGATACAGAAGCCGTATTTAGACGTCTAGGTATGTGTTTAAGCGCTCCGATGTGCGTAAGTTATAATCAAAATAAACATCGAGTCGTATCGGGTACGAATTCCATAAACAGTTCATGAAAGAAGCAACAGACGGGCGTCGCCAATACTTCATTTCTCTGGCGAAGAGTTCCTGGACAATTGCCAACATTTCCGAGAAAATGAAAAGAAGGTTACGCGATGTCTCGCCGCACTTTATATGCCTAAATCATGTCATTTATAATAATTTCATGAGTGTTTTTATGAAAGCAAAATGTCGAGATATAGAATAGTTAGAAACGAGTGCTCTGCCAGTTCACAGCGGGTAACAATTAGACGTGAGTGGCAGGACGCGGTTTTTCTTGGCACGGTCTGGACACGCTAAAAGGTAACAAAAAAATTGAAAAGTGCCGTTCCTACTCAACGTAAATCTACAGACACATAACAAGTTAGGATATCAAACACCGAGTGCGGCAGATTGTCTGAACAATTTTTGCATTAGCTGTATTCTTAAAATACACCTGGAATATTTATTCTACATTCTTCGTTAACTTCCTAAATTGTTCAAACGTAGGCGCTGAGAAGTACAAAATAACAAAATAGCCCGATACATGATTGTTGCATCCTGGTTTATGAACAGTCGGCGCGGCGTAGGCGCCGTCACCCTCCTTCCTTATTATGGGTGCGTCTATTTGATCATATTCATCTCATGCATTATGAGGAGTTTCACCTTTGAATACTAATAAATATTTATATTATTAAGATCTTGAACACAAAAGGAAAGAGAGAGATTTAAAAATGTACCTAGTGACAGCGCTGGTTTTACGCAAGACGATTTTTGATAACGCTTAGTGAGATAATTTCCATTCGTATTTATTCTCAGAAAAAGTAACAAAATACTTTCAAAATCTGCCATCTAAACTTTCTTGTTACAAAGTTGACAAAACCAGGCCTCGTGCATTTAAATACAAGCGATTCAATAAAAGTCTCACAACTGCATTGAATAACTTTGACCCAGATTCGGATCATATCAAAAGACTTTTAAAATGCAATACGCAACAAAGTATGCATGAAATGGATATGAAGAGCAATAATGTTCTCACGCAAATATCTCCTTTATCAGTGCACTCTTGCTTTAGGTTAATTAAATAGTTATGAATGAGATAAGAGAGACGCCTCCTCGCTGGGGCCGGCACCTTATCGACCCGGGCATCTGATTGTCGATCTATCGCGACACCAGCGGCTAGACTTTTTGTGTCTCCAGTTTCATTTAACGTGTTAAATAGTTTTTAAACAAGATTATTATTTATCTTTAGCGAAGGAAAGGGAATTTTAGACCTATTTATGTATCGACGGATTGGTGTACTGAAAAAGTTCATACCTACCAACTATATATGTTATTATAATTAAACGAAAAAAAATTGACGGGCTAGTACATGTAGTAAATTCAATGCCATACTTTCTTAGTTTTTGGAATTCTGTATGGCGCATGTGAGGCGCATAGACAAATATTTGGTGATTATCCCATACCCAAAAAAGGGGTTTGAAAATTCTGTAAATCAACTATGCAATTGCTTTCTACTTCGTGTTCCCGTTGCTCCTTGACTTTTTCGTTTTTGTCGAAAAACATTACCTGAGTTAAATTGTCTTATTTGCTTTTAAAAATAGTTGTGATGGAACTGTTTAAATTCTGGTTTGGGGATCTTCATTTGAAAGTTGTCTAGGATTAAACTAGCACGAGTCATTTAAATTGATCGCCATGTCTGGTTTTGATTAATAACGTATATCTCTTAATACAGAATATGTATATTTTAGCCGAGGCATTGTTATTTATAAGCTGTACTGTTATGGGTGTAGAAATCCAGGACTTACCGATATGGTGCGATCATCTGGCCCATGACGTGCATGCTGGCGTGAGCGCGACTTACCTTCTTTTTAATATTTACTATTTGCAACTGTTATTTTTAGATATTGCTCAGCAGTTCAGTATTTAAATGTCTTGTTAAAGTAGGCAGCTACGATAAGTAGTAAACTTGAAAGTTTATTCTGTTTACTATATTTTTGGATCCTATCAAATTAATTCAATAATGGATTTAAAAAAAAATGTTAGGTGGGCGTTTGACTACCATCTCACCTGATGTTAATTGCTGATTATTGGTTCCCACTATAGAACACGGTTACCTCAACGGTTATTGGTTTTGTTACAGATATTACTACCACACTGTCACTTTAACTTATACCTATACCTATTAATACGCTGAGCTACGTCGATGACTTTAGCTCTCCTGCCATTAGGTAGATTTTGTATTGGTAGGACTATATTGTAGAGTCTACCAGTAATTCAATCGCCAAGCAGTAGTGTGCAAGTGTGCACGTATTACTGTGTTTCGGTTTGGAGGGCAATGTTACCAGATAAATTACTGGGCAAGAAGCAAGAAGAGATATTCCAGCGGCAGCGGCGGAAGATGCCGCGATAAGAAAGCGTTCTAAGTACTCAGCAATGGAGCCAAATTATTATTTCGTGCCCATTGCTGTGGAGACTATGGGCAGTTGAGGCCAAGAGTTTGGTCACAGAAATCGGGCGCAGAATTCGGGACAGAGGTGGTGACTCCCGCTCTACCTCGTTTCTGGTGCAAAGGATAGCCATTGCCATTCAGCGTGGTAATGCTGCCAGTATTTTGGGCATCTTTGCGCCAGAAACAGTGAGGGGCGGGTTATTCGATTAAATGTGACGATTTTTAAATTGTTATTCTTATTATTTGATTTTTGACGTGCTTTTTTTTTAGTTACTAATAACCCTGTAGAAGAGATTTGACATCTAATAAACCTCAAGGTGACGAGCGCAGTAAGTACAGTGCGGCGCAGGATTTTGTTCGCAAGATTACAATTATGGCCACACTGATACTGTTATGGGCAGGCGTGATGCTACCACCAGGTGAACGTCTCCCATGTCTCATCACTCCATTATTATTTTATTATCTAATACTATAAGAATCTCTGCCCTGACTGGCTGAATGACTGACTGCAGACAAAGCACAGCCTAAACCGCTGGTTTAGGTCGTACAGACTTGAAATTTGGAGGGTGTGTTTGTCTTGATGCGTAGGGGTGTACTAAGAAAAGATTTTCCGAAATTCAACCCCTAAGGGTAAAATGGGTAAAAACCTTTGTATGACACACCTTTGTTTTTGAACTTTTAGTCTTGAAAATTTGTATTTGGATAGTTCATTTGAAATAAAAAATGGTGTTATAAATTTTTATTTGACAGAGATGTTTTAAGGGGGTGAAATGGGGGGTGGAATGTTGTATGGAAAGTTCTTTGTTTTTGAAGATATGGTGATGAAAATTGGTATTTGGGTAGTTCATTCAAAATAAAATATGGTATTTTCAATATTTTTTGACAGGGATGTTCCTTCCACCACGTGCTTCAAAACCAAGCTCAGAGCGTGGTAACAAGAGAATTTGTTTTATGTCATTGAAACTTATTTTAAAATAAGAGATTATTAACGTATTTTTATAATAATTATTTCATTTTATTAAGTGATTATTTTTTATGACATACATAATGAAATTTGACGTGTAACATTGGTGTTATCAATAAACTATTTGTATTTGTAAGAGTGTGAAACGGGCATGAAATTTTGTATTGAAAGTTTTTTGTTTTTGAAGATATGGTGATGAAAATTGGTATTTGGGTAGTTCATTCAAAATAAAATATGGTATTTTCAATATTTTTTGACAGGGATGTTCCTTCCACCACGTGCTTCAAAACCAAGCTCAGAGCGTGGTAACAAGAGAATTTGTTTTATGTCATTGAAACTTATTTTAAAATAAGAGATTATTAACGTATTTTTATAATAATTATTTCATTTTATTAAGTGATTATTTTTTATGACATACATAATGAAATTTGACGTGTAACATTGGTGTTATCAATAAACTATTTGTATTTGTAAGAGTGTGAAACGGGCATGAAATTTTGTATTGAAAGTTTTTTGTTTTTGAAGTTATAGTGATGAACATTTGTATTTGGATAGACTTTGGAAACAATAACAATGATGTTTATTGCTATATAGGGTTGATATAAAGTGGTGCATAATGGGAGGGAAAAAAATAGTAATTAACCCAGTGATATGAAAGATACGAGTATTTGGGAGCAGGGCGAATTTCATCCGTACGCGGACTAAGTCGTGGGCGACCACAGAAAAGCGAAGGCCCTACTTTATTTCTCTCTTCAGTGTGGGCGACCTCAAGTATTATAAATTTCCAAAAAAAATTATATAATATATGTAGACATGTATAGATGAGGTTTTATTTTGTTTCAGAATGCTTATTCGGCAAGCAAGCGATGGAGCTCGGTTCCAAGTGGTTCGCAGACCTGGGCCCACCGTTCGGCGTAATGTACTGCATCAAATGTGAGTGTGTAGCGGTACGTATTATCAACACTTTTGATGACATCACTTCCATTTTTAAGACTTTGGTAAGCACTTAACTAGGTGGTAGAGCTTCATTGCAGGAGAACATCTAGGTAGGTACCATAGTAGTATCAGATAATCTGCCGCCAGGCACTAGTGTGTATATCCGTCTCGCTTTAAAAATTACAAGGAACGAACACGTAACGAATACGTATCAAAGTCATCGTCAGCCAGAAGATATCCACTCCTGGAGAAAGGCCTCCTACAGGGACGGGTTGCCGTAATCCCCACGCTTGGCAGGCGGCTTGGGGATTGCAGAGTGTTACCACCGTTAACTGAGAGGGCGCTGCTGCCCGTCCTCCGGTGGTTCTGGATGCAGGTTAAGATCATACCCAGGTTTTTTATACATTCAATTGTTGAGGCGAGCGGGACGTTTGTCTGGTGGTAAGCGACACATCTGCCCATAACAGTAGCATTGCCAGAATTGTGGACCTGCGAATACAATCCTGCGCCGCACTGTACTGCGCTCGTCACCCTGAGATAATAGATGTTAAATCTCTTCATACCCAGTAATTTCTCTGGTAACATTGCCCTTCATACCGAAACACAGTAATGCTTGCACACTACTGCAGTAGAGTCCTACCACTACACTAATAAGGATATAGTAAGGTCCCAAATGAATGTATCAAAGTATTGAGCGCCGATTTCCAGTGATGGGCACGTAAAATCTATTTACGTTACTCGAATTTCTGGACACTGCCAATTATAGTCAAGGCCATAGATGGTATTTCTTATCAGGAGAGTGACTCGTTTTAATCATAATCTACTCGTTATTGTAAACTTGTTAGGGTGCTTCTCCAACTAGTGAAGGTTGACATACAGCTTTGCATGTTTTTTAACCAACTACAAAAAATTCGACTGTCTGTTTTTTGTATGTTTGTTACGCGATTACTCCGCTAATTATGATCTGATTTTGATGATTCTTTGGTTTTTTTGGTTCTTTGGTTCTTCAGAGGTGGTCCCATATACATTTTATCGAAATCGGTTTTGTAGTTAGGTTTTTAAATCAAAATTAATAGAAAATATGAAGATGTCATCCATGTATTCGAAGGAGAAGTCGGTTGTATATTAAAAAAAAGTGTATTATTATATATTCTGTATTACGTAGGTAATAGCAATGAAAAGTCTTCTTGTAGTGGTAGGACTCTACTGCAGAGGCGGCCTGGTGGAAGTACCACACCTTTGCCAGTTATTCAACCGCCAAGCAGTAGTGTGCAAGCATTACTGTGTTTCTGTTTGAAGGGCACTGTTACCAGAGAAATTACTGGGTATGAAGAGATTTAACACGTAATATCTCAGGGTGACGAGCGCAGTGCACTGCGGCGCAGGATTGTGTTCGCAAGTTCACAATTCTGGCACTGTACTGTTAGTGACAAGCATAACGCTTACCACCAGGCGAACGTCTTGCTCGTATTGTCACTTGATTGTATAAAAAAAAGTCACATTTGTATCTAGCAGTGGTATATACAAAAAGTAAAGAGATGCCAATGCTGAGTAAGAAGCGATTACAACCTGAAATGATGATGATAGGATTATACAATTTTCACAGCCACAAAGTTTGAGAGAACATATAGTTGCTAGGTTAGTTACGAGTATCTAGCTAGTTTATAGCTAGGATAGTTGGTAGGTTGCTAGGACAGTAACGGAACTTTTATTGGGCTTTTGTATTTAATTTGAAATGATCATCTTAATGATTACCTACGTAATTTCTTCGATCGTGGAGTAGAAAACAAAAGATATAATAAACAAATGATTTATTACAAGCGCCCATTATTTCACACGGCTTTTTATTGCAACTGAAATTCAAAGAGAAACCGTAAACAATGCTTGATTATAAAATTACTTTCACCCGCGACTTTGCTCGTGAAATAGGTTGTTGGCCTTAGATCTTCTATTATAATTCTAATCTATTTTGTGAAATATCTATAGGCTGCCAGATTTATCGGCTTTTAGCGACTTCTATTATTTTTATCCTATGTTACAGAGTTTACAAGTACGGATGGATATCTAGGTATTACAAGGTATATTTTAAAAACACCATCTATTAGTTATTTTATACAACCCAGTGACGTGACGAGCAAGATTCGCCTGGTGGTAAGCGTCACGCCTGCCACTAACAGAAGCAGTGCTAGAATTGTGAACTTGCGAGCATAAAAAACTACGAGTACTAAAGTTCTATTATTATTTACGGGATATTTACCGTGATTATGTTTTATAATCAGTTTGTAAGGAATGTATCTTTACTCTACGACTGCCTTATAGCTCAGCTGGTAGCATGTCTACCGTCAGAGCTGTAGGGCATTCCCCTACACGTATTCGTGTAGGGGGAGTACCTTATCACGTATTCCTGTACCTTATCACCGTAGAGTTGTTTCTCACTTTGTGTGAGGAATAGCATAATTATTAGAAGATGAGGTATTAAAAGATATAGAGACAAAGATAGAGAAAGGGATGCTTATATGGTTCAGACAGGTAGTACTGGTAGAGAGGATAGTTTTTTTTATTATTAAATACAACTAACACAAATAACTTGATTCCCGTAAAGTGGGTACAAAAGAAAACACTACACAAAAAAAAAACTTATTTTTACCCAACAAAGCAGGAGCCCCAACGCTGAGCCCCAAACTAATAGTAACTTGTAAACTTATACTAACTATACATAGTTCGTCGGGGGGAAAATACCCCAAGGCCAACCGAAGTAAGTAATTAGTAAGTAAGTAATTTTTTTTTATTTCAAACACAAGCCTCAATAAAAAGTAGAAAATTAAACCTAAGAAGTGAACATAAATTAAGATATAAAACAAAAATTAAAAAATGAGGCGAAAAATATAAAATTAATAAAAATATAGGCGTTAAATCGTTAAATTGATTCGCTCCGGGCCCCAAACTAGACAATAAAGCCTATGTTTTGGGTGCCCAAACGCACCAGTTGCTTTTAAGAGAAGGTCGTGCAAAGCTGTACATGTTTTATTTATAATTAATAGTACTGTCACTACTGTCAGTAGTAGATTTCACGTATGCCTAAGATTGGAGTGTATGTGTGTAAGAGATGGTGAGTGTGAGGTGCGTGAGAGATGGGGTGTGTGTATGCAT
Source organism: Erannis defoliaria (assembly GCA_905404285.2). Classification (NCBI taxonomy): domain Eukaryota; kingdom Metazoa; phylum Arthropoda; class Insecta; order Lepidoptera; family Geometridae; genus Erannis; species Erannis defoliaria. The sequence continues at coordinate 10,551,454 of FR990080.1, read as the reverse complement.
GTCCATGACCTGTGCTGCGTGTAGGAAATGTAAGTGTGTCTAAGAAAAGTGTTATGTTGGTGTTAGGTGTAGGGAAGATGCTGCCATTTACCGTCCTAAAAGTTTGCCTAATATTATGACAACTACACGTATTTAGTAAAACTCGAAAACGGACTTATGTAAACTTGATGTTATTGTTATATTAGAGGTAATTAGCCTGCACGGTTTTACTACAGATTAAAACACATCCCTTCTTCAATTCCTATGTTTTGAGGAACTTGCGTCCAACCGTTCAAGTAGGAGTCAAGTTCGTCCTTCCCTCGCATAGGATAAAAATAAACTAGAATTTAGCAACATAACAAAACGTAGCTTGCGAAATTATAGAGCTATTTAATCTCACCATCGATTTTTTTAAGTTTCAAAGGAATGAGCGGATATGCGGTCACGGACTTTTATTTGTTATTCTGCGTACCACTACAATGGTCATGGGCAGGCGTTATTTGTTATTCTGCGTACCGCTACAATGGTCATGGGCAGGCGTTATTTGTTATTCTGCGTACCGCTACAATGGTAATGGGCAGGCGTTATTTATTATTCTCAAGAGATCGTCTTGTTCGACTCATTACTAATACCAAAAAAAGATAGATAGATAAACTCTATATTGTACACACCTAAACAAATTATTACAGTCGTGATGATCCCAACATAAAAAAATACTTAGAACTAGTGTAACAATTGGCGACCTTATCGCTGAAAGCGATCTCTTACAGGCAATCTTATGGAAAGGATTTAAAAAACCACAAGAAGGCGGGGTGTGCAATATTAAATACAAGGAAAATACATATTATAGATCATAAACTTATAATTTGAAGATAATAATATTATTAAATTACTTCAATTTATAACAATATAATAATATTATATTGGACCTAGGTATGTCCTAAAACTGCATCCAGACCCACCGGAGGACGGGTAGCAGCGTCGTCTCGGTTAACGGTGGTGAGCATTCTGTGATCCCAAGCCGCCTGCCAAGCGTGGGGATTATGGCAATCCTTCCCTAATAAATTGCTTCGTCTAGCAGTTGAAGTCTTCTGGTTGATGATGACTAATATATATAGATAAATATAATAAGATGAAGTAAAACACAACAGTATTAATGATATGGAATTTGTAATAGTTTTTTTTTTTAATTTTCCTTAAAAGCAGCTATCATAAGCCTTTTTTTTACAGGTGCAGAAAAAGAGACGAGTGGTGGCCAAGGTGCATTGTCGAAACATCAAGAACGAATGTCCGGAACCTTCCTGCGATACACCTGTCCTGCTGCCAGGGCGCTGCTGCAAGACTTGTCCTGGAGATGTTAACTGTGAGTTATATATTAAGCCGCTGCAACAGCAAATTTTTGCTATTTTGTGTTGCAAACAAAATATAGTTCAATATCGCGATTCGTTTGATGTTGGTTGAATTTCATGTCTATGAACGCTATATTTTTTTGCAGTATTAATTTTTTTTTAAATATAAGAAGACAGATTAGAGAAAAATGTATAGATGACAATTTAGACAATTTATAAAATGGTTAAAATAGGCTTGTATTGAGAAAAGATTAACCCTACCCTCCGAACTAGTATAAACTGTATCTCGGACGGCAGTGCTCCTCCCGCTCGCAACAGTGCCAAAGTATACGAGTATGATAAAGACAAAAGTTACCGGCAAAACAAAATGTAGTATATGCAAAACTTTAAGATATTACAGAAAATTACTAATTAATATTGAATTTGAATTTGGTGCAGATAGTAAATGTGACTTACATTTTAAGTAAAAATTTAAACAATTTCAACAATTAAACACATTTGTGACAATATGCATTATTGTAAGTAATATAGTGACAAAATATAATCACATTATTTCTTACTTATTTATATTTCTTTACTTTAGTAAATTTATTTTATTTTAAGCCGACTTCAAAAAGGAGGTTCTCAATTCGACTGTTTTTTTTTGTATTTATGTTACGCGATTACTCCGCCAATTATGAACTGATTTTGGTGTTTTTTTTGTTTTGTACGTTGTATTTCAGAGGTGGTCCCATATAAAGTTTATCGAAATCGGTTGATTGATTGATTTAAAAACCAAAATTACTAGAAAATATGAAGATGTCATCCAGGTATTCGAAGTTGAAGTCGGTTGTATTCTTTTTTTAAAAAGCGGATTATTTATTATGTACAATATTATTAAAATAAGTTTTTTTTTAATCTTAACTATGCACCGTATTTTTTCCAAGTTGGATTCAGTAATGGATATTGCCTAACTGTGCAACGAAAAACAGGACGTTTTACGGATTTTGTCTTTGGGCACGGGCAGCCTCATATACTTTAGACGCTTATACAGCTGTTTCGTTCACACATTTTATTTTCAACAATTGTGGGAGCGAGATAATTGAGTCACGCTTACGTAATTTCAAGTACTTACTTAGGCCTTGTAAGTGAAGCAATGGTGATGCTTTTATTGGCTAGTGGTGTTGGAGAAGGTGATCAGAAAATGAAAAAAAAACTGCCACAGAATATCGAATAATTATATTCTGCTTAAACAATATTACGGTTTTATGACTGTACATGTGGCTTGAAACGTCATGTTTTTGTTATTCAATTATTCAGTGTTTTTTTATCTCTCAGCAGTCTTAGATAAGATCTAGGATAGACAAAGTTTTCCACTAACACTCAGAGGAGTAGAAAAAGTACAAAATCTATTGGTGATAGAATTAAATTAAAGATATTTTTATTCTCTCTCGTATAACTGCAATTTTAATACCTAAGCTTGAATAGCTTAAGCACTCTTTTATTGTTTTTAATGGTATAGAAAGTATGCCTGTGATTTTTGATTTTCTATTCAATGCTCTCTTTTAAGATTTCCGTACCCAAGGGCCTATTTTTAAGTCTTAACCGTAATATATCTAATAATCAAATATTACCGCGCGAAGAAATAATAACAATATTAATATTAATAATAATAATATTACCTTATTATTATTATTTATTATACACGTATTTATTTAAATTCTTAGTTATTTAAGTTTTTTACAATAAATTTAAGAATACAAAAATACAAATTATAAAAAACTTAAAAACTAGGGTGCCGCCAGCAGCGGGGCAGGGCTCAAGCTGCCGGTGGTTAGGGCTGCAGAGTGAGGAACCTCCTGACAATGCGTGCCGTGTCAAGTACCACTGCCTTTTGTATCTGACCCTTGACCCAACCGTCTAGCGAGAGCCTCTTGAGGTATTGGTCGAGGCTCTTCGCTATGAGACCGTTTGCCGAAACGACTATGGGGACAATGATCGTCGAGTCAACATCCCACATGGCGGTTATCTCGAAGGCCAAGTCAAGGTACTTGCTGAGTTTGTCCTTCTCGGCCTTTACGAGATTCTCGTCATGTGGGATGGTGACGTCGACGAGCACTGCCCGGCGCTGGGACCGATCCACCATCACGATATCAGGCTTATTGGCGACAATAGTCCTGTCCGTGATGATGGAGCGGTCCCAGTAGAGCAAAGCACGACCATTCTCGAGAACTGGAGCTGGTGCGTACTTATAGTACGGCACCTCCGACTCGACAAGGCCGTATTGAAGAGCAAGTTGCTGGTGGATGATCCTGGCCACTTGGTTATGCCTGTGCAAATACTCGCCGTTAGCAAGATGCGAACAACCGGAAATAATATGTCGGAGAGATTCCCCGGGACGATGGCATGCCCGACATATGTCGACCGTACCGTCCTTCATGATATATTTCCGATAATTGTTCGTCTTGATAACTTCATCCGCAATTGCACAGGCAAACCCCTCAGTTTCCCCAAAGAGGTCCCCGAAGCGCAACCAGTTCACCGACGCGAGCAAGTCCACATCGGGGCCCGATAGAACCCGATAGAACCGCCCGTGCAGCTCCTTGCTTTTCCATACTTCCTTGCGGTCGTCGGTGCTTAGCACCGATGGTGTGCGCCAGTTCTCGTTTGCCAAGGAGAGCGGCGTGAGCCCCTTGTCAACTGTCACTACATCGCGATGCATCCCACACTCATTGTTAAGGAAATAATCCCTGAGACTGCACACTTCACGATTGTGGAGGTTTTTGGCGTTTAAAAAGCCACGACCCCCCCACTTCCGTGGAATGTACAGTCTCATAACAGATGAGCGTGGGTGTAGCATGCGATGCGCAGTGAGCAGTTGATGGACTCTTCTATCCAAGGCGTCCAGCTCAGTCTGAGTCCACCTAAGTATGCCAAAGGAGTATATCAGTAGAGGCATCACCCAACCATTAAAGGCGCGCGCCTTGTTGCCGCCAGACAAAAGACTGTTGAGTACTTTTGTCAGCCGACAAAAGAAGCGCTCCTTCACTGATTTTTTGATGTCCACTACTGATATACCCAACGACTCTGACATACCTAGATACTTGTAGGTCTCGGCCTCAGAGAGAGATCTGAGAGTCATTATCTCAGAAAGTTGTAAATCCGGAGAATTTACAACTTTCCCCCGCTGCACACGCATGACCGCACACTTGTCTACACCAAATTCCATACTGATGGCGCTGCTAAAAACCTGTGTGGTTTTTAGCAACTCCAACAAGTCTTGGTGTTTTGGTGCAAACAGCTTAAGATCATCCATGTACAGAAGGTGAGAAATGACTTCACCCCCCCTTCGAAGCCGATAGCCTAGTCCTGAATCCTTCAGCAATGTGCTGAGAGGGTTCAGTGCTAGGCAAAACCACGATGGACTCAGACTATCACCCTGGAAGATGCCTCGCTCAATCCTTATCAAGTCCTGCGAATCAGAGGAGCCATTTCCACCACCTGGCTGACGAAGAACTGTGGTCCACTGCCTCATGCATGCGCCTAAGAATGATTTAAGAGTTGCATCAATTTGATACAACTCTAAAATCCTCTCCAGCCATGAATGAGGCACTGAATCATAGGCCTTCTTATAGTCGATCCAGGCAGCGGAAAGGGCTCCTTTGTTCCGCCGAACTTGTTGGCTAATGGCCATGTCGATGAGGAGGAGCTCCTTAGTACCACGGGACCCAACCCTACATCCATTCTGAGCGGGGGCCAAAACATTGTTCGCAACAATGTGTAATTATTTATTATATTATTATTATTTATTATTATTAAGGGCGATTGATCCATATCAAAAACGCTGGCCCAGTTGCGGGCCCGTATGCACCAACGCCGTTTAATTTGTTGTCCGAATATATGCAGGTTACCTCACGATGTTTACTCTCACTGAAAAGCATGATAATCCATACATAAATGTACGTATTGTATGGTAACCCGTACATAAACTCCAATGAACTCATTGGTACGGACGCTGGGGTTGAAGCGGCGACCTCTCAATATTGAGTCTCAACACGAGGCTACCACCGGTTATGGTATTGAAAAATTACCTCATTGTGTAATCAATTGAACCGGCCATTTCATGCGACTAATATCTTAGAAGGTAGGTACTATGTCCCTATAGCAGAATGTTCATCAATTTAAATTTCCTAATTAACAATGTAATTTTTAAACATGGCTCCGACACTGATGTCATAGCTTTTTTGGTTGGATATCCGATACCCATGTTTTAACGATCAGTTGTTCCAAAGTAGCTTAATATGTTTAATTCACCACTAATATGTTAATTTAAATAATTTTTGTATTATTTATTTTTTAGTTTATTTAATTTAATATTGTATTGATTTATAAGAATGAAATAGTGTCGTATCAGTTTCATTGGAAATTAATATCCCGACGAACAGGTTGCGACTTGTGAATGAGTCAGAGACCATCTGTTGCGAAAATTCCACTCATGTGAAAATCGGGCTCTCTGTCTCATACAAAACTTTTACCCCAACCTTTTTTATGGCCGCAATTAAATGCCACATTTAATTCATGCTACTTCTCTAGCTTTTAATTTTGTACTTTTCTACCTTTTTTAAGCCTTGGTAGCTTAATCGATAGACCGCTTGACTTGTAATTGAACCTTTTCAAACCCAGGCCCTTACCAATAAGCTCTTTGGAGTTTATGTACGGATACTCACAACCTTTGATAAATTATTATATGTCTAGATAAACTGATGGATCCGAAACGCGTCGAACAAAATAGCGGTTAACTGTTAGTCTCTTAAGCACGCACACTATAACAAAGACAATGGTGCAACGCGAGTGTAAGACATGGCTGTCACGCAAACTAGTATAATAATTTTGGCCTGTCATTTTTCGTTCATAAACATTACGAGACTCTATCTAGACATATTATTTATCAAAGCTCACAAATTAGCTTTGCGGTGAAGGTAAACGTTGTTAGGAACCTGCATATGTTTGGACAAGAAATTCGTTAGCGTATGTAAATACTCCAACCCGTGTTTGGGCCAGCGTGGTAAATTTGTCTCAATCGCCCTATGAGGGTAAGCCTAAGTCCAGCTGTGGACTATTAAAAAGGCTGATTAAGCTACTTTTCTATATAATAATGCCGAATGTATGTTAACTGATGTTAGCTAACTAAACAACAAAAAAAAAATTACAAATGTTGAACTGATCTATATAAGTTAAAAAAATGGCATAATATTTTGACGGTATCAAATTACGTGCATCATGTAATATTAACATAATTAATATCGTGTGATTTTTATCAAGATATAATTATGTTAATGTGAAATTCATAACGTGACATAATAATCTCAATGACTTTTAAGCTACATTTGCATAATACACCTGTTATTGGTGAGCGTGATTGAGTTTCTACAACGGAATACCATCATCATCAGCCCGGAGCGTCCACTGATGAACGAAGGCCTCCCCCTTAGACCGCCACACTGTACGACAACCTGCCATTTGCATCCATCGGTTGCCCGCGACTTTTACAATGTCGTCGGTCCACCTAGTGGGAGGCCTTCCTACGCTGCGCCTTCCGGTTCGCGGTCGCCACTCAAGAACCTATCTTCCCCGTCAGTTATCAGTTCTTCAAGCGATGTGGCCTGCCCATTGCCACTTCAACTTGTCGGTGTGTCAAAAGCTATGTCGGTGACTTTGCTTTTCTTTCTTTGGCGAATATGAAGATATTCGCCAAAGTTCCGGATTTTATCGCGCAAAGTAACTCCGAGCATAGCTCTCTCCATTACCCGTTGTGTGACTCTGAGTTTCTCCAAAAGGCCAGCAGTTAAAGACCACGTTTCAGTTCCATATGTCATCACTAGGGCAACATACACTGGTTGAAGACCTTTGTCTTCAGACACTGTGGGATTTTGGACGAGAAGATATTACGCAATTTCCCGAACGCTGCCCATCCGAGTTGGATTCTTCGGGCGACCTCTTTGTCAAAGTTGGACCTACCTAACTGAACAATATGTCCAAGGTACTTGTAGTGGTCAACAACATCGAGAGTATCGTTCCCAACAACAACCGGTACGGGTACAACATGGACATTGGACATGATCTTTGTCTTGTCCATGTTCATTTTAAGACCCACCTGTTGGGAAACGTTACTGAGGTCGCTGAGTATAGTATTGAGGTCTTTCAGCGACTCTACCATGATGACTATAACGACTAAAACGAAGGTGGGTGAGTGATGTATTCGCCATTAATGTTGATGCTGATTCCGTTCCAGCCCAAGAGCTTGAAAACGTCCTCCAATGCGTTCGTGAACAGTTTCGGAGAAATAACGTCTCCCTGTCTCACGCCTTTCTGCAATTGGATTGGTTTCGTGCTCTTCGTCCTACCACCGGATTGACATGGTGGCGTTTCTATACAAACACTTCAGCGCTTCGATATACCTACAGTCGATATTATGACATCGCTGGAGGGACTGCAATACCGCACAGCAGCGTCCTCTTAGTCAGCAGCGTCCTCTTAGTTAACGGTGGTAACACTCTGCGATCCCCAAGTCGCCTGCCAAGCGTGGGGATTATGGCAACCCCCTCCCCCCACACAATATGACAAAGGCATAAAAATATATTTGAATTCTGAATTCTGACAAAAATAATAAATCATAACTTTTACATTATCTATTACATTGTACCTATTAGCATAATATTCTCACAGCCTAATTATACTTGGACAATTATCAGTACTGTGTTTAAAAGACAAATTTATATTATTTAAGTATTCCAAAAGCGATCAACGTTTTTGGTCTTCATTTCGTTATACACCTTCGCGTTTTTTGTAGAACCAGCAAATGTGCCGACAGCAAAAGGTAATTGCGGGTCGTATGAAAGCATACGCGATGTGACAGATCCTCAGGATGACAAATGACAGTGCAGCGGTGAGCGGCGGCTCTCACGACTCTCATCAATATACATTAGGCATATAAAATATATACTCGTACCTTCGCAGGCATAGGCGCCGTGTTCGCACCTTAACTTCATCATCTCCCGAGCAAGTGAATTCTTGATCTATTCGTCTATTCAATGAGATATAAATCGTAATGTCACATCATTGGCAAGGCGTTTCCTTTGGTCTCGATGCCAGCGAAGACAGAGTGTGATTTATAGGAGTGGGTGCAGCGCACACCGCCCGGCCGCACACGGCCGGGGAAGCGGAGCGTGCTGAGCCCTGAGCGACGTCGCCGACGCCGCGTCTGGCCACCGCCGCCTCCACTCATTAGGCCTATATCGAGAGCATTACAATGGCATTACTCAGATGCACCGGGAGTGGTGCAGAAATGGCACGCGGTGGTGCGCCCCCTGCGCCCGCGCGTTGCTGCAAATATAGCTGCTGGTGCTGGCTATTCCGGGCGCGGCCGTCGACCCGTCGCCGCGACGCCGTCTGCTCGCCTTTTTAGCAAACACCACTCACGAATACACGCATTTTTTGCGAAAAAATATATAGCCGATGTCAACGTACGCGTTCTTTTACTACATTTATTATGACGTTTCTAAGAAAACAATGTTGACTCGCGCCTATAATTCAAGGCTATTTCAAGACACATCCAGAATACGCGGCGGTATTTCAGTGTGATTCATCTCAAAATACTTTACGCCGATTTCTTCAAAATAACTGTCTACGTGCCGTTTATCACCATTAACATGATTACTGTCTGCGAGCACACCTTTGTGCGTACTTGAACGTCGAAGGACCTCGGAGTTATGAGCTTTTTGCTCTTCGTCTATTTGTAATCGGCGCGGTGTTGTAACATTACACACATTATACTAAATCCAGCCTTTTTACTCGAATCGGAATGTGAATAATATTGACGTATATATAATCTAAGATTGTAGTTTATAAGCCGTTAAAGCATGGCGGAACTCTAAGCCGGCCGTAAAGTCTATCTGAGGCTCGTAACTATAAAATGCATCAAATCTGATTCACAGTTGTCTTTGTGAGCTCCAGTTGGCTGTCTGCCGGCTGCTCGTCGTAATAATACACTTTATCTTATTTTTAATAAATCTGCAGTACCATACGAAGACTGTAAAACGGATAATATTTAATTGAATTCCAGTCAGGTGTTGCTGCAATAAACTAAACGAATTTCACGCCTGTGGACGGCAAATGTTTCAGTCAGTTAAAAACGAGTGTTATCTGCGAATAGACCCTACAGAGAGTATCTAAATAATGTGTTTGACACATGACTAATCACGATTCGATAGAGTGAATAAGAAAATAACTAAATAGCAATTCGTGTATTCTCTCGTTAGACCTCTACTAACATACAAATTGAAATGTACTTATTGAGCTAGTTATCACTCTGTTGCTAACGTTGTATCGGTAATGTTTATATTGAAAGACGTGACGCGATTTTTATCAAAAAGAGGCGTAAGGTTTACCTTTTAGCTTTTATTAACTGCTCTAAATAAAGAGCATACAATCGTACCAATGTACTGATAGTTTAGCTAAAAAAAAATGTTATGATGTTAGAACATTAAAAAATGCGTGACGATCAACGATAATCCCAGGCTTGTAATGTTTACATGCCTGGGTTAATGGTTCAAAATAATGTTTCAAGGGTGTCAGAAAGTGCTTTTTCAGGCCGTTAGATGAAGGGAGTCGGTACGTGTTAGTGGTTGCATTCACGGCTGACCGCGCGACACAGCCGGCGCGGGCGCGGGCTCGGCAACCGGTCGATCACGAGTGTGTCTAATTCAGTGTACAGTGTGGCTCACAGGAATTTGTTTTGTGCACGCCGATGCGATGTGCCGATGCCGAGTACAATCGACGTTTTATTTCTGCGAGATCAGTGTCTCTGCCTTTGCAACGCATTCCTCGCTGCATAATTTTGTTTGCGCCTTTTGCGCCGTTCGCCACGAAAAGAAACGCTTTGATGTCCAAGCCGAGCTTTCTTTTTGTTGCAAGAACCAGGTTTAATATGTATGATAATCGACTCGTAGTGGAATCGGACGATCGTTTAATTTCAAGTATAGGCGCGCGTAACGAGCGATTCGATTACTTTTGTTACAGGGTCCGTATCGAGGCCGACGTTATCTCGAGAATGGGGATGGCCGTCAGCCGCAAGTGCTCTCATTATTTTAATGTTGGCTAATGAGACGGAGTTAGGTGAACGCGGTTAGTGGGCATGCTTATCGTGAGTAATAGCACAGTCGTTTGTGGTGCGAATCGCGCGTGACTTGCCCCCGAACCACACTCCGGTGGCGCCAGGCCCTTTCTGATTTACCTACCAACTTTAAACTGGGTTGTAGGCTGTATAGACAAAACAAAACGACATTTGAATATTACAATGTCATTTCATTCAGTCTTTTCATGGATACAATATGTACAGTAGATAAGTCTTGAATTAGCAGAGAGTCGTTAAACAGATTTGTGAATGCCAATTTCGTGCAGGGTCTTAACTGGAAGGAAGGCCGCTCAAATGCAAAAGTAGGTAACTCAATATCTGACGTCACATAATTTTCGTGGTTTAGCGGCATTTATCGTGATAATGCGAAAACGTAGTAGCGTAAATAGAGAAAATACGCGACGTGCAAACATCGCCGCGTCGCGACGCGACGACCGGCGCCACTCGACGTCGGCGCCGTCCCGAGGACACGCATAGTCACACACTATGCACGAATACGTGTTTTAATTTACTAAATCTTAATCACAGCTAAAAGTGTGTGAAATACAAGAAGACTTGAAGTGTATACAATTACATTGCTTTTCATGTTTTGCATACAAATTGAAGTACTCATAATGGCGCCTACGTTCTTCCACACACTTACTAATTTTATATCAACACATATACACACTTGGTGATTGTACTTAGTCCTTTACAAAAAATGTAGCTCAGCTATAAGGGTTACAGGTTTATCTAAATCATTAACTATTTCCTAATAGCCCTTGTCTTCTTGCTCTCGATTATATCCACTACATAAGGTTTCAGATCCTGAAATGCCTCACTGAATTATAATATTATCAATCATATCAATGCGATCAATAGGGAATATGCATGTGTTTCAATTACTAAAAATAATAAGATAAATGGAGAGTTTAACTGAATCTGATGATTACGTCAAAAAAAAATTGAAATAGTAAAATAAAACTGGTAAAATTCTGAAATATAAGCGTTCAAAGTATTTGGGAGGGAGTCATCTGTCCCTTTCTAGCAAAACACGTGCATAGTATAGACTTTGTTTGGAATCGTGAACTTTGACGTCATAAACCTAGTATAGTGCCCTCTCTGTCTAACATGAAACTAGAATGTTTAGAACTTCGTTATTAGTGCACATTTTAAAATTTTACAGTCGATGATTAGTTTTTTTGCCAGGCAGCTTTTTTGTGATTCAATAAAAAAAACACGCATATTCCCTATTGTCAAGTCAATAAAAACTAGGTTTTTTGTCCATTTTCCTTATTTCTCATTACAACGTTAGCGCAGCGACCTGTAGTGGGTTTTGATCTTCGTCACCAGAAATCAATATGAAATTATAATATCTATTGCCCAATAATCACTCAAATAGGTACTATACCTAGTTTCCTTAAATGAAAATCTTCCATATAATTCTAATGACGAAACTTCAGATAGTTGCGCACACGCATCGATTTATTAGCTATCGACACCGCAATTAATATTCTTGTCAAGTACCTAGATAATTAAAGATAGTAATTGAATCAAGGCGTACTATGTTTTGCCTTGTGATGTCAACGGTGCCTTAGATATATTCCGGTACAACAGCGCTAGTCCCGTTCTATGTCGCTAAATTTGACGTGTATAGCAGATTTATTAGGTCGAATTTGAGAATATACCGATTTTTATCGAATTTTACCGATTTTAATGTCAAATATTAAAAAGAAATATTTATGTGACTAACATAAATGTTTGTTCTGTGTTTGGGTGTAGTATGTATTTACGAAAAAAATATGTATATAAGTATTCTATCAGCTATCTAGTTTCCATAATACAAGCTTTGCTTAGTATGGGGCTAGATGGCGCTGTGTGTAAAATGTCCCCAATTTTTATTTTTAAATTTTTTCGATACGAATTAAATGTAAAATATCAAGAACGGTACTCGTGCTACTGGTATGATAGATGTACTATTCAATATTACGAACTTAAGATGTTGGAAGAAAAAAATTATAGCAAAACAAAACCAACGAAACAACATTGGAGTAAATGGTGCTAATTGCATCAACATAGTGTATTTCATAAAAAGTAAGTGCAATGTTTGAACTACAATTCAAAAACTTGAGAAAATACAGATGATGTGTTCATTATATAATATACTAGAGGACGCCCGCGACTTCGTCTAAGTACGGAAGAAATTTGGCCCGGTCCCAAATACTCGTATATTCCATACCGCTGGGTTAATTACTAATTATTTTCCTATCCATATTCACCACTTTAAATTATCCTGACCCCCAACAAACTACTTTCATACAAATGTTTCCCCGTTTTTTCCCCCCTTAGGGGTTGAATTTCGATAAATCCTTTCTTAGTACACCTCTACTCATGAAGACAAATACACCCTCCAAATTTCAAGCCTGTACGACCAGCGGTTTTGCTGTGCGTTGTCTGTCAGTCAGTCATCAATAACAAAGAATTTTCCACCCCCCCTTTCCCCCCTTAAATGGTTCCTGTCAAAAAATATTGAAAACAGCATTAATTTTATTTTAATGAACTTTACAAATCCAAAATTATCGTGACTAAAAATCCAAAAACAAAGGACTTTAATATAAACATTTCTCCCCTTTTCCCCCATTAGGGGTTGAATTTCGAAAAATCCTTCCTTACTACACCCCTACGCATCGAGACGAATACACCCTCCAAATTTCAAGTTTGTACGACCAGCGGTTTGGGCTGTGCGTTGTCTGTCAATCAGTCAGTCTGTCAGTCAGTCAATCAGTCAGGACAGAGCATTATTTATATATATAGATTAACAGAAAGTGTGGAAGATGTTTGTTACAATAAGAACACCACATGTTCATCAGATAACTTGAAAATTTTGCTAGTCTTATACTTCGTCTCTTCCAGTTAGCTTCTAGCGATAAATGTATGACACTAGTATTGACAATAAAATTGTTAAGGGCTTTGAACAGAATTCAGCCATCCCAATGTTACTCCCATGTGGCTTTAGCAGACACCACCTGAGGTATCTCGACTCTCCGTCTTATGTAACCCGCTACTTTGCTATAAGTTAGTTCGACTCCCAGTTCCCACCTCCGACTTCAAAGTTTTTCCAAGTGTTTTTATTGGCCTCGGGAGAGTTCTTCACTTGCAACGTGGTTGAGAGGTAGACCATGCTTTTCTTGCCACAAAGCCATTTGAGCGTCTTCGCTCAAACTTTAGGTCACTGCATAAGTAACATGTTTTTTGCTCGTGCTGGACGGAACGGGACGATTTCTTGACATCATCTAATATAATAAAAGGCTCTGTCCCGACTGACTGACTGACTGACTGACTGACAGACAACGCACAGCCCAAACCGCTAGTCACAAAAATTTGGCTTTGGATAGATAGCTATAAGGATAGCATTCAAAATAAAAAAATCTGTTTTCAAAATATTTTCGACAGGGATGATTTAAGGGGGGGGGGAGGGGGGTGGAAGGGGTGGGGGAAGGGGGGGGGGGAAAGTTGTATGGAAAGTTCTTTGATTTTGAAGTTATAGTGATGAAAATTTATATTTGGGTAATTCATTCAAAGGAAGGGAAGTTGGGGGGGGGGGAGGGGGGCGAGTTGGTAGAGTCGGTACAGTCGGACGAGTCGGTCGAGTCGGTAGAGTCGGTGAGTCGGTAGAGTCGGTAGAGTTGGTACAGTTGCTAGAGTTTGCTCGGAATGATGTAAAGTGGAGAATTTTGGGAGCGGGCCGAATTTCTTCCGCACGCGGACGAAGACGCGGGCGACCTCTAGTTGCATATAAAAATATAGTAACAAAATACACATGACGATCAAATGGATGGGACGGGACGGGATGGCACGTGAAACATGAAATTATCACGACACACGTCACGTCCCTGTCCCGTCCGGGGTACTGTCCCGTTACGTATGCAGAGACTTTTAGACGTTAATCATGCTCCATTCTTGACCATATGTAGAGTAGATGGTGGTCAAACGTAAGCCTTAGCACATAAAATAAATCTACAATTTATAGTAATTGTGCTATAAGCTTACTTTAATTTATAATTATTATATTAAAAGGTAGTCTAACGCCTTAACTTGATATAATGCAATGAAAACAGACGACAGATATTGGCGCCACGAATATGCGGGTTAATGTTCACTGTGAGTACTAATGCTAATTGTGTTTTACACTTTACGATACTGCGTCACTGCTCTACGCGGTATGCAAGTGTCGCGTATCTGTCACATAAGTTTGATGTTATATTTTTATTTATTGCCCTGCATTGTAGAACAATTTGAGTATCAGTGCTTGCGCAATTATAATCTCGAGCAAAAATAAGACCGTTGCAAAAACTATAAAGACGTTACGACTGCAATTTCTATGCTTTTATCTTTATAACGTTTAATTTGCGTTAAATTTGTCATTGCATGTCACGGATTATTTTTGCAAAATGTCATTTTTATTTTACGAGTACATGCAACAATTTCGTCTAACAAGAGTGCTTGTAGTTCAAACGCGACGGTAGTCGTAAAATTGAGATATATGTTGACTTTGGAATTCGTTCTGCATGCTTTACAGTTTAGTCACTTTGCTAAAATTAGTTTAAATAGCATTTTGGATTTACTATTGCAACAATGTGCGTATCTAAATTTATTGCTTTGCATTCCATAATGCTGAAAATGTTTTCGGAATGCTTTTCTGTACTTACTTTTTGGTTAGGCTAATGTTTGCACTCAGTACGCACTACGCGATGAATATAAACTGGCTTCCAAGCAAGGCTTTCTGGAATCACCGTTGGGCGCTTGAGACAATGTTTGTATTGTACTTGATTCAGGTAGCCACCGAACTCTAGAAAGCCCTTCCCTCAGTTATGGGACATTAACTATGTTTAACTATGGGCAAATTTCTTGGGGATTTGAACCTAGAACGTTGGTGTGGTGCAGTACTAAGCAGTTACTTTCAATTCATTTGTAGCACTCGTGGACTAGGTGTCCCAAAAGATCACCGATGTTGTGCGACGAATGAACCCGCCAGTCTCCGGATGGGTGACCGTGAGTGATA
Organism: Erannis defoliaria; assembly: GCA_905404285.2. Classification (NCBI taxonomy): domain Eukaryota; kingdom Metazoa; phylum Arthropoda; class Insecta; order Lepidoptera; family Geometridae; genus Erannis; species Erannis defoliaria. The sequence continues at coordinate 10,535,913 of FR990080.1, read as the reverse complement.
TTTACAATGAGCTTGAGCGCTATGGATCGGACGACACAGTTGTCAGTTTCAGTTGTATGTTAAATAACAACAGCAATCACAAGACGTGGCCTTCAGGGGGCGCATTAGCCCCCCCCCCATTTCCTTAATCCTGAAACAAAGGCCTACTCAGCATACACGAACTCTATTTACTTTAATTTTGGCATTAAAATAAGTTCCATTTCATTTATTGTGTTATTAGATAGTGTCTACAAATGTGTGTGTAGCATAAGTACTCTTATTAGATTGTAATGTCGATGAACTACTATCGTTATCATCCAAAGAGCATTAAATTACAGCGATAGTCATTCTACATAGTTATCCCATTCCTAAAATAGTACTGAGCTTTATTTACCATTATCTATTGTATTTGTCTAGCATTACATTATGTAAGAGGCGACAACGGTAGCGAATAAAACTGTAAAAATTACGCGAAAGTAAACTTCGTTACTCTATTTTGTTCATCAAACTTAGCAATTGCATCAAAAAGTGTTGGTAGTACGTAGTACTATTATTTATTCTGTGGTAGAAGTTATATAAATAGAAAATAACACCTCAAGTTCAATCCCAGGCCAGTATTTATGGATTCTTCGGAATTTAAATATAGCGTTTTAAAATCTTACTTTTCTCTCTTTCTCTCATTTTTTCTTTTTTCTTCTTTATCTTACTTTTTTCTTTTGATTTTACTGTTATTTCTCTTTAAGAAAATCTTGTGTTCAGGTTCGTTTGTTATTAATATAATCATATTTTGGCAGTAGTCAAAATAAGATTTGTAAAAAAAAATTTTTTTTTATTGATGAATAAGATCACCCTTTTAGAGTAGGCATATGATAATCAGTAGGATGCTAAATGCTAAGCTATGCTAAGGCAGTCAGTAGTAATCACGAGGACAGAACAAGACTCTTATATCCCGGAAAATATCAGGAAAATTTGAAAACACCGTCAAAGTAACCACGTTATGTAGATAATTAGTCTGGACTTCCGTAAATTAATAATGCCAGTCTGGGTTAGATTTTTACTCATTTATGAAATAGGCAGTTTTAATAGTTTTTTTAAAAAAAATCTAAAAGAACATTTCTTGAAAAAGTAATGAAAATTGCAATTTCTAATGTTATTTCCAATGTCTCTATAGAATTAACTTATCATTTAAAAAGGCGTCTACGTCATCGTTTAATGTGACAAATGGAAAAAAAGTGTTGTCTGCTGATAAATCTTTTTAGGGATTCGTACCCGAAGCATGCGAATGGAACTCTGTTATTAAGCGTCCACCGTCTACCTGCAGGGCTGACATGCGCACTGCGAGAAAAAATTCTCGATTCTTAAAAACAGGACAAGGCTACGAATCTGTATAAGTTTGTCTCGTTTTCGCACGACATAAAGACACGACAAAATTTTCTCGCGGTGCGCATGTTAGCCCTGCTGGCCTACCTGTAACGAGCTTAATCTAATCATTATTACTTAATCTATAATAATAAGTTTACAGAATGTGTACTGTAAAAATATCTAGGAAGTTTTCTGTGCAAGGAACCCAATCTATTTGTTGGGAACAATATAATTTTTTTTTTGAGGATTTTTAGCTCCGTTTAAAATGACACGAATATCTGCGTAAGCTAGCTGTCTACTTGTGCCTACAATTATGATTGACATTTATGTTTTTATGGCTAATTAAGGGGTTAATTTAAGTATATTTTTTTGGGACTTTAAAGGATATTCAATCATGAAGTATTATCATGAAGGCGCGTGCATCGGGAGACACCCTGTAATGTCTCCCGATGCACGCGAAACCGATGTTATTATTGTAATATTATTAAACAAGCCTATATTAAATTTGTTATTCGAATAATTAAGAAAGAAAACCCCAACGAACAAAATGACTCAACGGATGTAGCTAGTACAAACTTACACATAGATCTTTATTATTTTTTTATTCTTAAGCAAAGTCACGTTGCTAATCCGGCGCCTAATACATTTTATAGGATGTTCTATAAATTTATTGCTATAAGCCGCGATTAGTTTATAGGCTACAGGCAGTAAGGCATGTATTACGCGCGTGAAAGGTCACAGGCTAGACGCGAAGGTTGTGCGGAAAGTGGTCTGGCGCCATGCGCCCGCGGCGGTTGCGTTTGCACCGAGCAAATCTGGTAGATAGAGACCAGGTAAGTCGTTGATAATGCGACAGAAATATATTATCAGAGAACAAGTTCCTAATATTTTTTTGGGGTTATAAATGTTGCTATATAAGCATCCAACTAGAAAAGCGAAGGTCTGCGAAGCGAAACTCTCTGATTGTTACTTCTTCACGATTAAACGATAGCGATCTTAATAAAAATTGGCATGGCGGTAGTGTACCTACTTGACGAGAAATATTATATTTTACATGTGATAAGTGAAATAAAAAAAACTGAAAAACAATAAATATTTCGGACATAGAAATTGTTGATGTCAAAACTAGAAAACTATTATAATTCATGTTCTATGAAGAAATTATTTGTTTTGGAAAACCAGCCAGTGTATTCACCGTCGGACGAAGTGAAACTTAATAAAATCCGTCTGTACTGTAAGAACTGCAAGAGCTGCATGCACAAAATACATATCGTAGTCGAGACTGCTGAATATGGCCCAAAATAAATATGGACCAACATAACAAGTTCATAAAGATGTAAGCGTCTTCAACGTAGGACCTAAGTTTATCTCATTACGTCTCATAATAATCGCCAGTTCATTGATAATTTATACCGTAAACATACTTACGTAGTGCATGCACGATCAACTTTAATTGTTTTATTTTGACAAGAGTAGTTCAACAAATGAATTAATCAATTAGGAAAAAGTAGAACATCCGAGGCGATTTGATATCATCAATTGTAGCAATAGACGAAACAGGGTTCAATTGATACCATTTCAACAGTTCTGAGAGCGATCTCGTTCATAAGGAAAATTCACTTTAAAAACGTAGCTTAGTCCTTGGATACGTACCTAATGTTTCGACGCTACGTTTCAAATCCGTAGAGCCAAGGAATGGGACAAGTTGTCGACTTCCTTGTTTCCTGAGAGAGATAATTTAGAGTTTTCAAATTCAGAGTAAATGGGTATTTTCTAAGTAGGTCTGCGTACTTTATCTTCGGCCACATCGGTACGATATAACGATTTAAGTATTCCCTTCTAAACCAAAAACTAATACCAGTGGTATTAGTTTATTCTCGTAATTAATTTATATTCCCAACGATTACCACTCATAAACGAATGCCAAAACAAGAACGTTTGAACACACGTGTTGTTGGACAAACGTGAACTTATGCGTGTTAAAATAGTTATTTATGATACTAGTGCGGTAAGTTGGTTTTTACAAACGAGTAGACGAATGTAAAAAGTTTGTAAAAACCAATACCGCGCGAGTGGCATACAACGTTTTACTACACATTTGCGAGAAAACAGATAACAGAAGTACTTAAAACAGATAATGAGCCAATCTTTATTATTATGTTTTTATTAAGTATATCGGACGGAAAGTCGCAACTAAATTCCTACTTGACACTGGCAAATGCCATAACCTTCCTAGGAGGAAAGAAGAAAAATAACTTCGTTCTAAAGTTCGTCTTCGTTAAAACGTTTCTAATATGAGTGGCTTTTCGTGTTGTTTCCAAAACTCCGAAGAAGCTTAGTAGTAAAGTTGCCATGACTATACTAGAGCATGACTGGACTTGACTGTGACTTACTAAATGTGACATCACTTTGAATGAATGAATGTTTTTTTTTGACTGTGACTTAGACTCATTCGACTTGAAAATTATCAAAAATTTGATACCAATTAATACTTGACACTGGCAAATACACAAAGTGCTACGCCATAATTCTCCTAGGAGGAAAGATGAAATGGCGCTGATTAACAAAAAGAAAACGAAAGAAATTAGTGGTGAGAATTTCTTTCGTCACATTTTCTGTTTAGTATTAAAGTAAGACGAACGTATTAATTTAAAGCGCTTCCAAGGAGGTTCGATCATTCAACTTATTTATTCTCGTAATATGAAACTCTTTGGTGGAGTTATTAGAGTATTATTATGGAAATAAAAAAAATACCGTAAAGTTTACGCACGGCGTTATACAAGGGAGTGTGCGGTAAAGGCTTTTCCGCACGCTCCGTTGTATGGTGGGTAATGTTTAACTTTCGAACGATACAGGCTTATACAGGCGTATACAGGCTTCGTAAATGCACTTTTTGAGCAAATGTGTTGTAAAAGTACTTATCGATTATTTAACAATCTAGAACTCAATCGGTTTTTTGAAATAGGTCAATATAATAAGCTTTATAAGTGGTAGAAGGTAAAAAAGAGCAAAGATCGTCGGTCATTAAGCAAGGACGTGCCAGAATCGGACGGTCATAAACGTAGAGGCTAAACGTTAATACATGCAATTTTATGAGGTGTGCGTGCACTGCCTGTGACGGAGGGTTTGGCGTCGTTTCCATGCCGTTGACAATGTTCATAGAATCTTGACGCCGCCGGACGATAACCGACTCGTTCAAATGTTATTTTATGATGCGAAACTTGTAAATGCCGTTTTCTCTGCGTTTCAGTTCGCCTTTTGAATGCAAATAGAGCCTAACGTCCTCGAACCGTTCACCATCTGTTTGGAATTTTAAAATTTCACGAGCATTCTGTTTACGTGCTCCGAATTCCCCCGTAGCGTGCTACAGCCATAACAACGCTCTTCCCGCGCTGTCGTTGTTTGTCGGAAACGCATCGACAGAGTCAATAAACGTTTGGTTACTCCAATTTACTGTAAGTACACCATCGGATCAGGAAGCCCTCTGACTCATGAGCCATTTGCGATGAGAATCAGGTCACATCGAGATTTACGTAAGAATCGTTATTTTAAATTATTTGAACAAATTTAATGCCGCGTTCATTTCGGTAAAATGTACATCTATTACTCAGAATTTCACTGTAATAAAGCTACTCGAATTAACTGTCGGCCTTAGTTTATACTGAAGATTCTTAAATAAGTCTTAAGTGTGCCTAATGACTGACAGCATTGTGTGTTTATCCAGCTATGTTAGTGCTAAAGCGCGATGAGTGGAATTTATAAACATTTAAACATTGTGAATACTTTTTACTGTATGGTTTGGTCATGTTGAGAGATTTATTCATACGATGCTTACTGTATCGGCGGTAACGATTGACTTGTAGATTGATAAACCTAGCTGGTTTTTGTTTTACATTGTAAATTGTAGCGAGCTCGTGAATTTCTTTGAAACATTAAAGTGTAGGGTCAGAAGGTATAGTAATCGACACGCAAGTTTTCAAAATGCGGATTCAAAAAGGGATGCGCAGAAACAAAAAAATAATTATTTGTCATTAAACTTGCCAACTGGCCAACTTGGACCTGGCTATGTCCTTAAACTGCAACCAGAACCACCGGAGGACGGGCAGCAGCGTCCTCTCAGTTAACGGTGGTGAGCATTCTGCGATCCCCAAGCCACCTGCCAAGCGTGGGGATTATGGCAACACCCTTCTATTATGGGGGAGGCCTTCAGCCATAAAACATCCAGCAGTGGATGTTTTATGGCTGAAGGCCTCCCCCATAATAGAAGGGTGTCTGGATGTTTTATGGCTGAAGGCCTCCCCCATAATAGAAGGGTGTTGCAAGTTTCGTCATCAGCCATAAAACATCCAGCAGTGGATGTTTTATGGCTGATGACGAAACTTGCCAAATATACTGCACGGAAGTGTACACCATTGAAAAGCGAAGGCCTTACCTCTTCTCTCTTCAGTGGTGTACACGACGTACCTGCGCAGGCTCACCCCTTTCAGGCCGACAATTTGACAACTTTTTTGGCGGCTACTGTACAAATGGTTATTTTCATCCTTTTCATCGTTTAGTTTTTTTATTCGATACAACTGAATAACGAATTATATGATCGAGTAGAGGTGTAGTCCGTGGACTCTTCTCTTTTCGTTATCTCGTTATGTTAAAGCAATTTAAAACTAATTAGCCATAACTCACGCTCATGACATTTCCTTTTAAATATTTCTGTGTCATCCGCTATCCTCATAACTTCCTAACGACATTCTTTAGATAACATTTGGCTCTCTGATCTTGTTAAATATTTCATTTTTGATTTGGTAACGCGCTGTAAAGTCAAGGATCAAACACGGATGGCACCAATAGTGATTCAACGGGTAAAATAGAGATAAAAATATTTTAGACCATGACCCAATGAAATAGGAGTATTTTTGAGCTGGCAATACACGTTAGGCTTAGCTTGAGGGTACGCAAATTAATACACAGCGAATACTATTGTTTACATGTTAGTCAATCATATTGCCAAGCGCAGACTGACGTCGACACCACTCATTATTATGGATACTTCTTGCAGAGTGTAGGCGAGCGCCTTTGATTTATGCAGAAAAAATAACAAATTGACATAAATGAAGGGGGATGAGTAGCGAGCGATATTAAGTGGCAAGCTAGTAAATTTTTCTGGTGGCAAGATATAAATACAAATGTTCGCGCCGGTCTGCACTCGGCCAGCAGGCTAATCATGTAACTGTTCGGGATCGCGATTCGGATCGCGATTTGTCATAAATGTCACTTGCCACTGTCCCGCAAAAACTCATTTGACCCTGCAGGGCAGGACAAAACGCCAAAAGACCGACGGATTTGCTTAACTTTATTAGGAAATCGATGCATTCGTTCGATAACAACAGCGAGAGAAATCCCTCCGTGATACCATGAAGCTGTGACAGTGAAAATTATGACAAATCGCGATCCCGAACAGTTAAATGATTAGCTTGCAGCTAACCTAGCGACGAAAGCAATGGCAAGTCTAGTCGAATTAACTATCTACACGTCGTCGGCACTCGCCTTTGCCTGGCGAGATAAGGCGAACATAATTGTAATGCCAGAATAAAGTGAGTCAGCACCAGTTTCCGAATTTCGGACTTACACAGTTAGTTTTCAGAGAATAGTCGACTTGTACCACTGTTTGTAGAGAGCGTCTGATCTGACGTGATAATGTTTTCCTCCTTTCATCGAGCAACACCAAATATTCGATCACAATAGGTACATCACAAAAAGGCTAGGCACAGCGGTCCCACGATCAGATTTCTTTAGATAACGACCATAATAGGATTACAATCCGACAGTTACACTGTAACATAATACGAATTCATGACCGTAATCTGAAGGCTATGGGTAATTCCCGCCGACACATAAAAATGAAACGCATTTTGTAAAAATAAACAGTAGGTAGGTGTGTAGTTTAAAAAATAGGCACAAACATAAACGTTGTTTTATTTATTTTTAGGTTTTGTAATATGCTATACTTACCTCTGTAGAAAGCATTAAGAATGCTTTTAAAAACAAAAAATACAAATGTTTTCCTCTGAAGCTATGAATTAAGATTCACTCGTTTTGTAATTAAACTACAGCGAATGGCACCTTTACAATTACTTAACACGATAATCAATAGATTCTTGCAATTACATGCGTGACCTGCGCCTGCACCTTCTACGGAGCGAATATCGTAGGTATAGCTAAATGCATTCTGAAACCTGATTTATGTTACAACTGCAATAAAACGAGTACCTATAACAGTCCCAAAATATTTTGTTGCGGATAATCACCCAATTTACTAAATTATTATTAGTACCTAAAGTGTAAACTGTAACAAACGATCCTAGTATCTCAAAAATATAGAGTGTATTGGCACAGAATAAATAATAGTACTACGTAGTATTGGGCACTGTTTGGAACTTACCTCATCACTATCGTAAAGAAAATAAAGTCCATGAAAAATATGAGAAATTAAAATTATTATTTTGAATTTATGAATTTATGGTAATGTTTATTCAGTCTTTTTGAAAATGTAATCTAAATCTAATAAGAAGATTTTACATAAGAGTCCAATAAAAAATATGCTTATTGATAAAAAAAACATAACGAAAATTGGAGTTTGATTGACGTAGGAAGGCCTCCCACTAGTGACCGACGACATTGTAAAAGTCGCGGGCAACCAGTGGATTCAAATGGCAGGTTGTCGTACAATGTGGCGGTATAAGGGGGAGGCCTTCGTTCAGCAGTGGACGTCTCCGGGCAGAAATTATAAAAAAAATGCTTTTAAAAATATATTTTTTAACAATATTTAATGGTTTTTATAAAAAAACCCGAGAAAATTCGAGAATTCTCGAGTTTCAAGAATAAAAAAAGGTCGAGATATCAGAAACCCAGCTTACGCTCTCGCTGCAGCTGAGCAAATCCCCGCGATTTTTATAACGTCGTGATAAAGCCGCGGTCTCGCCAGGCCGAGAAATTGCGGATCGAATTGCCATTGTGAAAGGGCCCTAAAAGCAAATACAACTTCGAGCGAAGTGATTACGCATGCTGAACCTGTGTTTGTACGATTTTCCACTAAAGTCAATGTTTTTTCTAACACATTGTGTTGTACATCCTAGAAGTTAAACTATGCAGGGTGCGTAGTTACCTTTTGTCAGTCCTAGATTGTTACATTAATAATTTTATTATAAGTAGATACATAAATGTGAAGGTTTGTTTTTACTTCACGCTGTAAAAGCTCAACGGATTTCGATAAAATTACGATTTCCCTGAATTAAAACATAGGCTTCTTTTCAACCGACTTCAAAAAAGGAGGTAAAGGAGGTACTCAATATTTTTTTGTATGTATGTTACGCGATTACTCCGCCAATTATGAACTGATTTTGATGATACATTTTTTGTTTGGTAGGTAATACTTCAGAGGTGGTCCCATATACATTTTATCGAAATCAGTTCAGTAGTTTGGTTTTTAAATCAAAATTACTAGAAAATATGAAGATGTCATCCAGGTATTCGAAGCTGAAGTCCGTTGTATTTTTTTTAAAGTGTATTATTAATCCCGAAATTTTGCATTTGTATTGTGATTATAGGGGATAAAACCGCGACGCGTTGTTATGAAACTGCTGATTTGGTATAGACTTAGAGCATGGTTAATCAGTCCTACCCAGTGTCAGCTTGATAAGGGTAATGTTTTCTTAACTTAAGTATAAAAAATAATACACACTTAAATATGCTGGATCATATTAGTAATTGGACCTATCTTTAGCCTAGTACTATTCTTTATTCTGTGTCTTTACTTACCATGTGATGATAAAATTAATCTTTATTATTTATATACTTATCACTCATTTGAAAGTGTTTGTTGTGACAGTGTGATAAACACTTGAGGCAATTTTTGCGCCTGAGGCAAAATCAAGTTTATTAAAAGCGTGTTATTATAAAATAAATATCACTATTTTTTTAATAATAAATTAAGGCAAGGCAAATGTAATTTACAACCCAAATAAAACATTTTACGATTTGATCTGGTTCCTCCCAAATAACTTTAAGAGTAAACAAGCCGGTCACTTCTCCATAGAAACAGGGAAGTAATATTAATCGTCTATGTAATGTTGTAGGTCCAAGACTAGGGTATTATATCGATTTGTCTCTTCATTATCTAGGATTGTAAATTTATAAGAAAGTAAAAAGTTAATAAACATGAAAGTTATGAGCCAGGAAACATTTAACGCCACTTTGAACGTAATAATTAACATATAATGAGTACGAAAACTCTAAAATAAAAGCGGCATAGTTCATCAAAAGTTCAAATAACTTTAGGTGGAATAAATTAGTTCAGGAGTTTATTCATCACAACCCTGCACCCAAACGACATGAAAAAATTTGAGCGCTCTTTTTTTTTTCTTTCTTCCCTTTCCCACACTTTGTTTGATGAAGAGAGCATGCTTTTTAGCCACGCCCACTGATGAGTTCGAGCAGTCGGGCAGTGCATCCTTAAGAACAATGAATTAGCGGATCAAGATATCTTAGATCTTCGATGGAGCATAGACATTTGATTTCGCATTATCAGATTGGACCTAGGTGTTTGAAGATCTTGTTTCGTCCCAAATGCTTAAGCGTAGCATTTTCATAATAATAACCGAGTATAGTATTAGTCACACACTACTCATATAAAGTTACAAAGTTATACTTTCAATAAAGGTTTAGCGTTGGCATATTGATACATAATGTTGCATTATCGCTGTTTCTGTTTAGTATAGTGATTCAGGTCATTTTATTAAGGTCATGCAATGGTAGAACTTTGACCCTCGTTATCCTACGTTTCATGGCCAAGCGATGGCGCCTGAGTGAGGCGCCAGATGGCGTCTTCCGGAGATAAAGACTACCATTCAAGGCATCGTGGAAACAGCACGATCTCTATTTTGCGCACTACCGACTGCAAAGTCTCAAGATCAATGTTCATTGTACCTTGAATGTAAATGTCTGAGAAAGTATTAGTGTTACATTTGTCTTGTTAATGTTTGTTTCCAAACTGTTATATATTATCGGCCTTACCTAAAATAATCTCGATTCTTTTAGTCACTGCTTAAACTTCTCTGTCCTTTTCTAGTACGTGCAACTTCACGTCAGAGAGAAGATGGCAGAGCATCTTAAGCAGTGACTAACGGTTGAAAAGTTTTTTTAAGTAAGGCCGTATAAGTCTAACTGTTATTTAAATAAAACGTTTATTATGTAAAAAAATGTTCTTTAAAAAAAACTTCTTCGGAACACAAAAACCAAGTGCGCAGTACCACTTAATAAATTTAACGGTTTACTTAAGTAATGTTTCTACTTGTAAGCCATATTTACTATTTTCATTACCTACCTAGCCCATAATTAGGCTGTGGTCACTTAACAAGTTTTAGCTCGCGAAATCATAGTTTATATCATATCAAACACAACTCTCTCTTGCCCATAGAAGACAAAATTAAGTTCATGTTCACCTTATCCGCTTTTGGCAATCTCGTTATACTTTATTAGGATCCAAAGAACAACAGTTCTGAACGAACAATAGGTACATAATCTGTAACAGACATTTATTTATCTTGACGAAGCAAAATACAAAATGCATTGTATTTGCTTTGAAATCATTGTCTTGTTGGTATGCCCTGGCCCTGGTGTTACCTGACCTTTGTTTAGTCTATTGAAATTTCTACGTGAATTATTTATACATGATTTAATTTTACAGGTTTACGCGGAACAGTAGAATTTAGTCGAAAGGTCACTGTACCCATCATTGCTATCAGGTTTTACAACGAGACTAACACTACCTAAACGATCGTTTTAAAAGAATCTCTCTGGGTTGGAAACGCATCGAAAACATAACTAATGTTGCAGGTGGTTTACCATCTGGTAAATCGTCTGCTTGTTTACCACTCTTTCAATAAAAAACATTGGAAATGGCGCAAGGTAATGGTTTGGCCTTTACCAAATAGTTCGTCCAAGTTGAAAATTTGTTTATGAAAAAGCTGGTTTTTATTGGATTTTAAAGTCAACTGATCCCGCTCGAACCGAGCCCGCGGGATCAGTTGACATAAAGCTTAGTTTGAATTGGTGTACTGGTCCCATTGCCTATGTATAAAGCATAATAGCCCTTTAATAGAGGCCATCTGCTGGACTATGGTCTACCCGCAAAGGGTGGTTGGGTCTCATACACTACGCGCGCTGGCCCACTTATCCAGTGATTTATCTAGTGACGAGACGAGCAAGTTGGTAGTGGACTCACTTCGGCCATTTACTTATTTGTTTCTCCGGACGTATGCAGGTTATGTACGATGTTTTTCTTCAACGAAAATTCAGTGGTATAAAAACCAAAGAGCTTAGTACGGTTTGGGGCCCGATGGCAAAATTATAATTTGCTATCATTGGAGTTTTTTTTGCCTCGCGACTTTTGGTCTCATAATAAAACTTGGCTCTTTTTGCTTTAGTACTACGGTTCTGAATAGCCCCCGTATGTTTGTATCACAGAAAAGCGAAAGCCCTACTTCTTAGGTTAGAACGGCTGTCAAAACAATGTTCTAAAGCAACTGTATAGAAAACCGCTGTCGCCAGTTTTACACTTATTTGTATAGAAACTACGACGAAAAAATTTCAATAACTGGTCGCGCATTTCAAGTAAAACGCTCGAAATGCTATTTTGCAACAGATTAAAATTGTTCTAATTACAATGCAATGTGGTTTGGTTTCGTACGCGTCTATTTAAATTGGGTGTCTTTTTGAGTATTCTCTGTCTAAAACATGTATATTGGCAGAATTGACTTTAAGCGCATTTGCACCTAATGCCGGCTAGCGCGGCCCGTCACATTTCTGTTCTATTTACTTCTCTCTTCAGTGGTTAGTATATACATGATGTTTAGATGCTAGTTACCAAGCATAGGTAGCAACTCGAGTGGTAATAATTTGTTAGATGTGGTCATCAATTATAGCGGGCAATGTTTAGACCGAACATCATACCATTTGATCGAATTCGATTTATTATTACTCCGCAATAATACACATATGTTCGATTGACCTTGTCTCTACATAATGCCGAAAGTTGAAGGTTGATCAATGAGTAAGTGCAGTGATTTTTTTAGTAATAAACTTTTAGTGTAAGTCATAATATTTTATAGTTGTACATCTTATGACCAGGAAATAGTTTTTGCTGTGTCTTTTCCTTCATATAATAACTATTAATGTGTTCAATGATGAATATTGTTTAAGCGCGATTTTGGATATCCCATTTTATAATATCGGCAATGAACTCAGCAGAGTTCAGTTTGTTCCCGGAACTTTAGGTATTTTACGCTACTTCAGACCGCATTTTTTAGGAGCGCGACGTATTCATTTACGCGAAACAAAATTTGTGTGCGATGTGCGATCCGCATAAGTGTTATTAAAACACTATCAGTGCCCTTCGGTTTTACTCAATATCTTACGAGGACGGTCTATTTATCCGGGACAAAATTTTTGTATGGTAATCCAGGTCATATGCTAACTTCGTACCAAATTTCACTCAAAATGTGTGCTAAAAACATGCATATACACGCTCAAAAATTTATCCATTTATAATTATTGTGAAATAAGATTCGTGATTTAAAGTGGGACTGGGCTGGACACGTCTGCCGAATGCCAGAAGAGCTATGGGCGAAATCCAGCACTGACTGGGTCCCGGTGGTTAAACGGCCGCAAGGTGGTGAAGGAGGAAGGAAAAGGAGGTCGAAAGACGAACTCGATGCCCATAGAAAGGAGTGGCCCACTATAGCACTAATAGAGAAATATGGAATGATTCAAGAGAGGCCTTTGCCCAGCAATGGGACAAGACAGGCTAGTATAATTTTTACAGCACCTTTGCCAGTTATTCAACCGCCAAGTAGTAGTGTGCAAGCGTTATTGTGTTCCGGTTTGAAGGGCAATGTTACCAGAGAACTTACTGGGTATGAAGAGATTTAACATCTGATATCTCAGGGGGACGAGCGCAGTGCAGTGCGGCGCAGGATTGTGTTCGCAAATTCACAATTCTAGAACTGCTACTGTTAGTGGCAGGCGTGACGCTTACCACGAGGCGAACGTCTTGCTCGTCTCGTCACTTAAAAGTATTAAAAAAAAAGAAGGAGGTGGAAAGACGAGCTCGATGCCCATAAAAAGGATTAGCCCACTATAGCACTAAATAGAGAAATATGGAAAGGGTCAAAAGAGGCCTTTGCCCAGCAATGGGACAAGACAGTCTAGTATAATATAATAATAAAATGATTCGTGTGATAACATCATCGTTTGTGCGTTAGAAAACTGGTAGCGGCTAATAAGAGCAAATCAGAGCATTCAGTGTTAATGATTTCTGTGTATCATTTTTAAAATAAACAGTGTAATGAAGATGGATGAGCTTAATGTTCTAAAAGCCTTAATGTTTAATGTTTTATGCCTTAGCACTATTTTATTTTTGATACTAATACGTGAGCGCAATACTGCATGCGATTTGAATGATAGCCAATTATATTAGACTAGCTTTTGCCCGCGGCTTTGCCCGCGTAGTAATGTTGAATACTGGAATTCGGTTAAATCGGGGCCCAACTCAATTGAATCACTAAAATACGTATATTATTGCATTTTTTCCAAGCCGCTTGCAAGTCTTTAAGTTTTCTTGAGGATGACCAAATTTGGTATGTCGCGTTTGCAATACTTACTTCAAAACAAAGCCGTCTTGTTGAATTTTAAACAGACAGACAGATGGACATGACAAACTTATTAGAATTCCTCGTAGTACTACGGAACCCTAAAAATGTCTGCTAATGACGCTATAGTTGCCGGTGCCTTTGACCCGAAAGATTACAATATTTCTTTGTAGACAACATTTTTGATTTTTTTGTTGGAAGGTGCTAAAATAGCCAGGCTTTCAGGGGAGCTAACTCGCGAGCAAGCCACATAGAACTGACCATGCGAAAAACAGTCCTGCCTTAAATCAATACCAGCGTATTTTAAAGTTTGACCCTGAGCCTTATTGATGGTCATGGCAAAACAAACTTTTAGAGGAAATTGAAGCCTTTTGGAGTCATAAGGTAAGTCACTGGGAATTATGGGAATACGCGGCACAAACACTGTTTCGCCATGGGCACACCCAGTCAAAATGATGGCCTCAACCAGATTACGATGCAGCATTTTTACTTGTAACCTGGTTCCATTACACAATTTGGGTGGTCTTAAATTCCGAAGGAGCATGACGGGTGTACCTTTCTTCAGGATAAGCCTCTGATATGGTAGCCCCGCTGGTCTTAATGAATTTAAAAACTCAACTGGATAGTTTACAGCATCATCATTATTGCATACCGTATCAACAGAGTCAATGAAATGAAATAAGCTTAAGCAGAAAAAGTATGATAACAAAGAACGTAAAAAGATTACCAAAATATCGCAAGAATTACGAAACTTCGATAAAATACAGTGCTGCACTGATCGCTTAGGTAGACTCGGTGTGGGTTGGAGTGGGGCGCGCTCGAGGTCCCCCCCGTGGGTACCCGCCTTGTCGGGGCGGGGGGGCTTAGTAGCCGTGGGAAGTGTCCCCACGGTGAAGCTAAGAGGTACCCGAGGTGGGGCCGCGAAAGCGGCCACAGTGGTGGGGGCTAGGCCACTGCACGAGCCTGAGGGATGGAGACAGGCCAGAGGGGCCAGAGCTCTCCATTCCCAAGGGCCACGGTAGTGGCTGGGCCCTTACTGAGGGTCCGGACCTGGTCCGGACATGAGGGCTCTCCGCGTGTCCCTCTGATCAGCAGAGGGCACAGAGAGCGAGGAGGGACGGCCAGGTGGTGGCCTCATCAAGGGCTTTCCTTGAGGGGGCACCCACCGGGTGTGTTGTGGTGGGGCTGCGGGATGGGGACAGGCCAGAGGGGCCAGAGCTCCCCATCCCCAACGGCCGAAGTGGCAGGCGGCGGGGCCACTCACCTGACCCGCCGCATGGAGGCCAGGGCCGTCCGGCGCCCATCTCGCTGGCATGGCCTCCGAGGTGGATGCACGATGTGTCTGGGTGTTCGGACACATCGTCATCGGTGCGGGAGGAGCTTCGGCTCCCCGTGGTGGGCCCGAAAGGGCGGCGCCGTCGAGGTCGCGGATGATTGCGATAGCGTACCCGTGACCTCGACAATAGGCGCAGTGTGGGAACACCGTTGGGTTTTTAGTCGGTAGGGGTGCCATCGAGTCTCACTCTGGCATCGAGTCCGACATAACCCTCCTGCGCCCTGGCAGGAGGGTATGCGTAAGTGCATTTCCCAACGTACAAAAAAAAAAAAAAAAAAAAGGGGCGCGCTCGAGGTACACCGTGTCATACTCGGGTTTTAACGTATCTGAGCCGATGCGGGATGGACGTTTCGAAAGCGCTGTGCTTGGTGCGTGCACCGCATCAAGTATATGTGTTTAAAATATTTATCTCCTTACGCATAAACACTCGATTAGCTAATCTATAAATATAACATTTTTTTTCAAATGAAAAACTGACCCGTGGCCTTCCAGTTTTGAAATTGTTTGAAAATTCAGAAACATGTTTATGTTTATTTTATCTTATCTCTTAAGTCAAAAAACTTAACAGCCTTAAATGAATGGTTTCGGCAAAATGGTATTTTAATGATACATTGAACCCCTTGCGAATTTTTCAAAATCGTTGCTGAGTGTGCGTTTCTCTGCATCAGCCCTTAACACTAATGGTATATCGGCCTACCCTGATTGGGCCATATTCACTACGCTGGCCCAGTGCAGGTTGGCGGATTCACATACACTATCGTATTTCTTCTCCTGAAATATGAAGGTTTCCTCATGATGTTTTCCTTCACCGAAAAGCCAGTGGTATTATCCATGCGTAAGTTTCAAAGAACTAATTGGAACGGGCTCGCCCGGGTTCGAACCCGCGACCCCAAGAATGTGAGTCGAGCTTGATCTCACTGAAGCTACCACAGCTTGAGCTGAGTGTAAGTTTACACCACTCAAAATGTAGTTTAGGCATTTAAAAGTAAGTTAATTTAATATTAAAAATTAATTTAGCAGTTTAGGCTGTACAGTATCTATAATAATTATGTCCGTCAAACAGTCGTCTGCGTGGACCTACAAAAAAATAGCCTATGTCCGTTTCCGAACCTTATGCTATCCAAAAATGCAGCTCCATCTGTTCAGCCGATCAATAAATACGCCCATCCCCGTCCCCATTCCCAGCCTCATCCCTATAAGCGCCCCCTTCCCCATCCCCATCCCGATACCAAATGTCATTTTAATATGAACACGCCCATCCCCGTCCACATCCCCGTTCCCTCTCTCATCCCCATCCCGAACCCCATCCCATCCCCACCCCCATCCCGATTTCAACTTTCATCTTAATATGGACACGGCTATCCCCGTTCCCAGCCTCATCCGCATCCCATCCCCACCTGTCCCCACCAAATCCCCAAAAATCCCCACCCCATCCCCACCCCATCCCCATCCCCATCCCCATCCCCATCCCCATCCCGATACCAATTGTAATCTTAATATTAACGTGCCGATCTCCGTCCCGTCTCCGTTCCCAGTATCATCCCCACCCCCACCCCCATCCCCACATCTATCCCCATCCCTATACCAAATTTCATTTTATTATGTACAGCCGTTACAAAGTTAAGGAGAAACAAACGTACTATCACTAAAACTTAGTTTTTTTTTATTACTAACGGGAGCTGATTTTGAAAAAACTGTGACACCCGTATCTTCTTATTTTTATAGTAGAATACGTATACCAAGTTTTGTATCAATCGAACCAGAGAATAAAAAGTTTCATACAAACTTTAACACCCCATTTAACCCCCTTCGGGGTTGATTTTCGAAAAATCCTTTCTTAGTGGGCGTTTACACCTCTTCAAAAACATACCCTCCAAATTTCAAGTCTCTACGTTTAGCGGTTTGGGCTGTACGTTGTCTATATGTCAGTCAGTCAGTCAGTCAGTCAGTCAGTCAGGACATAGCCTTTTATAGTTATAGATAATCTTTTGATGCACGATGCAAATCAAACAGCAATACTTGGATGATTAAACGTGATATAATCTTCAATACACGAAAACTACCATGCCTAGTAAAAATAAAGAGATTGGCCTACTACCTCAATGGGGACGTCCAAACTTTTTGCTTCTGCTTTACAGATATATTATAAGACAAGATTATAGGACAGCTTACAGAATTTATAGAAGCTTTACAGAATGCTTTCGAATTGTGTTACCATAGTTTCTCGGTTCTCTTATAATGAACGTCGCCTTAAATAATGATGCATCTTTGGGCATCGCCCGATTTGAGTTACATACCCAGAAACCTATTAATTGGCAGTTCAGTTCTCCTTTTTATTTAAAGAACATAAAATCACATCATTAGTTGTATAATGATGATTGTGACAGCCTTATAGCTCAGTTGGTAGCATGTCTGCCTTCAGAGCTGTAGGGCGTGGGTTCGAACCCCACCCAGGACAAAAATTTATGTGACGTACATCGATGTTTGTCCTGTGTCTGGGTGTAGTATGTATTATAAGTATGTATTTACGAAAAAAATATGTATATAAGTATTCTATCAGCTATCTGGTTTCCATAATACAAGCTTGGGGCTATATAGGGCATAATGGGGATAGATGGCGCTGTGTGTAATAAATGCCACCCCAATTAGTCACCCCCCCCCCCCCCCCCCCAATAATATCGGTGTGATTAATGTGCTAGGTAAACAATGAGAAATATTTGACTACTGACCTGTGTACCTTGGAGTAGCTAGCCATTCTATTAAAAAATTAGTCCTGTGCCAGAATAAAATTAACCGATTTAAAAAAAGGGTTACTCTAATCCTACGTCGTGTCAAATATTCAAAGCAATCATTAAAGAACTTTCGGAGATTTCTTATTTTGAATAAATAAACATTATCATTTTAGTTTACATACTTAAACTCTCAATGATTAAAGTGTCTTTGTACAGTTATTGAACCTAGTATATCGCTTCTACGTGCGTTGATTGTCCTGATCATTTGTTCCATGTCTGGAAAATTACATGGGGGATGTCCAATTTGTGCAGATGTGCATTTGGTCACGTATTCGTTTCATTAAATCACATTATCAGTTCATGACACTTAAGCGAGCACTGTATGTTATTTACTCAGACAATAAACCTCGAAAAGTTTTTCACGATTTCATTTGTAATCGCGGACTAATAGTAATATGTACTAAGGCTTACTTCACTATGATTATTTCAGTTAGCCAGCCCTTTCCATCTAAAGGTTGTATGGAAGAAATCGCAAATAAAGATGGTTTGGCTCCCCTCGTGCCTTGGTTACATAATATGAACCCTAATTCATTTTATGCTTCTAGTGTATTATAAAGATGTACTTATTGTACTTCATTGATTCTCTGACTCGGGGATCCCACACAAAGACATCACAAAAAGTTTTTTTTAGTTATATACAATTACCGAAGGAATGTGTGATTTTATTCTTAATTTTATTGAAATTCGATCGTTGACACGTTTACCGCTGACAAATTGCGATTATGGTGAGTTGATGACGAGTTTACGGTTACGATACGAAATAAGTGCATAAGTTAGTGCATTATGCACCAAGGGGATAGAGCAGTGTTTTACGTCACGGGCATCATATTTATTTTTACCCTAAGCTTATAACGACGAGGGACTATAGACACCCGATCGTAGCGAAGGAGTTATGTAGAGTCCTGAGTAAGTAAGTAAGTTCGTGTAGACTGAGTGGCCAACCCTAGTGTTAGAGTTAATGTGCCGCCCAGAGGCCTCTGACATGGCTGACGGTTGTTGTCATAGAAACCAGAACAAAGAGCTGGGACCAACAATTTAACGTGTCATCCGACCCACGGTAGCGCTCATAAATAAATGCCACTCACGGTCACCCATCCGAAGACTGACCGTACCGTCATCGGTGATCGTTTAGAATCACCTAGACAAGCTACGCCACGAGCGCTACTGAGTGAAACGAGGGTTTCAAGCCGCCCAAGACGAAGACAGGCTTTATCCTAGAGGTGAATATTCAACTTTTTATACCTTCTGCGATTTAATTAATACCCAGTCGCGCCTTTTTTATTTATTTTTGTATTCTGTTTATGGTGGCCTTTACGATTTTCGAATAGATCGATTTTCCATCGTATAGACCGAATTTACGCCAAAGATACACCGTTGCGCACAGAGGCCGAGATCGCAGCCATAACAGTTGAAAAAAAACATTAAAATCATACAACAGCAATTTAAAAAATCATAGAAGCTGCATAATTAAACTCTCTTTACTATGCCCATAACTATGCTAAGAGTTTTCATACGAATTTTAGAGTTGCAAATTCAAATCACGTTATACCCCTTGGGATTTTCATATAACTTTATATACCTTGGGATATAATTCCTTGCTTTACTTTGAGATTGCGTAATGTGTAATTGGATATTGTCGAGCCGGTGGTGGTTAGAAAAGTAGATTTAAATACAGTCTTTGGGCCTTTCTATATAATTTTTCTCCGTGGGTAGGTACTTCTAGTACCTTTTCTTTTCAAGAAAAGATGTCGAACAGAATGATTATATACCAAAACCATGATTAGTACCTATAAAAGACGGTGTTGCTAGGTAATATGTAGGTAGAATATTCGTAATTAATGATGTTAAAAGTGTCTTCAGTTTGAAAATTCAGAATAGAAGCGTCGAAGCACGGGTGCCGGCGGCCTCAAATGTCCGATGGCGCTGATAGGCAAGCCGTCATTCGCCAATCAGCGCTGGTTCGCTTCATTTCTAATTAAATTCCATCAACGAGCTCCATCGGCTCCCGTCACATCTTGTAGCCAAGAATAAATATTGTTCTTTTGCAATCATCGCTAAGCTTCATTCCAAAAGCCCCATATTTTTATTAGATCCATAAATAAAATTCAGTGTTGTTTTTGTGCCCAATTATCATTACAAATGTATTGACCAATATGGTCACAGAGACGCCTGCTTAATTGGCAAACACAGCCAAATATTTAACGAGCATAATTAGCGGCTGGATATTTGTCATTTATCTTAATAAAAACACAAAAAAATATGTTGTGACTTAACTTAACTCACAACAAGAGGACCCTTTATTTGACACATTGAAAAGTAAGATAAGTGTAAATGTGCACTACTAAGCTTTTGAGACCAAGCTCGACGACTCTTGCTGTTTAGGTACTTAGTATTACTACTAGTTTTACCGTTAGATCATGAAGATCAGCTCAAGAATAACCATAGACATAGATGGTTTATGTAAGTACTTACTTGTTTTTAATTGTTTTTACGTACAAATACATAAATTTAAAGTCGTCGCGAAATGAAATTTAATAAAGTTTTTAATCAAAAACAAAAACGACATCCATGTAGTTGTAGGTAAGTACTTCTGTACTCTCGAATTGAGTGATTGTCATGTTGCAGGAAGTATTGGATGAAGGCGAATGTACACTCTGAAACTTTGTTTCAAAGATGATAATGATACAGATTTATAGGGATTGTATGTAAAATTAAAGACTCGCAAGCAGTTGTAAGATAAATGCAAAACACGAGCTGTCGGAGGAGGCGCGCAGCGCGACTGTAGGCGTTAAATGCAAATAGGTATCGTTTCACCGCAGGACAATGCGGTCGGAGTGTTGCGCGTCTTGTAAACACCACAGACGTGGTTTGTTGTTCTACTTTTTTGGGTAAACGGTGATCCTTAAACGGCAGTGCATAGGCCGCCGCAAGAAATACCGACGGCGGCACAATGCCTCGTTCGGCGCCGCCGTCCGTACATGGCACCTTCGCCCCTGAACGGGCCATATCCCGCATGTTTAATATTTTCCGATTGCGTACGTATGTACACATGCGAGCCATTTTGGTCCGCTTAAAACATAAGTGTTGTGTAAACTTATTACTGCGTTGGAGTATAAAATTGTAGCGATTCTATTCTATTATATCATTTACGTCATACGTATAAACTTTCCCAGTCTGTACACAGTATCGTTCACATCGAGATGCATTCAGGGCAGTTGGCGAAATTATATTTTATGGAAATGGATGTTGAATCGAAGCCAGCGCTTGCATTCTCGCTGAGTGCGACAGTTATGCGCGCGTGTGTGCGGGCACGAACAGCGGGTCGGGCGGCGCGGCGTGCTTATCGACTACAATAAGACCGCGCCTTGTGCTATAAACATTATTTGCCACAATCATTACGAATATAACCTATAAATTAGCAGAGCCGAGTGCAGACACGCCGCCTGCCGCTGAGGGAATTCGCAATGAGCCGCTGCTGCGTCGGAAGAATACTTGCACGCACCTATCGCGGCTTGCATCATCTTCACACTGCCCTTACACTGATCATTTTATTAATTAGTCTTGCCACACATTTTGTACTGGCAGAGACCCTGAACAGAAGCAAACGTTTAACACTAGGTTTTATATTCCTGTGATTGAAATTACGCAAAATTTGTTTAAAATAAAATTACTTGACTAAGTTAGTAGTAATTCCAAGAGTACGGACCCTATATTTTCATTTATGCAAAGATAGCTTAGCTATAATATACTTCGCAATAAGAAAATAGCATAAGTATACCTACACTGTAAGACAATACGCGCGTGAGTGTTATCTGCACTCAGTAAATTGGGTCGAGCACTCACCTGAGTTGCGAACTGCTCTATTGATTACAGTTTAAAATAAACTTATCATTTATAACACACGTTCATATACTATAAATAAATGTCCATCGTTATTATCATCATTAGTTTACATCGATCTACTTCTACCGCGTATTTACATTTTATACAAGGCTAGTACGCTATAATTGAGTATATTAATTATTGATTTACAAAGCATATGCCACCATTGCGCAATAATCACGTATATTTTGGAGTGACCTATGCAAAGAGGTGACTCCGGAATATACTGCGCCAGTAAGTAATGCAAACTAACTACGGCAGCGGCCGTACTCACTACAGCACTAAAAAGTACTCATGTAACGCAGATCACTAGGTTAATTTGGAACTGCGACAAAATAACGCTCGAGCCCAGCGAGCGAAGCGAGCGTGCCGCGGCTGTGGCCGGCGGCGAAGCGCTAAAAAGTATATAACTTAGATCAGTAGGTTAGCTTGGAACTGCGACATCGCATTAATTGAACCCTTGATCATATGTAAATAACACTGTATAGGAAGGAACTAAGACGCTTACACCTGTAACAAACTCTACTCGAGCAGTATGTACGCATAAATTATGTATGTATTTTAATCCTAAAATATGAAAAATAGTATAACAAACAATATGCGAGCAGTTGCCTTTGGTTATTTATTTTATTTATGTTCCTATATAACTACCTGCCGAGAATTTACCTAAACAATTGGAAATCAAAATATGATTATTATAATATTATTATTATATTTGGTTACTAGCCTTCTATAGAAAGTAAATACGCACTTCTGCCTTAATTCCAAATGACTGTCGGTTTTTACAACATGATGTGAAGCTTGTACCCAGAGAGAAACAAAAGGGCTTTCGCTTTTCTGTGCTTGTACGTAATTTATATATATTTTTTTATATTTTCATCAGTGCAAATAGTTTTTATATTTGCATTGCTGAGTTTGATTTAACTCTCCGAGTAATTATTACATGCAAGACCGCTGTTTAGAAGCAAGCATTTTCGCCACGGTCCTAATCAAGACAGGAAGGAAATAGTTTGAAAATGCGAGAACCAAGTGTGAAAATCTGGCATAGTTACAGCGGCAGACAGACTTGATGTCCGCCAGGTGACAGCGCACTGACATTGAGTTAGATAACCGTTATTTTGGATAGAGTTACTTGGTACTCGTACCTATCCTATATTACGACAGTACGTAGGCTGTCCACATAATTTAACTATACATAAAGACAAAATTCAATATAGATTTTCTACAATATTACCAACATAACTGTATTTCGGTTTAAAGCCGTGGTTTAAAGAGTACCTAATGTAGCTAACAAACTTAATAAGCTAATGAGACTCGCCATCAAGTGTCCCAACATAATGAGTGCTAATACAGCGATGCCCTGGATTTTGTTTTGTTACTCACTGTTCTGGGTACTGCTGTTAGTGGTCATGTGTGGTACGCTTTATTTCCTTACCATCAGGGGGTTTATTCCCAAGGAATATAACACGTAACGTTCAACGTACTTTACATTCCAAGCGAATTTGATTCAGCAATTCATGTTTATGTATTTATTCATAAGGCATAACTCCCAGGAGAGCATCTTATTCGTCTCATTATTGGAAACCATAAAAAACCTGAAATCATAAAAAAAAACAAAAATATCATGCAATTTGTAAACTATTAAGAATATTTTTGTATGAAGTGTTTCCACACTTATGGTATTTCTATGTTTTTAAAGCTTAATCAGGAAGAAAAATTATGACCCATAGAGACTGCTCGTATGCAGGTTCGAGTCCTGCAGGAATAATTTTTCTTCCTGTTTAAACTTTAAAAAACATATAACTATTAAGCCTTTTTCATTACACTTGCTCGTAAATTGGATCATATTACATCGGTTTTACGCTCATAATCCATGATATTACACACACACACGTGCTTTTTATTTTACATTACAGCACTAGTGCTTTAATAGGTATAACCCGGTTAAGTTTGTACCTGACTGCAACAGAGAAATTTATTAGTTTCTCTGGACTGCAAGTTATAATGTATTTTTAAAAAGCATTCTTAATATAGCCAGGTAATAAAGTTTTTTTATAATACCAACAAAGAGTTTTTATGCAGCTAAAGAAAATGTCACCTGTCACCTGACCTGACCTGACCTGATGTCAAATGTCGCCCATCGCAGGATGATCGCAGGTTTGCGCACCATTTTCCGCAAATATTTGTTGACGTTTTCGCTGTGTGGTTGATTATTATCAAAAAGATTTTGTTTTTGTCCTCGCAAGTGTGATGAAAATTGTCGTATTGAACGCGTGTGCTATATTGGTAATTATGCACTCGCCTCCCTTATCGAACTCACCTGCGGCTTTCGCGCATAATGCCGCCTCGAGTGTAATGACCAACATAGGACACTTGAATAATAATGTACTATTGAAGGTTCTAAAAAGTAATACGTACTTAGCTTTAATAGATCAAAATATATTTGTTTATAGACAAAATGGGAATAGACAGACTCTCACACTATATCGTCACGAGCAACTCAACTAGAGTGTCAGGTGTAAACGCTTACTATTTCCACGTTTATAATTCAGCCAGCGGCTGCCTGTAGTTGTTACGTCACCAGACGAGTCGTCATTTCAGCCGTCACAGCCGCCGCCATGCGAAGCGCGACACTAGCTGAAATTCAATTTTTTTACTGGTCTTACCGAGGTCAAAGTGTCAAGACACTGACTGACCAATTTTCTGTGAGACATACGAGCTATTACACTCTCATTTACGCAAATTTTCCTTTTTACGAGAAATAAATATAACTTTTTATATATCGAAGTACTTATATAAAACGCTATTAAAAAAAAAAAACTTCAAAATCTTCATATTTTCTAGTAATTTTGATTTAATAACCAAACTACTGAACCGATTTCGATAAAATTTATATGGGACTACTTTTGAAGTATTACCTACCAAATAAACCTCCTTTATTGAAGTCGGTTGAATATCTAATATACCTATCACACTAAAATTGGGTTGCTAAATTGGGTTGTAATGTTACTATAGGAATCTACAGACTATCCAAACGCTAAAGTTTTTTTCTGACTTTTAAATTATCGTAATTTTTTTTTCAGTCAAGTGACGAGCCTATCTAGACTTAAACACCTACATAAATACATTAAATACATTTTAGAAGCTGTTACATGTATCATCCGAATCTTTTATCAAAAGGGTAAGGTCAAAAGGTCAACAGTCATAACACGAGTAGCTCTATGATGCTTATTATCGTATTTTATAAATGACAACGATAATGATTGAAGTGAGCTGTTGATATTTTTTATTAGGTGCAATCGTGGTCTTATGACTATTGTGGGTAATCGTTAATTGGGCTTAAAATAGAGCTTATATTGTACCTACGACCAAGTCATAAAACTTTTGATTGAGTTTCGACGCCGCCGGCGCCACCGCGGTACACTGCCAGAATCGTTCTTCATGCAACATTGGCTAAAATTCACATCTCACTGTCTACACGAGTTGATCTTGTTTTTGAAGATTCTTTATTCTAGACATTACTGACTTAAATTAAGGCTAATAAATTGACGATAAAGTTGAAGTTCGGACATTTATAGACGACTTCTTCAAAGGCGCGGGAGCTTTTGATGAAACCGTGCATCGAGTATCATCAGATCTATGATATTTGTTGAAATTCACGTGGTCAAGACCAAAGATATTTGACACTTTTGTTAATTATTTGCGTCCATTTATTTATTTATCTGCAAACATTATATTATCTATTTAATCGAACGTATTTATTTACAAATCTATTTATTTTACAAAAAAGGAATTCGCAGTATAAAGTTTATGTTAAAACAATCAATTGTTATGAAGGACTTACTTACACATCTTTACAATTGGTGGGTGTATCAGATAAGCTGTTTTTTTATTTATGAGTACTGGTGTTACGTCTGTATAAGGATGGGTTATACGTAGCAGTCATATAAATGTGTAATACAGGTCCGCCTAACATTATAACTATATGTGAGAGAGAAATCAAGAAGGCAACTATGCTGAACCGATATATTTGGACAGCAATAGTAAGATTCTTCATAAAAAGCTTATGCTTTAGATTTTTTTAGATTTAACTAAGACAGTTAAACTATGACAAACAACAAACGTGAAGAATCTGTTCAAATTTCTTGCTCAGATTCCGCCTCATAACTCAAATAGACTACATTCTTCAGTCTATGTTTAGATTCATAAATGTCGATCAACACAAACATCAACACCGCACTCAACATTTTATTAGTACTCTCTCTCTCTCTCGAGGTGTGAAAATGGTCGCAGATCAATGACGCGCAGCTTACAACAAAGTTGCAGAGAACATTTATATCGGCATCGGTTGCAGCTATGACTTGTTCTGATTACCGCATGCAGAGGCGTCTGCCAATGGGCCATGTTCAGCTGAAGAGCTTAATTTATCGCTCTAATAGCAATAGTCAAGCAGACATGACTAATGTTGATGAATAGCCGGGTTTATATTTTCCTATTTGTTAACCGAGCCAGTACCCAAGTAAAAAGAAAAAATATACATTGCACATGTTTGTAAACCTAATTATTTCAGATGGTACCAGTCGTTAACAAGATAAACCTGATTCACGCTATCGCGTTGGTAGGTAAAAGAAAAAAGGTTTTACAAAAATGGACTCTACACTCTACAGACTATTTCACATCGCCTAAAGTTCCATGAAAGCAATCACGAAACTGGCAATGAGGTTCCACAGGCAAAACTTTTTGCAGATGGCGCCAGCGGCGCGGCGGTCCGGATGAAAAATGTGTCCGGTGTGGAAAATCAAGTTTTCTTGTTATTCGTTGCTTATCTTGTCTTAGTCTGCCCTTTATGAGGGCGTTGTCGATAATCTAGTCCAAAGAAAACACTGGGTACTGTGCCTTGTTTTAAGAATCTATGCATCTATTTACGGCCTGGAAATAGGTTTGTAGGTTAGATAGTTGTTCACATTGTATGTTGGACAAAGCTTTAATTACCTGTGCAAACCAGTATAATGTGCAGATTCTCACTGGTAATCCGAGTCTAATACGAGTAAAACCATTAAATTGTAGAAAACAACAAAATGTATGAGATTGACAGCTGACTATGGCCGCATCGCCGATGCGCCACCTAGCGAAAAAACGATGTGTGGATCCCCATTCATAGACCCCATAATGGTACGCAGTACGTACTGAGTTCTAAGGATTAGAAACAAGTTGGTTTTTAAAGTGTCAAAACCTTCAAAGAAGCCAACAGGTCCAGCTACACTGAAACGAGCTTACTATGCAAGTATTCGTGTTATTTATCTAATCCTCCGATAACGTCTTATAAATATGCAGAGGGCTAGGAACACTAAGTTGTTTAAGATGCTGTTTATTGGCTCTATCGATTGTGCAATCAGTGGCGATTGAACCGCTTTTAAGCTTCGCTCACACGATTTTGTAAGAAAAATAATTTTAAATTAGTTTTTCAGTTTGGTCTGCATTTGGTTTAACTGGGTTATCCGTTATTCGTTACCTTCTTACTAAATACATTTTAAAAAACTTTCGTAGTTTTAGTTTTTTTCTAGGCTTAACTAAGCTAGACTAGATTGACAGTGCTGAGTGGTGTGTGTTGTGAATCGGTCGACTGATTTGTCTGTTAGTTGGAACCATTTCGCCACGAGTGAGCCCGCGCCGCCCGCCGCCCGCCGGCGCCGCCGGCGCTCCAATGTTTGTGTCTACAGTCCGTGTTGCTCTGTTCTCAAATTGTATTGTGTTGAGACACAGATTGGCATTAAATCTCGCAAATTGGGTGGAATTGTGCACTGATGCAATTTAACTCGTAATTAAGCGCGCCTTGCGACATTATAGTAAACAGTCGGGGCGTGAATTCTACTCTATCTATTGCTGTTGCAATATAAATTCTGTAGCTAATGGCAGGCGCAGACTGCTGACATCCTTGTTAAATATTTAGCATTATTATCAGATCTTCGCGTAGGTACATTGAGAAGTAGTAAGCAATATCATTATCCGTTTGTGAATAGCCAAGTTCTTACGTTACATTTACGTTCTCGTCAAGATTCACAGCTTAGCATATTGCATAAAATGGGATAGCTATCGGTAACTACTCCAATAATGCGCCGTGTGTAAGCAATTTCTGCTCTCTTTAACAGCACTGGAAATATCGAGCGTCGTCAAAGTGGCGCCTGGTTACGTCACGCGATTGGAAAACTCGTCGCGTTCAGAGATGGCTAAAGAGTTAGGCCGCGACTAGACTTGGAATGAAGTCTTCATGGCTCTAGTCCCGTCACGTTTCTCGCTGCTTTCAAAAGTTTAAATTTACGCTAAACGACACTAATGAGTAGTGTCGGTCGGTGAGACGCCGCGCGCTTCTGTGTGCCTTCAGGTATGCAAACGCATAAATATTCATATCCTCGCAGGCGCGACGTGTGAGCCAAGCCTGCGAGTCAAAGGTGCTTTGATGCCGCTCGCTGCGCTCCGGTCTCATCTAAAACAGGGCTGCCGATTGCTCATTGCTATGCATTTACGTGTGTTTATTAATTATGAGAAAAATACGCGTTTATACGTTCTCAATAAATAAACATTAAATTTTATCAGCTTTTGGCAGCCTTGAGAATTAATAAAATATTTTTGCATTGTGCAAACTGCAACTAAACCAGTCTCAGCCCTGCAGCAGTCGCATATTTGTCGGATCATCTCGGTCCATCCTTTGTTGTACTTGCAAATATCCTAGAGCCACTCATCGTAACGTTGGCGCCATTTGCAAATAAATTTAGGGCCGTCTCGGGTATGTAATGAATTTACAGAGTGAATTATGAGTAGTGGCGCCGGGCTGTGCCAGATCACAATCTGCCTTCGGATATAGCTAGAAGCGTAAACAGGTCTGCTCATCATACCTACTGTTTGTCGGGGTGCTTGTTTATCATTCTATGTCATTCGCTTGCCTACCGCCGCGCGCCGCTGATCTGATAACACGATTTATTAAGTTACGTTCAAGGCACCTATGTTATTATTTATAGCGATCTAGATTATGACATAAAACACATCGTATTATATGGCCGCGAATACTTTAAAGTTTATGGGTGTTTTAATTCATTGTGCTTGCGTTTTCTGGAAATTTCCGATTTGTAAGATTCCCTTGGACGGAAAATCAAGGGTATCTTACAACTGGGAAATTGCTTCATTTTTGGTTTTATAATAGTGTAATAGTGATGTAATATAAAAACTAAGAGTTACTAGGAAGATAATATTCACAATTTATATGTACCTAAACCATGTCTTAGGCAATTATTGTTTAATAACATAGGCAAATCGGGTTGTAATCAATGTGCCGCGTAGATTGCGCTAAATGTCAGTGCTCTCTCTATTTCTGTTCATAGCAGACCCAACAAGAAAGCTATGCAAAACGCAAATTCTGCCGTCGCCGTCTAGACGCCAACGATCCTGTTACGATTGAATAACATTTGATCCAATCAACCCGAATGGAGGGGTCAAGGGTCTAGCGGTCGCTGCGACGGACGTCACTCGCGATCAATTGATCGGAGCCACTGGTTTTTATGAGCCGTTGCATCGACGAGAGAAAGTGCCTATATACCAACCTTAACGACATAGGGAAGCGTGCGTATTATCTAAAATATACAAGTACGCTTCCTATGCTAGGCATCGCATCCGTTGCGAGTGGCAGCTCACAAATTTTCTGAAGCCTTGCTAGTACAGCTAAACCATAGAAACATTATAATACGTATAAAAACGGAGATTTGATCAAATGCCGGGAGACGTTAAAATTGCAATTACATTTTGTCATTTCTCCAAACATAATAAAATCTAGTAATTTGATCAAATCCCTAAACTGATCTAGTGATTTAGTAAAATTATTTCTCAAAATTACATAAAAAGAAAAACCTGAACCTAACTACCATACAAATAAAAATTAATTCTCACATTGACATTTAAAAAAAAACTGAACCTAACTGCCATACAAAAAAGAGAAGAAAGTAATTTACACGGATTATTTGAGCATTACACTAGATTTGTTTGGAGAAATGATAAAGTTGCCATTTCAACATCTCCTGGGAATCAAATCTCTGATTTTATCATATCTCTGCGACATTTAAATGTTTGGTTCATAATAGTACATTATGATACGAGTGTGCTATGTTGGTCATTACACTAGAGGCGGTATTATGCGCGCGAGCCGCAGGCGAGCGCGATAAGAAAGCCGAGAGCGTAATGACTAATAGCACAAGAGTTCCATACGACTGTTTTCGTCACACTTGCGAGGAAAAAACAATTTTTTTTTGATAATAATCAACCACACAGCGAAAACGTCAACAAACATTTGCGGAAAATGGCGCCCAAATCAGTAATGCGCGCGCAGGTTGACATTTACTTCAGCGGCATAAGAACTCTTTGTTGGTATTACAAAATAACTGTAAGTATTACCCGGCTATATTAAGAGTGCTTCGTACACGTACGTCTAATTGCAGTCACGTACAAACTTGACTTTACCGGGTTATACCTATTATAGTACAAGTGCCGTAATGTAAAGTAAAAAGCACGCGTGTATAATAGCTTGAATTATGAGCCTAAAAGCGATGTAATAAGATCTACTTTACGAGCAAGTGTGATGAAAAGACAATTATTGTCACATGTATAGGTACACATAGTTATAGACGGTGGTATAGGTACAAAGAAATAATGTTTTCTTTATGGACCAAACGCACAAATACTTTGGTTCCTAATGTCACATATTCTGTCACATACAGCATACAAGACGGTCGTCTACATATATATATTTTTTCTTCATGAACCAAATGCTCATATACGTTTGGTCCGTAACAATGACAATACAGTCAATACAAATAAATTAGGAGTTGAAAGAGAATCTCGTTTATTTCACAATTTTTAGCATAAAACTGAAGCCATCTAAAACAGAACTGTTTTTGCCAACTCTACTGATAAGTTGGTTAGTTTTTTCTGATAACTTA
The DNA here is from genome assembly GCA_905404285.2 of Erannis defoliaria. NCBI lineage: Eukaryota > Metazoa > Arthropoda > Insecta > Lepidoptera > Geometridae > Erannis > Erannis defoliaria. Next base: position 10,504,877 of record FR990080.1, on the reverse strand, counting down.
CAATATTTACGTAATTGTGTATACAAATACACATTTTCAGTTACTGTAATAAATATACACTACTCTTTTTCAGACGTTTTGATAATATGACTAAACGTATGTATAAGAAGTTGAATGAGAGTCGTATTTTTGGCGTAAACCTGACAGCCGACTAAAAATAATCATTATTTTGCCAACTCGACATTTACATCTACAGCTAAGTTGGTTAGCCATAGTTTTTTTCATTTACTGTATTGTTGGTAGACATCTCAAAATAATACAAGAAGCCCACACTGAATATTATAGTAGTAATTGACAAGGGTTTACGTAGTGTAGGACGCCCTGAGACTCGGTGGAGTGACGATATACCTACGACAGCTGGCATTGATTGGAAGCGGATAGCTGAAGACCGGCTGAGTGGCGTGCCTTGGGAGAGACCTATGTACAGCAGTGGACTATGATAGGCTAGATTATGATGATGCTGATGACGATATAGGTTCTTACATATAATTAATCTATGTCATTGAGGAGTTCCACTATCCGTATCCGCGTCCCGGATCCCGGTCTGTCATCAGAGGGGCACAAAGTGTAATGTATGGGACTCGTTTTAAGAAACCAAAAGAAACTCCAATTTGAGCGGCTAATTACTTAGTATACATAGCTGAGTTTCATTGCAAGTTTCAACTTGATACAATAAAGAAGTACCTAAGTTAAGTTAAATCTTGGTCTTTCAAGATTTGTGTGCAGTACTGCTCATGAGTAAAGGTAATTATAGCGCGTTAAATAGACAATTTTGTGGCTCGCGCACTGCATACTCTGCTCTTAGATATGACAGTAGTTGATAAATCAAATTACGTCGTTAGCGAAGTAGCTTTGCCAACCAAATGGTCTGTAACCTGATATCCAGGCGCCGCGCCTGTCAGCCGCGGACCAACTAGAAATATCGATTACCATTTAGTTAAGGTAAATAAACCGGTAACGTCCTGCTGCCACACACGTGGACGGAATCTTAAACTGCATCTTCTTTGTTACAGCGCCCGACATCGTTCAGGAAGATAGCCCTATGGTTATCACGGCTGAAGACGATGAACAACACAACATGAAATGTGAGTTTTTTGAACTTCGCCTGTTTTTTTTACTTAAATATTGTTGAAAACAATTTCATCAACATTGGCTGCTCATTAAGTCCACTGCGAAGGCCTCCTCCTTGGAGTACCACACTGTACAACAGCCAGCCGTTTGCATCCACCGATGGCCCGCGACTTTCACAATGTCGTCGGTCCACCTAGTGGGATCCATCCCTCTTACTATCGTCATATTGAGAAAAATACTCGTATTAGTTACAAAGTATGAACTGTATCCCGCAAATGGAACGATCTAAAGGTATATAATCATTGTGTCCACAGATTTTGGCGCAATTCTGACAGGAAGATCTTCTTTGTGTGTTCGACGAGACGACATGTCAGGAGTGCCTGTAGCGTCGGGGATAGCGACAGCTCGCTTCACCCTAAGTCGCCGTCACCTCTACTGGTCCGTCCTCCTGAGCCCTTCCATCACAACGCAGCCGCGAGCGCTCGCCTTTCTAGATAAAGTCGGTCGAGTACTCCTCGAACAGCCTCTTAAGAAAATACCCGGTATCCACGCCACTTACGAAGAAAAAACTGACAAGGTATTTAAAACATAAGTCATCTACCCGTATACAAATACATGCACGTATAAATATTGATAGAAGACAACACTTGCATCTAAGCCTAGGCTTTAGATAGGCAACCAGTGCACTGTTTACAAATGCTCCTATTTCTACCGCTGTCTTTGCAGTTATGTGGCGTTTGGCGTCGAGTGCCTCGTCAATACAAGAGTTTATTGCGAGACGGAGAGTTGCACGTAGCGCTGCTGTGGGGAAACGAACGGAATAGCTCCATTGATATGGCTCTCAGCGGCAGAATCGACAGGTAGGTACGGAACTTCTAATAAAACTTACGAAGCCAGCTCAAAGCTAATTACAATTGCATCTCTGCATCTTACAAGCGCAATAGATCGTGCTGTACAACTAACCATTCAAACACAGATTCCGCGCAAAGCACTATTCGCTTTGGATCGTAAATTAAATTAACCGTGTGATTAATAACGGAAGTTGTTCGGTTTCATTAGAAATAACTCTAGGAAAATACCGACGTGAGTATGCGAGTTCTATCGGCATCGGTGTTCAAAGCGAAAACTCAATTGAATTGCTCTTTTAATTGCCTGGTATGAAGCCGTTCTTCTTGGAATCTAAAATCATTCGCTCATCGCTAATAGTTTTGATACTTTATGTCTTAATAAGTTTTGATTTGAAGTCCTTTGAATACAAGATAATTATTTGTAGGTAAAATCTATGTAACGAATGATTTTTTCCTTACAGGTATCCTGCATTAACATCAGAGATGTTTACGACTGTTTTGGAGCCTGAGCTTTCTCCTCCATCATTTGGACAAGGAGCATGCCGTGATTACGAGACGAATGACCACGAGGATGGATGGTGGGGCGGCACTGCTATCATCACGGGAGTCGCGGGAGCTACACCAAGCCTCCACTTGGCTCTTGTGTTCAACGGAGTCTTTCCCAAGACGGATCCCACGTCGCACTTAGTGAAAGTGGTTTTGACGTTACCGGAGAAGAATCAAACGATTATTGACCAGGTAAAGACAAAGACAGACATGTAAATTATTAAGTTCATGGCATGTCAAACCAAAGACCTGACGACCGCAGTTGCCTACATTGATAAGCGATAGCACCTCCTGACTGCCAACAGAAATCTATGACGCCAACATCAACAATGCTTCCAACGACGTCAATACTTATCAAGAAATATAGTTTACAAAAACAAAAAATGTATGGTTGATTTTATTGATACAAGCGCAGAAAATACGGAATGCCTGTTTTGGTTGGTATATACTAGATGACGTACAAAGTATGGAGTTTAACGATGTATTTATGACGTGACGTTCAAAAGTTAACGTTGGTTCTCAGTACCTCGTCCATTCAACTAAAATTGCGAGACTGATTGTCATTATAATCATTCAGGACTCGTATCGTGCCACAGAGTGCCATTTTGCTTGTGTGCCAGTTCAGCGATTGTCGTTGCTTGCAGCCCTAATTTCAATTAACATCGTCAATGAAACATTGTTTACTAATTGCACTGTAGCCTGACCTCATCGTGAATTGTTTATTTGATGCAAACGGACGAATATAAACAACCTCTTTTAAATCGAGTAGCTTTCTACTTCGCAATTAGAGAAATAGATAATTAGGTGAATGATTTCTTAGCTACGTGATTAACGGCGTGGGTTTAAAAGTTTTTAATGTTGATAGTTATTGCAGGAAACAGGTGAAATGTTAGAAGTTATGATTATATTTTGGTTACTACTTAACTTAAATATTGGTGAAAGCGTTGCTTTTAAGCATAAATTATGAACCTACTTACTGAACTTTTGGGCATTAATGAGGAGGTTCGGATGTAGTTGAATAAAAACAACAAATTTGTTACTACATATATGTATTTGATAACTATGTATAATGTATAAAAAAATTGCTGCTAAATTTTTATGGAAAGGCAAATAAAAGGATGGAACGGAGACAGACATTACCATATGGTGAACCTGATGGTAAGCGAATCACTGTCTATGGACACCTGCGACGAACACCTGCGTTAGTGTTGTTGTCGATGCGTTGCCAACTCGGAGAGATGTTTATTAACGCTCTTTTTAAGAGGATCATAAACCGCGTACTTGTCCATACAAAAAGAAAACCTCTTTTCTACCTCTAAATGTTGTCCGATTTCGGTAATTATTATTTTCATGTAATCAACACATTATTTACTAGGCTTTTGCGTCTTACTTATTCCAGTTTTTTAATAACTTTTTTTTTGTATATAACTATAGGTACGTATAAGCTTAAAATACATCCTATTCGAGCGATTGATACCAATAACGTTTAGTTACAATTTAGGGGGCGAAAAGAGGTTCGCCTCGGAACGTAAATTCTATCAGAAAATGTACCTATAAATCTCACGAGCAGCAGCTTTCTCTACCTGGCGCATGGCTGCGGGTAACGTTGAGATAGCAATATGTTTGCTACGCTAAAATTGTATTCGGTGCAGAGTCCTCTTAAAACGTTCCAAGTTGTAGCACCGCGAAAAGACCTCCGCAGGAAGGTCATTCCACATCTTGCAAGTGCACGGCAGCCATCCCCCTAAAACAACGCAATCTAACGCGCTACGTTAAGTTGAATTAACTCGTGTAGGTACATTATTTAACTTTATTGTAACGTTAATTTCTAGGTTCAAAGCATTAATAAGCCCGACTACAATCTGAATATTCTCGAAGTCTCCACGCCGGTATCAGCTGCTGAACTACGATCTCTGGCTCGAGGCCGCTTATCTCTCGCAGTGGAAGCTGTCAACACTCCTGGGAGGAGAATATCGGGTAGTGTGAGGCAGAAAGCGGCTTGTGAACTGTTCCACGCGCCTTTGGTGGCGGAGCGAGCACCAGCTAGCGTGTCGCCTGAAGGATTGGCACTACTCTACATTGACAAAGAAGGATCTCTTGTTTATGATATTCAGGTGAGGATTTTAAAGCATTAGTTGCTGCTATAAATTACATACACAATTACACGACACGCCTGTACAATTTGTCGGCACAGGATAGTCTCTCATTGTAAGAGGCATTATCGCACTCAATCGCATCCCCTATGGAGTATTTTTTTTGTAGTGGTACTCTTCTGCAGAGTCTGCCTGGGGAAGTACCACACCTTTGCCAGTTATTCAACCGCCAAGCAATAGTGAGAATGCATTACTATGTTTCGGTTCGAAGGGAAATATTAACAGAGAAATTACTGGGTATATGAAAAGATTTTATATCTAATATCTCACGGTGCCGAGCGCAGTACAGTGTGGCGCAGGATGGTATTCGCAAGTGGACAATTCTGGCACTGTACTGTTATGGGCAGGCGTGTCGATTACCACCAAGCAAACGTCCTCGCTAGTCTCGTCACTCGATTGCATAATAAAAAATTAACAGCACTGGTATTACACCTAGGGATGCGATAGAAGTGTAGGGCTGCCTATATGTAGGTACTTACATAAAATATTGAGCCGCGTTCACTCTAATATAATTACTTAATGCGAATGTTTTGTATGTGACTTTTTTCTGCTTAAGATCGTTATATCATTGGTGGCTCTCGCTCATATAAATCCTTTTGCTTGTAATGTAAGGATAACAGACTTAGCTACCGATGTTGTTCTGCAAAAATTTCGATAAAAATTAAATCTGGATAACCTTTCAAGTAATTCGTCTTACCATAACTAACCTAATTCACAAAATTACAAACATTTTAAAACGAAAAATTAGCAAATCAGTCCAGCCGTTCTCATAACAACGAGCAGCATTTCATTTTGATTTAGGTATGTAGATTTGCGATTATGTTGTTTATTTACGGCTGATAATCTTTTTGTATTTTTGTTTGCAGATAGACAATTTGGGCGCTTCCGAACCTAAAATCACATTAGTTGAAGAGCAAGGGAAGAGGCATTCTCAAGTGGAAATACTGGATACTCGCGTCGGAGTGCTGGCTAGACCTAGCGCCAGAATCTACCAGCCACTGTATGAAGATCAACTGGCAGTCCATATTGGTGCTGACACAGGTAACATATAACTGACACTGTACCGGGTCTCTATCGCATATTAGTAAACACTTACTGCGCTACTTACGCTACTTAGCAAAGTACCCACTATAGCTCCGAGTAAGTAAGCGATCATGTGTAATCATTTTCTGACAAGTGTGTAACTATTATTTAAGCGTTAAGTACCATGGGTTGACTGGATCTTTTTTTTTCACAATCAATTGACGAGACGAGCAAGACACACCTGCCACTAACAGAAACTAGCAGAAACAGAAATGTGGACTAGAATTTTGGACTGGATTATGGACATGGGGCCTTATTTTTGAACCGTACGCAAAGTGCGCACGCGAGTGGAGCCGACTTTCAAACGATATTGAACCTTATTCCAAACAATATCGTTCGAAGGTCAGCTCCGCTGGCATGCGCAACTCTTGCGTACGTGTCAAAAATAAGGCTCCTGGGTATATCCTCAAACTACATCCAGAACCACCGCAAAACGGGCAGCAGCGTCCTCTCAGTTTATGGTGGTGATTTTTCTGCCATGCCCAAGCCGCCTGCTGAGCGTAGGGATTATGGCAACCCCTTCTATTAAGGGCGAGGCTTTTCTCCAGCAGTGGCCGTCTTCTGCCGGTAATGATAGGTTGGGTAACAATTTAAATAATAGATGATCTATATTAAATAAAACATATTTTGTATATTGTTTCAGGACCACCAATCCTCCGAGGCAGACTTACCTCAAGGTTGCTACCGGACTCGGCAGGGTCAGGGCCTGCCCTTCTAAAGAGGACCAGCCAGATACGCCTTCCTGCCACCATGGCTGGACTGGCCTGGGTCTCCGTTGACTCCTTGTGCGGACTGTACTACGAGGTAAGATCTCTGTACAATATTTAGTCTTCCGTGAAGGTCTTCCTTCCATGTTCATGTAGGGATGGATTTAATCTGGCAGTTTTCCTAGGAATACATCTAGCTTTAATCTAATCGGTAATCCAATTATTTTCTGCTTTCTTTTAAACTTTATTTTGAGATTAGACTCGTTAAATACTAAATAGAAGCACAACAGCTGTGAATAGGTATGAATAGTAAGATTGCAACTAGAAGGAATACTGATTGTACTACTAGTTTATAATCAATCTCGTCACAGTAGAACAAGCCACGTTATTGCCATGTTTAATATTTTATTATTCTTGGAAAACTAACCACAATCAATAGATGTTAGAAGGCATACCTTTATAAGAGTAAAAATGCCAAATTGCAACTGAAACACAGGCACCAAAATAACAACTACTTTTTGCAATGAACAAGCTATTTAAAAAAAAAACAACCGACTTCAAACAAAGAAAGGTTTTCTAACATGCAATAAAAAAACGTTCATATAAATCCATTAGATGGGTTTAGCGCGACATGGTTCTGAATAGTAGCACTGTCTAGTCTGTGGTTCTGAAGATTTTGAATAAATTAAGCAAGGTCAAAACGCCTAAAATAAAAAGAGCTTATTTCATTTACATCAGTTCTGTAATGCTGTTTTTTGTGGTTATTGTTTGTCTGAGAAATCACTTGCCCATGCTATTTTCTATGCTTTTATTCTTCCACAACGTAAATTGAAGCAGTGAAGGTAAGATAGGATTTAACTGCTTTTTCATTAAGCAAATGCGAAAAAAGAGAACCATGTCTCGTCAGCGCCATCTATCTTTGGCTGTAAAACTACATTCCGTCAGCTGTCAGAAAACCTCCTATTATGGAACTGGATGGAATCCTCCTAAATGGAATTTCGTTTACTTGGATGACATATTAATTCCAGTTAAGTATTTTATTTTAAAAACGAAACTATTAAACCGATAATGATAAAATTTTAAGAACTCACACAGAAAAGCGAAAGCCTTAGGTTCTTAGGTTCTCTCTTAAAAGGAGACCTTAAAAGGAGGTCTTAAAAGGAGAGGGATACCAGTGTATAAAACATATCCTTTTAAATAAACAAAGAATTTTCCAAATCGGTTTTTAAATGACGGAGTCCTGAGCTTGTGTATATCGTTCTTACCTGAGGTAAGAAGCATTTTAAAAAAACAATCGAATTGAGAAACCGCCTCCTTCTTTGGGGCCAGTTAAAAAGATCCAGATCATTAGCCTAAAATACAAGAGGACATTTTTTCCAGACGACAGTGATTGGCAGCAACGTTCGTTCCCGTTCTTCTTGGTGGTTGGAGACGCACGCCGGCATCGAAGGGAATGCTCGCGAGCTCGGTCCTGAAGAAGGCTGGGTGCTGGAGCCAACCGGCGCAGAACTAGTGGCGCTGCATGTGGGCGCGGCTTATTTGGAGCTGCGGTCCAATGACAACGTCACAGTGCTCATGCGCACGCGTGTACCACAGGTGAGATCTAGATCTACTAAGAAAACATAATAATATTTTTGTTTTATTTATACGGGGTTCTCACGTTTAATTAGGTCGGATACTCCAATTATAGTTTCGATCGCACCCTGCCCTTGTTTGCCCTGGTTTGTCCTTTTTCAAAAACAGAGCCCGATGCTCGTGCAGAAATCGCGAAAAAAAATGTGCTGTTCCATACATTTTGTTCAAGGTCAATAAACTTTTTGTATGGAACAGCAGATATTTTTTTCGCGATTTCAAGGTTGGCCCTTTAGTAAAGGCCCTTTAGTAAAAGTTGTTCATAATGATGAGTATCAAGGAGCGAAAACAGAGCCTGACGTCGCGGGTGCGGGCGCGGCTAGTCCTGATCGGAACTATAGTCAGAGGCCGGCCGCATATCATATGAAATTTCTAATAGAAAAATTTTCGCACGCGTCGGTGCGACAGTCTCACACCACGCACAGTAGCAGGTGCGAACGAAATGGTCGTCACGAGAAACTTCTTACGGTGTTCGGGAACTTGTACAAAATGTACGCACGCAGTGATTTCCGGCGCGTGCGAGAATATTTCTATTAGGAAATTTCTCATAATGTACGGCCGGTTTTGTTTTATTTACGTAAATAATCCCGTAAATAAAACAAATTAAAATTTGTCAGATCCACGTCAGTTTTCTTTCATACTTAAATAATTTTTTAGTATTAATAACATAGTAAAATACTGGTACACGAGAGTATATTTTGTAACCTTCGACATTCTTTCGACTCATATGATTCTAAAAAGTTTTAATAAAGATAATCCCTAAATTATGTATTCTAGAAGTAAGTTAGCTAATTCTTGCTCGTATTTTTTTAAATCATTTTTTGTCTTTTCACGCTGCACAGTCAGTAGAAGCTAAAAGGTGAGATTTATTATGATAGATTTAGATTTGATTATGATGTTTTTTTTGTATAAAGCTGCCTCTTCCTTCTTACTAAACATAAACACTCGCTAATCCATTCACGATAACAGCATAAGCTCCTAATCTTATCATCGTTATTATTATACGAGTATAAATTATTATATTATGCAGGCGTCCGACAAAAAATTATTGATTATCATAGATTTTTTACCGATATGAAATTTGACAAAATGTTGGAAAGAGCAAGAAAGTCGCCAGCCAATTTGCCCAGGTTGATATACAGGTTTAGTTCTAATCAGTTAGCATCCTTTTAAGGGCATATTCTGTATATCAAAACAAACAACTTTTACTATGCTATTAAAAGGATGCTAACTGATTAGAACTAACCCGGTATAGAGGATGGGAAAAGTCTAAACTGACGAAAGAACTAATAGACTAACAAACCTAGGTCTCCCTTACTTGAGAAAACTCCTTTGGCATTCACGATAAAGCGAGTGGCGATAACTCAAGAAATTTTAAGCTTTATCTAATAATTAATAAATTCCAGATTAGCGTGCCGCCGTCTTGCCTGCCCACGATCCCTGGAAACGTCGATAACGAGCTCATTGCTCGATACACTCCTGGACCTACTGAAGAGCCGACCTTCTCTGATAATGCCATCCTGCAGTTCAGGATGAAGAAGTACTGCTCGCAAGGAGACAAGATGTACAGATCTGGAGAGACGTGGACAGATACTGAGGTAAGAAATTGATATAATATGGCGTGGATATTCCAAATGGATTTTGTTTTTGTAATGCTGGGGCCGCACTTGCGTCTAGCATGATGAAGTTTTGCACAGTGGCGATACACGCAGTTGTGAGCAACAATTACCGGCTATAGTCACGATAGATCGGGCTACGTAGGCCAACCCAGGCGATATGTGCTACGCAGGTCATTAAAATTATGAAGCTGCTAAATGTGACCATCATATTAGCGCGATAACTTTTTAACGATCAAAACGTACGAAGCTTCGGCGCACATTGTTTTGTGGCCCCAGCATACGCTGGGACACCTGGGGCGCATAATATGCCTAGCAAATCTGAAACCTTACGCTTTCGCAATTTGAACAAGATATAAATTATGCATTTTTGACATGTCAATTGCAGTAGTAGGGCATAAGAAGGTGAGACGTTTTCGCTTAGACGAATGCGCACCTGTTGGTTTCACCAATAGGCCAGGCCACATGTGTATGGGAAATATTGTATGCTTGAACACATTGCTTCATTAAGTATATTTTGGTTCTATACACACAAGCAATTTGTAATAAACAGTATCGTGGTTTTGTGTGAATCGGGGTTTTCTAGGCTTCATTATAGTATCAAACGTTTATTCAACCCTATAATATATTGCCTTCTTCTACTATAATAGTTTTCACACTCACTGCAAGTAGATTTTTGAACTTACTTTTACTTAGACTTGGCATGGTTTAATTTTCCAGACGTGTATGAAGTGCGTGTGTATAGGCGGTTCGGCGCGATGCGAGGCGGTGCAGTGCCCCCCCGTCTATTGCCTCACGCCTGTCCTGATGCCTCCCGGACAGTGCTGCCCAATATGCACTAGTGAGTACCTCTTGCGGCGTTAGCTGTAGATAGAGACTAAAAGATAGGTCTAAAAGATATCACCCGCAATTTTCTTGCACTGAGCATGGAATACCGGTAAAGATTGTTAGCTTATAGGTCATTTTCGTAGGTGGTCACCTAGGTAAGTAGCACTGCAGGACTTACACAGAAAATCATTTTTCTTTTCTTTACTTGTAATCATAAAAAGTGGAAGAGTTTATGGATTGTGTTACAGCCAGGATGGTTAATTGGTTGTTCTTCTGTATATGGTAGGTACCTAAGCGTTTTTTTGTAAAAACTGTATTTGTTATATTATACCACATACACGTAAACGCTGTATAATCTTATACAATGTGTAAGAAAAAGTTTCAACAATACTGAAGGGATTTTTGTTTTATTTATACGGGAATACTCACGTTTATTTAAATCGGATACTCCAACTATAGTTTCGATCAAATCCGGTGACCTTTTTAAAAAACCGAGCCCGATGCGTGTGCAGAAATCGCGAAAAAAAATCTGCTGTTCTATACATTTTGTTCAAGGTAAATGAACTTTTTATATGAATAGGTCAATTCTAATTCAAGGCTTTTCCAAATCAAAATTTAAATTACGAATCAGGAGATCACATGGTCATTGGATCAGTAATGAAATCATTTGAATTTCATGGAAGGCCTCAAATTGAATTGTTTTGTATTTTGTTGTCAAAGAATCATCTTATATACATACAGTAGTAAACAGTACCATAAGTATAGACAATTGTATATTATTAATGATTTCTGGTCTTCTCGGTTACTGGTGTTGAGCAATGTGAGCATCCTGCGATCCTTAAGCCTCGAGCCAACAGCCCCACCCCCCAATAAGGAGAAGGCCTTCGTCCAGAGACTAGAGCAGTGGATGTCTTCTGGCTGATGATGTGTTGTGATATTTTCTATGTTAGTACCAAGAAAACAGACTGCAAAACAACGTACCGGGCTTCACTGCGATGACGCTCATTACTTTAAGAAATTCGATGTGGGGCTAGAGTAGAGCGTTTCTACGGAGAAGATTCCTCCTTGAAAAACTTCAAATTCCTGACTTCCAGATTCAACAACAGCTGTGTGGAGCGATAACGGGAGTTGCATGTTGGCCGGCCAGAAGTACGCTCCAGGCTCCTCTTGGCACCCTTATCTGGTACCCGGGGGATACGACACCTGTGCTACTTGCACCTGCAACTTCGAGACCCGGCAGATACACTGCCCCAGAGTGAGGTGTCCTCCGCTCCACTGCAGTGAGAAGGATGCTTACAGACCGGACAAGAAAGCTTGCTGCCGGGTCTGTCCTGAGGTGAGAATTTCACATAATTTCTATGTTGTGAATATTCTCGATATACCTAGCAGGTGTCTTTACTCGACAACAGTGAAACCATGAAGGGGGGTTTGAAGGTTTTTTTGGTTTTTTTTTCGGCACTGAATTATTTTAATACTTATGTGTATTGCAAATTTTTTGTTTTTTTAGCCTAAAGCAAAGAAACCAGATGAAGAGACACCAAAAGACCAAGGGCTACCGAAAACGGCGGAAGACATATTAGCGGAAGGTGGCTGCAAGTTCCCCGATGGACCCTTGCCTAATGGCATAGAGGTTCACCCATCGATACATTCACACGGGGAGCAAAGATGCGTCACATGCAGGTGCAAGGTAAGAAATAACCTACTGAAATAACCCACTCGGTTGGCAAATTAAAGTGTTTTGTAGAAAACGCAATGTAGTTATACGGTTCGGGAAATTACGTATAAACTTCTCGTAGTGTCTGAAGACAAGGGGTTTTAACCAGTGTGTGTTGCCAGTGTTGACATATGGAACTGAAACGTGGTCTTTAACTGCTGGCCTATTGGAGAAACTCAGAGTCACGCAACGGGCAACGGAGAGAGCTATACTCGGAGTTACTTTGCACGATAAAATCCGTAACGAGGATATTCGCCAAAGAACCAAGGTCAACGACATAGCTTGCAGGGTTTGCAAGTTGAAGTGGCAATGGGCAGGCCACATCGCTCGACGAACTGATAACCGATGGGGAAGAAAGGTTATTGAGTAGCGGCCGCGAACCGGAAGACGCAGCGTAGACGCAGCCTCCCACTAAGTGGACCTACGACATTGTGAAAGTCGCGGGCAACCGGTGGATGCAAATGGCAGGTTGTCGTCGTACAGTGTGGTGGTCTAAGGGGGATGCCTTCGTTCTCCTGTGGACGTCTCGGGGCTTATTATGAATAATGATGAATGTAGTATACTTACGCTGTTATTGACAAAAGAGTAGGAGGTTCTGGAGCTACGGAAACATCTCTTTAAAACATATCACGCGTATGACTAGGACATTTCTTACAAAGCTAGCGCGGTAGCTCCAAACCAAAGTGTGTCACGGTCTATTAGGTTTTAGTTTCGTAGAAATGTTTCGCTTCTCTTTCTGCATTATAATGGTGACGGGTTTTTGTATTGATGATTTCATAGAACTGTTGCTTGGCAGTTGCATTGCATACTATTTCTTTTAATTCCAGGATGGTGAAGTAACATGCGTTCGTAAGCGATGCGGCCGTGCGGCGTGCCAGAAGCGGCGGCGCGGGGATTCATGCTGCGCTTGCACACGGCACCGCCGACAGCGCCTGACACGGCCTCTGGCGGGCACCACACCGCCTGCAGCCTCCGCAACCCCCGTCGCCAGCTGAGCGCGCGGCGCCGCGGTCAGTGGCGCAACGGACGTACCTATATAACTAGGTATATGTATGTTTCGCGGTAGGACATGTCGTACGTGGGCGAAGCCTACACCTCATGATGTAAGCCAAATTGTAGGAGGCTCGATCCAAATTGTTTAGCCTTATGATGTATTTAGGCTTTTAGACACGGAAAGCGAAGTTTTTGTCTAGAAAAGCTTATTGGCGATTAATTTTAGCCTTTAGGTTTGAAGATAACTTTTTGTTTCATGGAGGCGTTGATCGCCGGATTAATAAAATTAATGAACAATATTAAACGTTCATTTGTGATGCTTCGTCCACGTTTGATATAGGGTTAACGGCTTTCAGCTTATGAATCAAACTTTGTATGACTGCGGTCCGAAAAGAGACTTTTTGAGAGTTTTCTAGTAGTCAAAGGTATAAGAGCTGAATTAGGTATAACGAGGTTTTCCATGAACGTCATCATTTTCACCAGTATCATTAATCATTCCCAAATATCCGCCACCGAAATGTAACCACCTATTTTACATAAATTTTCCAAGTCTTTGACGATAATTAGGATGAGTTTGGTCACAAAGGTAAAAAGCTAATACCAAATGTGAAACTGATACTGATACCCTAAAAGATTTGGCTACATCAGACCGTAGTAATTTCAAACAGTGAGCTTAAGAGGGTCAGCAAATTTGAGCAAAGTAGTTTGTGGTACGCCCGACCCCGTTTATCCGACTGCGTAGGCTAAGTGAGTGACTCGCTCTATAGACTGACATATTTTTATGTACTCGTGCGATTCGAATGTGTCTCTAGTTTTAGATTGGGTCGGTTGAAACTCTGTGATAGCGTTGAACTATGCTTTCGAAACTGTTCAAATCTACGTATATTTTTGGTCAACTAAGTAGAATCTATGAAGATCCCGTTTTATATTCATGAATGAACGATTATTTATTTAAATCAACTGTGTATATTAATTATTTAATGCTATTAAAAAATACTCATGACAGTAATTAGCATTATCAACTTTCTCACAGGTTCAACCGATAGGTGTTGTAGATGGTAAGGATGGTCGGCCGCGCGACGGCAATTTTCGATCGTAATAGCTTTACTGTGTACTAAACGGCGTTGAATATACTTACCCACCGGTATTTTAATTGGTATTATGATCACACGAAATTTATAGACTCATTCATTATCATCTCATAATAAAGAAATATTTTAAGCGACCAAATTACGTTCCAACAAAACTTGCTTTTGCATCGATCCAATCTTCGAAGCACGTACAATATATAGTGTTTTGTAAAAAAAATATGTACTGTCTGGTTCATGTAAACATCTTACTTAAAGAAGTTTTGTGATGGAATAAGTGTGAATATAAAATTGGCCAGTCGAAAATCATCTCACTGATTGTTATAGTATTTTTAGTGGATAAGCTCGATCGCTCGAGCTGTACAATAAGAGAAGATGCGAGCGCGGTCGATAAAAGATGTGCCATATTTTCTTAAATGTAAATATAAAATTAATAGCTACTTATGTGCATATTTATTTACGTTACGGACACGCACCCGTAGATAATCGTGTAAATCATCACACATTGTATTGGTCGCCTTGTTTGTGCATTTGCTTCTAGTTTTGTATATCGTATTTAGCACCATATACAATATTGTAATTAAAACCTAACTGTGTCGTATATTATCTACGTTTTATTTTTAGTTCTAGTTTTAAACTTGTGTCGGAATAGGATGTATTTAAATATTATTTAATGTAGGAACAAATTGATTGCAAGCATGAGTAGTGCCTCAGGGTTCAATTCTCGGCCCCCTTTTTAACCTTTCGTTTTATGGCCGTGTCATGCTTCGTTTTGCAGCTAAGATTTTATTTAATTTAAATTAGTTACTATTGTAACTTATATTCGTAGTCGCATTGCGTGTACAACAATGCGATTGTCATCAAGATGAATTTGTAAATATTAAAGATTATTTTCGTATAGAAACTTTGTTATAACATTGTATACTTAACGCAGTTAATGTTATGAATTGTACCGTCGATATAAATCATAATTATGTTTAATATAAGTGTAGGTAAACTCAGATTTCGTGACTAGTTTTGTTTAATTACTAGTTTAATGTTTTAGTAAAGTAATTAAGGAAGCTAGTCCAAATGTTTCGATGTGATGGAAATGAATGCCATGTAGCGATACGTTTCTTGATTTTAAGAATCGTTTACTTTATCGAAGACCTCATCAAAGTTGAGAGTGAAACTAAAAAGGTATTATTAGGAATTATAAGTCGAAAATGTTTAAACTGTATAAACTATTGGTAAGTTGTTTTATATAATACTAAATTATACAAAGACAACGCGTCTTGTAATGTGATGAGGTCTACAGATAATTCACTTAATTTATTTGTAATGTCACGAATTTTAATGATTTGAACATTTTCTCAAGGAATATTGCCAAAAATTTGTAAACTTTGTATAAATAAAAATTTCTTTGTGGGTTCTAGTCCATCAAAATTGTGAGGAGTTTGTATTTATAGTGTAAAAATATTGGCTATAAATATAATTTGTTTTATGAAAACTTGATTAAGCACAAGAATTATCTTGTTTTTTTTGTATATTAATCTAACAATAGAAAATTAGTCACCTATGGCTTGCAAATAACATAACTAATAGCCATTATAATATGAATACTATGAACTCGCTTATTATTGCATTGTTTTTTTTTAAATATGAGATCATTATGCCTACTTTAGGATTATTTACGGAATTATACTATTCTTCATTGAAAATTTGATTGTCATCATAAATTCCGGAAACATATCAAAGATTTGACGAAATTTAAAAAGTCTGTGCATTATTTGGAGAATTAATGGACATCCAGTGAATAGTTTGTAAATCTACAGTTATATGAAATAAATGACCTGTGAACACAATAAATAAGACTTTAATATATTCTCGACAACTTTGTTACAAAAATTCCTTTCTACAAAGAAGTAGAAACCTACCCTTCTAACTTACCTTCTTCTAACCTTCTTAATAGGTACTCTATAATGATTTACTTTGTGTCTTTATTCATTTACTTATTTATTGGTTTGATACACCCCTAGATTCCCACATTTGGTATATTAAAAATAACACAGTTACAGTGAAGATTTCTTCAAAACTCGAAGGGTGTCTGCCATGGCATCAGCAACGGAATCAGCTACTTCTATAGTGGAGCTCACCCCCATGATGCCAATTCGCAGTGCCTTGCCCACAGTAGGGCCCAAGCCCGGGAAGATAAGAATGTTGTGGCTACGAATAAAAAAATGTTAAGTTAATTGAAGTAAGTCCTTATGACACGGAGCCGTAAAAGGTGACTGTCAAAGTTAAATAATGTTATAGTAGGTAAAAAAAAAAGTGGTATACAAAATAGTATGAGTAAAGTCTTAGGATATTTCCGATACACAGGTATATACGTATATATTTCATATACTTATAGATAAATACTTCCTTGTACGAACTAGGCCAAAATGTCACATCTCTTTATATAGGTAGTTAAAATAACAAACACGTTAAAAATGATAACGACTCAGGATACATACTTATGACGTATAATATCTTACCAAGTAAAGAAAAAATAAGCTACTATACTAACCAACCTATATTACAATACAATGCAATACAAAACATTAACACTTTATTGACACTATAGAAAGGACATTACAAACATAATACACTACAGACAGGCACAAAAGGTATTATCACTAAAAGCGATGTCTTCCAAACAACTCTCAGATGAATAGGAAAAGTTAAAATGTGAAATAGGGACAGTTGAAGTGCAAAAAAGAAAATGGGATGAAATGATATATTTTCTTTTTTGGGCATGCGTTTTACTTACTTGGATCTCATGGTTTTTGAAAACTCTACATAGTCATATCCTTTCGGCAAAACCACGGTCGTTACTGTCGGGAGACGATCCTCGGGTTTCGGAACCAAGAATTTGAAAGAATACTCTTCAAGCCGTTTGTGAAAGTGCGCGGTTGTAGTTGCGTGTCGTTCCCAGGCTTTGGGCAAGGTTTCCTTGCATACCTCTTGGATGCAAGCGCGTAGAGCCCAGATTAGAGGCGGACTCAGGGTATGGTGGTAGCTAAAATTTGTTTAAAAGATCACTATTATATCTTAGCTAAGGTTAATTTTGGTTTTGATTGTGTTGGCTATTAAAATCATTGGCTCTCTAAAATTAAAATATTTGGATGATATGAATTATAATTTTCCTTACAATAGGGTAGATGACCGATGTTTAAATCGTTAAAACCAATAGCTTCGATGAAGAATTTAAGTAAATATAATATGTTTATTGAAAACATAATATAAATCGGTTATTTATGTTCCGATATATAAGCGCTTAAAGTTTTTGGTAGAGACAACTCTGTCCCTTTCCCACAAAATAAAAAATTACGTCACGCCTTACTTGTCAGAATGGAATTTATATGGCGTACAGAGAAGTGACGACGTCACGTTTTGCTGTTTCGCCTCTCTGTCTAGCATGATATTAAAATGCTTATAAGTTGCTTATATTTGGTCAGATTTTCATTTTCTTTTCATTAACCAGCTATATTTATGGGCCACATTTTAATAGGACAATAAAATGAAAACCAGTCATCAAGCCTATTGTGCTTTGAACGAACATAAGATAGATATGTCTTGTACTTACGCTCTAGTGTTTCCATAGCAGTTCCATTGTTGTGCTAACAATTTGATGTCCAAATAGAATGGAGGCTCGTGATTCCTCGATGTTATTTTTTTCCTGAAAAATTCACTGGTCATGAATTCTAAACAAATAGTTCATAGGTGGTGTTTGTAGCCTGTATTGTTGTTGAGTTACTATTTATTCATCCATGTTTACGGGCAGACAATAATAACACCATAACCACACCAACATGATCACGATAAATATTCCGCAAATAATCATAGAACTGTAATAGAGATCCGTTCAAAACAGTGTTTTATCATAAAACCTACACCTACACTTTAATTTACTACAGTTACTGCATTATCGAGTCTTGGATTGGAGGCAGCCCTTGTCGAGTTGGCTGACGAAACCACTCTCCTATCTATGAAGCTTCTCTTGTTGAATACTATTTTCCTTGGCGGGACAACTACCTATATTGTTTGTTTCTCTACTGTTTCTGATTGTACTACATTTATCACATATTATTTGAATGCTTAATGCAAATGTTAAAACCAAAAGCAATATTGGAACACGTTTTCTTTCGCAAAATGCTTACTTAAGCACCGTTTAAAAAGTAGCATACTATTTATTTACGTTATAAGCTATTATTATAAGAAAAAAGATACATACTCGGCAAGAGAGCTGAATCCGACGGCTGAGATCCCGGAAGGGCCACTGAGTGCCTTTTGTGTCGACGAGTATACGCCATCTACTCCCCATTCGTCCATAAAGAACGGCGTGCCTACTAGAGACACCACCGTATCCACTAATAGCAGTGCACCATATCTGGAAAAGTAATTTGTGAGTTACATACTTGGAGGAGTTTGTTCTGGTTAGTAAAAAGTGGTTACCTAGTAAGAAAAGAAATGCGAATTTATTTAACTATAATACTTTTACGGATTCAGGCGAGATTGAACTCAATATTTCCACCGCGAAACTTGATAAGGGACGTGGAAAACTGCATCTAGAAACACCGGGGATGGGCAGGAATGTCCTCTCGTTAACGGTGCCTTCGTCCAGAAGTGGACGTCTTCTCGCTGATATGATGTGATGTGACATTTGCACACTTTTGCATGGCCGTTGAATAGCATAAGTAGAAGTAGCCAATCTAGGCCTTATCACAGACATTTGCCAGAATTACGTAACTAGTAAGTACGTTAACTTTAGAATCAAATAGGAAACAAAAAACCTTTCCATTTACGATGCTGTCCCTGTTTCTGTACATTTTTCTATCATTTACAAACTATACAATTCTCACAGATGTCTATGCCAAAGCCACTGAATTAAAAACAAAAAATTGAACATATGGGAAACAAAAGATGGGGAAGTTAGAATTAATTAACGCACTAGAAGTCGAAACTTGTAACTAAGTATATTTTATACGAGGCGATATGATAAAGGGAAAACTGGAGAGTGTTTGTGTCGCGTGACTTCAGTCAAACGTAGCTGATAATGGTTTTATTACTCGCCAGCAACCCTCTTTATACCCGTCGTTGAATTAACTGCTGGCGTTTAAAGTTTATGAAATTAATTTGTATCATAATTTATTTTAATCAGAGCCGAAAGTTCTATCTTGGCTTTCACTGCTGCTGTGTTCCGTTGCATGCTAATTGCGGACTCCTTCGCCGGATGCAATTAAAGAGTTCTCAACTCGAACGTATTCTGTCTGAGACCCAGATCTAGAAGAATGGCCACGGAATGTCTTAAAGCGCAGCGATCAGCGGGGCGAGACGTTTAGATTATAAATCCACTGATACCATTTTTTTTCTCAAATGTAATGTAAGATTGTTTAGAAAGGTATTGTGAAACGCGAAAAAAATATGAGTATTTATAGCCATTGTACTCATAAAAAACGGAAGAAAAGGCACCCGTGCCTAGAACATGGTAATGTATCAGGCGACGACGTCTCCTGTTTGAGTCTCAGTCGCAACAGGAGCAAGAAATCGTGCGCACTTGTGATAGTGGTATTTAAAGCTTTCTCATGTGCGTCTACTGTCTGCTTGTCTTTCTGTCTTTGTTATTCATTAAAACGTATCATACAAGGGATGTTGAGCTGTGTGCAAGTTATTTGCTTGCGTAAAATTTACTCCGCATTATTATTATCGTGATATTAGAGTGTACCTCATCTCCCCTTTTTTATTTAAATTAATGGGTATATATAATAATTAGGAATTGTTCCTAGAACTCAATCTTTGTTCTAAAGTTTTAAGGAAATCGAAGGAGGGAAGAAGAAAGAGATATCGCGAGGCCACAGTGTTTTCTCGCCGTATCACACTATCTGGTGTGACTGGCAATAACTAATTACATTGTTAGACTAGCAATCATACGAGTACTAGGTAGTTAGTAAATAATTAAACATAAAAGTTCTCGAGTATCACACTGATGTAACTATGAAGAAAAAAAAGCTTCTGCTCCACACTGGTGTGACAAAATGGTGTGACGATGAGTCACCCCTATTTGTTGTTGTTGTGGTAATGCTCGAGATTATCAATAAGTATATCTCTATACTTGTTTTTAAAGTGTGCCCCAAACTTTTTCACCGCACGCTCACCGCTCCCCTGATTACCAAACAGCCACCTAATCAGGTGCTAAAAGCCAAGTCACGAGTGAAAGAGACGGCAAATGTAATTAAATTGTTCGACTCCCGTGTCTCGGTCTCGGTATTCTTCGGGCAATCAAATAGTTTTTCTGCAAAGTTCTTTGCTTTTTACTTTAGAACTGGAAAGAGCGAGTGTAATGGTTTAACGTTGGCCTGACATGACAACCGAGGAAACTATTCTTGAAGATAGGATTTTCTTTACAATAAAGATAAGTTTTCTGTCGATTCATACATTTATAAGTAACCTATTGACATAAAGCTCGTTATTTTTGAAAAGGTTAGGACATAGAATGATAAAGTAAATCCAAATTTGTCTAAGAGGTTCAAAAGCCTTGTTGAACCAGATTTTGGGAAAACAACTTCAAGTCAAGAAGATACTGAGACGATACTTAGACAAAATAAATTCTTAATTCTAAGAATTTATTTGGAGTTCTATTCACGTAACTAAATTAGCATTAGGTAATAATTAAATTTAGAGATAGAGAGAATTTTAAGTAGGCTTTATTAAATATTTAAAAAAAAAAAAAATTTAAGTAGGTAATCTCGATAATAATAAAAAAATATGTTTTTTGTATAGATTTTACCGTCGTTACGTCCGAAGAAGAAATGCAATGGCATATATACGTATGAAGTATTATTCACCAACCCGCAACTGGGCAGCGGCGTGGTGAACATGGCTCAACCGCCCTTTGGGGTTAGGCCTATTTCGTGCAGTGGACTCTAATGAACAGTCTGATTATGCAATACAGCTTATACGAACTTGTGGCAAATGTCGCCAAGGCCTTGTAGCTTCTGCACAGTGCCAGTAGAAGAATCCCCATGGGTGATGAACAGGGCGTGAGGACGGACCTTTATCAGCGCTGTCTCCAGCTGTTCAAGGCTAAAAGTAGCGTGCATGGGAACTCTAGTGACTTCTGTCTTTATTCCTGAAAACCAAATATTAGTTAATTAGTTTAGGATGATCCTGGATAGATTGTACAAAAATAATACAAAATGGCCGAATATGATGTACCCTGAATGTGTGTATTGTATATCACCTGATGTTGACAGCTTTGAATGATGTCTTTTCGTAATTCGTTCATTCGTTGATAACAAAGAAACAGGCCGGATGAGACTGATACATTCTCAAACTCTACGAGATAAGTGACCAATCACTGATAGACTCAATTGAGGCTTGAAGCAGTGGTAGACTAATCGGATGGCCCCTCAACTTGAAGTTGTAAGGTCACGTGTTCAAACCCAGGCCCACACCACTGAGCTTATAATGGAGTATTTTTTTACCGGATTTTCGATGAAGGGAATCGTCGTGAGGATACCTGCACCCGTCCGGAGAAGAAACTCAATGGCGTATGTAAATCCACCAACCCGCAACTCCAGTATGGTGGATACGGCCCAATCACCCTTCGAGAGTAGGCCTGAGTCCACCACCAGGCTATTAAAAAGCCAATGATGGCTCTCCAACAAGACGCGGCTCCGCGTGTTCAACATCAAGGTCGTCTTAAACTATGCTGGGGCCCTTGGCACACAACAATTTGGGGCCCTTATGGAAAGTAAGGAACGCGAATTATACTAACATTTTCTACTGTTTTTTTTGTATTAAATCGATCCCAACTGTGCCAAATAAGTCAAAATCATGTCAAATGTTATGTATTTTTTCTACTTCTAAAAGAAAAAAGCCAAAGTTTGACTTGATTTTATTTAAATAAATTCGACATAATTTTGACTTAAATTTTAAGACGAAAGTAAGTTTTATTTGCGACCCAGGTGCTCACTGTTACTGTGCCCGACAAAAATGTTTTGAGAATAAATATGAGATAAATTCCTACCTTCGGGCCCCCTAAGGATGGAGGCCCTGGGCACGGGCCACGTGTGCCCTATGGTAAAGACGGTACTGTTCAACATACTCGTAACATTGTAACTTACCGTATCTCTTACTGATATTCATCGCGCGTTCATCCCATATCCCCCTGGAAGCGATGAGCAGGGTCTCTCCAGGCTGCACCAGGTTGGTGATGACAGCTTCCATGCCAGCGTGACCTGAACCGCTCATGGCGAGGACTAGCTTGCTGCGCGTTTGAAACATGTATTGGATGCCGGCACGAATATCGTCCATTACCTGTGAAGTTGTTTTCATTTATTTATGCTAGGTATCATAGACTTTCATACTCTGTGTAGACCACTGACCTCCAATATACAAGTACGCTGGACTTCGTATTGACGATAGCAAATTGAAGCCATTAGATTTTCGCCATTTTGGCGCGGATAGCTTCTTAAGGGGGCGACTAATGCCAAAAGTAAGTAAAAGGTGTATTTTTAAACACATAGTTTAATGATAAAGAACGTAAATATTCAGATTAAAAAAAAACTACAGGTAGGGGAAAAACCTAAAGAAGCCGAGTAACCGAAAAAAAATACAAATTACCAACAAAAAAAAACTGTTTTAATGCAAATGCTCTAAATTATCAGCGACAACACCAAATTTTTTTTTACGAATTACATAGCCAAACTAATGTTTTAGCACAGTAGCCGTTTTTTTTCATGCCTACATTTTGAATAATTAAATAAAACCCCACCTAAATTGCTCAAAGCCATCATCATGATCAATTGTATCATGCGATTTTCGACTCTAAACTAATGAAAGACGCGCGGGTGAAATCTGTTATTTTTCTGGCATTAGTCGCACTCTTACCGGGTAGCAGTGTGAGCATCCATGGAACTAATATTTCTCAATTTTAGTACCGGAGATGCTCAAAAGAGCGCTTCAAACTCCCACAAAAAAAAGAATATTATTAAAATTAAAAAAAATATAGAATGTTTAGTCCAGCGTACTTGTATAATAGAGGTCAGTGACTTAGGCCAATATTTTTTATTATTTTATTATTCATAATTATAATAATTAACAATTATACTAAATTATGCGTCGGACTCCGGACCAGGAAACCCGTTTCCCGGAGCCGACCACTTCCTGCGGAGGTAAGTGCAACACATGGGAAAATGTCTAAATGTCGAAAATCAATCTGCGTAGGTTACATTCCTTTAATTTTGTGGTTACATGATGCTTTTGTAAAAACCTTGTACCTACCTAATAATTGTGAAGAAACCAGCTAATGTATTTTTTTGTAATTTTGACCATTTAGTATTTATTTTGTACGTCAAATTCTTATAAACGACAAACAAAATTTATTCAAACTAAACGTTAACTCCTTAAGGCTTCAGTTCTCCAAAGGCTTCCCCCTTGGTTCAGCAGTGTACGTCTTCTGGCTGATGATGATGATGATGATGAAACGTTAACTATTTTGTAAGTTTTTATTTTAAATACAAGCCGTGCTGTAACAAAAATTGTAACAAAACATGACCCTGAGATATAAGTTAAATATTAGTTCGCCTCGCAATCCCACATAAGTAATGGTTTCTGTTATGACATCATACCAACAGTAAACACATTATCGTATAATTTTATCTGTTACCGGTACTTACTACATATAATTGACTTTTATCATCAGTTTTCGTTTGGTTGCGTTAAATCATCATTATAAACACTTATTTCTCGTCGTAAAATATTACAAGAATGGGGATAATCTAATTCTAATGCCCATAAAGCTTCTCAAAGCCATTACAACCCGAGACCGAGAAGAACCTATTAAAGAAATGGCAACATAATTTCAAATATAATCCAAATAATATCTTGGAACGGAAAGTCCATTGCATTGCGCGAAGGGAAAGTTTTAAGCTGGACAAGTCTAAGCGATCGCAGCGAATGCAGATTCCTCTTTTATTTCAAGTGCAATAAAAATAATTATTTTACATTTTTTTCTTAAACTAGTCCTTTTTTATTTGTTGTTTTGCACCACGGTCTCCGGGGTAACTTAACTTAACAAATAACCGATCTTAGTAAAAGAGTACTATTATTTATTCTGTGGTAAAAGTGAGTATGGTACGTAAAAAAAAATTATAAGCTCAAACAGCCTTACCTAAAATAATCTCGATTCTCTTAGTTACTGCTTAAACTTCTCTGTCTTGTTCTCCCATGTTACACTTCACGTCAGAGAGAAGATGGCAGAGCATATTAAGCAGTGATTAACGGTTGAGAAGATTTATAAGTAAGACTGTAAATATTAAAAACATTAGGCACCAGAACCAGTACGGGTGAAAAAATTACAGATGATGGGTAAACGGATTTGCATGGAACTCTGAATGCCGATATCTTATTTCCAGGAATAGCATATAGGCTACATTTTAACATCATCATCAACACCGTGTTTCATCATCACGCAGGTGAAACCAAGGGGCGCAGCTAGTATACAATAATTAGCCCGGTTTAGTACTACCAAATTAGATACATCATTCAGAATGGCGTCGGAAACTTCCGACTCGAATTTCGCTTCCTCTGTCTGTCATCCTGAATGTAGATGACGGATAGTGCGGATGCGAACGGAAACCTTTCCGATGGAGTTGTGAGTAGGGGAGCAGAAAGCGCAGAACTACCTATAATTATGTCTTAGCGTTTAAAAAATGATTTTATCATTGTGCAACTGCGCATATCGCTTAGATATGACCGAAGTTTATACGTATCTCCAGAGAAATCACTGGATTGACCTTGCGAGGTCGCGTAACGTATGAGTCCAGTACCCCCGACTTGTTTGCGGTTCTGAATAAAACTTACGAGATTCAGTGGCAGATGTTGAATTTATTGCTTTGATCTGTGACTTGCGAGATGTATGTGTGATTCCGATGGTAATGCGATGTTTTATTAGATTTTTCTTGTTTTGGGTATAGGCAGGGAGTGTTTCTATCAAAGGTGAACTAGGGATGTTTATTTTAGTGGCGTTAGAAAGATCAAAGGCTGATCAGTCTGGAGGTGGGCTTTAGAAGTGGGTTCATGATTAAAACGAAACGAAAAAACCCGTAAAAACTAAACGTGTAGGTATAACCTTCAATAATTACGCGTATCTCGTGGTTTGAAAAATATGTTTTTGTGCAATCGATTCACTAAAGGGGTACCTGACTTGGGTATGTCCTAAACCTGCATCCAGAACCACCGGAGGACGGGCAACAGCGTCTTCTTGGTTAACGGTTGTGAGCATTCCACAATCCCCAAGCCGCTTGCCAAGCATGTGGATTATGGGAACCCCCCTGTTATGGGGCATTCGTTCAGAAGCAGTGGATGCTGATGGCCGATGATGAAATATCTCTTTTATATACAGGGTTAGTTCTAATCAGTTAGCATCCCTTTTAAGGGCATATTTTGTACATCAAAACAAACAACTTTTACTATCGGACCAACATTGAAATCGCGAAAAAAAACAGCTGTTCCATACATTTTGCCCAAGGTCGATGAACTTTTTGTATGGAACAGCTGATCTTTTTTACGCGATTTCAATATTGGTCCCATAGTAAAAGTTGTTTGTTTTGATGTATAGAATATGCCCTTAAAAGGATGCTAACTGATCAGAACTAACCCTATATACGCTATGCTTATCCTCCAT
Source organism: Erannis defoliaria (assembly GCA_905404285.2). Taxonomy (NCBI): domain Eukaryota; kingdom Metazoa; phylum Arthropoda; class Insecta; order Lepidoptera; family Geometridae; genus Erannis; species Erannis defoliaria. Next base: position 10,478,888 of record FR990080.1, on the reverse strand, counting down.
GGCTTATACACACCTACTTACATTAAAGTATTCATCACATCGCGGAGAGATGACTGGCTTGCTGTAAGCTTCCTGCACGGAAGGCCACACGTCGCAGGGGCCCGGACCGCAGAGGAGAGGCTTCTTGAACTCTCGGTCTACTATGGTGGGTACTGGCACGGTTATTTTGTCTGACAACATCCTCACGATCTTTAATCCTGAAATAAATGATGTGTTTTTATCATTGTAGGTATACTCCGTAGTAGTGACCCGGCCCGGCTTCATATAAATAAACCTCAGATAAACCTTCCGGAAGAAACTCTAAATGATATTGAAAATCGTATCAAAATCCGTCGCGTAGATTAGAAGAAGTCGCGGAAATCATCAAAAAAATTTGCTGATCGAAAGCACATACTCCTAACAGGAGACGAGAAGTTAAAAAGCAAAAAATTTTACGGTGTACACTTGTAGAGTAGAAGTTAGTGGAAAAACTTAAGTTATTGCAATGCATTACCAAATCATCAAGATAATAACTGTCTACCATAAACTAAAGGTAGGTAATTAGAATATCTCATAAATCCCCAAACTCATCAGGATTTTCATCATTATAAAAAATCTGTTTCACTACTGTTACTCCTTCGAAACAGCAAGGTTTGCAAGTTGAAGTGGCAATGGGCAGGCCACATCGCTCAAAGAACTGACAACCGATGGGGTAGAAAGGGTATTGAGTGGCGACCGCGAACTAAGACGCAGCGTAGGAAGGCCTCCCACTAGGTGGACCGACGACATTGTAAAAGCCGCGGGCAACCGGTGGATGCAAATGGCAGGTTGTCGTACAGTGTGGCGGTCTAAGGGGGAGGCCTTCGTTCAGCAGTGGACGTCTCGGGGCTGACGATGATGGTGATGATAACTCCTTCGAGCTGCAGAGAGTTGCGTACTTCTTTATGGATTATATTATTGACAATTATGTGAAAAATACGATGAGCTTAATTAAACCAATCAATAAAAATAAAAAAATTATAATAATAAAAAAATAAAAAAATATAATATTAATAATAATTAATAATTAATTTTATTTTTTTATTATTTTACTTAATTTTTATCATCTTCATCATCCACAGACTTCTTTCTCACAGCTGGATATAAGCCGCATTCTTACTGTACCATCTGCCCGGTCACGTGCTGATCATACCTAGGTTTGAACTGCGTTTAACAATAAATCTTTTTGCCGTATGACCAATTGACCAATGTTCACTTTACCTTGTCATGGACACCACTGTCACTTCCCTTACTTCACCTGTCTTTACTTCGCCAAACTCAATACCATCGCCCATTTCAGCTCTATATTTTGTTTCCTTCTATGCCTAGATTTCGTACACGTTTAATTTTATCCCATTTCACACCAGGATTTATTGTCGATCGTTCGCCAAAAGCGGGCGTCGAGTGAAATTAACCCTCCTGACCGACATTCGCGCAGTAGCCGTGAAGTTTGGTTACGAAATCGGGTTAATGTTTAGATTTAGTGCTAATAGGGTAGCTGTAAATTTGCAACAATGTTCTGGTGCTATCGGATGGCACATTTGGCAAGTGCGCCGGGCCCGAGGCCCGCGTCGCTTGCCAGCCATATTTGTTCCGCTCGCTATCGTGCCCGCTTGCGGTTTAACAATTGTTTTATGCCTGGAACATTTTTATTATAAAGCGCTTTGATATCGGGTTCAGAGGTTACCAGCTTATCTGTAGATCAAGAGTTGGTTAACTGAAAGAACTAAAGTTTTCCATGGGATTATTTCTGTTTTTGTTCAGATAAAACGAGCGTGGCTCCCTCATTGAATCTACAGACCAATAGTGGCTCTGTAGCGTGCATGCGATGTAATATTATGGATTATTATATATTGATTATATAGATATATATTTCACAACAATGATATAGATTATTATATCATTGTTGTGAAATATAGTGTGAAATTAAAATATTATGCAATGTAGCAGAAGGCATTCATATGTGACCTACACATGTGGTAGAATAATATATATGGTATTTTTTATCACCCAAATTCAATTTATCGTAGTTTTTACTGACTAATGAGTCGTATTAGTACTCTATACTATATAAAATATGTTAGTAGCGACGAACGGGACTGAGATCGGCCTATTCTCTATAAATTGATTTGATTTCTTAGAGGACTGTTCCTCGGTATATGCACTGTTTGTAGCTGGCTGTACTAAATAACCTGCCAATAACAATATGTAGCGATGCCAACAATACTGCTTTACAAGTTTCAGTACAATTGTTACGATATATAAAAAAAAGTTGTGAATTTTGGGAGCGGGCCGAATTTCTTCCGTACGCGGACGAAGTCGCGGGCGACCTCTAGTTAACCTACTGAACAGATTTAGATTTTTTTTAAATGGGACCACCTCTAAAGACAGTATGAACTACCAAAAAAATATATATATCATAATCAATTCTTAATTGGCGGAGTAGTCACGCAACAAAAAAAAAATGTATACAATCGAATTGAGAAACTTCTTTTTTCACTCAAGACGTGATGTTGAAAAACGGTGACGACGGCCATGATAATAAGTACCCTTAAGTTATACCGGGAATAAGCTATCTCTTCTCTATGTTTCATCCAAATACGTTCAGCCACTTTGGTGTGAAGAGGACGTAATAAACATATAAACACACACGGCGACACACTTTAACATTTTAACATTAATTTGGATATACCGAATACATGTATAACAACGTAGGAAGCGTGAAATCGAACGAGGTCATAAGACGTTCAGCGTTGTGCGACAAATTGATTCTTTTCCCTCCGCGACTGTAAGTCACTCTCTGCACTCCCAGTTTGAGGGCGTGTCCTCTGGGAGGGCGAGTGTCATCTCTCGTGGATCTAGCATGAAATGACATCATAATATACGTACCTACAGGAATATTTTGTTCGTCATATTGAAAGACGTGCGTCATCACGCAATTGTTTAATAATTATTATGTTCATATAAATGGTCTCTAATTTTGAGTAATGTGCCCAAAATGCTGGCCACGTTGCCCCGCTGGATTGCGAGGCTAATTTTCTGGCCAAATGAAAGAACTAAAATAATTCAAAAGGACCTGTTACTTTAGTTCAAAAATTACGATGGTGGCTCCATCGTATCATCTGTAAAGGAAAGTTAGTCTGATTTGAAGGAGCCGACTGCCACCGACCTAAAAACGACGAACGAAACGTTAGCAAGTTTTAACACCCAGCGCTGCTGGGTGTTTTAGGCAATTTTAGGGCATAACTTGGACTTGACCATGATTTTATTTATGACTTATGACCTGATACTATCAAATACTTGTAATATGCATATACTTGAAACTGTCAGAATACATATGGTGCGATGCCAAAATATAAGAAAAAAAAATGCAGACACTGATGTACTTACTTACATCCGAAAAGGTTTAAACTTTCATGTGATTACTTTTCTCCGTAGGTTTTAAGGTGCAAAGAATATGGCCTAAGAAAAGATTTTAACTAGTTTGTAAAACGCCTTTCTACAATTTACAAGACGTAAATTTGAATTGTAGCCCTCCTACTTATTTATAATGTTGGTCAAATGCAAGAACTAAAATGATTCAATAGGCAGCTGTCAGTTTTCTTCAAAACCTACGCTGGTGGTTCCCTCGCCTATCTGTAAGGATAAGTTAGTCGTACCAGCTGCGATCAAAACGCCTTAAAATCGACGAACGAAACGCTTGCGCGTTTTAACGGTGTAGAACGCCTCTAGTAGTAGTTTGCTCTAGTAATTTTATTGGGAACTAAAGAAACAAAAAAATAACCATTTCAGTTTTGGCTTGAGAAATGACAATATATCTATAAATTATCAAAATTCAGATTTTTTCCACAATAACTGTTATGTGACCTTACTTCTTGCCAAATTTCATGAGTTTAGGTCAACGGGAAGTACCCTATGAATTTTGATTTAGTTCACTCTAAAAAACTCACAAAAATGCCCGTAATTTTTTATTGCGTTGTCTGAGATGCTTGATTTTTTTTACAGATCTAAGGGACCGTGGACTGACGTATTTGATATTAATTTGAACTTAATACCTCCACGCATTCCAGAGAAAAAGGTTCTTGATAGACAGACAGACGGGCAACGGAGTGATCCTATAAGGGTTCCTTTTTTCCTCTTAAGGTACGATACGGTTTAACCCTAAAAATGGCATTTACCCTAGACAAATGTATGGAATCACAGATATTTTTTCGCGAATTAAGGTTTGGCCCCTAAATGACAGCTGCTAACAATAATAAGTACCATAACTTCCTTTCACCTTAGTCATACCGTTCCGCGTAAACCTGTTAATGTACTTTGTACTAGTAAAAACTGACGTGGTTTTGACACATTTTTGTTTTATTTAACACTCACCTCCACCACACTCTTTGAAAAAGGTCACCGGATGTGATCGAAACTGTAGTCGGAGTATCCGATTTAATTAAACGTGAGTATTCCCTTATAAATAAAACAAAAATTTGTACTAGTATTTACGTAATTTCAAGTAGCTTTCGTTATTTTTTTTATTGTAAATTGTATATCACTGCAAGTTAGGTGTATGTATACGATGCATTATTAATATAGCCGGGCTTTGAATACATTTTAATCTAAGTAGCCGGGTTATTACCGGGGTTTTATAATACCAACAAAGAGTTTTTATACGGCTGAAGAAAATTTCACAATACATAAATTGTAGTATTTGTATACCAATTTATTAACACAAAAAACACAGCGCGCAGCGTCAGAAAGTCCTTACGTAATATTTTTTCTTTGCCTTAATTGTGATTTTGAAATAGCATGAATAATTAACAATATACACACCTACGTAGAAAGAAATTTCTCACTTATTTTGCGTTAAATGTCACAGACGTCTTCAAGCTAATTATAAGAGCGCGCACTCAAGTAACTCTCCCTAAGTGAACTGATTTGATTTCGCCACAATAACTGATAAAATAGCTGTCTGCATGGCTATGTTTGACAAAGGTCAAAGAGCAGAGCAATAAATTACTGCGGTCTTAGTCATATACGATATACATTACACTTTATACAGAGACTTGAAATAGCCATGTCCTCCTAAGTCCTAGATAATTGATAATATTATATATTCGCTAACTACCTCAAGCACATATTTTGAACTTTGTCTGTGGCTTAAATACTTAAATATTTACACAAACAAAAAGAAAATATCCCAATCATAGTTTTAGTGTAATATGCTAACAACACAATCTAGATTAGGCAACGAAATTAAACATTTTTTTACAAATAAAAATAAATCTGTCAAATCAGCAGCAAATTTTTGATAATTGCCACTTTATAACAGTGCATTGCTTTAAAAACACGCTCATTTTACAGTAATAAAACTTAAAATATATCAAGCTTTTAACTCTCGTAAAGGATGCCAAAAGACAAATTGCATCGCTAGAGAACGAGGATTCATTTAATCATATTACAAAGAAGCAGTGAGTTTATAAGAAACTGGCTGTGACCCTAACGTAGTTAAAAGAGCAACGTCTTGATTAGAGTGATATTTATTTTATACAAGAGTTTAATAATAATGTTAGTTATGACGAGTTATTTATCGTATTACAGTGTTGGTTGCTTTCTTTGCTGGAAATCTTTTGCTTTAATAAATAGTTGCAGATTGTTTTGAGTAATACTTACCTAACATGCATTGCTTGAGTGCATCAACTCACTGTTCAAATCAAATCAAATCATTTATTACGCAAACATGGGTATATTACAGGGTTGAAAATTACATAATAGGTGCGCCGCCATGTTTTAACCTATTGGTATGCGAAATTAGTAGTAGTTAGTAGATATACACAGACAGGGCGACTGAATATGATAATACAATTAGTGCAACATCCAACAGATCAACATTTAAAAGATCTATTTCTTACATGCAATCAAATAAAATACATAAACATGTCATAAGAAAAAAATCAAATTAAAATATGTCAATTGATAATTGACTGTTAAGCATAGGCCAACGCTCAAAGATTATTTGACAATACTCCACCAGCCGATTGTCGTTGCGCAGGTTTCAAGCTTCACCGAAAATCTAGTGGTATTTGTTATTGACATTTTAATCACGTAAATTCCAAATATTGATAGATTGGCCCTCCCGGAATTGAAACCATAACCTTTGATAAATTATATGCCTAGATAGACTGATGGATCCTAAACGCGTCGAAATAAATAGCGGTTAACTGTTAGCCTCTTATGCACGTACACTATAACAACGACAATGGTGCAACGCGAATGTAAGACATGGCTGTCACGCACACTAGTATAATAATTTTGGCCTGTTATTTTTCGTTCATAAACAGTACGAGTCTATCTAGACATATTATTTATCAAAGCCCATACCTCATGATTCCTATGCATGTCTTGTCCCAATGGGCTACCAGACAATTTTTTCGAGTATATACGCAAAATATCTTAATGGTAACATAGATTTAAAAAAATATATGCAGATTTATTATTAAATGGGAGAGGCTTGCTTGGTGCCTGAATTTCGCTTCTCATCTTTGAAAACAGAGCGGGATGAGAGCGGAACGTCGGAGGATCAGGATGTAAACGGGACGGGGGAAGGACGTCAGCGGGACTGGAGCGGAAAAGGCGGGAAGGGAGCGGAGGCTTATTTTCTCAACTCTGTGCGCGAAGCCGCTAGTTATATCATACAAAAGACGGTAGTTTTAACATACAAAAGAAGGTAGTTTTAACATACAAAAGAAGGTAGTTATAACATAAAAAAGAAGGTAGTTTTAACATACAAAAGAAGGTAGTTAGCATACAAATAATTTAACAACATATGTAAGTTTCTCATCCTTAAACCCAGAATAAAAGTAAAAATCCAGATGGATCTGGATTTTTACTTTAAAAAAATAATTAAAACTTTAAAAAATCCAGATCCATGTTCATAACAAGCTAGCAGCCACCCTAATGCAGTTAACAACTTCAACATGCTCTAGTTAACAACACGTGCACACGAAACTGTGTGATTAGGAGAGGATTTATTTTATCCAGGGATTGTGGAGTTTGTAGCGTGTGTTGTGACGTCATAACAGTATTCACTCTGTAGGAGATTAAAAAGACTCGGTGTGTCGCTTGGGAGCTGTTTGGGATAGGTTCGGGATGATAAAAGTCACGAAGGTATTATTACTATTATTATGTAGTTGATGGATATGACTCATGGAGAATAGGGAGTTGCGATGAGGAACTTACGGCCGTAGAACAGAATTTGCGGACGGAGTGTATGACGTCACACTTTATTTGGTCAGTCTGCGAGCGAGCACCTCACGTAACAGTCATTCAGGCTTTCAAAACAGATGTACGACTTTTAGTGTTTTTACGCAGTAAAAGGGAAAAGAAAATAAGTGGCTGCGTTTTTTCTTGCACTTATTATCGAGGCAAACATTCCAATGACATGATTAGCGTCTCATTTCATTAATTTTATTTGTGTTTTTTGTGTGTATGTATGTTTCTTGATGTTTTTAACTAGCTCCAGAGATGGCGCCACTAGTAGTAAATCTAGCGTTTTTATGAATTCTCCATTTTGTCGATAAAGCACTTCTCAAAAAACGTATCCTGAATTCTGCTAGATGGCAGCACCATGTGCGGAAGTTACCACTCCTCGCGTCACCCTACACCTTCCCGCACGATCACGCGTCCTTCTATAGAAAAATCTTTTGATCACATCTCTGCTTCTATTACTCTGTGATATGACTGCCTCATAGCTCAGTTGGTAGCATATCTGCCTTCAGAGCTGTAGGACGTAGGTTCGATCTCCACCCAGGGCAAACATTTATGTGACGAACATAAATGTTTGTTCTGTATCTGGGTGCAGTATGTATTATAAGTATGTATTTACAAAAGAAAATAGTATATAAGTATTCTATCAGCTATCTAGTTTTCATATTACAAGCTTTGCTTAGTTTGGGGCTAGATGACGCTGTGTGAAAAATGTCTTCCGATATTTATTTATTTAAAATATATTTGATCAGAGAATATTTACATAAAGTGTTTACACTTGGTTTTTTAAATATACTTTTTAGTATGAAAAGTTAAGACGTCTGGAAGGACTTGAATCAGTGAACCTGCATACGAGCAAACTGGGTTAAGTCCTGCCAGACGACTTCATTTGTCATGCTGTCTATTGTCTATGCACTAATAACACAGAGTAATAGAAGCAGAGACGCGATCAAAGGATTTTTCTATAGAAGGACGCGTGATCGTGCGGAGAGGTGTAGGGCTCGCGGGAGGGGCGCTAGAGTCCGCACATGGAGCTACCATCTAGCGGAATTCAGAATAAGTTTTTGAGAAGTGCTTTATCGAAAAAAGTGGAGAACTCTTATAAACACCAGGTTTCTTACTCTCTCGTCAGATGTCGCTTTCGTAAATTCTAAAGACAAAGGTTTTAACTAGAACCACTAGTTTAAAAGCCGGAATAAACCAAAAACACATTATATCAAAATAATAAATTTAAGCAAGAATAGTTCATGTAATTTAAAAAGTGCTCTGAAACGTATTTTTTTATGGTTAACGTTAAATTAAGTGGCGCCATCTCTAGAACTAGTTAAAAACACCAAGAAACATTACATATTTTCTAAAACGAACCTTATAAAATACAAATAAAATTACTTACGAATGAAATGAGACGCCATTCATGTCATCAGAATGTTTGCCGCGATAGTTTTTACATGAAGAAACACAGCAACTCATTTTAGATTCACTTTTACTAAGTAAAAACACTAAAAGTCGTACGTGTGTTTTGTAAGCCCGAATGACTGTTACGCGAGGCGAACGCTAGCAGACTGACCAAATAAGTGTGACGTCACACAATCCGTCTACAAATCCACAGGTTCGGCCGCAAGTTCCTCATCACAACTCCCTATCCTCCATGACTAATAACATAGATATTTGTTTTTTTTTACAATTCCGTGCACGAACTGTGTACATCGAGACCCTATTATTACTAAGCCTACATCGTCTTCTGTCTGTCTGTCTGTCTGTCCGAACTATTATAACATGTATCTTTCGAAGCGTAATAGGTAGTGGCTGGGGTGTTTGTGTTCCAGGATAACAAATATAGGTTGAGACCATCAAGGTCATCTCGGCCGCGAAAAACTCGACCACGAACCTTTCGTTTTTATAGGCTACTTTTTATAATAATCATCATCATCGTTTTTCATCATCACGCGGGTGAAACCGCGGGGGCAGCGGACATAAATAAAAAAAAAATTATGATATAGCAAGTACCGTATCAGGTTCATACATTATATGTTCATTTTGTTTCATTCCTTGACAAATATTCACTCAGTGTAACGACTAAAAATCATAAAATATAACCCGTACCTTCCAAGCGAGATTTAACTTCTAAGTGCGAAGTAGGGTGCTTATTCATTTTCCCGCAAACAAACACAACGAAACAAATTTTAAATTAAATCCTTTCTCTCAACGAGTTAATGTCCTGGGAGACTTTTCTGGTTTTAATTTCCGGAGCGCTTCCAGCAAGGAAATAGTTCGTTGGGCAAACATCCTATGTACATATCTGTCGGAGGTACAAAAGGCTGAAATGTAACACCCTGGATAAACGCGCATACTTCCCAAGTTTTAACATTTTAACATTTCCACCTCCTCGTTCCTCGTTTCGTTTCGTTTCCTCTTGATTTCTCGGCAACTATGTATTTTTCGTAAATGTTCGGTAGTCGAGGAATTTATATTGACGTCCGATGTTGAAAATAGAGTAGAATTTAAAATCAAAATGAGCGCTTGTCTTTGACAAATATTTAAACAGTTTTGGAATAAGACATTTGTGCTAACAAGGGATGTATGGTTATATTTATTACTTTTCAATGAATAATTAAAAGTATTCATGCCTAATATTTTTATAGCGTAGGAAGGCCTCCCACTAACGATATTGTAAAAATCGCGGGCAACCGGTGGATACAAATGGCAGGTTGTCGTGCAGTGTGGCGGTCTAAGGGGGAGGCCTTCGTTCAGCAGTGGACGTCTCCGGGCTGATGATGATGCCTAATATTTTTATTTTGTCCTCTAAGTAAGTATATCAATCAAGCTATTCAGTATTTTTCTGAGACCGTGAAACTTTCGTCCAATTACAGAAGGAACTTTTAAGGAGCCACTTGTTAAGTTGGGCGATGGCTAAGGAGCACTTCTTGTTTTTGCGCGGAAGAAACTGTGATTGCAGTTTTATAAGAATCCGTTCCGTTCAGATTTGTCCCGGTATTCAGACATCACAAAAGCTAGATAGAAAAGAGAGTGATTGTTGAAAAAAATATGTAGATGGTAGGCGGTAGTCAAGTAGGTACTTACTTTTGCTTAGCATGACGCCAATTACACAGTAATTGACTCAAATACTTAGTTTTTAGTTATTTATAACTTACAAGGACAACGACAAATACAGATAGTGCTGTTATTGTTTAATAAGTAACTTAAAAGATACTTAAATTGTTAATGAAGCGGTGTACATTGTGTTAATGACATTTTTTTTTACATATTGCGAAAATTTTAATGACCAATGGGCACATACAGTAAAACCAGTTTAGTAAAACTGACTCCACTGACAATTTTGACTTGTGAATTTTGTTTTTTTAAATACTATTGTTTTAATTTTCCGAATTATGTGTATTTTGATTAATTTTGACATTTTTGTTTCCATTCTATTTTATAATTTAATATTATTGTTTTTATTGTATGCATGTATTTTCTATTTAATAATAAATTTAATAAATTTGTAATCGTGACTTCTTAGTTAAGTAATTATAAGTTTAATAATTAATTCGTGAGATATAAATTTAATTGGAACTAGATTCGTTTTTATTCGCAATAAATAAATTTAATTTAATTGTTATCATAAATAAAACTCTTGCATATTTTTTAGAAAAAAGGCCTGCAGTTGAATAAAGTACAAAAATAGTAGAGAATAAATAAGAAAGAAACCAAATTATAAAAACCCAATAAAACTGCGTTCACTCTGATGATGATGGTTTATACTAGAAGCAAAAATCATTCTTAAAAATTAATAGAGTGAAACCCTACTCTAATACCTAGTTAAACGATTTTGTTGGCTAAAACTATATATTGCTCTTTCATGGACTAGAGAACAAAGAGCGCCAGAACGGGATGAGAGTGCATTAGACGATTTGAGAAGCGCATTACCCTGCATCCATTATTTGCACAGTCCATTTACTTCGTGATGTAATATTACTGTACTAATGAGTACAAAACTATTATTTTAATTCGAATTTGTATTAAAGGCCCAGTTATAGCGAGGTACGTCCAGGCGAGTAAACGATAGGCAGTAAACGGTAGGCGCGAGCGACAACAAGGAGAAGGCGTGTGCGCTTGAATCGCAATATTTAGTAGGTTGGTTTTTCTTTGTTTTGAAAAATATAACACAGAAATAACGTAATCTTAAAAATCCAAACACTAAAAAATATTATATTCTAGATAGAAGAGATCTTTCTAATAGATATTAGTATAAATTTTATGTGGTTTCATAATGTATTTTCTTAGTTCTATCTAATCGAAAAGCCGATTTAGTGTCTACTTTGTCATTTTTTTCTATCGAGCCAAACATTCAACAACGCATTTTCTAGAAGACAAAAATTTAAAATATATGATCAATTTCCATAAAAAGGCATTTTGGATTTTTCCCTCATTAAAAAAAAACAATATTGCTACAAACCCGCCTTAATCTCACTAAGGCTGGTCTGGGATCTAGCATGAAAAGTTGTCATGTTAGAATGATATTATGTGAAATATGTGCTGATGTACTTTTATTCAGACGATGAGTAAAACTAAATTCGTTTCATTCGAGTGTTTTATTTTATTTTATTTTTATTTTTTCATTTTTTATCTACCAAATATTCTAATAAATAGAAAATCAAAATTGGATGAAGCCTTACGTCTTACGATATGTAACAAAATACAAAACGGAAGTTTTTGCCTATTTACACACCCATTCTTAAGAAACACTTATCTACTCCACGTAGAAATTACATAACAAACTTTCAACAGAAGATACCACTCAGCAATTTTCCTTGTAAAGCTTCTACTTATTTTCCGATATAAAATATAATAGATTTTTCCGCTAGCGATGGTTAATTATTTCCTGTTGATATCTACTGTTTCAAGCTCTGTCAGTTTTTCTCGTGAAATAGATGACGTAACAGTAAACTTCTCATTGGACTTTCTAAGCCAGTAGACAAGGTTTGCTTTATATTGAAACACGTAGTTTCTTGCGGAGTATCATAACGCGTTTTGAACCGCTTATGGATTTTTTACACTTAGGCTATGAACCGCCCAAGCATTTCTAATATATTTATATATTTTTTATTTTATTGTTTATATAAGTTACATAATGTTTGCAATAAAATATTGAGTATTGAGTAATTAAGTATTGGGCGCTTCGGACTACACAAAAAGGAATGAAGAGTGCTTTTAGTACTGGCAAGTAGAGAAAATGAGAGAAAGAAATGATCTCTCCTACGGAATATTCATCCCACAATAACACATCATAATTATCACCTTAGTAACACATCTCCTTTTTCTAACTTTTGTCACTGAGGTGGTAAATTGTGTTACTTACTGCCAGTAGTGATAAAACGGGAAAGGCAATAATAGTGATCAGATGCTGCCAGCACTTTTGATATTTGGGTAGTTCATTCAAAGGGTGGAAGTAGGGGGGGAGGGGGGGGGGAGGGGGTAGAGTCGGTAGAGTCGATAGAGTCGATAGAGTGTGGGGGGGGAATTGCTCGGGATGATTTATAGTGGTGAATTTTGGGAGCAGGCCAAATTTCTTCCATACGCGGACGAAGTCGCGGGCGACCTCTAGTATAATTATATTATCAGGAGTTGTGTGGTTATTATCATTACGATATAACAAGATTTAAAAAAAAAACGACTTCAATTTCGATTACCTGGATGACATCTACATATTTGCCAGTTGTTTTGATTTATTCCTGAATTTTTTTATTTTAAAATCATACTGCTAAACTGATTTCGTTAAAATGTATATGGGACCACCTCAGAAGTATCACCTACCAAACAAAAAAAGAATCATCAAAATCAATTCATAATTGGCGGAGTAATCGAGTAACATACGAGTACATACAAAACCTGGGAATATGGACCTCTATCAAGGGGGAGGCCTTCGTCCAGCAGTGGACGTTTTATGGCTGACGACGATACATACAAAAATAAAATCCATGCAGTCGAATTGAGAACCTCCTTTTTTGAAGTCGGTTGAAAAGTAGACTAATATTGGCATATATTTTTGAAACTTTCATGTTATAAGTGAAATTTATGGGTTGATATACCTACTCTTAATTAAAGTTAGTTGGTTAACCGTTGTGAAAGGCGCTTGATTGTGATGATGGAATCTAAGTCATGCCAAACCATAAAAGCGTATACCGGACAAAGCCAAAGTTAAATCTTAAATCAAATGTATCACGACTATGTTCTTTACGTACAAAATACTGTAGAAATATTAGACAATAAACAGGCGATCGGCCTCGGCCTCGGGGCGTGAGTACAAATTCAATTACATCCTGAGGCGCCGCCTGGTGGTGTGTAATAGATTTATTTGGTCATTTCCAGCGCGTTACTAAACGTATCTTTGGTATACAGATAACATATTTTTCATGGATGTCAAAACACATCAGAACAATACAGTAACGTCAGAAAAAGTAAAGAATACTCTTTATCGTTAATATCAGAAACAAACAAAAACGGCGGTGTAATAGCTCGTACGTAAGTGTGTAATAGCGGTCCTATAGCTAAGAGAGAAACGCAACCTTAGTATGGAAAGGATTTCAGAGGAAAAGTACAATTACTTACCTACTATAAAAAAGTTAAATTACTTTGTTTATATTGTCATGTCACAGTATGTGTGAGCCTTCAAGGACTTTACCAGACCGCATGCAATATTGGTGGATTACAAGAAAGAAGCAGAATTAACTTAGTAACAATGATAACTCAGTAATTGACACGTTTGATTTGCATTTCCTAAGGCGTACTCACGCTTAAATAAGCTAAATAAGCTTGAGTCGCCTGTGAAATGTTTAGTTATGTCAATCGCTCGAATAGGATGTATTTTCAACCGACTTCAAAAAAGGAGGTTCTCAATTCGACCGTATGTTTTTTTTGTTATGTATATTATGCGATTACTTTGCCAATTATGAATTGATTTTGATGATTATTTTTATGTTTGGTAGGTAATACTTCAGAGGTGGTTCCATATCAATTTTATTGAAATCGGTTCAGTAGTTTAGTTTTTAAATCAAAAGTGCTAGAAAATATGAAGATGTCATCCAGGTATTCGAAGTTGAAGTCGGTTGTTTTTTTTTAAAAAGCTTATTATACTCTTATACGTTTTATTATTATCAAAAACTTTTTAGTGTCTGTGAAATAGTGACTTTTAATAGTAGTAGTTTCAGCAATAAACAGGCCTGGTAACAAGCATTGCTTGTAACTTTAAAGCTATTTTAAAAAACTGGAATTAGTAAGACGCATACACATAGTAAAGTAAATGTTGATTACACGAAAAAACTTTTTGGATTTTTTTATGAACCTGGGGTATGTCCTCAAACTGTATCCAGAACCACCGGAGGACGGGCAGCAGCGTCCTCTTAGTTAACGGTGGTAACCATTCTGCGATCCCCAAGCCGCCTGCCAAGCGTGGATTATGGCAACACCTCCTTTTAAGGGAGAGGCCTTCGTCCAGGAGTGGACGTTTTGCGGCTGTTGATGTGATGATGTGACACGAAAAAATAAAAAAACCGAAATCGGATAATATTTAGAGGTAGTCATTTTAGAGATTCTTTTTGTATGGACAAGTACGCGGTATATGAAACATAATAAATAAAATAAAATAAATAAAGCTGTTTGTAGTTCATAGAAAACCCATAGCAAATAAAAATATAAATTATGATAAATTAAAAATAAAAACACACTCCACGGCAGCTACCACGCTTAAACTGAAAATCTGTCGCCATGCACCCAACGGTGAGTTTCGACTGCCTCACTTGAGAGACAGTTTCCATTTAGACTTAGCGATTTTATTCGACCATAATCAACATAAGTAAGCTATGGTCAAACCATAAAAAATAATTAGCTAATAATACTATTCAGATAACTATTACCGCATATTACCTACGAATAAAAACCATCTCTTAGGTGCCGCTAAGAGACCGACCATTGAGAATCGCTAACAACTTGTTCGACACTTGTCTACTATCTCCGACATCTACACGCTGATTAATAGGTCTTTTTGCGCGAAAATAGCGGAGTTATAAAGGACTATTTCATCGATTGGAGCATCGGAGTGGACACACGACGTGGGTGGACGTGGTGTGGCGTGGCGTGGCGTATTTAAGAACGCATTTAAGGGGCTTTACGCAGGACAGTGACGGATGACCGCTGCCTGAGCCTCGGCCGCTGGACCGACGCAACTGTCGAATCCAAGTTATAAATTGATTCTAGCGTCCTATTTTTGAAGATTAAGCTTGATTTGATTGGAGGGGATAGTTTTGGGATGCGCAATGAACGAGTAGACGGCGAAGCAAATTATCTTCACTAACCTTCGTCTATTTTGCAATGAATATTGTAAAAAAAATGCCCTAGACATGGAATAAAAGGCAGACTTGCGCTCTGCAAAAAAATGAAGAGATGGCTCAATAAACAGCTACCTACATACGTTACAAAGTATTTTATGTATTGAAGCCGTATGATTTGAACAGCTGTGGTACGTTGTCTTGTTTGAGACTGGAAATGGAAACACACGTATAGCACACGCCCTCTGCGTTACTCGCAATCTTGGGTACTTATCCGTTCTGAAAACTGGGACCAAGACTCACTCACGCAGATCACATACAATATAATATTATTAACAAAAAAGTTAATTTTATTAATAAATCACGTCAAAAAAAAAAAAAAAAACTAAAAATATCGTCACATTTAATCGAATAACCCGCTCCTCACTGTTTCTGGTGCAAAGGTGCCAAAGGTGCAAAATACTGGCAGCATTACCACGCTGAATGGCAATGGCTATCCTTTGCACCAGAAACGAGGTGGAGCGGGAGTCACCACCTCTGTCCCGAATTCTGCGCCCGATTTCTGTGACCAAACTCTTGGCCTCAGCACCCCAACTGCCCATAGTCTCTACAGCAATGGGCACGTAATAATAATGTGGCTCCATTGCTGAGTACCTACAACGCTTTCTAACCGCGGCGTCTTCCGCCGCTGCCGCTGGAATATGGATGGTACGGCTCAGGTGCGTGGCTGCTACCATGCTGACGCAAGTAGCGTCCCATCCTAAGCACATTTTTCCACGGCACCAGAGTCAAACCATCCGGTCTTTAACCGTCTGACCTACTGATACCCGGCGGTTCCAGCAGACATGGGACGTTAGCCGATATAAACGCTCTACGAACTATATCGTTGAGGGCATGGTGCCGCGGAAACCTCCCTGTGCAGCGACGACAAATCATCGCGTGGTGACCGTTGGCCTCGACCATAGAACCGCAGGTGCATCTGTGTAGTTCACACACCTTGCAGCCCAGGCGGAGGGCCACTGCCACACGCAGAGAGTCGTCGTCCAGTAAGGTAGATGAGGTGAAGGTAGCGCTTGTAACCATGCCCCAGATTCTGCTTGCGACAGAGCTCTGAGCCTCGCCAAATTAGCTTCTGTGGCATCGTGGATCAGCTGATTGAATATCCTTTTACACAACACTTTTTTTCCTTTTACAAATATTATAAACAAAACAAAACAATACAAAACCTAGAGACAAGGCCAAATAGACAAACAGACAAAGCCTAGAGGCGACTTCAGTTAGTTATCAAAATTCTCAGTATTGTTAGTTGTTGGAAGCAGCGCCTGTTCCACAATTCCACTTATTCCTACTGGTCTATCCCTACTGATAGGGAAGATAGGTTTTTTCCGCTTTTCGCTCCTGACTGGATACACATTTACTTTATAATTTCATAAATCTTTTACAATTTAGTTTTTTTTTCTGAGTGTACCCCATCCAGCATAGTAGGGATCCGTGATAGTTTGGACAGCCCTTGGTAGTCTAGTGGGAGAACACTCGACTAGAAATCGTGAGGTTATAGGTTCAAATCCCGAACTGGTTTAGCAATGAGCTCTTTGGTGTTTATTAATGGATTTGCGATATAGGAAAATATCGCGAAGAAATCTACTTACGCCTAGAGAAGAAATTCAATGGTGTTTATAAATCTACCAACCCGCGATTGAACCAGCATGGTAGGTATGGACCAAATTCTCTTCGCGAGAGTACTCAGGTCTATGTCCAGCTGTGGAATAATAAAAGGCAGATTATGCTTAAGCTAATATTGTAGCATAAGCAAAATCGGTAATGATTTTGCTTATGCTAAACTATATTAGCGATATAGGTAAGTGAATTGCTGTTACAGGTCAAACAACCAGGAAAATCGTTAACGAGTCATTTGACTCATCGTAGCTAACTCTCGATTACCACTACATAAATCATCTGTAACTTTGGTTTGTGATCCTTTGGGAACAGTTAGCTACTACACAAGTGCGCTGTTGGTGCTTAAACTAACTAAGTGAAGTATTCTATAATCTAGAAGGGTTATACAGCCAATAGGCTAGATGCAGGAGTTTTAATTGTCCTATTAACATGTGCCCCAAAAATAAAGCTGATTAATGAAAACAAAATGAAAATCTGATCAAGAATAAGTAACTTATAAGCATTTTAATACCATGCTAAGTAAGTAATTTCGTATAGGTAGTGGTCAGCCTTAGTGTGTCAGAGTTAATGTGCCGCCCGAAGGCGTCTGACATGGCTGATGGTTGTGGTTATAGAAACTAGAACAAACAACCGGGACCAACAATTTAACGAGTCATCTGACCCACGGTAGCGCTCAGAAATAAATGCCACTCACGGTCACCCATCCGAAGACTGACCGGACCGTCCGTTGCTTTACATCGGTGATCGTTTAGAATCACCTAGACAAGCTACGCCACGAGCGCTACACAGATCATGCTAAACAGAGAGGAGATTATGACGTCACTTCTCTGTACGCCATATAAATTTTCTCTACCAAAAACTTTAAACGCTTATTTCAGAACATTAATAACCGATTTAAACTATTTTGTCAATAAACATATCAACGATATAAACATCAGTCACCTAGTCTATTCTTGAAGCAGTTGATAGATAATAAAAATAAACAAATTAAAACATAGTTGTCTTTTTCATTGCAGTCTATTAGATAAGGACTGAAACAATTTTAGTAACCAAAACCAACAAAATTTCAATTCAATTCATTCAATTAAATTTATTGCGTATATGGGTATAAAAGTATAGGTGCAACAAAAACATATTAGTGGCCGCCATATTCGACCTTTCGGCATGCAAAATACAACATTTAAAAATATTGTGATAAGAACTAGAAAATAATACACATAATAATGAAAAAGAGAATAAAATAGAAATAACATTGATTGACTTACTTACATGATTACTATAAAAAACCCTAATCAACCCGATAAAAAATAAAGAAACAAATTACAAATATACTTTAATCTACCCTACACAGCATTAATAATAAAGTTTTAGTTAGTTAGTCATTATATTTTCCACTCACGCTCATACTTGTTCGTAATGTTCGTAATAATGTTAGATAAGTACATGATCAAAGTAAAATAAAGTATGTAGCACAAAAATTAAGGAATGTCATCACAATGTCATAAAACAATTATATTAAAAAAAAAAAACAAATCAAAACAACACGATTATACAATGTCAGATAATTAAAATAAAATTTAAAATTTGTCTGTCATATACTCCTTAATAGTGTAATATGTTTTCTCCTGCAGGAAACATTTTAACCTATGCTTAAAGATATGTGCCAGTTCAATTCTGGCTATTTTTTGGGCAAGTGATTGTAAATCATTGGAGCCATACACATTACGCTATTTCCGAGTAATGCCGTATTTCGTTTAGGCACATTTATTTTATTTTTATGTCGAGCTACTTTTAATTTTGTAAATAAGTTTAAATTATTTAATAAAAAATACTGTTTTCAAATTTTTTTTGACAGGCGCGATTTAAGTGGGGTGGAATTTTGTATGGAAAGTTCTTTGTTTTTTTGTGATGAAAATTGATATTTGGGTAGTTCATTCAAAGGAAGGGAAGTTGGGGGGGGGGGGGGGGGGGGAGTTGGTAGAGTCGGAGAAGTCGGTAGAGTCGGTAGATTCGGTAGAGTTAGTAGAGTTCGGGGAGTTGCGGGGGCTAAAAAAATTGCTCGGGATGATTTAAAGTGGTGAATTTTGGGAGCGGGCCGAATATCTTCCGTGAGCGGGTGACCTCTAGTTATTTATATTTTAGGATATACCTAAGTGTAAAGTTTCTACTTTCTTTCAAAAAAGTGGGTCTATCCCACTAGTCCCACCGAGTTGTCCCGTGATGGGACAACTGCCACTATTTTGACCCAGTAGTCCCATGGGACAAGTGACATCGATGTTTCGGACCCACTAGTCCCATCGTGTTGTCCCATTACACTATTTTGACCCAGTATACACAACACCTCATATAAAAAAATCATTTCATGAGTAGATAGAAAAACACACATGACAATCATGTTGCACATGTGATTATATTTGTCCAAAACCCTGGAGAATTTTGTACTAAAAGCTTTGTTTTTCAGTTGGAATAGAGTTCAGGAACCCCGTTTTCATTTAGGATATTGCAATGCAATTCATTGAAAGAGTCGCTACACGATATGTGCTCGTATATAGGTACATTTATGCATATCTGAGTGAACAGCACTGTACAATATAATTTAACTGTAGGATCTAGAGCGTTGCTGCTAGAGATATCAGAGTATAATTTTATCTTGATTTTTTACACGACTTCCCATAAAAGTAGTGTAATGTTTTTTACTTCTGGTTTTCAGAAATAATTTTTCATTTTACGATTATAATGCTTTTTCGAATTACTTATCCGAAGTTTATAGTATCATCATCATCATCATCATAATAGTGAGAGATGAGACTGAAAGCCGTGCCTTTCCGCCAGTAACGGTTTTGTAGTCTTTCGGCTTCTTTTATCCGCTTCCAACCGATGCCAGCTGCTCTACGTATATCATCAGTCCATCGATTCTCAGATCGTTCTACACTACATTAACCGATTTGTGCACACAAAAAAAAAGAAAAGAAAAGAAAGCTATTATGCTATGCGTTTCTCTACGGAATTGTATCCGGAACGAAGTCATTCGCCAGAGAGCTAAAGTTACTGACATAGCTTAGCGTAATAGGTAAGCTACAGTGATAATGGTGTGGTTATATATACAATAGGTATGTGCAAAACCGCTGAGGTAGACGTGTTCTAGAGAGGAGACTAGTAAGAGTGTCTATGTATAATACTAAACCTGATGTATCTACCTGACTGTCCGACCATATCTATTAAATGAACATAAATAAACAGTTATTAATTGAACAGTTATTTTACTTCTGCAGTTGCAGAAATACATACCTATATAATACCCGTGTATGTCCGGACCTGGATATGTCCTAAAACTGCATCCAGAACCACTGGTGAACGGGCAGCAGCATCTTCTCAATTAACGGTGGTGAGCGTTCTGCGATCCCCAAGCCGCCTGCCAAGTGCGGTGATTATGGCAACCCCTAACTATATTATTTGGCCTTCGTCCAGCAGTAGACGTCTTCTGGCTGTTTATGATGATGTCAATACCCGTGTGGGTACTTTATAAAACTAAGTATGTACGAGTATCTAATACATATTTCGTTGTCTGCCTCATCTCCAAATGTTCCCATAACACACACCGTTATGTCAACAGCAAAATTACCAGCCACCCACCCGCCCAATTTGCGGAATCCCAGCGTCATACTTCCCACTACAATGGCCATTTATCAAATGAAGACGAGGGTCCTACTGCGAGGCGACAAATTAATAAGTGATAACGTACACGACTGCAATTTTCTAGTTGACGCATGTCTTTGAGGGAGAAAACTTTATGATGTAGGACATGATAAATAGATAGATAGATAAACTCTTTATTGTACACACCAAAAAAATAATAATAACAGTCATGATAATCACAACAGAAAAATTAACTTAGCAATAGTGCAACAATTGGCGGCCTTATCGCTAAAAGCGAACTCCATGCTACCTTGCATGCTTACATGCTAACTTAGAGACGTTAACTCTCCATCTAGATAATCAAAGAACGCAAATTTTGCGAGTGTACCAACTCCATAAAGAAATTTGACAGCCGTAATATCTATGACGTTTAGTGTATTTTATAGATAAATAACAAGACATCTAATTAAAATAATAAACACGACTGCACTGCCAAAAAAACGAACTAAGTCAAATTTATACATTCGCAATCATACTAAAGGCTGATTAAAAATGATGAATGTTTGTTTTGCACGTGCACCCTACTGTGTAAAATGTATACATACAAATTATATATAGTTCTGCTCATTAGTGTGCTTTTCAAATTCTTCAATTTCGTAATATTGTAATAATTGAAGTTTTTTTTTCACTGTTGAAAATATGAGGCCATATAGCCGCCATTTTTTTTTAATATTGCCTGTGTGTCTTGATATGATGTTATGGTGGAATAAAAAAAACTTACATACATAGAACATTAAAACATTACACTCCTTTTTTTGGGCATCAGTCTTGCAAAAAAGTTAGGTACTTACTCGTATTTTCTTTCAAGTTGCTTCATTGTATGAGTACTAACTGTGAAAATATCCTTCATAATAGGAGAAACAATTCGTGATATAATTTCGACCAGCATGATAGATAATATTAATCACTACAAGCACTCGCGTTTCAAAAAGCAGTCGTCAAACGCTTCAACATAATAGCTTGAGCATTTAGCTGAATATTTTGACAAATAGGTGGTGCGTTCCACAATGAAACAAAGCGCCCTGAAATCACCGTGAAATCGTCAACTTAACGACCGTACGAACATTCGAGATGACGGGAATTCATAACGTATTCGAATTTACGACTATACAGTGTAAAATGTAGAATGGTGGAACATTCATAACTAGGGCACCCACAATTTTGCATGTTGCCAAACAGCGTCAGGAAGAGACTTTATATTATGATTCTACTATTTTACTCTCTATTTAATGGATTCACATCAACATTATCAGGCAAACTTAAAATAATAATTGTAGTAAATTAAACAATTAAATATTTAATTGATGATGATGCGTTTAACCTACCTAACTGTAATTAAGGCCAGGATATTCCACGTTTCAAGCACATTTTTGAATGCGATCAATCATTAGTCAAAAGCTGTACCTACGTATCAGGTAGGGTCACATTTAGCGAAGCAAAAATATGGCGGTTTCGCAGATTCGTGCGTGTCTAGCATCAATTTTTGAAGATTACTCAAAAAGTATCGATATGAATAATTTTTCAACCACAGAAATGTCTCCATAAAAAAAAATTCTATTTATAAAAAAAAAATGCGACCATGTGTCCCATGTGACCATTCAAATATAACTGAAAAAAGTTTTAAAATAGGCACTTTTTCGGTTTTTTTTTCTATCGAAGAGAATATAATTTAATCGTGTTTTCAACCATAGAAGTTACTAAGACGGATGTTCGTCTATAACTTATATATTTTTTGGCATTGAATATAGTAATTGGACTAATATCGTCATATATCGTCAACCATAAAACATCCACTGCTGGACGAAGGCCTTTCCCTTAATAGAGGGGTGTTGCCATAAACCCCACGCTTGGCAGGCGGCTTGGGGATCGCAGAATCGTCACTACCTAACCAAGAGGACGCTGCTGCCCGTCCTCCGGTGGATCTGGTTGCAGTTTAAGGACATATCCAGATCCAGGTAACATGTATTTACTACATAAAACTCTATAGATTCTACAATGTATACACGGCTGGATATTCATTCATGAAACTATAAACTATATCTAGTTCTGTTTTACGCATATACAACAGTGAAAAAAGGTTAAACTAAAACACATTTATGATTGCATCTGTAAAATGCAAAGCCCCACGTTCATAACATTAAACTTACAAAGAATTGAAACAAAATTTAAATGCTGTAATGGAATCTAAATATTCAATTTATTTTCATTCCATAATCGTTTGTGCGAGTGAAATTTAAACCCTCTCATGCTGCTATTCTCTCATGTGTGCAAAATTTTTGCAATTGAGGGTACATGCACTTAAGACGAACAGAACATGTATTGAGGAATTGAAAATAGAGTCCTTGTTATTTCGAGTAGATGTGGAGTGGAATACAAAAGGGGGAATTGTCTTCGAGTCTTGTTATGCGCCGTTTCAGACGCTCAGATAACAAACCGCGAGTCTGTGCGAATAGGATAAATGTATCGAGGTGGAATAAGTTTGGTTTTCGACTGCAGTATTACCTAGAACTTTGTAGGTAGAGAGGAAACGTATTTCAGGAATGCATTGTTTCGATGATAGAGAACAATTTTTCGTACTCGTCGAACAACTTGTCAATACAGTACACAGTGTAGTAAATATAGTTAAGTAAAATATTCACTACACGGTATGAAAAAATATACGGAGTGAAGCATCAAAGCCATACCTACTTACTTGAACTTTAATCATTATTGTATTTTTTTAAACTAGCTTAAAGTTATTTACTTATAGCGTAACATTATTCAAACTTCCTAAGTATAAAAATTATATAATGTTATTTTTCGTTGTCCTTATTGATTTTTTATAAATATTATTGTTGCTGCTGGCCTTTTGGAGAAACTCAGAGTCACGCAACGGGCAATGGAGAGAGCTATGCTCGGAGTTACGGTAAGTCGGAACGAGGATGTTCACCAAAGAAAAAAAATCTCCGACATAGATCACAGGGTTTGCAAGTTGAAGTGGCAATGGGCAGGCCACATCGCTCAAATAACTGACAACCGATGGGGAAGAAAGGTTCTTGAGTGGCGACCGCGAACCGGAAGACGCAGCGTAGGAAGGCCTCCCACTAGGTGAAACGACGACATTGTAAAAGTCGCGGGCAACCGGTGGATGCAAATGGCAGGTTGTCGTACATTGTGGCGGTCTAAGGGGGAGGCCTTCGTTCAGCAGTGGACGTCTTCGGGCTGATGATGATGATTGTTTTTTTTAAGTTTCGATATCGAAGTATCATAATTATTGTTAAACTTTTTTAAATCTTATTTAAGTCTGCATTCTGTGCTCTGTAGCCACAGATCACAAGGTTTATAGTCTTTGTATCTAGCACATCAAATTACTACTTATTAATTGTGTATTCTTAGCAAGTGAATTATTGAAAATAATTCTAAAAACAAAAAAAAAAACAACAAATTAGACGTCATTAAAATTCACGCAGATCTCATTCATCATTATCATCATCAGACCACTTTATGACATAGGCCTCTTCCATGGCACGCCACTTAGACCGATATATGGCTTTTCGCTTTCAGTTACTGCTACCATACCCGTTTAGGGTATGGTTGCATACCATAATACCATATACTAATATGGTTACTCCACCGAGTCTAAAGGCGTTTGCCGGTCCGTAGCCAATAAATTTATTGTCACTGGTGTGCGACACGAGGTCATCTAGACCTCGAACTTGCTTGTTCTTATAAACCTCTAGATATATTATATGAAAAAATGCAATGACACCAAATACATCTTTCCCGGGTTGAAATCACAACCGTTCCAAAATTCATTCAAAATGTTAATTGCTGCTGAAACTCGCCAAATTAACCGTCTAAAATGGAAAACCATTCGAGTTTCCCGAATCTTTACGATTTCTGTAATTGGTCTCATTGTGACTGAAATTCAGGTCCTTTCAGGGCTTTTGCATTGATGTGCCGACTCGAAAGTAATAAACTTGTTCTTTAGGTAAATCGCACGTTAATCACAGACTTTTGATTCGTTTGGTGGCCTTAACAAATTTTGGTATTAAAAATATCTAGTTGTTAGTTAACTTTCAAGATCAAAGTGACCAATCATAAGCTTAAAAAATATGGTTATATTTATTCACGCGATGAAGATAATTTTTTGGTAAAAAGAATTGAGACTGTTCGTCTGAAAAAGTATAAAATAAGTCAATAAGTAGTAAAAAGTATTGAGACGAACAAGACTCTCATGATGGTAAAAGATATGCCTACTTATGTCCAATTATTGCAGTACCTTTAAGTAGAAATAAAAATCCGGAGCATCTGCATTGGCACCCGTTACTTTGTCAGTGTCACTAGCCCTCAAATGTCGCTAGCTACAGTGCCGTTCAAACCGGAACACAGTAATGCTGACACACTACTACTTTGCGGTAGAACATCTGCTGCAGCTCAATACAGTGTCATACAGCCCGGTCCGATGCCATAAAGAGATACCACATGACACCAGTTTATTTATTTATTTTTTATTCCTGTTGAACCCACATTTTATAGAAAAAGTGGGATCTTTACAAAGAATACTCAATCTTATCATAGTTTTCTTCTTGCTGTAGATGCGAATGTTATTATGTTATTGTGAGCTTCCATTTCACGATTTCTGTTGTTGAAAAATCAGATATCAGTCATAATTATATAAGTGAATATGGAGTGATGGAGTCTTGGTCATGGAGACCAGACCATGGTGGATGGGTTGGATGGTCTTATACATCATTTATTATTTTACTCTGCTAAATAAAATAGTCGTAGAAGGAACAATTAGAAGTAGTAATAGAATAATAAGATTTTTTTGGAAGAGATACTTACGGTTAAGATAAGAATACAACCAATCATATTTAATTCCCGCCTAAAAATAGCATACTATAGAGCAAAAACTCACAATATCCCTAAGATGCTATCAGTGTACGTAAGACTCCACAAAGTTCACCAGACAGACTGATGTTTTGCTTAGAACCCACTATAAATAAAGGGTATCCTTCATGGGTGTTTATAAACCAAACACTGCTCCCTGTCTGTTTTTCTTGGTAACGTTAGAGGAGAAAGGAAATCGATTTATCGTATAAAAATAGTGTTTCCTATTGAATTTTAGATTTAGACTTGAGTCGTTTTGTAGGTGTTGTTTTAGTAGGTATAGAGAAGTAGATGTCATCATTTAATAATTATTGCATTAGCGAACGAATACCATTGGAATTAGATAGAACTTTCTTTAAAACCAAAAGAATACTGCGTGACGAAGACGCGTAAGAATTTGTTAATTATAATTCCCAAATTTTTTTTTATGGTTGCTTTTGACCACTATATTCCCTGAAGATGTCAATTGGAGATGCAGGCTACGATAGAGTATGCTGGTCTAGAAGAAAAATTTCAACACACAAAATTCACACGCGACTGAAAGACACTCAGGTACTTAGTAAGTATCTATCAGGTAACATTCATTCACATTCCACAGTGGACAAATTGCCCGCAGTTTGCACCACGAAAGTGGCTAAGCTGTTATTTTCTTTGCCAGGTTCCAACGGCAAATTTGGTGTGTATGTATGACTAATAAAGCTGCACAGATTGAAGTTAGGTATATGGTACTCTTCCCCCGTTAAAGGGGCAAGAGTGTCAGTCGATGCCGATTCTTAAATATTAATAATTGAGACTATGTTTCATATGTTTTATTGTATTACAAACAGCTTCATATAAAAGTAAAATACATTTGCTAATGTTTGGTAGTTATAATATAAGAATTGGTGCAACACTATGGCCACAGCGATAATATGAACTGAACTTTTAATAAAACTTGACCCACTTGCCCCGACTCACCTTATAGAGAAGTAGATTTCATCATTTAATAATTATTGCATTAGCGAACGAATACCATTGGAATTAGATAGAACGGCCTTTAAAATCAAAAGAATACTGCGTGGCGAAGACGCGTGAGAATTCGTTAATTTTAATTCCCAAAGTACTTTTTATTTTATTTTATGCTTGCTTTTGACCACTATCTTCGCTGAAGATGTCAATTGGAGATGCAGGCTACGATAGAGTATGCAAGCCTAGAAGAAAAACATTCACACGCGACTTAAAGGCACTCAGATAGTATCTTTAGGGTAACATCCATTTACATTTCACAGTGGACAAATTGCCCGCAGTTTGCACCATGAAAGTGGCTAAGCTGTTATTTTCTTTGCCAGGTTCCAACGGCAAATTTGGTGTGTATGTATGACTAATAAAGCTGTACAGATTGAAGTTAGGTATATGGTACTCTTCCCCCGTTAAAGGGGCAAGAGTGTCAGTCGATGCCGATTCTTAAATATTAATAATTGAGACTATGTTTCATATGTTTTATTGTATTACAAACAGCTTCATATAAAAGTAAAATACATTTGCTAATGTTTGGTAGTTATAATATAAGAATTGGTGCAACACTATGGCCACAGCGATAATATGAACTGAACTTTTAATAAAACTTGACCCACTTGCCCCGACTCACCTTATAGAGAAGTAGATTTCATCATTTAATAATTATTGCATTAGCGAACGAATACCATTGGAATTAGATAGAACGGCCTTTAAAATCAAAAGAATACTGCGTGGCGAAGACGCGTGAGAATTCGTTAATTTTAATTCCCAAAGTACTTTTTATTTTATTTTATGCTTGCTTTTGACCACTATCTTCGCTGAAGATGTCAATTGGAGATGCAGGCTACGATAGAGTATGCAAGCCTAGAAGAAAAACATTCACACGCGACTTAAAGGCACTCAGATAGTATCTTTAGGGTAACATCCATTTACATTTCACAGTGGACAAATTGCCCGCAGTTTGCACCATGAAAGTGGCTAAGCTGTTATTTTCTTTGCCAGGTTCCAACGGCAAATTTGGTGTGTATGTATGACTAATAAAGCTATACAGATTGAAGTAAAGTATATGGTACTCTTCCCCCGTTAAAGGGGCAAGAGTTTGCACCATGAAAGTAGGATCAAAGACTAATTTTGGCTTACTCGTATAAAATATACTTATTCGAATTGCACACGAGTAAATACTTCTTCTACAGTGAGTGACATTATTCTTAGTGTATAGGTTATTAGCTTGGGGTGTCCTACGCTGAAAAGGGATAATTATACTAAATATTAGGTTTTTTATTAGAAAAAATTGCACTTGACGAAATGTATGGAGATTCGGTTTGAATCCAACAGTTAAAGTTGTTCTTAATGATGAGTTTTGGCCTTTTATTATATATACCCAGCAGAGCTAGATCCTTCAAGGTTTCGGCAGAGACATTTCGGCTTCGTATCCCGAAGCTTATAACCCTGAATACCAAACATGGCCAATTTCCTTTCGGCCCACTTTTCTTAGTTATTAATCCTAACACGCGTAACTACAATTATTTATTTGCGCTTTCCCGCATAAAGCTTTGAGCAATGTGTAAATATTTCCTCCTGACCCTATCTGCGCTTGTTATCTTGATTTGTAGTCCACTCGGGCATTCGTATAAAAATAACATTGTGGATGTTAGGTAGTAGACATACGACTATGTAAGATTCATGGCATGATTATGAAATAAGAGAGCTAGAGAGAAATATTTTGTTACAATGATTAAACTAGACAGTTTATTATTAGACACTAATTATGTAGATGTTTTTCTGTGTCTTCAATACTTGATACTCTTCATTGAGATGAGCGGTTACAGGGCAGAAATAACGTCGATTGCTCCAGAATCAAACACCAATCTACTGTAAGTGGAATGGGACAAACATAACATAGGCGGATATAGCGTCCTCTCTTATAGTAACCGTCTTATGCATAAAACACAAAAAAAAAATTTTTTTTGTTAAAAAGTGTTTTATCTTCTTTTTTAACGTTGTAATTCGAAATAAATTTGACAAAACACTTTTTAACTAAAATATGGTTGAAATACGTTCTAGCGTTTTATGCATATGACGGTAAGTATTTTATTGTTATCTCTATTTTTTTTATGTCACATCACGTCATCAGCCATAAAACGCCCACTGCTGGACGAAGGCCTCCCCCTTATTTTATTATGTATTTAAAGCTAAAACAGTAAGAAGAATTATGACCTCTGGCAGGACTCGAATCTGCATACGAGCGATCTCTGGGTTTGCATCCCAACTGCTTTGCCAATAAGTATCTGCCTTAGTTGTCATAATTCTGATGCTGTTTCAATTTGCTAAAGCGTTGGTGGCCCAAAAAGAAAAACCCAAAGTGTGGAAACACTTCATACAATATATTCAACAATTTTTTTAGCTTGGCATAAAAAAGTCTTAAAACGAAAACTTTTTTTTCTCCTGGAAATATTAATACTGTCGATAACCACGTCGGTGGGTAAATTCGTCCAATCATATTCCTTAGTAGTACGCCGTACAAGGTTGGTAGTATTAGAATTATTTGCGATAGTGGCACGCCCCTATTAATTTATAATCTATTTTTGCCAAATCTATACTACAGCTTTTACAAATATGCAGTTACATGAAAAGATAGTCCTAAGCCGAAAGGTATTTTCATAGTAAAGTATTTAAAACTTTTTTTGTAACTATTGTTCCGCATAATCGTGTAGATATAATTTTACGAAACCGATCCAATATGAAAGATGATGAGTTATTGAACAAGACAAAGATAATTAAAGTTTATTACTAGTTAACGCCATTTATAACGAGCCCAAACGTTCCATCATTTCAACCTAAATAAAGTCATTGCAAAATGTAACTAAAAATCGTACTTATGAAATATTTTACCATAAAACTATACTCCAGTATAATACGCAGTGTGGCGTCCCCTTTATAATATGTTACTCTGGCACCGAGCTCAAATGGTCTGTAGCTTGCTTTATAACGACGCGTAAGTATAATGTCGGGGATAAAAACGATGTTTTTTTAAGAGCAACGTTAACTGTCAGTTAGTTACGGTGCTTTGTTCTCGTAACGAACGCGTCCGATATTACTTTGAGAGAAAAGCTTCGTCCTCTCGTTTTACATCATGTCGGGCGGTTTATGTTTTGGGCGCTTTTAGGGCGGATAAACTATATTGTTGGACGCATGGAGGACGCGAGTTTTATTGCTATAGTCGTGAAAATCTTGAAATAATCTGAGCCGGGTTACGTAATAAAATTGTTTTTGGTTTGGTCAAAAGTACTAAACGTAATACTTTTTTTTTTCTTGATTGGCATTATTAGTTAGATCATTACGATACGAGAGTGACATAAGTTAATTTATTCTCTGATCTGTCTTGGTACTTGGTGCGCGGGCTATTTCCGCATGACATGCCCCTCACGAGCTCTCGGTACTCTGATCTGTCAAAACTGACTTAATGCCCGCGTAAGGCAATTGGGCAATATCCACGACGCTGGCGCTGGGACAGTTGCGTGTTTGTTCACTTACACTATTGGATTTCTTCTCCAGATGATACTTTCCTTCACCGAAAAGCCAGTGGCATAAAAATTCGTACATAATCACCAAAGAGCTCATTGGTAAGGGGAAGGGATTTGAAACCTTAACCTTACCATTCCGAGCCTAGCGGTTTTCCCATTAGGCTAAAAAAGCCGTGGGGTCTACTGCTATTATAGGTCAGTCGTAAATAATGTCGTAATTACTGGGCATGAAGAGATTTGACATCTAATATCTAAGGGTGATGAGCGCAGTGCAGTGAGACGCAGGATTTTGTTCGTAAGCCCACAATTCTAGTACTGCTACTGTTATAGGCCGGCGTAATGCTTACCACCAGGCGAAGCTCCCGCTTGTCTCGTCTTTCCAATGAAAAAAAGAGAATACTTTATTTAAAGTTTTTTTTACTTTATCCCTCTGACCAAGTTTTGTTACTATAAATGAGATAAGTGTACTACTACTGGAATAAATCACAAGCAAGAATATCAATGAAGTTCTCTAATAGAGACGTTACATAATTCCCTATCTTTCATTCGCTCATAAAGCCAGATAAGCTAGATCAAGTGTCCGTTTCAGAGTATTTATTGCATTACTGTAATATAATCAGAGTAACTACGGCAGAGCCTCCGGAATATGCAAAGCTTAATTCGGTGAATGCGTGTCAGACCGTCAAGGAGTTACGCACAGCACTCGATACGATGAAAAATTGCTTAGCTTATTTATTAACGTATATAAGTTGGCTGACCAGACTTGTCTGTCATTGCCAAGTATTTTATTTTATATTATGCTACAGCAGGGGTATTTACAACTCAATCGGAAAGCTTTCCGTTCGGATACACATTCTCCGTCTCTGTCATACTGAATGTAGATGAGTGGGACGGATACTTAGTGTGAATCCGAACTTCTGTTCGGACCTTTCCGATTCAGTTGTGAATACTCCTGTAGATCAGAAATATCATGCTGTTTTTAGCTGGCAAGTATAGTCAGCGACATCTATCGAGTTGATGAGAAATACTCTTTTTTTTAACATGTTTGGAAAATCTGTCATTGAAAGAAATTAAAATAAAAACAACTGAAAATCGTTTTACAATTATAGCACTACAATTCAGCTTTACATCGAATACTGTGGGTTTTTTTTCTACATGGTAACATTCTACATCGCATGACATAGAGTCGTAGATGCAGCGGAGCGGCTAAATTCGCGGCGCACTGTCTCAAACACGTCTGTTTGTAAAGTCATTTAGCTGTTGCGGAAAGTTGTAACACTCTGCTTGCTACGAGCTACGACTGCTACGAGAATCAGTGAATCATACAGCTGGCAATCGCGTGTGGCAGGAGATTTTCGCTTTATATTAAACTTTGAATTTGTTTGTGTTATTATTTTTAGTCCCTGATGTAAAAATGTGGTGTTATAAGTTTGGAGCCTATACATGAGTACAGGCACAGAATAAATAATAGTACTATGTACAGAAAGTTAACTCCTAAGGACTCTATCTACTAGACAATAAAGTAGCAATTCAACTCGCACAGCGCTGGATACCGCTCGCTATATTCAGCTAGATATACCGCTCTCTTTCTATCACGTATGCTTAGTTACGTGCGATGAAGGTAGCGTGCGGGCGGCGACTGACTTCTGCCTTGCATTGTCCACCCGGACGGAGCGGCGGCCGAACATACCTAAACTGCGGAGTGACACCCCCCTGGTACAGGGTTTGTTCTAATCAGTTAACATAATTTTAAGGGTATATTCTGTAGATCAAAACAAACAACTTTTACTATGGGGCCAACATTGAAACCGTGAAAAAAAATATAAGCTGTTCCATACTAAAAGTTCATCGACCTTGGGCAAAATAACAGAAAATCACAAAAGAACTGCTGTTTTATTTGCGTTTTCAATGTTGGCCCCATCTAAAAGTTGTTTGTTCTGATGTAGTACAGAATATGCCCTTAAAATGATGCTAACTGATTAGGACTAACCCTGTATATTGTATGTGTTATTCTTTGGCATTGTAGACAAAACCGTAGCTCTCAAACTGGTGAATCGATTTGAATGTGGTTTTCTTTATTGGAAAAAAGAAATTGTGGTGGTTTTAAGCTACCCTTGATATCTGTTAGTTTTTAAAGTAACTATGATAATTTCGGTTTGATTGGAGATTTTCCAAACTTTAAATTAATACTTGAGCACCTTGATTAAACTCTCACCTGCAGGATTGGTTTTATGCGCTTTACCTAGTCAAAGTTTAACTCGTAATCGTGAAGCACTTTCCTATGGAATTAGCCCGTAAATTACGATAAAAACATCTGCTGTTCCGTACCTATATAATTCGTCGAGGTTGAATGTTATGTTTGTGTGGAATAGCTGATTTTTTAACGTTTAGGATAGCGACGGCTACATTCCAGGATACCATTTGTGCTCCTAGACCCAGATAGAGACCTCATAATTGTGAATCAGAAAGAAAGTGTAAGTATAGGAGTTTTCAGAAAGTGTATAGGAATTTCGCTTTACTGTGACATTTTCTATGGAAATACCCTGAAGTTGCTAAAGAAAAATCTGCTCTTTCGTACATTTTATCGAGGATCAATATTGTTTGTATGAAATAGATGACATTTTAACATTGTCAGACTTGATCCCAATTTGTTAGTATTGACGAGTACATCAATAAAAATAACATTAGAATTTGTTTGACTTCTAATTGAATAGTATTCGTATTCTATCGAACTTCTCCGTATAGTAAGAACTGACAGGCGAGACAAAAGGAAGCCCAAAAAGCTGACCAAAATAAACGCAGAGACGAATATTTATCGATAGTAATTTATACTATAATAAACAAGTACCTAAGTCAAGAAAAGAACGTTGATTTTCCAAGCTGCTGTCATGTCACAAGATTAGCTTTTACAAAATGAGTGACTCCTTATTCAACAAATTACCAAATTTTCGCTTGTCAAGGAGACGGTGAAGTATCATCCGATTTTCACAAAGCCCTGGGGGTGTAGACATGAACCACATTCTGTTTTTTCTTCTTCTTCTTTTTTTCTTAGTTTTTGGCATCGCACGGTGTGCATTCTGTCAGTGTCAAGTTTATGAATTTTCACATTTATTTGTTATCATCAAGTCATATAAGTCATGAAATCACAGTAAGTCACACGAAATTAGTCATAGTCGAGTCCAAGTCATACCCTAGTAAAGTTGTGGCGACTTTACTATGAGCTTCTATGGAGTTTTGAAAACAACACGAAAAGACATGTTTTACCACATTATATCACTTGCCCACACTCGTGCATGTAATTCAACACTCAATGAATAAAACACCACCATTTTTAATCATTAATTCGCGAAAAAACACTAGTTTAAGAAAATAATAGAATGCAACGTTCTGTTAGCGTTAACGCCTGCGGAAAGATAAAACTGTATGAAAATGGCATTAGCTTGAGAAATGTCAAGTGACTGCTAATTTCATTTTCATACAATTTTATCTTTCCGCAAGCGTTAACGCTAACAGAAAGTGGTTCTTGTCTAGACCCCCAGTATAAGCTTATTATAATACAGTTTCTAAAGACAAATGTGAGCTAAGTTGGTACACGAGATGTGAAAACATATGAATCCATAAAACAAAAACTTTACTAGCGTGTAGGGCATTTTAAAAAAGCTCCAAAGCTGTTCCTTATCATGGTTCACGGGAAACCCAATAACTTGGTAACAAAATAACGTTGTTTGTCAACGTCGGCCACCAAATTGCTAGCACGTCTAACATATTTGCTCTGGATCGATTAATTAGTGCTTACACTACATTGACTTATGCACTACTTCGTAAAGACAGGGCTAACGGATCATTCTCATAGGTACCATAATCTTCATCTTTTTCAACTCAGTGGTGTGCATAATTGATTCAGATTCTTTAACATAAGGTAGAGTAAATAATTAAAAATGTAGTATAATATACACGAATATTTAAATGTCATTAAAATGATACGATGTCGGATAATTTATAAAATTAGCTACTAAATTTTTTTTTACTTCCCTTAATAAACTTCGCTCTTTGAACTCAGCCAAATATCAACTATCATTGTGCAAGAGCGGTCGTCGACATCATAGTTTATAACGATGGGAAGAATCGTGTAGTTGAGAATAAATTTGGACAGATATGGCTGATATTTCACGTGCTTACTGGGCCACAAAAGTATCCTTACTTTTGTCATTTTTGTTACACTGGAATTTTGTCATCTAATGGCAAAACGGTTAATTGGATGTCTGGCTACACAAAGGTTGCAATGCTTTGATAGCCACACTGACGTACGAGCAGCACATAATAGTGGAGAACTGATATTACTTTCATGTACCTACGTGATGTTTTTTACAGTGATTATCTACGTGTAATACTGGCACAAATTGGCGTTTCAATGCATGTTTGTAAATATAATAAATATATTTATATATATGTCGCAATCAGAGTCGTATCCGGGACGCCAGCGCCACCTGGTGGCACTCGATGGAGTCGGTGACGTGCGCGCCGTCGATCGGTGACTTCACTTTCCCATTGACGAGCGGCGCGTGCAGTGGACTGAATTATCGCGCGTTCTGTGATACGTACCTACCTACAACTTGTGTGCCTACCTGATTACTGTACTGTACCTGTGAAGATTATAATTTGATTGATTGTACGAGCTTGTTTTCTTCATCCGACACTACCCACCGACTACGCCCACTGCTAAGAGGATCAACGATGAGTGCTGATGATGATGGCGAAAGGACCCCCCTCCTCCTCCGTCATATATATTGGGTGGACATTTCTAAACAGAGCCATCTAGCCCCAAACGAAAATGATACAAACATATTTCCTCGACGAAATGTACGGGGCACCCTGAAAGTGCAGAAAAAAAATGTTAT
The DNA here is from genome assembly GCA_905404285.2 of Erannis defoliaria. NCBI lineage: Eukaryota > Metazoa > Arthropoda > Insecta > Lepidoptera > Geometridae > Erannis > Erannis defoliaria. The sequence goes on along the minus strand of FR990080.1, from coordinate 10,443,629 downwards.
TATGTTTTTGAAGATTTCAGGGTTGGCCTAATAGTACCGTTACTAGCGTTCCGCGTAACCCTGCATTTAAGTTTCCGTGGATCAAATTATATTCATTGGCTAGTAGCCTAGTACCCTATTTCTAGGCCTCTAATATATAAAAAATTACATATGCGATTTGAACTCATGTTTCGAGGATTCCGGTACCGTACCACAACACAAAACATTATGCTTACCTACATTTATATATTTTATGCGGTGGTATGAAATTCTCGGTGAGCTACTTTGCTTTGTGACTCTGCTTGACCGATTTTTATTGTTTAGGGAATCCGTCATAGTGACGCACATCTTGTGAGAAATAACCCACATTTTTTACCGCCTACCTATTGCGATTCAAAAGGTAGAGTTACATTTTAAGGCTGGGGCTAAACGAGGGAGTGAGTCGTGTTTTTTGCTTCACATAATAGTCGAGTCCAAGCAACAGACAACTCATATTACGTCTAGGGTTTCTGCTCGAACTTTCTCGAACTCGAGAAATTTGGCTTCATTCGAGACGAGGAAAAAACCGGAACTCGGGAATTCTCGAGCTCTGAATTTGAATTGCGTGCTACAAGCCGGGCGCGTCGTGTGACTACTTTTCGCCGCGTAACATCGCTCGCGTTCCGTTCTCGTTCATTTGATTTGTTCACTGATTGATTGATTCTTCTTCTTCTTCCTAGCACTTTGTTCCATTTTATGTTCGCGGTACGCTTGAACATGTTCCAGAATTTAGGTATTTTTAATATAACTTTATGGAATGTTTTGTTTTAACGGTAAAATAAAGTAATAGCTAAAATAATAATTCTTATGTAAGAAGATTTTGATTTTTGATTTGTATTTCTTTACTTAAATAAGCGGTAACTACCAAAATACCAAATAATGGGGCAATGAAAAATATTACTGTTTAAAAATGTTTTTATATAAACACTCGAGACCCGAAAAAACTCAAGTAAACAGCCTCGAGAATTCTCGAAACTCGAGAATATAAAAAAGTCGAGAAATCAGAAACCCTAATTACGTCCAACAAACTGGACTTTTGTATAAAATAATGCAGAATAAATAAAATCGCGACTTTCACTCAAATGGCTCCAGCTTAAACTGGTCAGACTGACATGCAGTTTACTTTGCATTTGTTTGATGAATTACTGGAGGTATTTCCTAAGAAATCATTTTTTAGGTTGGTTAGGTTGGTTTAGGTATTCTATAGAATAACCTAAAAAATGATTTCTATAGAATAACCTAAAAAATGATTTCTGCCCCTTAATTACAAACAAACTAGATAATTCAATTATAAAACCAACAAACACTTAGGAAATACCTCCAGTAATTCGTGGCTAAGTATTGTTTCAGTTTGTTTCAAAGTTTATTGTGAAATCACTTAAAAGAGTTTTAAAGCTCAGGTAAGAGCGCTCAATTTAATTAAAACTAGTTTCTTCTGGGATTCGAACTCGAGCGGTATAATATTCTTACTTATATTTATATCCGTGTCAGTTAAGGCAGGCTTGTAGCTAATTTTTAACTTTTTTAAAATGAGGAATAAATCCACAATGCCCGCTAATGAAACATTTTTTTTAACGTAAATTAATCATATATTTTAGCTTTTTGTCTTTTAGAAAACGCGACTATGAATGTTTGGCTCGTTAGAAAAAAATTACAAAATAGACTCTAAATCGGCATTTCTATATTCATTATCTAGAATTAAGAAAATACACCATGAAACCACATAAAAGTTATACTAATAGATAGAATTATAGTATTATTTAGTTTTTTGATTTTTAAGATTCCATTATTTTTTTGTTATATTTTTAAAAACAAAGAAAAATCTACTAAATTTAGCAATTCCAGCGCTCGCGCCTTCTCCTCGATCTCGCTCGCGCCTACCCTTTAGTTCAAATCGTTTATTCGCCTGGACGTACCTCGCTACAACCAGGCCTTAAGGGACTGGTCGATAAAAATATAGCGCATACACGACCGCAGTTATAAAGAGATAGAGTTGATGCACTCTAGTTACAAATGAAATAAATGCTGATTGCACAAAAAAAACGAAGTTATCATAATTCTGTATTGAGCGTTTCTAGTAGTTATGATTACTTAAATATCATATTAGTCATATTCACTTGAATATGCACCTAGGTTACAAAACAAATGAGTGCAAAATAAGGGTGTTATAGATGATTTAATTTTAAAGATAGTGAGGTGATACATGCCAATAAAAAGCAATTAAATATGTATACATTACGTAGAATCAGTTAGTTGTAAATTTGGTACACTAGCAATAGGTAGTACTATTAAATAAATAAATAAATAAATAAATATCGCAGGACATTTTTTCACACAGCGCCATCTAGCCCCAAACTAAGCAAAGCTTGTAATATGGAAACTAGATAGCTGATAGAATACTTATATACATATTTTTTTTGTAAATACATACTTATAATACATACTACACCCAGACACAGAACAAACATTTATGTTCGTCACATAAATGTTTGCCCTTGGTGGGGATCGAACCCACGCCCTACAGCTCTGAAGGCAGACACACTACCGCTGAGCTATATGGCAGTCTAGTAGGTAGTACTATTATTTCTTCAGTGGTAATAGGTACCGATAAAACCACAGAATAATAGAAAAATAAACCCCAACAATACTTTATAAAAAAAAGTAGGTATTTATAGATACAACTAAAATTTGTATATACATCAAAATAATTACAACATGCATGTATTTGTCTTAAAGAAACATTCAGAGCTAAATTTTAATCCAGACCAAAATCTTAACAAACGCAGATCCGATAAAGTGTGTAATACTGAACGTTGCCGCACGGCTATTGCGAGTCGACACTATCATATTATCAGTTCCAGATTATATAACAGACTAAATAAAGACTTATGTATATATCCACTTCCCTTACATAAATGTAAGATGAAGTGTGTTAATTGGCTCCAATCCTTGTCCTATCAAGAAACTGAAGACTTAATTACAGTTTCTCGTCGTCAGCCATAAAACGTCCACTGCTGGACGAAGGCCTCCCCCTTAATAGAGGGGTGTTGCCATAATCCCCACGCTTGGCAGGCGGCTTGGGGAATTACAGTTTATACATAACTTACTAACAAATTACCTACATATACTCACACTCACTCACGCATTAAATACTTATACACACCAGTCTCTCTTTCACTCAAACATATTCACACACACACACACACACACACACACACACACACACACACACACACACACACACACTCACACACACACATCCTCGTAAAATCAGACTTTGTTAGTAAATAGATCTATAATTTTTATTTAAGTATAAGGATTTCTTTACTTACTTTAGGAACTCTCACATTATATTTTGTCGGAGGCGGGTTGTTACCCGCGACACAGTTTTTAACTTCTGCGGGTAACATCGTTCTACTAGTGTTTATAAATGTACATTCTTTTACGTTCCTAATAAAGATCAATTGCAAAAATTTCGATTTTATTAACAAAGTATAATGGCATAAAAATAGATAATAAAGTAAAATTTGAAAAGTTTGTAGCAAGCGGACGGTCAAAGTCGATAGAACATCTTCGAAAATCATAGTTTCCCATAGACTTCGACTGTTTAGTATTCCAAAATGATTGTACCTAACCTAATGCACACTGAAAATTGGGCCCAAAAATATAAAACTTTTCAAAATCACCGAAAACGCGAGCACAATAAAATTTAAACTTGTTAAAAAACTTTCAGAAGTCTTTCAAGCCGTCCCAAAGTTTTTATTTGAATTCTCATCTCTACTATTAAACTGGTAAGTATTCATTGAAGGTGAATTCAAAGATAATTGAGTTTTATGATAATGTAGTGAAAATACTGGTTTTTAATTTTCGAAAAGTTTTAACATTTAATATGCTTATTTATGTTCCAAAGGCTTACTTAAGATGATGTTTGAAGAAAGGGAATAGAAATACCCACGTTCCAGAATATTATGACTACCTATCCTTGACGCCTTAGCTCAGTTGGCAGCATGTCTGCCTTCAGAGCTGTAGGGCGTGGGTTCGATCCGCACCCAGGGCAAACATTTATGTGACAAACATAGATGTTAGTTCTGTGCCTGGGTGTTAGTATGTATTAGAAGTATGTATTTACAAAAAAAATATGAAAATAAGTATACTATCAGCTTTCTGGTTTCCATATTGTAATAGCTTGGCTTAGTTTGGGGAGATGGCTCAGTGTGATAAATGTCCACCGATATTTATTTATTTATATTTTATCTAATTATTTTGTTCACTCGACATGAAAGTTCTTTAAACTTCATGAAAGTTCTTTAAACTTAAACTTATAAATATATAACTACACTTGTTTGCTTTATTGGTCAACTGGTCACCCATTTCATAGAGTTTAGATAAATGACAAGTCGGTCAGTTTCTTTTATAAAAGAAACGGCATTATAATCGACATCCTGATTCCGAATTCGCAATATGTTCACTCGGTACCTTTAAACAAACTCATTGCTAGATGAATAGTTTTAAGTCAATTGAAATATCACTACTAATAAAACCAATGCATTACGCGTGCCTTTTCAGTTTTCCACATAGCTTTCTCTTTTCAACCGACTTCACAAAAGGAGGTTCTCAATTCGACTGTATTTTTTTTTGTATGTATGTTACGCGATTATTCCTCCAATTAGGAACTGATTTTGATGATTCTTTTTTGTTTGGTAGGTAATACTACAAAGGTGATCCCATATACATTTTATCAAAATCGGTTCAGTAGTTTGGTTTTTAAATCAAAATTACTAGAAAATATGATGATGTCATCCATGTATTCGAAGTTGAAGTCGGTTGTATTTTATTTTTAAAAGCGTATTATTACCATTATTAAATAAACAGCTACAAACAACAATGATTTGTGTGGTCTGCACATGAGAAATCTATTCGAAATAGCTTCCTGGCAAGTTATTTCAAAGTACATCAACTATTGCCAAAGCCCACAGCGGAACGTATGCGCGTCGGGAAATCAATCATAAATCAAGTTTCTGAACACATATTGAAGGAAACAAAGTTGCTTTCAAATAGGTTTTGTCATCTGAATGTAAGTGTACTTGTATATAGACATTCCGTTATTCTATTTCTAGGTCAAAATATGCAATGCAATTTGGCCGTGTCGTCCAAATGAGATCTTAAGAGCCTTGGTACCACCGAATCAGTACTTTTCACTACTTTCTACTTAAATTCTAATCATTTTGACTTTAGAAAAGAAACAAACACTTTGATGAAAATAAACTTAAAAGTAGTAAGCGTGTTGGTAAAACAATATTTTGTGTGGCCACCAGGTTGTTACACAGGTGTTTACAGTTTTTTTCCTAAGTCGGTAGTTACTAAAGTAAAATATATAAAGTTAATTCATTCATTCATAAATTCAATGTAGGCAGACAGGTAAGCCATTTAAAAATACCAACTTCATAATAATCTAACATTGTTGCCCGCTCCACCATTAGTTTTACACTAACGCCGATTGCTATCGTGCAAGTCGACTGGTGACATTGTTGTTTTAGCAGTAAACCAGTGGTCCCGTAAAGCCTTTAATGTCGTTTTATGGGCCATTGCAGCCCCAGTCGCATTTATGTTCCGCTTGTCATAGCTTTATAGCCTTTCAAATAATCACTCAACGTGCAGGTCATCTAATATCAGGATTAAACCGGATTAAATTTGTACGTTGGGATCGCTTACATTGAAATGAGTTTTCAATTATTAATATTTGATACTTGGTACAGTTTTCATATTTATTATATTAAAAAATATCAAATGTATTAAAATAAACAGCGGCAACGCCGCCAGCATCATGGGCACGTTCGTGAAGGGTGCGCTCCGCGGGGGTATTTTTGAAGTTGTATTTAAGTTTAAATTAAGTTTTGACTCATGACCCATTTACCTGTTTAAAATATATATAATCTATTTATAAATTAAACTATTATTAAAACATTAATCAATCGATATAAGAGACCGTTTAAAGTATCTATAGGTAGCAAACCTATAGATAGTTTAAACGGTCTCTAATTTCGGGTAATGTGCCCAAAATGCTGGCCACGTTGCCCCGCTGGATTGCGAGGCTAATTTTCTGGCCCAAATAAAGGCCAGCATTTTAGTCACGTGTGGATTCTTTAAGTTTCCCCGACAAATCTTTAAAGATACGCAAAGCACCTGGCCCCCACGGCCCAAGTGTCTCACGGTGTTATGTTAGATTAATTAACAGTTTAAAAATATATATATATATATATAACTGTTTATCTAATATATATATATATATTAGATAAATATCAAAGAGGTAAGTATTATTAATTAATTTAATCAATATTAATAATATTATAAATGAGAAAGTTTGTGAGGGAGTGTGTTTTTGTTACTTTTTCATTCTGTATAACGTTTATGAGTAGAAGTAGAATATGACCTGAATATATTAGATAATATTTATATAAAAAATATATCAACATTGATTTGGTGAATAGTTCGATTTATTCACTGAAATAATACTGAATAATAATAATAGGAACTGATTCTTATGATACAGGTCAGTCACCTAGTATAAGAGTCAGGGAATTACCTATTTGATTGTAATACTATTCTTTGTGACCAATAAATAATAATAATTATTATTCTGCACTATTGCACGACATAAATTTTTTTTTGCTATGCGCTTTTGTACGATTTGGCCAAAGTACTAAATTAAATTTTTCGTTTTGTTATTTTTACATCAATGAAACACATCAGTAATTCATAAGTGTATTGTACACATGCACAATTGAAATAAATTAATTGTATTGAACAGTAATTTCAAAGATTAGGTACCTATAATATAAGTCAAAACCCACAAACTTTAATTAATTAATTCTTTATAATATTATTATTAATTTATAAAACATGCTGATGTTCGAGTTATTAAAATGTAATAAAGGTGCATTATATTCCATTCATATAGAACCAAGTTAATTGTTAAAAAAGAATGTCAAGGGTAAGCGCATGGTAGGCATTATTTTTCACCATTGAACGATTGTCTTGCGTTTCTCTTGCTGTTTTTTGCCATACAATAAATAAATAAATTGTTATTCAAACACGCACCGATGTTCAGTGTCCGATCTAGTTATTTCGCCGCTCCGGGCAAAAAATATATTTGCTGCCCTGACTCCGTCCGTGTACGGAAGCAATACGCCTCGTTCCCAAATAAGTATCTTCCATACCGCTGGGTTATTCACCTTGGCAAAAAAACTTCAAAAATACTTTTTGTAAGGTTATATGATTTTTCTCTCTTACAGAAAAAATTAAGGACTCCGTGCAACCCTCCGGCGCCCTCATTTGTGCCACCCCTCATATTTGCAGCTCTGGGCATTTGTCCGGCTCACCCCCCCCCCCTCTAGATTGGGCTCTGCCGATGTTGTTGATTGTTATTCGGGGTTATAAGACCCATGTATGACCCTACACTAAACAGAAAAGTTTAATGTGTTATTTGGAAAGATTTTTAATAATACATTCCAAGTTCCGCTTTTTTTAAATCAGTATTCCAAAGATAATTAAGCAATATAAAAATAATACTATTAACGTTATTGTATGTTTTTATTTATCGAACCAAATAGCTAAAGAAAAACACTTCACTTCTTATAAAAATATTCAAAAACATAGCTAAAGAAAATTTTGGTTTTCAATACGGTTGGTTCACTTGAAAAAGAGAGCACCTATCAGCTAATGTTCTTTTTCTCGCTACGTTAATGCCAGCTGTAGACTTCCGGGCCGCCTGCCGGAACTTGACGTAGCTTCCGGTGCCGCCTGTTATCTGACGCGGGCCTCGCGTGCTTGTTTGGCGCTTATGGGCTGTGTGAAAAATAAAATAGACTCTTTTAATGCCTAGGTCAAATTTAATGGTGGTTAAAGGTGGGGTATGGTAGGTATGGGTTTTAGAGCCAGCTCCTAGTTAGATATTAATAGGGATACGATGAGATATGTCAGTAACTTTTACTGATTTAAGACAGATAAAAACGACTTAGATAAAAATGACTTGGTACTGATCTGTTCACATATTAATAAATAAATAATAAATATATATAAATATAAATATTGGTGGACATTTCACACAGCGCCATCTAGCCCCCAAACTAAGCAAAACTTCTACTATTTCGTGAAATAGCTGATAGAATACTAGCTAAATAATAATATAATTTAACGACCTTTTATTCAGAGAAAACAAACAGCTTCTCTAAGATAGCTCATGAAACTGCGGATCGTTTCTAGTATATATCACATCAGATCAACAGCTGGAAAACGTCCACTAAAGGGAGGTATTGCCATAATCTCCACACTTGGCAGGTGGCTTGGGGATCGATGTCTTCTAGTATATAATATGAGTAAATTAGTGTTAGTTTATGCTGAAACTCCAGCAATAATCTCATTTTTAGATCTCAGATTTAGATAGTATTTTTGAAATTATTATTTTGCATACCTAAATTAAGGTTGTTATTGGCTTTACTTACCTATTTTAAGAACATTGTTATTGTTACCCATTAATTAGAAAATACAGAACTGAATTGAATTTAATAGTAATCAATACTCATTTGTTATAAATTAAACTCACAATAAAATATTGGTAGCGTTCCGATTATTTCTAATTTATTAGTCACTAATGCAGTCGTTTCATCAGTAAAGCTTCATTAAATTTGATACATCATTATTATTTATATTTGTAGAGGTAGGCACTAATTAGTATAGTATAGTTTAATGTCGGACGCTTTGCTCAATACATGGTATTAATTCGTGTAATCATTTATTTACTATTATTAAAATAAACATAATTATCTGTCGATGTTTGGAAGTGATGATTTATAGCAATCCGTGGCAACCCCGATACAGGTAATCCCAGTGGGCAAAATAATTAGCCTAAAGTCAAATCAACCAAATATTTAAATCCAAAGGGGTTGCCTTTGAACAGTTCTATTAACCATCTAGTTTCATCACAAGTTCAGGTCGATAGTATCCAACTTTGTATTGTCAACCAAACGGACTAACTAACCACTACTGACTAACTACGACTACTACTGTCGGAACTAAGAAAGTATATCTTAAAAATACCTCTAATAAGCTACGCGTCCACTGGGTCGCAATCGGAACGTAAGTAGTACGAATTTGGTGGCTTTGCATTGCTTTCTTATGGTAGGTACTGCGTGCACTGGATCGGCAGATCTGTGCCCAAAGATATTATCTATGCAAGGGCGCACAGAATAATAGAAGCAGGGATTGATCAAAGGATTTTTCCATAGAAGGACGCGTGATCGTGCGGGGAGGTGTAGGGTTGGCGGGAGGAGTGGTAAATTCCGCACATGGTGCTGCCATCTAGCAGAATTCAGGATAAGTTTTTTGAGAAGTGCTTTATCGACAAAATTGAGAACTCTTATAAACGCTAGATTTACGTTAAAACGTTAACGTTACGAAACGTTAGAGTGGCGCCATCTCTGGAGCTAGTTAAAACATCAAGAAACGTTACATATTTCATAGACAAACCACAAAAAATACAAATAAAATTACTTATGAATGAAATGAGACGCCAATCATGTCATCGGAATGTTTGCTTCGATAATAAGTGCAAGAAAAAACGTAGCCACTCATTTTCTTTTCAGTTTTACTGCGTAAAAACGCTAAAAGTCGTACATCTGTTTTGAAAGCCTGAATGACTGCTACGTGAGGCGGTGTGAGTTGAAGTCACACACTCCGTCCGCAAATTCTGTTCTACGGCCGAAAGTTCCTCATCGCAACTCCCTAGTCTCCATGCAAGGGCAGATCCAGGGGGGTCATGGGGGTCATGACCCACCTCTAGATTATAAGTCGACCCCTGATATTTTTGTAATCGAATTGGAGATTGTCCTTACCTTACTAGACCTCGACTCGACTCTATGACCCCTGACTTAAAAGCTGGATCCGCCCTTGTCTCCATGTCTGTGCCTACATTTTATAATCCGTGCGCTGCATACGCTCCGATTCCGACCCAGTGTACGCGCAGCTTTAACTACAGCAAAATACATAAAATTATAATAATCATAATCATTTTATTGGCATCATCTGTTACAAGTCAAATCTCAATCTAAACTACTTGACCTACTACACAAACAAAAAGGATTGTACCTATCCAGACCGATAGACGTTTTGAGACGATCCAAATGCTTAGGTAAGCCAGCAGCCGGCAGCGTACCCAGTATGGCTACGTTGAATGGCAATGCTTATTGGCGTTGGGCCAAATAAACGTTGGGCCAAATAAACACCAGTATTTTGAACACGGATCACGTCTTTTAGGCGAACGGAAACATTTTTAGAAAAGAAGGTGAGTACCCCAAGGGCCAATGTCTATAAAAAAATGAATGACTTAAATCTAGGTATTTTGTTTGATGTACAACATATGATAGTAACAAGTGAGTAAATAAGTGTTTTAATTTTTTTAATTTTTTTTTTGACTTAACGAATCCACACGTGACCAAAATGCTGGCCTTTATTTGGGGCAGAAAATTACCCTCGCAATCCAGCGGAGCAACGTGGCCAGCATTTTGGGCACATTACCCGAAATTAGAGACCGTTTAAACTATCTATAGGTTTGCTACCAATAGATACTTTAAACGGTCTCTTATATCGATTAATTAACTTTTTAATATTACTTAGTTTAGTTTTAATTAGGTAGTTTATTTAATTAGAGATGAGTTTGTTAAATAAATAAATAAATATTAAAAATAAGTGTTTTAATAAAATGGTAACACTTAATTTGTTTTAAAGTTAAACGGTTATGTTATCAGAATTAAAAGTGTGTAAGTACCTATCAGATCAATCTGTCAACAGGAAGGAGGTAACATTTTATTTAGGTACTTAATAAGGTATATATAAGGTAGTCTACAATAGTAAAAAAAAAAAAGTTAATTCTCGTCAAATAAGCCATGGGTATAATTAATTAGCATACATTTATATATATTTATATTATTATTTATTTATATTTTTAATTATCTTTTTATTGTACTGCATGCTTATATTTACTAAGTGTCCAAGTCATGTATAATAATGAAACTGTGATGATTATTGTGAATTTTTGAATTTATCAACGCCTACTTAGTACTCTCGCTAATTAGTGTTTTTGGTATACGAGTATATATCTTTTTTTGGTTTAAATCAATTCAATCAACCTTCTGTTATATTTCACTATGTCTAAGAACTTCCAACGGGGGGCTCTGGCGCTCGTAGCACAGTTTTATTACTAGTACGGGTGCCAGCCAGTTCCACAAATCCCATGCAATTTAACAATAGATATTACTACATTTAGCTCTTACTTACATAATGTTCCAAATTAATTGTTATTGTCTAGTTCTTAAGTTTTGGTCAATAAACTTTTATTATTATTATTATTATTATTATTAATTTGAACCAAAAAAACAACAGCAAACAACCAAGCTAAAATAAAGCCGTTTAAAAAAAGGCAGTAACTAACTATGTCAAAGTGATAAATAGTTAGTAACTACTTCTTTTGCGATGGTACACTAATGTAGTGGTAGGACTCGACTGCAGAGTCCGCCTGGGGAAGTACCACACCTTTGCCAGTCATTCAATCGCCAAGCAGTAGTGTGCAAGCATTACAGTGTTCCGGTTTGAAAGGCAATGTTACCAGATAAATTACTGGGTATGAAGAGATTTAACATCTAATATCTTAGGGTAACGAGCGCAGTGCAGTGCGGCGCAGCATTGTGTTCGGAAGTTCACAATTCTGACACTGCTACTGTTAGTAGCAGGCGAACGTCGTGCTTGTCTCGTCACTTGAAAGTATTAAAAAACTTAGTGTGAGTGCGGCTTCAAGCCACTGGCATAAGTACAAGTATTTCATTGACACACATCTCCCTGGTTCCTGCCTCCAGCATCACGTATAAACGATAAATTGATTCGGCACCAGATGCGTTCCCCCGCTAACCCGATATTTGCGGTAATTTTCCTTTACTACATTATTTGGCAGTTTTGTAGGAGGTAGGGGTAATTAGGAGATGAAAATATTGGAAGCTTGTTCAGCGACAAGATGATTATTATTGTAACTTAAAGACCGTTTAGATGTTTTTATTTCATCAAATGTATCTTATAGCAATATTAGATACTCGTACTTGAAAGTTTAACCTATAGAAAAAAGGATGCGAGCGTATAATATGAGATGTGTTCAAAGCATTCAAGAAAAAAAAACTTGTACGTAACTGGTGTCATAATTTTAATCATAGAATAGATTACGAAATTAAAAATATTCAGCAGACGCAGTTAGTCTTCCCAAAAAGAAATGGTAATCGTATTCCTAAGTATAAATTATTCATACCTCTTCCAAGTTACAATCATTACCATTTTTACGTGATCGACCACTACCAAGTACTAAACCTAGGCTAGGCTTCGTCTTGGAAGCCTCGTCCAGGAGTTTAGCTAATTTTGTACAGCAGGCCTAGATCGTGCACAGACGATTTTTTTTCCAGTGAGAACGACACAGCCTTACCCAAATACCCATACATATTCGTACCCTTGTCCTGTTTGCACAAGACAAAAGAGTATAGAAGATTTTGTCGCGGTACACTAAGAGTAGGTACTGAGAGCGGTACTTAGTAAGAGTACGCTGTACGGTAATACTTAGTCAAAAGAAGCTTGTAGCAAGGTTAACTTTGGGGCTAACTCTGAAATTGCGAATAAAAAATCGTCGTATTTGACTGTACATTTTTTCTATGGAACACCTGTTTTTTCGCGATTTCAGAGTTCTTCCTATAGTCATCATCAGCCCTTAGACCGTCACACTGTACGATAACCTGCCATTTGCATCCACCGGTTGCCTGCGACTTTACAATGTCGTCGGTCCACCTAGTGGGAGGCCTTCCTACGCTGCGTCTTCCGGTTCGCGGTCGCCATTCAAGAACCTTTCTTCCCCATCGGTTGTCAGTTCTTTGAGTGATGTGGCCTGCCCATTGCCACTTCAACTTGCAAACCTTGCGAGCTATGTCGGTAACTTTGGTTCTTTGGCGAATATCCAATCAATATCTATCGCGCAAAGTAACTCCGAGCATAGCTCTCTCCATTGCCCGTTGCGTGACTCTAAGTTTCTCCAAAAGGCCAGCAGTTAAAGACCACGTTTCAGTTCCATATGTAATCACTGGCAAGACACACTGGTCGTATACCCTTGTCTTCAGACACTGCGGGATTTTGGACGAGAATATATTACGCAATTTTCCGAACGCTGCCCATCCGAGTTGGATTCTTCGGGCAACCTCTTTGTCGAAGTTGGACCTATAACTGAACAATCTGTCCGAGGTTGTTGTAGTGGTCAACAACTTCGAGAGTATCGTTCCCAACGACAACCGGTACGGGCACAACATAGACATTGGACATGATCTTTGTCTTGTCCATGTAAAAGTAAAAGCAAAATCCTATGAGTAGTAAAAGTTCTCAATGATGACTACAAGCTCCTTTCGATTTAGTACAATAGTGTTCTGAGTCTGAGTAATTCCGTATACCTGCAAAATGCTGTTTCACACATATCAGTGATGTCACAGTTTCGACACAGTACAAATTTTTTAATTTTTCGTAGCTATAATCATAGAGTAAAATACATATAACATCATTGGCTATAATAGTTATGAAGTTACGAATTGTATGAAGGGGTGTCGTCAATGACACTGACACTGACAAGTGACACTTTTGACATATAAATACAATGCGGAGACATGCCTTTTTCACATTCCTGTCAAAATTATTATCTCTCCTGATAATCCGGGTGTTCGCCAGTTTATTTTAACAGAAAATTTAAATCTAGTAGCTGCTCACTGGTTTAGGAAACTGATTCAGTATTGATTACCCAAAGACTTTCAAGGGTACCAGACGATCTGTATTACGAGGAATATTTCACGGCAGTCTAATCCGGGCAAATGGCGGTACGGCCGTCCGAAGTTTTAAATCGATTGATAGAATCCGCGCGAGGAGTGGTGGCAATCCGTCACCGTCCCTGTATAATCCCGCGCGATGGTCGAGAGGCTTGTAGGATGTCGCACCATCTATCACGGCTCGAGAATGCTCCGTCATCGGCTACTGGAGGCTACTGCTAGTAGTGGAACCAATGATGTATATTTTACATTGAGCTAATATCTAAAAAGTCACAATCTCTAAGTGAAAACAGTAAAAAAACGCCCGAGTGCCGTTGTACATAACTATACGTGCAGTATAAAGTTCACAGTTGTTCGAATTTAGACGCCATTTCGCTTGAATAATGTTCAATGTATGCTTGGGCGCTTGTGTGTTATCGTAGTCCAAGTCGTTCAAAAAGTCGGCGCAATATGTAGCGTGCGCCGAGTTTTGGCGCGGACATTTTTTTGCACGTTTGTGACTCTATATATATTAGCTCAATGATATTTTAGATGAGTTTTTATGATTAAAATGGCATATGAAGTTTAACTCCAAGGACCTTATTTTTGAATCGTACGTAAAGTTGTGCTTGCGAGCGGAGCTGACTTCCGCACGATATTGAAACAATATTGTTCGAAGCTCGGGTCCGCTCGCATGCGCAAACCTTGCGTAGTATTCAAAATTATGGCCCCAAGTCCCCGACGCAATCCGTTGCCTGTATGCTCTGTCCACCTGCTTCATAGTTTACAAGTAGTTGAAAGAAAATACGAGAATATTGTTTGTTCACGAAACCTTGGTAGACTGTTGGAAACCGCTCTACTTATTTGAAATTGTAACGTCGCGAGATCAAATCCCGGGGTTGTACCAATGAGATCTTTACAGATTATGTACGGGTTTTCAAACTTCGAGGGTAAACCTAAGTCCAACAGTGGTACCTACTATTGTTAGTTTGTTATATGTACGTTCACTTTACGATTTTGCGATATAAATGTTGGCTTCCAGTAATTGTAGGTGGTTCATACTGAGTTCAGAACAAGAAGAGCTAGTCTACAATGAACAGCTTGGCAGTGTCATTTTGTGTGAATGACCGACTTATCTGCTTCTCTTTGCATTATATCATTGGAATGAACCTAGTCTTTCCTAAAGTAACATCAATTATAATTCGAAAGTCCAAAATGTTGATATATATTATTTTCAAAGCTACATTACCACATAAGTAGGTTGAATTATATTAACTATAGATACACATTTTAAGTATGGCCTTATGTGCCAAAATTTTAATTGTTACATAAAATATAAAGAATAGAAAGCTGTACTAATAAGCTGAAGGATTAGTTTGGCAGCATAAAATATGAAATTGACAAAACGTAACAAATCCTGGCACCAAACATTCATTATTCATGTCTAGTTTCGCTTCGATGCCCTTGCCCCAGTTTCCCCTAGAAAGGTTTCCAACAACTTTCCACTTTGTCACCATAGTTTGTCAAGTTCAAATAATCCGGCGTTATAGCAAGAATTAAATTTCATTTTGTGGGCTTATGAATTTATGTGAATTGTCGGTATTTTCGCAAACGCGTAAAGTTTGTACGGTCTAAGGGCGCGAAGTTTGCAAAACAAAATTTCAATAGGTCCCAGTTTATTGCCCCTGATCTTTTGGGAGTATTTGGGTCTTTAGCAAATAAATACACAAATGGGATCCGCAATTTGCGCTATACGCAACTCATAAAGTTGGAGAATGTAATCTATGAAGGCGGAATCAAAGGTAGAGCGTTTATACATGAATACATGAATCTTACTTTTTACATCAGAGATACTTTCTTTATATACCTACTTTGTATTTTGTAGCAGTTCTTGAAAAGTATACGAGTAGGTATTAAAAACAGATTTTTGTTACTAGGGACTGTATAGGACTTTTAAAATATTTTCAAAAATATGGATTTTGCATGGTCAATATTCAATCTTTGTTATTTCATTACTAGGGAATACGGTTATCACACTAATCATATAAATGCGAAGTTCCGGTGTAGTATGTGTGTGTTGTGTGTCTTTGTTACAGCTTCACGCCGAAACGGCCGAACCGAGCTACGGAGCTTATTTCCCGTCTACACTTATAACTTTGTCTCCTATTAATTTACTTTAGGTATATTAATCGCCACATCGCTCAAAGAACTGACAACCGATGGGGAAGAAAGGTTCTTGAGTGGCGACCGCGAACCGGAAGACGCAGCGTAGGAAGGCCTCCCACTAGGTGGGCCGACGACATTGTAAAAGTCGCGGGCAACCGGTGGATGCAAATGGCAGGTTGTCGTACAGTGTGGCGGTCTAAGGGGGAGGCCTTCGTTCAGCAGTGGACGTCTCCGGGATGATGATGATGATGATGATGATATTAATCGTAAGTTCACGCAGCATGATCCATGCGTGCGTAGTGATTGATTAATTGATTGATTCACTCTTACTCGTAGTGGTACTTAATTGTATAGTTCTGGTGACATTAGAAGTAGAACTACAGCTGCTGGCATAAACCAAACTCTTGAACAGCTTACAGCAGCTAAACTAATTGGGTTTGGCATAAAAATCATAATCACATATGTTTATTGCATAGTAGATTAATCTTTAGTTAAGTGCTAAACATTTTTTCTACAGTTTCTTATTTGCTAAAGAGAAACAAAAACAGAGTTTTAAATGTTTTAGACTACAGACTTACACTATCAAAAAAAAAATGCAAACAAGATTAATAGATAAAAAGTAATTTTATTCTAGAAAACTTACTTTTTACACAGAATTTATAATAGCTTTTTAACATGAACGCATTCATGAAATTACAATTTCATGAATGCGTTACATATAAGTAATAATTATATGTACTTTGCGTGATAAAATCCGGAACGAGGATATTCGTCAAAGAACCAAAGTCACCGACATAGCTCGCAGGGTTTGCAAGTTGAAGTGGCAATGGGCAGGCCACATCGATCGAAGAACTGATAACCGATGGGGAAGAAAGGTTCTTGAGTGGCGACCGCAAACCGGAAGACGCAGCGTAGAAAGGCCTCCCACTAGGTGGACCGAGGACATTGGAAAAGTCGCGGGCAACCGGTGGATGCAAATGGCAGGTTGTCGTACAGTGTGTCGGTCTAAGGGGGAGGCCTTCGTTCAGCAGTGGACGTCTCCGGGCTGGTGATGATGATAAGTAATACTTATCACACAAAGATAACTTCAATGTACGGGCATGTATATACCTACTTAAGTAGGTATACCGAGTGGAAGTAAAGAGTAAAGACGTGGATGCTACAGAAGTAAAAGCCACAATGATTGCTGAAGTAAAGCACTTTCATAACTAAGGCAGGCTCTGCCTATTTTATAAGCTTAGAAGTCGTAACACGGAAAAGTTAAGCGATTTATGAAACTCGTTACACAATTCCATAAATTAAGGACTCCAACTAAAATTACGGATTTGCGCCATTTCGTAATTCTGAACTTTTATTAAGGAAAAGTAACTTTTTTACAACGGGCCCTATAAAAATGTATGAAATATAAAGCTAGGAATGTGACGTGTTTTTATGGAAAGCCCAACATTCATGTGTCAACACAATAAAGTATATCGGAGCTATGAAAACTGTTTTATTATGAGAAGTGGGCCACGTGAAAGAATATTTAAAATGTAGCACGCAACGCTTCTAGCGATAGAAAAACTTTTGATTGTTGCAAACTGCAACTAAGGGATTAATAAAAGACGTTTAAAGGGGAAGTTTTGCTAAGAATAGTGCTTAGTGAGGTTTCTAGAGTCACAACTTTCAAGATTTAGAGCTTAATTTTCTTCTCAATTGAAATTACCTTGTCTGACTTTTATGTCTTAGTTATCTACTTACTATAGGTATTATACTAGGTACCTACTCATTTGTACAAAATGTACATTACAGGCTTGCGTTTGACTGCCATTGCCATCTTACCAGGTTTTATTATGAAAACTGTCGTGGTTTTGACACATTTTTGTTTTATTTATACGGGAATACTCACGTTTAATTAAATCGGATACTCCGACTATAGTTACAGCGCTAAGCAGGCAAAACAGCGTCTGAGTTGTAAGCAGGACGCAGCTGCACGCGCGTCGGGCTCTGTTTTCACTCTTTGAAAAAGGTCACCAGATGTGATCGAAACTATAGTCAGAGTATCCGATTTAATTAAACGTGAGTATTCCCGTATAAATAAAACAAAAATATCTTACCAGGTGTTAACAAGAGGCATTCTTATTTCATTTTAAATTATATGTTCGCTTGTTCGCATCCAAAGCTGATCTTTTTTACTTTTTATCGGAATGGTTATAATTTTTATTTATCACAATTAGATAGATCTATGTTTGGCCAACTCGCCTGGTGGTAAGCGACGGTGTGCTCTAGGGTTGCACATCTTGATCTAGAAGAAATCTATTTACTCTAGCCCTGAAGTGACCCAGATTGGTTCTCAGGAAACAGCGAAGACGGCAGTGAGTTCCCCATTCTTCATCCAAACTTGTGAAACGATGTGTACGGAATCTTGGAAATTCCACGAGAAACGGATGGAAGTATGAAGGTCTTCGACTCGTCCTGTAGCGGAAGGGAGAAGGTGGAATAAGGTCACAAGGTGGGTAAGGAAACTACGATATCAGTATAATTATGTTGATCGTGCAAAGTATATTATCTAGGCAGACATTTTGTTGGGAACTAATGTGTGCTGATAATTATAAATCGTTAGCAATAAATCAGTCGAAATAGTACTTAGAATACATGGACTAAGAAGATACATAGTTTCCAACTAAGTGGGTTCCTATCCTACTTACATTGCTACCCAAGAAGTAACATAAATTTATTGTTATCTATTCCGTTTCAAAAGGAAGCGTAATCCACGCTGAAAATAAACCTTCCCTACAGTTTTATTTTATCGATACTTCGATTATTCAGGTCAGAGGTAGTTAGAGGCCTTCCAACTAGATTTTATTTCGTTGGGAGTCATAACGCCTTATAGCTCAGTTTACGATGCAATACGCACCGCCGCCGCACTTTGCCTGTAATTGAATCGCAGGCGCTTGCCGTAAATGCGGATTTGCCGGGTAACATCAAGAAACAATGCCAAGAGCTCGAACAAAGTATCAGAAGTGAGATTGCGCTACTGTGCTATCCATAGTTCGGATCTATCTTGTCTGTTGCAGTGTAAAAGTCTTAAATTAGGTCAATAAGACGTTTGGATAAAAAGTTTTACTGATGCGCCATGGTTGAAAACCAGATTAATATTCAGACCAATACTTTTTATTTAGGAGCGTAGTATGCTGAGTGTTCCAGGTAATTTTTTGTCTGACTATTAATTAGATTGCGTACATGACGATGTGTCGGAACACCCAGACACATTGTGCATCCACCTCGGAGGCCATGCCAGCGAGATGGGCGCCGGACGGCCCCACGTTCAAGACCCTGGCCTCCATGCGGCGGGTCAGGTGAGTGGCCCCGCCGCCTGCCACTTCGGCCGCTGGGAATGGGGAGCTCTAGCCCCTCTGGCCTGTCCCCATCCCGCAGCCCTACCACGACACACCCGGTGGGTGGCCCCCTCAAGGAAAGCCCTTGATGAGGCCACCTCATCACCTCGGAACGGCCGGGTCGTCCCTCCTCGCTCTTCACTGTGCTCTCTGCTGATCAGAGGGACACGCGGAGAGCCCTCATGTCCGGACCAAGTCCGGACCCTCAGTAACGGCCCAGCCACCACCGTGGCCCTTGGGAATGGAGAGCTCTGGCCCCTCTGGCCTATCTCCATCCGTCAGGCTCGTGGAGTGGCCTAGCCCCCACCACTGTGGCCGCTTTCGCGGCCCCACCTCGGGTACCTCTTCGCTTCATCGTGGACTTAGTAGCCCACGGCTACTAAACCCCCCCGCCCGACAAGGCGGGTACCCCCGGGGGGGGGTAAACCAAACCTAACCTAACCTAAAATTTTATAAACATTTCAATAAGCAGGCGTAATACCTAAGACTGAAGACTTCTTTATTACCTAAGTAAAGCACAAAGTAGAAGTGTTTGTTACACCTAATTAAACGTACGTGTGGACGCAGAGTTGTCGCTTCCCATCACATTGCGAGTCTGGTCACGTCGCACACTGAATCAATTCTGCGTCAGAGCCGCTGGACAGGCGGTACTCCTATTAGCTGAAATATTTTATTACCTCTTCATTACGTTTATAAAGTACATATTTTATTAACAAATGCGGCGTAGCTGGTGGCGTAGCTCCGGAATAGTTAAACGTCTTTTGCATTTGAACCTCTCTACTTCATTTGAACGTCCTTCGGTATGTAAATAAAAAAAATGTAATCGAAATTTCTTCCTTGGTTGTAGACTTGTTTGAATCAAAGAACTACAGCGAATTACCTCTTTCCAAACATCGTTTACTAATCTTATTTCTGTGTTTACTTGTAACAGGTAGAAGTGCTTCAAAAGAAAAGCCTCCGCCTTAGGGCGTCTATAATATGGTCTATCCGTCTGTATGTCCTATATACTAAAGCATTAGTTACCTGTACCATAAATATAAGACAGTCAGATAAACAATATATTATTTTTATTTGTAGTCCTATTGTAAGCTCCACCGGTAGGATCAGCTCGATCATCAGTTTTCTATTCCAAGCCACCGCCGGCACTTACGTATATCATCACTCCATTGGGTCTCTAGGCGTCCTAGGATACGTACACAGATTCGTGACCTTCCCTATATAGTAGCACAGATAACATAATAGTCTAGTATATAGGTAGTAGGAAAAAGTAGTAATCAAACTTAACAAATTAATTATTCTAAAAACACTCAACGTAATACAATCTAGAATCACATAAAGACTGCAGCCCCTTCTAAAAACGTCAGGAACTAAATCCAATCTAAATGCAGTGAACAACAATGCAGCAAGCAGCAGGTAATATACGTAGATGCATTCGTATGTAAAACATACGAATTTATGTACATTTACTTGTTATCGTACGTGCAGTACAATAAAATGCTTCCCCTAGGAAATTCATAAGTATTGCACATGCGGAGGGTATATGCGTACTTGCAGCTAAACAATGCCCGTCATCGCGTCATCGCTACCAACTCAAGTGTCGAGGATTCTAATATGCTGCATTTGTAGTGGTATAGGACTCTATGGCAGAGTCCGCCTGTCCGTAACACCTTTGCCAGTTATTCAATCGCCAAGCTGTAATGTGCAGTATTATTGTTCGGTTTGAAGGGCTAGTCACGAAGAGATTTGACATCTAATATCCCAGGATGATGAGCGCAGGGCAGTTCGGCGCAGGATTTGGTTCGCAAGTTCACAATCCTGGCACTGCTACTGTTATGGACAAGCATGATGCTTATCACCAGTCCAGCTCATCTCGTCACTTCATAGCATAAAAAAACATTATGTACTCTTGTTGCGTTATCAAAAATAGGTGATATCATAGTGTCTTCTTAAAAAAATATAGTTGTGAAATTGAAAATTGAAAGTTTCTTGCGATAACAAATCAAGCCCGTTTGAAGCCGGGCGCACTGTAAAATATACGACCGGACATTTCCCGTGCCTCAGTGGCTGGCCATACGAGGCAAGCGGTACAGTAGAATATCGATGCACTGTTATATAAATAGAATGCAAATTAGCTTGCACTTGTCACATCTACGCGCGGATAAAAACGGTGGTAATAAAATTTGACCACGCCTCGTGCTAGGCTTGCAGTTAGTAAAAGGAATCTCTCAATGAATGTTCAGCAGCATCTTACCCCCGCTGGAGTCAAACACAGGGCGTACCGGGAGCCCCTACGCGTCGCGAGTAGCCCACTTAAGCAAAATTAGCTTCTTCTGTGCGCAAAGAACACTATCGGATGTTTTGTGCGGGTCTAATACGAGCCTCGTTTGACGACGCCATGAAAGACTCGCTTGATTCCCAATCCACGGGGGTGAGATTGAAATGGGGGCTGCATGCAGCCTTGTTATTATTGCGTTTTTAGATTTGTTTTCTTTTTAAAACAGGATAATATCGCCACCAATTTGGAGCCTTGTACTGTATTCGTGGCGCTTAAGTTTAATCAGGTTGATAGTTTATACTATCATTTGCACTGTGGTGTCTGTGTATAAGAATATATCAAGAAATGGCATTTCGAAAGAGACGTACAGCAAAATTGTGTAGGTAACTACATAGTTCTCTCTCTTGCCGATAAATAGTACATAGTGAATGCGTCATCTTATTAAAATTTTCGTCTATCTAATTATCTAATCTAAGTAAATATGTAATAGGTAAGTATATACAATATTGATAAGTACAAAAATAAAAATACCTATAATAATAAATGGAATTGGATTTTCACTGTGTAAAATCGTCGTTCTCATACTCGTAATTATCTGTGTAAAAACTAATTGCTGCTATGATATCGCAAACTCTACATACAACTTAACACATTTCGTTACTTAGATATTCATGTAATTAAATCAACGTACACCCCTTTACAAAAGCTGCCCTTTCTTCCCCAACCCTTCAAGACGCAAAGGTTACCTAAATCTGTTCTTTAATTAACATGACGTCACAATCTTGGACAGTTAATGCCAATTAAGACTAATCTCCTAAATGTTAAGACTCTAGTCCCATGAGAGCGAAGCTGTTACTAAAACAAAGCTTTTGAGGTATGCGGTTTGCGGGTGGAGGCAAATAGCCAACTACCCACTGGGGTAATATAGAGGGCGCTTTGCCACCGCAAGGGCTAGTGTTGCCAGGTTTCATGGATTGCTTGGGTCGTCCTGAATATAAATTAATTTTGGTGTTTACTATCCGCATAATGATAAGTAGCCGGACTTAATTAGTACCCTAATAATTATAAATTATGTAGGTTCCAGCATCCTTACCCGCTATTTTATACAAACTTAATTTTATTTCAGAATAGACGAACAAATGATGTAGGAAACGTAGAAAGTACAAGGTTTTTGAGGTGGTGTTTTCGATGCAAATGCTCTGACTGAAAGACATGCTTATTATTTGGTTTCGTGCTATTTTAGATTTTTATGAAAGCTATAGAGTAAAAAGGTACTAATAGTAAATAGGTAAATAGGTATTATTTCCTCTTCTAGGTAAGAAAATAGATTTGATTGTAATTCGCATTTAAAATTAGTGATCTTGAAAACTTAAGAGAAGGCTGCTTCAAAGGAAATACTTACATTACCAGTATGGAGTACGTAAATTTTTAGTCGAAATCACTTTTTTATTTTTATTTTAGAGGAACAAACAAGCATGCGGCTTGCCTTATGGTAAGCTCACCGCCGCCTAAGGACACCTGCATTATTAGCAATGTTGCACATGACCTTAGAACTAACTTTTACGCCATCCCGAATTTCCAGCGCCAACGTTGGCAACACTACAATCCCACTATAGCTTTGCATCATTTAGTGCGTTTGTTTGTCATAATCACGTCATTGTACCATAAGAGTCGCAAGGCACCTATTCTCATGAATTGCGGAGGAAATGTCGGTGAGACTGCACCATAAAGTGCATTAAGTGCACTGTGGTCGTAGCTACTGTCATCTATTAGTCGTTTTATGTCTAGAACATAGCTTCTTGTTGTGCTCTTAGTGGCAATTTCCACGGACAAGTCTACTGCTACGCGAGACCAAAAAGGTTTTATAAAGTTTGAAAAATACATAGGTATCTACAGTGTTTTTTTTTCCTCTAAAATAAAAATTCTGTTTGTAAATTTTCTGTTTTTCAATTACATACACATATTTTTGGAAGGCAAGGCTTACTCTTTTCTTATCCTAAAAAGGATATTAGTCAGTGACCATACCCTTTGCATTGTGTGTTGTGAGTTTTTGTTTTCTTAGTTTTTGGTTTGGCACTTTGTGCATTCAGCTAGCGTCAAGTTTTTTTTTTTTGGGTGCGTTCATACAGAACATACACACGCGTAGATATAGAACAGGAAGTTGTTTTATTAGAGTGAAAATTTGCTTGAAAGTGTGCCATGCGTGTATTGTATACCTCATCCCCTGCAATTAAGTAGCAAAATTGTATGCAGAAAGATTATTGCCATTGGCATCCAATGGTATATCCTTGAAGAGTTAAGTAGTTGGCACATAGACATTATACAATTATTTGCTTTACTTAGAGCTTTTATTGTTTTGTATGAGTCTTTAGAATATTCTCCTAGCTCTAAAGTTGACTGCTTCTCTTTACGTTTCTCTACAAAAGGTTGTACCACCAGTTCTTCATGGAATGGCTAGAATTTGAGAGACGTCTACGTGGTACAGCAGAATTAATCCTATTTATTGATTTGAATTTTTACGTAATCTTAACTATTTCTAGTAATCAGAGCCTATAATAACAAATAATCTGTTAAGAGACATAACTAATTAGAAAATAGTTAAACTGTTTGCAGGGATAAATTTACAAAAACTTTGAAATGGTTAATTTACCTCATAGTAATTAATGGTACTATTTATTTAGTATGCCTAATTTTTTATGATAATTCATAAAAAGTTAGGGGGGGGGGGGGTAATTTATTACACACAGCGCCATCTAGCCCCATACTAAGCAAATCTTGTATTATGGAAACCAGATAGCTGATATAATACTTATATACATATTTTTTTTCGTAAATACATACTTATTAATATATACTACACCCAGACACAGAACAAACATCGATGTACGTCACATAAATTTTGTCCTGGATGGGGATCGAACCCACGCCCTACAGCTCTGAAGGCAGACATGCTACCAACTGAGCTATAAGGCTGGATGTCAAATACAACACTATACCAGTAATAATCTGAATTATTCACAACCAAATCACAGTCACAAAACAGGGGTTGTTTACATTAACAAAATAGGCAAACAAAATAAATGACAATCGAATAAAATTTATCGCCCCTTCTCAAAAGAAATAAAGGTAGTATAAAAGGCCGTTCACACCCCTAGCAGAGACACTACGTCTAGGAACTTTATATAAACATCATTATCAAAGAAATATCGGTTGGAAAAACCATCGTCAGCGTTATATTGTTTTCTAAATCGGAAACAGTTGCCGGGAGCTTCCACGTATTGAGCTTGTTTTGTGAGAATTGTACTTTTTCCTTTTTGATTTGTTATTGCGCTGTTCGTTGTTCTGGTGCAATGGTTTAGGTATTCGTGAGTTGGTTTTGTGTGCTACTTATTATACAGGATTAGAAACTAACTAAGTATAGTCTCGATGTTTTGTTAATTATAGTTTGTAACAATTTAAATCCCCGACGTACCCTTTGCACCATTGACTTGCACCATCAATGGTGTAGATGCAACTGCTTTGTATCGTTTGCACCATTCAAATTATTACAACTATTTCACCTTGCTTTCCTTTTTAAAGCTTAAACAATTATCTAATATAGTTACATATGGGTCGGTATTTATAGGGTCAAGCGACAAGACGAGCAAGACTTTTACCTGGTGGAAGACTTTTACCTGGTGGTAAGCGTCATGCAGGTGTGACGCTAAGCAGTAGCTGTGAACAGTAGCAGTGCTAGAATTGTTAACTTGCGAATACAATCCTGCGCCGCACTGCACTGCTCTCGTCACCCTGAGATATCAGATGTTAAATCTCTTCATAACACGACGACCACCACGCGGTATTTGCTATCACGACAATTATTCTACGTCTGCTTACTGGTTTTAAGAGTCAGAACGAATGCCATGGATAATTAGAAGTTGGGTTCCAGGCTTAACATTAACTCACTTCCATGTAAATAACCAGAGAGACAAATGACGGAAATAAATTATTCGGTTATCTTGCATAATACTACTTACTCTGAATGATTCAAAACGAAATCACAGTCACAGGGGTTGTTTACATTAACATTATAGAGCAGTCAAAATAAATGTCAATCGAAGCATAATGACCCTTTACAATATTTACTGCTGAGCATGGATATTCTCGAAGATCGTGATTGAGCCATATTCTACCTCGCTGGCTCGGTGCGATTTGGCGGATTCACATACACTATTAAGTTTATTTTTCCGTCATTAATTAAGGTTTTTCCACGATGCTATTCTTCACTGAAAAACTTGAGGTGGATATAAGTTTTTTACACGACTGCCCATAAAAAGGAGTGATTTTTTTTCAGGGTTCATGTAATTGTTTGTATGTATGTGAGTTTTCGACATTGTAAAAGTCGCGGGCAACCGGTGGATGCAAATGGCAGGTTGTTGTACAGTGTGGCGGTCTAACGGAAAGGTCTTCGTTCAGCAGTGGACGTCTCCGGGCTGATGATGATGATGAGTTTCCTGGTCTACCCACCGGAGGACGGGCAGCAGCGTCTTCTTGAATAACGGTTGTGAGCATTCTGCAATCCCCAAGCCCTGCCAAGCGTGGGGATTATGGCAATACCCCTCTATTGGGAGGTCTTGGTCCAGCAGTGGACGTCTTATGGCTGACGACGAGTTTCTTGGTTCCACCATCACTTTTAAATTCCTGGTCAAATTTGGATGTATGGGGTATAGTTGACCCTGACAATCCTAGAATCCTTACATCTTCCCGAGTGACATTGGCAATTTTTCTTTTGATAAGAAGTTTTTGGCAGCACTATCGCGTTAAAAAAAAAATATGGCTTGTTTTTTATAAGTCATCTGACACATTAACATCAAATTGCGTATAGAACTCGCAGACATTAAGCTATACGCTTTGATTATATTTGAATTACCATGATTTTGTAAAGCCGATACCAAACATAAGTTCGATCGCGAGAGCGTTGTGACGAGCAACTAAAGTGCATGTATCCATTCGGTGCTTCGGTACTTCTGGATGTACTGTACGGCCCTAATGGATGCTTTCAACGTTTCCAGATAAATATAACGATACTTGCAATTTGCTTTTGAAGTTTCATGACACGGTTATGCACTATGGCAATAATTTAAGCGTGTAAATTAAGTCTATCAATTGGGCACTTTAATATCAGGCTTGTAAAGAGCTCTGCCAATTTTGAACCGTAGAATTACTTACGAGAATTCCATTGATGTTAAATCACAGTATAATATTCGTATTACCTCAAAAGACTATTACTATTATGGCGTCATTTGCCTGTCTGTCTGTTTGTCTTAAAATAATAATCTGGGTAAAAAGTTATCAAAAAATACAGGCCAAAAATGGTAAGGAAAGTAAAGGTGAACAGTGATAAATCATTTCAATCAATACAGTGACTTTTATTTAACTAATTATTTGTCAACTTCTTCATAGATCATCTCCAAACTTGTAGCTAAGCTGTTATACCAGTTTTTAGCGTTTCCCCCTATTACATAGCATTTTTGGTGTAAGTAACAGTTTTAATCAATCAATAGAAAATTTCACAATAAAAGTCTCTAGAATTACTGGACTGTAGGTTTGTTGGAATATACTGCATAAGCAACACTTTTAAAGAGCGTCCTACTTGAGGCTTAGGAACTGTTTGTGTGTTAATTTTCATGTGGCCAGTATGCTGTGCCAAAACTAGATGGTGTCTGCTCACTCGTGCATATAGAATGCGCTTGGGCATGACATTTTACAAGTAATTTAGTACCGTACACTCGACAGTGTTTAGAAATGTATGAGTATACTATTGGAAATAACCATGTTAGTTTAGTTGGGAGAATGCTCGTATAAACGTGAGGTGTGGTACCCGGTACCGTCCTGTGACTTCATCTACGGATTTAAAAACTCTTACTGGCTATCCGGCGAAGGCAAAAATCATAGGAAACACTGTTTATGTTCAGAGAAACTTCAATCGCAATGAGAACCCAGAAATTCGAACTGGGCCAGCGTGTTGGAATATTATCCTATCAACGAAGGAGAGGTCTACGCCCAACAGTGAGTAGATGCTGATGCAATAGTGTAGAGTAAAGAGTATAATTTAACAATTTAACATAAAATAACTCTTCACATCGATTTAGGAAACAGGAATTAATAAAAATAATAATCGTTTATTTCAGGCAACAGAAGTTACTTAAAAAACACGGGCCCATATAATAGATTCCTTACAAACTAACATGCTTAAAATAAGTATCATAAAAATTATCTTAACTAACACAATTTGGGCAATTAGCACAATTTTTTGGAAATATATCAGAAGCACATTTTAGCTATATACTCAAACAAATAGCTCTTAACTCCTAGCTCAGAGAATAAGGCTAAAAATGCGCTAAATACTTATGCGAATGGTTATCATGACACTATCAGCTGTACGTTGCCGAATAACATGCAAACTGATGCACTGGAGAGTTTTAGGTGTGCCGCGGTCGAGCGTTGGTGCAAAATCTTTTTATAACAAAATCAAAACTGCTGCTGGTTATTTACACGATATACTAATAAGAGAAGATCAGTCAATGTTTTAACAAAGGGACGCTAGTTTTACAAGTTCTCTCTATCAAGAAGTTTGCTGCAAACAAGAAGTTTCCTTGTAGGCCATGGCTTCCCTAATAGAGTTACTCCTGAATAAGTGCAGTAAAGGCGCATATAGATAATGCTGTAACGAAATATATTTGTTGTATAATGCTGTACACATTATGCTTTAACTAATAGCTTTGAGCTTAGATTTCACAAATTAAGAGTGTCTAGAGCTGAAAATGTTATAAGCTCTATTGTTATAAGGTTTCGTGAAGCGTCAGGGGTAACGCTTCAACCAAACTATAAGGCTTGGTTTTACCTTACGACAGAGAACTTAAATTTTGCGTTTGCCGTCCAGCTGGTAATACTGGTCACTTTTTCCTGTTCTAAGGGGTGTTTAAATTTTTATGATCATTGTTATGTCATTATTTTAAATTCTGTTTTGTATATAAAAACTTAAAAACACACATAACATTAACATTATAATACGCTTTAAAGAAAAAACAATATTCTTCAACTTCGAATACCTGGATGACATCTTCATATTTTCTAGTAATTTTGATCTAGAAACCAAACTACTGAACCGATTTTGATAAAATGTATATGGGACCACCTCTGAAGCCTAGAGCCTTTGGCACCTACCAAACAAAATCAGTTCATAATTGGCGGAGTAATCGCGTAACATACATACAAAAATAAAACATACAGTCGAATTGAGAACCTCCATTTTTGAAGTCGGTTGTAAACTGTTACCTATTGAATTATTTACATCTATCTATCTATCTATATATATATATATAAAAGGCTCTGTCCTGACTGACTGAATGATTGGTGACTGACTGACAGACAACGCACAGCCCAAACCGCTGGTCGTACAGACTTGAAATTTAGAGGGTGTATTCGTCTTGATGCGAAGGGGTGTACAAAGAAAGAGATTTTTAGTGATGAGTACAAAGAAGAGGAGGGGGGGGGGTAAAGGGGGGGGGGGGGGAGTTTCTATGAAAGTCCTTTGTCTTTGTACTTTTAGTCACGAAAATTTGGATACGCGGACACGAAGTCGCGACTTCTTGTTGTGTTAATAAAACTATTCAACATCACAGGGCTTATTGATTTTTGCTTATTCATCCAGTTGAACCTGTAATTTTTTTTGTAGTATAAATGCGCAATTATTTATTATGGATTATAGTTGTTTATATTTTAAATCGATTCCTCTGTCCAAGCTCAAAGTTCTATACATCCTATCCTATCCATATTACATACCGTTCGAAAATCTCTGATAAATTAACGAGGAGGTGGCAAAAAATCAAGTTATCTTGTTAATCGTTGCTTATAATTATCTATCTGATCTCGATGAAGGCGTTGTCGAAAATCTAGTCCAAGGAAAAATACTGGGTACAGTGCCTTTTAAGAGTCTATGCAGTTGTTGACGGCCTGAAAATAGATTTGTCGGTTATATAGTTGTTTACATTTTAAATTGGACAGAGCTTTTATTAGCAAAGCGAAGGATTACTGTACAAACCCGTATATGCACATTCTCCTTGGTAAACCGTGTCTAATAAGAGTAAAACCATTAAGTTGTAGAAAAAAACAACAAAATACTTATAATTAGATTTATAGTTAACTATGGCCGCATAGCCGATGCGCCATCTTGCGGAAAAAAATCGCATTGTGGATCCCCATTAAATCACGCAGCGTCACTTTTTGAACGAAAGCGAAACCTATTTATAATAGTAGATTACTCATCTAGGGAACAAAAGTACAGAATGTCTCAGATCTCGTGTATATTGTCTCCAGAGGCGTTGTCGAGGGTGACAAACATGAGATCTGAGGCTTCTTTACTTGCTTCCGTGGTGTGTATACGATTTTACGTGCCGCTGCGGGGAGACATGGGTTCCTTTCGCTCCGCGTAGCGGGGCTAAAGTAACTACTTTAGCCCCGCAGGTACGTAAAATAATTATTATATTAAAGCGCAGTGTACTGTGGTAAAACTTTTGACATTTGTCAGGCTTAATAAAGTTTACTTTGAACATGATGTGCCTTGTGAACGTGCCCCACAACATTTTAGCCAAGTTGAAGCGATGTAAGACGAACTCATTACAAAGCTTGCTAAGATTTTAATAGTTTTCTTCAGTGCTGCGGTTTCTTCAGCCGTACAGTTTACGCTTCTAATTACTTTACAAAGATTAGCTTTTAAACATTCCTTGACATTAACGAGACAGGGAAGGAAGTCTATTGTTGGTTTAACTTTTTCCATAAAGTTTCCATAATAGTAGATTACTCACCTAGAGAGCTAAAGTAAAGAATATCTCAGGTCTCATGTATAAACCGAGAGTGACAAGCATGAGATCTGAGGCTTATTTACTTGCTCCCATGGTGTGTATACGATTTTACGTGCCAATGCGGGGAGCAAAAAACAATTGTTAATATGGATACGCTTTGTTACTATCCATAAAACAGACTGTTGATCGTCGATGATCAAACAAAAATGGAAGTGCCCCGAAATGGATGTTATGACGGATACTCCTATTTGCGAAAATATCCCCAAAGCAATATAATATGGCAATATATCTAGCGGCATGTAAGCTCGTTTGTCACAAGCAGCAACAAATGGTTGCACTTAGCTAGACCCTACAAACAGGTGAGAGTTTAAATTCACTTGATTCACTCAGTTTAAGCCCATGCCATTGGGAGAATACGCCTCGCAATCGTTTGTAAAGGTTCAATTCCTGGCTCGTACAACAAAAAATCAACATATTGTTCTTTGGAATTTATGTACGGATCTTAAAAATCTTACTACTAGCTTTTCGTTGAAGGAAACATTGTGAAGAAACCTGCGTAATATGTCTGGATAATAAATAATACCATGTTTGGATCCGCCAACCCGTACTGGACCATTTAAATATAGTTATACCTAGTTTACCGGACTTGGATATATCCTAAAACTGTATCCAGAACCACCGGAGGACGGGCAGCAGCGTCCTCTTAGTTAACGGTGGTAAGCATTCTGCGATCCCAAAGCTGCCTGCCAAGCGTGGGGATAATGGCAACCCCTCCTTATTAAGGGGGAGGCTTTTGGACAGCAATGAACGTCTTCCGGCTGTTGATGATGATGATACCTACTTTATATTATGCAACTACTTACAATTATTAGATTACAATTTAATATTGGTTCAACTATAGATATAATAGTCTTAGAACCCGAATCGGCCCAAGCTGAGTGAAGCAATTTCAAGTAGGCTTTTAAATGCCTAGTACG
The DNA here is from genome assembly GCA_905404285.2 of Erannis defoliaria. NCBI lineage: Eukaryota > Metazoa > Arthropoda > Insecta > Lepidoptera > Geometridae > Erannis > Erannis defoliaria. The sequence continues at coordinate 10,412,105 of FR990080.1, read as the reverse complement.
GTAACGACCTGTTTTACCCTCGATGACAACACTTTCTTTACTCCTTTTTTTATTTAACTTCTTAATTTTACAACATAAGGCAAAAACGTCTATTTATTGGGTCACGACCCATCCACCCACCGACTTCACCCATTAGTGGATGCACGGGTAATTCACGGGCATTACCTTGTAACCCACTGCATTAGAGTTAAAAACTATTAAAAATATTTGCAATATTTTTCGTATGCTTGGGTGGACTTATTCCTGATGTCATCAGATGATGTCCTTTTCTTGAAATGTCCTTTCTCTAAAAAACCCTTTTCTCAAAATATCCTCTCTCGGAATGTCCTTTCTCAAAATATCCTTTTCTCTAAATGTTCTTTCTCACTCAAAATACCCTTTCCCAGAATGTCCTTCCTTGTACCACACCTTTGCCAGTTATTCAATCGCCTAGCAGTAGTATACTTGCATTACTGTGTTTCGAAGGCCAATGTTACCAGATAAATTACAGGAAATGAAGAGATTTGACATCTAATATCTCAGGAACGCAGTGCAGTGCGGCGCAGATTTTTTCGGAAGTTTACAATTCTGGCGCTGCTGCTGTTATGAGCAGGCGTGATGCATAACACTAAGCAAACGCGCGCTCGTATCGTCAATTGATTGCATTAAAAACAATAGACTTTCATACATAACAATCAACCTTATACAGCGAGGCGTCAATTACTCATTCGCATTGACGCGGGGCTCCCTTAGAGTGGTATCGAATACTCCCTTTAAAAATTCTCCCTGATATTTGTATTCCTCGCGACACGATCCCCGCTTTTTGTAAGTCCTACCCACGCAACAACCTCTGCGGAACAGTATCGTCAGTCGAGTGAATTCGGGACATAGGTCGTCTACCCCAGTAACGTGAATTAGTAAATAAGTTTCCGCCTAGATATTTCGAAGATGTTCTGGAATACTCTCAAACTTATATTATCATCAGCCAGAAGACGTTTAATCCTGGATCAAGGTTTCCCCTTAGCAGAATCCCCATTGTTGCCATAATCTCTACGCTTGGCAGGTGACTAAGGGATCGCAGATTGCTCACCACCGTTAACCGAGAAGACGCTGCTGCCCGTCCTCCAGTGGTTCTGAATGCAGCCTTAGGATATTATCCCAAACTTTATGATTAGTCAAATTATTTTCTTTCAGCGGGATACTTTTGAGACCAATTTGAACGAGATAGTGCAGAAGCAGGCGAGGCAGTGTAAAATTGTCGACATACCACTTACACGCTTACATGTTGTTAAATGACGGTCGAACATAGTAAATACATCTAACCTGTAATGGGAACTAGTATAGTCCCCCATATTGAGATTATTCCCGTATGCCCTCTAGGCCACGGTCCCTTGACCATTTACTATCGGCTCCCTTGATACTGTTAAGAGGCCGTATGGACATAATGACAAGTTACTCGTACATTCTCTTTGATATCCATTGGATTAGAATTTATTTCTTAAATCTCTTTGTTACTTTAATTCTGTCAGGCGTCTATTATGAGCTAAATATTCAAGAAATCGTGTGACCTAATCTACTGAAAGCATGCACGCTAGCACAGAATAAAGAATACTACTTTATACAGTATGCTACCTACGTAGTATACTGTACAAAGACGAGTCGCGTGTAGAATGCACGCGAGGCGTAGGTCGCGACTCACAAAATATCTGATAGTGAGCTTAGTGACGACAGGAACATTATCGACATCTACTATAAACTACCAAATAAAATCATTAAAAATCTGAAAATGTGGCTAATGTAGCCTATGATATTCGGATCCATGACTATGAGAAAAATCTAACGACATATTCTAAAACTAGTCAAGCCGTTTAGACTACTTAGACCAGCATAAATTCGTACTTACATACACTTGGAAAACATTACTTTATCTTTTGGGCTTCCAAGCAATTAAACTAAAAAAGCGTAAAGTCACAGTCCACGATGAACAACTATAAAATACATTTTTAAATTAAAATATTCACAATTCTTGACGGCAAGTTCTTTATCCTGATGAATATGTTACTTTAAATTTCTGTGACGTTTACACATTATATAAACGCCATAGATAGTGCAACTAGCACATCCCTATCTTATAGAACTCGGTGCAGTGTAATTTCCCTCAAGTACGCCAGTCGCCGCCCTAGAGACGGCAATCACACGACAAGAGCGCGACATCCCCACCCCCACTTGTCTTAAAAACAACATTGGGATGTGTAGAGTTTGCTAGAGAAATAGGATCTCTATCATTATACTCAGGTACTTACGTTATGATTTACGCTGATTATTGGTTTTGAGTAGCTAGTATCTCTAACCATGAACACATCGCCTCTTTCAAAACCTGCCTCACTGGGTTTTCACTTTAAGCCATTGCCTTACTGGTCCCTTAATAGGGATGGGTTGCCATATTCCCCACGCTTGGCAGGTAACCACCGTTAACTGAGAACGCTGCTGCCCGTCCTCCGGTGGTTCTGGATGCAGTTTTAGGACATGACCTGGTTCGGTCAGTCCTAGATAACGCTATATGAAATGTCTACTAATATAAATTTATTTAAATATTGTATTCCAGGCAGTATTAAACAGAATTAATAAGAATATCATATAAATAAGTTTGCAATAAGTATGGAATAAATAACTTAAGCAATAGGATTTTATCAAATAGCTCCCGCTTCATACTAAGTACCTACTGGCGAAGACTTTTCTTCATCGTACCTAAGTAAAACCCGATATACAAATCGACTACGAGATATGTGAAGAGAAAATCGCATGAGTCGCTCTGCTTCACGCCCAAAGGCGATACAGAAAATATTTTCCGTTTAACTAACGCCACTTAGTTCAAGAGCTGCTTCGCAATTGCATTACGACACGATAGTTTTAATGTGTAGACAACTTCATTTTAAGACGTGTACGTAAAGACATTATTTATGTATTCACGTACACATCTTTTAATGAAGTAATAATATATGTATTTGTCCTTTCATCTCTAATTACAATTAGACTTGTTTTTATGTAAATATACATAAACAAATACAAAAAAAAAAAAAAAAATGTCAGACACAAGTTTTCTGCACTATTTGCTACACGCGTTGCGACAAATTTTGTCAATACTCTTTGTTGAGTAAAACGTGATACCATATACATAATATAATAATAAACGGAATATCTCAATTTCGTACGAGGGAGTATTATATTTTCTGTCACTGTTCAAAATCTTGACCTATTACGTGGGGTGTGAGGACATACGAACTATGTAAAGGCAGCAAATCATCAATCTGATATTCATAATTTAGGACATTTTGATTTTGATCTAGTATAAACGCCTCAGCCTCAGTCAGTACGGTTAGGATAAGTGGTAAAATTGACCAGTTGCACCCAAACTAATCGTAATTCGCGTGACACGGTGCTAACGCGATTTGAAATTTATTTCCCGTCCTGGCGACGATTTGCGACGCTACGTGCGCGAGGAATCTCGGAAAATAAAACTTCGGTTAAAAATGGCACTATAGTATTTAGCACTACCACAGAATAATAACTAGTACCAGAAGCTTTACTTCGCAATGGTTTTCAAAGAAATATGACTCATAAACATAAACAATATGATTTAATTTAGCTCGCGGTCCAGTCGAGCACGTGTTCATTTACATACCTACCAATTTCTTTTTGAAGGAATATGGGCCTTAATTCACTATACTACGGTTCATAATAAGTTATACATGGTTATACGTATTGAAAGAGCCGCCGAGCCGAGCCTACTAGATTGGCCCTTGCGCAATGGCCGCCGCCTGTAGGTATGTTTTTAATACCTACACGCGGAGTGACACAGGCCTGGCACTACGAACGACTATACTACTACTTATGATGGTGGTAACAAGGAAGGCGCCTAAATTCCATGAAACTTATACTAAGGGCCGGTTTTTTGATCCACAGTTAAGCCAACTAATAGTTAAAAACGGTAACAAATTGTTAAAATCCCAATAATTCGGTTTTTTGGTTCATAGTTAGCATGACCACTGGTCAAAAATGTAACTAATGGTTAGCTAATTAACTATAGTCAGTTTAACAAATAGTTATGTCGATTTTGACCACGGATCAAAAAACCGGCCCTTAGTTTTACCAGAATTTAAAATGCACCATGTTAGAAGTTTGATCGTTTTTCGAACATACTCACCAGACTTTTTTACCCGGCTCTAGTAAAAAAACTAGTAAATGGCAAGGTAAGGTTTCAAACACGAGTATAACTAATATACGAGTAATTTTTCTAGCAACATTTAGAGTGCGTAAGTACTGGGTCTTAAGGTTATTCCGACCTATTTATTTTGTTTGTACATCAGATACATATTCACGGATTATAAGAGTCAGCTTAACCTTCTTGAGCAATTGAGAGGCTCATGAGACGCTATCAAACTACGACGTCATGACTTTTTCTGATTTAAATCACGAAAGAATAAAAAAAATGTAGGAAGGAAGAAAAGAATTGTGTCTTTATAAAGGGTATATATAATATGAATTTCATAAGAATGTTTCTTTCTTAAGAGTAGACAAGTTGGTCACTTCTCCATAGAAACGCGGTAGTATTACTACTCCACTATGTCATTTTATAGGTCCAAGACTAAGTATTATATCGATTAATATCTTCATTATCTAGGATTGTAAATTATTACGAAAGTAAAAAGTTAATAAACATGAAAGTTATGACCCAGGAAACGTCTTGTATTTTAGCTCAATTTTAACGCCACATTGGACGTAAATAAATAACATAAGGAATACGAAAACTCTAAAATAATTTATTTAGCGGCATAGTTTAGTCCATAAACATTTCAAATAACTTAAGTTGGAATAAATTAACTCAGAGTTTATTCAACCACATTACTGCAGCCAAAGGTCGCCAAAAAAAATTTGCGCGCTCATTTATCTTTCTTTCTCCCTTTCCCACAGTTTGTTTCGCTCATTTATCTTTCTTTCTCCCTTTCCCACAGTTTGTTTGATAAAGAGAGCATGCTTTTTAGCCGCGCCCACCGATGAGTTCGAGCCGTCAACTTGTCGATCCTTAAGCCCCAGATCATCACACGCGGCTACCTTGTTCGTTAATTTCACAACTTTTGTAGATATAAAATTACTGAATATGAAAATAAAAAATTGCAGTAGGTGAAATTGCTGAGAATAACGTTACAAAGGTTCAACAAAAAAAAAACATGATCTAATCAAGTTTTAGTAGTAACCTAAAACGGATTTTAGTTTATGCCTAGTTTAATAAATGAAAACTTGCTTGGATCGTAATTTTATTTATTTTTAAACCTTTGCAATGTTATTTATTCTGAGTCATTTCACCGACAGATTGACAGACAGACAGATTTTTCATAACTGTATTCAGTGATTTTATACATTCATAAATGTTGAAACGCGCGAGCGAGATAGTCTCGCGTAGCATTTTTTAACTTTAACTTTTGTTTTATACTTGAAAGAATAGACATTATACAATATGTAACAAAAAGGGGCCAACCTTGAAATCGCGAATAAAAAACAGCTGTTCCATACATTTTGTCCAAGGTCAATTAACTTTTAGAATATAGAACAGCAGTTTTTTTCGCGATTTCAAGGTTGGCCCCATAGTAAAAGTTGTTCATAATGATGAGTACATACACCCTTCTGTATATTGTTGAACCTTTTTGCTACACGTTGTATAACCTTGAAATGTGTGATGGACGTAATTCAAGCCTTATTTATTTTGTATAACGGATATTATTATATATAATTTTTACCCTACCTAAAATACCATCTACGTAAAGGTTCGGCCATTAATCAAATAGCCGACTACTACGTGGGTCTAGAAGATTTATTCCGGACCTAGGCTATTAATTGTATAGGAATAGAAAAATATTGTTAAGAATTAGGTTACTGACAGAACTTTACTAGTTAATGCATAGAATATAACAAAAACAACTTTTTTGACAGGCGCTTATTAAATTAAATAGCCTTTAAACGATTGATTATTAAATTGTGCATCGAAATTAGTGTACTTAAAAAAAAAAAAAAAAAAACCAACCAACCAACCAACCAACCAACTTAATTTAAAAATAACCATTCCTCCCAGGCAACTTTTGGATGGATGGGACTGGAGGTAGTTTGAATTTTTGAAAGTTCTACTGCTTCGATCTTCTTCGATCTCGATCTAAAAATTATGCAGAAAATACCGGGTGTTAGTTTGAACACCGTTATCCTTCTATAGGATATCATTGTACTCATCATTATGAACAACTTTTACTATGGGGCCAACCCTGAAATCACGAAAAAAAAACAGCTGTTCCATACATTTTGCCCAAGATCGATGAACCTTTTTGTATGGAACAGCTGTTTTTTTTTCGTGATTTCCTGACATTCTGTATGCGCTGCCCGAGTAGGTGTTTCCCGATAATTATAATCTGGGTGTCTTCAAGTCGCGAGTGAATCGGTTTCTTCTAGACAAGCGTGCTCCATCGTAGATTACATCTTCGTTTATCATCAGACGAGATGACAGTCAAACGCAAGCCTACAAACATAAAAAAAAAAAACAATATGCTTCGTGGAAGTAAGTGTACCACGTGGTTGTAGGTACTTTTTACCAGCCATCGCAGGGTCATAGATGAAACACATATTACCTCAAATTATTACATACCCTTGATCGTAATTTAAATCTTTATCCATCCGAGATCCAATATCACTATCTACGAAAACTACCAAAGTGACACTAATCGGTGATTGGGGAAATATATTATGAATATTCCCGATAGCCAGCCGACGCTTATGAGGATATTAAAGTCATATTAAATTAGCATAAATATGACACCTAGGATAGTATTGCATGGAGATTCGAAAATTATATGAACGACATGTTATATTGATATTAGTGACATAGTGCTCTCAGCTGGACTATAAAGTGCATCATTTTATTGTTTTTTTCGGTTTCTAATCTTTTGAGGTGGAGATTCGTTCTTTTTTATCTTACAAAAAATGCTTATCGTTACATCCACTCAGTGACGGCTTATATATAAGGCAAACTAGGCACGTGCCTATATAGGGCGCGAGCACTGAAGAGAGAAGTAAATAGAACGGAAATGGTACGCTTCACGCTAGCTGGTTACAAGCCTAGATAGGCAAAAACTAATCACCGACTCGAATTCCGTTTGACAGTCGCTCATGTAATCTAGAAAGCCTATAGGCTGATAGGATGTCCTCAGAATAATTAATTCAAGAGTCCTTGGTTCTGGTGCATATATTAGTACCTATGCAGGATGTAATAAATTCCTATATAATTCCTCTGTAACTAACCCACTCTATAAATGCTGGCTAGTGTGAGACTAATGAAACTGCTCCGAGCGTACACGGTGTTACTTTATCAAAGTTAATTTTCCAGTTTGCCGAGTTAGTTTACTTCGTCAATCAGTGTTCAAAAGTTTCGTCCATTATGTTACAGTGTCACGCAGTAAGATAATAACAAAAATCATAAGTTTATGGCATTAATGTAATTACTGGCTGTGTCCTACGGTTTACCCGCATGGTGATGAAAGAGGGTTATTAATGCCTAATGCTCTTTTTCAGATTTTCAAATATCTCGCTCTAAAAAATAAAAAACTTTATTTTAGACAAATTATTCATAAGTACAGTGTTAGTAGTAGTGTTAAACCTATGATATTATTTTAGTAGTAGTAGTAATAAGTAAAATTATAGATAATAGTATATATATATATTATGCTATATTTATGCTTAGAGGACCTAGCTCTCTGGCTGGATATATAATCAAAGATATTTAAGTTACAAATAAAATAGTTTATTATCTATCTCTACCAAATTTTTAAATCTTTTCGTGTCGTTTGTTCATCAAAAAGTAACAAATGGAGAGATTATTTTAGAGTTACTTTCAATTTAATATTAGTCACTAAGTAACTAAGTATTAGTTACTAAGTAACTAAGTATTAGTTACTAAGTATTAGTTACTAAGTAACTAAGTATTAGTTACTAAGTAACGATGACCTAAAGAAACCGAGAAAGGCTGGAAGCATTTAAAATGTGGTGTTGGAGGCGCATGGAGCGAATAAACTGCACAGAAAAGAAAACAAATCAGGAGGTGTTAGACATTGTAGGAGAGAAAAGCAGGATCATAGAGAGCATAAAGATCAGAAGAGGAAAAATGTTTGGCCACCTTGTGCGACATAACACATTTATGAAAAACATCATAGAGGGGAAAATAGAAGCAAAGTATGGACCCGGAAGACCGAGGAGAAGCTTTGTTGATCAAGTCAAGGAGAGGGCCAAAGTCACGTCCTACAAGGAGGTCAAAGAACTGGCCGGAGATAGAGAAAGGTGGAAGTCACTCCACCGACAAGAGCCGTGCTCTTAAATAAATGATGATCATAACTAACTTAAAAAATTGCTGTCCCGTCTTGATAGTCTTGGACCATGAGAAACGACATCAAAATATAAAGATATGTTAAAGTTGAATGTAATATTATTGGCCAGTCCTGAAATAAGAGTTTTTAAGCTACTCTCCCAAAAATCTTCTACACAGTTTCAGAGCTAAGAAAAATATAGGACATTTTGTTATCTCGCCCATGAAATCGTCAGCTTCTTCTAAATGCCATCGAGGTTCATTTAATACCAATCGAAAGACTGTCTCGATCGTCACTTCACTAATCTTCATCGTAAGCTTTAGCGATAAAATTATGCAGTTGGACATAATCGATACTTCGAATGTTTGTCCCTAGTCCCGTTACTGATTCTCTACTATGATTACATTGAGCCGAAGTCGCGGCATCTCGATTATTACTTGGCATTCGAGTCAAATTCCACTCGTTATCGCAAACTTAATCCCGTTTTCCCTTTGTGACAAATTGAATTAGTTAACCAATTATGAATTTTATTGAAGGTAGGTTTGGAATAAAGCCTTACGAAAGTGGGTTTTAAAGGACTGACGCTGGGCGCTTGAAATTATTTGCACAACCTCTACTTTGTAATTAGGAATCGGACAGATATTCCCTTTTATTTGGCCTTCTTTCGACGGATGAAAAGTAATTTGACCCTTATTTTTTACACTTTTATTGAAAATCTGATAAAATTCTTCTAGACTCACAAATTAAGCACCAGAATAAATCTGAAATCATAATCTACAAAAAGAGATTAAGAACTTCTTTAAAATTCAATCAGACCATTTCAAAAGCAGGCACTTAATCACAGAAAGATTGCTTGGATTACAAGTGATTTCCCTAAAGATTTTATCTTTGTGAAACCTAGACCTATGTTAGGTATAAGGCTGCGAATCCAGCTTTCCCTTGGGCTTTTCAATCAAACAAAGGCAAGAGAAAATGACAGATTTACTGTGAACTCTAGAAAAATAGGTTATCTTCTCAGTATTTTATAACTTTCTGTTATTACTTACTAAGTTCACCTTGCCATGTTATAACGAATTTTCTAAGCCAATAGTGGTAGAGTTTGTTTATTTAGATAAAATATCCTATATGCTTATACGCTATATCATTACTGAATTGTATCAATATTCTGACGTTTCGTTGTTTATTACAGATACTAGTATTAGTAAATATCTGTGGTCTTGTAACAACTTTTTGTTTTTATTGAGTAGGTTAAGTAGAATAGGTCGCTTGTTTGTGTTATGTAGTGTTTATATCGGTGGTAAAACTTTTCATATATACACCATACTCTATCATGTTTCCTATCAGGCCCGAACAGCGTCCAAGAAAAAGTTAAGTACAAGAAGCCTCGTAAGACTTAACTACCTCCTTTCACAGAGCACCCTTCTCTATACTTATAAGCTATATTATACTTACAAGAGAAGGCTCTAAGCCCTCCATGTCGTCATCAAGTGAGCCCGCGACGTCATAAACGAGGTCGACCTAATTCGGAGAAACTCGTTATAAAAAAATATCTGTGTTGGTAGGCATCTCGACCGCGAAAAACTCGACCACGTGGTCCAGTGGCCACCTTTAACTTTAATATTATTTTAAAGTGTTAAATTATATGGGAGCGAAAATTTGTTTTGCTCGTGGTCAAGTTACAGTCAGGAGAAAAAGTGTTTCATACAAGCATAATAGTTTATTTCACACTACTATTAATAAAGACGTCAATAAGAATACTTGCGACTCGGATAATGAGGGTTTCGTACCACCACAAGTAAAAAGGAAATCCGCGACGGTATCTAACGAATATTCTAGGAAAATAACCGGCTACCTATTACGATTTACGAGATATACGTCGTTATAGATCAAAAACAGGCGAACTAACATATTTATAGACAAACAGAGACGGATTGCTTAGTCATAGGGTACAGTTGAATAACCTTTAGGTAAGGAACCCTAAAAAGGAGTTTCAATTTACGTTCGACAAGATGTTCCAGTTTTTATTTTTCTTCTATCATTTAGGTACGTACTTCGTCTTTTTCTGTAAGAAGTTACTATGAGATGTGCTATGGTTACTTATTGAGTTACCAGTCCTAAGATAAGAGAAATCACGTTTCAGCCTTAGGGAGTACAATTTTTATGGACGCAGCACGTGCCACCACGAGGATGAACGAAACAGTTGCGATAAAAGAGTGGCGCGGGCAAATTTTCTCTCTGGTGCCATCAGTTCCGTTTTTGGGGACTAAAGAACGAAAGCCAGCCGAACAAAATAATTATTCAAAGTTTTGGCGTGAGAAATGACGATATATCTGCAAGTTATTAATTTTCCGATTTTTCCCATAACCAGTGTTATGTGACATTGCTTCTTGCCAAATTTCGTGATTCTAGGTCAACGGGTCTAGGTGCCCTATGAATATTGATTTACTTGCGAGTCTAAAAAAATACTAAAAGCACTGGAAAAATGGCTGTAATAGGCTAGATGACTAATGTTTAAATCGTTGAAACCAATAGCTTTGATGAAGAATTTAAGTGAATATAGTATGGTAATTGAAAACATTATTTAAATCGGTTAATAATGTTCTGATATATGAGCGTTTAAAGTTTTTGTTAGAGACAACTCTGTCCCTTTCTCACAAAACAAAAAATGACGTCACGCCTTACTTGTCAGAATAGAATTTATATGGCGTACAGAGAAGTGACGTCACGGTTTGCTGTTTCTTCTCTCTGTCTAGCATGATATTAAAATGCTTATAAGTTGCTTATTTTTGATCAGAATTTAATTTTCTTTTCATTAATCAGCTATATTTATGGGCCACATTTGAATAGGCCAATAAAAAAAAACAGTCATCTAGCCTATATTTGATAGCGTTGACTTAGAAGCTTGGTTTTTTTACAGCTCTAAGGGACCGGGGACTTACGCATTCAATATTTATTTCAACATGATACCTCCACTCGTTTCAAAGTAAAAGGACCTTGAGAGACAGACGGACGGACGGACAACGAAGTGATCCTATAAGGGTTCCTCTTTTCCTTTTGAGGTACGGAACCCTAAAAATGTGAAATAAATTAATCTGCCGTTTTATTTGTTTTTAGCATTTTTAGAGGCCGGCTCTTAATAATATCAACAGTAGTTAATTTTATGTTTGTCAAGCTAGGTGCTTGACTACAATTCAGTGGTGGCGTCGAAGGTGCCTAGAACCTACCTTCCTAGATACCTAGTTTAAAATAGGGACTGACTTTCAAGTAAGGCTGCCCGAACCATAGATTAAGTATGTTAGTATACTTAATCTATGCCCGAACACACTGTCAGGCACTTGGTGACTGATCTTGGACATGAGGTTTGTAGTTGGCTGAGACCTTAAAAGTAGACTATCACCTATGCTTTGCTTTCCTCACAAATCAAATCCCAATTGAGGTTTTATCAAGCAAATAGCAAATAATATCCAACTTCTAATCTAGGTATTGTTGGGATTTGAATCCTTACCGAACCTAACGCGTAACCGTTCAACATTTTTAAAGCCAGGATATTCCACGTTTCAAGCACAAAGCTATATCAGGTAGGGTCAAATTTAGCGGAGCATAAATATGGCGGTTACGCAGATTCGTGCGTGCCAAAGTTTGATTTTTGAAGTTTTTCTCAGATTACTCGAAAACTATCGAAATTATTAACTTTTCAGTCGTAAAATGTTCTTCAAAATAATAATATTATTATCTTTAAAACATATTTTTTATGGGACTTTGTGATGTAATTAGGCATATATAACAAAAAAAATATTATAGACACTGTTTCGGTTTTTTTCTATCGAGGACAGTATAATTAATCGTGTTCTCAACCATAAAAGTTACTAAAGTAAGTAATTTCGTATAAGCTGAGTGGCCAGCCCTAGTGTCAGAGTTAATGTGCCGCCCGAAGGCCTCTGTCATGGCTGACGGTTGTTGAAAAAAAGAAAAGATAAAGTAATATATAATAATAATAATTTTATATTTTGTTCTATAAAAGTTACTAAGATGGATATAAGATTGTAACAATATGTTTTTTAGCTTTAAATAATTATAGTAATTTGACTCAATACCATTGACTTTACGAGGGGCAACTTTGGAATATAGAGCCCTTAACATCAGAGTGCATTAAGAAGATAAAAACAATATTTTCAACGCGTAAAACGAGAAAACTAGAAAATCGGAAAAACGCGGGAGCAGCTAGAATTTTATATCTACAGTTCTGTAATTGGGTTACAGCAGATTAAAAATGTGATTACGCGTCGATTGTAACTCGATTTCCATTTTGACTGGAATCGGTATTGCAAACTTTTTAATAATCTCGAACGTTGTTGGAAAGCGTGATTATTCGGATCGTTTTCAGTTACCCGCATGGGCTATTGGTCGTTATTGTTTAAATCAGATAAACATTAGCTTTGAGTGTTACGATGTTTGCTATTTTTAATAGAAAAAATCCTGACAATTATTATTTGTGAAGCCAAAGCTGATTTTAAACGCTTTAACCGATTCTTATAAATAAGGTGTAAAATTAGATAGTGAATTAGCACTGTGACAATTATGATTTTTTATAATATTGGAGAAGTATCAAATACTGAATTATATATATATATACCTGAATAATAATTATTATATATACCTAAATTCATGTCTAAAAGAAAGAAAATACAAATTCTGGAAAAAAGTGAGCGAAAAAAGCGAGTAGAAATGCGGGACGTTACTAGTAAGGTTTTATGACATATCCATCAGGTCGTCGTCGTCAGCCATAAAACGTCCACTGCTGGACGAAGGCCTCCCCCTTTATAGAGGGGTGTTGCCATAATCCCCACGCTTGGTAGGCGGCTTGGGGATCGCAGAATGGTCACCACCGTTAGGCAAACGGAAGGTTTATCCATCAGGTAAAGGTGTCCAATTGCATTAATTGTGTATTGCAATATACAATTAATGCAATTTATTAAGTGTTGTGGATGATTGTTGTGATGTTCGTTTTTTTTATGCTATAAATTAAGCGTTAGTAAAATTTTTTATATTAAAACTTGAAAGCCTGCTATTCTCGGTCATTGATACACTATTCAGTTTCATTGAACTTTAGCTGGTATTAAAAAAATATAAGGTCTGCACAGCAGGTGAGAAAGTTCTAGATGAAAACTCCTAGTTTATTCAGTAACCTGCACTAAGATAGTTTTATCATTTCTTAAGAGAAATTCACAAATTTTCAGACGTCTTGAGAGCTTTCTTTTGAATAAAAAAAACGACCCCAATAAGATAAAAAATACTAGATTCGACATTATATTTTGATCTAAATAATAAAAAAGTGTCAGTAATTATTTTGACAATATATTAAATTTAATTAACAAATGTTACAATACAAACTTTGTACAAAGTGTACAATATAATGATAAATTATGAATTATTAATGGTTATTGTACATACTAAATATTTTCCATGCCATGGTGCTAGAGCATGGCGATCTCAATATTGTACTAGTTTATAGAATATCTCCTTAAAACCCATGTCTCCGCAAATAAATATTAGGTCTTTACCTATGAAATTGCCGTTTTGTATGGAATAAGTGAAAGTACTTATTTTTTTAAACTTTTTTATTTCTGTTATTCAAAGTAATCACCCATGCAATCGACGCATCTTTGCCAAAGAATTGGCAGTTTATTGTTGCCCTTCTTGTAAAAATCAGCTGGACTCTTCAAAGGCATTTTGTACTGCCTCTCGGGAATTGAATTTTTTACCCACTAAAAAGTTTGTTTAAATTTTGGAAAAAGTAATAGGTGCAAGGTCTGGTGAGTATGGCGGATGAGGGAGAGCTTCCAACCCCAGCTCTTGCAGCTTTGGAGACTGTCTGTTGTGTAGTATGGGGTCGCGCGTTGTCGTGAAGGAGCAGTGGGGGCGAAAGTTGGTTGCCGATGTGCAAGCTTCTCCATCATTGTCTCCAGTTCTTCACAGTACACATCTGCAGTAATGCTCATGCCGTTTTGTAAAAAGCTGTGGTGAATCACACCCGCACTAGACCACCAAACAGTGACCATCACCTTTTTAGGGGTCATTTTTGGTTTAGGGCATTGTTCAAATGTAATGAAAATACAACGCTAATCAATAAACAATAGACTGAGATTGTAAAAAGAATGTCATGTTTTTAAGACAAAATTAATTTGAATTCAGAATACAATGCCATTCCAAACTTTTTTCTATTTGAAATGACCAGTACTGAAGAACGGCAATTTCATAGGTAAAGACCTATTATTTTGAATTTGATTGTAATTAACATTTAGCCCTAAATTATCATTTTATAGAAAATCATTGAAAGATATCCTCTTTACCAAACCCGTCAAATCAGACGCATGCTTGTAGTGTGATCATGCGGAGTGCGCCCGCCACCCGCAATCCGTATGGCTGCTCGTGGTTATGCGTACTCTGCAGGTTCACGTTGCCATCATACACACATCATCATACCTTCATCAGAACACACACAATTACCCAATCAGACTCAAACAACTATTTTTCGGCGTTTAGTTAGTGTACCCCATTTTATATGTATACCTAGCCAATTATTACTGACATATCTAAATCAATTCCATCAGTATTTTGTTTCGAACCAGTTTTGAGTTTTCTTTTTTATAATGTATATAATTTTTTTATAATTATGTTAATCTCGGTAAAATAATGTAATCTACTACCCACGTAGGCGCCCGTGTAATCGCAATATGTAACATGACAAAACTGGGTTACCAAGACACAGGCTTCGCCTAGTTTGGGACCTATTAGTACCTGCCTTCCGAACACAATGTAATTTCAATTGTAACTTCAGTATGCCAATAAGCGTAATTATCTTATTGTTTATGTAAATCTTCTTTTGGTAATAAATATTATATTATTATTTGATTAACTGCTGTCTTATATATATATTTATAATTATTAATATCTATGTAATTTAATTTATATAAACTTACTAACTTTACCTTTTTAACTACGTTAACTTAGTTCAAAGCTCTTTAATTTGACTAACTTTTAACTTAAGAAGCTATTTACGGTTTTTGTTATGTACACATATTATAATTGCGATCCAGGTCACAACTCTTTATGCTGTATATTTATTCAAGATTGTAATTTGTATTGTGTGCTTATAAAATAAAATAAAAAAGTAAAAACATAACAGAAATCCAAGTACTTATATAATATTCGGGGACTTTCGCTTCGCTCGATCAAAAGTATCATTAAGACTCAAAAGTTTCTGAATGTATTGTTATTGCTAGGTATTCGCCCTCCACTTTCTCAGAAACACTAAAACTGTCATCTAAAATAACTATTTTTTGTAGCAAAGTGCTCTTTTACGGTTTGTTTTGTCTGCGAACAGTTTAAAGTAGCGGTGGTATGTCGATAGCACCAATAATTTCCGCAACGTATCACTTTATGGACTGCGGGGTGGATGTACCGATTTTAATGTCGTCTACGGCGATAGGTTTTACTATTATAGTCATTTTAATGGCGCTATGTAGGAAGTATGTGTAACTAAATAGTAAACATTAGTAACAAAGATTTTAAGTAAGTAAGTTCGTATAGGCTGAGTGGCCAGCCCTAGTGTCAGAGTTAATGTGCCGCCCGAAGGCCTCTGACATGGCTGACGGTTGTTGTTATAGAAACTAGAACAAACAACCGGGACCAACAATTTAACGTGTCCTCCGACCCACGGTAGCGCTCAGAAATAAATGCCACTCACGGTCACCCATCCGAAGACTGACCGGACCGTCCGTTGCTTAACATTGGTGATCGTTTAAAATCACCTAGACAAGCTACGCCAGGAGCGCTACAGATTTTAAGTACCTACCCAAGATAACTTAAAACATATCGATGTAGCTCCTTAGTATTATGTATGTAGAAGTATTCTCCTCAAAATGTATGTTAACGTGGTAATAAATAAGTAGGTAATTATCATATTTTCATTAGTATTCGTCTTCTATTTGTTTTTTCGGCAAAATAATGGTACTGGAACTTCGTAATTATTGGTCTGCCGAGTTTGTATTAATATGTCTTGTTGCCATTAGCATTCAACTTTCTATAGGTACATTCGTATATTTATTTCAATTAACGTGCAATGAATACTGCTACAATTACAGAAAAATCATGTAATTTCGAAAAAAAATATGCATCTATATATTTATAGCTAGTATAATTGGTTATGAATTGGTATGAAAATTACATGCATGCATATACAGTTTTTCACGTTTTATACTAACGAGCTTACATCTTCTTGCCATGTATACAAGTAGCTATAATCCGCCTATAACTGAGCCAAGGGCACTTACGCTAAGCACCACTAACCTACATAATAAGATTATTATCTTTTGGAACGATAACACGGTTTATTAAAGTATTATCAGAAAACTGTATGAAAACTGGAAAAATTATGTATCTATTTTGCGATAGTTTCTGTGAGTAACGTGTAACTTATTGCAATTAATAATACTTTATGTCCATTACAGTTTCAAAAGAACGTTAAAGACTTAATACAATATCTATATAACATTCTAAATCCTCCAAGCTATACAGATATAAATAAATAAAATAAACGAAATTTGCTATAGAAATAGCTTATTATATATCCAGCTGCAATATAGGAAACCTTGGCCTCTTCTAGACCTGGCTATGTCTTAACTGCATCCAGAACCACAGTAGGGCGGGCAGCAGCGCCCTCTCGGTTAAAGGTGGTAAGCATTCTGTAATCCCCAAGCCGCCTGCCAAGCGTGGGTATTATAGCAACTGCTCCCTATTAAGGGGGAGGCATTCGTCCAACAGTGGACTTATTCTGGCTGTTCATGTGTAATGTTGGTTTAAACTAAATAATTCTGAAGGATATGGTATTTGAAACCACAAGGCTCCAGGCAGTACGCTGGGAGCCCCATTCAGTAACATAACAAATTACACCCCATTAAGACAAGAGGAATGCATAAAACAGTTTGAGATCCGCCGTCACAAAGAAAGAGCCCCAAGTATATTATGAGGCACTACGTCTGTCGAGATTGCTGAATTGCCTTCAATTTCCGTTTTCAAGGACCCCTCGCTTCCCCTTTCGCTTCCCTTTAGCATAGGTTAGGCATCCTGATAGAAGTCTAATACGGTATGGAAATAAAATAAATCCGATGAGGCGACTGATTGATTTTGACGTTGATAGTTTTAATCGACGATGTAATAAGATTTTAGAGGTGGTTTTAATCCAAGGAATTCCGAGATCCCATCAGACCAGAGAGAAAAAATGCCGCATCTTAGTGGCTGGTATACTTTAGTTGAAAAGGGAATTCACATTAATTTTACCTGAAAATTTAACTGTTTGTACTTCCTAGCAGCGACATTGATAAGTTATATGGGCGGCAAATAAGCTCACGGATTTTGAAAAGTATATGTTGAGCGCCCGCTCTCAACTCGCTTCAGTCTCGCTTTGCGACATGCGAGCCGTACGATACGACAATACAAACTTCTAATACATGTACATGTGTTCTCTTTTTGTCATGTTGTAATTAGATTCGCAATCTCTATTTTCCGGCAAATGTAATATGCATACTTTTAGCTAAGTATGCTTGATTGTGTTGTCTTGTCAATTTTAATCGATTTGCAAGCGCTGGGCCTGTCCATTCCATTATCACCGTCGCTGCTTCCTAGCCACTTTTGACTTATTACGTGTAGATTTCAATATGAAATCGTTTTCTATAAATCTGAAGCTAAATACATTATTATTATTATTATCATCTCGATTTATGAGGATGGTTATTTATTCTGAACCTACATTATCTTGAACGCACCCACATGCTAATGTACTCGTATTATACATTTTGATGTATTTTATAGTAAAAGTTTCATAAATGTATGTGGCGTCTATTAATGTTTTTGTCAATGCCTTCCAATAATGTCATGCACGCATTCTATGCAAGGATGACTAAAGTGCACCAATGAGAGGAGGGAGCAAACGGAATGTATTGTTAAAATTATTCTAATGTGCATGTTTTTTGAATATTTATTTTTGTCTCACAGATAATATTATCTCTATTTTGTCCAGACATATGAACTTAAAAAACCAGAGAAGAGTGTAATACGAACGGGTAGAAGATCAGAAAAAATATTGTATATACTTTTAATCTGATTAAAATATAGCTAATTAGATTCTGATTCAGATATTTATTGCTTCCATAGTGTACACAGATATTGTCAAAAAGAAGTTTCATGTGGTTGTCGGGCGCAGCAATAGTAGAAAAGAGGAGGACGACTTCATTTAACAATAACATTAAGATTAATTATTAAGTAACTGCGTAAAGGGGTTCGAACATTTTTGTATGGAAGCTGGCATATACTCTGGCCGCCATATTTTTATGTTTCCGCGCCCTAAAGTTGGTTATATCAGTATACACATATACAAACAAAGAATGTCAGAGTCACGTTCCCGAAATATTTGGGGGTAAAAGTAGCCATATGAGAACAATTCCAATGATTACAAAATAATGCAGTAATTACGAGTTTTTTATTTATTTAGCGTGTTTAATTACGCATTCCATTGATGAATAGTTCCCAGTAATAGTAGATATACTATTTATTAGAAGACATTTCCACCAAAAGGCCGCTTTTATTAGTTTAGTCTAACAAAATAGCGTTTCAACATCATCATCAGCCTGGAGACGTCCACTGCTGAACGAAGGCCTCCCCCTTAGACCGCCACACTGTACGACAACCTGCCACTTGCATCCACCGGTTGCCCGCGACCTTTACAATGTCGTCGGTCCACCTAGTGGGAGGCCTTCCTACGCTGCGTCTTCCGGTTCGCGGTTGCCACTCAAGAACCTTACTTCCCCATTGGTTGTCAGTTCTTCGAGCGATGTGGCCTGCCCATTGCCACTTCAATTTGCAAACCTTGCGAGCTATGTCGGTAACTTTGGTTCTTTGGCGAATATCCTCGTTCCGCATTCTATCGCGCAAAGTAACTCCGAGCATAGCTCTCTCCATTGCCCGTTGCGTGACTCTGAGTTTCTCCATAAGGCCAGCAGTTAAAGACCACGTTTCAATTCCATATGCCATCACTGGCAACACACACTGGTCGTAGACCCTTGTCTTCAGCCACTTAGGGATTTAGCGAGGGGAAATAGCGTTTATGCGATCAAAATGGCGACCGCTGGATATGCCACAAAGGTTCTATCCAATGGTTATATCCCCTTTACCTATACCAATATATTACACCGATTCGGAGGAATTTTGTTGAACATTTTATTTTTAAGAAAATAAAAGATATTGATGTATTTCTAATGCGTTTTATGTTTGTTTTCAAGAGACATGTAGTGTGTCTCTCTTTCCAGAACAAACCAAATAAACGGTAAAAGTATCGAACAGATATACGTACAGACCAATTCTTTTCACTTTTTTCTATTATTTGGTGTGATATAATTTTAGACCATAATCTAAATATAGTAGAACTACACAAAAGACATCCACGAGCGAGTATTCTTAGCATCTAGTCCATGTTATTTATGGAAGCGTTTAGCCAAACAAAAAACCTAACGCAGGGGCTTATTTTACGAAAAACTAAATAAATGATAGCAGAGCGATTCACCCGTCGTTTTCCGATGGCTGTCCGCAATTTATTCCTTCCAAATACGGCCCGTTCTGGTTCAATATTTACAGTAGCTCGGTAGCCTGGGCAAGCTACTCGCAGGCTAGGATATTCCCTGGAGCTCCAGGTGCATTTTAACTTCCCAAGCTACTTTGCAGAGAAGAGTCGAGCCAACAATGTGAAGTGTATCACAATGTATTATTAGTTTAAGCTACAAAGAAACCTTTTACTCCCGATTATCGATAATGTAAATCACACCAAATGTATGCAAAAATATTTTTGTCAGGATGCGTGTGTGTGAGTTTTTTTATTTGCTCTACGTAACGCTGCACTTTCATTGATTAAATCACACTAGCATTGTTGAATTGAAATAAAATATTTATTGTCTAAAACTGTGTACAACGCGATGATAATTATTTCATGGTATTAAGTACTTGAGAACAGTTTTGTCCTCGCGGACATACAATATTTTAAAAAGTGCTAAAAACATTAACTGCATACTACCACCAAAACATACCTACAATAGAAACAACGTTAACCGAGCACAACTACAGAGGACCGTTTCCGAATTCAAGAAAAACCCAAATATTCATTTAACGAGTAGAAACTTTTTTGAAGCAACCTACCTTCAATTCTTTTTTAAAATTAACCTGTGGCAATGCTTTAATGCTTATGTTAATGAGAAAGTTAGTATAATATAATTACACTAATATGCTAACATCGTTTCACAGCCGTAAACGGTCAATCACGGTAAATATCCCGTTAATAATCAAAACAATGTTTTTCACTGACATAGACTCTTTTGCATGCATACAAGATATTATCATAATTTTTTGCCTAGTTAACTGCACAAGTTTGTTGAAAATTGGGAACCTAATTACTCGTAGCTCATACCCTAGATTATGATTTATTTGTTAGTATTCCGCAAAACTACATAATTATACGGTTCCTGTAAGATAGAGGCTTTTGATAGAGGTTTTTGTAGTGGTAGGACTCTACTGCAGAGTCCGCCTGGGGAAGTACCACACCTTTGCTAGTTATTCAACCGCAAAGCAGTAGTATGCAAGCATTACTGTGTTCCGGTTTGAAGGGCAATGTTACCAGATAAATTACTGGGTATGAAGAGATTTAACATCTAATATCTCAGGGTGACGAGCGCAGTACGGTGCGGCGCAGGATTGTGTTCGCAAGTTCACAATTCTATCATAGCTACTGTTAGTGGCAGGCGTGACGCTTACCATCAGGTGAAAGTCTTGCTCGTCTCGTAACTTGGATGTATAAAAATAAAAAATTGATTCGCAGATAGTAATTTGTAATATATAGTGTAGCAATTAAACATAATATGGGAGAATGTAGTATTAGTACTCTATAATTATAATATCTACTAAAAGTAGGTTATGGGTACCTACAAAGTGCCTATATTTTCTATCCTATTTATTTACGGATTGGTACAGATCAATTAAACGATTCAACAATAACTTCCTAAATTGATCGTGATTTGTCGTATCTGATCATCCGCTTGCAGAATGGCGGCCATCGCTCAAAGTCAGCGCTAATCCTCCGGTAATGAGTTCACAGTAGCGATTGTTGAGGCTTACTCAGGCTCAGTCAACCCTTGCCGTTGCTGGGCTATCGAGAGTAGGTACGTACGTTTGAGCCTCTTAATTCTTCATGATTGCCTCGTACTTCATGTGAGAAGCGAAGCGTTTTTTCGACGAAAAAGCTCTCGATAATTAAAGTGAAAATATGAAGAGAACATAAAGATGAGCTCTACTGATAACTAAACTCGATATTTTGAAATTTGAACTCATATCATCTCATTCCGGCACTTAGGCACAGGTGAAAACTTTTGGCTCAGTCAGCGACGGTGATAATGGAATGGACGGGCCCAGCGCTTGCAAATCGATCAAAATTAACAAAACAACATACTAGCATACCTAGCTAAAAGTATGCATATTACATTTGCTGGAAAATAGACATAGCGAATCTAATTACTGCATGACAAAAAGAGAACACATGTACATGTATTAGTAGTTTGTATTGTCGTATCGTACGGCTCGCATGTTGCAAAAGCAGAGTATGACTGAAGCGAGTGGAGAGCCGGCGCTCAACATATCATAGTCTTCAAAGTCCGTGCGCTTATTTCCCGTCCATTCATCTTATCATTGTCTCTGGGCTCAGTCACATCCAGTTTGGCTGTTATGTTAGTTTAGATTTCCTTTTTCATAAAGATATGCGTTTCACTACAACCCTTACAGCTATTGATTAACTAATGTCATCCACAAAGGACATGGGAAGTACTTTTAAACTTTTCACGTTGTTGATGAAAATTGTAGTCTTGATACAAACTATAGTTAACTTAGCATCAAAAAGCAAACAAGGTATTTTGAGATACGCTTATTTACACAACTACCACTAGTTACGATAAAACCCTGGGGGAAATGTAACCCGACAAAAGCTTTCCGTACTTCCGGGCTCCTTCAAAATTAATTTTAAACTACAGTCAAGTTTGTAAGTAAACAAACTTTGTGAGTACAAACAGAATTCGTAACACGCGTCCGCAAAATGTGCTCACATGAACACCGAAACACGTCTCTGTACTTGTCACTAAAACGTGCCCAAAGTAAAACTACATTGTTTGAGTCAGTACTTAAGATCACAAGTAATCATAGGTGACCACTTCTTAAATCAGTTCTATTTGGTTACTGGGACTTGACCCTGACAAGAAAAGGCGCCAATCGTTGTGGCGTCGTGCGATCTCATGCCATACCGGGCGTTGCGTTGGAGCTCTCGCAGGGGCTTGATTTTATAACTAAATCAAAAAAGGAGGTTCTCAATTCGACTGTATGTTTTTTTGTGTGTGTATGTTACGCGATTACTCCGCCAATTATGAATTGATTTAGATGATTCTTTTTTGTTTTGGTAGGCAGAAGTGGTCCCATATAAATTTTATCGAAATCGGTTCAGCAGTTTGGGTTTTAAATCAAAATAACTGGAATAACGATGTCATCCAGGAAATTGAAAGCGGTTGTTTTTTTAAGGTTTTATAAATCATACGCATGAGTTTGCTTATACGAATATGATCGAATTTCAAACAATATCGTTCGAAAGTTGTTCTTCGGAAACAATGCAAACGATTCTAAATCGGGCTTTTTTACGACTAAACAGCTTAACATATATTTATATAGGAGCACAATGATGAAGTTTGACAAAATATATCTTAAAACCAGGAAAATATAGAAAAAATAAACAAAAAGATTAAGAGAACTAGCTTCAAATAAAACAAGAACACAACAGCAAGTTCTGAGAATTTCACTTGTAGTCATCATCAACCA
Source organism: Erannis defoliaria (assembly GCA_905404285.2). NCBI lineage: Eukaryota > Metazoa > Arthropoda > Insecta > Lepidoptera > Geometridae > Erannis > Erannis defoliaria. Next base: position 10,388,775 of record FR990080.1, on the reverse strand, counting down.
AAAGACGTACTTGAGTAAATGCGAACTAAAACCGATATATTTGTACACATAGAACTAATAGGCTTAGAACCCGAGTCGGCCCAAGCTAAGTGGAGCAATTTTAAGTAAGCCTTAGGCGCAGGCCACACAGAAATGGTGTCGGGCGCGGACATGGCACGGGCGGTTTGCCATTCCATTCAAATATCATACTAACTACATTGACATAAGACACTCACCGACTGACGGTGATCGGTGACGGTGGGCGTGCATCTGGCGCGCACGCGCCCGGTGCGCGCCAGATGCACGCCCGATCAACTTCGTTCGATGTATCCTAAATTGTGCCTTATTTAATTAATTCAGTATGACATTTGAATGGAACCTATACCATGTCCGCGACCGACGCCATTTATGTGTGGCCTACGACTTAGAAGACTTAGTACAGTACTCGATCTGTTTTTCTTACGGTGACAATGCTTTTTTACTCCCTTACGAAAAAGCTTGGCGAAAAAGTATATTTATTTGCTACATGTTTCGTGTCAAATAAAGTAATTAAGTAATATTCAAGCAGACACTGATTGTTTTTCAGTTTCACCAGTTAACGTAATTTTGAATCAAACTATCACTCTTAAGAGTAGACAAGTTTGTCACTTCTCCATAGAAACGCGGTAGTATTACTTCTCCACTATGTAATTTTGTAGGTCCAAGACTAAGTATTATATCGATTAATCTCTTCATTATCTAGGATCGTAAATTATTACGAAAGTAAAAAGTTAATAAACATGAAAGTTATGAGCCAGGAAACATCTTGTATTTTAGCTCAATTTTAACGCCACATTGGACGTAAATAAATAACATAAGGAATACGAAAACTCTAAAATAATTTATCAAGCGGCATAGTTTTGTCGATAAACATTTCAAATAACTTAAGTTGGAATAAATTAACTCAGGTTTTATTCAACCACATTACTGCAGCCAAAGGTCGACAAAAAAAATTTGCGCGCTCATTTATCTTTCTTTCTCCCTTTCCCACAGTTTGTTTGATAAAGAGAGCATGCTTTTTAGCCGCACCCACCGATGAGTTCGAGCCGTCAACTTGTCGATCCTTAAGTTTGTGCAGTAGAAGTTTGACGAAGAAGACAAACATATTTATATTTTATCCTAAGGCAATTTGTCCACCGATGCCGTCTCCGAGACTTCAGCGAGAACGAGATGACATCGCTGAAGTAGCGATACACAGATTACTATAGCCGGGTGTCCACCGCAAGTCCGTCATTTGAGCGCCGTGATCTGTCACGGGCGGTGGACACGCGGCTATATTAATCTATGTATCGCTACCTGCCTAACTCTCTTGATTTATAGCAAAGAACATTCTCGATCAGGTCACCCTTTAAACAAAATATAATAAACTAAATCAAAATCGCTCCATCTGTTTGGAAGCTATTATATATCTGTAGCATACTTCAGATACAAACGTTAAGTATAACTTATATACTCTTCTGTTTGCGTTGGGGGTTAAATCATCTATCAAATAATAAAAGTTTTCTTGGCAACTTTAAAGCAGCGCTATTAATGTAGAAAATAACAACATTAAGTACTGTCACATATAATACCTACTTCCGCCAAAGTGCGAGTGTCGGCACCACGCCAGAACTGCATTAATCATAAGGAAGGCAGGACAATGGAGGTTTTTTATCAGTACCCACATCCTACCCGCGGGACGGCCACCGCTCCATTTCACATTTGTCACATTTGGTGCTCCGAATCGGACTTATTTTGCCTAAATCCGTGGAAATGTACCTGAGATAAAATGCGGGTTTTGTAGAAAAGCTGAATGTCAGAATAGCTGACTTTTGCGTAGGTCGCAGGATCTAACCTGCGTGCTCCAAATGCTTATAAAGCATAAGCATTATCAGCCTTTATAATACCCTTTTTTAGGCATTTTTTAATTGCCTTTTTAGTCTGTAGATCTTAGGTCAGCCCTCGGGAGGTTTTTGCAGCATATCCACCACGCCCAGCTAGCCTAGTTGCGGGTTGGAGGATTCACATACACCATTGAATTTATTTTCCGGAGATATGTATTATGTAGGTTTCTTCACGAGGTTTTCCGTTCCATCCCAGTGGTACGAAAATCCGTACATAAGCTCCAAAGAGCTCAACGATCTGGCCTGGGTTTGAACCGGCAACCTCAGGATTACAAGTCGAGTGGTCTTCCGATTAGGCTACCATAGCTTACCAAAAAATAAAAAATAACCAAACAAGCTTATTATAACTTCTTGGGATTGGACATACATTTATGTACAAATACAAACAGACATCTTCAATGAGAGCAAAACAAGTAGGTGTGAGTATATCCATGTAGCTTTATTGTTTTTATGTTTTATTACTCACTTTTAATTGTGTTGGGTAATTTGTCTTTAGATCCAAGCACATCCTGACCTTCATCTAGGAGTGAAAATAAACACGCGCGGCTCTGTTTTCCTTCGAACCTATTATAGTATTATAATTATCTTTGCTTCGAACTTTATGTAATTCCGTATATAAATAGAACACGAATAATGTCAAAATCACGACAGTTACTAGAACCTTTTGATTATAAATAAGTTTATTAGCCCCCTACTCAAACGGACAACATTGTAGGCATCTGTTTGTAGCATCGTAGCTCCTCTACGGATGAATCGATTTTGATTTAGTTTTTTTGTTTGAAAGGTGACATAATTGAGAGACTAAGAATTGACATACTGTTTTTTTTGTCCTATTGTCATTAGTCATACGCATCTAGTCATAAACTACTGTAGTCATAATGATACATCGCACATATTTTTTTACCGGCATAATATTTTTTGTCCTTGTGTGTGTTGATCCTAAGATTAGTTGTCATAAATAGTAATGTTACTAATTTCTTTGTTCATAGAGTTATTGCTCCTAAGAATGATTAGTGCTATTAGTTTGTTGGTTTAGTTTTTTTTGTTAATCAGTTAGTGGTGTAATGGAAAATAGAACATACTGTATGTAACTATATTAAAGCCCGGTGACAGATCTGCCTCGGATAGGTTAGGCTAATGCAGGAGTGAAGCGAAGGTTTTTATTATTTCAACCCAAAAATCCTCATTACTCGTGCAATATGTATGTATATTAAATCTAAGCGTAATTACACCTCCATGGTGCACCCCAACTTGAGTTGGTTAGGTTTGAAATGGGTGACAGATCCGAATCAAAGCACACCGACTCCACCTATTCTTGTGGTCCCTACCCCTAGAGTGTATATAAAAAGCGCGGGAGCCAGCAGCTCTAGGGAGGTCACTCAGGGGCGACCGCAAAAGCTTCTGGCCCACCCGGAATAGAATTTGAGTTGGTTAGTTTCGAAAATCCGACTCGGAGCATCCTGACTTGAGTTATATCAAGAAATCAGTCGATAAGTACATTCCTAAGCATTTTTACCATACTTAACTTCAAAATTAATTTATATTGTTTTCTCGAAAACCTCACGTTTCCGCACTCCCCCTCTTTCGGGAGAGGTTTCCGTCTCTCTCTCTCTCTCTCTCTCTCTCTCTCTCTCTCTCTCTCTCTCTTTGTCTAATTACACATATTGGAAAGCCCTTTCCCGCCTTAGCCTTTTTGTTATTTCAACCCGTAATTCCTCACTACTTATGCTACACTATGTATATTAAATCTCGCTGGCAGATCCGACTTGGATAGGGTAGGTGAGGAGTACAGTAATGATGCGTTTTTTTTTGGATGGTTTTATATTAGGATGAGTAGCTGTTACGAGTATGTTCATTAACTGTAGGATTAGATATTGTTAGGATTTTAATTTTTATGGATTTTAAATATTATATCCAATGAATATTAGGAGCAGTGATGGTATGTGTAGTAATGTTATGTAGATTTACCATTAGGATGACTGATTATTAGGACTTAAAACGGTATGGAATACATAATTAGGATAAAAATTTGTTTGGGAATTATTAGGGAGGGTCCCTAATAATTGGGTAATCGAGAGTCTTCTTAGCTATAACTCGAGTGAAGGTATTTTATTATTGTATGATTTAAATCCCACAGACAGAATTTAAATAAATATCTAGGTGACCTAGACTAAAAAGTACATACCTAAGTATTCTATTAGCTATCTGGTTCCCATAGTACAAGCTTTGCTCAGTTTGGGGCTAGATGGCGCAGTGTAAAATGTCCACCCAATATTTATTTATTTATTATTATTTATCTTGATTCAAATGTGACAGGTAAGTATAATATACTAAGTAAATACAAGTTTGTTCTTAAGATGATTTAAAATATAAAAGTTAGTGATCTCGCTTTCCAAAGCTGTTTTAAGTGCATATTATTATCAATCACATCAAATGATTTCCTCTAGTTTCTTTTGATAACCGGAGGATAGAAGCCATCGGGATGCGATTTAGAAACATAAAAATTACCCTAAACAAAAGGATCACTAACTTGTGACTCGGGTAGTAAAACAAATCTTTTTTCCCCATAAAAGTTACCGGAAAGAGTAAAGTCACTACATATCTCCGAGTTGGCTTTAGTAGGGATTTCTGTACATTGTTTATCTGAACTCCTGAGGGACAGTTGAAAGAAAAGCGGGAAATCTTCAAACAAATCCGCTGTGATTTAAGAACCTTGATAGTCAGTGCGCAATGTTACGTAAAGCGTATTATTCAATATCTTAAGGATTTTGATTGATTAAGCACGATTTCATGATTTTCGTTTTCTCATTTGTGTAGATCACAGAAAATTACGGTAACATCGACTTTGATTTGAAATGACAAAGACATTTTTAAGATTTTTTCCGTTAGGGCTCGTTTATTTGAGACGAATTTGTTTGCGCCAATTCAGCGTGATCACCCACCACACGGCCGCTTCACGGTACCTAGCTCAATTATAGTTAATATAAAAATAAAATAAAAAACAACAAATAAAAAAATCTATAAAATATTTTTTTTAAAGTTTATATAAAATGACTAATTTCTATTATATTTAGCATACTAAGTAAAAGTGTCAGGGTGTTAGAATATAGATATTAGGTATATTATTTAACTGTATGTTATTTAGTATCCAGAAAATGCATCCAAAACCTCCGGAGGACGAGCAGCAGCATCCTCTCGGTTAACCATCGTGAGTATTCTGCGATCATCCGCCTGCGAAGCGTGGTGATTATGGCAGTGGACGTCTTCCGGTTGATGATAATAATAATATGAAATTCAATTCAATTTCAAAATATCTTTATTAAACATAAAACCTTATAAAACAATTAACATTTCTAGTGTAAGTAATTATGTCCTAGAATGTCAACTGATACTGAACTGAATGATAATAATATGAAGCCTAAGCCCATGTGACGTGATACAACAGTCGATTCTGAACGGTGGAAACAAAAAAGTCTGTACTAGACCTAGAAGACTAGTTCTAAACACAAGTTAACAACCAGCCATTACTAAGTCGCAGCATAGCCACAAGTCGCGATACGCATAACCAGTTAGTGGTAGGTTGTGCGGTGTGCATCGATGTGCTTAGGTACTCCTATTGAAATATATACTTCTATGGTGACACATAAATCACGTCATCAAAAAACTATTTAGTAATACATAATTTAATTTGTGTTATTATAATTTTTTTATTTGTGTGTTGCAAATTCACGTATTAAACTGTTCCAGTCAAAATGTTTAATCAGTGACCTCTATTAATAGTAGTTTAGTGCTGTAAGATTTGCAAAGCCCATACAAACTTCGCAAATCGTACATACAAACACTCCTAACATTAGTCGAAATATCCTACACTTTATTAAACCCTGTCATAATGTAGAATGCACTAACAAGATTTCCATATGCATTAAATCGACGCTCTGAGCAACAAATTATATCTGAAACAGCAATACATTTGCAGTCTCAGCTTCATTGTGTATCGCAGCATACTTGAGCTCCAATAAATATCTAAGTGCATCAAAGGCAGCTCCCGTAGCGAGGTAACTTCACCCGATGAAACTCAACGCGCAATCTATTTTTGTTCAAAACGTAGGTAGGTAATAAACTTTAGACGTTTGTAATGCAGTTTCGAGTAGCGTTAAACATTAGTAGTAGAGTAAGTATCGTTGTTGGGTAGGTATAAGTTGGCGCTAGTTATGTAGCCTTGCGTCTCGCCAAGTTGGAGAGGTCAGTATATTTTTTTAGGGATTCCAATCTACAACCGCATACGAGTAGCAGCTTCCACCGCGAGCATCAAAATTAAGTTGGGAACGTGCTTACAATTACAATAATAGAGGTAGGTATTATAGAATACGAGTTTATTTTACATAATGAAATTAGTTTTTTTTTGTATTTGATGTTTTCAATAATTTTGTTGTGTTTGTTCAAAGAAGCTTTATATTTGTGTGGTTGACGGTATCTTCAAATTTTGTGTAAAAAAAAATGTCACTAGCCTTTCAGCGCAGGAAAATATCGTGAGCCAATCTTTATAATTATGTTTGGAAAAGGAATTCAATACGTACTACTGTAATACTGTAGGTACGTCTCGTGTGTGTATATTGAAATACCCCATACGTATTCTTCGAGGGTATAGACCTAGAAAGCAACACTATAAGACTCTAACACTACAATACCTGAGCGACATCAAAATAAGTAATCTAATGTCGACTAGATTAATTTTAAAGAATTTTTCAAGAAGATAGTGTGTATCACGCCAATGTCCATAACTTTATATGCTTTTGGTATGGAAAATCGAACAATTGGTAAGATTAAACGGAGCTATAGGAAAGTAAGCTATATGTGTTGTTCATCCAAACAGAAGCTGTGAATAGAAGCTATTAATCACAATCAAGCAATTAAAACTTTTTAAGTATGAAAATTTACGTGGTTGAAAATAATCCGAAATGTATCAACATTTCGTTTTATTTATTTATATATTGCCAATGCACACATTTATGCAATAGATATAGTTTTATAGATTTGCAAACCAGGACGCAGCCGCACGCGCGTCGGGTTCTGTTTCCACACTTTGTAAAAGGTCACCGGATGTGATCAAACCTATAGTCGGAGTATCCGATTTAATTAAACGTGAGTATTCCCGTATACGATCCCCTAGCAGCCTGCCAAGCGTGGGAATTATGGCAACCCCTCCCTATTAAGGGGGAGGCCTTCGTCCAGCAGTGGACGTGTTCTGGCTGAAGACGATTCCCGTTTAAAATAAAAACATAATACGCTTTTTAAAAAAATACAACCGACTTCAACTTCGAATACCTGGATGACATCTTCATATTTTCTAGTAATTTTGATTTAAAAACCAAACCACTGAACTGACTTCGATAAAATTTATATGGGACCACTTCTGTAGTATTATACGTATACCTACCAAACAAAAACAGAATCATCAAAATCAGTTCATAATTGGCGGAGTAAACACATAACATACATACAAAAAAAAAATTACAGTCGAATTGAGAACCTCCTTTTTTGAAGTCGCTCGAAAATGACTAAACTTGTAAACAAGTATAGTAACCATACCACCATACCATATTGGTGTGAAAACTTGCCTGAGTACTTAGTTGTTGATTCGACAAGTGCTGTGGCTTAGTGGAAAACTACATTGCTCGTACAAAACACCACTCGATTAGTTCGATAAAGATTGATTAGAGAGATCCACTTCAGTGCAAATTGGTTTTCTTCAGTGAAGCTTTTTGATGCATTTGTTTTGTTTAAGAGAAACATTTGAAGTCAAGAACACTAAAAATTATTTACGTATGTTGCAGCAAACCAAGTCCAGACTATGTTTGTTATTGAAATATAGTAGCTGACAATTGGCACAAAATGAAATGAAATGACAAATGTAAGACTACAATGGGCGATTTTATGACAGCCAATTAAAAAATAAATATAGTTCATAAAAATCTGTTCGGTAATGAAGAAACATAGCCTGAACAGTTTCACTATCTTATCTGTGGTTCTGAAGATTTTGAACGAATGAGGCAAAGTAAAATGGTAAAAAAATATAAAGTAACCTTATTTCATTTATATCAGATCTGTCATGCGTTTTTGTGGTTATTGTTTGCATAACAAATTACTTGCCCATAGTATTTCTTAAGCTTTCGTTATTCCACGCAAATTAGTAAGAGTGTCTTGCCTATTGACTAATTAATTATTATCAATAAAAATAACAATTACTATCAACAAATAATAATAATAATAACGTAACGAAACAATAATAATTTATCATAATTTCAACATAATGATACATGAAAACTCGGAAAAGCCCTTCACCAACGAACGCAAACTGTGAAGTGATGCAGTGAAGGTGAGTGAACTGCTTTTTCACAAGAAAAATGCGAAAAAAGTGAGCCATATCTCGCCAGCGCCGTCTATCCATTGGCTGTAGAACTACGTTTTGACAGCTGTCAGAAAACTTTCCATTGATAACAGCCAGCCAGCACCTATTTACTGCAAATATAACAGTAAACCTAGTCATTTGATGCATTTCAAACGTCCGTTAATAAACCTAGTAAGATGCAGTTGCGGTTTCTCAATTATAATTTTTTCGTTATTTGGACTACGGGACTTTAACATGCAGAACCATGTTGGTCCAACTATAAAAATTGTTGGACCACATTAGTGGGACAGAGTAGTTGGACCACGACCCCGTACCGACAAAATGTACATACCTACATTGGTTTCGAATGATATCAGAATTCAAAATTGCACTCTTTAAATAATTTTAAAAGGTTTTAAAAAGCTTAGTTAAGTTAGGCATTCAACATTTTAACGAGGTTAAACTGGTTTTTATTACTACTCAACCATTTTAAAGACTTAGGATGCTTAATTTAGAAAAGTCTGTGAAAGTCAAAGCAGTCTCTAAATAATTATGGTAATATATCAAAATTTAACCCCAAATGGTTGGGTTGGGTCTTGGGTCTGCATTAGACTTTAACATTGAATTATTATTATTTTAAGCCATTATTAACTATAACAAACTACATAGGCTACTTAAATTACTTAGTTAGCCAACTACACAAAAACAAAAGGATTGTATCCAGGCTCAAAGGATCGATAAAAGCCTAGAGACAATCCAAATGCTCAAACCAGTTACCAGTCGGTGGCAAACCCAGCATGCTGATGGCATTGCCACATTGTATGGCATGCTTATGGTGCTTATGCGTTGGGCCAAATAAACGCCAGCATTTTGATCACGGGTCGCGCCTACCAGGCGCTCGGTTTATTTTTGTAAAGGAGACTGTTGGGCTAAATAGTACTATTATGTTATCTATGTAAGCATTGGCCTTCCCTCAAAGGGTGATAAGGCAGGTGATACTCTACTAGTGCACAGTGCTGGTTGACCACTTCACAGATGCTCTTGCAGGAGGACAGGGCATAATTATACAGGGTTCCTTACGATGTTTTCTATAAATGGAATGTCAGTGTTATTAAATCCGTACGTAAATTCTAAAGAACACGCGGAATTGAACCCATGCCGCACATGAATGGGTAAAACCCGGATAGTTGAAATCTCTTTATATCTCTCAGTACAAAAAGCAAAATGTTTTACTTGTAAAATGGCAGGTAAATTTTTAACTACCATTTTAAGAAAAGTAAACATCATTATCTTTGATATTTCCAGAGTATTCGTGATTTTTGCGGACCTCTACATTTTGTGGCTTTTATTCCATGTAGAAGAGGATAATTGCCTAAACCATATAAATTACGTTTGGGATAGATGCGCCACAGAGAAACAAGACATCTATTCCACAATAACCTTGATCGCACTTTGCCTTCCAATGCAATTGAAAGAAGTGAAAGGCCGAGTCGTAGCTTTTCAATTGACTTTTATTATCTTTCTCTTTTACACCTATTTACAATTCTTATAAACTATCTCACTCATACCTTTCCTTTTGTGCTGTCTCTTTCATACCTATATTCTTCCACATATATCCATCTCTTTCACACATCTGATGCAATCGATATAGGTAGTTACCTAAACCGCTCATAGATGTCGCTTACACAATGACACAGAGACAGCGACATGGTCACCTTAGTGATAGTAGGAGAATCTCTCGATAGATAAATAAATAAAATAGCATGTGATTTATCCGGGATACCAGAGTAATTACAATCGGGGCAACTATACCCCTGGGGCAACTATCCTGGTTGTAGTAGCAAAAACATTATTTCTACTATATGCTCATAGAGTATTCGCATAATTTAAATAATTGATTCTTTAACATTTCTAAGAATCGTAACTTAATTTAGGTCTGTAAAAAACAGAAAACTTTTCCCAAATACAGAACGAATTTAATATAATATAAAATAATGTAAATAGAACTCCAAAAGTTCTATTTACCGGGTCAACCGTGCATGATGCAAGTTGCACAAGTAAAACAGTTCTCATAGTGTCGATAATCCAAACACTAAGCTTGGCCCCGCAATTCAAGCGACTTGGCGCCGACTCTGTCCATGCAATGCAAATGTTGAACGGCATTGCGAACTTGCACGTATGAATTTCTGTGTTGGTTAATTTAGGACTTTGAATTGCTATTTTCCTTGCTAATTACGATATTATTTCCTCTTAAAATTATACTGTCAAAATAGAACTCTTCTTTTGTAATTTATCTGAACTCTTGGTTAAAGCGAAAATATTTATTTCCGTCGACTTAAAAGCATTGCCAGTCACTTAGTACACTACACTAGTCGTGAGCTAGAACATTTGTCCAGTCTCTCTCTAGTCTGCTATTGCTATCAGTCTCCATGTCAGCCATGCAGTCCTGACTCCTCCAAGTTACTTTATTACTTATACAATGTTTATGTGTAGTTGTTAAAGACTTTGTAACGAATGATTCTAAATTAACAGATTGTGAAGTAATTTTATCTAAATTATTAAATGACCAGTCTTTTTTTAGCTCATGACATTAGCGTAGGTAAACATTAATCTTTTTAAAAAAAAGGTCTAATAAAATTGTTATTGTAGGTAGTTATGTACCTACCCATGTCCCTCGCCCTTCTGCATTAACATAGAGCCGACTGCTGCACATTCAACTAGAAACGACTTACACAATTATGTGTACGAGGTCAGCTGAATAAGGGCCTCCGATGGTATTAACACCCAGGTAGATTAATTTAATATTAAAATAATAATTTGACTGCCTTGTAGCTTAGTTGGTAGCATGTCTGCATGTGAGCCGTAGGCGAGCGCGATAAGGGAGCCGAGAGCGTAATGACTAATAGCACAAGAGTTTCATACGACTGTTTTCGTCACACTTGCGAGGAAAAAACTATTTTTTTTTGATATTAATCAACCACACAGCGAAAACGTCAACAAACATTTGCGGAAAATGGCGCCCAAATCAGTAATGCGCGCGCAGGTTGACATTTACTTCAGCGGCATAAGAACTCCTTGTTGGTATTAGAAAAAAACTGTAAGTATTACCCGGCTATATTAAGAGTGTGATGTGATGAAAAATATTTTTTCATCACACTAGCTCGTAAAGTGGATCTTATTACATCGGTTTTAGGCTCATAATTCAATCTATTACGCACGCGTGCTTTTTACTTTACATTACGCCACTTGTGCTATAATAGGTATAACCCGGTAAAGTCAAGTTTGTACGTGACTGCAATAAGACGTATGTATACGAAGCACTCTTAATATAGCCGGGTAATACTTACAGTTTTTTGTAATACCAACAAAGAGTTCTTATGCCGCTGAAGTAAATGTCAACCTGCGCGCGCATTACTGATTTGGGCGCCATTTTCCGCAAATGTTTGTTGACGTTTTCACTGTGTGGTTGATTATTATCAAAAAAAGTTTGTTTTTTCCTCGCAAGTGTGATGAAAACAGTCGTATGGAACTCTTGTGCTATTAGTCATTACGCTCTCGGCTCCCTTATTGCGCTCGCCTACGGCTCGCGCGCATAATACCACCTCTGGTGTAATGACCAACATAGCACACTCGTATCGTAATGTACTAGTAATTGATGCTCCCGAAATTTGACTAGGTAGTCTATGGCGAAACGTTATGTATATAGTGAATGTTATTCTTGATATTATAGGTATACCTATTCTGTCAGCTTAGGCGATTCCAATCGATATCGTGATTAAATACCATGTCATAACAATTGATTAATTTGGCTTCGACCACTAATTAATTAGTAAGACGATATCATACCGATGTCCACTTAACGTAGACAAATAGAATTACATAGAGCACCGCAAAGTATAAATCTACGTAATATACTACGTGATATACCTACGTAATTTTATACGACATAACATTCGTACTAAGCTTATCATGTTATTGTTTTGACATGTAACCAAGGATACGAGTACCAAAATACCTATCACTACATGAAAAACATCGCTGATTTATTTGATTTCCTGAACTGAAGGAAAACTAAGTATATTGATAAACAAATAAAAAATAACAAATAGGTACAAAAAGCGGTTGGTATAATTTTTTGAAAACCAGCAACCCTCCACACATATACAGTACACACACACGCCGATAAAATTTCGCAGTTATATTATTTTATAATGAAACTAGAGGACTACGTCCGCGTGCGGAAGAAATACGGACCGCTCCCAAAATTCAAAATTCTCCACTTTAAATCATACCGAGCAAACTCTACCAACTCTACCAACTCTACCAACTCTACCGACTCTACCGACTCTACCGACTCTACCGACTCGACCCGGTCGACCCGCTCGATCCACTCGACCGACTCTACCAACTCTACCAACTCTACTCCTCCCCCCCCCTTCCCCCTTTTGAATGAACTACCCATATACACATTTTCATCACTATAACTTCTAAAACAAAGAACTTTCCATACAACATTCCACCCCTTTCCTCCCTTTAAATAGTCACTGTCGAAAAAAAATTGAAAAATGATTTTTTTATTTTGAATGAACTATTCAAATCCAAATTTGCGTGATTAAAAGTCCTAAAACAAAAGACTTTCGTACAAACTTCTCCCCCCTTCCCCCCCCCCCCTCCTTGGGGGTCGAATTTCGAAAAATCCTTCTTAGTACACCCCTCCGCGTCGAGACGAATACACCCTCCAAAAGTCAGTCAGTCAGCCAGCCAGCCAGCCAGCCAGCCAGCCAGCCAGCCAGCCAGCCCGCCAGCCAGCCAGCCAGCCAGCCAGCCAGCCAGCCAGCCAGCCAGCCAGCCAGCCAGCCAGCCAGCCAGCCAGCCAGCCAGCCAGCCAGCCAGCCAGCCAGCCAGCCGGCCAGCCAGCCAGCCAGCCAGCCAGCCAGCCAGCCAGCCAGCCAGCCAGCCAGCCAGCCAGCCAGCCAGCCAGCCAGCCAGCCAGCCAGCCAGCCAGCCAGCCAGCCAGCCAGCCGCCCAGCCAGCCAGTCAGCCGCCAGCCAGCCAGCCAGCCAGCCAGCCAGCCAGCCAGCCAGCCAGCCAGCCAGCCAGCCAGCCAGCCAGCCAGCCAGCCAGCCAGCCAGCCAGCCAGCCAGCCAGCCAGCCAGCCAGCCAGCCAGCCAGCCAGCCAGCCAGCCAGCCAGCCAGCCAGCCAGCCAGCCAGCCAGCCAGCCAGCCAGCCAGCCGCCCAGCCAGCCAGTCAGCCGCCCAGCCAGCCAGCCAGCCAGCCAGCCAGCCAGCCAGCCAGCCAGCCAGCCAGCCAGCCAGCCAGCCAGCCAGCCAGCCAGCCAGCCAGCCAGCCAGCCAGCCAGCCAGCCAGCCAGCCAGCCAGCCAGCCAGCCAGCCAGCCAGCCAGCCAGCCAGCCAGCCAGCCAGCCAGCCAGCCGCCCAGCCAGCCAGTCAGCCGCCCAGCCAGCCAGCCAGCCAGCCAGCCAGCCAGCCAGCCAGCCAGCCAGCCAGCCAGCCAGCCAGCCAGCCAGCCAGCCAGCCAGCCAGCCAGCCAGCCAGCCAGCCAGCCAGCCAGCCAGCCAGCCAGCCAGCCAGCCAGCCAGCCAGCCAGCCAGCCAGCCAGCCAGCCAGCCAGCCAGCCAGCCAGCCAGCCGCCAGCCGGCCGGCCGGCCGGCTGGCGGTCAGTCAGTCAGTCAGGACAGAGCCTTTTATTATATTAGATAAACACTTTTCCTGTCTGTACTCAGCGTCGGTATGTCGGTATGGTCGGTCGGAATGGACGGGCCCAGCGCTTGCAAATCGATAAAAATTAACAAAACAACACAAGATAGCGAATTTAATTACTGCATGCAGAGAACACATGTAAATGTATTAGAAGTTTGTATTGTCGTATCGTACGGCTCGCATGTCGCAAAGGCAGAGTATGACTGAAGCGAGTGGAGAGCCGGCGCTCAACATATAGTCTTCAAAATCCGTGCGCTTATTTCCCGTCCATTCATCTTATCATTATCGCTGTCTGTACTAATGTTCGCTAAATAATACGCTTTTAAAAAAACCGACTTCAATTTCGTTTCTTCAAGAGTCATCCAGGTAGTCTAAATCTTAATATTTTCCAGCTATTTTGATTTATTCCAGTAATTTTGATTTAATAACCAAACTACTGAACCGATTCGATAAAATTTATATGGGACTACCTCTGAAGTATCACATATCAAACAAAAAAATATCGAATATTTTGTATGAAGTGTTTCTACACTTTGGGGTCATAATTTTTCTTACCAGTTCATTAATCACGAACAGACAAAAAAATAAAAAAATTACATAGAGTCGAATTGAGAACCTCTATTTTTGAAGTCGGTTGAATAGAAGGTTTTTCGCCGTCGAGATCCGTCGCCGTTGATGCCAACCTGCAGGCTAATCATGTAGCGATTTGTCATAAATGTCACTTGTCACTGTCACAGCTTCACAGTATTACGGAGGGATTTCTCGCGCTATCGTTATCGAACGAATGCATTGATTTCCTTAATTAAGTTAAGCAAATCCGTTGGTCTTTTGGCGTTTCATCCTGCCCTGCAGGGTCAAATAAGTTTTGGCAGTGACAGTGACAAGTGTCTATTTTTGACAACTCGTATCCGAATCGCGATCCCGAAAAGTTACATGATACTGTACTCTTGTAGGCAAACATTTTAAACCAGTCACGTGACCTACATTATATTGCACAGGAAAAATGTAAACTTATTATTTTTCTAATCAACAAGCGTGCGACATCTAGTGAATATTGCACCTATACGCCTACGCCTATATTAGACCCCCCTTATAACGTCAAAGTCAAAGTTATTTACTGAAAATAAATTATTTACACGTCAAAAAACAAAACCCAGTTATATACAATAGTATATAAATTAAAATTCTATTATAATAATTAGTTATGTCATATTGTTACATTAATGTCAACCAAAGTAATAATTATTTTATTCTCAGCTTACGATTACAATTCATGAACAAATAGTCATGAAGCATATCGCAGTGAAGCATGATAAAAATCTACAATAAAACAAGCTTTTGTATCTGAACACAACTAACCGCGTTTGTCACAAGCTCTATACAAGAACACTGAAAACGTTCGAAAGTGCCGTATCAAGGAAGACAAGCAAAGACAAATTACAGTGCTTTGAAAACATTGTAAAAATATACGCAGACAAACTTCCCTGAGGCCAAATAATGGAGGACCTGAACGTATGTGACGTTATTTATGTGTGAAATTTTCTTATAAAAAGTTTGCTCGTCTCGAGTTTTCCTTTTTCGGGCCTTTTGTATGCTTGAGTGGTACGAGTTTGGATTTTAAAGTAATAGGTTTTCTTTCCGGACAGTTAAGACAGTTTAAAACACATTCTTGATTTTACACTTATGAGCATAAAATTAAGCAGTACTAAAGCATTTCTATACTAGTTAGTTTACAGAAAAGCGAAAGGGCTTTCGCCGTTCCGTTCTACCTAAGAAGTAGCCCTACTTCTGTGAAAACAATATTGTAAAGCAATAGGGTAGATGACTGATGTTTATATCGTTGAAACCAATAGCTTTGATAAAGAATTTAAGTAAATATAGTACGTTTATTGAAAAAATAATTTAAATCGGTTAATAATGTTCTGATATATGAGCGTTTAAAGTTTTCGTTAGAGACAACTCTGTCCCTTTCCCACAAAACAAAAAATGACGTCACGCCTTACTTGTCAGAATATAATTTATATAGCGTACTGAGGAGTGACGTCACGATTTGCTGTTTCGCCTCTCTGTCTAGCATGATATTAAAATGCTTATAAGTTGCTTATTTTTGATCAGGTTTTTATTTTCTTTTCATTAATCAGCTATATTTATGGGCCACATTTTAATAGGACAAAAAAAAACCAGTCATCTAGCCTATTATATCAAACTTAATTTGTTAGTGGAAAGCTTAGGCTATAAGAGTTTGATTTCTTGATGCTAAATGACTGTGTTATTGAAGATAGTCATCATCAGCCCGGAGACGTCCACTGCTGAATGAAGGCATCCTTAAGGGGGGACCCTTGACCGCCATACTGTACGACAACCTGCCATTTGCATCCACCGGTTGCCCGCGAAGATAGTAAACCACAGAAAAGCGAAACCTCTACTGCTTAGGTAGAACGGCAGTAAAAACATTGTTGTAAAGCAATTGTATGGAAAACCGCTGTTGCCAGTTTTACACTTATTTGTATAGAAACTAAGACGAAAAAATGCTAATCACTGGTCGCGCATTTGAATTAAAACACTCGAAATGCCATTTTGCAACAGATTAAAATTGATCTAATTACGATGCAATGTGGTTTGGTTTCCTACGCATCTATTTAATTTGCTTTTTGAGTATTTTCAGTTTAAAAACATGTATATTGGTAGAATTGTCACTAAGCGCATTTGCACTTAATGCCGGCTAGCGCGGCCCGTCACATTTCCGTTCTATTCACTTCGCTCTTCAGTGTAGTAAACGCACTGAAAAGGCTCTCTGAGAAAAGATACATTATTATTTGGAGTGTGGATAGTCTAGATTGGTCTAGCTAGCATGGTCTATCCTAGTTAGGCGAGTACCAGTAAGTGCCTACTCTACCACCATACTGTAGTAAAAGTAAGTAAGTTCGTAAAGGGTGAGTGATAAGCACAGTTTAAATAATAAATGCCACTCGTAGTTGCACCCATCTGAATTGTGATCGACTTGTTGGTTGCTTATAAATATTCGTAGATTTTGACTTACCGACAATTCAACGCCTAAAGCAGCATAGTAAGCCAACTCAAAGCCTAAAGCAGTATGAATTGATATTGCGTAAAAGACTGACATTAGCGAACATTTACGAAAAAATATCTTTTGCATAAAGTTATACTGTGACAAAGCTGTGATACCAATCATAAATTTTCAAACATTTTATTAAAATGATTGTGTGTTATATTCACACTTGCATATTTATATTCCTGCCAAAATCCATCAAGATTTCCTCAGTAATCGGACAAAATGTTTCACAGGTATCTTTGAAGTCGTTAATTTAAAGAATTGTTTGTTTTGTATACCGTCTAAACTTTCGCGTTTCCTAAACACGCTCTTGGGAAATCGTTTGATGGCTCTGCGAACCTTCAAGTTTCACATTTCTAAGGTGTAACAAGTCCCCCTTGGCCGCTTCATTTATGAAACTTGAATTTCTAGAGCTGTTTTATGAAAATTCTTGGTGAACTGTGAATCAGGTGATATATATAACTGAATGTTGACTGACTGTCCTGAATGCGGTCTGATTCTTTATATAAAAAACTGTACGCATGGTAATTATTTTTTCTCAGTGAAAGTTTCAAAGCAAGCAAACTATCGGGTCATTTTACGTTATGAAAGGCCTATACTAGAAATCCAGCCATTAAACATTCAATAAGTTGATGCGAAAGACAATTGAAAGCTTTTGGCCACTGTGATTAATTCTCATTTAGAAGAAGGAGAAGTAAAATATAAAAATGTATGGACTTTTGAGGTAGCTATTTTAAGAAATTAATTAACATTAAATTATATACAAGAATTTGTCTGCATTATAACGTTCCATTAAAAGCACAACACCACCAACACTATAAAACGAAAGAAAACCTTAGCCATGAGTATAGACAATAGCTATGGGCAGTATCGCATCGGCGTGTGACCTTGTGCACTTACTTACGCGCTATATGTAAAAACGCTACGACAGTATGGCCGCGCCGTAGCTGGAAGCGGACGCGAATGATTCCCTATTTCTTTCTTTTATTTCGCGTAATGGGAAGAAACATGAGCTCAAGAGCAAGCGTTTCGATAGTACACAATTCTATTATTGTCTAACTTCTACTTACCATAACCTTATGCTAGGGCTTCACCTGCGTGTAATGCTATTATTTAGCGCGGTATTTTAGACAGTACGCAGATATGGCCGGGTGTTATAATAGGCTAGTGGCATTATTAACGTCGTTAGACGTTAGCCGAAACTGTAGCGTTACGCCTGTTTAAATGACCTAACCAGGCGTCCCGCGACAATTTCTAGGAATTTGAGAAATTAAGCCTGCCTATCATTTCCTGCAGTTCCTAATGGTTAAGAAGAAAACAACGAAAGTATAGGATAGTAATATTTAATGGACCGGGATATAAAAACAGATTGTACAGTAAAAAAAAAATGAAAGGAAACCTAACGTTCCAAGGGCCTAGACGCACCTAAACAGGCGTAATGCTACAGTTTGGCGCCCCTGAGATTAAGAGTCTCATGCTCTACTGACTGAGCTAGCCGAGCCCCACGTTGGGCGCCAAACTGTAGCGTTACGCCTGTTTAGGTCGTTTAAACAGGCGTAACGCTACAATATTCAAAGTCAAATGATAGTGTGGCCACCCATGTAGCGCATTGTATAATGCATCACATAATGCACGTTAATTATTTCGATAACTAGACGTAAAGCGTCACGCAGGTGAAGCCCTAGCATTATAGTAATGCCACATGTTAGTAGTAGATTTAGTGTTACCTACGTTTATAATAGAACTTAAGATTTATTCTCATTTTTGTAAAACTAAAATATGTTGATTACACTACATAAATGTACAATTCAACAAATGATTAAACTCAACGTTTTCAAGATTAAAAACATTCCAAAGAGCACCTACACAAGTTTACAAAAATGTAGATCTTAATTGCACATGCCTAAGCATAGAAAAGTGTGCACCGTTTTAAAATATTACTTTTGCATTTAATAACATTTTATTTAGAGGGTGTAGTGTAGAGTCGAAGCGAAATAATGAGGCGCGAGAAGTTACCGCAGAACGCCGTCCTAGTTGTAGGAATAGCTGAAGTTGTGATGCTTTAAAGTATACAGTAAAATGAGTTACCTATCTAAGGACAAAATGGCTTATTTCACCTACCCCAGAGAAATTTACACCTACATATATATAGAACTAGCTGACCCGTCCCGGCTGGCAAAAATGGGCAAAAACCCATTTTAAACCGATTTCAAAAAAGGGAGGTTATCAATGTTGCCTGCGACTTCGTGCGCATACCTACCTACTGAAAAATGCTTGCGAGTGGAACACCGATTTATGTCATTTCTTATTACCCTATACGGCTACGACATTAACAGCTCAAATAGACCATATGAAATGTACCTAAAGAAAACAGATATTCGGATACCACAAAATTAAAGTAATACGGGTTTTTTTCAATTAAAGAATGGGTGTTACTGGTATGGTAAGGGTGTTAATGGGAGGTAGATATTGTTACTTCAGCGGCGAGAGATGTGCGTAGGTACTTTAGATACTTATGTTAAGCGCTTGAGCGTTTGTACGAGCAATAAACTTTTTGTGTCGTGCTGTTAGGTGCACGACACAATTACTTTCGTGTATCGCTTCGGTATCACACGTACAACACACCATACAATAAAACTTTTTCCTGACGGAAAAAAGTCACGGTGTATGGAACGTATTTCATGTAGACTTAGCAATATTTAAAGGTGTTACTCTAACAGCTTTTGAAAAACGAGTTTGCTTATATTCAAGATAAAAAAGGAGCTATAATTTTAATAGGTCTGGGCGTTTTGTATGACTCAATTTTTCTCGTATTTTGCAAACTTATTTTTTTAGAGTTGTTGATGGGCCAATCACTACCTTTATGTGTTAAGCTAAGAATCAAATACAAATCCTTGTATAATAACAACATCTCAATAATTATGAAGACGAAAATGTATGAAACTTAAACCTTAGTAACTTGTGCCTCTTACTGTATTGAATACACTAGCGTATTGCTGCTAGCGTAGCTAGATTTCGCTTTTTGTGCTTGCTCGACCATGGCTCAGGAGTTGAGCAGAAAATGTTATGATATCGTCACCTCAGCGCAAAAGCGCTTGAACTGAAACGCACGGAAAATCCACTCGGATTATCAAACTTTTTATAACTGAAGACTGAAGGCATAGGTTAAATTAATATCGGTGGACGTTTCACACAGCGCCATTAGAGCCTGAATTATGTGAACCAGATAGCTGATATTGTGTACTTATTTACTTTATTTGTAAATACATACTTATATCTGCTCGCTCTATCTCAAAAACGATTAATCTTTTAAATAAATGATATCAACCAAATTTGTAGAGATTTTTTTCTACAACTTTCAAGAAAATGCAAATATCATATAACGCATAGAAACCGAGATATTCATGAAATATCAGTTGTCGCGACATTTGACCTTGAATAACTCAAGTTTTAGACACGAGATACTATGAGACTTTCGAGCCAACTTAAAAAACTAACAAAGGTATCTAGAAATGTTTGGCTTCTTGTCTTAACTATCCAAGATTGCCCCCTTTTTTGAGACAATATGACTGGATCAATAACACTTACAGCATCTACACGCAGAACAATCATCTATGTCCATATTGTCCATCACATGAATATTTTTCTTGGGTGAGAATCGAATCCACGACCGATATATACGAGATTGAGCTCTGTAGAGCTCAAGATAGAGCTACTACTATACGAGTAGTAGTCTACTACTAGTAGTTCTGCGAATAGTAGGCCTCGCGAGTATAAACTTTTATACAAAAAAAAATTTCAGTAACTGCATCAAAATCCCCAAGCAGCCTGCCAAGCGTAGGGATTATGGCAACGCCTCCCAAGCGCGCTAAACCCATGATGTGGTGTTTAAGAGAATAGTGCGCTAAGCGCGCTATACCCACGAAGTGGTGTTTAAAGGTTTTGGCTCCTATTGTTAAATTGTTTGTTGCTGTATAGACCAATAGCAGCCAGTACATTTTGAAATTCATTCCGAAGCAAATGAAGGGCTTTTGATTGGTTAAACGGGAGGCCTTCGTCTAGTAATGGACGTTCTAGCTGTTGATAAAGTGCATCATATGTAAACAAGTGCATTTTAGTTAGTCCTTAATGAGCTGACCCGCAAGTAATTATCTTTTGTGTTTTTATTTTTTTGTTTTTTTTCGAAGTTTTGCTCTATTCGGGGCGGAAAAAAATCGAACTAATCAAAGATCATAAAAAAAATGGGTCTAGCCGTTCTTGAGTTATAAATGGTGTAACTAGCGCGAGTTTGTTTATTTCGGTAGTCATCATCAGCCCGGAGACGTCCACTGCTGAACGAAGGCCTCCCCGTTAGACCGCCACACTGTACGACAACCTGCCATTTGCATCCACCGGTTGCCCGCGACTTTTACAATGTCGTCGGTCCACCTAGTGGGAGGCCATCCTACGCTGCGTCTTCCGGTTCGCGGTCGCCACTCAAGAACCTTTCTTCCCCATCGGTTATCAGTTCTTCGATCGATGTGGCCTGCCCATTGCCACTTCAACTTGCAAACCCTGCGAGCTATGTCGGTGACTTTGGTTCTTTGGCGAATATCCTCGTTCCGGATTTTATCACGCAAAGTACATATAATTATTACTTATATATTATTACTTATATTATATACTTCATGTTAAAAAGCTATTATAAATTCTGTGTAAAAAGTAAGTTTTCTAGAATAAAATTACTTTTTATCTATTAATCTTGTTTGCATATTTTTTTTGATAGTGTAAGTCTGTAGTCTAAAACATTTAAAACTCTGTTTTTGTTTCTCTTTAGCAAATAAGAAACTGTAGAAAAAATGTTTAGCACTTAACTAAAGATTAATCTACTATGCAATAAACATATGTGATTATGATTTTTATGCCAAACCCAATTAGTTTAGCTGCTGTAAGCTGTTCAAGAGTTTGGTTTATGCCAGCAGCTGTAGTTCTACTTCTAATGTCACCAGAACTATACAATTAAGTACCACTACGAGTAAGAGTGAATCAATCAATTAATCAATCACTACGCACGCATGGATCATGCTGCGTGAACTTACGATTAATATCATCATCATCATCATCATCCCGGAGACGTCCACTGCTGAACGAAGGCCTCCCCCTTAGACCGCCACACTGTACGACAACCTGCCATTTGCATCCACCGGTTGCCCGTGACTTTTACAATATCGTCGGTCCACCTAGTGGGAGGCCTTCCTACGCTGCGTCTTCCGGTTCGCGGTCGCCACTCAATAACCTTTGTTCCCCATCGGTTGTCAGTTCTTCGAGCGTTTAGCAGTTAATTTCACTAGTATGCAGATGTAAAATGACGTTTGTCAGTTTTTAAACAGGTAATTAAAATAAGAACTCATGTATCTTATTCATAAACGTGGAGTAGCCGCGGAATATTTAATCTGTCTTTTGTCTTTAACCAACGAGTTTTGCAACAATTTTGAGAGAAGGAAAAATACAAAGGATGGTTGAACTATTCCAAGGCTAATCTATGTTTATTCATTTTAATAATAAGCCTCGAGGTGCAAAGTTTATGCAGTTGAACGCTGAGTTAAGGCTGCTCGGAACAGCGCATACTTGACACATAAATAGTCCAATGCCTATCACCTTTTTAAAAAGAGTACTAAAATGTTTACTCCGCAAAGTTTCGGTAACAACTGTTGACATCTTTTACAAATCCAGCTCATAAAATATTGCACAAGCGTGCAAACCCCCAACCTAAAATTTGTTCTGGCTATGTTTGCCCTATAATTCAACTAACTTTTACAATGCGTTTGAACATGTGACTAGAAGAGCAGTTCAACTAATATGAACTATTTAGTACTATATCTCAATAAATAACCAGTGGAATTAAGACACCTAAGTACAGGATGATTATTCGTATAATAGTGCTACCGAAAAATCATCATGCATCATTAAAGTACTTCGATTAAGAGTTGATATGTAAAGTTGAGTTGTATCTAGCCCAATAAGAGAGTCCGACAAAATTATTCTGATAAAAAACTCAAATTTAAAACAAAAACATTAATTTTATTTTATTCTTTTAGGATAACTAACAGCTAGCACTTAAATAACACAATTATATTTAACTTGAAAGGTAATTATAAGTTACCACAAATAGGCATAAGATTAGCATGGAATAACAACAAGAAAAGTTGGGTCGGCGAACTGATAAAGTAGAAATGAACTAATAAACAAACACTTGACGACATAATATTATCATTTACAAACTAGAATGTAGGTAAATGTTGTTCCAATAAACAAATAACATTTTTTTTTATAACTATTCAAAGCAGTAATACAATTTTAGGTAAGTATTATTACTGCGTCAAGTCGGTACAACAGTATTAAAAAATGTATTGGTCGTTTTGTTGATACTTTACTTTTACAAGATCACAACTGCACTCCTAGAACATAGAAATAATGTGAAAAGTTGTTCTAGATTCCGTGTCTAGGTTTACAATCACTCCTCAGAAAACACGTAAAAAATATATTATCAGCCTGATGTGTCCTACTGCTGGGCAAAGGCCTGCCTTCGCTCCTTCCAGACTGCTCGATCTTCATGCAGGTGGCGTAACGAACTGGACTCGCACGACAAACACTGGGCCACTAAAGCTCGAGTATAGTGATCCTAAAAGTCGAGTACAAAAAATATCTTGGGGATTTGCAATTTATTTAAAATCTCACTGAAGTAGTTAAACACACTGTATTTGCACTGATATGGAGTTTAGGAGTTAGCAAGTTGTGTAGTTCTACATTCAGGGTGACAGAGTTTTAGTAGTAAATCTGCAGTGGGGGATATAGCGCTATCTTTTCCGACATATTTGGCAAGAGAGTTGGTTTAGTACCAGCCAACTGTGACGATGCTGCAGTATATCTGGAAGAGCAGTTGCTAAACTTAAGGATGTTTTAAACAATAAACACATGTTACGTTAGAAATCCGTTAGAAATCTGACGATCTTACATCTTCCATCAACAAAGAAAATAAAACGACGTAGTCTTCTTTTTACAGTGGGCACAGATTATTATTCAAATATTGGATATCTTATTAAACTACAACATACACTTACTTGCTTTAAATATACTTATATTTTAGTTACAACATTATTATATGCTTATTTATAACCGACTTAAAAAAAAAGGAGGAGGTTATATGTTCAACTGTATGTATGTTTTTTTATGCTTGTTCACCGATTTCTCCGTCAATTGTGGATCGATTTAAAAAAACTTTTTATTTAAAAGGGTATACTCTCGAGGTAGTGCCATATTAATTAAGTCGGTTGTTTTTATATTGAAAAAAGTTATGTCAAAGTACTTTCGATGTGTTCTGGTTAAACTGGTTTTTTAAGGTGTTATTAAGCGATGAATCTAAGATACTGTTTGAGTTACAGTAGGTAAGTACTCTACTATTTCTAGGGACATATATTCTTATCTGATGGGCTAGATTTCTTGATTACTCTAAAATTGTATCATCAGTAGAGTTGCTGTCCTACATTAGATCGATTTCCAGTAAAAAACATCAACCCATGCATTTTAAATTATTTTTTAAAACTTTTATAGTGGTAGGACTCAATTGCAGAGTCCGCCTGTGGAAGTACCACACCTTTGCCGGTTATACAATCACCAAGCTGACTGTGTAAGCATATGAAACTTTTAAACTTTCGCGATTTGAACACATAGTTATGTTTATCACCGGGACTTAATCACGCACAAATAAATTTATATTCAGTCAGCTCGTGACCACGGCCATTGGAACATGGTCGAAACGTCGAGGTAAATAAAAATAAATTTATTTGTGCGCGATTAAGTCCCGGTCATACATATAAACATAATTATGTGTAAGCATAACTGTGTTTTGGTTTGAAGGACAATGTTACCAAATAAATTACTGGGCATGAAGGGAAAAGGCAACTAATATCGTCTTGTCACTTGATAGGATAAACAAAACCACAGAAAAGTGAAACTTCTTAGGTTAGAACGGCTGTCAAAACAACGTTCCAAAGCAATTGTATAGAAAACCGCTGTCGCCAGTTTCACACTTATTTGTATAGAAACTACGACGAAAAAATGCTTATAATTTGTCGCGCATTTGAAGTTATACGCTCGAAATGCTATTTTGCAACAGATTAAAATTGATCTAATTACGATGCAATGTGGTTTAGTTTCCTACGCGTCTATTTAAATTGTATTTTTGAGTATTCTCAGTCTAAAAACATGTATATTGGTAGAATTGTCATTAAGTGCATTTGCACCTAATGCCGGCTAGCGCGGCCCGTCACATTTCCTTTCTATTTACTTCTCTCTTCAGTGAACAAAACTCAGGGTGACGAACACAGTGCAGTGCGGCGCAGGATTTTGTTCGCAAGCTTACTGCTACTGTTACGGGCAGGCGTGATGCTTGCCACCAGGCGAACATCCCGACCGTGTTGTTAAAAAAAAGAGCTATTATGTAGTCCAATGCCATCATCATCAGCTGCTTTAGTCCATAAATTTGGTGGTAACTCACTCAATTACAATAAGTCAATAACAGCTAGACGTTCGCCTAGTGGTAAGAATCACGTTACCACCAGGCGAACGTCTCGCTGGGCTCGTGAATCATCATCATCAGCCCGGAGACGTCCACCGCTGAACGAAGGCCTCCCCCTTAGACCGCCACACTGTACGACAACCTGCCATTTGTATTCACCGGTAGCCCGCGAATTTTACAATATCGTCGGTCCACCTAGTGGGACCTTCCTACGCTGCGTCTTCCGGTTTCGGTCGCCACTCAAGAACCTTTCTTCCCCAACGGTTATCAGTTCGTCGAGCGATGTGGCTGGCCCATTGCCACGTCAACTTGCAAACCCTGCGAGCCTGCGTCTCGTGAATACATTGCATAAAAACACTATTTCATTCTCAAAATTTTCTTTCAAATGAAATGTATGAACTAAACTGGTATAATTAGTTATTAAACAGAAACTAATAATGGTTTATATCATTTTGATTTATATCAGAATTTTAATACAAACCTTAACATAATCCAACCACTAGTATGCAAACTCGTAAAACGATTCTAATTGAGATAAAAACTTTAGAATAGCGGAAAAGCAATTAGCTCAGCTCGGAAAATTCTAAGGATAACTTTAGTAAACTTTCGAGAGTTTGACTACTTTTGAAACAGCTAGATATCTAAATGGGTTAAGAGAAGCAAGGTTCTAACCTACTGGCGAAATAGTTTTCTTTTAGTTGAAAGCTACAGCAGCGCTCTATTCTCTTCTCTCTTTTTTGACCAACGTCTTGTCTATTTCAAATCGACCTCGTGGTCAAAACTGAAGCACGCAGATTTGGAAGATTCAATTTGACTTTGAAAACAGGGAATCCTTCATGAAGTTGTACGGATAAGAAACGTAGCATCAAAACAATTTGTACGTGCCTACCCTTCGAAGGAAAATCTACAATGCATCATAGCATACATCATGCATCATGTCATCTACAGTGGTAGTGGACAGTACCTACTTGTCATGTATTTTTTTTTGCCTATTTTTATCTATTTTATGATGCACAATACTTTTAATGAAAATGTATGCATTTATTATTATTATTACGAGCCTGAGCTGTCCCAATGTTGGGCAAAGGCCTCCCTACCCTCTTTCCATATGTCTCTGTCCAGAGCTACAACGGACCAGTCGTTCTGGTGTTTGTCTAGGTCGTCCCGCCATCGCTTTTTGGGTCTGCCGCGAGGTCGTTTGCAATCTGGATTCCACTGGGTCGTAATCTTGGCCCAAAGATCTTCCGACATGCGGCAGACATGTCCAGCCCAGTCCCACTTCAAATTGGCTGCCTTTTGGGTCACATCGGCTATTTTAGTCCTGGAACGCAGTGCGGTGTTTCTAATGCGGTCAATTAATTTGACGCCGAGGATACTGCGTTCCATGGCCCGCTGGCAGACTGCGAGGTCGGACTTCTGATCTTTAGTCAAAGACCAAGTTTGCGCTCCGTACGTCAGAATGGGTAGAATGCACATGTCCATGAGCCTGCGTTTGAGGGATAGTGGCATATTTCCCTTCATGAGATCTTTCATGGACCAATAGCTCCTCCATGCGTTTTCAGTGCGGCGTGCAATTTCTGTTTCCTGTCTCGCCTGGAAAGCGACTAATTGGCCCAAATAAACATACTCATGGACATATTCAATCTCCACACTCTCAACCGATATCTTGCGCTGTGTGCTGTTGGTCATTAACTTGGTCTTTGACATATTCATCTTCAGTCCGACATCGAGGCTTGCCTTGCTCAGATCTTGTAACATGTGACCCAATTCTAGTGCCGAGGAGGAGAAAAGGACAATATCGTCTGCAAATCGAAGATTGGTAAGTCTCTTATCTCCGACAAGAATGCCCCTCTCTTCCCAGCCTGGCATCAATTTGCGAAAGATCTCTTCTAAAGTGGCCGTGAACAGTTTCGGCGATAGCGGGTCGCCTTGTTTGACTCCCTTCTCGATGAGGAAGGACTGGCCTGCGGTGTGTAATTTTATGGCAGCTGTGCTATTACGGTATATGTTTTATAGTAAATGTATGTAGGTTCTGTTAACTTTGCATTTATTTCAGAAAAATTTACTGACTACACATAAAATAGTTAGGTACCTACTGACTTTTACGTGATTGTAAAAATGTTGACTAAGATAACCGAACGCTAACAAAATATTTTATACACCAGTTTTAGGTAAGATAAAAAATGTAAGACAATGTTTTATTAAGATATAAACTGACTTCGATTTGATTAAACTGATCAATCTGTTAGCGATCGTTATTTTGATCATAAACTTAAATTTTTAGCTGGAAATTGCGTTTCAAGTTAAGTTTCATAAATTATGTACCAGAATTCAATAGTAAAGAACTAGATCAAACAAGATTCCGATGAGAACCGATAAAGCAGGAAACTTTTCAAATAAAGATCTGCTTCAGCACAGATGACCTAATTTTTCAATTCTTAAAAGTTTTTTATTCGAAAAAGTCTGAAGACTACCCATACTTATGGTATAGTTTGGTCGACTTTACAAACTATCCATCATTTATTTTGATCTTAACATGTGGGAGAAGAAGCTTTTATACTTTCAGTTAAGCTTTGAAATTCATGGATAATATCGATAGAGGAATTTGATGTATGTTGTTTTACTATTCGCTACGTCGTGTTTTGGCGTCATCATCATCAGCCCGGAGACGTCCACTGCTGAACGAAGGCCTCCCCCTTAGACCGCCACACTGTACGACAACCTGCCATTTGACTACGTTTCAGTTCCATATGTCATCACTGGCAACACACACTGGTCGTAGACCCTTGTCTTCAGACACTGAGGGATTTTGGACGAGAAGATATTACGCGTTTTGGCGTAGTTTTATAATATTATTGTATACTATTTTAAATTAAATTTATGTAAAAATGGTAATAATATTGGATAACATAAATGACAATTTATGGTGAGAAAAACAAACAAAAAACGTTAAAGGCTCTTTGGAGTGCGCTCGACTTATAATAATGGCTTTATATCAATTCATGCTTAGTCCCGGGCCCGTGCCAATGAGTTTTTTGGATTTGCATACCAGTGCATTTCGTTGAAGCAAAACATCGTGAGGAATTCCGCATACGTTCGGAGTTTTTTTTAATGGCGTATGAGAATTAACCGACTTGCAACTGCGCCAACGTGATGGATATGGCCCAATCGACTTTCTAAAGTAGGCCTATATCCAGAAGTGGACAGTTAAAAAGACTAGTTACTAACGCCTTACTTAAAAGTAAGGCCCTTTATTTTTATCTGCCAAAAAATATATGATGAATCGTGTATTATCAACAATCAGCTTTCAAAAAACTCGCCCTGTCTGCGAGCGTCCATTCGGAACAAAAACCGAGTCTCCGCTTCCGTTAGCCGACAAAAGGAAATTCAATAAGAACGAATTTCCCGTGATTTACGATCACTATTTTCTCGTTAAGGCGCCGCGCTAGGTGTTCCGTACACGAGGTTTTATTGTAAAGACAATTCAGTCTCTCGAAGTAAGGAATTATGGTTTCAAGAGTTAGCTTTTGAGCTTACGTGTTTGGGTAGTCCAATTTTATGAAATTTTGCGGCTTGTATGTACATTCTTTGTCAGTTTTTCTCTTTATTGGAAAACGTTTTATTATTTTTGGTCACATCAATTCTAACCATTGAATTTCTGTGGTTAAAATAATATGTAAATTTGTTTGCAATTAACAGAGATAGAATGCCATCATCATCAGCAGCAAGAAGACGTTGCTGAACAAAGGTTAACACCTTAGACCGCCACACTGTACGACAACCGGCCATATGCATCCACCGGTTGCCTGCGATTTTTACAATGTCATCGGTCCTAGTGGGAGGCTTAACTACGCTGCGTCTTCCGGTTCGTGGTCACCACTCCAGAACCTGTATTTCGCATTGGTTATCAGTTCTTCGAGCGTTGTGGCCTGCCCATCGCCACTTCAACTCTACTAACTAGGTAAGATTTAGAGTTAGAATATAATCTACTGATATGGGTTTAGGCACGAAATAATAGATGAAACGTGGGGGAAAATTTAGTACGTAGGTTGAAGGAAAAGTCTGGCGACTCCCGCCCCGGCTCGTGCTTGGTGCAAAGGTTGTCCATAGCCATTCAGCGGAGTAATTTGGCTAGTGTGATGGGCACCTTTGCTCCACGTTAGGAGACGGGCTATTTGATTGGCGTGAGTGATGGTATATTATTTTGTTAATTTATTTATTATAAGACTAATACTTTAAAGTATTGTATCAGTTACTGCAAGATTTATAATAACGTTTATATAATTTCCTATTGCGTTGTACACATTATAATATTAATCTTGTTATACTAGATAGGCACACAAATGGTCCGCCATTTTGTGAGTGTTCCCAAACTTGGTATTTTTATTATTATTATAATTAGATACTTCATTTACCGATTGATTTAATTAAAATAATTATAAAAAGCGAAAGCGAGTTTGTGAGTGAATGAGTAATAATGATATACTTGTTAATTTTTCATGCAATAACGATTCAACGGATTTGTGTAAAAATTCAGCATGGAGATAGTTTAAAACTTGGTATATGGATTACTTTTCATCCCGAAAAATATTAAGTTTTCCCAAGGGTAGGGGATAAAACTGCAACGCGCTGTTAGTATATTATATTGAAGGCTATTCAGCGATTTTAGTGGAGTTCACGAACATGTAAAAGTTGTTTGTTTTGATGTACAGAATGTGCCCTTTAAAGGATGCTAACTGATTAGAACTACTTAACCCTGTAAAAGTTTTTATATTTGATTATTACCTTCTATTAAATGCAGAAGCAGTGACTAATCATTCCTTACCGATAGATACTTATGAATCTCTAGTTAGGTAAACATTATATCTTGAGATATTTGTATGCATTTTCTCTCGATCACTAGATAACTATAATATTAACGTGAGGCTATATAGTTATGCATGTTTTTCCATTGTTATATGTTTACTTGTGTTTATTGTCGTTATATTACCTAATTTCCTTCTAACTTCAAAAAGAGAGAGCCTCCACTCCCCTGGCCTCCTCTGGGCTCCACCCACGACAGAGGCCACCCTAGTGTGGGATTCAGAGCACACCGACAAATCATCTATTGTTTTCCATATCTGTTACCGCTAATTCATATTTAGTGTCTAAGTGTTTTAAAATAAAAATGTATCTTATCTTATTTATCTTAATATACATTTTAGCATTTTTTATGAGTTTCTATCAATAGGTTTGCATTTTCCCGCATCCTGTCTGATGTTAATCAACAATGAGGTTAATCACGCTTACCTAGAAGAAACCTGTAACCTAAAACCTTAGATTGTTTATTGTACTTTAACTATTAAAGGTAATCAAAATCCTTTAACGGCAGCTGATACGACGACGTTTTCCATGTCAATAAATAAATTGCATTATTAAGCGCAATATGTTTTATAATACTTTTTCCGAAACCGATCCCGAAATTTGTTTAGCGACGTTTTCTATTTTCGTCAATGCAATAAAATCGGCTGGATTTCGCATAATGGGAATTGATGGCGAGGCGGAATCACGAACCAACTGTGTTCCTTAAATATTTAGCCTGGAACTAACACGCAGTAAAATAAAAAGGGAGAAAGGGTAGGCGCTCCTTTGACCCTGACATTCTTATAGATATTTCGTCTGTATCCGATTGTATTGATTTCTTGGATGCGGATTTAAAGGTTTTGTGTTAATACAAAGGAATTTACATACATTCTCTTTATTTATCCTGAACTTAAGCCGTAGTAGCTTAGTTTAAAAGAGACGTATCTTATGACGATGAGGAAGTACTTTATGTCAAAAGGAAAGAAAGTGATTTTAATTTCTACTCATGGTCGTGACGAAAATAGAGACCATTTCACACTAACTCATATTAATAAACAGAACTCGGACGCCAAGAGAGTACAGTCCGATTACGGCCTCTACGCAGGCCATCGCATCTTCTGTATATTCGGTGCTCGAGTTCCTGCCCTTTAGAAGACTTGAATAAGGTCTCTCTTGCGGGATGGTAGCAGCCCTGGATCTACGATTTTTATCGAACCGGGGCAGAAACTTGATAGTGGTGCCCGTCACTCCAGCGCACAGATCATATATCCTGAGCATTTGAGATAAATTACTTTCAAGAACTCACAAATGGCATTTTTCGTGACCGGGACAATAAGAAACCTTTAATAAATTTGCGCTCTTTATTAACTGTTACTTACCTAATAACTTTTTCATTTGTGTGACATAAAATTATATATAAGATAGGTTTTATTTTCAACCATATCATATTATGATTTTGGCTCCCCCTGAAACTGCCGCCCGGGGCGGGTGCCTCATTTTGCCCCCCTAGATCCGGGGCTGTATGGTAGTGACTAAATACTGTAAGAAAATATCATAGTTGTATTTTACTTCAATAGTTTTCATAAACACGGATCATCGACAGTGGAGAAGATAAACACAGAACGATTATGGTATGTATCACATTATTATTATTATTAGATGTATTCTCAACCGGAGTAACTTTTCCAATCCACATATTTATTAATAAGTCCAGAGTTACAATACACAATTATAAAAAGCAATGTCTACTTAGAAAACAACTTAGGGAGCAATTCTGATCTAAACTTTGTTTATAACACCTAGATAAACAATACAAACAACTTGGGTATCTACTCGCTCAAAGCTAACTTTGATAAACGATTAACTTGGGGTCTAGCTTTATCCATTTACTAAGTTCACAAGAGAAACGAACTCAAAGGACAATATAATGATTTCATAAGCGCGAAATTGTTTAACTTACCATCAGGGCTTTCACAAAACAAGTTGCAGATCATGGATTAATGAAAACATGGATATTACTCCAATATCATAACACTTTAGTGGTAGGATTCTATAGCTGAATCCGCTAGGGGAAGTACCATATCTTTGCTAGTTATTCAATCGCCAAGCAGTAGTATGTGCTAACATTATTGTGTTTTGGTTTGAAGGGCAATATTACCAAAATACTGGACATTTGACTAAATGTCAAATGTCTTCATGCCCAGTATCTCAGGGTGTGGGTCTATAAGCCAAAGAACAAAAGTTACCGATATAGCTCGCAGGGTTTGCAAGTAAAAATTGCAATGAGCACGTTACATTGCTCGAAATCTGATAACCGATGAGGAAGAAAGGTTTTTAAGTTGAGACCGTGAACCGTAAGACGCAGCGTAGGTAAGTAGGCCTCCCACTAGGTGGACCGACGACATTGTTAAAGTCGCGGGCAACCGGTGGATGCAAATGGCAGGTTGTCGTACAATGTGGTTGTCTAGGGGGGAGGCCTTCATTCAGGAGGACGTCATTATGCAGTACACGCAAATTTGTAGGCTATTTTGCTCTATGTATTCATTACATGATAGTGTCTAATTATAGGTGTCATCATCATTTTTATTATAATCAATTTTTTTTGCTCATTGCTGGTTCCCGCCTATTTAGTAAAAAAATTCAAAAAAAAACACTATGTTTTACACTTATTAACTCGCCAAAATGAATATACCGATAAAATATATTCTATTAGCTAAACGTATTACTTATTGCTAGAATTGTGTACATACTCTGAGCAGTCCAGCTCCCGCAACATTCAACGCAGCTTAGACGCGTTTTCTATGGAAGTTCTATTATGTTTTCTATGCTAAAGTGCCACAATCCGCATTTAGACAAAGCACCGTCCATCTATTTTCCTTCATTCAGCTTCCAGGGTTGTCAAACCAAGTTTCAGATTATAATGATTATGGTCAAAGTTTTCAAGTTAAACATAAATAAGACGTGGTGGGGCTACTAAATGAAATTGCTAATAACGTAAATGTCAAGTTATACGAAACTTTACTGCTTTTCTCACTGTTTTAATAAACAAATAACAGGGGAAGTTTTGGTGGTTCGTTCTTATTGTTTGATTTGTCCTCAATAATTCAATATCAAAATAACTTGACTTGAGAATTTAACCGTAATGAGATTTTAACATTTTAGCTTCTTAAAATTATGATTATTTGCGCAAGAATCGTAATTATATAGGTAAGTAAGTAATTTATCTATTTTAAGTTTTCCACTCTATTCAAAAGATACTCAATTCTATAATGTCAGAAGTTTATATTTAAGTATTAGATATTTTGTTTCCAGCGTTCTAACTCTAGAGCAGTAAGTACTCTTTCTAATCCTCGTCACTCTCACATCCATCTTAATAAGAGTACCAAAAAGACAAGTAACAGAAATAAAACATATTCCCAAGAATAAGCTCAGAAACAATAAAATTGTAAACGTATAAAGAGAATAACATTTTGCAGACTCTGTTACGCTTGAAGGTTGTTGTATCAGCTCCATAAACATTTATTTTTATCGAGTGGCTACAAGCCTTCCACTAAATAATAAAAGATCAGTTATCGCGTTTTCGTATTAGGCTGAATTTCCGAGCGTTTCGATTTGCTGCATCGAAACTCGTGAACAGCGATGATTGCCGGTTCGCGTGAGGGTTTACTCGGTGGTATAAAAATACTAGGCAGAGAGTCGACGTTCAAAAATACTAAAGAAAGCGCTTACTTATTTACAAGCACACAACAAAATGTATGTCTGTAGGAGTCCCCTATTGCCACCTTGATACGACATCTGTTAGTCATCTTACGAACATAAAATTTAATGATAAATCACAAAGCAGAGATGATAAAGTTAATTTTTAGCTTCCTTGTTATTTATTTGTCTCTTATCACTCATCTACTAATTTAATGTATTTTTGTTTTTCATCACTAAACTTTAAATAATTTAAGTAAACTATATGGTCACTATCAAAACATAAGACAGTTCCTCGACAAACACGTATACCACACTCTCTATAGGTCGCTTCAATCGATACTGTTATCTCTGTATCACCGATACAGAGACTGTCGAAATGCCCCAATGGATTGATTGCATTCTGATATACGAGTTGATGGAAGATCATGCCGTCAGTTACATACTTATAAAAAGGTTCGTTCGTTAATTTGTTCATATTGCTAAAGTTCTGACACTTATGTCACTGATTGCGTTGGAATTTTAACACAACGTTGCATTTGACTGTGCACATTTTCGTAGTCTTAGATGTTTTGTTGAAGGAAGCAAACTGGGATAGCACATGCCATAACTACAGCATAAGGACCATACTTATCTTCTTACAACATTAACATTCTTTGTTATCAACATTTTACATCTACCTACTCTAAAGAAAGAAACAATATTAAATAATGGTATTCGTGACCGGTCTACCTTTCTTTTCATCTCATAGTTGATGTATGTCCCTGGCTTAGTAGTAGACAATGACGTACCTTTATAATGGATATCTTTAACATTTTAAATGACCATTGTATGGGTAATGTAGGTTGTTTTGTCAACATGTAATTGAATGATAGTCTTTGAAATTGTGAACTGGCTTACCAGTCTACGAGTGGTTATTCAAGTGACTTATTCATCGTTCAGTTTCAGGTTATATCATGAGGTTACATCAATACTTGTTAAATGATTAACGATCTTATATATTTTAGAACGTAGGTACTAAGGAGCGCAAAAATAAATATTTGGGGGTAAAAACGAGTGTTTCATACCGCGGTGTAAAACGCCCCTGTAAGCTTTCATTCACACGGTAAAGTTTCGGATTTTCATAGTAATATATAAATATAGAGATTTTATGCAATTTAATGATGATACGAATTAAGCTTTATAGGCACGGTGCTCATGCTATGCCGTTTCATTTTCATTGCATCAATACGTGAGGTAAGCTGTGGTCAAACGACGACCCTGCTAGCTTTTAACACAAATAACACTCAAACAAGCCAAGAGCACACACCTATTCACGCCATACAAACTCGAAAAGGGCAAGCTTCTTCAAAATACAAAACACTCGATCATAAGTGACGGTCAAAAGCGAAACCGATCAACCCCCTCACGTATAGAACTCGACACTTGCTCATATTTACCTATCGACTCGCAATAAAGCAATTTGGCGGACGTCTGGGATGAGTGGCGGCCGCAAGCGCCATGAATATCAACTGCTTTATGGCGGAAAACTTGAAGCCTTTCGGTGCCGGGGTGTGAGTGACAAGGGAAATAAACGGCCTACAAGGTCACATTATAATATCAGAGAAAGTCGGTTTTTCAACAATCGATATTATTTGATATTTGCCATCGACGAAATCCGCTATAACACTTGATGTTTTAATTGTCTCATAGAGGTTCGAGTTCCTATCAAAAATAAGTAATTAGATGATTTACTTACGGTATGATATGACCTTGTGTAAAAAGAAATAATCGCTTAACCCCGGTCCAGAGTAGGTCTCTGGACCGGGGTGTTATGAGTCATGCGCTATTCACACCGCGATGATAACCGCATGTGGTGTGAATCGCTCTGTCAATTAGAAATAACTATTTTAATATACGATAAATAAATTGTATTTGGCGATGAAATACAAACAAAGTAGAAATTCATGCAGAAAATATACGAGTATTTCGCTGTGTTAATAATTTAATTGTCTCTGAAGCTCTACAAAACGTGATAGAAATATTTTACTCTTTACTTTTTATACGACTTCACAAAAAGTAAGGTTACAATAAGTTCATTCTTATACTAGCACTTGATACACAACATTCCAGCACTAACTGAACGTATTAGAGAAACGACCCTATGAGAACTTTGAGATTCTCAGCATAACTCTACATGAAATGATATCCCGCATATGAATAAATGTTAATTATTATTTTATGGGCATCATCTTATAAAAGTTGTAAAGTCTACGTTATATGCATGGGTATGCAATTTTTACGACTCGCATACTGATAGATCTCGTTTCATTTAAGTAGCTACTTAGTCAGACTCGGATACATTAAGACGCAATGCATTTATTTTCATGTCTGTTGTTTATGTGATCTATGTTTTTGTCGCAAATAAAATATTGTCTAATATCTGGCCACGCGTGAAAATACTAGCGTGTCCAGATGACGAAATAAAAAGTGATATCTATTTCGAGTTTCACCAACTGGACACACGCGTGTCCAGCCCCTTGCGTCGTGTTGGTGAATAACCACTAATACAATAACACTTAATTGCCACCACAGAAACGAACAACACTAGAGAGTAGGGATAGAAACAAAAGACGGTATCAATAAAATCTATCTCTTCCAGACAATCCACGGATAAATAGAAAAAAATATAGGTATATTGTGAAAAAGGGACGGTGATGGTGCAAAAAAAAAAGTATATGTACAAAAATATTTAAAATAACAATATCGGAGAAACAACTCTGATCTGAGTTTAGAGCACTTCAGTTGGCTTATTGAGGCTGTGATAGTATATTCAGACTCAGTCATTATGATAAAGCCTTTGACCGACTTTTATAATGTAAATGTGTAACGGCTTAACTGTTCCCCCAAACAGCTACATAAATATAAAAAATCGATTAACCAATGTTTAATGTTTTATGTTAATCTTTGAATTAAATTAAATTTCTTGGACATGCAATCTGCCAGGATCGAATGGGGTGATTATTTCTACCACCTTAAACCGGTTATACACAGTTAAAACCAGTTAAAAGTAACAAGTGTAAAATATAGCGCGTTCGGCGTAAGTGTAAATAGTGTGATTTGTGCTAATTTATGCAATTTGATATGTCTGGGATCGAATGCATTTAGGGTTGTGCTGATTTCGATGCATATATTAAACGATAAAAGTACTTAAAAAGCATGTAAAGTGTCTCCATTGGTATGGAAATCTTGTAGAAATGTTAGTAGAGATATAAACAAAATGTACCTTTCTTGTTTTAATTTTTTATTTTTACGGTGGTACGATGCCCGGCTGAGTTGGCCTGAAGTTATTATAAGTGGATTTTACACACTAAATTAGGCTGGGTGACTGAATACGAACTATAGTTAGTACCTACAATACTTTACAATACATCTTTATTGTACACCAACAGTTAAAAATCTTAAAAACGAATAATGGTACATACATCAGCAGTACAAGGGCGGCCTTATCACCTTAAGCGATTTCTTCTAGGCAATCGGAAGATTGGGTTCCAGGGGATCGGGCTGGGGGTATTTTTGTTTTTGCTTTTGCCTTTTGCTTTGCTTTGCCTTTGCCTTTTGACCTTTGGCTTTGTTTATTTTGTTTGCTATGGATGGACAGAACAAACAAATACCTACTGCACAATTCATATTGCGCAGAAGTTAAATGACGTTTATTAACTTGAGCAACGTTTTTAACTGGGCACAGTGCGGTCATAGAAGGTAAAGACAGCTAGTCTGTAATAGGAATACCCAATCATAGATCTTTAGAGAATCAGGTCCGACAGTACCCGAAGGGTGTCTAACGAGAACCTAAGCCTTCCGAGTCCATCTGTCTATCCGACTTGACATATTAGTATTTTTCGAGCCGTAATAGGTTGCCGAATATATATTTTTTTCCCAGAACTTGAGTTAATAAATGGCGGATTACCGGACTAAAATAATAAAAGTAGACGTAGACATCACTTTTATTTGCGATAAAAATATGACATAAGTCCATAGACACAAAATAAATAAAAAAGATAAACCTATCATACACCAAATCAAATTTTGAAGTTGAAGGAACGTGAAGGAATATACAAGAATAGGCATGTGGCCTAATGTTTAATTTATGACAAATAACAGGATTATGTAGTGATGAATATAACTAAATACATTACACATATTGCAAAAATAAATTGTATTGGCTGATAAATCTCTGAGATATGAGCGTTTAAAGTTTTACGTGGGAATAGAGAGGGGATGCTCTATCCCTTTCTCCCAAAGCACGTGTTAGTATAGCATTTGTATGCCGCGCCTGAGGCTTGACGTCAAAGCTCAGTATAGCGCGCTCTCTGTCTAGCTTGAAATTAAAATACTTAGAACTAATTTATTTTTGAATTATTTTAAATTTTGTTTTCGTTGATAGGCTCTGTTGATGATCAGCTTTTTTAGTAGGTAATAAAAAAATTTAGTCATCATGCCTATTACAAGAAACATGTCGTTTGTACGAGCTAGTTTTGTTTTTCCTCTATCTTTACAATTAAAATTTTAGTTTATTTATACAACGTGTAACAAAAAGGTTCAACAATACGGAAGGGCATGTATGTACTCCTTGTTATGAACAACTTTTACTATGGAGCCAACACTGAAATCGCCATAAAAAAAACAGCTGTTCCATACATTTTGTCCAAGGTCAATGAGCTTTTTGTATGGAACAGCCGATTTTATTTTCGCGATTTCAGGGTTGGCCCCATAGTAAAACTTGTTTATAATGATAAGTACATACATGCCCTTTCGTATTGCTGAACCTTTTTGTTACATACTGTATAGTATAATATCCAACATATCAAACTTAGAATGGTTATAGTATACACTAGCCGTCATATGCATAAAACGCTAAAACGTATATCGAACCTATTTTTGATAAAAAGTGTTTTGTTAAATTTCTTACGAATTACGAATTGTGTTTGAAAAAAGAAGACAAACACTTTTTAACTAAAATAGGATTGAAATACTTTTTAACGTTTCATGCATATGACGGTTAGTAAGTATAATATCAACAAACTAACAAAAACCGGTCAAGTGTGCGTCGGCCTTACGCTACAGAACCCTTGATACGCGAATCAGAGTCACTCTTAACTATATTTGTTTTAATACGTTATTAAAATGCATATATAAAAATCCTATTTCAAACATATTTTTGTTAAAAAGTGTTTTGTCTTCTTTTTTCAATCTCAAATAGCAATTGGAAAGAAATTTAACAAAACACTTTTTAACTAAAATGGTTTGAAATACGTTTTTGCGTTTTATGCTTATGACGGTAAGTGTTCAAAGATGTTATTCTAAAATCTACGGATGACTTATCGGGTGAAATCTTTCGATGAAATGGAAATGACTAAAAAAGGAATAGCATCGCTGAAAAGGACGTTGTTCAGCTTTTAATGGAATTTTGTTTACGCGCAGGCGGTAGAATCGGAATATACCAGGAAAATGTAGGGAAAGATTAGCATGGATGTGAACCTAGTTCACAACTCCCATTTGGAGCTTATTTTACCGAAAACGGAACTTATATAGCTTGCGTTACGGGTGTCTCGCTTGCACACTTTTACATTATCGAAGACATAAAATAAGGTGAGTGTGAATTTCAAAAACTGAAGGCATAAGGCCTGGCATAAGATTTCAAATATTTAAAAGAAAATGTTGTTTGGATATCTTTTAATTTGACGGCGAAACTTGAAAAATCTTTACTTTTGAATTTAGTCAAATTACTTCCTAAAATTTAAGTATTTCAAATTAATTAAATTTTCCTAAGGTGTAAAAATTGATTTTTCTAAAAAAGTGCTCTATGTACAAAAAATGCTACCTCACGACCATAATGCCTTTAACAAACATAAGTATATATTTTTCTACAAAGACTTGGTACCTATCATTAAGTTGTTAAATACTTCAAATAAAATATTGAGCTATTCAAATTTTTATTGTCTGCACGAAATCTGAAACACCATTATTTCATTCGTTCCAAGCAATACGGCAATTTTGTTAACTTTTATTAAGTATGTCCATAAGTTGATATAGATTGCGCTTTTAGTTATCAAGTGTGTTCACGCGATTCCACAATCAGCAGGCAATGAATGCATATCAAAACTCGGTTTTAGCACCTCGACAATACAATTTCAAGCTTCCGTGTTTTAGGCGCCCATTCAACTTTCGAAGAAGTCAATTTATATTTATTCACTTCGAGAAACTTGAAAACAGGTCAACGTTTTATTACAGTTAACGAAATGTTTTAGTTTGCTGACGATAAGAAGTGGAGTTAGAATAGAAGTTCTTTATCATTTATTATTGGAATATAATGATCAACTACATGATATCTCTTATAATATCTTAGAGTTATCATCTTTAATAATATTATATAAACCATGTCACCGCAACAGTTTGACTGCTTTTCATCATCATCATCATATACTTATACATCTCCATCTGACTCAATGAAGCTACTATGCCAGCGGCCCAGAGCCTCGCTCCGTTACTTCAAGTAGCTGGGTTGGCTCGGGTAGACGCTGGCGGGGGAAATGCACAATACGCCTCAAGCGGGACGTCACTGCAGGATTTTTCGCCCCCACATCGAATAATAATAAGAACAATATATAACAATAATATCTCTATAATAATATTATAGAGATATCATCATGTTGATACAATATAATGCCAAAATAAATGCCAACTGTGTACATGATACCTCTATAATAATATTATAGATATATCATGTAGTTGACCTGGCTATGTCTGCGGTGGGTATGTTTTAAAGCTGCATCCAGAACTACCGGAGGACGGGCAGCAACGTTCTGTCGGTTAACGGTAGTGGTGAACATTCTGGCATCTCCAAGCTAGGCGGTCAAGCGTGGGGATTATGACGTCTTCTGGCTGATGATGATGATGATGATGACTCCATGTAGTTGTAATGTACTTGTACGTAGGTTCACGTAGGTAGTTAGGAAATTCAAAAAAATCTTTCTCGTACTTGATTGTACTTGTTATTGTTTAAACCACATAAATTACTTTCAGCCGGAAGTGGCACTGCTAGGCAAAGGTCTCCGTTCCCTCCTTCCAGACTACAAGGTCTTCGGCTTTGGTGGCCCAGTGTATGTCGTGAGATTTCAACTCGTCACACCACCTTCAACTGGGTCGACCCGGAGGTCGTTTGGATTTTGGGATATTACTAGATCTTTTTGTTATCCTTAAACTGCAACCAGACCCACCGGAGGACGGGCAGCAGCGCCCTCTTGGATAACGGTGATTAGTATTCTGCGATCCCCAAGCCGCCTACCAAGCGTGGGGATTATGGCAACACTCCTCTATTAAGGGAGTCCTTCGTCTTGCAGTGGACTTTTTTTTTATGGCTGTCGACTATTGATTTAACAGTAACACCACGGTAAGTACAAATTCATGTGCACTTCATTTTTGTATTGCGCTATTGGTTTTAGTTTTTATAGTAACAAGTAATGAGATGACTGTAAGGCTGTAACGCTCTCCTAATGATTAAAGATAACGTTCCATGACCGTTGTAGCGGTACTCCATGGAGGATTTGGCTGGTACTTAAGGGGGCGACTAATGCCAAAGTAAGTAAAAGGTGTATTTTGAAACACATAGTTTAATGATAAAGGACGTAAATATTTAGATTAAAAAAATACTACAGGTAGCGGAAAAACCTAAAGAAGCCGAGTAACCGAATAGAATTTTGGAAAATAATATGGTGTATTTAAAAAAAGAAATACAAATTACCAACAAAAAACAACTGTTTTAATTCAAATGCTCTAAAGTCTAAATTATCAGCGACATCACCACATTATTTTTTACGAATAACATAGCCAAACTAATGTTGTAGCGCAGTAGCCGTTTATCTTTTTATTTCATTATTCAAAATGTAGCCAACATTTTGAATAATTAAATAAAATCCCACCTAAATTGCTCAAAGCCATCATCATCATCAATTGTATCATGCGATTTTCGACTGTAAACTAATGCAAGACGCGCGGGTGAAATCTGATATTTTTCTGGCGTTAGTCGCACTCTTAATCAAAGCGGTATTCAGAAGTTTGAGTGATAAACAGTCAAGAAGCATTACTGCACCTACGCGGCGCAGCTCTCCACCCCATAATTCACCACAAACCTCCCTAATTCAGCCCATAATCCATCTTCAAATTGGAACACAGTAGTATTTGAACACTACTGTTTGGCGACAGAATATCTGTACTTACTGTAGTGGTTCTTTATGTACTCAGACTACCTAAATTATTAAAATATATAATAAAAATATAAAATGTGTAAAAGCAAAACCAAACTATGGGGATCAAGACTTTATCTTAAAGACTAGAGCAGGTTTATGCATTTGTGCACGATGCTTCCTTTTAAAAAACTTGATAAAAAAAAGCTCTGAAGAAGTAGGGTATAGTTTTTATTGTAATAATTGAAGTGTTGTTTTGTGTGTGTTTGATTGTTGTTGTTATAGTTGTTGTTGTTTTTGTTGTTGTTTGTGTTTGAGTTTATTGATAGTTTTTTTGATTGGTTGTGAAACCCTCTAAAAAATTAGGGTATAATGTAAGGGGTTAGTCCTGATCAGTTAGCATAATTTTAAGGGCATATTCTGTACTTGAAGACAAAAAACTTTTACTATCGCGCCAAAATTAAAATCGCTACAAAAATACTGCTGTTCCATACATTTTGCCCAAGGTCGATGAACTTTTTGTATGGAACAGCTGATAACTTTTTCGAGATTTCAATGCCCCATAGTAAAAGTTGTTTATTTTGATGTACAGAATATGCCCTTAACAGGACGCTAACTGATTAGGACTAACCCTGATATTGTAATAACACATCACGAAACCTGAAGAACTTAAATTTTGTACATAATTATAATACGATGGTAGCTTTTTGGGCAGATGAGTTGGTTGCGCTCAAGTTACACTTAGCTACTTGGTTCAGGCGTTTGACAGCTCACATGGGAACTGTATGCTAATTCTGCCACCGCATTTCGGTTCAGTTCCTGTCAACGGCTGGACAGTTCTGTTCCGTTGATGGTACTGTATGCAAAACGACCTGCAAAAAGATGCTTTTACTTGATGTTTCTTCTTTTGTTAAAGTTTTTAACCCACTTTACTGAATAATATTTTTCCGAGTAGTACTTTACTTTTTATTTTTTGCCAAACACCCCTTTACAGTGTGAATTTTAAAAATATGTAATTTATGGGTTATTATTTATTATTTACGCTATACGAGTAGATCTTTGATTGTTATAAAAAATCACGGTATGGCTTTCGGATAAGCAAAATAATTTACACAGTTTGTACATATACGTTTTGTAGTGGTAAGACTATTGCCGAGAAGTACCACACCTTTGCCACTAATTATTCGACCACCAAGCAGTAGTGTGCAAGCATTGTTGCGTCTTGATTTAAAAGGCAATATAGTTAGATAAATTCCCAATACATGAAGAGATTTTACATCTAATATCTCCGGGAACGAGCGCAGTGAAGTGAGGCGCAGGATTTAGTGCACAATTTCACAATTCTAGCACTGTTAACGTCACTCTATTGCATAAAAAACATAACTATGTTGTTCAGAAAAGACGCTAATAAAATTCAAGAAAAATCTGAATTCTGATTACATCATGTCTATTCTACACGGTTAAGTTCCAATCAGTTAGCATCATTATAAGGGCATATATTCTGTACATCAAAACGAACAACTTTTACTATAGGGCCAACATTGAAATCGCGAAAAATAGATAAGCTGTTCCATACAAAAAGTTCATCGACCCTGGGCAAAATGTATGGAACTGCTGGTTTTTTTTAGCGATTTTAATGTTGGCTCCATAGCAAAAGTTGTTTATTTTGATGAACAGAATATGCCCTTAAAAGGATGCTGAGGATTAGAACTAACCCTGCATATGAAATCAA
The DNA here is from genome assembly GCA_905404285.2 of Erannis defoliaria. Taxonomy (NCBI): domain Eukaryota; kingdom Metazoa; phylum Arthropoda; class Insecta; order Lepidoptera; family Geometridae; genus Erannis; species Erannis defoliaria. The sequence goes on along the minus strand of FR990080.1, from coordinate 10,344,640 downwards.
ATAGATGTGATAAGATTTTAGTATGAATGTGATTCTATAAAATGCATCTTAACAAAGAAATGTTACACTAAAAAGCAATAAAAATAGGAACGGCAAAATAATGTAAGTCTGCATGTTATTTTAGCTACCTTACATTACATCCTATCATGGTCGAGACGTAAACATCTAAATTAAACATGGATGAAAAGCAAATAAAGAACTGGATTTAAGAAGTTCATTTAATTCAATCGAATTAAGCGTAATAGACTTCCTAATAGCGGACCAGTCGCATCATTAATAATTTATGTCGGCAACATTCCCGGATTCATTATGATAAAAAATTAAAAGCTTAACGAAAAATGTGATCTTTGATCAGGAACCTCATTAATGATAATTGCAATAATGTTTAAACTTAGTTGTAGTCCAACTTAGTTGTCGTAGTTTTTATTCACCCACCCATCAGCCAGAAAACTTTAACTTCTAGACGAAGACATCCCCCTTAATAGGGAGGTGTTGCCATAATCCCCACGCTTAGCAGACGGCTTGGGGATAGCAGCATGTTTACCACCGTTAACGGAGAGGACGCTGCTGCCCGTCCTCCGGTGGTTCTGGTTGCAGTTTTAGGACATACCCACCCAAGTCCAGTTAGTTAGTTAGTGGTTAGTTTTTATTCTGGTTGCATATTTTTTTTATAACTGTTTAAATACCAAATTCGTGTTAAAACTCGCTTCCTGAGAATGTCCTAAAACTGCATCCAGAACCACTGGTGGACGGGCAGCAGCGTCCTATCGGTTAACGGTGGTGAGCATTCTGCGATCCCCAAGCCGCCTGCCAAGCGTGGGTATTATGGCAACTATTAGCGGGGCAACCTTCAACCTTAGTCCAGCAGTGGACGTCTTCTGGATGATGTGAAGTTTTGATTCTGGCTTCGTTTTTTTTTTGATAATTTTTAATATACTCAATTCGAGTTAAATCATCAAATATAGTCTTCGAGGAGTTATGTAGCTATCGCTGGTTAATAAATCTGTGAATGCCGAGTTATCTTAATCATACAAATTAAAGCTGTCACGGTTAGTAATATACAGCCTTACTTTAAAACGCCACTTAAAATTAAATGACGTTTGTTAGTATTGCGCACTTAATTTTTGTGTTGCGCAGTACTTAGTTCTTTTTTAAACTTAAGCAACGGTTTCATGTTTTGCGCTTAATCTGGAAACGTCGTGGGGAAGCCTGCCTCCTTCCGGAAAGGTAATTCAGTGGCGTATATAAATCCACAAACGCCAACTCGGCCAGCGTAGTGGAATGGAAGTAGCCCAACCTCCTATCGAGGGTAGGCCATAGTTCAGTAGTGAACTATTAAATGTGATGATTATGCTTTTATGTTTACTTGCCTACTTAGTACATGTCACACTTACGAAACACTGTATATCTACAGCCTTTCCTAAAATAATCTCGATTCTCTTATTCACTGCTTAAACTTCTCTGTCTTGTTCTTGCATGTTACACTTCACGTCAGAGAAAAGATGGCAGAGCATCTTAAGCAGTGACTAACGGTTGAGAAGTTTTTTTAAGTAAGGCCGCTAGTATCTAATAAACGTACTTTCTCGTTTAATTTAAGAAAGAATACCGTATTGATAATTTTAGGGAAAATACCAGGAATAAGCCATAGTGGAACAAGCCCAGTGAAATTCTTATACTATGTTGAGAAATAATGCTCTTTGACCCGATATTTTAAACATAAATGAACAGACTAGGTAGTTCTCGTTTCCATTGTTATGTTATTTGGAAAACGATTTGTTAACATACATTAAAAGATAAATCGTACCAATAGAAGAGAAATAATTTGATATGAACTAACTTTAATAGATGATTTATGGTCGAAACACCAAAACAATGCAAGCTGATAGCCTGCTTGGACCAACTGGCCTGCTCTATTTCATCTATCTAAAGTTATAACTGACGTTTACATTGAGATTAATGGACAAGTTTAGGTCGGATTACAACATTTTGTACCTCCAAGTATTAATATTCACTAGCCATAGAGGAAGCTACACACAAAGCCGACACGGGAAGGGTATTAAGCAATATAAGCAGTGGCTTCAATAAACGACCCAATAAGTTATGTAAAGTACGGGTGCATCGTCACATTACAACCCCTACATGTCTACCCGACGCATGCGCGTGCAACACAGGCCGCGCACGGCATATGCGGAATATTAAAGGAGGAAAGAGAAAAAAATTAACTTGTGAAGCCATTTTCGTCTATCGGTCCCCTCGCCGCCTGTGGGGCTTCGCGGTGCAGGCAGAGAGAGTCGCGAGTTCGCGGCGAACGAACGCATGTCGCTCCTTCTCTGACTCGAACCGGTCGCGCTCGTCAATACAGTGTGTGACTCAAGTACGACAACCCGTGCAGTGATACCAGACTTTACAATAACAAAACTTTGTTTACTATACACTCATTCTCGCATTTAGAAGTGATTCTAACTATCTTTAGTGAAGTGCTAAGTTCTACAAGTTATATTTCCATGTCAGTGTATAAGTTATAAAGTGACACAACTGTATTATTCATCGTGATCGTGATTTAAGTGCCGCGTTGCTTTACATGACAGGTTTGACATGAAGTTTTGATAGTAATATAGTAACAAATTTACTAATTACGTTCTGGACACGTACCTTGGACAAGTTTGAAGTTTGATGGTCACAATTTTAAAGGTAGAGATATAACATTTTACATCTATAGCCGATGCTTTTCATTAATTTTGTTTATTGCTTATCCAAATGCATGACACCATGTGCTTTCTTTTTAACTCGTTTATCAACTTGTTTAATGTTTATACTTACTTGGCATTTCGTTTAAATATGTTAAGCTGTCACCATTTCTGTTGCTTTCACAAATTCTTTATCTTTCAACTCGGGTCGATAAAATATCACCACCTGCTTTTTGTATCATCTGCTCTACAGAGTAATGAAACGAAAAACATTTATGAAATGACACGCAGAAAATTCTTACAAATAAAGTTCTTAACATAACTTTGAATTTGAAAACATCTAATTTTATACGACTTCCGATCAGTAAAAACTTTGATTTACATTTTTTTTTAAAGTAGTAGTATAAGAACGGACAGATTTATATTTTAGTATCTCTACAAAAACACACAAAAGAGAACACAAACAAAAGCTCACTTTTCTTCTTTCAATCAAGACAGTAAAAAACTTCATACGAGCACTCAGAAACTTTAATGCTCCAAGGCGACATTAAATCATATCTTTTATTTATGAACTTATAACTCGGAGAGCGCTCTAAACTAGTCATTCTATAATAAAAAATCTATAGTTACTCCTAATAAATTATTGGTAGACGTTATTTTTATTGGAGTACCGAATGGTGAGATGAGTAATGGTGCAAGTTTTGCCGATAAATCTCGCGTTTCCCGACTGAGAGGGGTTTCCGATGCGAGGGTAGTGTTTGGCAGACCTCCCATACAATGTTAGTTTTATCCGATACACTTATCTAGCGTCTACAATCAATTGCTAGGGGAAAATAAGACACCCCTTCTATAATTTTTCCTCACTAAAGAGATGGGAAAAAGAGGAGCCAAAGAAAAATAAAAACAGATCTGAAAAAGGCAGCAAGATTGATAATGAATTTTCTGTGGAAGAGATTATTAAAATACACGGGAAATACCTACTTAAAGAAAGATATTTCAGTAGCTGTTACCAGTTTCTTTAAGACATGCAATTTTTTTACAAAACTAACAGCTGTTTCGGTATAAAATAATTCCGACGTGATACCTACTAAAATTGTCAAGTTTTTAATAAATGGAAATGTCGAACAGAGGTTAATAAAAAGAGCTAAGCTGTAAGCTAAGATTATGGATATTTTTAGATTAGTCCTAACACTGTAACAAGAAGTATCAATGGGCAGGCCACATCGCTCGACGAACTGATAACCGATGGGGAAGAAAGGTTTTTGAGTGGCGACCGCGAACCGGAAGACGCAGCGTAGGAAGGCCTCCCACTAGGTGGACCGACGACATTGTAAAAGTCGCGGGCAACCGGTGGATGCAAATGGCAGGTTGTCGAACAGTGTGGCAGTCTAAGGGGGAGGCCTTCGTTCAGCAGTGGACGTCTCCGGGCCGATGATGATCATGACTGTAACAAGTATGAAACCTGCCTGTTTTCCCTGTTTTATCAAGTAAATTGAAATAAATCATAAATATTATATTTTGTGATATTGCGATTATTTTGGGTTATTTTGAGTAGGTGACATGTCATTGACTATGTGAAAGATATTACAGTTACAATTTAACAAATTCTAGTTTTAGCTAAAAAGTTAAGTACCTTAAATTATTATTAATTAATTAAATATTTTTTTAATGATTACCTTATACTCGTATCTACGTTTGTTAATTATGAGGGTAAATTAATGTATCATATATTTATGATTGCGATGAAGATTTATAAATGCGTTAGCTTCCTAACAATCTTTAACTTTTTAAACCAACCATCGAAATGATAAACGAAATAACCTGTTTTAATATCATTAACCCTTTCGAGAGAAGGAAAAATATTTTCAATATCGAATATCGACAAAGAAATTATCGATAGCAGTAAAAAGGCGTTCCCACGTTGCCGGAAGCAGACCCTGGATGGCCACGCTCCGGTACTTGCTCTTTCACTATTGTCCCTTTGTCCGTCCTAGCTCCGTGAGCCTATCGAAAAGAGCGGCTCTTTATACCCATGGATCTAGTTTGCCGCACTTAATTCGTATTGCATCATTCGTTCCACAACATTCTGTTTCCCGAGCACTCCGATAGGTCCCTCGATAGCGTGTCAGGCATTTGTACACAATTTGTTACGAATAAAAACCGTCATATCATGATCACGACTTTATTTGCCAATAAACTCTTCAGCGGCTCATTTAATTATTACATTTTCTACTTTGTCTTTACCGTTAATAGTTCGTTTATCGTTCTGAGTTCAAGAACACGGAGTAGATACATTGACGAAATTTGCATTCTCGCTTTGCTTCAATAGCCAGTGTAAAGGACCACCCGCGTAGATGAGTCCTCGAATCAATACCAGCTTTATAGCGCCGAGATAGAATTTCAAATCAAAATTCTCGTCCCTTGCTGTACCTATCGTTTGCAATAAGGCGCTCTATAATCAACTCGTGTCTTCTCCGCAAATTTCAATATGCATACTGAGAGATATTTTATCTCAGCTCTCCCGACAGAAAAAATTACAATCATCGTTAAAATAACAGAAAATAGACTTAGTTTACTATAAACGTAATTTGTTTATACCGTACATAGGAACTATTACGAGTAAATTAGCCAGATTTTTTAATCTTCGCTCGACATCACAAATAATACAGCTGCAGCATTCGAATCTCATTAGCAAGTGAAACAAGAGAAAAAACTCGAGGCAATAAATTTTAGCAAGGCTCAAGTCGAAACATTTACGGTTCCTTTTAATTTGGTTGCCATTGTGGAGGCGTCCCGCTGAGCGCCGCCCGTTGGATTTCTTGCTAGAATTCCAGCTGTTTTAACTATTACCTACTTCTTATTTGTTGATTACGAAAGAAATTAAATGTTACGTTCAATTTAAGACAGAAAATGTTCGTAGACATAATTTTGTTCATGGTGATTAGTGTTTAGGTTTAGGATTCTTGAAACTTACCTTGTCTGTCCATGAGACTTACGGCACGTTTTACAATGCTTCAAAGAAAAGTTATTTCCTTCTTTAACGTCATTTGTATCCTATTTTATCGGTTTTTTGCCACTGTTCGTAGAGGTGGGTGTCATCATCATTAGCATCAGCCCGGAGACATCCACTCCTATATGAAGGCCTCCCCCTTAGATCGCCACACTGTACGTCAACCTGCCATTTGCATCCACCGGTTGCCCGCGACTTTTACAACTTACTTTCTTTTTTTTTGGTTTGGGGTGTACATACATCTAATTAGGTACACTATTAATTAGTTTACTCATACAAGTATTTACATCAAAAACGTTTTCTCAGAGACTATAATTATGACTGTGTATGAGCTATTTTCTTCGACAGTAAAACATGATGTCCCATGTACTTACCCTACATAAAATCGGCAGGTGTGGGACACGAGATATCGAAAGATATCATAAATCAAGTGGGATTTTGTGATCAGACGGCCACTCTCTACGTTTCAAAGAAGCGGTGTTTATTTTAAATGATTGAAGTAATTCCGAGGGCTCAACTGCGAGATCCGGAGGCGGGTGTGAGATGGATGACGTTGCATTTCTTGCCGCCATGCCACCCCAAACCGCTGAGATCCCAAACTTCACTGATAAAATTAATAGTGGTTCCACTATCGATTGCAACAAACTGGCGATGAACCGGTTACAGCATCGAGAAATACTTACTTGTAAGGAACTTATCATAGTAATTGAAAATGAACAGCTGTTGTGACATAAAACAATAAATAACATTTTACAACTGCAGAAATACAATTCATCGTCCTTGAGAATCGACATTATTCATTTTAAGATTCCGAGCCACGTGTTTTGCGAAGAATCGACAGCAACTGCGGCCCAGCTGTGGGACAGAACGTGCCGTTTCGGGACCGCATTAAAATTCCCACACATAAAATTGAATGATAAAAAAGGTTCTACGCCCGACGGGCCCTTTTCTACTAACAACAAACAAGCAGGTAAGCAAATCTTTACGATCCTTACGAAATGAAATGCGCAATCCGGTGAGGGATTTTACATCTTATTACTTTTGAGTAAAGAGTGAGTTTATAAAAATGCAATTTCACAGCGGCTTCTAACAATATTTTGGTGGTGTAAAAACTTTGTGCTCTTTTCGCCGTCCGGTCAAATGTGGGTGCTATGTCGAGAGAAAGAAGTAACATTTTTATATTGTTACGTTTCTCGTAGTCCCACCGGAGCCTGTCAGCAAGCAAACCCTTTTATTATGTTTGTTCAGCCTTTATACGGCTTGCTTCCTGGATGCTTCTAGAGTTTAAATCAGGAAAATAAATATTTTTATAAACTTAATCTTAAACTCATTATTCTTAATGCGACTTGATGCAGACGCTTCAAATCCCTATTAGTGATCGCTTCTCAGCTAAGGCGTTGTTTTACTAAGAGTAGCTTCATTATTCTTTACTACGTGCTATATAAGATGTTTCTCAAGTCAAGTGTTTTAAACAACTATTTTAGTTGGAGTAAAAATTAATTTAAAAGCGATTCAGATAACTGTTACCTCATTTAATTAAGTCATTTGAGAGATAAGATTAGATAGTTTATATTGATACAAAATAATAATGTATGGCTTAATTTTTGAAGTAATAGACGCAGCGCACAATTACACACTTTACTGTGCATTATATAAGGTCGCGGCAACATTTATATTGGCACTTTTTAAAATACTAAAAATAGTAATCTGAAACCAACCGAACACACTGAATTCACTTCAACAGCCGGAAGACGTCCACTGCTGGACAAATGCCTTCCCTTTAATAGGGAGGGGTTGCCATAATCCCCACGCTTGGCAGGTGGCTTAGGGAGCATGGGGATTCATATTCAGAGGAACATTATTTTAACAGCATGTTACTTATTTTAAACTTTTTTAATACTTTCAAGGGACGAGACGAAAGCGGTAGCTGGTGGTAAGCGTCACGCCTGTCACTAAAAGTAGCAGTGCCAGAATTGTGAACTTGCGAACACAATCCTGCGCCGCACTGCACTTCATATCCAATATTTTTTCTGGTCACATTGCCCTTCAAACCGGAACACAGTAATGCTTGCACACTACTGCTTGGCAGTTGAATAACTGGCAAAGGTGTGGTACTTCCCCAGGCGGACTCTGCAGTAGAGTCCTACCACTACACAAAAACTTCAAAACATATACTTTCCTAAAATAAATTCTAAAAGCAAGCTATTGGAAATTAAAATAGAGCTGTAGTCTTAGTTTAATGATTGACCAGTGGTTTTACTCGACAATTTTGCAGAGCAATTTAGTAAATTATAGTGGAAAAGCTTTAAAATGGTTTTAGCGTTGTCTTTTTTATTGAACTCTTCAATCAAAACTATTTAAAAGAAAATAAATATATTTAGTGATGAACAGCCAGAAGACGTCCACTGCTGGACGAAAAATTCTCCTTTACCAAGGCGGGATACAATACTAATTGTATAGTGTAAATTCTTTAATCTTAATTTAAAGTATTCAGTTATTCAACCGCCAAGCAGTAGTGTGCAAGCATTACTGTGTTCCGGTTTGAAGGGCAATGTTACCAGAGAAATTACTGGGTATGAAGAGATTTAACATCTAATATCTCAGGGTGACGAGCGCAGTGTAGTGCAGCGTAGTTTTGTGTTCGCAAGTTCACAATTCTGGCACTGCTACTGTTAGTGGCAGGCGTGACGCTTACCACCAGGCGTACGTCTTGCTCGTCTCGTCACTTGAAAGTATATATTTAAAAAAACATAATATATATATTATGTAATGTGTACCTAAATTACATAATTTTATATATTCTGAATACTTCTGCTGAACCTGTCACTACGTGTCGAATACAAATATTAGGTAAGTTAGAATGTCATAGCTAAAAAGACTTAGTTAAAGATTAATAATATATAATACAAGGTCATACTTTAGCCCCGTTACTAGGTTTTTATACGGCATTTTCAGCATTACCTAAAATAATCTCGATTCTCTTAGTCACTGCTTAAACTTCTCTGTCTTGTTCTTGCATTTTACACTTCACGTCAGAGAGAAGATGGCAGAGCATCTTAAGCAGTGACTAACGGTTGAAAGTTTTTTTTAAGTAATACTGTTTATGTTTAGTTAATAGCTGCTTAGTACTTAGAAGAATCAGCTAGTACCTAAGTACTAAGATGTTCCATAAACTTCTAGCTGTTCCTTTGTGTAAATAATGTAGATACTTGTATCAATGATGTATTCATTTTAGAGTCTATCATACCACTATGAAATTATGTCGCAGTATATAGTAGTAGTTGTCTCTCTGTAATATACACAAAAAGAAAACACGTGTTCAACGTTATTGACTAAGTACCTAACTGTTAGCGGTTACTCACGTCGAACGTTGTTCCGAAAATCAAAACAATATAATGTTTTGATAGCAAGTAGCAACCCATCTATGTTTGTTTTAAAACATGCACCACAGCTGTGGAAGATTATATTCCGTGTAATGCTATACTTCAAAGTTTGCCTCCCAACCGGATAATACTAAATATTTCATTGTTTACTTTCTTTATTTAAAAACAGTCTTTACCAGTTTCGTAATGAGAGAAGCGCCTGATTTACCAATCTCTCCCAAGTTGACTTCATAAGCCGTTTAACCTGACATCAAAGTAAATTCATCAGTTAATATGAAATCAGTAGATGAAAGCTTGTCATTAAATAATTTTACGAGCGTACAACAGATGAAAGCAGCTGTAAGTAACTTGTGTCTTCTCGTTAACCAATAACGGGTTTCAAATTATACCAACGGCGTTGCATCACAGAATTGTCTGTGGCCAAATGCTTCGGTAATTTATATTTAAAATACGATAACATTCACATTGGTATTTTATGTTAAACATTAAATTCGACGTAAAACGTTTACGGTGTCGCCTTAATAATTATTCTGTTATTTACAAACATCGTTACTTTTAATTCTTGTATTTTATTACGCTCTTGACAAACATTATTGATTAGACCTCAATCAAGTCATAAACTGTACGTGTTAATGGCGTAATCACATAGTTCCCGAGTAATAACAAGAGAATCGACTTCATGAGAGTAATTACATTTGAATAATAAACTAACATTGTTATTTTATACAGCTTTTATCACGTTAAGGTGCGGCTTCATGCCTATAAGTGAGTAGAAAACATCAATATTTCAGAATTTCGTGCAATTGACTCTGAGGTACGGACGCGCGACCGGATCGAAGTTTACTGCCTATAAAGTCTTTATTGCCCATTGTCGACGATTATTACTTAACCCTCGTGACTTATGAAGTAATAAATTCGATCTTTTCATGCCGACCGTGCGTACGTTTTCACTCGTGCGAGCTTCAAGTAAATAAATACCGTTTCATAAACTCATGTTTTGTATAGGAACCAATTAAGGAGTTAACTCCCAACAATGATCAAGTCTTTGGCTCGGATAGACTGAAATTGCATTCTATTTTGATTAATAGGTAGGTACCTATAGTTGCCTTGAATGCCCGCGCTATACGCGTCCTGGGGCCTTATTTTTAAATCGAACGTAAGAGTTGCGTATGCGAGTAGAGCCGATCTTCAAACGATATGGTTATACGAGCCTACTTGCGTTGTTATTAGAAATAGAAGTGTCAATAAATTTTGTTAGGTTCTAAAATAATAGTTATTGTTAATCGATTCTTATAAGTACTTTTTCGAAGGACTCATAGTCGTATTCTTGTAGCCATTCATAGAGCAGATACAGAACATTAGCCTTAGGACTTAGCATTAGGGACGTTTATTACACACAGCGCCATCTAGCCCCATACTAAGCAAAGCTTGTATCATGGAAACCAGATAGCTGATAGAATACTTATATACAATATTTTTTCGTAAATACATACTTATAATACATACTACACCCAGCCAGCAATAATTAAGCATGGCCTGTGGGCTTGAGCATTTGGATTGTCTCTAGACCAACTATAAAAACTCTCACCTGTCTGGATACAATCCTTTTGTTTTTCTGTTAAGTAGTCAGGTTTATGTTGTTTGTTGTAGTTGATAAACAAACAAGTACAAAATATTTTAAGATGTGTATGTTTTTTATTTACGTGAGTACACGTATCATCGAGTGCACCGATCAAGATAATCTGTTGTGATTTTATGGTGGTTATTTTTAAGGGTCCACAAGACGCTCTCGTGGTTAGGAATACACCTCCCCATTACCATTAAAATGACACCCAGGACGTAAAGTAACAACAACAAGGAGTAACATAACAAGGTCTAAAGCATTCACTGCATTGATGGCGGTAATACGTTGAGAGATTCATGGGGAATGGTTCAGCTTTATAATTTTGCTAGCTACATTTCCTTTCAAACCGGAACACAGATAACTGAACTGATTATCTGACACAGCTTTACTACAACCTTTCGTATGCGTAGAACATTTAGTAATGTACTTATTAGATTTGAATATATCGGTCCGGTGTCCCATAAATAACTCGAATGTAATTGTGGCAACGATTGTCTGGCGGCAAGTTTAGATACTAATCAGACTTGTGCCAGGCTCCACGCAGTACCTTATGCGTATCAAGTCTTGCGTGCCATTACGGTCAGCGATAAACCATTTTAGCGTTATTTCTCTCTAAAATAAGCAACTACGACAGTTTGCGATATGACACGATCCTGTAAAAGTACAATGGTATTGCATTGCATTATTGCACAAAGGATATGAACAACGAAATGAATACAACATCTCTTAGGACGACCATTGGGCTTATTGAAAGCCCTGGTTGCTCTGTCCCCGGCCTTCTGAAGCATAAAGTTATTTTCACAACAAAGCACGCGGGGCCTCAGAGCTCCTTATATTGGACCTCTCTTGAGCCGACCCATTGTAATCTTAATGCCGTATTATATTAATGCGATAAATATCTCCGAAATCTCTGTGCTCATTTTTTGTGAATCATCTCAGTTTAATATTGGCTTGGACGTAGACTTAGAAGGAAACGTTTCTCTGGTTACGTCGGTTTATCTCGCGGATCGATCAGTGGGGTCGTATCCAATTCTATTAATGAGATCTCTTCGAAATTCTGTGGAATATTATCTGTTCACAGAAATGTTTTACAATTTGTCTTGAGAGTCATTCACTATAGGAAAGACGAGCTATGATTACAACCCGGAAACTATTTATATTATGTACCTATATCTTTTAATTTGGATTTTCTTACGTCATTTTTTTTGAGTTGTCAATAAAAAAATCTTCCACTTTTTTGTATCGTAATTTGATCAAGAAAATAATAATAATATCTGTGTCAGATGTGTATTACAACATTACAAGTACTTACCTAATTACTTTTGTACAACATTCCTTAAAAACCTCTCACGATTATAATAAATTATTATAGCAGCACTCTAATATTTCTTTAATTAACCGTCGTCTTACAGGATTTGAAATTATGTATTTTAAATTATCACTCACTCACTCATCAGCCAGAAGACGTCCACTGCTGGACGAAGGCCTCCCCCTTAAGAGTGCGACTAATGCCAGAAAAATAACAGATTTCTCCCGCGCGTCTAGCATTAGTTTAGAGTCGAAAATCGCATGATACAATTGATGATGATGATGGCTTTGAGCAATTTAGGTGTGATTTTATATAATTATTCTAAATGTAGGCATGAAATAAAAAAAATAAACGGCTACTGTGCTAAAACATTAGTTTGGCTATGTAATTCGTAAAAAATAATGTGGTGATATCGCTGATAATTTAGGGCATTTGAATTAAAACAGTTGTTTTTTGTTGGTAATTTTTTTTTTTTTTATATATAAACCAGATTATTTTCCAAAATTCTATTCGGTTACTGGGCTTCTTTAGGTTTCCCCCTACCTGTAGTATTTTTTTAATCTGAATATTTACGTTCTTTATAATTAAACTATGTGTTTAAAAATACACCTTTTACTTACTTTTGGCATTAGTCGCCCCCTTAATAGGGAGGAGTTGCCATAATCCCCACGCTTGGCAGGTGGCTTGGGGATCGCAGTGTTACCACCGTTAACCAAGAGGACGCTGCTGCCCTTCCTCCGGTGGTTCTGGATGCAGTTAAACAACAGCAGTTGCAGTTAAGTTTAAACTATCACGGTTGTTCATTACTATTCTATGCTTATTTACAGGATATTTACTGTGATTATGTTGTGAAAAGAGCTCCCTATATGCCTATATCCCGTTAAGTATCTGCCCGTGAACAAAGTGCATGCGAGTGCGCTGAAATATCGGGTGCTCGTCACGTTAAATATCCTGTCAATTATACATTAAGTATACGGGTATTTTTATTTTATTTGTTACTTAAATAGTAGTTTATCTTTTAGCTGTTGTACATAAAATACACACACAGGTATAGATAAATATATTAGTGTGATAAATGGAAGAGTAGAAAGCTTACTGCTACTTAAATTTTAACCAAACCATATTATTACAGCTAGTTGAACAATTGCTTACTATAGTGTCGTACTAGTCTATTCATCATTGTGTAAATATACCAGGCAAGTAAATTATGTATGTCATCCCGTCAATGTGACATGCTATTAAAATATAAATTACCAGTGACCGTATAAAACACTTATGTGGGATGACGTGGCATGAAAATCTGAATTTATAGAGCGAAGACTGACGTAGAGAAGGGAACGAGCACAATGAGGCTACCTTCCTTGAATAATTGCCGTATTTAACCGACTAGAGATTTAGTGACCCAACTTGTATAACAATAGGTGTGTTTAGCTCGAGAAAGAAACTAAAAAGCTTATTGTTAGTCACGGTTCGAAGCGGGAATCGTTTCGTGGTTTTACGCGCATGATTATGATTGCTTTCGTAAATAGCACGAATAAACGACAGCAATGTAATGCTCGCCGCGTTTGTTTAATCAAGAATATTTATTATACATTCTTGCTGAATACTAAAATATTTTCTGAATGCAGAATTTGCACGGAGAAATCTTAATATATATAGCGTAAAAAATATGCAAAACGATACTAAGTGAAGTATTCACGAGCTTAGTTTTTATTTTTTGAAATAAGTAAAGTTATAAGTTATAAATAAGTAAGATTAACTAAATGAATGAGTACGAAAGTTGCGTTAGGTATTTAAGTTACACATTTATAGCTGTAGAAAATAAATGGGGGGGCTACTTTTTATGCGTAGTGCTACTCTCTGTAGTGGTAGGACTCTACTGCAGAGTACGCCTGGGGAAGTACCACACCTTTGCCAGTAATTCAACCGTCAAGCATTAGTGTGCAAGGATTACTGTGTTCCGGCTTAAAGCGCAAAGTTACCAGAGAAATTACTGGATATATAATCTCTTCAGATTTAACATCTAATTTTTCAGGGTGACGAGCGCAGTACAGTAGGGTGCAGGATTGTGTTCGCAAGTTCAAAATTCTGGCACTCCTACTGTTAGTGGCAGGCGTGATGCTTACCACCACGCGAACGTCTTTCTCGTCGCGTCACTTAATATGCAAACTCTTCATAATTACGTATAAATTGGGCGCGCTGAATAATATTTCGTATTGAAAACTTTTAGTTCCATTTTATTTAATTTCTACTCTTTCTGGTACAGCTCTGTAAGTTAGATATTTAAAATAAATCATATTGTAAGTAAATAAGTAAGAATTAAGTAAATCCTTTCTTCAAGTTGTAAGTTGTTGATTGACAAGTTACGGGTAGGTATATACATACGTACCTAGTGTTAATATAATTAAAGAAACAAATAATTACAAACAAATAATTATTAATTTAATTTTGTTTTTACTAGGAAGGGTTTATTTAGTTGTTAGTTAGTTATTTTTTAAATTTAATTTTAGTGTATAATTGTATTTTATTTGCAAATAAAAAGTTATTCATTACCAACAATATTATAAGTTATATAATATATAAATACAATACATATGTACATTATAGTCTTGTCTTTGCCTTGTAGTGGATGAAAAAGCTACCTAAGAAGTAGAGCTTTCGCTTTTCTGTGATTATGATAGGCAGATGTTGTTGATGATGATGATGATGATTTATTACTAATAGGGTGATATGTAGATATTTATGTAGATGCTAGCAGTCCACGCGATGTTACCAGCGATTCCTAGGGAAAAAATAAGCCTGTGTTAGTCCATGGTACAGGCTACCTCTCTACCAAATTTTATCCAAATTAGTTCAGCCGTTTTTGCGTGATTGAGCAATAAACACCCAAACTTTGACATTTATAATATTATGTTGGATTATTAGTATAGATTATATTGTGTATTGTAAATTAAGTATTTTATTGTAATTGGTAATTTTTTTACTAAGTAATAATAATAAATTATGCTTCTCTAATTCTTAGAAATATCTAACAGGAATTCTTTGATAATAGACGCCTTCTAACGATATTACTTTCTTCAATCTCTATTAGCCATAAGTCAAAGTTCATGGTCGTGACATTATGACTTTTATTTACGAAGAGTCAAGTATTGGCGTGCAGGGAACATACAATACTTCCTATTCCTATAAATATACAAAAGTATACGAATAATCGTGACGTAGTTACTTCAATAATGAGACTTGTACTCGTAGAGGCAGCATTATAAGTAATGGCTCACATATTGACTCACTACAGTACGGAGTACTATTATTCATTCTGTGACAATAGTAAGAGTCAGTACATTTGCCAGACTTACTAGTCCATTTTGCTGGTTTGTACATTTTGCGTGTTGTACATTATAAGCCGGAGGGGTTAATATTTTTTATAATCCTAGGATAAACATTTTGTGACCCGGACATAGATATTTGTTCCGTGTCTGGGTGTTGTATCTATTATAAGTATGTACCTACTTATTTACAACAAAACAAAGTTTATGAGTACCTATTCTATAAGTTAACCGATTCACATAATATTATAGTACAAGCTTTGCTTAAATTGGGGCTAGATGGCGCTGTGTGAAATGTCCTCTAACATTTATTATTATTTATTAATATAGTATGATTTGATCGAGTTTTTTTTTAATTTTTGTAGAATTTATATTTCTTTAACCAATTACGAAGTGAACAAATATTGATACTATTAGAGAAGGTAAATGCAGTAGAACCCTTTTAATACGACTTCGGGCGACCACTTTTTGCGACGTACTAGCCTGTAGCAAGCTCATGTATGGTTTCATTGAAATTACTATGAAAGTAAATCCGTCCGTGTTACGTCTTCCAGTTAGTACAACGTAATAATAGGTCTTTACCTATAAAATTGCCGTTCTTCAGTACTGGTCATTTCAAATAGAAAAAAAGTTTGGAACGGCTTTGTATGCTGATATCAAAATAATTTTGTCTTAAAAACATGACATTATTTTTACAAACTCAGTCTTTTGTTTATTGATTAGCGTTGTATTTTCATTACATTTGAAATTTTTTGTCATAATTGACAAAAAACTTAAAAAATTCGTGTAATTATGGAATATGAGTTCCGTCGTGGCACCAACGCGACATAAACGGCACGCAACATCAAAAACGTTTACGGAGAGAACTGTACAAACGAACGCACAACCCGTTATTGGTTTTCCCGGTTCCGTTCTGGAAATTTTGACTTGAAAAATGAAGCTCGTGGTCGTCCGGAGACTTTGGTCAACAATGATGAATTAAAGGCGATTGTGGAAGCTGACGAAACTCAATCTACAGCTGAGCTAGCAACAGTTTTTGATGTTAGCATCAAAACAATTTTGATCCATTTGCGACAAATAGGCAAGGTAAAAAAACTTGATAGATGGGTGCCCCACGAAGCTCGCCAGCGCAACGTACGCGTCGAGACCTGCCTCGCGCTGCAGCTACAGACAGTCTCCGAGCTGCAAGAGCTGGGGTTGGAAGCTCTCCCTCATCCGCCATACTCACCAGACCTTGCACCTACCGACTATTACTTTTTTCCAAAAATTTGACAACTTTTCAGTGGGTAAAAAATTTTATTCCCGAGAGGCAGTACAAAATGCCTTCGAAGAGTTTGTTGCCTCCCCGTCCAGCTAATTTTTACAAGAAGGGCATCAATAAACTGCCAATTCGTTGGCAAAGATGCGTCGATTGCATGGGTGATTACTTTGAATAACAGAAATAAAAAACTTTAAAAAAATAAGTACTTTCACTTATTCCATACAAAACGGCAATTTCATAGGTAAAGACCTAATATTAGCTGTTCCTTGACGGTCGCACTATCCAGATTAGTTAGATTAGAAGTATTATACAAATCAGAGACATAAAAATATTTTCCAATATAAGCTTTTTTTATTGGAAATAATACGTTCGGTCACCTACTCGCAAAATCGTGTGGTTTTGGCAATAATAGCTATATCATTAGTACCGTACTGTACTATCTTAACTGTACCTATACCTACTATAATTGAAAGTGGAACTAAACCTACTTGCCATACTGTTTTGTGCGGAGTCTTTGGATACGTGGTACTATTAAATATTCTATGCTTTTGGTACAATGTTTGTGTCCCGCTGAGTAATTCGCAACTTAGCTTTTGACCATTCCATTTCTACTCCGTCCACAATGGAAAACATATTTAGGGCACGAGTGAAATTGCTTGAAGTACTTACCATATTTTAGGTTTGGTGACATGTGAATAGCGTTTCACGAAGTTTTGGAATAATGTTTGTACTAAATCAAGATTTCGGGTAATCGTTGTTGGTTATTGAGCAAGGAGACGACAAGGTAAGAGTAAAATTATGTTTTACGAAGTAGCCATCTGCGCTTTGCGGCTTTATCTCGTATTTTTCGTTAATGCCGCATTTTTCACAGCGACTTCATTCTTTAATATTTATAATATTTAGTCGTACTTTACGTATTGCGGATATAATGTATTAACATGACAAATTTTGTGTTTATAATTATTATACTGTGTTCTGGTTTGAAGGGAATGTTAGAAATTACTGGGTATGAAGAGATTTAACATCGCAGTGCAGTGCGGCGCAGGATTGTGTTCGCAAGTTCACAATTGTAGCACTGCTACTGTTAGTGGCAGGCGTGACGCTTACCATCAGATGAAAGTCTTGCTCGTCTCGTCACTTGACTGAATTAAAAAAAAGTTATTTTATTATTTAGTCAAATTTAAATATATGAAAATAAGTTATGAAATAAGGTTTAAATTACTTTTGTCCAAATATCCAAAATATTATTTAGACAGATTCTTATAAGATTCTCAGTCAAATACACATCTTTCGTCAACATTGTAAGTAAAAGAGACAGTTTATTTACAAAAGCTTCATACGTGAACATCGATGTTTTCACATCAACGAGTGACTTGAAGAACCGTAACAAATGCCTATGAAATTTTATGCCTTGTGAGTCTATTCATAGCTTCTATAAGGAATTTCTAATAACAATTTTTCATTCATGTCAACCCCAAAATATCAGACTAAAAGATCGGGCAAAAGAGTATTTTGTGATAATATTCAAACCCACGACCGTAAGTAACGTCAAAACAAGGCTTTTGTTTATCTATGACTTTTTTACTTCTTTGAATTTTACAAATAATATATATTTGTAAAATTCACAATATGGTAGATGACTGATGTTTAAATCGATGAAACCAATATCTTCGATGAAGAAATTAAGTAAATATAGTATGTTTATTGAAAACATAATTTAAATCGGTTATTTATGGTCTGATATAAAAGCGTTTAAAAATTTTGGTAGAGACAACTCTGTCCCATTCCCACAAAACAAAAAATGACGTCACGCCTCACTTGTCAGAATAGAATTTATATGGCGTACAGAGAAGTGACGTCACGATTTGCTGTTTTGCCTCTCTGTCTAGCGTGATATTAAAATGCTAATAAGTTGCTTATTTTTGATCAGATTTTCATTTTCTTTTCATTAATCAGCTATATTTATGGGCCACAATTTAATAGGACAATAAAAAAAAACAGTCAACTAGCCTATTGCACATTTTGGTAATGGTAAAAGATAATGACATCCTATGACCATTGCAGCAACACAGCAGCATTAAAACATTGCACTTCAGCTGTTTATCTGTCTCTATACTTTTTTACAATACGAGTGTACTACTCGTAACTAACTCGAGTAATTAAGACAATATTATGGTAAATGGGTAAACTAACTCGAGAAAAAAATAGGTAAATTAGTACTAAGAGGACATCAATGGACCTGGGTATGTCCTAAAGGACCTGGGTATGTCCTAAAACTGCATCCAGAACCACCGGAGGACAGGCAGCAGCGTCCTCTCAGTTAACGGTGGTAACCATTCTGCGATCTCCAAGCCGCCTGCCAAGCGTGGGGATTATGGCAACACCTCCCTTTAAGGGAGAGGCCTTGAGTTTTGGCGGGAACGCGAGAAAATCATGTCGCTGTATTGTATTATTTTCCAAAACTTGTGTTTTTTCGAGTGTTAATGCATAAAAATGGTGGCGTTTTATTCATTAAGTGCTGATTTACGAGCAAAAGTGTGGGCAAGTGATATAATGTAGTGAAACGTGTATTTTCGTGTTGTTTCCAAAACTCCGAAGAATCTTGTAGTAAAGTTGCCAGGACTTTACTAGGGTATGGTTGGACTTGACTGTGACTTACTGTATGTGACTTGGACTGTGACTACGACTCATTTAACAGCAGAAAGAAGGATCGATGAAGAAAAATGTATTCGGCTGAAGGACTAGTATCCATGGCCAGGAACTATTAAAAACAAAACAGGGAGAGGCCTTCGTCCAGCAGTGGACGTCTTCCGGCTGTTGATGTATGTGTGATGTGGACATCAATGGAGTAGGATATATTGTATCCCAAAACCTGTAGAAAAACTGGGAAAGCTGCATGATCTTTATATGTTTAGTTTTTTTATTGAGTTTTGATTTGCTAATCCGTCCTTGTAGCACCACTTCCTTTTCGTAAAACCCCGGGAATCCTCTATTCTCACCCCGACTTTTAAAATCAGAACTATGATAAAAGTCAAAGCGAGTTCCTCATACATTTCACCTTTATAAAACGATAGTGTGAAGTTTCCCCACTTACGTGAGATCCCGCAATAGTCTCGATGTTCCGTCTTGAATAAATAATGAACGGAGGCAGGTGAGCTACTAGTCAACATACGACAAAGTTGGTCAGAACCAACTTGTCTTCAGAGAGTAACTGTTGAGTTTTAATTGAATTGTGCTTGATATTGCTAACGATATTCAAGGCGATCAGAATAGTTTATGAGACACGAGACAACTATAGAGATAAGAATGTTTATGTATTTATTTGGGTCGGAGGTTATCTTCCTTCTGTTTCAATTGGTATTCAAAAGCTTTTCCATGTAGTCTTGCCCGGTTTACTGGTCTAGATGTCGCATAACCTTAGTAAGATTATGGTTCCTAATACATAAAGAAATACAAATTATAAATGATTTTATTTTAGGATATCCATAGAAAATCTTAATTAAAATAAAAAGTTATATATAACAATAAAAATTATAATTAAACAGTATGATGCACAGTCATTTTTGGTTCGCAATCTGGTGCACAGTCAGCCACGATTAAAAAATCGGGCTACCCAGGTAGTCTCCTAGACAATTTAGTATGCGATTTCTCGAACGAACGAACGATTTCCAATGCACAAAGTAACATATAAATTATGTATGTTTTCATTCTTTATTTTATTCCATAAAATAGCATGAAGTTTAGTTTGGGCGTTGTTTTAAGTTAATTAAAAATTCTACACCGACAAAAAGGATGATTTTGAAATCAAAGTGAATTTTTAAATTTCTAATGAAGTTGTAGTTGAATAATTTAAAATTATAAATTGAGCATTGAGAACGGAAGCGAGTAGTAACAAGTCCATTTTATTTGATGAATTTATAGTCAAGGGTGCCGTGTCAGCGACACGACAAGTGACTTACAAACGGCTATGATGATGGGCTTATATAATTACGTACCAAAGTGTCCTCTTTTACAGCTGGTGCTTTGATATTACAATTGGTTTTGTTGGAAATGGTGTTACCTGTGGTGTTGAAAGCCTTGTAGTGGCCACGGAAACGAATGAATATTAACGTGGTGTAATAAATTTGAGTGCTAAGGCATTAATAAATAAATAACGAATTTTTGTATTTTTGATTGAAGCGAAGCGAATGTCTAAGGGGAGAAGTCAGCGCTTGTATGTTTTACCACCGACTTCAACAAAGAAGGTTTTTTTTTTGTTACACGATTCGTAATCCGCTAATTATGGATTGATTTTGATGTTTTTTTTTAATTTTGTTTTGTAGGTGGTTAAGAGGTTCATATAAAAAAATTCGAAGTCTGCTTATTAGTATAGTTTTTAAATCAAAATAACTGTAAGAAGATGTCATACAGGTAGGTAATCGAAATTAAAGTCGGTTGTTTTTTTTATTGCATGTTTATTTTTAATGGAACGACGATAGTTCAGTGTTTAGCTTGTTCGTATATTTTGTCGTGCAGATGTGGTTGTCCAAAAGGCAAATCCAAAAACGAGCTTGAGCAACCAGTGAAAAAAAATATCTCAAGCAATCTCAAAGCAATATTGTGGTATAATATCTCTAGTAGTACCTACTTAGTTGGCTGGCTAGCTATCACCCTCAGGCAGAAAATCTGGCGCCATAATAGCACCCAACAGGCGGTTTCGGCAGTCTCACTTGACAGCCAGTTCCCATTCCAGTCTAGCTGATTTTACTATCCTCGATCATACCGTAAATTACCATGAGGTTTGTTGTATGTAGGGCTGGTAAGATCTAGCTTGTCAAATGTTCCAAGTAAGATATTTTAAAGTTTTTTTGACATCGTATTTTGCCAGCTATATTCAAAGTGTCATTAACCTAAAATCGCCCAATCTTCAACGTTAAAATTCCCCGTTTCCCAAGTTAGCAAAAGGTTGTGTGACAGAAGCCAACTAGTCATTCCTGGAGGCGCGAGGTAAGCCAGTTTAATTGGCCGGCCATGACAGTGTCGCCGTGCCAGTCAGCGTGAAGATAACCTAGGGTTGGTGCGATTACGCGAAATCTTCTTATATTTTTTTTTTCTACCTTTATGCAAATTTCTGTAAGGTTGTTTAAAATCTATATATATAAAAGAAAATCGTGTTAGTTACACTATTTATAACTCAAGAACGGCTGAACCGATTTGGCTGAATATTTTTGGGGAGGTAGCTTAGAACTAGGAGGCATTTTTTCCCGTTTTTTTCCCTTTTAATTATGTTTTTCTTATTTTTGGTTAAAACATTTGCTCGGGATGATTGGAGCGGGCCGTATTACTTCCGTACGCGGACGAAGTGGCGGAGCACCTCTAGTTCTTTATAAACAGAAGCTTGAAAGACAGAATCTTGAAGAAACAGAAGTCTTGGTAAAATTAGAATCTAGCCTTGGGATAAAAAGTAATTAAAATCTATCTTAAATTCGAGCTCGGAGCCCCATAGCGCAGCCTACTCCGCCTAGTTGGGGGATCAAAGATAACTTGTAAATGTTCTGTATTGTTTTGTCGGAATAAAATATTTGATTAGATTTTGATTTTTACTTTATTATTTACTATGATTCACTAAATATTAAGTACAGAATGTTAACTACCATGTGGAATGTTGACTTGCGCTGCGCATCCACTGCGTCGGCATCGGAGCGGACGGAGCGGACAGATTTGTTGCTTTTTATTGATTTCAATGGGGATGCGTGGACTGGATGGGAAAATCGGTGCCAGATACCGGTATTTCTGCCGAAGACGTAATACGCAGTGAACGCTACATTCGGAAGATATCGGTGTTTCTGCCGACGACGTCATCCGCAGCGAACGCGCTAAGTATTCGGATGTCGATAATGCCGTTGTAAAATCCGAATGCATTGGACGATCACACTGGCACACTCACTAGCTTTAAATAATAAAATATGAAGTTATCTTTAGCGGCGGCTAGTAGATTTCACACTGATAACCTTATTTTAAAAACTTGCTGCGGCGATTACACTTTTCGATAAAATAGCACCATGGTAACCATAATGGTGTTATCCAAGATCCAGATCTAAGCCATGTAACTATGTAAACCGTAAAACGGGTTGTAAGAGAAGATTTTTAGATACTTACATTCCTAAAAAGAAAGATTTCGTGATAACACCAAAAAAATTCCAAGAAAATTGTAAGTCTATTATAGTCTTCTATTTGCATTTAGGTCAAGATGAAGCTGTTCCATTGCTTTGAAATAGGTTTTTGAGACGAGAGTTCAGCAATATTATCTAGGATTCGAAGATTGTCGAAAATTCCACACACATATTCTAAAAATATCATCCAATTTTAGCACAGATATCGTGTATTAAGGTTCTCGCGCCGTCAACAGCGCATAAATTTTGATTTTTGTCACGTACAGCTGGAGCGGGATTCAAAAACCTGGACTAACTTTAAAGGCAACCATTTCCAAATGTATTCCTGTTGTATCTATCTAGGATGGAGCCGGTTTCAATCCGTTTACGTAAACCTGTAGTCTTCGGGAGCGCAGCAATGCATTTTGATACGAGTACACAACCGAAGCTCATTATGAAACCGTTGCATTTCCAGGCATTTACTTTGTTATTTTGAAAAGCAGCCTCTCTAGACTTCTTCTTTTTAATTTTTGACATCCCATTTTGTGGATTCTGCCATAAAGTTTAGTGTGCATCTCGGTGGTAGCATGCTCACGCATTTTCGCCAACAACCGCATTTGTTATTAACATCACCTGTCATCTGCTAAAAGCACTGAAGAGAGAAGTAAAAGTAGGGCTTTCGCTTTTCTATAACTAAAAGCGCGAGTTTCCGCTTTTTTAGGCACGTGTGACAAAATCATTCTGCAAAATATGATAAATATAAACTAGCCATGCATATGTTGTAATGTTTCAGTGTTTCTGTGTAAGAGTAGTGTTTCAGGTCCATAAGCCTCGTGCGCTCGAAGTCTCGAATTCGATTCCCGGCCGGGTGAAAGTAAATTCAAACATGGCAAAACACCAAAACTAACACAATAAATCCTAGTGGCAATTTGGGAATAAGGCGTCAAGCGTTATTAGTAGACTTTTTTTGGAATAAGTAATGACATTTTTATCTACATAAGTACAGCTTATAATAATACTATACCTGTTTGTTACAAGATAGCAATGTTTTGAGGTAGCTCTACCGTTAAATTTGCAGAGTAAGTTTTAATATCCCATTTGCTGTGTGTCTGTGTCGATAAAGTTAAAATGGCTGCGATTGGAATAGCCAATTGGAAGGGAGAGTTGCGGTTTGTTTAACTTTAACACTAGTTAGATTCAGTTGATAATGTCTGGGGACCATGGCTTGTAGATAGCAGACATAAGCGACCACCTATACCTTGAAGGATTTAGCTTTTCGGTTGGGTACTTAATCACTAACCTTCACTGATAACAAAATGATAATATTTTTGTAGTATATCAAAACGGATTTATACCAGAAAGTTGTATTCGATTGAAAAAAATACACTTGTTATCACATGTTATGAAATGACTTGATAAACAAATTGTGCACTATGTATTGATAGTCTATGTTAAGCCTTGTGTGAAGTTTATTGTAGTCTTAAAAGTAATTGTTTTTTTTTCTTAATGTTTGGCTTCGCACTTTGTGCATTATGTCAGTGGCTATCTTTACCACTTGACACAGAGAGGATCAAGCTTTCAGAAGCCGCACAGAATTTATAATATTTTTTTTCGTGTGTTTTGAACTTTAAACCTCTGTCCTGTAAAATTCTGTACAATTCGGTAGGCTTCGAATAAATACTACGTTACTGTACTACGTTACTATATAAAAAGTTTTTTTTTTTAATTTTAATAGCTTTTATTTTAAAAAAACTAAAATATCGTATAAACCACACTATCAACCTTAAATAGAGTCACTTATTTCAAAACAGCACAGGCTTTAATTCAATCTTTAATTTTTATACAAACTTAAATATATTTTTTACAATCTTTTAGATGTCAATCAAAGTTTCGAAATGTATGGTACCTATTTTTTTGTTGATTTCAAAAAACAATAAACCTAAAAAAACAAAACTATCACCTAAAACTGTTTTAAGATTTGAGGGTAGATATGAATTAGAAAGTTATAGGTTTAAGCGGTGGCCGGTGACAGAACAAGCCGCAGCCAGCAGGATACCTGGTCAAATTTTCTTAGTGTGGGTAGTAAGATTATGCACAGTTTACTTGTGTGTGTCATGTCTGGATTGTCTGGTCGCGTGCAAGGCTCAGATCCATTAATGTAGTCAGCCGCGTACCGCCGCCAAACAAATTACGGATGCAAACACGTAGCAACACGCGACGGCCTGAAAGCCTTTTGCAAGCTTTCGGAATATATCAGCAGGTATGTTTTGGGTGCATTTTAACATGCTAAATTTGAGGTGATGTTTTTGAAATGAAGCTTAACATAAATTGTGTATAATAATAGGTATAACATGGAAAGGGAAATTCACCGTGTATTACGTTTAATGTTTCTTTATTTTAACAAAACAGTAATAAGTCCATTTATATTTAGTGCGACATGATAATTTATCATGGAATTAACGTGATAAGTAGTGTGTCAATTAAAAGTAACGCACGAGGAGTAAAAGCTTTTGTATTTATTTATTAGATACCACTGCAAGACCTCTCTCACCTTTTTCCACTTTGCACGGACAAGAGCTTTAATAATCCAGTCGCTGCAGCGGGAGTCAAGCTTGTATCACCTTCGCTTTGGACCTGACGAAAAAAAACACCTAACCAGGAATAGGACTCTGTAACACACCTATGACTACGTAACGTAATGTCGCCGCGCAAAAATCATAAATCAAACACATAAAAATCCTACACATGCTATCTCTCCTTCCTGGTTGTTAAAATGTTTCTTCATAAACATATACCACATCAAACGATTTGCGAAAAATGAGGGCAATTGAGTATTCGTTCCTCGTAACATCACGCTGAAATCTCTCCCGCTGACATGATTTCTGCATTAGACAGCCAGCATAATAATACCTCTAAAGCTCACCTTCAGTCGTGGTGAACGCCAAAACGTTTTTTATGCAACTGATTAATTTAATAAGTCGATTGCCTAATGGCTTCTGATTAAATGTCTGCTTCCTTTATATTAAAGGTGTAGTAACCTCGGAATAGTTTTAATTCGTCTTTTGTTTATATCCACCGAGTTACAAATACTAATATTACTAACTAACTTATTTATATTATAATGTCAAAGTTTGTTTCAATGGATTCATAAATGATTGGCTGTTTATTACTCAATCACAGAGTAACTTTTCAACGGATTTGGATGAAATGTAGTAGGTACACAACACAATACAATACAACAACACTTTATTAACACCACAGAAAGGATATTACATAATAGGCTTTAAAAAAAAACAACCGACTTCAACTTCGAATACCTTGATGACATCTTCATATTTTCTAGTAATTTTGATTAAAAAACCAAACTACTGAACTGATTTCGATAAAATTTATATGGGACTACCTCTGAAGTATCACCTACTAAACAAACAAAGAATCATCAAAATCAGTTCATTATTGGCGGAGTAATCACGTAACATTCATACAAAAAAAAACATACAGGCGAATTGAGAACCTCTTTTGAAGTCGGTTGACAAGGCATACACTATGTAGCTAGGCACAAAAGGGGTCTTTTTGCGTATAGTAGAGGCAGCTTAGGTATACCTTGGAATAACACATGCTACTGTTTGTCCCCGGAATCGTGGATAAAACTGCGTGAAACTGCTAGTTAGAAATGAAGGAAAATACAAAAGATAGATTAACTTCATTATTTCCTAATTTAAATATTTCCAAGTTTATTACGAGAGTACGAGTGAAACATGTTTTATTGTAAAAAGTATATTACGTACCCCTGAAGCACTTCCCGTTGAATGCCATAGAGCCTATTGCGAAAATTGGCATAGCAGCGCTGAAACCTTCGAAACATTTTCATTTCACTACCAACAATAACATAAAATGGTTAACCGTTTCCGTATATGAAACAGCACAGCATTACATTTACGACAGAGTCAGATCTCAAAACGATTTTTGGCACGAGAGGCAAGTCATACTCGTTCTCGTATAATTTTATATGTGTGTGTTTGTACGTCTTACCGTCAAGTGGCGGGTCTTTGCGTTGTTTGATACGGTTGAAACTTAGCTTGAGAACAGGTGGACAATTTGAGTAAGGTGCGTTGGCCTGCCTACAAATAGAATAGGAATATGGTTTGAAATGGTCTATTTATAGATTTGATTGGAATAAAAAATCATCATTGAGTTTATATTCCAATTTACTCACCAAAATTACAAAGTTACACCGAACAAAAACTAATTAATGTATGGAACAACTTTTTTTTGCGTAATGCCATCAACGCTTTAGTTGAGAATAATGATAGATAAGGCAGAGACCCATAAGCAGATGCCATAATTGGCAAAAGCAGTTGGGACGGAATACCAGAGATTACTCATAATATGCAGGTTCAAGTCCTGCCAGAGGTCATAATTTTTCTAAACTCTTTTACTTAAAGTAACATGGCGTTTTACCCCGAATAATTGACAGTTCCTATCGGATAACGAAAGTGAAACCGAGGGACGCAGCTAGTCTTTAACATTTTAAACGAAAATAATAGTAACAACAAATTGACATTTAACTAGTGTTGTACTATAGTACTCTAGCCTATGAAAGCAACACAACAAACAATTTTCTTCCTACATATTACTGAAGCATGAAATCTAGAATGACTGCTAGCTCCTACACAATTAGGCTCACGTGCTGGGGTGCAATTACGTCAACCAGTAGGGGGAAACGGGAGGGTTACATGCCTCTACTAATTTTGTCGTCTCATGGGCTCAAGCCTAGAACCTCATTCTGGCGCGATCGAGATTAGCTCTATCACTTTCACTCTAATGGCATTTTAAATGAGAGAGCGAGAGAGAGTAATCAAGGTAATCTCTACAGAGCCAGAATAGGCCTGTTGTACTGAAGTACGGTGCCTGCCTGTTGCCAGTGTTGCCACAATCTCCAAGGATTACTCCTTTATGCAAATAATAAAGAAATTAAATTTTAAACTTGTAACGGATACGGATGTAATTAGAGGAAAGGAAGGGTGATGATGGCTGTGCTATTTTGGGAGCCTGCATTTTGGGGACGTTGTAAAACTTGGCGTAAAACAGTCATAAAGCATTTTAGACGCCTCTGGACCCTCTTGGTTAATTTATGTTGTGTTGAAACCTTGTTTGATGGGTGTAGTTTACAACCCTTTAAAGTTTTGCTGTTAATATATAGCAACTGTTGCAGCAGCAGTTTTACATTACTTTATGTGGCAACTAAATACAAAACTCTTATCAATAAACTGACCAAATTACTAGGAATGAAAACTTTAGAGTGTAGACTGTAGATCTTTTTATGCTAAACTTGCGATACAATTTTGGCTTAAAAATCCCAACGGTAAAACTTGTTAAAAAATATTATTATTTTTTTAGTTTTAATTTTTAATACAACCAAGTGACCAGACGAGCAAGACATTCGCCTGGTGGTACGCGTCATGCCTGCCACTAACAGTACCAGTGCCAGAATTGTGAACTTGCGAACAATCCTGCACCGCACTCCACTGAGCTCATCACCATGAGATATTAGATGTTAAATCTATTTATATCCAGTAATTTCTCTGGTAGCATTGCCCTTCGAACCAGAACACAGTACTGCTTGCACACTACTACTTGGTGGTTGAATAACTGGCAAAGGCGTGGTACTTCCCCAGGCGGACTCTGCGCGGTAGAGTCCTACTACACATTTTTGCAAATGCTCGTTATAATATAAGGCAAAGTAACAGAAAGCTAATATTTCCTAATAGTGAATTTCACTGCAAAATTCAACAGTTAATCATAAGTTGAAGTAACTTTATTTCAATTCATCTTGCGATCATTGACTTCTCATTTTCTGCTTTCAAACCGTTCGGGGTTGAACATTGAACTATTGATCGGACAAAATTCAATTCCATGAAATGGCACCGATGGTTGCACCGACACATCTTGATACGTTCGTCCGGTGTCATTCAACGTGCACCAGCTGACCAGAGTACGTATAAACTATTCAGTATTCACTCACGGCGACCGAAAATACTCGTATAGCTGCATTATGTTCACAATGTGGCGAAGTCAACACAAACAAACATTTGCCAGACAAAACGGCACCGTTCTTATTTTAGTTATTTTTGTAACTAAAATAAGTAGTTAGTAATAAAAGTAGTTCTGCGAACAGTAGACCTCGCGACGCGCGACCTTATTTATATCTTGATAACTTATTTCGCGAACTTTAGTTATAAGAATAAGATTTAAAAAAAAAATATACAATCGACTTCAACTTCGTATACCTGGATGACATCTTCATATTTTCTAGTAATTTTGTTTTAAAAACTAAACTACTAAACCGATTTCGATAAAATGTATATGGGACCACCTCTAAAGTACTACTTACCTACCAAACCCAAAAAGAATCATCACAATCAGTACAAACAAAAAAAACATACAGTCGAATTGAGAACCACCTTTTTTGAAGTTGGTTGAAAACTCTGACAAAATTACTTTTGAATTCCATTCTAGAACGTTTCGTTCAAATGATTTTATATGAGTGTACTTGGTACTGTTATAGGTAGAATAGCAGGTACGAGCAGTATACTTAGTAACCATTAGTAAAACGCGTCGCCCTCGAGTGTAACTGTCAATTAGCTATACTGGCTACTCGAGCCGCTAGCTTGACAACCATAGCAATAGGGTTGAAAATGCATCCTTCTCATTAATTTGCATTTTCTCACCAACATAATTATATCATGCATATTTACAGTCTTATTTATAACTTATACTTGTACATAGACGGACATAATAAAAAGGAGGATAGATTATACTTGTATAGATACTTTAACAACAAATAGTTGCTAATATGGATTAACTGGACTCAAAATGTTTAAAGCAATGGTCTTGAATATTGACACAAAAGCTAACAAAATCTAAATTCACTCATGCTTGGTATATAAATTACTTTGAAACAACCTGTGTATTTTCAGCCAAAATGGCTAAAGTAGCTAATACTGACATTACAAAATAATATTTTAATCCCATAACGTTGAAAATGGTGATGTGTGTCAATAATAATCCTCAGAATAAGACTAATATAGCACAGTTTTTTTTAATTCAAGTCTACTTAGTATCTCTTTTAAAATCCACTCGACTTAAATCTACATTAAGTAGGTATAGTCCCATAGATCCTAAATATACGGGTGACACTCTGCCTCTATATATACACTAAACAGCTCTCTACCGAGCTGTCAATTAGTCGCGAGTCGCAAGCGCGGCCCGTGACAACCCTAACAAACTATTCAGGGCTTGGACTTTATCGAGTAAGTAAGAGTTTATTGTAAGGAACAGAAAATACCTATTTTAATTCTAGATAACTCTAATTATTATGTTAATGTATCCAGGAAAACATGTAACGCGTTTTACTAAGCCGAAAAATTGTAGTCATAATTATGAACAGCTTTTTTTTGTTCACATTTAATTTTTGGCTCCATCACTACACAATCACAGAAATTAAATTGTGAACAAATAAATAAACAGCTGTTTCACAGAAAAAAATCACACTCGAGGAAATGTATGGATATTTTATTTATGGTTTTTCGAGATTTCAGATTTGGTCCCATACCAAAAGTTGTTGACAAAACAATAATAAAGTACAATGATCTCCTTTCGGCTTAAGTATTACCGTTACGCGTTATCCTGTTATTTTTTGTGCTTTTTGATAATTCGCTTGAGTTTGACTGTCATCTCGTCTGATGCTAAGCGAAAATGCAGTTTACTATGGAGTACGCTTGCCTAGAAGAAACGGATTATACGATTTTATGTGGTTCATATTTTTGTAAATTTAGCCTGACGTGGGAAAATTCTGTGTGACGATAATAATTAATTTTAGGTACCTATTTTAGTCTTATTGTTTGTATTATCCAACATGCTGGCTAAGAGGTTACACAAATGTCTCAGTTCATTTTCATACGTTTAATTTATTGTGTAAATAGATGAAAATAATAATTAAGAACTTGTGACAAGAAGATGACTGCAGTTCATTATTAACGTTTACCCGAATCACACGTTCAAATATATCGGTCGGTGATTTATTGAATTGTCTTATAACATTATGAATTTTGTCCTACCTGTCTATCCCATTAGTCCCATCGTGTTGTCCCGTGATGGCATAACTTTCACTATTTTGACCCAGTAGTCTCATGGGACAAGTGATTTCAACATTTAATTTTATTTTCGTCGCACTTGACCAATTGAGATATTGAAGGAGATTCCCCTACTGGAACATGAACTTATTTTTAGGCTTTCTATCAAGTTCTTTATTGCTAACGCTTTAACATTACGGGTATGCGCTCAGTATGTATCTAAGTTGATATTTCTCAGTTCATCTGCCCAACTTTTCCGCCCACACTATTGTGACTGTCATTTACCTTTGTTGGCTAGCTAGCGTGGGGTTTAACAATCCTGCCGAGTTGTCACGCTAAGTTTTAGATTGGTGATTTATGGATACTTGAGAAATAAGGAGGAATAAAGTCTTTTATCGTAGGATAAGTTACAAGATAATTTATTTTGTTAGCATATAGGCAAGTTGGGCCCGCAGTTTCATTAAAGATTTTCCTGTTCTCTAACTTTTTACGGGAGACAATGTTCTTTGTTCAAAGTTATTTTATTTTGTTTTATTTTTTATTTATACTACTTTCATCGACAGTCCAAAGACGTCCACTGCTGGACAAAGACCCCCTCCCTCTTAATAGGGAGGGGTTGCCTTAATCCCCACGCTTGGCAGGCGGCTTGGGATCGCAGAATGCTCACCACCGCTAACTAAGAGGACGCTGCTGCCCGTTCTCCGGCTATTCTGGATGCAGTTTTAGGACATACCCAGGTCCAAATATGCAGTATACTAAGTACTATATTATGGTGAATTAATAAGGTGACTTACAGAAATATTATGAGTTAAAGTTTTATTTGCATTAGCATAATATTATACTAGCTGCGCTTCACAGTTTCACCCAAGTAGAGCTATTGGACTAGTATTAATTTCGAGCCCAAATAGTAGCTATGCGGCTATATGTTCGCCATATGTTTCTCTTCAGCTTCCAAATACTTTCAATGTAATAATCCATAATAGATCCGTTGATTTGTTATATGCAGGAGAAATAAAGACACACTTTAATAGTTTTTATATTAACAGGGACGAAGAAGTAAGAAGAGTATTCACTCTTCTTACTTCTTCGTCCTAGTGCAAAGATCGTTTACGTGCCTGCGGGGCTAAAGTGGCTACTGTAGCCCCGCTACGCGGAGCGAAAGGAACCACTTCCACCCCGCAGTGGCACATAAATTCTTATACACACCACGGGAGTAAGTAAAGAGGCCTCAGATCTCATGTTCTTATATAGGTACATGAGAACTAAGACATTATTTACTTTTGCTCCCTCATATATGTGAGTAATATGTACTGTACTACCTATTTGTGATGTGAGAAACTAGTTTTTAGATAGTGACACGTAGTCTTGTGTAACTTTTCACAATCATTTATATTTTATTTTTTATTTTTAGGCATGCATTATAATTTTATATCATCCATATCCATCAAAGATATTTTTATACGTAATATTTTGACAAGAACACCTTATTTTTTGTGTTATTTGACTGTAATTAACTTGGATACATACTTAAAAAATACATTTGACGTAAGGTACTTTATAGGGACTAATTAATGAAAATGTCGTTGTTTCAGGTAAATGCTGATTCTGATTCCCACGTTGATTAGGTTAGTAACCTACAATTCATTTAAATGAAGATTTAATTCAACATTTTAAAGAATTCTTGAGTGATTTCATACCTTATTCAGAGCTTTAATATTTCATCTCCTCTCTATTTCTCTAAAAAGTTCACAACAATTTTCCAAGAAAGTAATCTCAACAAACAGTCCATTTTATTTTCCACGGTTAGCTCTTGAAATTTTGCAATCGTCCAACCGAGATCTTCTAGTACATGTCAAATACTTTTTTGTACTGGAATATATACTTGTCATGCCGATTGACTGCGACCACAAACGCCCCCCAAATCGAGACTGCACCATTGAATAAACAGGTCCAATGCAATCCACTCACGTAAAAATTACTTACAAACGGACAGACGGTACGTCACGTGCATTCTGGTGCAGTCTGCCCGCAACTTCAATTTAGTTAAAAGTAGTGGTTGAGAGCGAGCGCGGTCTAACCAGACCTTGCGGAATTCGGCCTTTTTCGAAGTAACTTTTCTACCGCTGCGCTGCTGGTAATACAGAGTTGATAAGGCTTTATTTAGATGAAGTTATAACGATTCCAGCTTAACTCTATGTGGTTAGTACTACGATTCTAAACTTAGAGTAAGTATATAGAGTTGTTAAGAAAACTACTAAGTATAAAGTTTTTAATTAAATACAAATATAAAGTTTATCGTGGAATCATTAATAATCTTAATAAAACTAAACAAAATCGTCTTTTGGGTTTATACATTTGAACGAGGGTTTGTATTTGGTAAAGTTGTAAAATTTGTATAAGCCACAGATTATACAGACAAAGATAAACTTAAACGAAAGATCTTGCAACAACTCTAGCTAAAGTCCACAGTTTTGTCTAAACATGATTAATCTTAATTTCATTTCAAAGTATAGTAAACTTTTTGTATCTCTGTATTTATTTTAACTCCAAAAAAAGTTATTGTTTTTAAAAGTAATGTAAATATCGAACCGGAAACGTCGTATCATGATAAATTACTTTTTTCCGACAGTATCAGTTATCGTGAAACATGTATCAGTTTTTTTAACAGTTTTTAACAGTAGAGGAACAATCGACATGTGTTTCGTCAGCTGTAACCGCCCTGTATTAGCATACAGTTACTGCAAGAGAGTCCGTCTCCACCATCACTAACCGATAGTTAACTCAGAAGGGCAGTTGGTTTTTGTCAAACTCGTCCGTTAAACCCGGCTAACGACAGGTTAAATGTTGTAGAACGTGGGCCTAAAAGCCTTTTTAAAACTGTGACATGACAATGATGCGTTAACATCGTGACAATAGCCTGTTAAAGTCGGAATGGGAAGAGGCGACCATTTGAGTAGGCATTCACGTTTACAATGGTTTTGTAGGGTATTAATAAATGGGTCTTGCGCAAGGGAGATATGGAGCATGCTAGATTTCTTTTGAGCTTCTTTTCATTTGCCCGCGATGCGATGAACAGAGGTGATTTGAATTCTGAATACCGTTATATAATTCTATCAGCTGATCCTAGACATTCCACTAAACGAGATTTCAACCATATAGTTATAACTTGACAAGATTTTTTACTACATAAATATTTACGAGGGTATAAAGTATGGCATGTAGTAGAATATACTCTATGCCAGATAATTAATTTATCATTATCTACTAAAACAGTATTCATGCACTAGAATGCTATTTTAAAAGATATTATAATTTTTTAAGGTCTACAATGTATATAAATTATAATATCTAATTCTATATCTAAAATCAAAATGCTTGACTGGTAAAGTGAACAGCACCCTTCAAAAACAATGAGAAAACGTATCAAAACCTGAAAGGATATTACTTTATATGTACTGAATATTTTGAGCCATGTATTTTATGGTGTAAGGTCGACTTTGGTGTGCGTAAATTTTTTCGAAGGTGCGTTAAATGCTTAGTCACATCGGAACTTGTTGCCTTTACGAAATTTTTATTAATGATCTCTGGCTTCCATGCGGTTCCACTCCGTCGGGGTTGCGTGTAATATTGTTGCGGTCTATTAGGAGATATTTGTTAGGCTTTAACCGCCTTAACCGGCCATTTGGTTAAGCACGACCCATTAGTTGTACGAATTTGTAAGAGTTGGGTAGGGTGGGCTTAGTTTTTTGTGGGGCTAAATGTTGATGGTCTTGATTTTAATGAGCATAATTATTTTATTTTAGTGCCATACATTTACAAGTTTTATAATTATTTAGTTATTTATTGCACGATGTGCAATATTGTAAAATGTGCAGACTTAATGCTGAAAAACTATGTTATGCTTGTTGACCGAGCGAGCGAAGTCTTTGGAACAACTATCAACATTTTATTTTATCTTTTCGGTTGTTGGTACTGAGGTACGGGTACAGGTTTTCAACGAATTTTGAAGAATCTTGGTACTTATACAGTTAGGCAAAAATATCTTTGGAGGGGGTATTTCCCCCAAAAACGGGAAAAGTTTGCTACGGAGCCATTTTGATAACTTTTACCATAAACAATCGTTAGTAAAAAAATTAATAAAAATTTCGAATTATGAGCAAAATCGGTAATGAGGCCGATTGTCAAGATAAGGTCGTGAGGTTCAGTTCGCGAGATACTGTTCGCAATAGTACATTTTTTTTTTCTATTTACTTTATAAACTCAGCTTCTGTATTTTACAAGCGTTCTTGTTCTCGTGACTAAAGGTTTTTTAAATTTTTATTCGTTACATTACTAACGCTACATAAAAATGAAAAGTTTCAAGCTACGGCACACCAAAAGTGGATTTATGAATAACTAACAGCAAAAACAAATTTGCATGAAAAAAGACAGTGAATCAATGACCTAGCCTATTACGTCTTCTAGTAAAATGATTGAAACTGGATTATATTCTTAATCGTCCATAAAACTTAATATAACACACACCCACACATAGATAGATGGATAAATTATGGGTGGTTATACATAACATTTATAAGTTATGGTCGTATATACTATATATTCCGACCAATCCCTTGCTTTATATAAATGAGCCCTAATTATAACCATTAGCTGACAACGAAAATCGATTTACGAAAACGCACAAATCGCATCGATGCTCTTATAAATAGTCATTAAATATTTTGTCACGCATTCGTGTAGAGAATTTTGAGCTTTTTATGTATGTGAAATTAAATCTATTTTTACGACTGTCGCCTACACGAGGCGGCTCTGACACAGCGCTTTTAAACAGAGGATTAACTTCACGCACGAAGCTTCGATTTGAGCCCACCTCGAATATTGGGTGACGTTTTTGTAGGTAAGTATTATATACATCTAGTCATGCGTTAAGCTAAGAAGGTTTAAATTTACGAAGCTTATATTCACCATATACCTGATCTTTTAAACATTGGAAAACCTTTGTACCTATTTGCGAAAGGTAAACCAATTTTATGAAAATATTAATAAATATAAATATATATATACATATAATAAATATTAGTCTTTAGTAAACTCTTTAGAATTACAGTTCTATTATTATTTACGGGATATGTTGGATTTGGGAACTCATTTCCTCGGGAGCTCATTTCACAACATAATTACGGCAAGTATCCCGTAAATAATGTTAGAACTGTAGTGAGCAACCGTGATAGTTTAAAACAGTGTTATTTACTTTAGAAATATTTTAGAATAATAATAAATTTATTATAACGTAATTTACTTATAGTACAGAATAAATAATAGTACTACGTACAGAAAGTTAATCCGCAAAGGAAATGAAATAAAGAAGGACTCTATCTACTAGGCAATAAAGTAGCAATTCAACTCGCACAGCGCTGGATAGCGCTCGCTATATTCACTTATATATACCGCTCTCTTTCTATCACGTATGCTTAGTTACGTGCGACGAGGCTAGCGTGCGGGCGGCGACTGACTTCTGCACTGCATTGTCCACCCGGACGGAGCGTCGACCGAACATACCTAAACTGCGGAGTGACACCCCCTGCTTATATTTCAATTCCTTTGCGGAGTTAACTTTCTGTACGTAGTACTATTATTTATTCTGTGCTTATAGTTCAATTTGGTGACACTTTTAACCTAAGGTTTTACAAGACTTTTTATATCATCATTTTGGAGTTACTCACATAAATAAAATCCTACTTGGAATAACTCTTATTATTGACTCGATTATTTACTTTTCAGAAGTTTGTAGATATCGTAGAGTTGTCTGATCTCAAGCACTACATAATAAAAGAAAACATACACCATTAAAAGTGATATACTTCACATAAACTGTGACATTACATTGGATTATAATTTAATGCATAGTCAGGCCATTAAAAAGCATTCAGTGCTTTGTGTCGGGGTGCATTCAATGGGCCATAAGGGCAGCCGCAAATAAACTAATAAGGCTTTAGCTAAAGCCTGTAGACCACGTTAATTCGAATATTATCTTACCACATATCAAATATCGTTGCCCTTGGATCTTGGTATTTATTTCTGGTAAGAAAATACTGAGGCAATTCCACGTTAAACTTTTTTAGCGAGAAATGGAAAGAAGTGTGACAAACTAGCTGCATCTACAATCAAGATCATTATATAAATATAAATCATAGCCGAAAATGGCCCATGAGTGTCATTTGTTTTGCATTAAAACAATTTTGATGAATTATGGCTTGTTCAAAATACGACTTGGCTAAAATGTAACATGGACTGCACAAGTCTATGTCCTATTTGCCCTATTTTTTTTTGTACTAGTATTATCTATTCTATTATATTTAAACAAGAAAATGTGATTTATACTCTTTAATAGCTTGCTTTGAAATACGATCTCAGATGGAACGTAATGTAGTAGGTACTAATTACAAGTAAATGCGCTAGCAGATATCACAGAAAGAAGCAGAAAAAATATATTTTTTTAAATTACTTTATAATATTTTTGTTTTATTTATACGTTTAAACGTTTAATTAAATCAGATACTCCGACTATAGTTTCGATCACATCTGGTGACCTTTTTTAAAGAGTGAAAATAGAGCCCGACGCGCGTGCTGCTGCGTCCTGCTTAGCAGCCTTCGAAACTAAAGTCGGAGTATCCGATTTAATTAAACGTGAGTATTCCCGTATAAATAAAACAAAAATGTGTCAGATTCAGATTCAGATTCAGATATTTATTGCCATTCCGTTCAGTACATGGTGTTTATAAAAGTAGGTACATAAGTTCAACCAACCCAGTTATCATAATAATACTTTATAATAATAACTCTTTGTTTAACATTTACAGTAATATAATTTTATAAAGTTATTAGTCGCATTGTTCCTGATTGGACGCCTAAACCAAGACCTAAATACGAGTAAAAACAAGTAAAGGTTTGAGTTAGACTTTTATTTAAAAATAATTTTGGAGATACTTAACACCAATAGCGTTATCTCGGGACAATCTCTGCAACGCCTCTGGCATGCTAATTATTGTGTGATTACGATAAAAAAAATATGAAAATTTGAAAGCGGGGAGAACATTGTCAATTGTCGAAACTTTATGAAAAACTTTCTTAAGTCTACTCGCACTTTTAGAGTAATGTTTAAATCAAAAATTACAAAGGCAGGATTAATTAGCTTAAATAGCTAGAGTAACAAGTGGCGGGGTATCCCCGATAGAGCACCAATTTCTTGAGCAGCCATGAAAAGAGCACCTAGCATATTCCCAAAATAGTACCAATCAACATTTTTAAATAATGAAGGGATAAAAACTGATTTTATTCCTCTATGAGCACTTCAGCTTCTATAATAGGTTCATAGATAGATTGTTTAACACTAAGCTTATCGATAAAAGCAATCAATTCCAGGCAATTGTGTTTACTTACTTCTTCCATTTCTGACAATTTCAATGTAATGCAATTTAACTAAGTTCAGTCCGGTTACTTTTTCTTTACTGTTTCTTTAACTTTAAGGGTCTTGCTTTAAAACGTTGCTTAAGTTAACAAACGTCTTTTAACTACTACGCAATACAAATACTAAGTCTTGTCATCAGCCATGAAACGCCCACTGCTGGACGAAGGCTTTAAAGGCATTAATAGAGGGGTGTTGCCATAATCCCAACGCTTGGCAGGCGGCTTGGGGATCCCAGAATGCTCACCACCGTTAACCAAGAGGACGCTGCTGCCCGTCCTCCGGTGGGTCTGGTTGCAGTTTAAGGACATACACAAACACAAACCACAAACCACCAAACAGTGGTGTGGTGGTGGTGTTTGTGGTTGTCCACAAACGTGCACAGTACTTACTAACTACCATCGTTAAACATTAAGGGGGTTTTTAAGTTTTAAAGTATAAATAATAATATTTTAGGCAGGTACTCAAAATGTCATCTAAGTGTGAAAAACTGAAAGAATTTAAACATTGCAAATAGTGTATTTAATTCATCGGTGATGTTGTACTTTTATGACAATAACTTGGGATACGTCAATCTAATCGTTTCAAATTGAACCTGTCACGATAATTTCGTTATCATATCAGCCAAACGAGAAAGAACAGGTAGGCGTGCGTAATCTGTAACGTTTTAAAAATGTGAAAGAGCGCTGCAGTAATATAAAAACAGTATCGACGAAATCTACATTTAGATACTAGTTACTAATACATGGACTTTACGGCGTGTGTAGGCGCGGCGGTGCGGTGTATCCAAAGACTGTACCTATCTTATTCAGTATATGAAAATAGGATGAAACCAAATAAATAAAAATAACATTAAGAAAATGGTATAACAGAATGAGTTTTAAAATCTTCTTAATTTAAAACTTTTTAGGCGCGTTTCATGAAGTTGTATACTTCGACTATAGTTTCGATCACATTCGGTGACCTTTTTCATGGAGTAAAAACAAAGCGAGATACGCGTGGGGCCGCGCGGTTCATAACTTTTCTTTCACAATAATCAATATTTTAACATATTTTAAAGCCACTAAGGCATTCCTTAAAATTATGTTAAAAAACCAATGCTACAAAGTCCTGAAAACAAACAAAAGTTTTGGTTACACTGTGGCTTGTTTTAAGATTTTTCATCATTACTTGCATTTTTTATAATACCTACTTGCTTAGTTCGAAATAGAATAAAGTCAAGTATGTTGTGTTGTGGATATCTAACAAAAACAAACTTAAACATTAATATTGGAATTAATGTTTTTGACACACCGTTCCTTACATCAAGTTAATCCTGCCAGTAAAAAGGCGTCCATATCCATACTGTTATTCACCTTACACCTGTCCTAAATCCATTAGAATCTTATGATTACTCTCAAGAAGGTCGACGATTAAATACCACCTGCAGACCAAACTCTTAAACCCAAGTCATCTAATAATTACCGCAAGTTTGACTCTAATGGACCACTTGCATTACAATTTATTGACTTAACCATTTATTTGAATTCAAGTACACCTTTTAAGACATAAACCTGTTCCCAAAATGTATCGATTTGAATATTAATCGCGTTTGTTTACTTTAATAATGAAATTAAATTTTTAAAGGGGAGCAGTAAAATCACAGAGTTCACGAACACAATTACAGTTGATGATAAATGAAAATAACTTTGAATAGTGGTTTCGACAATGTTCGAGATTTCAGGTACAATTAAAATATATTGAATATTTCCTGTACTGTTGAATATTTAAACATACTTCGATCCCACGTAGTTAATGGTTACAAATTCAATTATGAAAACTTCTATTTGAATTTGAATCACCTTATTTTTAAAACAGGTATTTTCTTACGTTTGTTATTGAATTTTAGCATTCTGCCGATGTCAAGTTTTAATAATTTTCAGGTTTTAGTGCATGCAATGAAAGTATTTTTCAATTCCACTGAGTAACAAGATGTTTTTTTTCTTGTCTTCGACTGTGACGGTACGCGTTTTGCTAGTCTTTATAACAGTTCCATTTCATTCAGAATTCAGCACAAAATTGTGCGCGGCAATGTACTGCGCGCGTCAACCACACATTTACCACAATTATTTGCTGTGTAAGTTTTTTTTTGGCATCGCTCTTTTTGCATTCTGCCAGTGTCAAGTATATTAATTTTTAAGTTTATACAGTATCATCAAGACAAATGTGTCATGAAATCACAGTTAGTCACACAAAATTAGTCATAGTCGAGTCCAAGTCATGTCCAATTAAAGTTGTCGCGACTTTACTATGAGGATTTTTTTTGGAGTTTTGAAAACAACATTTATTGACATGTTTCACCGCATTCAATTACTTGGCCACAGTCGTGCATGTAATTCAACACTCAATGAATAAAATACCACCATTTTTAATTATTAATTCGCGAAACTGCACAATTTTAAGAAAATAATAGAATGCAAGCGACATAATTTTTCAGTGTTCCCGCCATAATTCAAAATCATAGTCCAATTCGTTTCAAAATGAACTATATGACTGTTGACTATATGAATGAACTGTATGACTGTTATAACCACAGAAGAGAGAAGAAAAAAATAGGGCTTTTGCTTTTCTATGGTTATAACCGCCTTCTTGCAAGGATTATGCTATAAAAATAAAGTCTTAAAACAAACAGTTTTAATATGAACAGCACTGAAATCAATAAAATAATCAACACCTTTCTATGAATAGAAAAACCGTTCGACAAATAATTTTCTTCACCATTATAAGCAAGCTAGGCTTCCCATAAAATTGTAGACTCCAAGTGCTTATTATTGTATCAGGGTTTAATATCGAAAGTTAATAGCTCGTCAGTCTAGGGAAATTAATTTAAAGTGCATCTAACTAGTAATTACACAGTGTAAGACAGTGATTAAAGTTTGATAAAACGGTTCAGCGCCGCGGGTTGGGAACGTGAGCGGTGGCTTTATATCACATCTATTAGTGCAACGTGACGACGATTCGTGACGCGTTTAGCAAATGGCCTAACTTACTGCCAAGGGTGTATTTTGATTAGAGATTATTCTAATAACACTGCTATTCAGACATGGATAAATCGTAGCCAAGTCGATTCAGTGCTCATAAATACATTTTGTAAATACTTTGCTTTGCCGTAACGTAATAATTGTCAAACTAAAAAAATAATAAGTAGTAAGTATTAGTAGTAATAATTGTAAAAATAAATTTATTTGTGCGCGATTAAGTCCCGGTTATAAACATAATTATGTAATAATTGTCGCCGTATAGTGAAAAAACCGTATTAAAAGTATGACTTTATTTTACTGATTTTACTAATGATTCATTTCAGCTCCTAAATAGTAACAAAGTGTTTAGTTATCAGTGTCAATCGCTCGAATAGAATGTATTATAGGCTTACACGTTTTATTGCAATTAAAAAATATGTGTTTTAAATCACTTAATAACTTTTAATAGTTGTAGTTTTAGCGCAAACATGACTAAAAAAAAAACATAAATAAAACATGACTGGTAAAGATGCTTGTAACTTAAAAATGATTTAAAAAGACTCGAAAGACGCATAAGCCTACTAAATAATGTATTGATCTTATGAAAAAAAAATTACAGAAATCGGACAATATTTAGAGGTAGAAAACCGGTTTTTCTTTTTGTATGGTACTCACATAATTTATGGTTGTAAATTACAAATTCTTAAAATTCACACTGTAAAGGGGTGTTTGTAAAAATATAAAATATAAATAAAAATACGGATGATGCACAATAGTGCTAGGTAATTTTTTGTTCTTGTCCATGTGAACAGAGTCGCAGTGCCTAAACATTGGACCTCCCATATCATCAGAAATAGCCATAAGAATTTTGTTACTGGAACAGCGCAAGCGATGCTAGAAGAAGGCTACTCGTGAACGTATTACAGCAAAAAAGTCAGGGACCGCCTCAGCGAACATACTTGACGCACTACAGTACCGCGGTAACCTCATAGGAGTCCTGAATGCGTCATTATACTGGACTCTTTATGGTGATTATCGCTTTCCGCGTGAACGTTGTCCACAGCTGACGTACAGGCATACGTATACAGGCATAGGCAATACGCTAGTTTTTTCGTCCATACTGCATTTCGCAAACCGACGAGCAAGCATGATACTTCTCATGGCGAGGGCCCTTCGCTCTCGTTCAATGTCGGCATCATCTTGCAGCTGTTCCGATAGCAAATGACCTAATTATGATTTTTTTTACAGTTTTGACTGATGTGCCATTCAAATGTATGTCGGGCACCCTATCCGGACCCCTACCTGACGCGAACACCACCATTTCTGTTTTAGAAACATTGTATTTCACTCCATGCGCATTAGCATAATGCTCACAGATAGAAAGCATTTTTCTCAACCCCTTGATCGAGGGACTGAGGAGCACCATGTCATCCGCTTAGCTGAGGTTGTTTAAACACACATTTCCTACATGACAGCCAACCTTGGAGCTCCTCAGTTCCTCGATCAAGCTGTTCACATATAAGTTAAAAAGGTCCGGAGAGGCAACCCATGGCGAATACCACAATCTAGCCTATACTTACTAGAAGTTGAGTTACTCTATTTCACACTATTAGTTTGGTTTCCGTACCAGAATCTCAACAGATTTACCACTTGGCCAGGCACATGTGACGCTCGTAGCTTGTCCCAGAGAATATTGTAATTGATCAGGTCAAATGCCCGGCTAAGGTCTAGAAAGCACTCATATACAGTTGTGTTGCGCGACTTATAGTAGCTTACAGTGCTTTTCAGGCTAACAATGGCAGTATCCGTTGAGAGACTAGTACGGAAACCAAACTGCGCGTCATTATTTTTTAGCAGTTCTGGATGAATTAGGCGTTCCAGTGTCTTACCAATTATTGTATATGGTCCTCTTAAGCATTGTCACTATTTTTTGATGAAAAATGTCTTTGAAACCAAAGAAGTAGGGTTTAGTAGGGCTTTTCTGTGGCTCCGATTAAAAAATATTACGTAGGTATATTACAAGCCAGGGTACTGTGTATCTAAAAACTTGCCTAGAAACGAGTAATCGCAGATAAGTAGTAGTTATAGAGATAAATACATGACTAGCGGACAATTTGCATGTAAATGCATTCTCCCTCAGTAAAAACAATTTTATGAAAATAGCTTTTGGAACACACGCGGTCGAAGTAAGAAAATAATTATTTGGGATTCACAAGTATGCTTATTTATTATCTAAGCAATTTTAATGAAGCTTAATTGAAATTAATAAACGTTAGATACCGTATTAAATTATCTACGTGAATGTTTACGACACTGAATCGACAATTACCAAATTAACGATTGACATTGATGTTGAGTTAAAAATTTGATTGGAATAAATTGTCAAAAACAATTTCAAAGTTTTTCATATTATGTAATTATTGTTCTAAAGCTTGGAGGATAGCTGTTACTAGCTGTCTCTCTCTTCTAAAGTTATACTTTAAGAATTCATTGTAGTTTTCAACCAGTTTTTGTTGTACCAAATATCCTTGGAGGATCTACCCATTCTCTTAACCCGTTTACGCTCCTATAAGCACCCACATATTTTTAGTTTTATTTTAGATCTATAAATTCATAAAGCCTATCATTGTTATTTATAAATCAATATTTAAGCGTTTAAAAATCTGAATCGCAAAGTCGTGTTTTTAAGTTGTTCACACAAATCTATTTAAGAACTTCATTGGTTTTGGTTCTTTGTTGTGAAACTTTGTCTTAAATTGTGCAAAGTAACTAATCTTAAATTGTGCAAAGTAAGTAATACATTTGGCGCGAATTTTTTTAATAGTTTTGTGTCTTAAATAATAATGCAAAATCTTTAAATGTTGAGTCTCTAATAAGAAGCTTGACGCGACCGTAACTTAGCAAGGTTTTATTAACTGGCACTTTTACAAACAAACCTCAACGAAGTAACTACCATTTACACTGTGCCCCAACCTTTATAGGTACTTAGGGACGCAATTCTCGTTTCTTTTTATGGGAATAAAGGCCTTTACAACGAAAACCGCGTCTTAACATTCAATGCTTTAATTATTATTATTTTTTCATTCCTTCGCGAATTGTGTTGCGTTGCTTTGTTCACAGTGTGTAAAGATTAAAGCAAAGATTGGCCACGC
The DNA here is from genome assembly GCA_905404285.2 of Erannis defoliaria. Classification (NCBI taxonomy): domain Eukaryota; kingdom Metazoa; phylum Arthropoda; class Insecta; order Lepidoptera; family Geometridae; genus Erannis; species Erannis defoliaria. The sequence continues at coordinate 10,300,158 of FR990080.1, read as the reverse complement.
CCTTCCTTGATTGTTGGCTCTGATTGGTCGTTCTCGCTCTTTGTAATACACCGCTTTGTTTTGTCTTGAATTAGCGATTAAGAATTTTCTTTTCTTACACGCTATGCTGGTGTATGAATTGTGTTTGCTTGAGGATTCACAAATTTTGTATTTCCTATGTTTTTAAGTTTCTATAGCTATTACCTCTAGTTAAGCTGACTCGTGTATCTGTTATATGTCATCCAAGCTGCCATTCAAGTTTGGAAGCTAAGGAAAAAAACATTTAAACAATTTCAAATATTGCTCATACATATCTTCTATCTTCTATCTATAACTATAAAAGGCTTTGTCCTGACTGACTGACTGACTGACTGACATATAGACAACGTACAGCCCAAACCGCTAAACGTAGAGACTTGAAATTTGGAGGGTATGTTTTTGGAGAGGTGTAAACGCCCACTAAGAAAGGATTTTTCGAAAATCAACCCCGAAGGGGGTTAAATGGGGTGTTAAAGTTTGTATGAAACTTTTTATTCTCTGGTGCGATTGATACAAAACTTGGTATACGTATTCTACTATAAAAATAAGAAGATACGGGTGTCACAGTTTTTTCAAAATCAGCTCCCGTTAGTATAAAAAAAAAACTAAGTTTTAGTGATAGTACGTTTGTTTCTCCTTAACTTTGTAACGGCTGTACATATTAAAATGAAATTTGGTATAGGGATGGGGATAGATATGGGGATGGGGGTGGGGGTGGGGATGATACTGGGAACGGAGACGGGACGGAGATCGGCATGTTAATATTAAGATTACAATTGGTATCGGGATGGGGATGGGATGGGGATGGGGTGGGGATGGGTGGGGATTTGGTGGGGACAGGTGGGGATGGGATGCGGATGTGGATGAGGCTGGGAATGGGGATGGCCGTGTCCATATTAAGATGAAAGTTGAAATCGGGATGGGGGTGGGGGTGGGATGGGGTTCGGGATGGGGATGAGAGAGGGAACTGGGATGTGGACGGGGATGGGCGTGTTCATATTAAAATGACATTTGGTATCGGGATGGGGATGGGGAAGGGGGTGCTTATAGGGATGAGGCTGGGAATGGGGACGGGGATGGGCGTATTTATTGGTCGGCTGAACAGATGGAGCTGCATTTTTGGATAGGTATATATAGCTATTTTTTTGTAGGTCCACGCAGACGACTGTTTGACGGACATAATTATTATAGATACTGTACAGCCTAAGCTGCTAAATTAATTTTTAATATTAAATTAACTTACTTTTAAATGCCTAAACTAAATTTTGAGTGGTGTAAACTTACACTCAGCTCAAGCTGTGGTAGGTTCAGTGAGATCAAGCTGGACTCACATTCTTGGGGTCGCGGGTTCGAACCCGGGCGAGCCCGTTCCAATTAGTTCTTTGAAACTTACGCATGGATAATACCACTGGCTTTTCGGTGAAGGAAAACATCATGAGGAAACCTTCATATTTCAGGAGAAGAAATACGATAGTGTATGTGAATCCGCCAACCTGCACTGGGCCAGCGTAGTGAATATGGCCCAATCAGGGTAGGCCGATATACCATTAGTGTTAAGGGCTGATGCAGAGAAACGCACACTCAGCAACGATTTTGAAAAATTCGCAAGGGGTTCAATGTATCATTAAAATACCATTTTGCCGAAACCATTCATTTAAGGCTGTTAAGTTTTTTGACTTAAGAGATAAGATAAAATAAACATAAACATGTTTCAGAATTTTCAAACAATTTCAAAACTGGAAGGCCACGGGTCAGTTTTTCATTTGAAAAAAAATGTTATATTTATAGATTAGCTAATCGAGTGTTTATGCGTAAGAAGATAAATATTTTAAACACATGTACTTGATCCGGTGCACGCACCAAGCACAGCGCTTTCGAAACGTCCATCCCGCGTCGGCTCAGATACGTTAAAACCGTACGTATGACGCGCTGTACCTCGAGCGCGCCCCACTCCAACCCACACCGAGTCTACCTAAGCGATCAGTGCAGCACTGTATTTTATCGAAGTTTCGTAATTCTTGCGATATTTTGGTAATCTTTTTACGTTCTTTGTTATCATACTTTTTCTGCTTAAGCTTATTTCATTTCATTGACTCTGTTGATACGGTATGCAATAATGATGATGCTGTAAACTATCCAGTTGAGTTTTTAAATTCATTAAGACCAGCGGGGCTACCATATCAGAGGCTTATCCTGAAGAAAGGTACACCCGTCATGCTCCTTCGGAATTTAAGACCACCCAAATTGTGTAATGGAACCAGGTTACAAGTAAAAATGCTGCATCGTAATCTGGTTGAGGCCATCATTTTGACTGGGTGTGCCCATGGCGAAACAGTGTTTGTGCCGCGTATTCCCATGATTCCCAGTGACTTACCTTATGACTCCAAAAGGCTTAAATTTCCTCTAAAAGTTTGTTTTGCCATGACCATCAATAAGGCTCAGGGTCAAACTTTAAAATACGCTGGTATTGATTTAAGGCAGGACTGTTTTTCGCATGGTCAGTTCTATGTGGCTTGCTCGCGAGTTAGCTCCCCTGAAAGCCTGACTATTTTAGCACCTTCCAACAAAAAAATCAAAAACGTTGTCTACAAGAAATATTGTAATCTTTCGGGTCAAAGGCCCCGGCAACTATAGCGTCATTAGCAGACATTTTTAGGGTTTCGTAGTACTACGAGGAATTCTTATAAGTTTGTCATGTCCATCTGTCTGTCTGTTTAAAATTCAACAAGACGGCTTTGTTTTGAAGTAAGTATTGCAAACGCGACATGCCAAATTTGGTCATCCTCAAGAAAACTTAAAGACATGCAAGCGGCTTGGAAAAAATGCAATAATATACGTATTTTAGTGATTCAATTGAGTTGGGCCCCGATTTAACCGAATTCCAGTATTCAACATTACTACGCGGGCAAAGCCGCGGGCAAAAGCTAGTTTTTTAATATAACAAGGAACTGACTAGAAATAGCATTTTAGAATTCCGTCGCTTTATTAAAAAGCGTCAGATCTAAGTAAACTGGTTGTGCCCCGCAGTATAATCGCCACATGCAAAATCCTACTGCGCCCTTGTCTTATTTTTGGCGGAATAAAAGTAGTCTTTCTTACTCCACGCTGTATTAATTCACGTCAATACGTTATTTATTGCGTGAAAAATTCGTAGCCCAATAAAATGTAACAACATTGTAGTCTTGATATTTCAACTTTTCTCTGGATTACTTTGCATGGCCTACATTTCTCGTACCTACTTATAAGTCGGGTATCTTTCTTATTCTCACAGATGGTAACTCTAACATTAAACTTTAGACCCGGGACAGGCAGACAGATGGATATTGTGAAGTGCTTCTCCCAAGATCATATTTCTTCAATATTATTCTCTCAAACCGTTACATGGTAAAAGAATTGCGTTTTGAAAGAGAAATATAAATGAAATACGATTCCATAACTTTTGCAATATCTTAGGAAGATACCGTTATATTTATCATTGAGTGATAAGGCAAGTCCCACTTTATATATTTTGTCGTTCGCTTCTCATAGATCTGAAGGAATATTGCGAGAGCACCCATTGTTTAGATATTGAAGGGCATTATTATTTGAACTGTAAGTCTACAAGCAATTTGATATTGTGTCGTCCATAAATACAAAATAATTGCTGGGTTGTAGATTCAGAATTTATGAACTATGTTTCACTGAATTCCTAGAGTAAGAAAATCAAAAGCAACTATACTGGTAACAAGCTTTTGGTTCAATGTTTTACTCATGACTATGAACTAAAAAGCAACTATACAGGTTACAAGCTTTTGGTTCAATGTTTTACTCATGACTATGAACTAGAAAGCAACTATACAGGTTACAAGCTTTTGGTTCAATGTTTTACTCATGACTATGAACTAGAAAGCAACTATACAGGTTACAAGCTTTTGGTTCAATGTTTTACTCATGACTATGAACTAAAAAGCAACTATACAGGTTACAAGCTTTTGGTTCAATGTTTTACTCATGACTATGAACTAAAAAGCAACTATACAGGTTACAAGCTTTTGGTTCAATGTTTTACTCATGACTATGAACTACTCTTAAACAGTAGTACCAACAACAAAAAATACAGCAGTTGCATAAAACGAAACGTATGGAATACAAAATGAATCTTTTTATGTGTAACTGATTTCTGAATTGGTTCTGCTATCGGTATGATATACAACGTGTAACAAAAAAGTTAACAACAAAAAAAACAAAAGTTAACAATACGGAAGGGTATGTATGTACTCGTCGTTGTGAACTACTTTTACTATGGAGCCAACCCAGAAAACATAAAAAAAAATTCAGCTGTTCCATACATTTTGTCCAAAGTCAATGAACTTTTTAAATGGAACAGCTGATTTTATTTTCGCGATTTCAATGTTGGCTCCATAGTAAAAGTAGTTTACAACGATACTATGGGTAAAAGTTGTTTATAATGATAATTACATAAATGCCCTTTCGTATTGTTGAAGCCTTTTGTTACACATTGTATAAGTAATTTCACTCTTCTTTATATATTAAGTTGGATACTTTCTGAGACACTTGGCAAGTCGATATTTCAAGAAGAGTATATTGGAGGCTCATTGATAGCTGAATTCCTAAAACATAAAGCTAAGTTAACATTTATGATAATTTGATTCATTGATAACTGAATTCCACATTTATGATTTGAGAAATCCATCGCTTACCAATAGCAAATTTGAGGTAAACGGGTTAGCGGGCTTAGAAAAAACCGCTAACAATTAATCATGACCACAAAACGGTCATAAAAATCACAAAATGTTAAAAAAAAGTCTCACAATAGGAGTAATTTTATTGTACAAAATTCATATTCAAGGAAAGTGGCAAACGACGAAGAACAATTAAAAAAATCGTATTTAGGATAGCGTGCGACACGCATGTGACTTGCCATAACAGATGTGGGTTAGCAAAAGTTATTACTCTATATAATGAGGATAAACTATCTTTATTTAGGTTGTTAGTCATATTTCTGACCTTCCTTTCCTGGGACTTAGGTAAATAGTAGGTAGAGTTTGGGAAAATAACAGATTTAGGAAGTCTAAATTATTAGGACAGTTGTATTAGGACAGTTGTATGACTATTTACGGGATATCTGCTGCATTACGTAGTGAAACGAGCTCCCAGTATTTCGGAGCAGTTGAATGCACCACGTTCACGGACAAACTGAAGAATTCATTGTGATAAGGTAAACATCAAGGGCATTCCTACCGAACTACCCTTTTTCTTAACTTTTTATTTTTATTCGGTAGCTGTGTATATCCTACTAATATTATAAGCGCGAAAGTGTGTGTGTATGTATGGATGTATGAATGTGTTTTACTCTTTCACGCTGAAACGGCTGAACGGATTTGGATAACATTTGATATAGAGGTAGCTTATACCTTGGAATAAAACATAGGCTACTTTTTTTCCCAAGAATAGCGGGAAAACCGCGGAGCGCAGCTAGTATGCTATAAATACACTGATGGTACCGAGACTTTTTAAGAAAGCTTTACATTTTAATTTGTAATGAAGTTTTACTTTATCGCTTCTGATTAAAAACAAAATGAGTACAAAATTACGTTCATAGCTTTTGTTGAGAGGAAATTATAGAGCTAACGGTAAATATTGGTGATGGGACTCGTAGTGATCCATCACAAAAGTACTTAATCTATCTTTATCACGCAAGGAAGTGTTATCTAAGCAATAAATTAATAACACACTCTTCAGAGCTGATGACGTGCTAGATTACGACAGTCGTAAAGTAAATTTGGGAAGATTTGAAGTCGTCACGGGTCATTATAAGCTTGGATAAAACTCGGAACCTTTGTCATTAACTTTAGTAGGTATATAATTTTTGACGATGCGTTAGTGAGCTTTCCGGTATTTACTATATTGAACGCTCGCTGCCCAGATTGTGAAGCAATGAATGAATCTTATTTTTTTGTGTCAGGTAAGCCAGGGTTCAGCATGGCCAAATCCTAAAAATGTATTTCAGTAGTCGCAAGTACCCAATTAAATGCCAATGTCGTCTGCATGTACTAGAAGTTGTTTAGATCAAAATGATATAATTGCTGAACCTTTGTAATGTTATTTTGAGCAATTTCACCGGCTGTGATTTTTCATAATTATATTCAGTGTGGCGGTCTAAGGGGGGGCCTTCGTTCAGCAGTGGACGTCTCCGGGCTGATGATGATGATATTCAGTGATCTTCAAAAATTGTTAAATGCGCTAGAGAGATAGTGGCAGGCGGCATTCTGGACCTTAAAAGTAAACAAGCAAAAGGCAATCTATGCCGCAGGTCTAATCAACTTATTTAGCATAGGTATATTCTTTCATTTGATTTCGTTACTCCCCTTCATCCACATTCGTAACTAAAAATTCGTAACTAGCTACGAAAAAATACCTTTTTTTCCTTCCGTTTCATAACCAGTTATAAAACCAGACTTTTTTTAGTTTTCATAACTACGAAACCTTCAATTTTCATAACCCTGACCGGCTACGAACAAAGACTTTTATTTACTGTCCCATAACCTGTTATAAGTATATATTTTTTCATAACAGTATTGGTTTGTTATCCAAATGAAGAATTATTTGCCTTCATGTTTTTAGTTGTGTTTGTAATTTAAAGAAAAGTAGTTTTTTTTTTGTAGATTGCACCTATGCTAAGCCGGGAGAATCACTATACTATAATAATATCAAGAAGAAGAATAATATCATTTTCTTCTAGAAACTAAAAATATCCGACCAACGGTAGCGCTCAGATATAAATGTACCTATAGTACAGACAGTATTAAATAGGTGGTGACTTTTAAGAGTAGACAAGTTGGTCACTTCTCCATAGAAACGCGGTAATATTACTACTCCACTATGTAATTTTGTAGGTCCAAGACTAAGTATTATATAGATTAATCTCTTCATTATCTAGGATTGTAAATTATTACGAAAGTAAAAAGTTAATAAACATGAAAGTTATGAGCCAGGAAACATCTTGTATTTTAGCTCAATTTTAACGCCACATTGGACGTAAATAAATAACATAAGGAATACGAAAACTCTACAATAATTTATCAAGCGGCATAGTTTAGTCCATAAACATTTCAAATAACTTAAGCTGGAATAAATTAACTCAGAGTTTATTCAAGCACATTACTGCAGCCAAAGGACGCAAAAAAAAAATTGCGTGCTCATTTATCTTTATTTCTCCCTTTCCCACAGTTTGTTTAATAAGAGAGCATGCTTTTTAGCCGCGCCCACCGATGATTTCGAGCCGTCAACTTGTCGATCCTTAATGGGTGAGTATAGTAAAGTTATAAACAGTTACCTATGACAAATTATGAGAATCAAAAAACCATCCTGTTTATTATCTGCTTATGAACAGAGAAAAAATATTATTTTTTCGTTATTTTGTTGGTTATGAAAAAATATGGAAATGGAAAAATATAGCCTATTTAGTAACTTGTTATGAAACAGCGAGGAAAATATATTTTTTCGTTGCTAGTTTTTTGAATTCTAGTAGATTTTTTAGTTCCGAATGTGGATAAACTTGTAAGTTGTAAGTAACGAATTATCATTGTTACTATCGGATATATAATTGAGTTTTGTTTTGTTTAAAGGGCACTGATATTATCAAGACCTTCAAAATACCTGATCATTTGAATATCAATTCCTTATCTGAATATCTATCGCATCTGCATACAAAAGCATCTAGAATGCAGAAATGTTGACTCATTCTTCGCAAATCCTTTGTGTCTTCTTCATCTACTCTTTGAATAAGATTTTAGACGTAGGTGTACACCTACGAGGCATCCCTTTATTAATAAAAATCTTTGTGAAAATATAGCCACCGAGGTTGCAGTGAAGGTGGCCAGATCCTGGTTTTAAAGCATACATAAAAATATTTTAAAAACTACAAAAACTAACGGCCTTGATTCGAAATCACGATAATGATCGGTTTCTAGACAGGAAAGTTTTGAAATTTTTCATTAAACTTATGGTTCTTATCCACAAACCTATTAATATTTTCATCGATTGAACATCGAGTTTGACTATAAATACTAGCCACAGCACAGTTCAACAAATTATTCACGACGATGTCAATATACTCGTCGATTCAACGCTGAAATACACACCAACTATATAAATATTGTATGTCACATAGCAATTTTTTAATAATTCATTCGGTATCGTTCTGTCTATTCGGTGGGATACAGACCGTCGTCGACTAATAAATATTTAACAAGCCTTTACCCCAATAATAAGGACAATGAGGTCTTGAACCCACCGGGCTTAGAAGGTGTTACAGGACAATTTTTACGAGATTGTTTATCACTTTTAATGCTAAAGTCATAATGTTACTACGCAGCCCTTTTCAAGGTATACGCACTTATATGCAATGAAATAAAATTATGGATATGTACGTTATAAATAAATTTTACATAATTATAATAAATTACATACCCGTTAAACTAATAGTCAAAAATATCTTAATATTTGATTTCAGAGTCATAATTAGGAAGTTATTGAACAATAGTGGTTAGTGAAATAAATAAACACAAAAGACTTGTCTGACAATTTATAATAACAGCAATCTAGTTAACTAAAAATTCATTAACGTATCTAGGTAGACTTTTATGACTAAGGTAATATAATCTACTGAAATTTTGAAGACATAATAAAATATGAGAGCTCTTCAAAATCATATTGTGTGATTGTGATGTATGATTTTAAATAATAAAATTACTTTATTTAGCTACAAGTTCATCAAAGTCTAACAAAAAGATTACGCAGTTTCACCAAAAGTAGAACTGCGCAAGCTGTTGTACGATGTTCATGAGTGAAGATCGTTGTACGATGTCCACTCATTTATGTTCATGAATTGATACACTCACGACTGTACAACGATGCTGTACGATGTTCAGTGCCGCGGTGGCTTTAGAACCTTAACCGTTTTTCGTGATAGAAGAAAATAAAATCGAGCACGTCAGAAGAATCATTGCAATTACTCGACTCAATGAACGCAAATCGATTCGGATGCTTTACGACAGCGGTCGGCATTGTTGAAAATTTCAACTTATAAACTGTTATATTTCAACAAAAAGCTTCGTCTGTCGTCGGATAATGAGATCGACGGGCAACGTAAATAATGGGTAATTTGTTTAGAATAAAAAACCCGCAAATGGGCTCAGGGATATAAAACAGAGATATGGTTCTGGTGGGTCGGATCGAGAAATGAATTTAGATTACAGGTTAACGCCGACTAAGTGTGGGTTTGCCGTTTCACCTGTACTTGAAAAAACCTTCCACAAAAAACTTTGGTTCGAACGCATGGCTTCTCCAAGAACGTTTTAGCCAGACGGCTGACATCCTACCGCTTATTATGAGCGTTTCACAAAAACTCTCAAGTATTTTTAGTTCGTAACTGTTTATGTTTTTATGGTCGACCGAAGTATGAGAAAAGTTTTACTTTACAATGGCTACGGCTGAACTTTGACAACAATGGCACTCAAACAGGCTTCGCTGTTGTTGTTGTAAGAAACTTAATTTATTTTCATTCAATTTATTTTTAAGTAGAGCACAATCGGAGGTATTGTTACTGGCTATACATAGAGGCAGTTTACTTTTCACACTGTTTGAAGCAATATTATTATAGTGTAGGTACCTAGAACATTTTCTAAAACAATAACGAAAGAAAACTCGAGTTTGATTACCATTACACTGAGTACTCTATATCGTGATAAGTAGAGCTGAATTCCTAATGATAAACTAATTAGCGAAGTCAACTCACTCACTCAACATCAGGTGAAACTAGCCTGTCAAGAATAAAACAAAGTTTTGGGGAATCTCTTATGAAACAAATGACAAACGCGACGCGCATAAGAAATTCGTCATTGGAAGTACACGTCGCTTTAAAAAACGTATTCGATGATACTAGACTTGTCCATTATCAAGTCTTACAACATTAGCCCCAGAAACAGTATATGCTTTTCCAAGATTATATTTTGTTTTCCAAAAAAGCAATACACGTTTTAAAGAAACATACAAATAATCCATAATGCTTTTAACTACACTTAAAAACGATATTCAATGGCGCAATGCCCCACTAAAACCGCCGAACTAATAGCTACTTCCCTAAATAACCCTTACATTTGTACATTTTTGTATTAAAATTTTATTTTTCCAATAGGAGGTCGTTAAATAAAAAAGGGTTTGCCTCGTATGGGACGCCCGACAGCGCATTAACGACGAAAAATAGAAGCTATAACTGAAATTAATAAATTTTAATTGCATGAAAGTAGAGATTACCGCCGGTATAAGTGGGCACAATAACCGTGCATGTTTTAAATTGTAGCATTGGAGGTGTATTTAATAAACAAACTAGGTCAGCTATGGTAGCTATTTTCTTTCATATACACATAATACGTTCTCTCAAAGTGAATGTTATAAACTTTGAGGCTGCTACCAAATAAAATAAAATAAAATACGTACTTACTTACCGGTATTAGAGTTTCACAAAAACGATTTAACGATACCAATGCGTACTTTACCTAGTCTCTTATATTTCTTATGCTATGTAAATAACTTATGTGAAGTAAATAACTGTACAAACGTTCCAAAAGAATTTGATTTGATCAGAAATATTAAAAGTCTAAATCCTAGCTGACCAATAAAAGAACCAATGCTGCACTTGAGCACTCCGCACTCCGCAGTTTAGGTATGTTCGGCCGGCGCTCCGCTCCGGGAGGACAATGCAAGGCAGAAGTCAGTGGCCACCCGCACGCTAGCCTCGTCGCACGTAACTAAGCATACGTGATAGTAAGAGAGCGGTATATCTAGGTGTATATAGCGAGCGGTATCCAACGCTGTGCGAGTTGAATTGCTACTTTATTGCCTAGTAGATAGAGTCCTTATTTATTTCAATTCCTTTGCGGAGTGAACTTTCTGTACGTATCACTATTATTTATTCTGTGACTTAAGTCCACTGCTATATCGTATAGTAAACTCTAGTGCCTCTGGTGTACATAATTTAAGAATTAAAAAAAAACATATTTTTTAATGGCAATTAATATTTTTTATAAAAATATTTTATTTCAATATAGCTGTTAAAAATACTCTTTTTTCCTATGTGTGATTTTTATCTTTGACATTATATTACAAAGTTTGCAATTATTAAATACCACATTCTAGTACTTTGAAATCTTCATTGTTCTCGGAGATTGGATGGCTATACTTATACATGCTTAAACAGTTTACATGTGTGTGTGTCATATACGGCGAGCATGTTGTATGATTATGACATGTACTTACTTACAGTTTTTATAATGTGTGTGTACGTAGCGGCAGTTCAATAGATACCCGGTTACGATGATAGATGCAGTGGAAACCGTGATTTATAATGGTTTTAGAATTAGTTATGATGATGGAGTAGGTAAGATTGAATCAATTGAAAAAATAACCGTTTTGAAGGTTTATGAAACACGAAATGATATGGGTAATTGAAAGTTAAAGACCACTCTTACGATCGGGCTTCCGCTATAAAATTCATAACCGTGTAAAATAAGCTGCTTGGAAAGGAATTGTTTGCTGCAAACGTTTTAACTCCACTATTTCGATGCGATTCTTGTTTGGTTTTTCAAAGTTTTTTTCAGCTTCACAAAGTATTTTTAAACGTAAGTAGAGCAATTGAAATCCTAAGCCATTACTTAAACTAAGTGTTTTATATATGTTATTTCTGCAAAAATCGACAGTTTTAATATACGAGGCAAAGTCACAAGGTGCCGAAAACAGAGTCCGCTTCAGTGGCTTGAAGCAGATACAAAAAACGTAATACAAAACTTAAGGGTTAAAAATTACGGCTCCTGCACTTCAATTAACATAAAACAGATACAAACATACTTAAGAGTAGACAAGTTGGTCACTTCTCCATAGAAACGCGGTAGTATTACTACTCCACTATGTACTTTTGTAGGTCCAAGACTAAGTATTATATCGATTAATCTCTTTATTATCTAGGATTATAAATTATTACGAAAGTAAAAAGTTAATAAACATGAAAGTTATGAGCCAGGAAACATCTTGTATTTTAGCTCAATTTTAACGCCACATTGGACGTAAATAAATAACACAAGAAATACGAAAACTCTAAAATAGTTTATCCAGCGGCATAGTTTAGTCCATAAACATTTCAAATAACTTAGAGTTTATTCAAGCAAATTACTGCAGCCAAAGGTCGACAAAAAAAATTTGCGCGCTCATTTATCTTTCTTTCTCCCTTTCCCACAGTTGTTTGATAAAGAGAGCATGCTTTTTAGCCGCGCCCACCGATGAGTTCGAGCCGTCAACTTGTCGATCCTTAAGATCATACTACGTACTTATTAAAGTCAGTTTAGTGCAGCAGGGTTAGAAAAATGTACACCAGTCGCAAATATAAATATACATACGTATACTCAAAACTATGATTAGGCTACCTGATATATTTTTGTGACTTATTTTATAGCAACAAAGAATATAACGAACGTGTATGGAACGTTTTGATGGTCACCCATCCAAATGTCAGTTGATAATAGATTGCCAACCACTAGTTCAGATTTTAATGTAGCCACGACACAGCTATCGACAAAACGCGACATAAAATAAAACTTACAAGCATTCAACTTTGCTGCTCGTAAAGAACGTGTAAGAAATAAAGGTATGTTCTCACTAAGTGTTCGAGCTTAAGTATCTTCGGCCGGTGCTTCTAAACCGGTTCCACCGGGGAAATAGTTTCCAGTGTGAACCCTCTACACAGCACTCGTAACTGGTACTCCAACAAGCATGCATTGACTCTTAACATAATTGAAATAGAGACGGTTTGGATAGGTTATGAAAGCAGAAGTGTATTATTAAATAGCTATAGTTGCGGTGGGATGGACCATGCCCGTGACTAAATACGTGCCCACGCGCATCACAGCTTATACTTTTGAATAATATCTTGGGATCCGGCCAATTTCGGAAGCGTAATTTTGTAATTAAATTTTAACGCACGGTTTAGTAAGACGCCACATAATGCGATTATAATTGAGTTTTGATCGTGTTTCGGATAGACGCCGCGTGGGGCGAGTGGAACGTGATTCGGGAGCAGTATTAGATCGATTCTCGAATACTTTTTGTTGAACTGCGAACTTCATAGATACTTATATTGTGCTTATAAGAATACCGGCTCAACGCTCAAACCTGTATAGCTAAGAGTTTAGGTTGTCGTTAGGGAGCTATTATTTTTTGCTTGTCGTGTTAAAGTATGCACGTATTTTTTTAACTTTTTTTATATTATCTTCTGGAAGATACCGCATATACAATAAAAACAAAATACTAAAACCGTAGATATTTACTCACAATAAGACACATGCATATAAAACTACAATAATATAGTATTTTTTTACATTTATTAAACCCATTTAAATTATAATTATTTTAACCTACATTGTTTTTTAACTACGAACTTATAAAATGTTAACAGCGCATATTAAATTACCTTACAGCGACTTGGTAGACAGATAAATTTATCAACATCATTTTCCAGTGTCCATAAACAAGTACCAACCACATCTATTCAACAGTTAGACCCGAGTTCAAAGCGAGATAAGTTCTATTCATCGATTCATGTTGTCTACCGAAAAACATCGCCTATCGATTGTCAATGAAAGTAAATTAAGTTCTCTTTGACATTCATTAGTTTCATAAAAATACCTCTCTGGCTCCGAATAAAAAGTCGGCGAATAAAAGCTCGTTAAAATCACTCGGTGCTCCGGCCAGGATAAAAGTTTTGAACGCTCTTTTTGCGTAGAAAAAAAAGAAAAAAGAGACAGGAAGTGAGCCGTATTTAATCATTACAAGCTCAGTCTTTTTTAATCTGCTGAATTAATTTTGTAATTTGATTCCATTAACATAGTAAAACAAATCCAGTAAGTGCCTCAGGGCCGAGATCTTCTCACTAGAGCTTTTGTTTTATGGAAATTAAGTACAGGTTCCTTAGAAAGTAATAGCCCGGGGAAATATTTTACTAAGAATAAGCTTTCATTCGCAGTTTTAGTAATTACAGTAGGCACTACTCGAAAGATAAGTAGTAAAGGTTTCTTCTAAAGAAATAAAAGGTGTTATCAATTTCGATAGTCTTTGATGTGAATGAACTATACAACGTAATATAGCTTGTGAAAAGAATAACGAGTAATTCTCCATTTCTGCTGAGATTTTAACGTTTTCCATTGTTTATTGGTAATTAGTTCCCATAACTTAATGTGACTGTGTATAACTAATCTAGATCATATTTCCCCTAGTGTTATAAATTTATTGGAATATAAATATGTCATTAAGAAACATTCAAATATAAATTAATTAAAAATTAGTACCGAAGCACAAGATACACGGTATATACATATATACGGTATACATCGAGTCACATCAAATAATAGGAAAACAAATTCTGTGATCTATGCTTTGTGAATGCAAACATCCCATAGGCTGATGATGTAGGTAAGTCCTTATTTCTGCATATTTTTTTGCAAAATGTTAACATTGTTTTGATGATAATATTATACTCGTATTTGCATGATCTAATGGGAGCCAATGTTTAACTACGAACGAATACATCTACATTTCTGGCGCCTTACTTAAAAACGTTTCCTTAGTTAACAAAATTCAAAATCTAATTGCGTAGTACCAACCTTCGTTATTTAACTTTAAATGCCGTTTTTAAGTAAGGCCGTGGATTACTATGTGCAGTTTAGTTTAGCCGGTCATAATTAACTTTTAGTCTATACCGGGTTATTTCCTTGGGGTGTACTAAGCCGAAAGGGGGTAATTGTACTCATCATTGTGAACAACTTTTACAATGGAACCAGCCCAGAAATCACGAAAAAAAAAACCAAACATTATACATTTTGCCAAGAGTCAACGAAGTTTTTGTATGTATTTTTTTTTCGCGATTTAAGGGTTGATCTCATCGTAAAAGTTGTTTACAATAATGAGTACAATTACCCCCTTTCGACTTAGTACCTACACATAGTAATAGTCCGGTATATATCACAAAAACCTACAATATCGTTCATATCTACACGTTAAATAAATTATTGTCACCCAACATATACACAATTTTTTCATGTGTAAAAAATAAGATATCGAAGTCAGCCGGATCGCATCTTTTATCGGTCTTATATCTGATACAGTAAGAACGGGTTGTGAAGTGAAAAAAATAATCTCAAGATCAATTCTCGTCCGACGGGAGGTCATGAGGTCAGTTTTGATTTATTTGTACAATCATACTCTTAATATTTTGATCTTGTTTGAAACTTGATGAGGAGTGACATTGGGAACCTACATAATATTGTGAATTGAATACCTAAAATGCATTAACAGCTTTTGAGACTATAAAGATAATTAAGATCGATTAAAACACTGTTTTAAAAAAATATTACGGAACACGGACGCGATGAAGTGGCTGGTGCCTAGAATATGCAATGATTTGCCAGATAATTTTGAGAAACAATTTATAAACAAATCTACATTTAAATTAGCCTTGAAAAAACTACTGTTAAATAGAATATCTATGTAAATAACCTGTGTACCTATATATTGAGTTATAAGTTTACTTATCGCTAAAATGTCAATACCTACTCCTACATACTCGTAGTAAATAGTAATGAATATGAGAGTCGATGTCTGCCTATAAAATGCTATGCAGTTTGGCAGAGTTATAAATTGAGCTATGTAATTAATTCTCTAAGACAAAATAAACATATTTTTTTTATAAAAAACTGCCATTGTTGTTCATTAAGTTTCTATGATTATTTACGGGATATTTTTACCGTTATTAGGTCGTTCACAACATATTTTAAAGCCAGGAAAAGGAAACTCTAACCTTATATAAAGGAACACTATAAAATATATAATTAAGGTCATGTTTTTCCGTTTTCAAATAGCTAAAAGCCTCTCAAGATCCACTCTTCTACAACATAAAAACAACATTTGTTCCAGGCTTTATTAAATTTATATTTCGGGTGCTAATTTTTTTACACAACGCCATCTAGCCCCATACTAAGCAAAGCTACTATGGGAACCAGATAGCTGATAGAATACTTTTTGCTAGAAAAATTGTTGAGTTTTTGTCGTTTGAAGTCTCAATCTATAAGTCTCTATTTTTTAATAAAATATCCAACACCTCAAAGAACTATTATAACAGATTTGCTTTGTTCAGACGTCAGATATTTATTTACTTCTAGACCTAATTAAGTCCACATTAGATATTAATAACTGTCTGACGAGTATAATATATCGTAATTATAAACTCCACCCGCCTTCCTAGACAATACGTACCTAATTATTAAGCACTATTCAAAATGTTCTCATTACATTATGTGTTAGCAGCGACAATAATAAAATTAATGGACGGGAAATAAGCGCACGGATTTTGAAGACTATATGTTGAGCGCCGGCTCTCCTCTCGCGTCAGCCATATTCTGTATTTGCGACATGCGAGCCGTACGATACGACAATACAACTTCTAATACATGTACATGTGTTGTCTTTTTGTCATGCAGTAATTGGATTCGCTATCTCTATTTTCTGGTAAATGTAATATGCATACTTTTAGGTTTGCTTGATTGTGTTGACTTGTTAATTTTGAACGATTTGCAAGCGCTTGGCACGTCCATTCCATTATGACTGTCGCTGTGTGTTAGTATCAAATGATCAAAAATATAGAACAAAAACTCAGCTCAGATCGTAACAAAACATGTTACTATAATTTTATCGTTTGAAAAAAGAAGTCTTA
The DNA here is from genome assembly GCA_905404285.2 of Erannis defoliaria. Taxonomy (NCBI): domain Eukaryota; kingdom Metazoa; phylum Arthropoda; class Insecta; order Lepidoptera; family Geometridae; genus Erannis; species Erannis defoliaria. The sequence goes on along the minus strand of FR990080.1, from coordinate 10,283,324 downwards.
GATAAGTAAAAACGAACGATTCGAGTTTAGTAGAGACTAGAATTATACGTATACGTGTTGTAAATATGAGAAAACGTATTATTCAGTTTTTTCTTGTTGGATATTTCAATTGATGTAGTTATTTGGTATATTTTGTTCTCGCAACTGCAATAAGTCGGTATGTGACTTAGGCTGCGCCTCCAGTGCGTCGGAATCGGCCCGTACGGAGCGTAACCTACGGAGCGACAGGGTGCGTGCGTCCACTGCATTCAGATTTTGCATCCGCTTTATCGATATCCAAATAGCGTGGTCGCCGTAGAAGACGTCATCGGCAGAAATACTGGTATCTGGCACGGATTTGCCGATCCAGTGCACGCAGTCCCATAGAAATCAATACAAAGCAACAAATCCCTCCTTGCCGTCCGCTCCGATCCCAACGCAGTGGATGCGCAGCATTAGGGTCAACCCACACGTACCACAACCACACCAAATCGCAATGTGGTAATGCAGCCACTGCACGTGTGAATAGTGTCGCTGCAGCAGCTTTTTGCAGTTGCGTTGTGACTTGCTCTTACCAACAAAATTTCGATGTGGTTGCGTTGTCGCTAGCAGTTGCGATGTGGTTGCGTCGTGTGCAGACACAGTTCGGACTCCAGCTTTCATAGAGCGCGCCCTGTCGTTGCGTTGACGCAACGTTTTATCTGCGATGTGGCCGACGGCTATTTCACGATGTCGCTGGTGGTTGCGTTGTGGTTGCGATGTGGTCGGTATCATCCACGCGGTCGATAATGACGGCAAAATGTGGTAACGTGTAAATTCTACTATTCATTATCAATACAAAATATGCCCCGACCACGTGTTGTGGTCGTGGTGTGGTTGTGGCTGTAGTGGAGTTGTGGTATGTGCGAAATAACCCTAAGCGTCACTACGCGGTACCGGCCATTTTGTTTCGCAAAATTACAATATGTAGGTAATAACGAAGTCTGATACTCCTAATACTGATATCGAAGAAACTTTCGATTACATATGATTACATCTGTAAGGACATACACATGTTCAATTGAGCTGGGCATTAGTTACACAGAACCGAATGACCTAAATACTTTACTGCGAAAATAAACAGTGTAGTCTGTTTTGCGCTTACTGTATCCACATGGAAATAATTATAGGTATTTATATAATTTTCAACATATTGATATTAACATTTTGTAGTTATTGGTATTACCTACTAAACTTGTGTATAAATCCAAATTTTTGTTGTTAGTCCAATTCATGTGATAGGTATTTTGTGATTTTTATATTTCATTAATTTTCAATTGAACAGCATCGGTTGAAGATAAAGCTCATTAACCTAGTCCTAGGCAATTTTTTTGGAGTATTCCACTTTGGGTACTTTGGAGTATTCCACTTTGGGTACTTTGGAGTATTCCGCTTTGGGTACTTTGGAGTATTCCACTTTGGGTACTCTGAAGTATTCCAGTTTGGATAATTTGGAGTACTTATTCCACTTTGGGTACAATTAACTTTAATTATGGACTATATATATGTGGCGAGATGACAGTTAAACGCAAACCAAACGTACATCGTTGATGTGATCTTATGACACTAATATTAGATATGCAAAAATTTCTCGGTACCTATGTGTGTTGTGTATGCTTATGACCTCTTCCCGCCAAAACGGCTGAACGGATTTGTGTGAAACTCACGGTACCTCATTTCCCGGAATAACATTTATCTTCTTAAATTTGTTTTTTTGTATTTTTTTTATACATTATTTTATACATATTATAAGTAGTACATACACTTCAGTCATCATCATCATCAGTGTTCTTCATCAACACGTGGGTAAAACAGCGGGGCGCAGAAGGTAAAAAAAAGCCCATAAACACATAAAAAGTAATAATAAGCCCATAATAGTAGCAGTGCTAGAATTGTGAAATTGCGAACACAATCCTGCGCCGCACTGCACGCTGCGCTCGTCACCCTGAGATATTAGATGTGAAATCTCTTTATGCCCTTAATTTCTCTGGTAACATTGCCCTTCAAACCGAAACACAGTAGTGCTTTATGTCAATGTTAGTAATTAGTATAATGGTAATTCATTATTAGTATTTCCAAACGTTTACTTATTACTATTTACATTTCCATCATATCTATAAACGTTACATTAAACACCAACAAATCAACTGCTCTCCAGCACGTTTGTACGTACCTACTTTATACAGACTGAATTAATTTCACTTGTTAAAACACAATTACCGAATACTCGACGGTTGAAATGAAATTACAAAGTTCATGACAAATTAATTAATAACATTGATGGTGATATGGGTATTGAATAACGGCATACAACGAGAGGCATAACGAATATTACAGAGAAATAAAGATAAGTTTACACTCTGGGTAAATATCTGGGCTACTTTTTGCCTGGAAAATTATACGGTTCCTGTAAGAAGTATACGGTTCCTGTAAGAAGTATACGGTTCCTGTAAGAAGTATACGGTTCCTGTAAGAAGTATACGGTTCTTGTAAGAAGTACTTATACGGTTCCCGGTTGAAACTCCGGGGCACTGCTACTTTTTCTAATTATTATAAATTACACAGATATTATTATGAATTTTAAAGTTAATGAGTGTGTATGTATATTTGATAGGTATTTCTTCACGCTGTAGCGCCTTAAGAGGGAATCCGGTCTGCGATTCTCCAGAAAAACGTATTATGTTCCTGGTAATTACCTATTTTGTTCCTGGATAATGGCCTCTAGAGCAATCCTATTTTTTATAAAGTCTAGCTCTACCGTAGACATGTCTCTGTTATTTCCTTATTTCAGCGATTTATTAATAATATTTATTATGAAATAATGACAGTTATTTAGATGCTATCGTTCCATTAAACAATCGTTTCGATATTTAATAGTTCATGAATAAATTAATTTCTATCCACTATGGTTATTATTGTCAATTGGTTATTAATTTTAATAGTCACAACTAATGGCTGTTTAAATTATTATGACAGTATAAACGGTAATTATACGTATCCGATTATTATACATTATAGAATATATTGATTAAATTTCGCGTGATCTTACACTACAGACATCTTTTGAATAGAACAGTTATAAATAAAATAAAGAATTCACGCCGAAAGAAGTCTGAAAATCTGGCTAATGCGAGTTGGATTCGTGCACCGAGGGTTCTGTACCATCACACAATTATATTAGGTATAATTCAAATGTTGTCATGCACGTACGAACATCTCTAAAAACAATGCTTCTTAAAAACTAAACAGAACGAGTCTACAGCAGTAAATAAAGACGATATTATCACCTGAAAGTTTCCTTTCGATGGACTTAATTGACAGGAATGTAATAATAAACGGTAAGTGGTACACATAATTATTTATGTTGTTTACAAAAATATTTGCTAGTGCCTGGTTTGTATAATGTAGATAGGACTTTACGATGCAAGCACCTTATATCATATAATTTCTTTGATTCAGTGTAAAAATCTTAGTGCAAGCCTAGCACGCTCTTGGCCGGGTTTTAAAACACTAGAATTATCACGATACTTGCATTAAATTTGTCGTTTTTTAATCATATTTTCGTTTTTTATGATAGAGCTTAAATAAAATAGGCAGTAATTACGGTTTACTGTGATTGGCAACATTTAAGGTGCTACTATTTACGATAAAAAAATTGTACAGGTAGATGACATAGGCTTAATAATCGAGTTTTTTACACCTCTCGGCTACGGAACCCTTATATTTGGCATTCACGAGAATAGAATTTGAAAAAGAAACTCTAAAAGAAGTAGAGCTGCCTCTTATATTTTTAATAAGCTTAGCTTTTAACACTTCAGCTGCTATAATGTACTATCCACACTTTTTACGCTACGGCGCAATGTACCATTAATAATTTCAACACCACCAAGGAAAACATTGTACAGACCATAAATATCCGCTTAATGGCAAAGCGGGTAATATTTCCTCCTTCATCTACATTACTTCTGCAAAAATAACAAAATAGTGCTCGTAGATTGCTATGGTTCGATAAGCCTCGGCTAGGGTACTGGAAAACAGTACAGAATCTACAAACATCGAGTTTCTTGACACACCCACACATATGAGCACGTCTGTGTGTCCCCTTATGACTGCTGATTTATCACTTTTTAATAAATCACAAGTACTCAACCTTTAGGAGACAAGCAAGTAGATTGCATCACGTTTGTAAAAGACATATTATTTACAAGAAATGTAATAGTATTTGTTATACCAAAAACATGAAAAACACTGGGTTCAATTGAAAGGTATTCTGTAAATATAATTAACTGCAAGTTAAAAGCATTGGCAGATACTAAAATCGTTGATTTTAGGTTATAAGTATAATAATATTAATTAAAAGGTTTCACTTACTAATGATGTAAATTATACAGAATTTATTTTGAATACTGTACGATGTACCTACTCTAACAAGTTCAACAAGTGAAATAGATAAGTACTCTTTGTTTGTAATATCTTCAGAACTGATTTAGTTGATAATTAATAATGTTTGGTGTGCAGCTTTCACACATAACCGTGTGGGAAAACATTATGGCGTTTTCTAGATACTAAAATCTAGTTCAGCCTGTGTACTGCTTCATCTTGCATTGCACATTGGCAAACTGCATAGAGCAAGCTATCCAGTGTGTTCATGTGCTATTCAAAAAGCAATCATATAACATCGAATTAAAGTCTGTCCTGTCTATTTAGAGGGTTATCTGGCAGTCCCACAGAGGCTCTGATTTGTTGTCGCGATAGTGTACCGAATGATGCTCTCGTCGACCACGACGACAAAACTAAAATAAAACTGCGCATTATTCTATGTAGTTATCTCGTCTCCTGCTCTTAATGCTGCTGTTAGTTTGATAAGAATTGCTTGTCTTACGAGATTCGTTTTCTTCTCGGATATACTTGGACTGGGAATGATTCTCAAAGAATTTTCGAATAAATTTAGGGTGCATTTTAAGTGAGACGGAGACAAGCGTAGAAGACTAGAAGAGACGTGAAGAACCTAACAGATCTCAAATCACATATTTTTTTTTGTGATCGTTCGTTTACTATTCCTTTCCCAAAGAGACTTAGCAAGATGCGGTATCTTTCTTTAAACAACACAGTGACGATACTAGCGAGATGTTCCCCTGGTGGTAAGCATCACGCCTGCCCATAACAGTGGCAGTGCTAGAATTGTGAACATGCGAACAAAATCCTGCACCGTACTGCACTGCGCTCGTCACCCCGAGATATTAGATGTCAAGTCTCGTCATGCCCAATAATTTATCTGGTGACATTGCCCTTCAAACCAAAAAAACAAAACACACTAATATTTGCACACTACTACTTGGCGGTTGAATGAAATGAAATGAAATTGAAATGAAATGAAATTTATTAGACATAACTGGCAAAGGTGTTGTATACCCCCAGGCGGGGTAATAGGTAGGAGTAGGTGGTCCACGTGATGGGTAGTGGCGGATTACATCTAGAAGTTGAATCTCTGAAAGCACCTGTAGGTACTTACAAAGGTTGGCGCTAAACAGAGAGGATTGGCGAAAGAGGGAGGAAGCTTATATCTGCCTTAGTGGAAACGCACCTAATATTAAAAACACATTCACGTTTATGTTTACAAAATTATTATAATTTTGAAATACTACAACGAGGCCATCAAAATAGCTGATTTTATTTTCATTATGAATATTTACTTATATATTTTGTATATATATTTTTATATTAGTAGCTTCTTGTTTGATAGCCTGTTTATTTAGTGTGTTTATTAATTACTCGTTCTAAAATATTTCAATTTCATATTATAAAACAGTCAATAAGATCCATCATAATTTAAAAAAATATAAAACTGGATCTATCGGGAACAAAAAAAACTCATCAGATACATTTTGTATCACATCTTTGAAAACAGATCCATTGAGAAAATAAAATCTCACTAGATCCATCGTGGATCTGGCTTCTGTGTCTACTGATACTGTTCCATAATTTCGTATAGATTGATTGAAACTAAGTTTATTACAGAAACAACCGAATTATAATTGGCACTCTCTTATCGTCTGAATATAGCTTGGAGGATCTAGCTCTCTCTCTCGAATATAGAAAAAGCGGTGTGGAAGTAATTACTGTAATTTGTCATTTCATTCTGTTATACTCTGTCACTCTGTCCATTATGTTAACCGCTTTTTGACAGCTCATGCAAAGTGGACGACATAACTTTGTAAAGCGTTCTAGCAAATTATATCCCATGCAAATAAATTCGTTTGATCTAGCATTACCTTCCAAGGTTATGTCACCTGTCAACGTAATCTTGTAAAGATGGAATGCTAGATCAAACGTTTTTATTTTTACGGTTTATTTTGCAAGACACTTTACAATGCTATGTTGTCAACTTGTCAAAAAGCGAATAACATAATGGACCAGAGTATAATAAGTATAGAGTACTCGTAAGCGTTCTCGTTTTTGTAGCATTTGAGAACTTACTAAAGTTCTATATTTGATATTTCCCACCAATAATGTCTAGCACAAAACTTTGTAATTACAGACTTCTAATAAATATTTAGTCGATAATAATAATGATAATGGCTGCGATCGGCCTCGATTGAAGTCAAATGCTTTGATTTATTCAACTCCCACAAAACATTTGAAATAGACTGTAAGTTACCTGTGTATTGATTTCGTTAGGAGATTTAGGTTTTACAGTCCTAATAATATGACATTGCGTACCTATACTTTGATAATTTTATACCTACCTAATATTACACAATATATAAGAAAAAACTTTTAAATATACTTTGTACAATTTACTACCTAAAAGTCTGAAGACAATGCACTTAGATGCTAATTAAAACTAATCTAATCAAATAGTGCTTTGTGCTTAGGTATATTTAGGAAAGTATATAATTAAGTAGTGCGTACACACAATTTAATAATCGTCGTACTTTCTATGACTTCGAAGAAGGAGGTAGAAAAATAAGTACGTCCTTTCTATCAACACAAAGATAAAAAAATACTATCCTAATATCAAAATAAAAAGCTTTAAAAGCCTTATATGTACAATGTACCACATACACCTAATAATATTTTAAATTTAGAATTTTTTCTGGTGAGGTTGGCTAAAGTACTCACGAACTTTTTACTAAACTCTTCTAACGTAGTGTTTATATCAGTGTTGCCAACTCAACACTTTCAGTGCTAGAGCTAGAGCACTATTTTCGTAAGTTGTGCACTGGCTTTAATTTTATAGCTACAGCACCTAACAAACAATTTAGTACTAAAAAGCATTACTAACAATACCAAAATACGGAATTAACCATAAAAACGCTTTTCAGTAATTTTATTAGTGAATTTAGATGTTTTTTTTCCATTTAGCAATATTTGTGATAATTTTACTAGTCGACGGTATACATCATTGTCCTACGCCACCTTTATTCAAATACATGCACAGATTATTAGAAAATAACGAGTTTTAGACGAGTCTTAGATTAGTACCTACCTACTTTTTTTAGCGCTGAGCCGGAATTTATAGTTTTAAATGACTGCTTACATTTTAACAATTTTTCAATATCTTCACAAATCTTCACAGCAGCACAAATATGATGGCAAATTATTGTCATATTTTTTAAAACGAGTTTACCTAGCCCAGGTTTCCGGATTCCGGATTTCTCCAAATTGTTCCCGGACACAAATGCGCAAGAATTCCAAGTAAAACCAGTAAGTTGTTTGAAGTGCACTGTTATCGCCGTAACAATCTTTCCCTTGGAAGAATTATTATACCTATATTACGCCTTCGAGGAACGCGCTAGCCTCGTAAGTCAGCTGAGAACAGAATAATAATGTATACAGTATCGAAGCTCGAGTTTTATAGCAAACAGTGCAACGTTACGGGAAAAGCAATAATAATATTAGACGGTACAAAACTGAATTTAAATGTTATGATGAACTAGCTGTGCCTCGCGGATTCATCTGCTATCATATGGAAAGCATTTAATTATACGGCATAGTAGTTTATGTCACTCTTCAACCTTTCACCTTCGTCCATGTCAAAAATCACGCCAAATATTATTGAAAAAATAATTTGAATTGGTTAATAATGTTCTGATATATGAGCGTTTAAAGTTTTTGCTAGAGACAACTCTGTCCCTTTCCCACAAAACAAAAAATGACGTCACGCCTTACTTGTCAGAATATAATTTATATGGCGTACAGAGAAGTGACGTCACGATTTGCTGTTTCGTCTCTCTCTCTGTCTAGCATGATATTAAAATGCTTATAAGTTGCTTCTTTTTGATCAGATTTTCATTTTCTTTTCATTAATCAGCTATATTTATAGGCCACATTTTAATAGGACAATAAAAAAAATACCAGTCATCTAGCCTATTATATATGATATTATAATTATATATTTACAAAATAATAATAATCATAAATTATCGTCACACATTTAAACAAATAACCCACCCCTCACTGTTTCTGGCTCAAAGGTGCAAGGTCAAAGGTGCAAGCTGGCACAATACTGGCAGCATTACCACGCTGAATTGCAATGGCTATTCTTTGCACCAGAAACGGTAGAGCGGGAGTTACCACATCTGTCCAAAATGTAATAAGATAAATTAGTACAAGTACGGGTAAGTAGAGTACAAATACAAATAGTTTATTGATAACACTAAAGTTACAAGTTAAAATTCATTTCAAGTAAGTCACAAAAAAATAATCACTTACTAAAATGAAATAATAACACGTTAGGTAGAGTACACGTACACGTACACGTTAGGTAGAGTACACGTTAGAGAGTACACGTTAGTACATGAGATAAAAGACGTCATTAAGTATTTGGGTACAAACACTTACACACAATCCCCAAGCCGCCTGCCAAGCGTGGGGATTATGGCAACACCCCTCTATTAAGGGGAGGCCTTCGTCCAGCAGTGGACGTCTTATGGCTGACGACGACTATAAGATGAGGATACTGAACACAAACATACTGAAACAGGCGCGCACACCACGATGCATTTTCATTACTCATTTATGCACACGATTTTCGTAGCTTTGTACAGTTATTATTACGCAGGTGCCGACGAGTAAGCGTGAGAGACTTTAGATAGTTCATAGAAACGTTAGTTCGATAAAGTTCTATAGTTTTATTCGTAGCTCACCTCATAATAATAACAATGGATAAAACTGTATAGTCGTCCAGCTTTATATTTGTGTGTGTGAAGCTATAGTTAACTTTGAACAAATCTCTATCACTGCTTACACAGGCTTTGCAGCTAAGATATTCCCTGAACATATTTTAAAGATTGGAGTCTACGATCGTAATTAGATAAAGGTGTGTAATCCGGTGTTAAAGATTTTTCTCTTTGTAGGGTTGACCAGGTATTCGTTGTGTTTAAATGTTGTTAATGAGTTCGATGGAATCTTGTTTTTTATATGTTTTTTTTTTTTTTTTTGATACAATTAAGTGACGAGACGAGCAAGGCGTTCACCTGGTGGTAAGCATCACACCTGCCACTAACAGTAGCAGTGCCAGAATTGTGAACTTGCGAACACAATCCTGCGCCGCACTCCACTGCGCTCGTCACCCTGAGATATTAGATGTTAAATCTCTTCATACCCAGTAATTTATCTGGTAACATTGCCCTTCAAACCGGAACACAGTAATGCCTGCACACTACTGCTTGGCGGTTGAATAACTGGCAAAGGTGTGGTACTTCCCCAGGCGGACTCTGCAGTAGAGTCCTACCACTACAAATACATATGCTAGTATTGTTTTCTTTGCGTTGTTTTGCCTAATGATTATGTTTCGGGAGTTTCCTAACTTTTCTAATCTAACATTTCATGATACCTAAAATAAACCTTAAGATTGTTAATCAAATAACGAACAAATATAAAAAAAACTTAAGACGTAAAAAGTCATATATAAAACCTAATCAAGTTTTAAAGTTATAAAAAGCGAAATAAAGAAAATGCTATCCGTGAAACGTGCTTGGTTTACGGCGGTTTCTATACTACGTTTAAGGTTTATGACTCTCAAAAAATATTAATTTACTTTTACTTCTTTAAAAACAATGACATGCTTTTTACTTAAACGCTCGTAATATATTAAAAACAATTAATTTTAGTAGCGCGTTATTCTGAATGCGGCCCTTTGTCTGAGTCGGTAAACAGGCCGTAGTGTGATGATGTGAAACGGATAGGGCTACCACCCAAGTAATTAAACAAACGGGGATTCAGACTGCGATTTTTTCAGCCAGGTGACGCATCGTCGATGCGGCCATAGTCAACTGTCAATCTCATACATTTTGTTGTTTTTTGATTTGTTCTTGCATATAACGTTTTAAAGACTCAGATTACCACGGAGAATCTGCATCAACTGTTTGTACAGCAATCTTTTGCCTTGATAATTAAAGCTCTGTCCAACACAACTATCTCTAACCTACAAATCAGTTTTCAAGCCGTCAACACTCAACAGCTGCATAGATTCTTAAAACAAGGCGCAGTACCCGGTATTTGTTCGTGAACTAGACTATCGACAACGCTCTTATCAAGAGCAAATAGATTTAAGCGACGATTAACAAGAAAACTTAATTTTGTCACATCCGAACCGCCTCAAGCGCCATCTGTGAAAAGTTTTGCATGTGGAACCTCATTGAATCAGTATCGTAATTGAGTAAATTGCGTTCTACTTTTATAATAATTGTTCGGGTTAAACGACTTTAAACGACTGAGTAAATAACCACTAACTCATTTTATTCTATGTCAATTAATTTGGAATATTTTCTAACACTTTGTATAAGTAATGCTTTTGTGACTAAAAATTAAGAGGGAATCTGGTCAGCGATTCGCCGTACAAATGTATTCCCCTATTTTCTTCCTGGATAATGCCTCTAGAGCATTTTTTTTACAAAGTCTAGGTCTACTGTAGAAATGTCTCTGTCATTACCTTGTTTTTCAGCAACTAATTGCTGAAGAAAATAAGTATATCCTTCCAAAAATCAATATGAAGTTTTTTTTAGGTTTATATTTTTTACCGGACTCCCTCTTAACCGAATAAAAACTTTAGGACAGTATAGGTATATTGTAAACTTACACATAATAGGGTAGATGACTGATGTTTAAATCGTTGAAACCAATAGCTTTGATGAAGAATTTAAGTAAATATAGTATATTTATTGAATTTTTTTTTAAATCGGTTAATAATGTTCTGATATATGAGCGTTTAAAGTTTTTGTTAGAGACAACTCTGTCCCTTTCCCACAAAACAAAAAATGACGTCACGCCTTACTTGTCTGAATATAATTTATATGGCGTACAGAGAAGTGACGTCACGATTGGCTGTTTCGCCTCTCTGTCTAGCACGATATTAAATTGCTTATAAGTTGCTTATTTTTGATCAGATGTTTATTTTCTTTTCATTAGTCAGCTATATTTATGGGCCACATTTTAATAAGACAATAAAATAAAACCAGTCATCCAGCCTATTGAGGCAAAAATTCAATTAATATCCACCATTTCAATAATTCATGCTTGAAAATTATGATTCATTGATGCACAAATTCCATTTAAATTCACAGATGTAACAGCATCAAAGTAAAAGTACAGCAAAATTAGTACCTACTTTTAGATCAGCAGCCCTATAGCCAAACCGTTGAATGTGTGCGTGATTTCGTGTATGTATGCAGATACTAATTTCGCTTTCGGCAACGTTCGTTTAACATTTCGGACGCGCAGCGAGTTTTAATTTGTGATCAATTATGCGAGGGCACTGTTATTTATCGTCTTTTTATTTTATTTGCCTTCTCACAGAGGCTGTGGGTGGTCTGATCACGATTTTTTCGATGTTCGACCAATGAGTTCCAGTGATTGGAGCGTAGAGTTAGAAATCGGTTTGGTGATGCCATGCCGGCGAGTGAGATTAAACGTTTAACGCTTGTTATTGCATTGATATCTTGTGATTAGATGGGATAATTTTTTGTTGTTTGATTCATTTGAAGTACTGAAGAACCTATTGTATATAATATCTACTTATTCATTTGGAATTTGGGTTATTCCTTACTCAGTGTTAAGCTATACTTAGTGTACCTATGTGAAGGACTCAATGATTTTCGACCACATACTGTTGCGCACAGTAGAAGGTCGTGCTATAACTTTTTTTTTTTTAAACGGGGCAAAACAAACGCCCCCACCCACTGCGGCTTGCCGTGGCAATATACAAATAATGGCGAAAAGCAGTCAAGCTGTTGCGGTGACATGGCTGGAGATGAAGCTGCATAATGCAATCTGATAGCGATTCTCGTTACTTCTGTGGCTTTGCGATGCACATGCTCTACAGTTTTATTGTCCTGCATGATTTTCATCACCATAAACCTTCACGTAACCCACTGGAGCTAGTATGCCAGCGGCCCAGAGATTCGCTCAGGGAGCTGGGTGAGTAGACGTTGTTGGCAGGTTTTCATATATATTTTGATGGGCTCGCGTTTGACAACCACCACTAGATTGTGCCTGCCATGGAGCGAACTTGCCTAGACGAAACCGATTCACAATACTTACACAATAAACACCAAGGATTATCGTCTCATTTCAGGACTTATCGCCTCCTCATTGAATAAGACGTGTACAAATAAAATATTATTATTATTATTTAAATTTATTTATTTTGTATGAACTTTTGTGTGTGTATCTATTTTTTTGTCTCGAATAGAAAAAAAAAATCTTTCTTTTTTCTTTCTTTTCTTTCAAATCTGGGTTTATTTACTACAAACATGGTTTGTTTTTACAGATAACTGAAAGTACTTACCAACATTGAAAACTAGGAACCGAATAATTTGTTATCTTTTTGGACGTGCTCGTAGGTAGGTACGGCTTGTTACTAAATAAAATACTTATACATAGGTATAGTAGAGTACAGACACAAACTGCAACTGCGGACCATTGTCGTGCACCTGGCATGAGTCATGTTCAGGTACCACGCTACCCGATGCAAATAAAAGTTCAACAACGGCCCAATAAAGTTTTACGTCCATTCTACAAGCTCCCATCTACGTATCTGTGGAGCAGAGAGCTTTCAAGGGTTTTGCAATATGGACTAAGGACAGGGCCAAGAGATCGATCATCAGTGACAAGAGTTACTAAGCTTTCGTATACCGAATTACCCTTAACAGTAATATTAAGCCAAAAAAGGTATTTGTACTCATAATTTATTATGTTTTTTTTGGTGAGGGATTACAAAATTGCAAAAATTATCTGTTGAAAATCGCAAAATATTGTTGAAATGCTGTCATTTTGTTAACGGTGAACTTCCATTTTCTAAGCAGAAATTTTGTAATGGATTTGTTATGTATTGCTAGAATTTTAAACCTATTGTATCGATTTACTTACAAAAACTAAAATACTACCTATACGTTAGTATTTAAAAAAAAAAACACAAAAACGATATCTTTCATGATGAGCTCAAAAATATATTTATATATTATTATTTTGGTATAATTCATTATTCACAATCAACGCATTGGATACTTTTTTAGCCACCTTGGTTTTCTTGGTTTCACAAATTATTATCACACTAATATTATAAATGCAAAAGTCTGTCGGTATGTGTTTGTGTTCGTATGTTTATTACTTCTTTACGCCAAAAGAGCTGAACGGATTAGGATGAAACTTCAAATAGAGGTAGCTTATTTCCCGGAATAGCATATAGGATACTTTTTATAATCATCATCAACATCTTCGTTTTCACTGCGTAGCACAGTTAGTAGGTATAATAATAAATTCTAGATATTTCGGCTGCATCCATTGTTTACAAAAAATACCCTTATACATTGCATCGGTTGACGACATAATTGTTATCTCCACCAATCAGGTCCAGTGACCAGCAACGCTAACCCCCTAGGGAGCTCTGCAGCCGTCCCGCCTGACCAGCCATTTTGTTATTCCAAGCGCATCGAGCGCCCCACGACCGGTTAGCGGTAAATTGTTCCAAGTAATGTGATTCTAATTGAGCAGCTAATTCGTACCGACCATACAATTCGTTTATTACCACTGCGTTACTGGCATGCGACAGTCCTCTTGCGACAGTTGTAGCGAAAATAGGATTGTTTGTGAACATTGCTGCTGGAAACTGATTAATACTAACTTGTTTTAGTTTTATCTATACGGGAATATTCACGTTTGATTATTTCGGATACTCTGACTATAATTTCGGTTAAATCCGGTGACCTTTTTCAAGGAGTGTAAAAAGAGCTCGTCCTGTCCTGCGTCCTGCTCTTCGGCCGGTTGATTAAACGTGAGTAATCCCTTAAAAATAAAACAAAAATGTGGCAAAGCCAGAAGTTTTCATTTTACCTCACAGTCCAAAAAGGCGTTGCGTTTAGTTTTCACTCATTAAAAGTTACCGGATGTGATCAAAACTATAATAATCGAAGTGCCCGTATTATAAAATCCCATACAAATCTATCTATATAAATAAAAATAACTGTTTAATGTGTTGCTAAGCGCAAAACTCGAGAACGGCTGGACTAATTTAACATTTATTTCATACATTAAAAAAAAAAGTTAAATTTGTCCAGCCGTTCTCGAATTTCCTTGAAGTTCAAGGAAGGTTTTAATGAAGAAAAAAATCGGAAAAGTTAACCGAAAAAATATCGGTTACCTCCGTGCAAAGCCGGGGCGGGTCAGCTAGTAAGTAAATAAAAATATGTTTGCACGCAGATTTAATATTTAAAAGATAGGTAAGTAGATTTTTTCGTTGTATATATGTAAGTTTCGTGAGACTTATACTTTACGTAACTCTTACTACCTACATTGGAATTTTCTCTAAATAGCTACAGTTTTGGTAAAATATTATCCTACTGTTGAAATTAAGATCATTTTACTTTGTCTGGTTTAAACTTAAAAATAAAAGATTAAAAAAATAATTAGAGGCACATAAAAACCGGTTGCGGCGACTCAAAGACAGGTAATGAAGGATTATATTCAAGTAGGTACATACTAATAAATGTACCACAATTATATGTTATACATCAAACTTGAGTCTCTATGCTATCGTAATATTGTAGAAGCTCGAAGATAATTTGCTAAGTATAAACGATCTATGTTTTTCCAGTTTAAACTTTATTTTGCTCTTTATTTTACATTTCTAGGGAAACTAACAGCCTAAATAACTGAATTATAAATACATAAATCTCTGACTGAGCCAATTATAAGTTACCGCCAATAGAAACTACACTATACAGGGTTAGTTCTAATCTGGTAGCATCCTTTTAAAAGCATATTCTGTACATCAAAACAAACAACTTTTACTATGGGGCCAATATTGAAATCGCTAAAAAAACAGCTATATACCATACATTTTGCCCAAGTTCGATGTAGTTTTTGATACAGCTATATATTTTTCTCAATATCATTGTTGGACCCATAGTAAAAGATTTTTGTTTTTGCCCTTATAAGCAGCGACAATGTTAAGATGAATGGACGGGAAATAAACGCACGGATTTTGAAGAATATATGTTAAGCGCCGGCTCTCCACTCGCTTCAGTCATACTCTGCCTTTGCGACATGCGAGCCGTACGATACGACAATACAAACTTCTAATACATGTACATATTGTACATGTGTTCTCTTTTTGTCATGCAGTAATTAGATTCGCTAAGTATCTCTATTTTCTGGCAAATGTAATATGCATACTTTTAGCTAGGTATGCTTGATTGTGTTGTCTTGTTAATTTTGATAGATTTGCCAGCGCTGGGCCCGTCCATTCCATTCCATTATCACCGTCGCTGCTTATAAGTAATAATACAAATAAAAAAAAACAATTTCAACTTCGACTACTTGGATGACATCTTAATTTTTCTTTAATTTTCTAGTAATATTGGTTTAAAAACCAAACTACTGAACCGATTTCGATAATATTTATATGGGATAAAAAAAAACAATAAAATAAATGTCGAAATTGTAGAAAACTCATACGCATATTTAATTTAATTTAATTGTTCATAAACGAAAGGATTTAGCTCTCTCTTTATAAGTACAAACAAACTGTTTTGATTTAGCTTCTAAAGCCATTTTCTTTTTGTAAATACGTGAGAAAATAATATTAAACTAATAAGTAGCTTTTTACTAAGTACTAAGTAGCTTTTTTATTTGCTTTCTTGATTCACGAAGCTAAACATAATATCAGAATACAAAGTCATAAATTTATTTTCTTAGATAAGTTACTTACTTTCGAATAATTATGTAGAAACCTTACTACTTCAAATCTTTACACAAATTAATTTTCTTTTATCACAAAAGAACGTAAAGGTCTTCAATCAGCTCATGTTACGATTAATAACAGTCTATTAATTTTGTTCTTCATAAACGTAGCCCAGTATTCATTTTGCTTCTAAGTATCGGAGCAATATTTCAAAATATACGATCTTTACTAATAATTGTTGACGCAGAGATAATTATTAGAGTTCTGAACATTACACAGACGAGAGAGTTAGGTAGTTATGAGCCAACATACCTACTTAACGAATAAAATAAATTATTTATATAATTTACGTGCGATGAAAATCAATAATACTTAAATGATACCACAAAGAAAGCTCTGTTAACTCAGGATTATATTATCGTTTTATAGGTTAAGTTTGCGTATAAAAATCCAAATGTGGTATAAATTACGTAAACTATAATTACGCACTAGCCACTAAACTTAACTATGAAAACTGAAATGGTCATGATACTCGCGGTATTGGGATAGAAGTATTCATTTATTTACATTAAAATACTGCGTAGGCACATTTTTCACTTCAGTAATGCACGATCTCTGGTTTGCTTTAGTAAAAGCAAAAAAACAATTAGTACATTTCGAGAAAACTATCATATTTTACTGAGACAAAGAAGTACAAACCTAATTATAAGAAGGTTACGAATCACGATTATGCGTTACAAAACGAATATTCATAACATAACAGCCGAAGACGTCCACTGCTGGATGAAAGCCTTCCCCTTAATAGGGAGGGGATGCCATAACTCCACCCTTGGCAGGCTTGGGGATCAACGAATAAAGATAACAAATATAATTTACTTTAAATATTCCAGACACATAAATATCGGTAGGTATACTCTAATCTGTACTTATTAGATCTAATAATCTAACTAAAGTCTCGTACTCGTAAACTAACAACATCGATAATACTCGAGTTGACGTTCTCATTCCTATTGTTATTAACTTATTAATAAGTTTAATAGCTACGTACTTAATATGGTGCTTGTTTTCGTAATTTCTAAGACAGTGGGCCAAAAACAAACTCATTGTTAATAAGGCTGGTAATAAATGAAAATTACCCTTTGTTCTCTGCCGACGAGGTGAATATCCTACGCTATTACTGAGAACATAATCGGGAATTGCCACTGTGGAATTGTGATTTATGAATTCAGCTCGGAATGCTTGTGGTTTATGTAACGAGGTTTTTTATTAATTTTGTATCTATTTTTGTAGTTTTTACGATGTTCTTTTTTACGATTAGCATTACAATTAAAGTTTTTTAACTGTATTATTTTACACGCAATTTTCTCGAAATACAATTCTATTCTATTCATTTAAATTTGCCTTGAAAAAACTACTGTTAAATAGAATATCTATGTAAATAACCTGTGTACCTATAAGTTAAGATATATTGAGTTATAGGTAAGCTTACTTATATCGCTTACCTACTCCTACATACTCGTAGTAAATAGTAATGAATATGAGAGTCGATGTCTGCCTACAAACTGCTATGCAGTTTGGATGAGTTATAAATTGACCTATGTAATTATTTATCTAGGAAAAAAAAGTATGAAATATGATTTTGACACATTTTGTTTTATTTATACGGGAATACTCAAGTTTAATTTAATCGGATACTCTGACTATAGTTTCGATCAGATCCGGTGACCTTGTGCTAAGCAGGACGCAGCTGCACGCGCGTCGGGCTCTGTTTTCACTCTGGATGTGATCGAAACTATAGTCGGAGTATCCGATTTAATTAAACGTGAGTATTCCCGTATAAATAAAACAAAAATTAAATAATTTCATCGGAATTCTAAGTATGTTGTCGGTCTTTATAGGACGACGATTAAGTGATTGACAATTTTTTAATAGTTTTAGTTGTGTGAAGGTAAAGGAGGAAGAGGTAAATATGGAAAAGGATAGAAGTTTTTGTATGAGTGTAAATGTGATGACAAAATTATCATCTCAATTACATTGGCAATTTTCAGACAATAAATTGGAGAGTTAAATCTAAATAGCTATACTTTATTTAACATTCATTTGCTTGCGCCAAAATATCTCATAAACATAACTCATGAAATGCAAAAGGTTCTCTGAAAACATTCATTTTGAATACACTCTTCCGCTTGACAAATTGACACCCGTTGATACGGGTGGATTAATGCGTCAGAATATCGATAATGAGGTCAATTAACGATTAATTTTGCAGAGTTGTCAGACTTGGTGATAACGTTTATATACATTACTTGTAAAAAATATTCCCAATGATAGCAAAACGCTATTTTACTTACATAAATTAAAGATTAGTTTTACTTTACAAACATGAGTTGACGTTCGAACTATTAAGTACACGATTTTTTTTTAACAAATTATGGTATATAGATATTTATTTATTTTTGTAGATAACGAGACGTACGAGACGTTCGCCTGGTGGTAAGCGTCACCCCTGTCCATAGCAGTAGCAGTTCCAGAATTGTGAACTTCGAAACAAACCTGCACTGCATTGCACTGCGTTCGTCACCGTAAGATATTAGATGTGAAATCTCTTCATTCCCAGTAATTACTCTGGTAACATTGCCCTTTAATATAAAACACAATAGTGCTTGCACACTACTGCTTGGCGGCTGAATAACTAACACAGAACACAACAGAACAACACCATCGTCACATCATGTTCATCGGACAACAGATTGGACGATGATGAATGGTGAATATTGCACAATTGCCCTAAGCAAAGCAGTGGGACTGTTAAAATACTGAATTTACATGTTACTTCACACTCATAGGATGAAACCCACACAAATATTTACAGAAAAAGTAACACCCAAACCCAGAACGAAAATATTTAAATTAATCATTCAAATATCTACCCGGCCAGGAATGAACGAACAAAATGAAATTCCTTCTGATTCCAAAGGGAAACGTGCTAACTGAGTCACAGAGGTGGTCAATATAAAGACTTCTTGCTAAAGAGATCAGTGCTTAAGATGCTCTGTCAACTTCTCTCTGACGTGAAGTGTCACGTGCAAGAACAAGACGGAGAAGTTTAAGCAGTGACTAAGTTTTGAGCGGCGTTTTTAAGTAAGGCCATATATGTATAGCTTAAACCACTAAAGTTCGATAAATCGTATTCATTATCTTGTTATTTCTGAGGCATCGCTATTGAGAATATCAAGTATAATTTTCACGACACTTATTCATGGCGGTCCTTCAAAGTAAGCACTTCATCGTGCAGTGAACTTCCTTTCGAGGCCCTACAAAGCTCCCAAATCCGTTAATACCGCAATGAATATTCATGAAAAATAGTCGTAGGCAAACCAATCACCATTTCATTAATGGACGGAAGGCTGTCGCCACCCACATTCAGTTGTCGATCAACAATCATTTCGTGACGCGACGTGACAACTAAAACAAATGACTGTGTTCAACAACCGTCACTTTTTGAACCACCGCGAGTTGATCAAGAAATGAATTTATTTGTGTGAACTCTCTACGTGTCGTCTTTCGTTTGTCATTCTGAAGACGCCCACCTCTCGCCTAATTAGTACAGAAATAACGTCGGAGATTTGTCAACTTCCGAACCTTTATAGCATTCCTTTGAGGTGCTCTCTCAAACGAACAAGAAGTCACGTGTAAGATCGTTAACAATCTGTGAAATATCGTTTTGAACTTCTTTGGTGGTTAGACCACCAAGATATGATTGTATTGGCTTGAAAATATCCAAAATTCAGTATAAACTAGCTTTATAATTTACTAAATAATTATAAGGTTTGGTCTGTTGATTGGTCTTCCTGACTATACTGTCATAGTTTCGATAATCTTATTATAAACGAATGAGTTTAATCTCGAAAAATTTACTTTTTGTATAGAATAGGAATGAAATAATCGGAGCACTAAGTACCTAAATATTTAGATTTTAAACTCTTTAATGTATTTAACAATAAAGAATGTTTTTTTTATGGAGAGAGCTATGCTCGGAGTTACTTTGCGCGATAGAATCCGGAACGAGGATATTCACCAAAGAACCAAAGTTACCGACATAGCTCCTAAGGTTTGCAAGTTGAAGTGGCAATGGGCAGGCCACATCGCTCGAAGAACTGACAACCGATGGGGAAGAAAGGTTCTTGAGTGGCGACCGCGAACCGGAAGACGCAGCGTAGGAAGGCCTCCCACTAAGTGGACCGACGACATTGTAAAAGTCGCGGGCAACCGGTGGATGCAAATGGCAGGTTGTCGTATAGTGTGGCGGTCTAATTGGGGAGGCCTTCGTTCAGCAGTGGACGTCTCCGGGCTGAAGATGATGACGATGATGGTTGTCTTTAATCGATTATAATAAGTTCTTTAGTAACATTAAGTAGGTACTGATCAAAGTTATTTGTTGTCACAAAAATAGGTGCCAAAATAACTTTCAAAATTGCGAATGCAGCTTCAGTAAATATATTATGCTGAAAGCTCTCATTGTCATCATAAGCAACATAGCATCATAGTCTATGTTTCTGAACACATGAAAATGGTCCATATGCCACTCCAATCTGACTGCCAGTTCTATTTTATTTTAATACGTTTTAGCAGGATTGTTCTATATTACTATATAAGTAAGAAACAAAAAATGTGCATTTCAAAATTTTGTAAAAGTGCTCTCTAGATACAGTCAAGTTTTTATTGTTCGTCTGCAGAGTTTTTCTTCTGGAAAGTTTTATTGAGTAAAGTTTAAATGTATTCAGTTTTCGCCAACTTTATGGTATTAACTTATTGCTATAGTTTTAATCCAAACAACATTTTGTATTAAATACATAGTTATTTGTTAGTTAGTGGGACCTGGGTGGGTATATCCTAAAACTGCATCCAAGCCCACTGGACGACGGGCAGCAGCGTCATCTCTATTTCACATCACACATCATCGGCCAGAAGATATCCACTGCTGGACGAATGCTTTCCCCTTAATAGAGAGGGATGGAGGAGGATCAGTTTAAAAAAAAAAATAGTTTTGCTCATTTTGCGAAACCTATATTTTCATTCTTTCGTCTGCGGTTTCTCACTATTTACTCTATGATAAAGGAGAGTCGCGAACACGCCATAATTCAACAGTCAACTCGGATATCAGCGTGGCTTCGTGCGTAACATTCACAATTTTGCTAAAGAGAAACATTTATGAGTTACCACGAAATTGTTATATTGCTTGTCTTCGTGTTAAGCATGCTCTACAGAAGACGTAAAACATTTTCTGTAATTAACGAAGAAAATAATCTAAACACGGAGAAAAGACAATATGAACGTAAGTTTTTAAGTGTTAAAACGTCTAATTGATTTTCATGATTTGTGTTGGAATCATTAAATCATACTATAGGTACTACTAAATACTAAGATTGAATTTGTTTGTTATTTAGAATATGAACGAAATTTGGTGTCGAGTTTTTTATGGTATTGAGTGACGATACGAGCGAGACAATCGCCTGGTGGTAAGCGTCACGCCTGCCCATAACTGTAGCAGTGCCAGAATTGAGGTAGCTTCTCTATACCAAATTTCGTCCATTCCGTAGTAAAATTTCGTACTTTAGAGGCTTAGAATAACACAGCCTACTTTTTACCCTATGAACTGCGAACCTCTTCCAATAAAACATAATATTAAATACGCTTATTTCAAAGAATAACACAACGAAAGAAATTGCAGTTTTTCTAAAACCAGTCTAAACGGTTTGATTCCAATTTCTTTATTCGAACTGCTGAACAGTGGAACGCGCTGCCCAAGTGGGTTTTCCCCGATAATTATAATCTGGGTGTCTTCAAGTCGCAAGTGAATCGATTTCTTTTAGGCAAGCGTGCTCCATCGTAGGCTGCATCTTCGTTTAACATCAGACGAGATGGCAGTCGAATGCAAGCCTATAAATAGAAAAAAAAAATAAGTCTGCTTAATACCTAAGTCCAATGAAGTCAACAGAATGCCTGTAAATGCGCATCAACCCCTGATTTGAGAAACTCGATCAAAATTCCCCACATCATGCGAGCATTGTAATGCAAAAGTGTGGCAGCGATGCTCGGGGCACAATAAGAACCCGATAGACTTGGCCAAATCACGTTCCACTGCGTAGAGTATGAGAAAACTTCGCCATCGGGACGAGGGATTTATTTGTCAACTTTCTTCTGATAAAAGTTTCTTCGACATTTGATTGTGAGGTCACGCTGGCTTCCTTCGCAGATAAGTTTCAAGGGCTGCCCCTTTTAGCTTCAGATTAATTTCTTCGGCAATATTGACTTTGGAATGTTGGGTTTATTAAAGATAGATAATTTATTTGAACATCTTTTCTTGGTACTTTTGTGTAATTATTATCTTTGATATTATTAAATCACTTGATGGATTATGAAGTTTTGGATATAGTATGAGTATACGTAAGTGACTCGAATAATAATGATTGCAAAATGTAGAGATTACCTACTTCTTTACAATATGTTGTTGGTACTTAAAATGCCTAAAGAAAATTGCTATTAATATCGACTGCTTAGTTTGGGACTAGATGGCGTTGTGTAAAATGTCCACCCAATAGGGAATGTGAACTTTTTTATATTTGGGCTACTTTTAGGTTTGATTTTCATAGAGACTGTGTATCTATAGTATATTTGATTTAAGTGCGACATCATCTATCCGAACCTCAAAAAAATCTTACGTAACGGCTTAATCCTTAAGGTGTCTCCGTGAAATCTGTTAAGAACACCCCGCCAGCGGCTGTCAGAGTGAAGCACAACCGGCGCCGCCTATCTTGTTCCGTTCTTTATTTTTTCAGCATTTTTCCTAACTACACTATTTTAAGGAGTTTTTGTAAGCCGTTACGAAAATAGCTATGCTTACTTATTTTTCCCTGTTTCAGGTAAACCATGTTGTCCTGTGTGATGACAAGTGACAAGATAAGGCTTGTTTTGGCCTGTCGGCAAATTTTTTAAGGTATTTTTAGCTAATCTGTCATATCCAATACTAAACAAAGGTCTTCTTCGATTTATTTTAGTGTGAAGTAGGGTCTCGCTATTACTATTACGCTCTTTAGTGTCGACCATTTTTAGAGCTTTCCGAGTTCGTGGCACTTATATTATCTCAGGCGACTTTGAGGTCTACAGAGTAAAAAATATTCAAAAGTATTAAAAACACAAGCGAGGTTACTGGTAGTAAACATAGTTGAGGCCGAAAATGACAGTTACAAATCCAATATTGAACATCGCGTAAGTATCTTGTTTCTTTCTTACAAAGTTACTCGTAAAAGCATGAAACAAAAACCGAAAAGTCAAAGATCAATTAGGCGAGAGTTAAGTCATCTGGCTGACATTGAAACCTCGCACTAACTACAGCATTATCCCACTCTCCAAATTAACCAAGTCTAATGAACTCTCCGAACAAAGATTCCACTAGACTAGAGTAACGTTACATTCAGACTTCATTACGTGTATTGTTAAAATACCACGCCGATGGCCCACAGCTGTTGTTTGCTGGCCAAAAGTGATGGATGGCAGGAACATTTCCGTTCGATATTTTAAAACCGAGACTTCAGTAATGGCCCAGTATTGTTATTTCAGTCCTCGGAAACGTAACGAATGGGAATGCTCGAAGTGACGGCGACGTATATTTTATATGGGACCATTTGTCTAGAGGCGCATGTGTGTCCGCCGCTTGCGCTGAAATATTTACGAGCTATTAGTTCAAGAACAAATATATTTATACTCACACATGCAAGGATCGGATCACACGCTTTTCCTTACAAATGACTGATTTAATGCCTGTAAAGGATTTAATCCGTTTAATTAACGTCACGTGTTTATTATTCACGTATTTTCGTAGCCTTTGATGTACCGATATACGAGTTTTGGTATGATGCGATAATTACAGCAGCAGGAAGGAAATGTTATACAATAAATACATTGTCACCTACAAATAAAATTAATTAAAGATTTCACCAGAGATCAAAGTATTTACTAAGCCGAGTGATAGATTCATTAGTACCGGAACTAACTTCACAATCAACTATTCTGTCTAACATAATGCTTACTTCGTAACTTTATCCATCGAAGTTTGCTTAATAAATTAACCTAATGACCATCCTCGCCCTAAGCAAATACGGTACATTAATAAATTGTTTAATTTTATTAAGTGGTCACCACATCAGCTTAGTTTGTTTACTAAAGCACAAACCGAAAGAAAGTCGGGGTTCACTAATGGGCTATATGCATCTCACTTGCATCAAATAACTTTTAAAACGTGAAAGCGAGACGGGGGATCAGAATTGGATTCTTCAATGAAACCCGCTGTAAATCACTTCTCTCTTCGACCCTCGACGTTTCCAGTCCATAATGTGTAAGCTCACTGAACTGCTATATTAGTCGCGACAAAGAAACGGTAATGGCTCCTCATATAAATGCAAATAAACTTTCCAAATGCGTTTTAAATTAAAATAATCCCGAATTTATATGTAAATTTCGTGACCGCACTTTGTCCTTCGCGGCTTCCCGTTCCAAAATCGATTAAGTTACACGGATTCCGGCGTAGATTCCCGGATAACTTTAATGAAGGGTTCCACTAAACTGCTTTACCTCTGCATTAATTTGATCGGTGATTCTTCTGTATCTCCAACCTCTAGTATTTTTATAGTTGGCGGCAGTTGACCAAAGGACCTGAGTATGTCCTTAAACTGCAACCAGACCTACTGGAGGACGGGCCGCAGCGTTCTCTTGGTTAACGGTGGTGACCATTCTAATTCTAATCCCCACGCTTGGCAGGCGGCTTGGGGATCGCCCAAGGCGCCTGCCAAGCGTGGGGATTATGGCAACACCCTTCTATAAAGGGGGAGGCCTTCGTCAAGCAGTGGACGTTTTATGGCTGACGACGACGACCAAAGCTCACCCGATTACAAGTGACGGTCTGGTTGACATTAGTAAATCTATAATTAGGCCCTGAAATGGTAACAAAATCTCAAGCGATTCTGCAAGTGAATACACCATTATGTAACTTGGTGGCAGTTTTTCAACTTTTTAACTATCCTATGCCACGCTAAGAAGCCCTCTTGATGTTTTCTCTCTTCATTAGGAATTTAACCCACGCCCTGTGCAAACCGACCATTCTAACCACTGAGCAACTATCGATAAATGCAGAAAGAAAATTTTAAAGATTTCAACAAACTATTAGACTTTATATCTACAATTAAGTTGATCGATGATAGCTCTGTATCTCAAAAGACTACTCTATGGTTACACAATTTTTGTATAAATGTATCCCATAAATAGTTGAAATATTTCGCTTATCGGTCCACTTTATGTCGCCGACTCACGAATTTTAATAAAAGTAGAAGAATTAACTACGGTTTTATTTGGCCTTTGAAATGCCACTGTTATCTTAATTTTTATGTGGGTTACCTTTTAGCTATTATCAAACAATATAAAAGCTCGAGACTTTATGGGACCACCCGTACATAATTATCTGTTTTCTCGACTATTATTGATATTAACTATGTTCTTCTCATGTCATCCTAATTTGTAATGATTAACAACAATTTATGAGTTCGTTATTTATATCGTCCATTAATCCCAGTCATTGGGGACTGCGACTACAGCTAAAACACATTGGAGTCAATTAAAAAGACAGATATTTGATACTCTTTCGTTTTTGTAGTAGTAATAGTTAGTAGCATTTTCCTTTACTGAAGTATATCACAGTACAATCTAAAGACGTTATCTTGTAAATCACTAAAGAGAATGAGAACAGATAGGTTTTCTCTTTATTTTTCTCGGATAAAATGTTACTTACAGCTTAATTTTAAAACACGTTTAGGTTTCTTTTGTTGGTCTCGGCTAGCGTGCTGCTTTGTTGGTAAAATGTGCAGCATCTGCATCTTCTTTTTAGTTAACTAACTGAAAATGAAACGATTTTTCTGAATATTATTAGATTATTTATTTAATTCTTTATTGCACACATAAATACATTAATGTACAAAAGGACGATTTAATTCTACCAGCATTTTCTACCAGTCATTTCCGCGGTTAAAGAGATGGGGATGTAGGCGCACAAAATAAGTTATAGTTAAGAGCAAATACAGTAATTACATTTCAATTAACTAATAACTAAAAATATCTATACTTATAAATTTAAATGACCAATAAATAAAATTAATTAGATAATAAAATTTACCAATAATATTTACAATATATAATATGAAAAACAAACATTTATGCAATAAATAAATACGAGTGATCAAATGGTTACAAAACTAGAGCTGATTTTAAATAATATTCACACACAACTCGTTTAAAGACTGGTTTCGACGGCGCTTGGCGAATTTGGATAATAATTATCTTCAGAATAAACTATTTGCTTGAATCCACACAATGGTCTTTGTGGTCTGGTAAACTTGTAGGTAAATTGGCATTTTAAGATCGGTTCCTGTTATATTTTACCAGGAAAACATTTATGTGACGAACATAGATGTTTGTTCTGTGTTTGGGTGTAGTATGTATTTACAAAAAAAAAATGTAAGTATTCTATCAGCTATCCGGTTTTCATATTACAAGCTTTGCTTAGTTTGGAGCTAGATGGCGCTGTTTGAAAAATGTCCACTTATATTTGTTATTATTATTTTTTATTATTATTTTTAGATAAAGTGTTGATTGATTTAAGGTTTTTTTGCAATCTATTAACTCCAGGGAGCTTAATCCTCCAAGAATGTCTCGGATAGTGGAATGGATCATAATAACAGTCATAAAAAATCTTAAGCTTCAATATTGAGGTAATTAATAAATATAATACCAGGATTTATTGTAGAACAATTTCGCGTGTATTCGAAATGCGCCTAAAATCATATTTTTTTCTAGAATTAGTTTTTTTGATGTTGATTGACGTGACGATCGAGACTTTTGCCCGGTGGTAAGCATCTTATCTATCTAACTTATAATCATATTTAACTTTGGAGCGCTTGAATTTTTATATAGAATTTAAGTATTTTAAAAAATTACAGATGTTGTTAGAATTTTAATCCTTATCCTTAGTTTTAAATCATTTGCTAGACCTCCTATATAAAAACAAACTTAGTGACCATAAAAATACGATGGGCCTTATTAATAAACGTGCATTAGTTTCGTAATAGTTACCTGCCTAA
Organism: Erannis defoliaria; assembly: GCA_905404285.2. NCBI lineage: Eukaryota > Metazoa > Arthropoda > Insecta > Lepidoptera > Geometridae > Erannis > Erannis defoliaria. The sequence goes on along the minus strand of FR990080.1, from coordinate 10,255,937 downwards.
TCCGTTTTTTTTTTCATTAAACTAAAATTTGAAAGAAAGGAAAAGATAAAAGCCGGAACAACTATTCTGAGGCTTAACTGTTATATTCTGAGGCTCTACTATTATATTCTGAGGCTCAACTATTATATTTTGAGGCTCAAGATTCGCTGGATTAAAAGAGTGAATATATTTATTATGTAAGCAAATAAAAGTTACTACTCAAAGGTAAATAAACGCAGTGCTAACTAAAATACGCCATCTTACGATAATAAATATGGAGCTCCTTCGTATTGCATGATAAATCGTATTCAATTTGGATGGTGACAGCCACCGAAGAAGCATTTGGGTTACAAATTCTTATGCTTAGTATGCACGCGATAAAAATATTACGGAGAAATATTTTAGGCAAGCCCTTATGGCTAAGGGCTTATACAGACTACACTAAACGAATACCACAGAAACATACTTAGTACTACGTACAGAAGAATCACTCTTATAGAAAACGTTGACCACAATTATATTATTATGTATAGCTGCAACCATGTCATAATCAGTGTAAGCTAATTTGTACTTTATTTATATAGAATAGAGTTTCGATTTTACTGTAGCGCTCGGCTCGTTGACGTCACGCGGCTCCCGCTGGCTGCGCGTGCACCTCAAAACTACGGTGTGGAACATCGAGCCTGTTCTATACGAATAAGGTACAGATTAGCTCGCACTGAGTATGTCATTTTTGTAGTTATATCTATAATGACTGTTTATATAATAATAAATGATATAAATAAATAAAATAAATATTGAGGGAAATTTTACACAGCGCCATCTAGCCCCATACTAAGCAAAGCTTGTATTATCAAAACCAGATAGCTGATAGAATACTTATATAATTATTTTTTTCGTAAATACATACTTAAAGTACATACTACACCCGGGCACAGAACAAACATCTATGTTCGTCACATAAATGTTTGTCCTGGCTAGGGAACGAACCCACGCCCTACAGCTCTGAAGACAGACATGCTACCAACTGAGCTGTAAGGCTGTCTCTAATAAAATTAATCTAATATCTAATAATAACTTAAAACGAGCAATTCTTTGAAATATAAATAATTATATACACCGAGAATCTCGGAAACGGCTCTAACGATTTGGATGAAATGGTGTATTTAGATAAGGTTTTGCTTTTTAAGTTTACCTGAAAACATAATGAAATTCAACCAAAACCAATTCTTTTTCTTCTTTTTCTGCTTCATTCTTATTTTTCTTGTCATCGGCAGAAAGACGCACTGTTGCTCAAATTCACAATTTCTTTTCAATTGTTCTCTCACTATTCTGATTTATGCACTTGCTGTCTAAGCGACTGTCCTCCGTGTTAGTTCTAAGTCATCGTCTCCACGAGAAAATCTATCGCAATATATTATATGTACCGATGCGTTAAGTTATCGTCGGAATATTTATGAAGACACTGTTTTCTTAGATAAATAGGTGCTTTCGGGACATTAAGTGATGCTAGGTGTCTCGCTCTTGCTATAAATATTGTCTCTCTACGTGTATAGAGACAGTTAAAGATGACAAACGAGTGTACCTATTAAATGAAATGTAATCAAATAATGTTTAATGTGGGACGAACTTTCTCGGGACGAAAATGGCATAAATCCAAATAGCAGACAAACTAAATTTTTTTTTTGTTATTAGACAAAGGCTAAATTTCCTTAAACGGTGTGTTTGTCAGTCATAATATGATGAACAATCGAAGAACTTATACAACGTGTAACAAAAAGGTTCAACTCAAGGTTCAAGTACATACTACTTATCATTGTCAACAACTTTTACTACGGAGCCAACCACAAAATCGCCAAAAAAAAACAGCTGTTCCTTACATTCTGTCCAAGGTCAATGAAATTTTTGTATGGAACAGCTGATATATTTTTCGCGAATTCAGGTTTGGCCCCATAGTAAAAGTTGTTCTTAATGATGAGTACATTCATGCCCTTCAGTATTGTTGAACCTTTTTGCTACACATTGTATGAGCAAATTTTTTGGTAGGTACCGAGTGTTTTTGGGGTCCCACAAATAAACGATTTGAAATCTTTTTTTAAGCATGGCCGCCATACAAGATAAACTTTGAATTTGTAAATATTTTTTGCACATGTGGGATTGTTGGGGACTTCACATTCCATTAATAATGGTGTTCCCAACATTTGTACCATTTTTCAGCTCTATGTGAGTTATTGTAAGCTTACTCCTATTTTTGAGTTAGCTTGAGCGGATTAGTAGGTTACTTCTCTTCTCACTATAACTTGTATCACTCAGAATACTAAAAAAATATTGTAAGTTTGTATCCGTAGAAACAGAAAACAAACGCCCTAGTGCCGTAGGTAACAATTGATTAAACTATGAATAATTGGTGAGCTTGGGTAGCCTATTGGGAGACGAAGCTCTTCAAAATTGTGAGTTTAATCCCGGGCATATACCAATGAGCACTGCAAAATTTGTATGCAAATTTTAAAAACTTATACCACAGACTTTTCTACGACGGAAACATCGTGAAAGAACCTGCAAATCGAGTAGGTCTGGAGAAGACATTCAATAATTTAATGGATTATGTGACCCGGCCAACCAGTACCGGGTTAGCGTGGTAGAATTACGGTGGATTCCTCTTCTTCTTGGATTTCTTCTTCTTTGTCTAGTAATGATGTTGTGTGTGTGTTACAGTTTTAGTAATATAAAAGGGGCAAAAATAACCCATTATATACGAGGTCTAGTTTTACGACCAAGATTTAGCGAGGGAGTACAAGAAACTGAGGAAAGAATGCCTTCTTTTTTAATTTCTTCTGTAGCCGCAACGCAATGCACGCATTCTACCAAAGAGATCGCCGCATATATATAAATTTTCAAAAATAAAATTTCTTTATTTTATTAAACAGAATGAAGTCGAGTCTTTATTTATTATTATTCCACTTATGAATATAAACTTTATTGTTTTTAAAACACTGTTTTAAACTATCAAGGTTGTTTACGAAAGTTCTATTATTATTAATATATATATATATATATCGGATAAATATAGGGAGCTCATTTCACTAAATAATCATAGTAAATATCCACTTAATAATAATATAACTTTATTGTTTTTGTAGGCTCGTTGGTATAACAGACAAAAACTTTAGCCCTTTAGCAAAAATTTACTTTAACCCCTAGAGCATGATATGCTATTTTAGCCCCGCTCTGGTGCGCTATAATGATGGACTTTATGAGCAAGAGGATTGAAAAATTATTGGTATCGAGTTACTTAGCGTATACTCTAGATTAAACACAAAAAAGAGGAAGCACTACTCTTCTTTCTCTCTTATGTGAGATTAACAGACTACTTTATCCTGTAAAAAATTGAGGTTTTGTAGAATTGAGGATAAAATACAGTGCTACCAGTATAAATATGATGTATATTCTATTAGTTATTCAAATTTTACTACCCTTAACCAAATCAAACCATGTCTTATGAGCCAAGTTTTACTTACACACGTGAGGGGTAGGTGGCTAGACACCTAGGGGAGTATTTCATTAATCATCACCCTTTAAAGCCGGGGGCTAAACGAATATATTTAACCGAATACGGCTGAGAAGGCAACACTTTTACGTGCAAAACAGGGCTGCCATATTGTAATAACTTGTGTTTATTTACAAGTATGTAAAAATCGACATAAAATATGAGGAAAATGAGCGTTGAAAATAAAGTAAAAATATACAGGGTGTTAGTTTGAACACCGTTATCCTTCTAGGATATCATTGTACTCATCATTATAATTTTTTTTACTATGGGGTCAACCCAGAAATCACGAAAAACAAAAACAGCTGTCCCATACAAAAAGGTTCATCGATATTGGACAAAATGATATCCTAGAATGACAACGGTGTTCAAACTAATACCCGGTATATAGCACACAAAATTTGAAATTGTTTACTTTGTGCGTGTAGAATAGAAAGCTATGTCTTATTTATTTATATATTATAGTTTCGAAACTAATATTACACTTAACATTTTTGTCCTTATTAATCAATCGGTTGAATAAAAATACTGTAGAAGAATGAGCAACCCTCTAACTATGGGTCTATAGCTATCTCTAGCTAGCTCTAGCCTGAGTTCCTCGTACGCTGAGATCAGCCGCTTACGTAGTCGGTCGCGTGTACCTACATACAAACGTAAACGCTGACGAGTTCAGCGTCGCGTCGTCGTCGCGCGTCGTCACAAAGTAGAGTGCGGTGATTTTGATGTATATTTTGTACGCGCGACCGACGTCAGCGTAGAAAGAATCAGGCTTACGGACCGCTATTGAAATAGACTCCATCAACCAGATTGATTCAAGGATACCTTTTCCCGCAAAATACGAGAAAATGAAAATCACGGGTAAAGTAGGAAAATGTATGTATTTAAACTTAATTTTCTTATGGGACCAACGGAGCTATCAAAACGATGCCAACATTACGATCAAAATCACGCGCCCGCTAACCTCCTCACCTTACTGCCAGCACTGTAATGGTACAGTCAGCGCGCGCATAGCCTGATACGAATTTTCATCATCTGCATAAGTGTAATCAGCATTGTTTGCTGATCTTAACATTAGATAAATAGCAATATCAGTTTTATAAAGGCTGTTTAATATCATGTGCCTTCTGATTTGTGTATAAAAACGAATAAAAACAATTGTAAAATAAACCAGTTTGTAACATTTAACACAATAATTCAGTAAGATCGTAAGTTTATAGCTAAATGACGATAAAGAGTTAGAACCTTGATTAAAATTACGAGATGGCAGTCAAACGCAAGCCAATAAGCTTATTAAAATATATAAAAAAAAACATCGTTAATACAACTTATCTGAGTTAAGGTATCCTTTTTTTAATTGCGTTTTTATGACTGTATGGTAGCTTGATGCTACGGTAACGTCGCTGCCAACATTTAGAAAGTTTTAAGGCTCCATTGGTCTCATTAAAAATCGAGTTATATTACGGGAGTTTTGTGAGTAACAAAGAAAGTGTTCCTGGCAACCCTGGAACCGGAAACACTCACGTAATCCTGATTCAGTGAAATGACACGAACGAGCAATAAATCTTCGGTGTATGAAACTTACAAATTGCTACCGTTATGCATATACGGAAACTTAGACGGAAGAGTGTGCTTATGTAAGTTTTTTCTGTACAAAGTTAATTTATTAAGATGTATTCCCAGAAATATTACTTTATTTGTAGCCGTGGTAACCTGATCGGGGGACCGCTTGACTTGGAATTGGGATCTCGCCGGTTCAAACCTAGGCATTGGTATGGGGCCTGGGTTTGAACCTTTGGGTTCTTTGGAGTCTCTGTCCAGATCCAGAGCGAATCTTCTGGTACCTATGTTCTGTACTATTATAATTTTCTGTGTTAGAATTGGCGTTAGTTTATTATTATTCACATAATTTTTTCTTAAATCTATGTTTTTTATTATATAAATTTAAAAACATAATTATTATAAAAAACCTAAACCTAGAGTGCCGCCGGCAGCGGGGCAGGGCTCAAGCTGCCAGTGGTTAGGGCTGCATAGTGAGGAACCTCCTGACAATGCGTGCCGAGTCAAGTACCACTGCCTTTTGTATCTGACCCTTGACCCAACCGTCTAGCGAGAGCCTCTTGAGGTATTGGTCGAGGCTCTTCGCTATGAGACCGTTTGCCGAAACGACTATCGGGACAATGATCGTCGAGTCAACATCCCACATGGCGGTTATCTCGAATTATTATTATTACAAATAGTGAGATTATTTTGTACTTATGTGTTAATAGTTATTTATAAGGTCATTTGGTTAGTTATTGGATGGATGGTTTTGACAGAAGAAGAATATGCATAGAAACCTAAAAGAAGGGGGTATTCCGGATTGAATACCAATTTTTTGAGCACCCATGAAATGAGCACCTAGAATATTCCAAAACAGAACAAATTTTTTTTTACTTTGTGCTATTATGGGAACAAAAAATAAATCTGCTTAAAATTCCCCTTAGAGCACCTACTTCAGCTTTTAGTGATGGAATGGGACCTTAGGTAGATTTTATTTAACACTTTTACTAATTATTTTAACAGTTTGGTTGCCTAGACACTTACGCGACTCAGATTAAGCGCTATCTCATTCATTATTACATTGATTTAGGTAACTAAATGCTGTGTGTTTTACCCTAGTTGCGCCTAGTTTCCAATAATAAAAAGTTATATTATTCCCAATTCCCATGTATAAGCTACCTCTATACTGAGTTACCGTTCAGCCGTGGCAACGTGACTATAACACACCATACCGAGAAACTTTCGCATTTAGCTATAATATTAGTGTGATGATACTTTTTATTAATTTACATATGTACCTACAACACAGATTGATATCTCGTGATTGTTGAAAATAACAAGCAGTCGAGTCAACCTTTGGGTTGTTGATGACAATAGATTGAACAACACACCAGCTAACCCGATACATTACGAAAACTAACATAGTTAATCATACCTAATCTGCTTTCAATCTACTACCACTGCGTAGATCATAATTATTGTGTGCACTGAATCGTCACTAGCTACAAGTACAGAAAAAACAGAACAGATAAACAACTCATAACGCGGTCAGACCTACGAATCATATTGGCAACGGGTCGAGCTGCCCACTGGTACGTAGTACTATTATTTCTTCTGTGCCACGGGTCGAGTCGCCCACTTGGATTACGAAATAAACTGAAAATAGTCAACTGAGCCTGCCAGATCGGCAACGTACCAACTGTACCATGGGCCAATTTGACTAATAAAAAACCGAAAGTCATCTACTGAGCCCGCAGGCTGAGTGGTCGTGGACTAAATTTACCATAGTAAACATAGAGATAGTGAAAATTGTCTATGCTCTATGAATCTTTCGGATTGAACCTTATAGCTCAGTTAATAGTTACCTGTGCTTTCTGAGCTGTATGTTGCGGGTTCAAAGCAGATCCAGAACAAACATTTATCTGACAAACACAGATGTTTTTGTCAGGGTTTTTTTTTGGATTTTTAATAGAAACGTGCTTTAAGCTGCTGTTTGAAATGTCTACAATTTTTTTTATTTTATATAATCTTTTAATAATACGACTAGCTAAGATAGGAAATATTAAGTGGTATGTGATGAATAGTGGTGGCAGTGGAAATTGACTTCACTGAACTCAAACGTATTAGTACAATTCTTTGATTATTTACAGGATATTTCCCGTGATTATTTACCGTGACGAGCTTCCGTTCATTCGGCATTTTGCATGCACCATGTTCACAGGTAGCAGGTTGAAGGATGCGGGTGGTTGCCAAAAAAGTAAAGATGTCAACCGTTATAAAACAGTGTCAAAAGTAAACATAGTAATAGTCTATAAATAATGTTTGGTGTTTTTGTGAAACAGATTTTTTTAATTGGTAATGATGAAAACGAAAGTAGGTGATAGTTATCCATTTGCCCTTTATTATCTGTGTCTACAGGAAGCGTTTTGTACGTATCTGCATGTCGATCACAACGTAGGTGCAACCCCAAATTATTCCTAATGTTTGATTTTAACGGCTGTGATTACAAATGCTATGTCGTTGTTGTAACCGGAACAAATCATTTACAAATATGTTCAAAAATATCTGATTGGTTGTTTTGAGTACTTTTTGTATACGAGGTGTTTCGATAAACAACAGACATGTTCTAGGATATAATAGTACTCATATTTTTTTTACAATTTATGATAACAACTGTTATCAGCAATCGTCTTACTCAAAAAAACCATGTAGTAATTAGTTAAAATTTGTACTATGACTATACCATTGTCCTATAGGTATATTTTTTTTGCAATAAAGACTTACGAAAATAATGTAATTATCTCTGTGCATGGTGTTCCAAATCCGTACCTGGTTAGCTTAACAGAAAGTTAGTTCCTCTTAATCCAAACCACTCTAAATACCTTGCGTCTGAATCATTCTGCCTGGTATATTTCAACGATTATAACATGCTTATATCTATACCTTCCAAAGATCGGAGATTAGGAGTTATATCGTAATAGTCGGCAAAACTTAATTTTGAAAAGCTGTCTTTATTATAGTTATATATATTTGTATGGATGGACTCATCTCAAATAGTTAATTAATTGAGGTAAAAATCATACACGAAATATGACTTTCTTTGCATAGTATTTTCTACTGAGCGAGTTTTTGACATGAACAGACAATGAAAATGTGCAAAAAAACTTAAAAACAATAATTACATACCTCTCTTATATCACTATCTATCTTGCTATTTGCCTCGGATTTATGCTAGCAAACCCGAGGACTCTAGTCTAGAGTCTAATCTAGAGTCTAGTCTATAGTCTTGTCTAGAGTATAATCTAGAGTCTAGTCTAGAGTCTTGGTCTATAGTATAATCTAGAATCTAGTCTTGAGTCTAGTCTAGAGTATAGTCTAGTCTAGAGTATAGTCTAGTATAGAGTATAGTCTAGTCTAGGGTATAGTCTATTCTAGAGTATAGTCTATTCTAGAGTATAGTCTAGTCTAGAATATAGTCTAGTCTTTAGTCTAGTCTAGAGTATAGTCTAGTCTATCGTCTAGTCTAGAGTCTTGTCTATAGTATAGTCTAGAGTCTTGTCTAGAGTATAATCTAGAATCTTGTCTAGAGTATAATCTAGAATCTTGTCTAGAGTATAATCTAGAATCTAGTCCAGACCAGGTTCGTCCTACAATAACACTCTAAAAATATCAAAAATAAACGAACTTACTTGACGTGTGTATTTTTAAATTGTACACAGCTCAACTAGAATGATGAGCTAAAGACGTAAAATCGCATTTCGCCAACAAAACGCTGAGGTTAGCTATCGCAAAGCCGGCTGTAAAGTCTTGTCTCAGCCCTTACCTTTTACCACCCCTCACTTCATGCAGTTGACCCGTATCTACCACCCTATTCTGATTTAGGTTTCTCGCCGTCGACTGTGGAGGCAACAAATTATAATCTTTTAAGACCCGTAATTTCTTGGTAAAAGTTAAACAATTAGTCGGATTTGTTTGCAAATTCCGGGCCGCAGCTTAAAAAGAAAATTGGGACGAAATTACTTTTGAGTTAACTCTTTTTGGCAACTTGGCAACACAAAGTAAATCTGAAGATATAACAAAAAAACAAAAACATACATTAATATCTGACACGAGAAAGACAAAAGCAACAGTCACATACTTAATACTTTTCCAGAATATCCAAAACGTCTAATATAAAGGATATAATGAGTGTTTACAATGCAACGAACAAAAACTTTGTTTCGCTAGCTACTTACTCACGAAATCTACACTAATCAAATATAAGGAAAAGATATTTACACAAATTCTCCCTTTCTTCGAACAGAGATTTCGGTATGTGTGTCAATATAGAAATATGCATGAATCCAAGGCATTACGTAACTCCACATTCTCCAAATTGTGGAATACGTGAGTTGGAAGACAAATTGGGTCCACATTTTTCCTTGGGAGCCGATATCTCATATTGAATATTCTAAAACGGTTTGTTGTGATACTGTTGAATTTTTTGAGGCAAACTTGCGTACGCACGCACGAGTGGCGCGGAATTACTCTGTATTCAGATCGTCTTTATATGTAAGCAAGTGGTTGTGTTAGGTTTCTTAAGGAACGTGCTACATTTCTTGCTATAGGTTTCCCATTATTTTACTTTACCGTATAGTTATAAATACTTTCAGAGTTTCTTTTGGCAATAAAGATTTTGTTTTCATCGGAAACTTTATGCTAGTAAGATACCATACTTTTACAATGATACTTGTTTGGTTTATTAGGACCCTATTGGGTTTTGAAGTTACTAGTAACTTCAGTACCCATTATTAGTAATAAGTAAGCATACACTGTCTATTTGTCTCTGTTTGTATAATGTCTGTGTGTTTATATTAACGTATTGTAACTTTTAAGCCATAGGTAATAAGGTAACTAGTCAAAAAAGTTACATTTTAAAACTGCAAGCTTACTTTTACATAGAATAGAATAAACAGAACGGAAAATATTAATCGGAGTTTTTTATATTTCCATACAAGATAGAGTTCTTATGTTGCTCTTGCAAATGACTTAAGTCCTTGTTTCCTTTAAAGCTGTTTAAATAAACTTTATTATGATTATTATTTCTCCTGTGTAAATCGAACACTCAGGTCTAAGCCCGGACCTTTAAGAGGCATTGATGGAATCGAAGCCAACACCAAGAGGCCCTGTTAGATATAAAAATAGTATTAAACTACAATACATTATAATGGGTATGTATGAATGGAATATGATACTATTTTAACAGTAGGTAAAAAATTGTAAGAAATTTTGATTATTTTTGTGAGCTTTTGATGGAACATTGGACTGCTCTATGGGATGAGAAGCGGCTCCAGCCAATTTTATCTCATTATCTCATTATTATTATTATTTTAATATAAACATTCGCAAAAATAAATTCAATTGCCCAGTCAAAACATAGCCAATGAGTAAAAGATAATAAATTCATTATTTAATCTTGAAACACGATAATTCTGCGGACGGATTTAAAAGGTGATTTTTATAAAGCACTTTGTTTTAGCGACAAAGGGCTTGCTGGGGGCGGTAAAGGTCCCCTCAATACGTTGTTTAGTGAGGAATAAAAATAATTCGCTTTTCATTTTGTTTCGTCATCAGAGAAGCAGGGCTGTTGAAAGGCTGGAGGGCCATCAATGGCGGTTGAAGTGGCTCAGACTTTATTATTGGCTCATACTGGATCCGCACTCACTGGGGAATGCAAAAGGAGGTCACGACTATTGGTACTGCTAACGTGTACGACTACTTATATACCCACTACAAGGTGTAACGGGAATAACGCATATATTTCCTTGTTGAACATGTTTTTATTAGCATCACTTGTAATTTTTTGAAATTGATTTAAACTTACTTCTAGTTGGCGTAGGATTTTATGGTTTGAAATCTTGGAGAATCTAGCTCTTTTTCTGTCTGAAATAAATTTATTAATAAATTAATGATAAAAATATCCAGGTTTTTTTTTTATTATAGGCTTGCATTTGACTGCTATCTCGTCTGATGTAAAAGAAGATGCAGTCTATGGGACCACCTCTGAAATATGAAGTAGCATTTGTGTTATAACCCAAGGTATAAGTTATCTGTACTCCGAATTACACTAAAATCTGTTAAGCCGTTATAACGCGAAGAAGTACCAACATAATTATTTACATATTTATTCATATACTCACACACTCACAAATTTTACATACATACATTTTTTTTGTTCCTTAGTTGCTTTTTTAGTTGGCAAAATTGTTCACGAAAGGCATGGCCTTTCGTGAACAATTTTCAACTTTTGTCAATAATAAAAACTAACGACTTTTCAAGAAGTATCTTGTATAACTTGTATGCTATTTTAATGTGATAACAATAGATCATTTGCCTATTTCCCAAGGATATAAGTTATACTGAAGAAATCACCCCTAAAAACCACTACCACTAGTTTCTTGAAAATACCATCAAAGAATTCTATAACTCTATTTTAAACATTTAAAATCGCAAACCCCACATGTACTAAGGTATAATCTTAAAATTAAGTAAAATTTTGCTCGTTTAAAATGAAAAGACATTGATTGCTTCTTTGAGGTTGAATTGAGGTCAATTTTCCATTGTGAATACTTGGAGTACTTGCAATGTAGATATAAGTGGGTAGGTATACTGCATCCAGAGCTATTCGGTAGCTCAATTACTCATAATGGATGTGCCACACGATTTATGAGTGCGCTAATGATGTCAAGCTTTATCATCGTGTTTCTGTTTGTATTCATCATAAGTCGCTTGTTAATGGACTTAGTTTTTGTTCTAATATTGTATGAATGCTTGGCTATTTATTTTGCTAATTGTTTATGCGCTGTGGTATTTGAAATAATATATAATCCGAACAGTTAGAGCAAAAGAGTAGTTTGGTATTTGCGTTCGAATTTATAAATTTACTCTACTGGCTTCTTACAGGGAAGCTTCCAGAGAAAGGTGACAAATATGAATCTGCAGATTGTGATCGTATTTTTTTCTGGGATGCTGGTTTCTTTCCGATTTTTTCCTGCACTGAGAAGCCAGTAGAGTAAATGCTTATTTGAATAAAGCCATCACCATTAAGCCATCGTGTAGATTGGCGTTGCCCAATCAGCCCTTTGAACTAGTCCTATAGGTACCTAAACAATGAAATAAACCAATATTTTTGAGATTCAATTTAAATACGGTATTTTGACTAAACAATTTTGCGCTCGACTGTAGCTTTAAACAATAGTTTTTTTTTTATTTGAATATGGGTCCAGTTAACCAATTAAAATACAGAACAAAATGATGTGGTTAAGTGGACCCGAGGGTCCACTGGCGAGCAGGTCCAGCTTCACGAAAACTCTGTTAGAGGCAAATATGCTATTTTGTCCTAGTAGGTACATCCTAACAAATATACCTACATAAAAGTGAAAAAGCTTCACCACTAGGCGATAGATACGTGCTTATGTATAATTGTCCTAAGCCTGTACAAAGATATTATGTACTATTTAACTTTCACCTTCACATTTACTATTTTTCAAGCCATTAAATAACTTTAACTCTCTCTTTAAAAGCTTGCTAAAAGCCAAAACAGTCAGGTCATAACAACCGTATTTAGAAACTAAATCCCTAAATCCCTTTACACCGCGACGCGACGTTGCGAATCGTCGAGCCCTTGCGAAGGTACGACACCAAGGTACCTTTATTTCAGAGGACAAGCTTATATAAGGTCATATTCTATTGAAGATATAAATGCAGTGGTAGAACTCTACTGCAGAGTCCATCTGGGGAAGTACCATACCTGTGCCAGTTATTCAACCGCCAAGCAGTAGTGTGCAAGCATTACTGTGTTCCGCTTTGAAGGGCAATGTTACCAGAAAAATTACTGGGTATGAAGAGATTTATTTACCTCCAGGCGCACGTCTTGCTCGTCTCGTCACTTGATTGTATAAAAATAAAATAAAAACTCCTTAGTTTTTGATGTTAGCATCATCAAGATTAGCCTTTTTAACTGTCCAGTGCTCGACATAGGCCTACACTAAACTTGTAGAGCGGTTGGGTCATATCCACCACGCTCTGGCCTAGTTGCAATTTGATGAATTCACATACGCCATTCAATTTGTTCTCAGCACATATACAGGTTTCCTAGCGATGTTTCTCTTCACCGAAAAGCCAATACTCGTAGTATGAAAATTGTTACGTAAACCGCAAAGAGCTCATTGGTGCGGGCTTGGTATATGAACCCCCGACCTCACGGGTTTTAGTAGAGTGGTCACTTTAAGGCTACTTTACGGCTTTTATACAGCAATTAATAAAAAACGGAAATCCCTACTATTAAAAAAATAATTAAAATACAACGGCTAGGATCAAATTAATTCTAATTTGACTTTAGTAATTATCATTAGTATTCATCTGTAACGTCTTGGGCTTTAATTGTTATCCAAAGAACTTATTCACAGGTAACAACAACACAGGAAACAAATAACTTAAAAAAAACCGACTTCAAATTAATATGGAACCACCTCGGGAAATAAGTAAGTAAGGGAGTAGGTGCTCTATCAAATAAAAAAAGAATTTTCAAAATCAGTCCACAATGGCAAGTTTTCTGATAAGCTCTTCACAGTTTGCATTCGTTGGTGAAGTGCCTCTCCAAGTTTTCTTGTATCGTCGTCAGCCATAAAACGTCCACTGATGGACGAAGGCCTCCCCCTTTATAGAGGGGTGTTGCCATAATCCCCACACTTGGCAGGCGGCTTGGGGATCGCAGAATGCTCACCACCTAACGGTGGTGAGCATTCTGCCAAGAGGACCAAGAGGACGCTGCTGCCCGTCCTCCGGTGGGTCTGGTTGCAGTTTAAGGACATACCCAGGTCCCAGGTTTCTTTTATCATTTTATTGAAATTCTGATAAATTGTTATTGTTACGTTACGTTATTGTTATTATTTTTTGTTGATAGTTATTTTTATTTTATTGATAGTAATTAACTAATTATTTGACAAGGCGCACTTACTATTTTGCGTGGAATAACGAAAGCTTAAGAAATACTATGGGCAAATACTTTGTTAGACAAACAATAACCACAAACAACACATGACAGATCCGATATAAATGAAATAAGGCTACTCTATATTCTTTGTCCTTTACTTTGCTTCATTCGTTCAAAATCTTCAGAACCACAGAGTAGATAGTGAAACTTTTCAGGGACATGTCTCTTCGTCGCAGTCTATCGGATTTTTAGGAACTATATTTTTTTTTAATTGGCTGTCAGAAAATCGCCCATTGACGGAAAAATCCGTGAACATAAAAAAAAACATACATACCGTCGAACATAGAACCTCCTCCTTTTTTGAAGTCGGTTAAAAAGTATTGCAGCTTTTTCAATTTACTCTTAAATATCCATGAGTGTGAGGGGACATAAATAATGTCGAATATACCCCATACTTATAAAACATGTTATAAATTCAAGCTTGGTTACTGGTTTCCGGAGTGTAAGCGAATTACCGGGTCGTTACGGCCCGGCGCGATACATCGTGCGGTTCGTGACCGCCAGCCGTAATGTCACCTGTTTTATTTCAATTATTGCTCAAAGTAAGGTAATGCGAGATACGACAAAATACTCACATCTTCAATTGAGGTCTGGATGAAGGAAATCACATCTACTTACGCATTTTATGCCTGTAAGTGGTAAAACAAAATATTTAGTCGGAGTTGGTGCTTAAGTTTTTTTTTTTAGTATTTATCTTGACGGCTTTGTTCGCTCCCCCCCATAGAGATAAAAAAGGCAAAGCAGTCCACTCACCTGACTTGCTTGACCGATAATTCCATTCCAAGTTTAGTATCTACGCCCCAGCTCTGTCCCTGATGTTCAATCCGTGCACACTCATTCATCATAGCCAGAGCATAATAAATAATTTTAATTACTTTGTTTACTCACACGCTTTATTTTATTGTACAGTCAACAGCTCGTGGACACATTTGGACACTTTGTATCGTTCAATACATTCGCCATAGGTGAGGTAGTAAGGCTCACACTACAAACAACTGTAAAGCTTAATGTGCCCTTGACTGTACGTATATAATGCAGACTTTTCCCATCCTTGATATTATCTATTGATCTTTCTCTATCTTGCACAAGTTCATGCCAATTTTCGACTACCCGCTATACCTATACTAATGATAATATTAAGCTACTTTACACTACACCAATAATTTCTACTTACAATGGAATTGCAACGAAGTGCTGGTTGCATATTGATGGTGCTACGACTAATAGGCAGGTAATTGTAGTGGCAACTGACAGTAGACGGGCAGACGTACAGAGATGGGTGCCAATCACTAATTGGCACTTTGTGTCGCTTATTCAGAGAGCACTTGTTCCGTGATAGGAATCACAATGCTGACAGTCACAGAATGACTGTTAGGTCACTCAGTCCATCATAGACACAGGCCTCTCCTAATGGTGGCACTTCACATCGCCTATGTCTAGCGATTAGAAAGAGGTGCAACTACGTAGCTTGTATAAGTGCATCTTTTTTACAAGCTTTTATTACTTATGTTCGTTAGGTCGAAATTTGCAACTGAATTTTGAACCAGTTCTCCTGATTATAGGCTGAAATTTGGTATTCGTGTATAAACTTGATGACAATGCAGTATTGTGGTGAGTTAGACCTAGTGCTGCTGCCAGGGCCACCTTTAGACAAAAGCTTGTTTTTTATAAGTTTTTTGCTTTTATACATTATTATTTATTTGGCAAATATGTACAAGTGAAGTGCGTATTAAGGTATGTCATTCTATAATAATCTTAGGCTTTTTGCTTCATTACACTGCCAACTATGTTATGTAAATTGTCGCTTCATCAAGTTTCAGGTCGCTCTACACGTTTATGTCAATTCTCCCATAACTATGGCCGGCTAGGCATTTCAACATTACTTAATACTAATACTATTTACTAAACCTGGATATGTCCTAAAACTGCATCCAATTAAAACCACCGGAGGACGGACAGCAGCATCCTCGGTAACACGCTGCGATCCCCATGCCTGCCAAGCGTGGGGATTATGGCAACCCCTCCCTATTAAGGGGGAGGGTTTCGTCCACTAGTGGACGTCTGCCGGCTGTTGATGGATACTATTTCTACTACGAGTATAGTATTAAAATAAAATCTGTGCTAATGCTGAACTATGTCGATGACTTAATTTAGGTCTCTGACGAATTACTTCCTTCCAGATACTTAGTTTTTGTACCTAGGATAAGTCATTAAAATGTATTATAAGTGTATAATGTATAATCAAAAACTATCAAATAACTATGAGTCTCTCAAACAGATCCACGCAAAATGTAACCTCATTTTATACTATATTACACATATCGGGTTATACGGTTCTACCTAACTGCTGATAACCTTACGAGTTGGCACAAGGTTATTTTGGTCAGTGGTAAGCTACGATAATTATTTTTCTAAGAAATCGAGATCCCTAGAAAAATGTTTCAGAATGTTAAGTAGGTGTAAAACTTTTTCTGGAATAATACGTAGCCTAAAAGCAAGTACATAGTACGTACCTACTTTATTTTGTTTTATTTTGGACTTATTTGAAGGTCTAGTCAAGCCTTGTTTGTGTCAGCGAACAGCGTCCCACACCCAATCATTGTTGCAGAAACAGTGACGTCATGGATTGCGATTGGTCGTCCGCTAATTATCACCGTATGATCGTTACGTGAAAACAACGGTTTGTGTGGACCTGTAATAACTGATTTAATCGATTTGAGGTTAATATACCTAAACCTATCGCATCAAATTTGTTATTAATGTGCCATCAGTGCCAGCCAGCAATTACAGTCAGTATTTCCTACCTCAGGATATTAGTCAGTTAGTCAGCGTTATTAACTCATTGATTGCTAGCGATTACGTGCAACAGCGCTATCTATAGGTACGTCAATCAATACGAAACTATGTATTTTGCAGAATTTGTATTCAATTATTACTTATGGATACCTATTTCATGTCACTATAATCTATAACTATAAAAGGCTTTGTCCTGACTGACTGACTGACTGACTGACTGACTGACATATAGACAACGTACAGCCCAAACCGCTAAACGTAGAGACTTGAAATTTGGAGGGTATGTTTTTGGAGAGGTGAAAACGCCCACTAAGAAAGGATTTTTCGAAAATCAACCCCGAAGGGGGTTAAATGGGGTGTTAAAGTTTGTATGAAACTTTTTATTCTCTGGTTCGATTGATACAAAACTTGGTATACATATTCTACTATAAAAATAAGAAGATACGGGTGTCACAGTTTTTTCAAAATCAGCTCCCGTTAGTATAAAAAAAAAACTAAGTTTTAGTGATAGTACGTTTGTTTCTCCTTACCTTTGTAACGGCTGTACATATTAAAATGAAATTTGGTATAGGGATGGGGATAGATGTGGGGATGGGGGTGGGGGTGGGGGTGGCGATGATACTGGGAACGGAGACGGGGCGGAGATAGGCATGTTAATATTAAGATTACAATTGGTATCGGGATGGGGATGGGGATGGGGTGGGGATGGGTGGAGATGGGGTGGGGATGGGGTGGGGATTTAGTGGGGACAGGTGGGGATGGGATGTGGATGTGGATGAGGCTGGGAACGGGGATGGGCGTGTCCATATTAAGATGAAAGTTGAAATCGGGATGGGGGTGGGAATGGGATGGGGTTCGGGATGGGGATGAGGGAGGGAACGGGGATGTGGACGGAGATGGGCGTGTTTATATTAATCTATAACTATAAAAGGCTATGTCCTGACTGACTGACTGACTGACTGACTGACATATAGACAACGTACAGCCCAAACCGCTAAACGTAGAGACTTGAAATTTGGAGGGTATGTTTTTGGAGAGGTGTAAACGCCCACTAAGAAAGGATTTTTCGAAAATCAACCCCGAAGGGGGTTAAATGGGGTGTTAAAGTTTGTATGAAACTTTTTATTCTCTGGTTCGATTGATACACAACTTGGTATACATATTCTACTATAAAAATAAGAAGATACGGGTGTCACAGTTTTTTCAAAATCAGCTCCCGTTAGTATAAAAAAAAAACTAAGTTCTAGTGATAGTACGTTTGTTTCTCCTTAACTTTGTAACGGCTGTACATATTAAAATGAAATTTGGTATAGGGATGGGGATAGCTGTGGGGATGGGGGTGGGGGTAGGGATGATACTGGGAACGGAGACGGGACGGAGATCGGCATGTTAATATTAAGATTACAATTGGTATCGGGATGGGGATGGGGATTGGGTGGGGATGGGGATGGGATGGGGATGGGTGGGGATGGGTGGGGATTTGGTGGGGACAGGTGGGGATGGGATGCGGATGTGGATGAGGCTGGGAACGGGGATAACCGTGTCCATATTAAGATGAAAGTTGAAATCGGGATGGGGGTGGGGATGGGATGGGGTTCGGGATGGGGATGAGAGAGGGAACGGGGATGTGGACGGGGATGAGCGTGTTCATATTAAAATGACATTTGGTATCGGGATGGGGATGGGGAAGGGGGCGCTTATAGGGATGAGGCTGGGAATGGGGACGGGGATGGGCGTATTTATTGGTCGGCTGAACAGATGGAGCTGCATTTTTGGATAGGTAGTTATAGCATAAGGTTCGGAAACGGACATAGGCTATTTTTTTGTAGGTCCACGCAGACGACTGTTTGACGGACATAATTATTATAGATACTGTACAGCTTAAGCTGCTAAATTAATTTTTAATATTAAATTAACTTACTTTTAAATGCCTAAACTAAATTTTGAGTGGTGTAAACTTACACTCAGCTCAAGCTGTGGTAGCTTCAGTGAGATCAAGCTCGACTCACATTCTTGGGGTCGCGGGTTCGAATCCGGGCGAGCCCGTTCCAATTAGTTCTTTGAAACTTACGCATGGATAATACCACTGGCTTTTCGGTGAAGGAAAACATCATGAGGAAACCTTCATATTTCAGGAGAAGAAATACGATAGTGTATGTGAATCCGCCAACCTGCACTGGGCCAGCGTAGTGAATATGGCCCAATCAGGGTAGGCCGATATACCATTAGTGTTAAGGGCTGATGCAGAGAAACGCACACTCAGCAAGGATTTTGTAAAATTCGCAAGGGGTTCAATGTATCATTAAAATACCATTTTGCCGAAACCATTCATTTAAGGCTGTTAAGTTTTTTGACTTAAGAGATAAGATAAAATAAACATAAACATGTTTCAGAATTTTCAAACAATTTCAAAACTGGAAGGCCACGGGTCAGTTTTTCATTTGAAAAAAAAATTTATATTTATAGATTAGCTAATCGAGTGTTTATGCGTAAGAAGATAAATATTTTAAACACATGTACTTGATCCGGTGCACGCACCAAGCACAGCGCTTTCGAAACGTCCATCCCGCGTCGGCTCAGATACGTTAAAACCCGAGTATGACGCGCTGTACCTCGAGCGCGCCCCACTCCAACCCACACCGAGTCTACCTAAGCGATCAGTGCAGCACTGTATTTTATCGAAGTTTCGTAATTCTTGCGATATTTTGGTAATCTTTTTACGTTCTTTGTTATCATACTTTTTCTGCTTAAGCTTATTTCATTTCATTGACTCTGTTGATACGGTATGCAATAATGATGATGCTGTAAACTATCCAGTTGAGTTTTTAAATTCATTAAGACCAGCGGGGCTACCATATCAGAGGCTTATCCTGAAGAAAGGTACACCCGTCATGCTCCTTCGGAATTTAAGACCACCCAAATTGTGTAATGGAACCAGGTTACAAGTAAAAATGCTGCATCGTAATCTGGTTGAGGCCATCATTTGGACTGGGTGTGCCCATGGCGAAACAGTGTTTGTGCCGCGTATTCCCATGATTCCCAGTGACTTACCTTATGACTCCAAAAGGCTTCAATTTCCTCTAAAAGTTTGTTTTGCCATGACCATCAATAAGGCTCAGGGTCAAACTTTAAAATACGCTGGTATTGATTTAAGGCAGGACTGTTTTTCGCATGGTCAGTTCTATGTGGCTTGCTCGCGAGTTAGCTCCCCTGAAAGCCTGGCTATTTTAGCACCTTCCAACAAAAAAATCAAAAACGTTGTCTACAAAGAAATATTGTAATCTTTCGGGTCAAAGGCCCCGGCAACTATAGCGTCATTAGCAGACATTTTTAGGGTTCCGTAGTACTACGAGGAATTCTTATAAGTTTGTCATGTCCATCTGTCTGTCTGTTTAAAATTCAACAAGACGGCTTTGTTTTGAAGTAAGTATTGCAAACGCGACATGCCAAATTTGGTCATCCTCAAGAAAACTTAAAGACTTGCAAGCGGCTTGGAAAAAATGCAATAATATACGTATTTTAGTGATTCAATTGAGTTGGGCCCCGATTTAACCGAATTCCAGTATTCAACATTACTACGCGGGCAAAGCCGCGGGCAAAAGCTAGTAATTACTATAAATTGGTCGAGTTTTGGTTGTACCTACATTTAGTTGTGGTTACCTACGTCCGCGAAAATGATTAGGGTTGGCACATTTACTTCGCCAGTATGGATATTAGAAAGTTAGGTTATACACAAATAGATTCAATAAATCAAACGAATTGATTCATTTTAACATTTTCCCTAATGCCTGTTATAAGTTTGACCTACAAAGCCTACAAATATTTCTTGTGGAAAGGCCTACTTATATAATATTATCATAGCCGGCATGTCAATCCCCCGTAAAATTAAATGTCGTAATTTTTGTGCAATCATCTTTATGTACCGATTCAGTGAATCAATAAAGATATTCCCTACCGGTAGGGATGGCTTGATAGCGATAGGTGTACCAAGCCAGATATTCTATTCTATTTTATTCTTACTATGCCTTCTTGAGGCCAAAGGACATAGCATCTTTTTACAGTGTAGGTGGGATAGCGAAAATTACAGTAACATGGCTTGTATTATTGTACAGTGCTATATTTGTAGATAATATTAAGCACAAACAAATAAGCTTTAGTAGAGGATAGTCAAAATAACACTGGTAACACTAAGTGATGCTTGGCAGCCCCGATCGAGCACCACAGAGATGGCGATATCAGAATTAATTATTCGAAGCATCGATTAAATTACGATGGGATTCTGTTATTGTTAATTGATTAATTCCAAAAACGATTTTGATATCTTACCTTTAAGCAAAATTGGTTAACATCATTTTTAATTGTCTCAAAATATTAACATAATGGATTTTGAAAAGTAATGAACATGAAGGAACTTTCCGAGGGTGCTCCAAAATAATAGAATAGGTGGTGCTACTTAGGCAGGTCTTATATTTGACATCTGACAATGTCACTGACAAATAAAAACCGTTGATCAAAGTTTTGGCGTAGCACAATTAATTTATTTACACATTTTTTAAATTGCATTCTATAAATTAAATGGCTATAATAAAACATATATAAGAATATGAATACATTAGATTTCTATTGATATACGCACAATTTCTGAAAGAAGACCTACACTGCTTCTGAACATGTCCTTTGCGTAGGTGTCAAATTTTTTTGGTGTGCCGCCATCCCAGCATTCGCCGTCATACCGCCATAGGTATTCATTCTATAAGACAACAGTTTTTTTGTGATTTAATAGTCGGTCACTTGGTAAAAGTATTTCACAACGATGTGTCGGTACAACGACCTGCTTTGGCTTAGTATAATCCTGTATAATTACTGATTAATACGGTTATTAATGTCAACTGCAAACTTCCAACTTGTGTTAATATTCACGATGAATATTAGTTTTCACGCCCATTCATCAACATTAATATCTCGATTATTTACCCGACAGGGACACGCAACCTTCCAAAAATAATGGTCTCAATTCATCCTCGCCACAGAATAAAGAATAGTATCATTTCCTTAGAAGAACGTTGAAATTTTAGACCTCTTTGTCAGACCCCTTGCTATTGTGGCTTTTGGGTTGAGAGCTAACGTCAAAATTGACTACTTCTCTACTTTTGTGAAAATGAGTAGGGTACCTATAAGATTTTCGTTATATTTATACGGGAATACTCACGTTTAATTAAATCGGATACTCCAACTATAGTTTCGATCACATCCGGTGACCTTTTTCAAAGAGTGAAAACAGAGCCCGACGCGCGTGCAGCTGCGTCCTGCTTAGCACACAATAAAAAAAAAGTGAACGTGAACGTGTTTTAATTAAACGTGAGTATTCCCGCATAAATAAAACGAAAATGTGTCAAAACCACGTCAGTTACCTATAAGATAATTATAATATTGAATAAAACAATTTAAAAATTATTTGTATTAAGTTTAACATGATCAGAAATGATGTGGAAAAATATAAATAACATTTATAACTAATAATAAAAATGACTAAACTGTTTCTGATCTTGTCTTCCAGAATGATAGGTTTTCAAACAAACAAGACGTAAACTTAAAGATCGAAAATACTCGTAAGCACTAAAAGTATTTTCGGCTACGTTACTTACCAATATTTCCAAGCCCAAATCCATGTATTTCATGTATTCTATTTCTATCTGATTTCGTTTCCCACCCGTAATAAGTTTCAGCCTTACTTCCGCACCTATCAAGACAAGTTCACATGTAGCGGGGCCCTTTGTGCCTGAGGTCTGAAAGTGACAACGGCAGGAAGATAAATGACGTCTAGCAATTATCTAATCCAAATTCCTGGCCATTCGAGTGCGATGTGCGGTGGTGAACGGCGATGGACTATTGAAGAAGGGTGAAACTAAGCGTAATTGGGTTGTGGTCTTCTTCTTTAATTGAAATGAAATGAAATTACTATTAGAGAACAAAAAAAGATTTATCTCTAAAAAACATCACAAAACCTGTTTCCTTAATTATATTCTGTCCATGATTTACTAACTCATACATTAAACTTTTCTACGTACCCACACATATAATAGGAAACGAAAACTTTTCTTTTAAATAATAAATTTAGTACTTACATAAATGGACAGAACAGGTCAGGATTTCGATTACCTGAAGTCTCCATCGAAACTTTGAGAACTAAATTTCTATAAGGACTAGCACAACTGAGAGCACTTACAACTTTTATCCTCAAACTCTACCTACTTAAGAACGAACTGGAGCGCGTTACTGTGGAATGAAACTTATGAATGTGTTTAATTATGTAGCTTTGTTTGTATCCAAAGCAATAGCAAAATAATAGTACATTATGATACGAGTGTGCTATGTTGGTCATTACACTAGAGGCGGTATTATGCGCGCGAGCCGCAGGCGAGCGCGTTAAGAAAGCCGAGAGCGTAATGACTAATAGCACAAGAGTTCCATACGACTGTTTTCGTCACACTTGCGAGGAAAAAACCATATTTTTTTGATAATAATCAACCACACAGCGAAAACGTCAACAAACATTTGCGGAAAATGGCGCCCAAATCAGTAATGCGCGCGCAGGTTGACATTTACTTCAGCGGCATAAGAACTCTTTGTTGGTATTACAAAAATACTGTAAGTATTACCCGGCTATATTAAGAGTGCTTCGTACACGTACGTCTAATTGCAGTCACGTACAAACTTGACTTTACCGGGTTATACCTATTATAGTACAAGTGCCGTAATGTAAAGTAAAAAGCACGCGTGTATAATAGCTTGGATTATGAGCCTAAAAGCGATGTAATAAGATCTACTTTACGAGCAAGTGTGATGAAAAAATTATTTATGTTCTTTTCGCAGAAACATACTGCCAACACCTTTTCCCAGAATTTTGCCATCTTGCTTCTGACCTCAACCGGCTCAAGTATAGAATAAACAATAGTAGCTCCTACAAAGTACCCTACCGTACCTATTATCGTGTCTACAGACCAGTATAGTCTTGACTGGCGTGGCTTAGTCACCACATCGTTTAGGCGGTGGTTTTTCTCAACGGTTATATCGTTCGGTTAACCAATCAATAGCGCGATAGCGTCCTCATGCATATTCGTTTAGATAATCGTTTAATATAGATTGATACAGTACTTAATGTTGTGTGTTGGTTTGGAGATAATGACACAAATGATTGGTAAATTAAAATTTATTGACTACTTAATTAATACATAATAACAGCAGTGGCATGGTAAAGTTACTCCATTATACAGCGCGAGTACCGTTCTATGTCGCTAAATTTGACGTGTTGGTATAGCAGATTTACTTAGACGAATTTGAGAATATACCGAATTATACCGATTTAAATTTTAAATATAACCATCGTAAAGAACGGTACTCGCGCTGATGGTTTGGTTAAAAATATCTTAGGTTTGGTTATGGTAAGATGTGGTACTATGACACGTGATGTGATATTTATGCAATAAAGTTTTTTTTTCGAATGACTAAACGAAGTGCTGCAATATTGACTATTCCAAAAACAATAGAATCAGCCTTTTCTCAACATGTTTTATCTCATTTTATAATTAGGTAAACATTCCTATAAAGCACTTCTTTGTTCTTCTTTGTTACAGAAGTGCTTTAAAAGAGAGAGGGCCACAATTTGCAATAGTCAAAATGACTAATGCAGATAGAAAAATAGATTTTTTAAATATTGGCTTGTCTCCATTTCTCTATGCCGCGTTTATTGTCTCATATCTCTATACTTCTCTAACTCACACAGAGTTAGTCAGTTATCAGCCAGTGACAGCCTTATAGCTCAGTTGGTAGCATGTCTGCCTTCAGAGCTGTAGGGAGTGGGTTCGATCCCCACCCAGGGCAAACATTTATGTGACAAACATAGATGTTTGTTCTGCCTGGGTGTAGTATGTATTTACGAAAAAATATATATAAGTATTCTATCAGCTATCTGGTTTCCATAATACAAGCTTTGCTTAGTATGGGGCTAGATGGCGCTGGGTGTAAAATGTCCCCCAATATTTATTTATTTATTTAGAGTGTCTATACCAACGGAATATAAAATTAACAGCATAATTCACCAGCCGAAATCAGGTGGCATATTAATTTCGTATAGGGCCATCATACAAGATAAACCAATGCAATAAAAAGCTATATTGGTTTATCTAGTCAAATGGGATGTTATCTTGAACAGCAGTATTATCTCTAGCATTCACCTCATCAGCCAGAGCACGTCCACTGCTGGACGAAGGGTTCTCCCTTAATAGGGAGGGGTGGCCATAATCCCTACGCTTGGCGGGCGGGCGGCTTGGGGATCTGATAATGCTCACCACTGTCAACCGAGAGGACGTTGCTGCCTCCGGTGGTTCTGTATGTAGTTTTAGGACATACATATAGGTCAAGTATTCTATTATTTTATCTTAAGTCCAACTACACATATACTAGGTCCTAGTGTTTAATAACTTTATGCCAGATATCAAAACTTTAAGTGGATCTTGAGTACTGCCGTACACCAACATCATAATGGTGAATAATCCAAATGAACGATTAGAGAATATCGTGAACATGCGTGGGCGAGGATTAACCTTCATTCGGAATTCAACAATTCAACGAGTCGCACGCCAGCAGAGATTAAAGTAATATCAAGTTAGTTTCTATTTTGTGAAGCTTGTGTTCTGTATGTTAATTTAAGGTGTGATTTTACTATTTAATATTATTTAAAAGAACATTTTAAAACTAGTAGATTACCAGAGAAATTACTGGGTATGAAGAGATTTAACATCTATCTCAGGGTGACGAGCGCAGTGCAGTGCAGCGCAGGATTGTATTCGCAAGTTCACAATTCTGCCACTGTTACTGTTAGTGGCAGGCGTGACGATTACCACCAGGCGAACGTCTTGCTCGTATCGTCACTTGATTGTATAAAAAAAATAGAATATGGGAATAATGTAAATTACTTTCTTAGCTGAGTACTTTCGTAGCTCTATAAATTAGCTCTACGCTAGATTAGTAGAATATAAACTTAGAGCCCTTTACCTTAAATTCCTAAATCAAAACACAGCGCACTTAGTTTACATGTTGTATTTTCATCTAGGACTTATTTCTGACTGACTATTGAGAACTTTAAAGTTTTTATTCGAAAGGTAGGAATAAGCCTTATTGTTTCTGTCAAATTACTTGAGGTCTGTTTGCTTAAAATTAATCAACACACACTTTTCACATTTATCTAGTTACCAGAGGTCGCCCGAAACATCGTCCGCGTACGGAAGAAATTCGTCCCGCTCCCAAAATTCACCACGTTTTTTTACTCGTTTTTTTATAGATTATTTTTGGCTTCTCTAACGTAAGCAAAACTTTTGTATGACCTACTGGGATGAGGTAGTTTATTCTTTATTCATGCCACCACAATAGTTTGAAGTTTGTCAGCATCATAATTATCAATGTCTTTTATATAGTTCAGTATTGTAATTATGTCAACGGCTCAGCGCCGTGAATATTTCAAGAAGCTGAGTCGGTTAGGGTTAGATTTCCTAAACAGCCAAACCGCAAACGGGACGCCTATGCAAGAATTCTCACCTGGCTTGATTATGAAAAAAAAAAACTATTAGCAGAACTTCAAGGAACCCTAAAGCTTTATCTATGTCCGACACATAATTATAATGCCGCAAGTCAGGTGACGGGCGTTTTTACAACGAATTAGAACGCTAAGCAAACAGCTCGATAGATCTTTATCAACTAAATACTTTGGAATAATAAGCAGTTTGTACGCCGGTGCCTTTTTTAGCATTAGGCATGAATAGGTTTACAATTTGAAGTAAGAATAGGCTTTAGTATGCAATCCATGGCGGGCGGCGTGATGAAACGGTCTGCGATTGTTTGGTTTGTCACGGATATTGATAAGAATTTTGCAATGACATTTGACCTGGGGCCGTACCATGAACGCTTATTGCGGAAACCCATAGGCTCAGTTGTCGACGCTGCGCGACCGCGAACCGTATTGCGGGGCAATAAAATTCACAGTCGCGCAGCAGCGGCAGCTGAGTCTATTTGGTCCCGCAATAAGCGGCACTATGAACGCTTAATGCGGGACTGAATAGGCTCAGCTGCTGACGCTGCGTGATCGCGAACCGTATTGCGGGGCGATAAAATTCACAGTCGCGCAACGTCGGTGGCTGAGCCTATGCGGTCCCGCAATAAGCGGCTTACGTTACGGCCTCTGTACCTCTATCAAAAACAGTATCGTAATATAAGTATTACGTAGTTCATAAAAAATACGACAGTCGTAGTTTCCGTGTAGACCTGAGGGGCGCTGTCTCAGTTTTCATAAATTTTCTATCAAATTGCGTACTACGTATTTGTCAATATTTTTTGCGCAGTCTTC
Organism: Erannis defoliaria; assembly: GCA_905404285.2. Taxonomy (NCBI): domain Eukaryota; kingdom Metazoa; phylum Arthropoda; class Insecta; order Lepidoptera; family Geometridae; genus Erannis; species Erannis defoliaria. The sequence goes on along the minus strand of FR990080.1, from coordinate 10,228,643 downwards.
AAAAGCTTCAAAAATTATGTGAAATGTGGATTGAGCTAAAGCATAGAGACTTAAATCCAAAAAGGCATAAATTATTTATAATTATCTAATGCTTTTATCTTATTATAATTTATACTCTTCCAAATATGCAAAAGTATAAATTTAGCAAAAAATAAAGCATTATTAATATAGAGTGACTATTTCATGTTATTTTCACAGACGGCAGTCCAGGTTTTCCATTAAAACCATTACTCGATCTAAAATGTTAATGGCGTGTCGTCTGGCGAGATATGAATAATGAAACAAGTGATGCCAATCTGGCTTACGCTCCGTGATTGAAGTATTTATGGAGTTTACGATGAAAATCATCATCAGCCCGGAGATGTCCACTGCTGAACGAAGGCCTCCCCCTAAGACCGCCACAGTGTACGACAAGCTGCCATTTGCATCCACCGGTTACTCGCAACTTTTACAATGTCGTCGGTCCACCTAGTGGGAGGCCTTCCTACGCTGCGTCTTCCGGTTCGCGATCGCCACTCAAGAACCTTTCTTCCCCATCGCTTATCAGTTCTTCGAGCAACGTGGCTTGTTATTGTCACACGTTGAAAATAAATAATTGTAATATTGCTTTTAAAAATTTTGACACTCAAGATCATGAACTGTAATATAATGTTATGTAGAGTTTAGAGCTCATAAATTATGTGTAGTGCAGGCATCCTCATCGCAATCATATCGTAATACATCTGGCAAAAAAGTGATTGCAACACTACCTACCTACGTGCCTAATATTATTTTTACGCCCCTTACGTCCCTTTTTACGCTAAATAAACCAACTGTGGTATAATGGAAACAGTAGCGTGAGTACCGATCTATGTCGCTAAATTTGACGTGTCGGTATAGCAGACTTACTTAGACGAATTTGAGAATATACCTACCGAATTTTATCGAATTATACCTATTGAATGTCAAATATACGATTTAAATGTCAAATAGAACGATCGTTAAGAGCGCCTCGCGCTGCTGGCCACATGGTGCAGAGAGCACATATTAAGAAAAAAAACCCAGATTTGATAAGTCAACCTGTAACAGACAGAAAATCAAATTATTAGCCGTCACCAACAGTTTTAGATGATACCTTAATAGCACAGTTTGCGTTTATCATTTCATAGAATCACGTTCATTATCCCGCACGATTTTCAATATTGTGATATGTCAGTGTCAGGAAAATTGGTACCAAGCTTGTACCGAGGTACAACGGGTAGTAATTTGACATTATGTCACCAGGAATTATCTCGCAGCGCAATTTATTGTTCCTTTATATCCGTAGATAACAACAGTGTATGTAAATTAATTTGCTAGAATGTAGAGTCTATACATTTATTGGACTTTTACTGCCTTTATTACTAACTATTCATGTGAGAAAATACTAAGTGCATAATATCCGAGATGACAATGTTATCAAAGTTGTATATTATAAATTAAGTCATAAAAATAACTTGGTGTTATTTGTATCATTGTTACATCTACTTCTATTATCTATACTAGGTATATATACTATATTATAATTATATCTATTCGCATTTAAACTTTTACACAAAATTTATAGAGAAGTAATCAAAAGGTTCGTGACTTTAATTATTGTTTAGAGATAATCTTAGGAACTACTGATACCATTTCACATAAACCTTACACAATAAATAAAAATAAAATAAATAAATGTTGGGGGACATTTTACACACAGCGCCATCTAGCCCCATACTAAGCAAAGCTTGTATTATGGAAACCAGATAGCTGATAGAATACTTAGATACTTTTTTTTTCTTTTTTTTTTTCTTAAATTCATGCTTATAATACATAATACACCCAGACACAGAACAAACATCTATGTTCGTCACATAAATTTTTGTCCCGGGTGGGGATCGACCCCACGCCCTACAGCTCACAAGGCAGACATGCTACCAACTGAGCTATAAGGCTGTGTTACAATATTTAACTACACTATCCCTGAATTCCCTAAATGCTATATATTATGCGCTATATTTTGCTGTGATGGGACAGAAACGCGTGGCCGGGTATAATAGGCTAGATGACTAGATGTTCTTTTAAAATTTGGCCTTTAAATATAGCTGATTAATGAAAACAAAATGAAAATCTGATGAAAAATAAGCAACTTATAACCATTTTAATATCATGCTAGACAGAGAGGTGATTATGATGTCACTTCTCTGAACGCCATATAAATTAAATTCTGACGTCATTTTTGTTTTGTGGGAAAGGGACAGTTTTCTCTACCAAAAACTTTAAACGCTTTATATATCAGGACATTAATCATCATCATCATCATCAGCCCGGAGGCCTCCATTGCTAAACGAAGGTCTCCCCCTTAGACCACCACACTGTACGACAACCTGCCATTTGCATCCACCGGTTGCCCGAACAAACGAACAACGCGAACGTGTTGGTTGAACATTAATAACCGATTTAAATTATTTTTTCAATAAACACAAAGATGTACTTAAATTCTTCATCAAAGCTATTGGTTTCAACGATCTAAACATCAGTCATCTACCCTCAATTACTTCTTTACAGTCAAGCGAAATTGTGACTTGTGTCGTAATAAAAACTTCTTTTTCATTCTTACTTACTACAATTCAAACCTATATCTTATAAAATTTGTGAACTAAGGATATGCTAGAGCTAGTTTGTCTCTCAAGTGCCTTTCTAGTCTTTACAGGCCATAATTTAACGATAGTAACTCGCATAAGGCGAATGTCTAGTACCGACCTTATTTCGATGCGGGTTCCAATTATTATAGAGCAAAAACTAGTTCCAGATCTTCGGTAATAATAATGTTCATTTTCAATTAGTATACGTGATTTCAAAATAAATTGTGTGATGTTATAGTCTGTGCGCAATCAATCATATCCGATTGGCAGTAGCTCTCAAATTTTCAAATAAATAATGATAACATACAATTTCCATTTAATTAAAAAAGGGTGTCTGTTTGTTATTAGGTAAGTACGTAGTTAATATTACGTAGTTTTTTAACGTAAATTTAACTACTTACCTAATAAGACTAAGAATGTATACTAAAAGGGTTTTGTTCACTCTTAAATAAATATCTAAGCTTGTCCACGAATATGCAATAGCAAGCAGACTGTAATTGCTTGTTTCAATTGCCTATAGCTATAATTACATAACCAATTGTCTTGTCAGTTTGTAAAGGTGTTTGTCCATTAAGAGAAATGTGACTTTTATTGTAAGTCAATACTCCCGTATGTGGGTGGGGTCCTATTATGGACAATTGCCGCTTGACTAGGGCTGCTACTGTTTTAAATATCTTGAAAAGCCTTATCATCTAACACTTTGTGGTCATATTTTTTATTTTTTCTTCTTATTCTTTCTTTATTTCTTTGTTTCTCGTGTAGTATGTGTCTTTGTTGTTTTTTGTTTTGTGTGTGTTCTTTGGTCTAATATCGCACAAGTGTTTTTATTGAAAATATAATTATAATTATGGAAGTACCAATATTTAACCAAGCCTCAAGATGAAGTGCCTTTGGTGGCGCCAAAAGAGTGAAATAGTAAATAAGAAAACATTTTTGTAGCACGTTATCATCGAAAGTCTGAATATTTGTCTTTATGATCATAGGATGGACCATTGAATTAGTCCTTTAAAATATCTCTTATAAGCCAATTCATTATGTATATTTGACGTTCTTCTTTCGGTGCCTCTCCACTGTTTCAAAATAACTATACAACGTCATCAGCCATAAAATGTCCACAGCTGGCCTAAGGCCTCCCCCTTAAAAGAGGGGTGTTGCCATAACCCCCACGCTAGGCAGGCGGCTTGGGGATCGCAGAATGCTCACCACCGTTAACCAAAAGGACGCTGCTGCCCGTCCTCCGGTGGGTCTGGTTGCAGCTTAAGGACACACCCAGGTCTAACTGTACAAAGTAGGTATAATATACCTTGATTATTGCCTTGCAAAAATGTTCCAACTGCGATGCCTGTATTTCGTGGATATTGTACAACTAAACTTGGACTTGGGTATGTCCTAAAACTGCATCCATAACCACCGGACACGGGCAGCAGCGTCCTCTCAGTTAACGGTGGTGAGCATTCTGCGATCCCCAAGCCGCCTGCCAGTCGTGGGGATTATTGCAACCCCTCCCTTTTAAGGTCGTCCAGCAGTGGACGTTTCCTGGCAGATGATGATGTATGATGATAAGTATCTTTATAGAAACTCATGATAGAAACAGTTATTAAGCAGCTATGGTTTTTCTTTAATAGTGTATGGTTTTCGGCGAAAAAAAACATAGTGATGACAATATGCATACGTCCGGAAAAATAATTCAAAGGCGTATGTAAATTTGCCATCCCATATGCACTGGGCCCGAGTAGTGGAATATACCGCCCAATCACCCTTCAAATGTCCTTCAATTTGACTGCCTTATAATTCAGTTGGTGGCATGTCTGCCTTCAGATCTGTAGGGCGTGGGTTCGATCCCAGCACAATTTTGTATGTGCCGAACATAGATGTTTGTTCTGTGTGTGGATAAATATGTATTTACAACAAAAAATGTATAATTATGTTTATAACCGGGACTTAATCGCGCACAAATAAATTTATTTTTATTTTTATTTACCTCGACGTTTCGACCATGTTCCAATGGCCGTGGTCACGAGCTGACTGATTTATTTGTGCGCGATTAAGTCCCGGTTATAAACATAATTATGTGTTCAAATCGCGAAAGTTTAAAAAATGTATAATATTATAAGTATTCTATCACCTATCTGGTTTCCATTGTACAAGCTTTGCTTAGTTTGGGGCTATATATTTATTTCTATATTATTTAATGGTAGGCCTAAGACCAGCTTGCAGGGGAAACTTTAAAAAAAAAGCTCAATGTCAACCCTAGCTGAAGCCAGTGTTTGGTCAAACTCTCACGGGCGACCGGTGACTCAGTCTATAATCAGTTGACGCATGCCTTCCTCGTTGTGCTGACGATATTTTTATTTATATTTTATGGTTCAGTTATTGAACTATCTATTGTTATCTAACTACAATTGAAAGGACTTAGACCCTGCCCAACTTTTGAAACGACAGCCTGTAGAATTATTTATGCTGTCGAAGGTGTTTGCCGACAATATAAGTTATCGCTTCATGAATGCACCTGAAAAAGATTTAAATTGGTCTTATCGCTGCGGTAGTAGAAAACAAGTTTACATCGTATTTTTTTTAATTATTTTTTTGTCTTAGGGAATTAATTACATAGCTCAATTTATAACTCTGCCAAACTGCATAATTCACGTAATTCACATAATTTAATTTCACGATTTGAAGCTACCGAATAAAACTTAGAGATATTTAGGGATTTAGATTGCAAAATATTAAAATATCATCATCATCTACGGGGCTTTAAGTTTAAATTTTAAGTTTTATATTTTGTATTTTTATTATCTAGGGGTTGTTTTTACTAAGTAAGGTTTATTTAGTTTTTAGTTAGTTATAATTTAATTTTAGTGTATAATTGTATTTTATTTGGAAATAAACCAATAAAATATTATGTATTAATAAGCTAATGATACCGCAATTCTAGAAAGTCCGCATAGTATTAGTTGGTGCGGTCCTGATGTTACAGATATCCTAAAGCATTTGCGATAGGTTACCCGCAAGCAATCTACTCTACTTACTTGTGTGTACCTAATAGCTTAAAAATAATAAGGAATATGCATGTGGTTTGATTATTAAAAATAATAAGATAAGTGGATTCAGTTAATTGAATCTAATGCTTACATCGAATTGAAATCGGCTGGTAAAGTCCTGAAATATAAGCGTTCAAAGTATTTGGGAGGGAGTCATCTGTCCCTTTCTAGCAAAACACGTGGTAGTATAGAATCTATTTGGAATTGTGGACTTTGACGTCATTTGCTAGTATAGTGCCCGCTCTGTCTAACATGAAACAAAAATGGTTATAACTTCGTTATTTGTGCACATATTTAAATTTTATTTTCAATGTGTTGTTTTGTTGCAAGTCAGCTCTTTTATGAGTCAATAAAAAAATACCATGCATATTCCCTGTTTTATCATTTTTACTTATGCAATAGTTATTATAAAAAAATATGTTTGACGATGATTTTATAAAAGAAAATCCATGCTTAGTAATTTTTCCTTGTTACAGATCAGAGAAAATCCAACCTGGATCACAAATTAAATAATGTCATAAGGTGAGTGATGTTTTACTTAATAATGCTACAAATACGTATATTTATTACGTACTAAAGCTTCCAAATTCTATGATGCATCAACAGAGAGCTGTATTGTAAATGACTGTGTTGATGTCCACAATGGAAATTACATAAATTCAGACAAATTGTTGCTTGCCAAAACACAAAAAAAAACTTAGCTTTAGACTCAATTTGGAAACTATAAAAGTGAGGTGAAATAGATAAACTTAGGACTCAGTTACTGACTGTCCTTAGGTAAAACAGTTAAGCCAGGAGAGCGTATGTCACCCCTCAGATTATACTCTAATCCCCTTTCTCTGGTCTAAGCTGCTTTCATTGCTTTGTGCAGGACGCACTGCCAGTCAAGTGCCGGCCAAATCCGTTGTGCCATAGGCTCCGAGGCTTAAAACTTCAGGCTTTTAAGGTTTGAAACTTAGCTAGAACGTTTAGCTATTTCCACAAAAGTAGCGATGCTTAAAACGCGTTTTACTTGTCTCGTAAGTTTTAGTTTTTCATAGAACAGTCGGCTTATTTATTAGGTCCCCCGCGACTTCGTCCGCGTATGGTAGAAATTCGGCCCGCTCGCAAAATTCACCACTTTATATCATCCCGACCAAATTTTTTAACTCAGTCAGTCAGACAAAGATTCTTATAGTATTAGATGATGATTTATGGGTACATAAGAAAGCTACCTCCTCTAAGGGTACATGGTATGAGTAATTGGCGCAACCGGAATGACATGATGGTATTTTTGGGTTTTAAGCCGTTTGTCCACCGATGCTGATGACACATCCGTCACCCGAGCGCCGTGACGGATGTGCAATGGACACGCGGCTATAGTAATCTATGTATCGCTACTTCGGCGACGTCATCTCGTTCTCGTTGACGCCTCGGTGACGGCGTCAGTGGACAAACGGCCTTAGACTTCCCGACTGAGTGGACCGAAGACATTATGAAAGTCGCGGACAACCTGTAGATGCAATTGGCAGGTTGTCGTACAGTGTGGTACGTCTCCTGGCTGATAATTTGATGGTGTGAGACTTCCCAAAACCGCATCTGTTACAAGTGTGTTTAAAATATGCAAATGCTGTGCTGGACCCGCAATTGAGCCAGTATGATGGATATGGCCCAATCGCCCTTCGAAGGCTTATGTCCATAGTAGTGGACTGGTAACAGACTGATTATGATGATGGTGGAATTGGTTTCTTGGTATGTTTTTTCATGTCCAATTGCCATTTAGTTAGAAACACTTGCTCTTTCGAAGTCGTGTACTCATTTGAATTTCAATATTGAACGAAAGGGTATTTATTTGAATAAATGTCTACTCTAAATTCTACCGAACAAGCAATTTCAATTCGACTGAAGTAGACATTTCGTGAGATAATAGTGAAGATATTGAAACAGGCTAGGTGCCAATCACTAAAATAAACAGTTCTAGTGAATAGCCAAAGACTTGCTGAATACGGGATCTGTCAAATTTCATTTTGGAACCATACTGACCAATTCTGAGAAAGGTTTTGGCGTTGCCGGCTGTTTATTATACGCTTTAAGTAACAGATCAAAGGGAAGTGCTTTAGGTCATTTCTATTTGATCTAAAACCCAACTAAGACCCCTGTCGTAGCAATATTTACGTAAGGCAATATATTCATTAGCTGCGTGTCTATCGAAGTAACAAGATATGCCATGTTAGGCCCTGGTATCTCGTCCACCAAGTTCTTAGACACGTGGTTTGCCTCACATGCTTGAACACTCAAAGTAAAAAGTCAGAGCGCCCAAAAAAAAGTTGCGCGTTAATCGGAGGCGATATAGCAGTCAATGGCACCCCAAATTAATTAAAAAATGCGTCATTATTGCATAAGTTGACACCAGAACAACAGGAAATACATTAAAGATGTTATTAGGACATGAGTCGAGATTTTCAATAATTTATCAGAATTTTCAAAAATCGCAAGGATCAGGTACGTCATTCATTCATTGAGCTGGACTAGTCATACGTAATAACTTTCGAATAAAATTTGTTAAATTTGCTTTTTATTCTCCTTATAGTTATACATATTCAATCTATTCTAATCTATTCGAAAACTTTACTGAAAATCACGCTTACACTTATATAAATCATAATAGATATCAAAATCCTGATCTCACCAAAAAAATAAGATGCTGAAGTACCATCTAACGTTTCAGTTAAAACCTTTTACTAATACATCATCTTAGTCTGGCTTTCGCTTGGGCTTAGAACTCGTTCATGCTAGCATTCCCCAGCATTCAATGACAGGTATTCCCGTGAAAATAACACAGAATCTTTTCCCAAAATGTCAAGTTTGTAATCGATGGAGAGCTAATGCGGGCTTAATGTGGGTACGAGACGCGTGTCTCGGCATAGCCGACCGAGATTAAGGAATAATCCTCTTCTTTGTATAAGTCAGTGCTCCCTATGAACCCGGACGTTTTGCTAAAATCGTGATTTGTTTTGTTTACATAGATTTCAGGAGCATTTCAGTTTAAACGTGTCGCGTTACGTGGCGTGATTTATGTTTAAGGAGCAATTTTAAAGAAACTTTGATCATTTTAAGCTTTTAAACGTAACTATAAACTCAAATAAGTTATAAAATTCCCTAATAAAGGCCCTCGTTCAGCAGAGGACGTCTTCCAGCTGATGATGAAGCTATCATTGACATCAACCAGAACACGTCCACTGCTAGACAAGGCTTCCCCCTTAATAGCGGGTTGCTATAATCTTTCCGCTTCTTCGCTTTTGGGTCAAAATCCCCTCGCTTGGGGATCGCAGAATATTCACCACCGTTAACCGAGATGATGCTGCTACCCGTCCTCCGGTGTTTCCGGATGCAGTTTTAGGACATAAATGAGGCCCAGTGTAATTACTGGGCATGAAGAGATTTGACTTCGGGCATCGCAGGGTGAAAGACGTCGTCAGCCATAAGACGTCCACTGCTGGACGAAGGCCTCCCAACAGAGGGGTGTTGCCATAATCCCCACGTTTGGCAGGCGGCTTGGGGATCGCAGAATGCTCTCCACCGTTAACCAAGAGGACGCTGCTGCCCGTCCTCCTGTGGGCCTGGTTGCAGTTTAAGAACATACCCAGGTCCAGGTGAGGAGCAGTGCGCCGCAGAATTTTGTACGCAAGTTCACAATTCTGGCACTGCTACTCTTAAGGGCAGGCGTGATGCTTACCACCAGGCGCACGACTCGCTCGTCTCGTCACACAACTTAATACAAAAAAAAACATGTCAAATAAGGTAAAAAGGGGTCATTTTACCCTAATCATGAGAAGTTGTTCATAAGGGCAACTTTTAACATGGCACTAATTTGAATGCCGCGAAAAAATCTGCTGTTTCATTAGAAAAACATCATTCACCTTCAACAAAATATTTGGAACAGCTGATATTATTTGCGAATTCAGGGTCGGATCCATAGTAAAAATTGTTCGCAATGAATACATTAACCTCCTTTCAGCTTAGTAATACCGTTCCGTGTGAAGCATTATGACCTTAAATGAGAACTAACCCTCATGCAAACATACTACAGTGGTGTAAATTGTTACTTTTGACCACAACCTATACTTGTTCAACGTCGTGGTTGAATATTGGAATGACACTGGAATTGTAATTACCTTTTAAATAAGACAATCGGATTATACTATAAGTGATTGCTGGAATCCACTGTTTTTAAGTTAACTATAGCCGCTGAACGTTCGAAATTAAGTATCTTACTATGATATGGTTTTTTCACGACGTTTAATTTCACTCGCAGTTGCAGCTCATTTATTTTATTCGAAACATACATTTAAACCAAAACCTAAGTGATGAATCTCAAAAGTACCGATTACTATTTTTAACAAACAGTATCTGTAAAAAGAAATATACAAAATACAAAGGTCACAGAGTAAAGTCGTGAAGATTCTAAGCACGACGGCCATGCATTCCGCTCGGAAACATTTCATCTGACCCATTGTCCTAGACGAGCGACGAAAAGCTAGTAATTCCAATAGGTTTTTTTTAATTTAAAAACTCTTATGAAATGAGACACTAATATTAAAAATCGCCAAAGAAAACACAAATAGAACAAAAAGTCCCAGGATCTAGGAAGGACGATTGCATTTTGTTTGATACAATCAATCCTCCCCAGATCCAAATTAAAAATAAATAACTAGACTATAACTAGACTATAAATAAATAACTAGACTATAAATAAATAACTAGACTATAAATAAATAACTAGACTATAAATAAATAACTAGACTATAAATAAATAACTAGACTATAAATAAATAACTAGACTATAAATAAATAACTAGACTATAAATAAATAACTAGACTATAAATAAATAACTAGACTATAAATAAATAACTAGACTATAAATAAATAACTAGACTATAAATAAATAACTAGACTATAAATAAATAACTAGACTATAAATAAATAACTATTTGTAATAATAAATACCTAATACGATTCTTGCGCATCAAAACTGATCAAAACTACGCTGCGCTGTGCGACAACGCAAGTATACGTAAAGGTAAAATTTTCATAGCATACCTAGGCCGCGGCCGCGCGCTGCTGCGGTCAGCCGCGATGCTCGGAAGTATACACCTCAAGTACAGCTACTTAAAATGTCGCAGGCTTGTATAAGCGGCAATTTTAACATTAAATGAACTGTTTGCTTTTTTGCTGCATTATTCATAAAAAATAAATAAAAAGAGAATTACTTACTTTTTTTAAATAATTTTCCATTCTTCTTATTTTGCATTGTGTCGTAATGTTTTCGTTGCTGCCCTTGAAATTCATGTATAAAGAACTAGCTAAGTGCGCGGCGGACTGGCGCGGCGTGCCGAGAGTTTCGTATAGTGTCTGTTTATTTGTATCATAAATAAACAGACACTAAACGAAACTCTCGGTACGCCAGTCTGGCACGCACTTAAGCTTAACTGGCTAAGTGCGTATCGGACTGGCGCGGCGTACCGAGAGTTTCGTATAGTGTCTGTTTATTTAAGATACAAATAAACAGACACTATACGAAACTCTCGGTACGCCATTCTGACACGCACTCAGTTTTTTCATCGTATAATCTTGTCAAAATCCTGCAATATTTTCTAAGGTTCACTTCGAAATAATGAATGCGAGTATATTTCACACCAGGCTACATTTATTACTAATACTTGTCGACAGCCTCTCTCTAATATCTCTCGACAGCCTTATAGCTCAGTTGGTAGCATGTCTTTAGAGCTGCAGGGCGTGGGACCCAGGGCAAAAATTTATGTGACGAAAATGTTCGTCATATTCGATGTTGGTTATTTCGTCTGGGTGTAGTATGTATTATAAGTATGCATTTACAACAAAAAAAAATTGTGAGTATATAGGTATTCTATCAGCTATCTGGTATCCATAATACAAGCTTTGCTCAGTATGGGGCTAGATGGCGCTGTGTGCAAAATGTCCCCCAATATTTATTATTATTTATTACTTGCAAAGTTTTAGAGAATGATCACAAGTTTGACGTTTCCATTTATTTATTTAATCAATTAAAACGGCACAATGCCAGTTACATTAATCAATCCATATCTCACAGTTTTTACGTACTTGTTACTTTTAATGGTAGGACGGTCAGATACACGGAGTAAGCTTATAATTGGGCTAAATAGGTAGTGCCTTACATTTAAAGGAACTCGTTGAACACCCTTCAAGGTATCTGAGCCCATTAAATGAGTCCGATACAAGTCAAGGGCAAAATGCGTTTTGACTACACGTGTAGATTTGAAATTCATATTATGTAACATTTTTGTTATTTTAAACAACAATAAATGTTCGGAAATAACAACACATGCCGGAAAGAATTAACTTTTAGTTGAGGAGACCGAGTCTAAATAATTTACTTCACAATATACCTAAAAGATTTTATTTAAAATTCTGTAATTTTTTTATGCTCTGGTAATGGCACGTTGCCTAAATAATATTTTTCATTTAGTTTCGTATTTTTAAATTGTGGTTTTAAACGAAGCATTTAAAATACAATGTGTAATTGAAATAAAACAAAAGTTACACCTCTACAACACCTCTTACAACAAGAAATACTTATACTTGTAATAATTATCTTATATATATATATTTTTAATAATACTAATAATCGTTTATTTCAGGGAACAAGAATTCCAAAAAAAATATGTATACATAGTTATATTTATATTGTATTATAAATACAATAATTGTTTTATGTAAACAATTTTTTTTAAACAGTTATTGTGTATCTTTTCAATAAACAATATTCCTCATTATAAATTGCCAAATAAAGATGAAATATAGTTGGCTGAAAAAAAAAACTATTAAAATACATTCTGTTTGTGATAGCAATGCATTAACGAAATCCACCGGTAAATCATTCTCAATACATATTTTTTTAAATTTTCTTAGTAAAGGAATAAGATTAGGTAAAGTATAAACATATCTCATTTACAATGTGACCTAGTGATGAAACTTTTTCATGTTTATACCCACTAGACTAGATAGACTAAAATGTGCTATACTTATGTAATGTAACTTGCCTACCCAGTAGTCCTTAGCCTACATAAATAAATATTTATTTTAGCCCCTACAATAACCTGCCCCTAAGATGCGGTCGTGGTTGTTAGAATTTGTTATTCTTCTCGGAACAAATAAAGTTTGTTCTGTAGTTTTGTACCCTGTGAAGTTGGTATAAACAACCGTTGATTTTACGTCACTGCGTTTGTTATTTTTCTTAGAAAATCAATATTTTTGTAGATATTATGGTTTTTCTCTTTCGTCATGAAAAGTAGATTAATTTTGTTACCATTAGATGGCGAGATTACAACCACTATTTCCAATGACGTTAATAATTTATTAAATAACTAAGTTAAGTGATAAAGCTTGGAATTTGTGTAATGCCGCCGAAAAAATCGTGATGTTTATCCAGTAACTTAGCCCTGTAAGGAAACTCGTAATCTTATCGTGTACCTATGTGTTATATACGTTTAGTTTATAAGGCATCGTTTCTCTTTCTCTATTATACTATCTATACTCTACAATAATAAAGAGTTAATGAGCGTTTTTGTTAATTAAATTTAATTAAACTTTAACGTTTATGTAGACGTCATAATTATGTACAGGCAAGTTTCAGCCGCCAAGCTAACTAACTTTTTACGAATTGACGAGTATCGTTCTCAATGAAATTGTAGAGCAATAAAATTTGCCTGAGAAGTTAAGGCAGTATTTTGGTGCCTGATTTGTAACCTAGTCTACTAACTTCATATTATAAAAATAAACAAACAAAGATAGCTCACTAACTAATACTGCATAAAATCGCAAACACTCTATGAAAACTCAATTTTTTTTAGTTCTTGTTTTAATTGGATGATTTAAAATAAAACCGAATGTAATAATAATAATTTCCTAGTATTTAATAATTGCCATAGTATTTAAAAAAAACTTTGGCTCTCGTTTGACCCCATCCTGCCATGTTAAATAACGACGTTGTCTAGGATGGAGCACGCTTACCCAGAAGGAACCTGTTTACTCTGGATTTGAAGACGCCCTTATTGTAGTACTAGAGGTCACCCCCCTTGAATGAACTACCCAAATATCAATTTTCATCACTATAACTTCAAAAATAAAGAACTTTTCATACAACATTCCACCCACCCCTTTCCCCCTTAAATCGTCCCTGTCAAAAAATATTGAATACAGCATTTTTATTTTAAATGAACTATCCAAATCGTGACAAAAAGTACAAAAACAAAGGACTTTCATACAAACTTCCCCCCAAGGGTCGAATTTCGAAAAATCCTTTCTTAGTACACCCCTCCGCATCGAGACGAATACACCCTCCAAATTTCAAGTCTGTACGACCAGCGGTTTGGGCTGTGCGTTGTCTGTCAGTCAGTCAGTCAGTCGGTAAGTCAGGACAGAGCCTTTTATAGTATTAGATAGAGATAGATAGAAGATAGAAGATTGAATGGATTCACAATGGATTCAGATCAACAGATTTTAAACGTATTCCTCAGAGACCAGTAAAATGAACTTTAAAATAATAAAATCGTATAATAAAACAAAAACAGGGTAGGAAATTGAAGTTCCGCGGCCGGGGCAAGCGCTAGTGCACGCCGGAAGCGCGTTACGACAACTGCCAGGCAATGAGGTTACGGTAACTTGGTTACTTTACCAAGTTTCAGTAACAGAGTTATGTTGCTAAGTCACTGATGTTACTTATTTTGTAATTTATGGTCTTCAGAATATAATAAGTACTAGTTCTTTTGTCGAGGGAGTGAAATGAACGAAGTCTTAGAAAAAACTGGTAAAATTGGCTTTCGTCTGTCCGGATGTTGGTACTCACATACATAATTTTAATCTTGATTTTCATTTTCATACAAAACTAATCAGAATGGAACTTAAATTAAATAATCATTTATTTCAAGTATCATAGACTCATATTATAAATCATCAATTTAGCAGTCACATTAATAAGTACCATACACACAATTGAAATTGAAATTAAATTTGCAATTAATTTTGAAATTGAAATTAAATTTGAAATTAAAAATTGAATTTGGAATTAAAATTGAGTTTGAAATGAAAATTGAATTTGAAATTAAAATTATGAACTTAAAATAATCAAACTATAAAAATGACTATTCAATTGTATGATGTCAACGCAATAAACATATTAATAAAATAACTTAGCTAAATAACTTATTAACTTAGTTTTTAGTTCTACGATTCGGCGATTCTGACAGCCAGATAAAAAAAATATATAGTTCATAAAAATCCGTTCGATGGCAATGAAGAGACATGGCCCTGAACAGTGTCACTATCTTGTCTGTGGTTCTGAAGATTTTGAACGAATGGAGCAAAGTAAAAAGGTTAAAAATTAAAAAGTTACCTCATTTCATTTATATCAGATCTGTCATGCGATTTTTGTGGTTTTTGTTTGTATAACAAAGTACTTGCCCATAATATTTCTTAAGCTTTCGTTATTCCACGCAAATGAGTAAGTGCGCCTTGCTAATTAATTTATTAATTACTATCAATAAAATTAATAATTACTATCAACAAAAAATAATAACAATAACGTAACGTAACTATAATAATATATCAGAATTTCAACAAAATGATACATGAACCAATGAATGATGTTATATGTTACTCTATGACATGAACACTTGGAAAATCACTTCACCAACGAACGCGAACAGTGAAGTGAAGCAGTGAAGGTGAGTGAACTGCTTTTTCACAAGAAAAATGCAAAAAAAAAGTGGGCCATGATGAGGGGCGTTGTCGATAATCTGGTCCAAGAAGAAATACTGGGCCAGTGCCTTGTTTTAAGAATCTATGCAGCTGTTGATGGCCTGAAAATTATATAATTTTAGGATAGATAGTTGTTTGAATTTTATGTTGAACAGAGCTTTAATTAGTAAGGCGAAGTATGGGAGTTTTGGCGGGAACACGGAAAAATCATGTCGTTGCATTATATTATTTTCTAAAACTTGTGTTTTTTCGTAAATTACTGATAAAAAATGGTGGTGTTTTATTCATTGAGTGTTGAATTACATGCACGAGTGTGGGCAAGTGATATACACATTATATCACTTGCCATGAAACATGTCTTTTTGTGTTTTTTTCAAAACTCCGTAGAAACATGACTTGGACTCGACTATGACTAATTTCGTGTGACTGACTGTTATATCATGACATATTTGACTTGATTTTAATATAAATACTAGAAAAAATCATAAACTTGACACTGGCAGAATGCACAACGTGCGATGCCAAGAACTAAGAAAAAAAAAGGCGAAGTATTGCTGTAAAAGCAAGTTAAGTAGAGAGTTAGCTACAAAGTACAGGCCTAAGTATATAGACGTACTACCTTTTTAACCGACTTAAAAAAGGAGGAGGTTCTATATTTGACGGCATATATGTATTTTTTATGTATTTTCACCTATTTCTCCGTCAATTGTGGACCGAATTTGAAATGAGTCGTTGCGAAAAAAAATCGGCTGTCCCA
This sequence comes from Erannis defoliaria, assembly GCA_905404285.2. Classification (NCBI taxonomy): domain Eukaryota; kingdom Metazoa; phylum Arthropoda; class Insecta; order Lepidoptera; family Geometridae; genus Erannis; species Erannis defoliaria. Next base: position 10,212,404 of record FR990080.1, on the reverse strand, counting down.
TACAGTTTTTTTTTTTCGATTTCCGCTTTGATTTCGTTGTAAAAGTGATTCATTACGATGTATTTAATGACCTTCGCAGATAATGCCAATGAATTCAATGTCACCCTGTATAATCTATCGATATAGACCTCAATGCCCATTGTCTCTGCAACTCCAGCACCACAATTGTATTTATTCCCCCTCGACGTCGGCCAAATATAAATCTGTCACGACGCGAGATCGTGTATTAATCGTCGTATTTGGTGAATAAATTTACTTTTGTTTGAGTTTTGCTTTAGCGCTATTTATTCAGTAGGGTGACCTCGGACCAGGGTTGAGAGATGCCTCGCTGTTGACACAACGCCTTCGTGCCACCGGCAAGGCTCTTTCAGATTACAATACATACTTACCGCAAATGGGGGTAGGTATGTACCTATATCGGAAATGGGGGGTGTGTATTAATCGTCGTATTTGGTGAATAAATTTACTTTTGTTTGAGTTTTGCTTTAGCGCTATTTATTCAGTAGGGTGACCTCGGACCAGGGTTGAGAGATGCCTCGCTGTTGACACAACGCCTTCGTGCCACCGGCAAGGCTCTTTCAGATTACAATACATACTTACCGCAAATGGGGGTAGGTATGTACCTATATCGGAAATGGGGGGTGTGTATTAATCGTCGTATTTGGTGAATAAATTTACTTTTGTTTGAGTTTTGCTTTAGCGCTATTTATTCAGTAGGGTGACCTCGGACCAGGGTTGAGAGATGCCTCGCTGTTGACACAACGCCTTCGTGCCACCGGCAAGGCTCTTTCAGATTACAATACATACTTACCGCAAATGGGGGGTCCATTTCTGCCAGTCTTCCCTGTCCAGCATTTATATACATATTTTTGTAATTTTTTTTTTTTAATGACTGATGCTGTTGGTCTCAGATGGCCTCTATAGTGTCACCGGACTTTAAGCAAGCGCAAATGGCGTTAGGCCTAGTTTAGGTTATAGGCGACTAGCTCAAGGGCACCTCAGACGGTACGAACCTCGGCTTGGCCGTCGCCGGGAGTGGGGTCAGACTTTCCCTAGCACCCCAGAAGGGGTGTGCCCTGGGGCCATAGTAGGTTGATCTGGTTGACTATTTGGAGAGAATCTAACCGATCTTCTGACAGATCTGGGGAGTCCTCGTCCTCGCCGGCGAGGTCGGTGTGTGTTTGTGTTCCTCTGGTAACCGGCGCCTGTACCAAAAACGGAATACTTCCTGTTGCTAGGAGTGGTCGAATTTGGCGAAAACTTCAGCATCTCTTCTTATCAAAGTTTTTATATAGAGGACCAGGATGTCACCCCGCCACCGTTGGACTATATTCACTCATCAGCGAGAAGACGTCCACTGCTAGATGAAGGCCTCTCCCTTAATAGGGAGAGTCTTCCATGATCCACACGCTTGGCTCGGCTTGGGGATCGATTGATTAACTTACTTACTAGTTTTTTTTAATACCTACTTAATTTAAGAAAAACATTCAACATAGTGTTGCCAAGTCAACATAGTATAAAATGTAAGTTGTATAAAAACTTAGTTTAGTAGCTCAGAAAGAAGGTTAGTAGCCACAGTACTAGATTACTCACCTAGGGAGTAAAAGTCAAGAATGCTTCATGTATATTGTCTCCCGAGGGGAAGCCGAGGGTGAAAAACGTGAGATCTGAGGCTTCTTTACTTGGCAGGATACTAGGCAAGAAACTGGACATTAAGAGATATGACATCTAATATCTCAGGGTGACGAGCGCAGTGCAATGCGGCGGAGGATTGTGTGTGTTCGCAAGTTCACAATTCTGGCACTGGTACTGTTAATGGCAGGCGTGACGCTTACAACCAGACGAACGACTTCCTCGTTTCGTCACATGATTGTAAAAAAAACAGATTAATTTTAGAATTTTACATTTGGTGATAATAATTATTAATAATTATGACACAACGCCTTCGTGCCACCGGCAAGGCTCTTTCAGATTACAATACATACTTACCGCAAATGGGGGTAGGTATGTACCTATATCGGAAATGGGGGGTGTGTATTAATCGTCGTATTTGGTGAATAAATTTACTTTTGTTTGAGTTTTGCTTTAGCGCTATTTATTCAGTAGGGTGACCTCGGACCAGGGTTGAGAGATGCCTCGCTGTTGACACAACGCCTTCGTGCCACCGGCAAGGCTCTTTCAGATTACAATACATACTTACCGCAAATGGGGGTAGGTATGTACCTATATCGGAAATGGGGGGTGTGTATTAATCGTCGTATTTGGTGAATAAATTTACTTTTGTTTGAGTTTTGCTTTAGCGCTATTTATTCAGTAGGGTGACCTCGGACCAGGGTTGAGAGATGCCTCGCTGTTGACACAACGCCTTCGTGCCACCGGCAAGGCTCTTTCAGATTACAATACATACTTACCGCAAATGGGGGGTCCATTTCTGCCAGTCTTCCCTGTCCAGCATTTATATACATATTTTTGTAATTTTTTTTTTTTAATGACTGATGCTGTTGGTCTCAGATGGCCTCTATAGTGTCACCGGACTTTAAGCAAGCGCAAATGGCGTTAGGCCTAGTTTAGGTTATAGGCGACTAGCTCAAGGGCACCTCAGACGGTACGAACCTCGGCTTGGCCGTCGCCGGGAGTGGGGTCAGACTTTCCCTAGCACCCCAGAAGGGGTGTGCCCTGGGGCCATAGTAGGTTGATCTGGTTGACTATTTGGAGAGAATCTAACCGATCTTCTGACAGATCTGGGGAGTCCTCGTCCTCGCCGGCGAGGTCGGTGTGTGTTTGTGTTCCTCTGGTAACCGGCGCCTGTACCAAAAACGGAATACTTCCTGTTGCTAGGAGTGGTCGAATTTGGCGAAAACTTCAGCATCTCTTCTTATCAAAGTTTTTATATAGAGGACCAGGATGTCACCCCGCCACCGTTGGACTATATTCACTCATCAGCGAGAAGACGTCCACTGCTAGATGAAGGCCTCTCCCTTAATAGGGAGAGTCTTCCATGATCCACACGCTTGGCTCGGCTTGGGGATCGATTGATTAACTTACTTACTAGTTTTTTTTAATACCTACTTAATTTAAGAAAAACATTCAACATAGTGTTGCCAAGTCAACATAGTATAAAATGTAAGTTGTATAAAAACTTAGTTTAGTAGCTCAGAAAGAAGGTTAGTAGCCACAGTACTAGATTACTCACCTAGGGAGTAAAAGTCAAGAATGCTTCATGTATATTGTCTCCCGAGGGGAAGCCGAGGGTGAAAAACGTGAGATCTGAGGCTTCTTTACTTGGCAGGATACTAGGCAAGAAACTGGACATTAAGAGATATGACATCTAATATCTCAGGGTGACGAGCGCAGTGCAATGCGGCGGAGGATTGTGTGTGTTCGCAAGTTCACAATTCTGGCACTGGTACTGTTAATGGCAGGCGTGACGCTTACAACCAGACGAACGACTTCCTCGTTTCGTCACATGATTGTAAAAAAAACAGATTAATTTTAGAATTTTACATTTGGTGATAATAATTATATTAGGTACTTTTTTAAGTTTTTAAGTAGTAAGTTTTTAGTAACTTTTTATCAAAAATCACATAGTAACATAGCGTAGTCAGAAATGGTCAGGGTAACTGTGAAAGGTTCACAGTGCTTCCTAGAAGTAAAAGAATAGTAAACAATGTATTTACTCGTTATTTCTATAATACGCTGCAAGTTTTTTTAACTTGTTTTTTCGTTTCCAAAAGTCTATTTTAGGTCGAACAAAGTGAAGAAGTCTCTACAAGTACGTTAAGTATATTTGTAAGTTTCAGTAGGGCAGCCAAATATAGGGTTTGTTTGCGTCAATATATTTGCCAACTCCTACACCGCGTAACTTACTGGACATTGCATTTTCGTATAAATAACTTCGTGCTCAATGTTTGACAGTATTCTGGAATAGCTGACATCTGTATTTGCGCTCGTGGCTGATAAAAGCTTATTTATTTTATTACGTATAGACGCCTGCGCCTTTGTGCAGTTTGTAAGTTACCAATGAAAGCTTTATGAGAAAGCTGCGGTTCAGATGCTCAAGTAGAGAGTATTTGTACATTTCTATGGTAGCCTGTTGCGTGGGAGATTGATTTACGCCGATTGTTTCCGACAATATGCGATATTACCCTGCACATAGCTAAGGTTTTGTTTAAAGAATAAATTTTAAGTCTGAGCTCTATTATTTAAAACTATTTTCAACAATAAAAAGACAATTATCTTGTTGGCATGCAGGTCTGTCTGGTATCGCTTTGACGATTCAACCGATTAGCTTTAAGGTAAGTATATACATCAAAATATGTTATGAGATGGTCACTGGATAAATGCTGTTTTCAACCGACTTCGAAAAAGGAGGTTCTCAATTCGACAGTACGTTTTGTTTTTGCGTTTCGTTACGCAACTTGAGTTTCACCAGCTGGACATGCGCTTGTCCAGCCCCTCGAGTCCACTTGGTGAATAACCCAATTACTCCACCAATTATGCGTTTATTTAGATGACTCTATTTTTATTTGGAAGACAATACGTCACAGGTGGCCCCATATCAATTTTATCGAAATCGGTTTAGTAGTTTGATTTTAAAATCAAAATTACTGCTGGAACAAATAAAAATACCTGGAAAGTATGAAGATGCATCTATGTAGTCAAAATGGAAGTCGTTTGTATAAAAAAAAGTATTATTATAAGTATAGGACGTTAAGTTATAAAAACATGCATAAAAAAAATTACACCACGCACTGTTTAAAGTTTGACTATTTATAGACTGTTCTATTTAACGATTGACTAAAATGTACATTTGCATCATTAACCACAAATTTATCCAATACAACACTAATAAATTCCAAAAGAAACCTTACATTTTATTTTTAAGTTTTCTCCGATCTATCCTTAAATAGCTTCTGTTGTCAGTGAAGAAAATCCCGGAAAGCTTGTTGACTGCATCATAAACCTGTGCGTCGGATTTAAAGGATTTCCCGTGTCCTTGTTTTTATTACCTTCTTGCCCTGGCTTTTTGAGGAACGAGCTTTGTTCACCGTTTATTCTGAATCGGGTTATTAATGCAATTCGATTTATGAGCTATGGGTTTTTAACGTATTCGTGACGACTCTAGAAGTTATCATCGTTATCCCTAATAACCAGACGGTTATTAGGGATGAGATATATATGTGCAACAAGAGGGGACCCTCTTGTAGCATGGACATGCTTAGTGGTATTTTTCAACCGACTTCAAAAGAGGAGATTCTCTATTCGATTGTTTTTTTTTTGTATGTATGTTACGCGATTACTCCGCCAATTATGAACTGATTTTAATGACTGATTTTTATTTTTTATTTATTTTGTTTGGTAGCTAATGGTAGCTTTAGTCGTGGTTATTTTATCGAAATCGGTTCAGTAGTTTAGGTTTTAAATCAAAATTACTAGAAAATATGAAGAAGTCATCCAGGTATTCGAAGTTGAAGTCGGTTGTATAAAAAAAAAGCGTATTATTTATTATAATAGAGTGGTAGCCCAGGCAGAGTAAGCGGAGCGTTGGTTGTCCAGCTGCAGGATGGGCAACTACATCTTCACCAACGCGGTTCGAACCTGGACCAGATAAAAAATACCAGATAGTTTTCCTAAATATGTAAAATAAATAAAATAAAAATAAAATAAGTTCAGGACCGAGGCCGATGACAAGGTAAGTAAGGCAGCAGTAGGATAAGATAGACTGTGGATGATAATGATAATAGATTGACAAGCACGCGAGCCATCTGATGGTGAGTGATCACCGAAAGCTTTGTCCATGTGTTGCATACTGTTTAGGGTAAGGATTTTATAGGAAAAGAAAGGTATGGAGGTCAGATAGTAAAATGGTCTACAATCACAAAACAGTAGAGATCTATTTATCCAAGTATACATATCGTTTGAAGTTTTCCACCTCCCCAAGCTCAGTGGTTAGCGCGTTAGATTCGTACTCTGGAGGCTGTAGGTTCAAATCCTAATAATGACTATTTGAGGAAAATAAAGTGAAGCAATCATAGCGTTAGGAGGGCGAGGGTTGTGCAAAAAAGTTATGAACCGTTATGATAGCGTAGTCTAAAAGAAGCTTTACAGCGATGCATTTTTTAATAAAACACATATTTGCATATTTTAGTACTTGTGCATTGTACATCAGCATCATAGTAACAAAATTAACCCGAGCGTCGCACACAAAATATTATAGAATCGCAGCCGTTAGCGTTCAAAATTAAGAAACATTTTTACTGTAATGAACCAACGGCGACGCCATTAAAATGGCGGATCATAAATAATTCAAACTCCGGTTTGGCGTCGTTTCAAGACATTTCCACATTAAATTTCATGAGAGGTTCATTTTTCTAGCGGCCGAGTGCACCCTCGCACACTCGAAACTTTTACTGCGGCGACAAACGTTGCAGCTACGTTGCGCGACGTCGCGACTTTACCCTATCCAGTTCAACTTTTCCTGAACCCAAAGTATTGTGTTTTACAGTAGCCGCCAAACAAGTTGTCAAATTGTTGGCATGAAAAAGGTGAGCCTACGCAGGTACGTCGTGTACACCACTGAAGAGAGAATAGGTAAGGCCGGCGCTTTTATGTGGTGTACACTTCCGTGGAGTATATTTAGGAAGTTTGATGACTAGTTATTATTTGTTTATTTCTTTGCATCCCTACTTTTTGACAGCTTGCTTGGCGATTACTATACTATAGCATTCAAAACACGTACACTTTTACTAACAGTTACTCTTTACTTCTTAACACTTATTCATACTTAGGTACCTACTTAATAATTTAGCCATAATAAATTATGTCCATACATTATTGAGTAATTATTTACAACGTTTGGCGGCCGCAACATACTGAATTACTAATAAACGTGTACTGTATTATAATGCCAATATAAATCTAATTACCATTTACTAAAACAAACAATGACCCTACCCACTACCACCCACTTCCATACTAACCACGTCTAATTAATAAAACCATCTGCATCTGCAAGCATAGTGCACAGATATTATGGCAGGACACGCACTTTTCCCTATTACCTACTAACTTTTGAAACAGTAAAATATTTTACAGTAAAACAGATTACAGATTTACAGTAAAATGTTTTCTACGAGCTGCGTCTCGCGGTGAGGTGTTACTTTTTTTTTCTTTTTTTTTCTTATTTATTGGCATCGCACGTTGTGCATTCTGCCAGTGTCAAGTTTAAGAATTTTCAAGTTTTTTTTACTAAAATCAAGTCAAATATGTCTTGAAATCACAGGTAGTCACATGAAATTAGTCATAGTCGAGTCCAAGTCATGCCCTAGTAAAGGTGTGGCGACTTTACTATGAGCTTCTACGGAATTTTGAAAACAACACGAAAATACATGTTTCACCACATTATATCACTTGCCCACACTCGTGCATGTAATTTAACACTCAATGAATAAAACACCACCATTTTTAATCATTAATTCGTGAAAAAACACAAGTTTAAGAAAATAATAGAATGCAACGACATGACTTTTCCGTGTTCCCGCCAAAGCTCCGAGGTGTTACTTGTAGTTTTCTCGTATTTTTCGTGGAAAATCAATCCTATGCCCGCTCTCGTCTTGCACACTTTTACCATATAGCATAATATGCAAATATATTATATTTGCTGCGTTCCGTAATGCGCTAAATGAGATAATATCGCTAATCCGACCAAATTAAATAGTCACAAAATATAAGGGCTTTGATTTGATCGAGTAAGAATTGAGACTTTTGTTCGGATTCGCGATATTATCACTTTTAGCGCATTACGGAACGCAGAAATTGTTAAGATCTATCCAGAAAATATGGACGTGAAAAAGAAACAGATACATAAAGTGCCAAAGAAAGATCTTCTGTCGTGATAAATATTAGCTTCTGCCCTCATCTACATAATTATTATTAAGCAACTTTTACTAAGGGTTAAAGTTTATCACCGATACATAACCGAGTGTGCGCGAAGCGTTCGCTGTGTCACCGCCGCCGGCTCGCCGCTGCGGTCGCTATTTCACAACTAATTGACCGTTTTGTCTTATTACCGAAACCATTGGCTGCAATCCACAAGCATAAAACGCATCAGTAGACAATATACACACCTACATATATATACATACATATATATAAGTTACTACAAAGGCTAGATAAAACCCACACCCACTCGCTCCATAAGCAAAGTTGCCGCAATTAGGGGTTTTATAGATGACTGTTTGATCAAAGTAAATAATATCACAAATATTACAAATACGAAAAATACTCTAACGCTTAACTAACTTAGTTATTTAATATTTTTTTAATGACCGATTTTGGATCAGGGTATGTCCTTAAACTGCAACCAGACCCACCGGAGGACGGGCAGCCGCGTCCATTTGGTTAACGGTGGTGACCATTCTGCGATCCCCAAGCCGCCTCCCAAGCGTGGGGATTATGGCAAACCACTCTATAAAGGGGGAGGCCTTCGTCCAGCAGTGGACGTTTTATGGCTGACGACGACGACGACCGATTTTGGGGACATTGAGTGGCCATGGCGTTAGTTAGAGTCATACGGAGACGAATAATGAGCGCATTGTGTGGGAATACTAAAAAATCCAATCAGGTAAATCGCGGAGATTATTTGGTCATACATTTATATTAAGAAAGAAAGAAAGAAACAAAATATAATACACTAATAATAATAATACATACGCTTTTAAATAAAATACAATCGACTTCAATTTCAAATACCTAGATGACATCTTCATATTTTCTAGAAATTTTGATTTTAATACCAAACTACTGAACCGATTTCGATAAAATGTATATGGGACCACCTCTGAAGTATTACCTACCAAACAAAAAAGAACCATCAAAATCAGTTCATAATTGGCGGATTAATCGCGTAACATACATACAAAAAAAAAACATAGTCGAATTGAGAACCTCCTTTTTTGAGATCGGTTGAAAATAGGGTAATAGATAATTTGAATTTATTTAAATATGTCTAAATAACGTCAGTAGAATACGTTTTTAGGTAGCGTGATAATAATACGTTTAATTTGATAATTAACAGTTATTGCGCTGCAATTAATTAATATCTTCCATAACGGACTGATTCAAAACAAAAGTGTTTGATTTATTTATAAACAACAACCAAACACTCCTCGAACAATTCCGCTTAAGTACTTGCAGACGGCGCGAGAAATTACATTTTCTTCGTTTTGCACAGTCCTTTCTTAACCCGACAGCAACGTTGACAAGACTTCTCTAAACGAAGCTTTTTTAATCTTACTTTATCGCAAACTAAGGTTCTAAAAAAACGGTGATTTATACGAACGTTGACAATGTAGCTGACGAAATTAAATCTCTTTCTCCTACATTCTGGTCTTTGTTTTGTACTTGAAACGCGAGATAAAAGAATGGGTGCATTCATTTTTATACGACACGATGCGAGGGGAGCGAACAGTTGCTGATTTAATTTCCCATACCTTTTGTAAATTTTCTTAATTAAATTCCCTAGGCTAGATTCCGCGTCATGAATTTAAAAATCACTATTCTCACAGAACTCTTTTGCAGTAAATCTGAAAGTTAGATATAATTTGATAGCTAAGAGACTGGTTGGTTTTGTCCCCCAATACTCCTCGTAAAACGTATTTTGATCGCTTAGTATTATGTTAGTATATATCTCAAAGTTTCAGGTTTAAGAGCAATGTTACGAGAGAAATGACTGAGCATGGAATGGTTTTGACATCCATAGTATCTCGGGTGACAAGCGCAGTGCAGCGCGGTGAAGAATTGTATTCACAATTTTGGCACTGCTACTACTTCTTTTTTATACATCCAAGTGACGAGACGAGCTAGACGTTCGCCTGGTGGTAAGCGTCACGCCTGCCACTAACAGTAGCAGTGCCAGAATTGTGAACTCGTAATGGAAAGGTGTGATGCTTATCACCAGGCAAACATCTCGCACAAAAAGTTTTATCATTATTATCATTGTTCGACGCGCTTCACGCACCATTTCAAAACTTGAACCCATCGATCAAGTCCAATAGTTCAGTCGATTAAAACTAGATGGCGTTAGTAAACGAGAGCGATTCCTTAACTCGCGGTGACAACATTCTCCGGCTGACTAAGGGGCTTGAACGGTGTGGGTCGGTTTATTTGAGTTTTACGGTAAGGTAAATAAACCATTACAAGGTTTCGAAATATCGGCTTTTATTTCCCCGGGGATCTTTTTGGGCTTCAAGGACCACCGCCGCGATCATTGGTCCTTCGAGCCGGATCCTAAGTGTCGCGACCGCGAGTATACGGATCCGTTCGTTAGTGTGTGCGTGTGCGTTCTCGAAGTCACGTGACAGTGATAGTGAGTGATACGGAATAGTGATACGGGACAGTGATAGTGATTGAACAATTGGATTAAAGTGACATAAGGACTTGGTAACCGTGAGTAATAAATTTAATTAAAAGTGACTTTGAACAAATTGTGTAAAAAAATACTTCTAAATTATTTTCGAACTTTGTGGACATAGTGAATTTAACTTAGAAAAATTGTGTGCAAAAAAGACTTGTAAAATTTTAAGAATATTTTCCGGACTTAGAAAAAATTCTGTGCAAAAAGACTTAGAATATTTTTACGAACCTGTGCAAAAAGACTTAGAATATTTTTAAATCTTTTCAACTTAGAGAATTTCAAACTATTTTCTACTTGTAAAAATACGACGTAATGGAGGAGTTAATTGGTCAACAAGAGGAAGTTTTTAGACAGTTAAAAGCGGCTTTGACAAATTTTAAGAAAACTGCTAAAGTGAAATTAAATAAAACTTACATACAAGTCAGACTGAATTTATTAGAAGGATTATGGGAAACTTTTATGAAAAATCATATGAAGCTGATCAAGTCAGCAGATTACATTTCAAAGGATATTTATACACAGGGTGAAGATGCTTATACATTGGGCAAGTGTGAGATGCTGGACTGTTTGGAAAAATTTGTACCCACGACAACAGTGTCACAGCCAGCACCCTCAAGTCAGGTGCCACAAACACGTGCTGAAATTAAATTACCCAGAATAAATATTCCTTCTTTCTCTGGAAATTATGCAGAATGGACATCGTTCCACGATCTCTTCACATCACTAATCCATAATAATAAATCACTATCAAATGTACAAAAGTTGCATTATTTAAAATCAAGTCTGAGTGGAGAGGCAGAGGCATTGCTGCGGCATATACCTATAACAGAGGCTAGCTACGACGAAGCATGGGCAACTCTTAAAAAACGATTCAGCAACAAGCGCTTCGTTATAAACGCGTTGCTGAAAAGAATGATGACGCAAAAATCCATTAGTAACGAGTCTTCTCAGGCAGTCAAGTCACTTCTTGATACAACTAATGAATGTTTGAATGCTTTAAAGAATCTAGACGTAGCATCGTCCGATTGGGATCCCATATTAGTGTATATCACTGTGAACAAACTGGATACAGAATCTGTTCGGCTTTGGGAACAACATATTGGTACAAATGAAGACAGCGGTGACGAACTACCTACGTAAAAAATCTTGTGCGTCTTTTTGGAGTCACGCTTCAGAACTCTTGAAGTACTAGAAACATCTAAGCCACAATCCAGACCCCGTCCCAACACTAGGCAATCGTCATATCACACTGCCTCAAGTAATACCAACTGCAACTTCTGCAAAGGGAATCATTTAATCTACCATTGCAAAGACTTCACTACGCTTAGCTGCGACGAAAAGAAGAAGTTTGTAGAGAAGAATGGCTTATGCTACAATTGTTTGATTCCAAATCACACAGTCTTTAATTGTAAACACAAAACATCGTGCCGCAGATGCGGTAAAAGACATCATTCCTTAATTCACCCCGAAAATAAAGCCACAGATCAAGTTCCAGAGCGAGCTGGAACTGTACAATTTCGAAACGATTCAAACGTAGCCTTTACACCAGTCAACAACGTAGCTTCCCATTATGCGGACAAGGAACTTCCAACTAACGTGCTGCTGGCCACAGCCATGGTGAAAGTTATTAATCAAAATGGGGCTACACACCACTTTAGGGCATTGATAGATCACGGGTCCCAATGTTCATTTATTACAGAATCCGCAACACAGTTCCTTGGGTTAAAGAAAATACCAATCAATTGCCAAATTAACGGACTGGGAGAGAACGGGAGAAGCCTCCACTCCAAACACATGGTTTCATTTAAAGCACATTCGACTGTGAATAAAAACTTTGCTACACCAGTTAAAGCATGCGTGCTCAAATCACTCACTCGAATGTTACCTACCACAGAAGTACACAACAACGACTGGTCACACCTGCGCCAACTTGAACTAGCAGATCCGAATTACGCAAAACCTGGCAAAGTGGATCTATTGTTAGGCGCAGATGTCTACGGTGATATAATCACTACTGGACTTAAGAAAGGCCCCCGAGGATCACCAATAGCTCAGAATACTCACCTTGGGTGGATATTGACAGGCCAGATTTCAAGTACTGAGGCTCTACATGGCTACACAACTACACTTAGCATGCACTTATGCATTGAAGATAAAATGCTTCAAAGGTTCTGGGAGATAGAAGAGGGTGCATGCAAGACACATTTATCGGACGAAGAAGAACGTTGTGAACAACATTTCAAAGAGACACATCACAGACAAGAAGACGGAAGATATACAGTGTCTTTGCCATTCAAAGGTGAAGACCCACAATGCCAATATGGCGATTCAAGAGAAGTTGCCAAAGCAAGATGGTTGCAAATGGAGAGAAGGTTGAAGAAAGATCAGTGGCTGAAAAAAGAGTACAGTGAAGTCATGAAAGAATACCTTACTTTAGAACACATGCAAGAAATTAAAGAGGAAGAAGACAGATACAAACCAAATGCCGTGTACTTACCTCATCACGCAGTTATAAGAGCTGATAAAAGTACTACAAAGGTTCGAGTGGTATTCGACGCTAGCTGTAAATACAAAAACCAAGTTTCGTTAAATGACGACCTATTGGTCGGGCCACGTTTGCAGCAAGACTTGAGACACATAATCATGCGATGGCGACAACATAAAGTGGGTTTAGTAGCCGATATAGTAAAAATGTATCGGCAAGTCGTCGTTACACAACCAGACTTTCAACGCGTATTGTGGCGCGAAGATACAAAAGACGAAATCAAAGATTTTCAAATGAATAGAGTGACCTTCGGCACAGCCAGTGCACCCTACCTGGCGACCAAGGTTCTGCAACAGTTGGCCTTAGATGAGACGAAGCAGCATCCAGTAGCAGCAACCATTGCTCTAACAGACTTCTACATGGATGATTTGTTAACAGGGGCCAACAGTTACGAAGAAGGACTTCTAATTTACAATGATATGACAGAACTACTAAAATCGGGAGGGTTTGAAATGCAAAAGTGGAACACCAACAACACAAACCTTCTGAGACTTATGCACGGGATAGACGACCACGACAAAGAGCTGAATCTTGATACGACAGTGAAGACTTTGGGAATAGCCTGGAACAATATGAGAGATGAATTTCAATATTCTATAAACTTACCTGTACAAACCTTTGTGACGAAGCGAACTATAGCGAGCGACGTAGCCAAACTCTTCGATCCTATGTCATGGCTTGCTCCTACTATCATAATCGGAAAGGTTTTCTTGCAGAAACTTTGGCTTTCTGGTGTAACTTGGGATCAGGAAATACCTCAAGCGTTGAAAGAAGACTGGCTGCAGTACCGCTCAGAGCTGCCTTGTCTATCTGAAATCAGAATTAAAAGGTGGTTACATACGACTACAAATAACACTAATCTTGAACTTCACGGCTTTTCTGATGCTAGTACCATGGCCTACGCGGCTGTTGTGTACTCACGTGTGATTGGGCCTAGCGGAGACGTCCACGTACAGCTAATCTCAGCAAAAACGAAAGTAGCTCCTGTAAAAACAATTTCTATACCTCGTTTGGAGTTGTGTGGTGCTGCGCTGCTCGCCAAACTGCTAAATGAAGTCGCTGAATACCTGAAAGTTCCTAGAGAAGACTTATATGCTTACACTGATTCGCAAGTTGTCTTGGCGTGGTTACAGAGTCACCCAAGCAGGTGGAAGACTTTTATCGCGAATCGTACCTCGGAAATCCTAACTACCTTACCTGCTCATCACTGGAGTCACGTAGCCTCGAAGGAGAATCCCAGTGATCTGGCTTCGAGAGGCGTGTCGGCTTCAATGCTGAAAAATGAAAGACTTTGGTGGAAGGGTCCGGAGTGGTTGCTAGAAGGGAAGAGACAACATAAAGTTCCCACGGACTTACATGAAGACTTAAAACTGGAAGAAAGGGTAGTACACTTTATAGATACTTCAAATACAAACAACGAAAGAGATTTTACACAAGACCTTTTTGGAAAATTTTCTACACTGAACAAACTACTTAGAGTCATAGCATGGTGCAAGAGATTCGGAAAGAAAGAAAAGTACCCTACTTACCTTACAGCCATTGAATTATCACGTTCACTGACGGTTTGCATTCTTCTTTGCCAAAAGGAAGAATTCGCAGACGACGTACACTACTTAAGGGCGAACAAACCCCTTACCAACAGGAGTAAACTTCGATTGCTTAACCCATTTTTGGATGAAATGGATGTCCTAAGAGTCGGAGGCCGGTTACGTCATGCTAATATACCCGAAGATGCCAAACACCAGATAATTTTACCTCACAATCACACCCTTTCAAAATTGATTATTGCCCAAGCACACATGAAGACTCTACACGGGGGACCAACCCTTATGCTAAATTACATTCGACAGACATATTGGATTCTGGGTTGTAAGAATATGATCAACCATGAGGTGCACAAATGCGTTGTTTGTGTTCGTTACAAGGCTGCAACTCGAACGCAATTAATGGCAGATCTCCCACAACAAAGAGTTACTCCGACTAGACCCTTTCTAAATTCGGGTGTAGATTTCGCAGGTCCTATAGACCTCAGGATGTCAAAAGGTCGAGGATGCAAAACTTACAAAGGATACATTTGTATTTTTATTTGCATGGCGACAAAGGCCATTCATATAGAGATTGTCAGCGGATTGGACAGTGAGAGTTTCGTGGCCGCTTTTAAGAGATTCACTGCTAGACGTGGGCACTGTAGCAACGTCTGGAGCGACAATGCCACAAACTTCACTGCTGGCAATAAACAACTGCTAGATTTATACAAGAACCACCTAGATTCGGTGAAGAACCAGATTTATGACCAATTAGCGAGAAATGGAACGACCTGGCATCATATTCCGGCTAGTGCACCTCACTTTGGAGGACTTTGGGAAGCTGGTGTTCGCTCCATCAAACATCACCTGAGAAGGATACTCGGGAATTCCACACTTACTTATGAGGAAATGTCGACAGTGACTAGTCAGATTGAAGCCTGCTTAAATTCAAGACCAATTTCACCAATCAGCGATGATATTACCGATTTGGCGCCTTTGACTCCCGGTCACTTCTTGATCGGTGAGCCACCGATAGTAGTACCAGAACCATCGCATTTAGAGACTAATGTTAATAGATTGGATCGATGGCAGCTTACTCAGAGATTGTTTCAAAGTTTTTGGAACAGATGGTTGACTGAATATTTAAGCAGACTTCAACAAAGACCTAAGTGGGTGAAACAAATGGACAATGACATTAAAATAGGGACTCTAGTCCTGGTCAAAGATGACAATTTGCCTCCTGGCAAATGGCCTTTAGCCAGAATCATAGATTTACATCCGGGCGACGACGGGCTTATTAGAGTCGTTTCACTTAAATGTAAAAACGCCGTCGTTAAACGCCCAATTACAAAAATTTGCCTTCTGCCAGTAGATATATAGCTTGATTTGTATGCTTTTAGCTCCTATCTTGCCATAATGATGCATGGCAATTAGTTTTTTTTTGCATGATTTAAACTTACTTTTTCATGATGGGTGGTGAACTATTTACAAAACTTAGAATTTCCTTTGTATACAATTTTGATTCAAGACAAAAATATTTGTGAAGGACATTATTTGCAATAATGATCCTTGATGGGTGGAATGTTCGACGCGCTTCACGCACCATTTCAAAACTTGAACCCATCGATCAAGTCCAATAGTTCAGTCGATTAAAACTAGATGGCGTTAGTAAACGAGAGCGATTCCTTAACTCGCGGTGACAACATTCTCCGGCTGACTAAGGGGCTTGAACGGTGTGGGTCGGTTTATTTGAGTTTTACGGTAAGGTAAATAAACCATTACAAGGTTTCGAAATATCGGCTTTTATTTCCCCGGGGATCTTTTTGGGCTTCAAGGACCACCGCCGCGATCAATCATAAACAACCCATCTTACTCCATTGCTAGAGTCTCTTCCAGAGTACGTTGATCGGCTCAATCTTTTGGTTTTTGTTTCCAGTCACTTGCTTTCCAAATATCGTTATTCCGTCGATTTCGGGCTTCCTACGTTAGTTTTGCCAATTTGTGGTATATTCATCTGATCTTCACTACGTTCGTCAGTTATTCAAAGTTATGGCTTCTATAACACATAAAGGCCGGCTAACTGCTATTTCAAGTTGCTAATACGATAAACTGTATAGTCGGTGACTTTTGGTTTTCCGACGATATTGAGACGCCGAATTAACAGGGTTACGCAGAATGGTATTACTAAGCCGAAAGAAGGTCATTGTAACACCAATGTGGACAACTTTACCAACCAACCCAATCAAGGAGACAATCTTGAATTTGGGAAAAAACTGCTGGTTTAAACATTTTGTCGACGGTGAATGATATTTTTATATGTAACAGCAGTTTTTTCGTAAATTGGGGGTTGCCCCTTAGTAAAAAATGTTCACAATAATGAGTACAAAAACTTCCTTTCGGCATAGTAATACCGTTACGCGCATCCCTGTATTTATATAGGTAATTATTAGTAGCTTTAGTTACGTAACGCGACGTGCCTGTGCGTGTGTGCATTAGTTGCCGCCTGGCAACTAATGCACACGCGCACAGGCACGCATGACGTAATTCTATTATTTATTCTGTGATTACTCTTATAACCGAAAATTAGAGGCTAAAGCCCAGTTTTTTCAACATAAGTAGTTATTTAACCACCACAACAGCAACAATGTAGCGGTGATCCATCATCGTACTATCAAAATTCGAAGTGACAGAAAGTGGATGAGAAAATGATTGATGTCACGACCACTCCCTAGGCTTGAGGGACGGAAACTATTAAGTTAATTCGATTATCCTTTATTAATTACTAGTGTGTATGGCTGCTTGCTGGTACTCAACTCTTTGAAAGAGGACAGCTATTTTGAAAAGATGAATAATTATTAATTTGATCATCTATTTTCGTGAAGTTTTAAGATTATAGCTTTTAAAGAGACGTTGACTTGCCATTATTAGGCATGTTAGATGTGAAAGACTTAATTAACCGACTTAAAAAAATAGAAATTATCAAAATGCTGGCGTTTATTTGGCCCAACGCATAAACATTGCCATCCAGCGTGGCAATGCCGCCAGCATGCTGGGTACGCTGCTGGGTAGTGGGTTTGAGCATTTGGATTGTCTCTAGATTTTCATCGTTCTGGATGCAATTTTTTGTTTTTTGTTGTGTATTAGGATAAGTAGTCTTTGTAGTTTGTTGTAGTTTAAAAAAGGAGGTTACGTATGTATGTACTTAATATTATTGGAACTGCAATATATTCACCTATATTCACCTATCATAAGACCTATAAGGCCTATTAGGGCTTCCAAAAATATACACATTTTTTTAAGTAGATGCATGTATGTATTTATGTCTGTATATATGTTTGTCCACGCATTTCTCTTTTTTATTAGCTACATGTTCTTCAATTTAGGGAACAGTGCAAGTGTCATCAAAATAGGTTCAATCTCGGAGGAAGGATTTCCCTCTTTTCGCTGGTTTCAATCGTTTTCAAGATAAATGAATTATTATTTGAAAGGGTAATCACTCGAGGTGGCCACATAATTGTTTTGAAGTCGGATGGTATTTTTTAATAAAGTTTGAGTACTTCTTGTTTAAAGGTCAACAACAACCTTGGTCTTGGTTGTTTTGGGATCTTAGTCATAATCATCTTAGTTCTTATGCTAATCTGAACATTAGCATCATCATAATCATCCGCATTGTTCTCTAACTTACACTAAAATATATACCTACAATGTGTTACAAAAAGGTTCAACAATACTGAAGGGTTATATCTACTCATCATTATAAAAAACTTTTACTTCGGGACCAACCTTGAAATCACGAAAAAAAAACAGCTGTTCGATACAAAAAGTTTATTGACCTTTGTAAAAGTGTATGTAATTACTGGTTTTTTTCGCGATTTCAAGATTGGCCCCAATCAATGAATACATACTCTTCAGTATTGTTGAACCTTTTGGTTACACATTGTAAAAGCAACTCTCTTGCTATGCAATCAGCTTCAGTCATGCGCCAGTCGTTTATCAGGTTCGACCCGACTTTTAAACATGTACCTATTCATAGTATTTTACAATTATTCTGGTAGTAAACCTCACACTAAAGCAGAGACTATCTATTATTTCTCAGCACGACATGCTCTGCACGTCTCTCTGTCAATCAGTTTAACTATATTCAATCTACATCTATAACTATAGGTATATAAGTAAAACTATACTCAATCGCAATTAATCATTGTCGTCGTATTTGTAGGATTAATTTGGGATTAGCAGTAAGTGATTTGTAATTCAATTATAACTTTAATTACGTAATTATGTACCTTGCACTCCCGGGAGGTATTCAAGCTCAATTCGCCTGCAATATAATCATGGCTGTTTCTTAGAGAAGTTATGTACTATTACAGTACTACTAGCGGATCTGGAGACATGTCATCCTGCACTAAAAATGGAACCCGATTGCAGCATTACCGATTTCAGGGTTCATTTGTGAATCTATACCATGAACTCACTCGAACGCACACAACAATTTATTACAATTGGCACAGCCGTTTAGGATGAGTTCAGTCACTAACACAAGTACTTACAGAAGAATTATACAGGGTTAGTTCTAGTCATACTAACCCTATTAAAATAATATCAATATCAAACTCTTTTTTGAATTGTATAAGGAAAAATAAAAGCTTTTTATTTATTATTTATTAGTTCTAATCAGTTAGCATCCTTTTAAAGGCATATTCTGTACATCAAAACAAACAACTTTTACTATGGGGCCAACATTAAAATCGCGAATAAAAACAGCTGTTCCATACAAAAAGTTCATCGACCTTGGCCAAAATGTATGGACCAGCTGATTTTTTTTGCGCGATTTTTTTTATTTTTGTTTTTTTAATAATAAATAGTTTAATTTATCATTGTACAAAATGATCACCATAAACTCATGAGCTATGAATACTCAAGAAACCCCTTGGAAAATGGAGCCTAAATTGTTTCGAAATATGAGACTTTATAAAATTAGGCAATATACTGTTATTCCGTTTTTAACTTTTCACCAGTCGCGGTCGTTCCTCTGTCAGTCTCGCCTGTCGGTCTGTCAAAAGCTTTATAAAGCTTTGTTGAGGACAGACGCTGTCAAAATGATGAAAGGACTTGAGGACATCTCTGTTCCAAAAGATCAGAAGGTATTCTTCGATGCCAATTGTTTTTTGTAAGATCTTACTGGCGATCCAAGAGAAGGAAGTTATCTTTGGATCAGCCGACATACTGCTGTATGTGTGTGCTGTGTGCTGTGTGTGTGCTGTTCTTGTAAGAATCACTTGTTTTTATGATAATATACTTTTATTTTCAAGGCATACTTTTATAATTTTTTCTTATTATTGATCATTATTGATATTTAAGGTTGATCTTCAACGTCTGTTTCCCGACGGTAATCATATCAGTATGGACTACGCAGAGACTAAATACTTATACAGGGTTAGTTCTAATCAGTTAGCATCCTTTTAAGGGCATATTCTGTACATCAAAAACAACTTTTACTATGGGGCCAACATTAAATTGGGAAAAAAAAAATCAGCTGTTCCATACAAAAAGTTCATCGGCCTAGGGTAAAATGTATAGAACAGCTGTTTTTTTTTTCGATTTCTGTGTTGGCCCAATAGTAAAAGTTTTTTGTTTTGATGTACAGAATATGTCCTTAAAAGGATGCTAACTAATTAGAACTAACCCTGTATTTTGAACGCCGCGTTTCAAAAGACTTATGTAAATATTTCTCACGCTATCTACAAGTTTTAAAGTCACAAATAGAAGTCTTCAGTTTCTATTCACCAGTTTACCACATATTATAACGACTTCGTGCTTACAAAGTGTTACACTCATTAAAGCAATGCTCTGGTTTTTCCAGGAACCCATTAATTAAGCCCAACCCTTACACTTATTGCGCTCTACATACCTAGTAACTGTAGTAAGGGTAATCGTTTTAAATAGAATGTGCAGACTTTTAGAGAAAACTTGACGTACTGTTTTTCGTGTAAGTAAGTAAGTTCGTATAGACTGAGTGGCCAGCCCTAGTGTCAGAGTTAATGTGCCGCCCGAAGGCCTCTGACATGGCTGACGGTTGTTGTTATAGAAACTAGAACAAACAACCAGGACCAACAATTTAACGTGTCATCCGACCCACGGTAGCGCTCAGAAATAAATGCCACTAACGGTCACGCATCCGAAGACAGACCGGACCGTCCGTTGCTTAACATCGGTGATCGTTTAGTATCACCTAATCAAGCTACGCCATGAGCGCTACGTTTTTGGTGTTATAAATAATGGTGATCATTTCACACAGTCGCCATCTAATCCCAAACTAACATTAGCTTGTACTATGAGAACCAGATAGCTGATAAAATACTTAAATACTTTTTTTTGGAAATACTTACTTATGATGCATACAACACCCAGAACAATCATCACTTAATCATGTTAGTAACATAAATTGTTTGTCCTGGATGGGAATTGAACCCACGCCCTACAGCTCTCATGGCAGACATACTATATACCAGCTGAGCTATAAGGCAGTCAGTTTTGCTATCCTATAAATCCCCACTGCTGAAAAGAGTCTTCTACTTTTAAATTTTTGACAGTACTGGACGTCTGCCAATCTTTATCACAGCTATTACTTGTCAAAGACCATCTTTTAGGGGGTCTGGCAAAAGGTCGCATCGTGGGACTCCATACTTGGTGGTGATTTTGGCTCAGAGCTCTTCTGGCATGCGGCTTACTTAGCCTGTCCAGCTCTACTTTAGCCTGGCAGCTGTAATATATTATTTAGGTATCTCTTATTTGAATGCTGTAACGTAGTATGATGTTTTCTACTAGTTAAAGAACTGATTCCTCCAATCTTAGTAGTTTTATTTAATCGGATACGTAAAGGGTTGGGCTCCATTCCCTTTAACAAAGATCGAGTTTGAACTTTTAGATTTTTATTCAAATACATGTCTGCGCCTTAGGTGAAGATAGGAAAAATGTACATGTTCTTGTTCTATATTAGAATTAATAACCATTGTTTTAATGTACTAACCGGCGAATCATGAGATAGACGACGCATGGCACTTACGAGTAGGTACAACTACTATAGTAGGTATAGTATTAGTAGGTATGGTACAACTGAAGTACGTTCTTACTGGGACTAAAAATGATGTATGTAGGGAAGGTTTCCTATAAAATCAGACGGTTTAACATCGCTGTGTAGGTACAGAACATACTGGATTTTTCAGCTGAGTGTAGCAATAGTTAAAGGAAATTAATCTACCCATTAGGCTGAAGAACATTCAGAACATCATTTTTAGCTACTTACGAGAAAAAAAAATCTTGTCCTCATAAATATTTATAACGTGATGGTCATTATTAAATTACTAATAAATACTACTAAATGCACGTAATTTGAATTATTATTTGCAACGAGTTCGTGGAAATAATAATGGAATATGGCAATGATCTAGAGCGAGTTTGATCATCGCCATATTCCAATAGGGAATATGCATGTGTTCAATTATTAAAAATAATAGGATCAATGGAGAGTTTAACTGAATTTGATGCTTACATCGAAAAAATAATTGAAATCGGCGAATAAAGTTTTCAAAATATAAGCGTTCAAAGTATTTGGGAGGGAGTCATCTGTCCTATTCTAGCAAAACACGTGCATAGTAAGTATACAATTTGTTTGGAATCGTGAACTTTAACGTCATAAACCTAGTATAGTGCCCTGTCTATGCCCTGACATGAAACGAAAATGTTTATAACTTCGTTATTTGTGCATATATTAAAATTTTACTTTCGATTATTTGTTTTGTTGTTAGTCAGCTTTTTTGTGAGTCAATAAAAAAAACCTCATGCATATGGCAATGATCAAACTCGCTTCTTATTATAATACCGTTTATTAAAAACCATCCCTACATACCTACTGTCTTTATAAAGCAGCTATTGCGAACTCACGTGTTGCAAACCCTGAATTCATTACTACGGTGACTTGCACGCCGTCCTTACAATAAGGTTAATGGACCTCTTTGGAAAAGAACTGTGGGGTAATTAATTTACGAGGCAGGTAACATATAAATAAAGTTTTACGTTGATTTATTTAAGCGGACTTGCAAAATGTAAATATATAGACCATATGATTATAGATATTACTATTATTAATGTACTAGTTAATAGTATTTTTGTTAATGTTAATGTATATATTTACGTTTTAACTTTATATTACACATGTATATATTACCGGCCAAACCCGATTTCAGGATAAACTGGTATAGCCTAGGCTAAACTAGTTCGTCCTAAGCCCGATTGGATAATCCAGTTTAGCCTTAATTAAATTGTATTTTATTCAATTTACCTAATTATTACGTCGTTCTAGGTATTCTATAATGTTTATACTAGAACTGGTATAGTTTATTCTAAGAGTATGTATTTCTATCAGGATAAACTATATAGTTTGGCCTAAGCTAAACTGGTTTATCCTATTGGGCTTAGGACGAACTAGTTTAGCCTAGGCTATACCAGTTTATCCTATTGCATGTAGGAAGAATTAGTTTAGCCTAGGCAAAACTAGTTTATCCTGAAATCGGGTTTGGCCGGTAACATATATAATAATGTGACTGACACTAAGTATATTATGAATTTCTCATTATAGAGGATTAGGAGGTTAAACCCTGGTAAATAGGTATTGTGAGTTTTGCGACTATGCCTAGTGCATAATTATGTATTCTTTACATAAGCAAGC
Source organism: Erannis defoliaria (assembly GCA_905404285.2). NCBI lineage: Eukaryota > Metazoa > Arthropoda > Insecta > Lepidoptera > Geometridae > Erannis > Erannis defoliaria. The sequence continues at coordinate 10,189,191 of FR990080.1, read as the reverse complement.
TTAAGAATGGAATAGGCTAAATGTGGGCTAGCTAGGCTATAGCTATGTACAACTAGCCACATGCATTGTTTATCTGTTACCAACCGACTTCAAAAAAGGAGGTTCTCAATTCGACTGTGTGTATTTTTTTTAAATGTATGCTACGCTATTACTCCGACAATTATGAACTGATGTTGATGATTCTTTTTCGTTTGGTAGGTAATACATCAGAGGTAGTAGTCAGAGACATTTTATCGAAATCGTTTTAGTATTTTGGTTTTTAAATCAAAATTACTAGAAAATATGAAGATGTCATCCAAATATTCGAAGTTGAAGACGGATGTATCTTTTTTTTTTAAAAACGTATTATTAATTTTATTATTGCAAGTGGTCATGATGCTTACTGCACAAATATACCAAGTTTCACTATGATTAGGCTAAGTTTTATAGTCACAAACACTTTCCGTATTCGAAACCCATAAAATCATAACTTTTTGTTATATTATATTTATACCGAAAACCACACGTTTGATTAAATCGGATACTCCGCCTATAGTTTCGAACACACCCGTTTCGAATCATTAACTTATTAAATCAAGTCCAGTCAGAGGCTTTTAGAGCCAAATTTACACTTCTTAATTTGTAACTTGTCAAAGTAAATAGATTGATTTAATTATTGACAAAGCTTGCCCACTTTAAGGTGAGTGGATTCATTAACACACGTGACTTGCAAAAGATAAAAGCTAAAAGTGAGTGTCACTGGACGCTCCCACACGGTTTATCCGTGCTCAGTAGTTAAGCTCACCCCATTGTGCAAAACCTTTAAGCAACCAATTGTCATTTGTCAATGAATTTTGAATTGACGTGAAGAAGTGACCGTAGTACGTTAACATACTCTCAGCCCTTTCAAATTAGTGAACAGACTCAACCTGTTCAGTTCTATGATAAATGTTTTTACGTGCGATTAATTATTATTGTTTTTTTTTTCTGTCTGGGTATAGTATGTATTTACAAAAAATATATGTTTATAAATATTCTATCAGTTATCTGGTTTCCGTTGTACAAGCTTTGTTTAGTTTGGGGCTAGATGGCGCTGTGTGAAAAATGTCCACCGATATCTATTTATTATACCTAACTTAAATAAAATAGAAAAAATAAAAAGTATTTTAAAAAGCTCATGAAATGAAGTAACAGATGAATCGGCTAGTTTTCAGTTGGATGACCGCGAGTGGCTTCTACAACTGAGCGATACTGTAAGTCTGATGGCTTGTTGAATTGTTCGTTGTTTTTATTATTTCAGCAACCTTCAAGAGTTAGAGGTGTGGAATTATCTTGGAGGATCTAGCTCTCTCTCTATAAATATATTCAAAAGGAATTATTGACTCATAAAACAGAACACCAAATACTTTAATTTATAAACGACACTGATATTTTATTACGCAATCTATACGAACTGACATTATTATTATTATTATTTTAATTATGCTTGCAAATTAGCTATGCTTGCTTATTATTTTTGCTTTGCTTTTTGCTTTTGCTTATTACTTATATGCTTTGTCCTACAAATGTCATCTTTACCATCTTTTAGTTCACGCTATAGTGGGCGTCGTGTTTATCTCAATAGTATTTAATAAAGCGGATTCCAAAATAAAGATCCCGTTCTCTATTAATAATAAAGGTATTTTCGCATACAAATCATAAAAATATAAATAAAATTGTTATAACTTTAAAAGGAGGCTGAGTATAGATCTACAAGTTTATGCGTATCGGTATTACAGTATAGTATTACTAAGTCGATAGGAAAAAGTCAGTCACCGTCGATGAAATGTATGGAATATTTGATATTATTTCGTGATAATATTATGGTTGGCCCTAAAATTGATCACTGCGAAGAAGGTACCCACCTTCTTTCGGACTGATAAGATTTTTTTTTCGGCTAAGCTTATGGACTGTCCCCAAATTCTAGATGTCGTTAACGTCCCCTATTCAGCGACCACATTAAAAACAGCTACCCGAAATTCAGTGACTGCATTACTCTAATTAAGTTGAGACTCATGCTTTTATATGTTTGTTCTTTCGGCTCTTTATTACCCTCATAAACGTTTAAACTGGTCAAATTGACCCATTTCGACAGCAGAGATATCCATAAATGGTTGTAAATTGACATAAAAATTCTCGACTAATTAATAACATCGTATAATTTTATAAAACGATAAAAGTTATTGTACCGTCGTCGGGGGCTTTTAAAGTTTGAGTAACCGTCAAAGTTTCGGGTGAACTAAAGCAACCACTTTGGCAATGCTTTGGTGCATTTTGTTAAGTGTTTTAACAGTCTGGCGAATCTAAATAAAAGTTTAAAAAAAAGTAAGTATAAAAGTATCGTATTTTTTTTCAAGTTTTTATTTCAAGTTCAATAGTAAATTAAATAAAACAAAAATATGAAAGCGACGTCTGAAATTTTTGTACAGAAATTCTTAAAATAGTTTTTGGTTTATTTATAAGTTGGCGTCTTGCTCTACAGCATTATTTTACAATTGCTAAAATCAAATGATAATCATTGCACACTATAGCACACTTACCAATTATGCTAAATTTCTACAATACCATTATTTACCTAGCGCAATTACAGAGAAACATACATCCTCCTAATTAATTAACAAAACAGTATTCTCATGTTTTCATTCCACGAGTAACAAAACAGAGATCGCCTATACAAGGTGTTGCCAGTTGCCACCAACTCAACAAAAATTCTAAGTACAAGCAATAAGAAAAAAAACAATGACATGATTTTTTTGTCAATATACGTTTGGGTTTACACATAGGATTTCGTTTGACAATCGGTCATAATTGCACACAATAACATATGCATTATGTTTCAAAAATCACTGTCGAACAAGAACTCGCTGTTCTATTTATAAACTAAGCTGCCCCCGTGGTTTCATCCGCGTGATGATGAAAAACGATTATGATGATAATGATAAAAAGTTGTCTATGTAATTCCGGGAAATAAGTTTCGAGTTTCATCCAAATCCGTTCAGCCGTTTTGGTGTGAAGAGGAAACAAACACACTCGCACACTGACAAAGTTTTGGCTTTATACTAATATATATAAATAAATTAAATTAGTGTTTTTTCACAAGGCACATTTTTTTCCATGAAGCTAGGTTTTGTACAAAAATCGGTGGTATTAAAGCGCTCAATCATCCTGCTGTCACTATCAGCTTACACCCTGTATACTACCTACACCTCTGATTGGATGTATTCGACTGGTGCAATAAAATTGGCCCCTCATCACACCATTTCGTAATTGGATCATAAAACTCTGTAAAATTATTGTAGCCAGTTTTAGAGGCTTGCTTCATGACTATTTTATTCACTCGGTGGAAATGTCCCTTTGTGAAACCCAGTCGTCATGGGTTAATAATTTGGATACCTACGTTTTATTCCCTAGTTAAGGCGTAATAAAATATTTTTAAGACTTTTTTAAGGTTTTCTACTACAATAGTGTCATAAACGATTTGGAAGTTTTTTCGTTTACAATATGATGCGGCTTCATTGGTCATAAAATGTTTACTTGATTTTTTAGAGTTTTGGAAATAGAGAATAAATTGAATAGATGTGTCTGGTCCACTTTGATATGTAACTGTATAATGTGAAACATCATACTTTTGCCGTTCTAAAACGTTTTTTTAATGATTTTTAGAGGGTGCGTTTGACTTTTATCTCGTCAGATTTTAAACGAAGATGCAGTCTATTATGGGGCTCGCTTGCTTAGAAGATACCGCTTGCAATGGGCGATTTTCTGACAGGTAATTAAAAAAAGAAACTCATTGTAGATTGTTCTGACTTTGCGCAGACCAGAGAGACTGCCTTGTAGCTCAGTTGGTAGCATGTCTGCCTTCAAAGCTGTAGGGCTTGGGTTCGATCCCCATCCAGGGCAAACATTTATGTTACGAACATAGATGTTTGTTCTGTGCCTGGGTGTAGTATTTATAATAAGTATGTATAAAAAAATAAAGTATATAAGTATGCTATGAACTATCTGGTTTCCATATTACAAGCTTTGCTTAGTTTGGGGCTAGATGGCGCTGTGTGAAAAATGTCCGTCGATTTATTTATTATTTATTTATTTTATTTCGATGTGGCTGTCATTGTCAAGTTTTTTATTTTATTTCATGTGCCATCTATAAAAAAATACTGCTGTTTTTCGTATACGTATACTCTTCGCCTGCGCCTAGTAAATTTCTCTGCTCTGCGCTATCTATCAAGTTGAAGGAAACTACGTTATTTAAAATCATATTTGGAAAATAGCTCATTCATTTAACCAAAAAGGTATCGCAGTTTGATAGAAAACAATGCTTGCACTGATTATTCAAATGTTTGTATGTTTTCTGATATGTGTACTATCTGGTTACAGATAGATGGGTGTCATAAAGGTCACGTCACTCAATCCTTTTATCAGTGACCGTATCACTTTTGTCACTGTTTGTTTTTTTTGTTTTTTTTTGTTTTTATACAATTGGTGTTGAATGTCAAGGTCTCGTTATGCAGATTCATTATACGGAACGGTATTACCACAGATATCATAATTAGTACTACTAAAGAAGATTAACTCCCATAAGTACTAAACTCGTCAAAAAATATGTAATTCACTCACAACCGTAATATGCATGAAACGCATGTTTTTTTGCATTTACAGGGTCGGACTTAGCTCCACCATTTTTCGTAACCCTGGACATAATAAGGGATCCAACCACAATGTCCCTTACTGTAGTATTTTTTATTTATTTTTTATTACCATTATGTCACAAATTCCCTATCATAGTCATCGTGGTTTTTATACATGTAATTTTTTTTGATTATTTATAATTATTATTATCTGATACCGTTACCAGCCACAAGCCAAACCAGAGGCAGCTGGTCAAACGCATAGGTTGGGATAAAAATATATAAAAAAATCTGGTTCGAAATTAGTTTTCGTATTAGGCAACTGAGCCATAGGTTGACATTGAATTCATTGAACTAACATAATAAACAACTTTTACAACGAAATCAACGCGCAAATCGCAAAATAAAATCAGCTGCTTCATACATTCAACTTTTGTACGACAGACGATTTTGTGGTGATTTCTGGGTTAATTTCATGGTACAAGTTTTTCATTGTGATGAGTTTAATGAACCCCTAAGATAATGCCAATAATTTAAAAGTCACCCTGTATACAGAACTTTATTTAAAAGGACATGTAAAGGAAAACGTCTAAGTCCGAGCAATGTAAACGCTATGACGGCTTCAGTGTCTTGTTATTTCTCAGTTTAATTTAAATATGTAAATTTTATTAGGCATAATACAGGCTGAGGACTCTTGAATTGCAAATGAATGTGACGTTACGTTTTATAGGCTAGTAGCCAATTCGACGGCTCGTTTCCTAGGAGATGACGGCAAATTTTCACTTAGAAATGCGAACGATTTTAGTAGGTATTACTTTATTGGATACACATTTAAGTATAACATAGCACCGAACGTTCTTCTTCGCGTTGGTTCTTCAGATTACGCTATATAGTATCACTAGAGGTCCCCCGCGACTTCGTCCGCGTGCTGAAGAAATTCGGACCGGTCCCAAAATTCTCCACTTTAAATCATTCCGAGCAAACTCTACCAACTCTACCAACTCTACCGACTCTACCGACTTTAACCAACTCTACCAACTCTACCGACTCTACCAACTCTACCAAATCCAAAGTTGGCAGTCAAACGCAAGACTATTAATCATAAAAAAGAAAATAAACATCTTCCAGGAATAAATTCTGCTTAACTCGAGTACCTAGGTCGTCGTATATCGTTATAAATTAGAATGCACGTAATTTTTGTAGAGGTAGGACTCTACTGCAGAGTCCGCCTGGGGAAGTGCCACACCTTTGCCAGTTATTCAAACGCCAAGCAGTAGTGTGCAAGCATTACTGTGTTCCGGTTTGAAGGGCAATGTTACCAGAGAAATTACTGGGTTTGAAGAGATTTAACATCTAATGACGACGACATTCATCTGGTGACGAGCGCAGTGCAGTGCGGCGCAGGACATTGTGTTCGCAAGTTCCCAATTCTGTCACTGCTACTGTTAGTGGCGGGCGTGACGCTTACCGTCGGGTGAAAGTCTAGCTCGTCTCGTCACTTGATAGTATAAAAAAATATTAAAAAAATACTTTATAAAATATAACAAAAGTCTACGTCTCGTATATAATAACTTAGTCTGAAGATGGCTGCAGACGAAGTACGCTGACTCATTTAAGTGACATTAGCGGAATGAAGTTGAGCTATATACGGTTACAGTCTCCTAAGTTTCTGTCTACCTGACGTGACTTGACTATTTGGCTCCTATTTTTCACTTAATTTCGTCATCACTAAAAAGTTTTCGTTTTATTCTATTTTGTTCAGTATTTCGTATTGAAATTAGCGTAAAATTAACTCTTTCACAGTTGTATGGTTGACTAACGATGTTAACAAATTTAACAGAGCAAAAAGTAGTGCTGATTTAGCGTGAAACATGATTTAGTTTTTACGATAATTGTAAAATGGACATTTAATTAATTTTCCTCTATTATGGTGCCATAAAACATAAAATATAAATAAAATAAAACTGCCACCCGCTTAGCTCGCCAGCCGTAATATACGTCTATCCACTCTTTTTTCCCCGCGAAAACGAGACAGACGTAACCATATTCTAGCTTTATCACTTTCCCGTGCGGGAAAAGACCTATTAGTCCTCGGCGCGTGCTAGGGCTACTGGGCTATTATGATGTATCATAGGTCTCCCTTATCCCTCCTTCCAGGCTGCCTGATCTTCGGCTTTGGAGGTCCATTGTTTGCCGCTCGTCTTCTAGAATCTTTTGTCAAAGATCAAGTCCGTCCGTGTAGGTGATTATGGGACCGGAAAAAATCATACGTACACGAGCTTGCGGTTCAGGCATATAGTGGGAGCACAGAAAAAAACATCTTGTCTGAGTGGGAGCCCCTCATCCTATATAATTTTCAATGTACCTATGTCGATTAAATTAATTAGAGTAACTTGCTATAATGTAATAAAGAGCCATTACAATTTTGGTGTCGATACGTATATCCGTGTAATTCGTTATTTTCTACCCTAACATCGAAAAATAGTCTAACGTTTTGCTCTATCGCTTACTGTTTAGCTAAAGACAACCCTAAAATATGCAATTTGTCTAAAATACACAGTAATCATTTGTAAAAACGAGAAAGCATTGACTCTTATCACCAGTAAGGTTCTACGCAGAATAATATTATAATTTCTATAAAACCATTCCATTGCAGGTTACTGTATCAAAACTTAAATCAAGATTCCTTAATAAAGTCCTCAAAGGAGTCACCGTTTTTCCAGAAAGCAATTTGTCGCTTAAGATGAAAAGGGAGATTTCTTAAAGCCTAATTTCGTCGTTCAACTACGAAAATATTTTCCCTTTTGGATAAAACGATCCTGACACAAATCCTTAAAAATGTGTTATTGGAGTCCCAGCCGATATTAAAGGCGGTAAAGTCACACGTACACCTTCAAAAAATCTCGATCGTAAAGTGAGAGTACTTCATAATATTATAGGTAAAGCCTATGTTTAAGTTTATATTCTGATTATACTGATGTTATGTGAGGGTTATCATCGTAACGCAATTTTGTTTTTGGTGGAGCGAAGGCCTAAAAGTTTGCACGTATCCTGATATTAGAAAACTTCTCTCCTCTTATATAGGATTTTATCAATATGTGACGTAATCTTTGGCAATGTGAAGAAATGCTTATTGGATATGTCTTCAGACGTTATAATATGAGGAAGAGAGAAAGTTACTTAATCGAGAGACAATTTGTAAATTACATTGTAAAGTATATACGTAGTTTTAGTTACATTGTAGTTTTAGTAGGTCTACTAATATTTAGTAGACCTACTTACTAAAACTACAATAGTGAGCGGTTTTACAAACATTAATTTATTAAAAAGTTTCCTTCAACTCGACGGATAGCGCAAACCAAACGTGCCAGTCAAAAACAGCATACTATTTTTGATAGGCGAGGTCTACGAAATAAAATGGCACGTCTGGTCTGCGCAAAGTCAGAGCCATTTTAAATGAGCTTCTTTTTTTATTGCCTGTCAGGAAATCGCCCATTGAGAAAGCTTTTGTACAGAAATTATGTGCAATTATTTCAAGTGTTTTATTACTAACAAGCTATTTGATTATTTATTTATTTTTATTATTATAAACATAACCCCTCCCTATTAAGGGGGAGACCTTCGTCCAGTAGTGGACGTCTTATGACTGTCTATGACGATTATAAACAATAACAGTAAGTGAGCAGTAGTAGTAGTTTTACTTATTCGACGAAAAACTCTATTTCTTTGCATGTTTGCCCATAATTCTCTAGTTAAGAGTGCGACTAATGCCAGAAAAATAACAGATTTCACACGCGCGTCTTGCATTAGTTTAGAGTCGACAATCGCATGATACAATTGATGATGATGATGGCTTTGAGCAATTTAGGTGGGGTTTTATTTAATTATTCAAAATGTAGGCTAAACAATAAGCGGCTACTGTGCTAAAACATTAGTTTGGCTATATAATTCGTAAAAAATAATGTGGTGCTGTCGCTGATAATTTAGAGCATTTGAATTAAAACAGTATTTTTTTGTTGCTAATTTGTAATTTTTTTTTTAAATAATTCAGATTATTTTCCAAAATTCTATTCGGTTACTCGGCTTCTTTAGGTTTTTCCCCTACCTGTAATTTTTTTTTAATCTGAATATTTACGTTCTTTATCGTTAAGTATGTGTTTAAAAATACAAATTTTACTTACTTTTGGCATTAGTCGCCCCCTGAAGTAACGTTTTATTAAACAAATTAATGTTGGCATAGTTTTAATACCAAAATTGAGAGTCGCCATTTGTTCAACGAAATTAAGTATGTAATTGTTGTTTTCCTAACAAATGAAGTCAATATTTGTACAGCATTGTTGTTTGAATCAAGTTATTCATGACTGACCTCGTAACTTTTACCCAGCGGGATATAGATGATAGTACGCATTTGAATAGCTAGAAATGATTACCATAGAACTATAAAGGTATTATTATCCGCTTAAACGTCAATTTAAGACACTGGGAAGTCATAAATATTCGTTTTAAAATACACATTGCTTTGTCTGTTATATTCTATGTATCACAAAATATGTACATCATTATTAGGCGTAGTTTTTTTTATGTGAAATGAATTTTATGTCATCAGTAGCGCACCGCAGCTTTTAAACCCGCTATCCTAATATAGCCGTATATTTTTCGATGATACAAACTAGCCTTTGTTAATATAGGGTAAGTACAAGCTATCGCCTCTTATACATTTTCTTAAACAGCGTAATAAAATACTTCTTTATAGGTATTTAAAATCACAGTTACATTCTTTAAACTAAGCTTAAACAGGCTCTTTGAAATACTTACCAACTTACGCTTAAACCAGTAATTTAGTAAATTTTATACAAAAAATAACAAAAGACGGGGCATTTAAACCTGTTACCTACTTCAAAACTTGGAAAGTATTCTCACAGTCTCACAGCGTATTTTCTGATACTTGCTTTATTTATTTTTGTTCGGGCACTGTTATATTACTTGTGTCTTATAACTGCAGTTATCCATATATATCCTTAGTTATCCTTACTTAGATTGTATTATGCAGATACGATTCCAAGCCTTAATGGATTTCCAATATCTTCCTCGGTAGCTGTTGAGAAAGTATACATTCGGAACGATTATGCTTGTATCAGAACGGTAATATTATTTTGGTCGAATAATCCATACTTTATCTTATCGAATTGCTAAAAGTTTATCTGAATGTGTTGAGTGGATTTCAATTCAGGCTTTTAAACAAATTTTAAAAGCTGCTATAATTTTTAACGAATAAATATACATTTTATCGTATTTTTATGAATATTCGAAATTGGTTCTTATTTACTCGATTGCTAACTGGATCGATTTTTTGTGTGAGGAAACATTTAAGTGCTTTCTTTGCTAATCGGCTAAATCACACCGAAATTGATGCGAATTATTTATAACATACGAATTTGTATTTTTGTAATTAAAATTGCGGTCTACATTGTGTACTGCATATAAATGTAGGTAATGTTTATTAAATTTCGTTTACTAAAAAATAAAAAAAACGAGCCATGTATAATTTAGACTAAACAATAAGTAATTTTACTTATATTAAAAAGTGTTATGGTGTATAAATATAATGTATATAAATATGACCAAAAAGGCATAAAACGGCAGGAAAGCAGTGAACTAAACAAAACACATTAAAAACTTATTTGTGACAAGTTTATGAGTTGTGTTGACTGTTGATAATAATAATGGTGATAGCTAAAATCAAAATTATTCATCATAATATTATAAATATCAAGTCAATTCATATCCATACCTACGTGAAAAAATGACATATTTAACGATCCCTCGGGCTGTGTGCGATACGAATATCTTTGCTATTAATATATTATCCATAATGTACGTACAACAGCTGAGGTCAAATTGTAGGTCAGTTAACAATTAAAACGTGACAAGAATTGTGACTGGTTGAGTAATCCTATCTTGGCACGACAATGAAATATTTATAGAGGCTGGTACGGTTATGCAGAAAACGCTTTACTTGTTTGAATTTATTTAGATGAAATCTGGTCTAAAGGTAGTTTTGACCATGAATAATTAACATTAACAGACATAGTACAGAATAAATAATAAATTAAAAACTACATAAAAACGTTTTCATAGGAATTCTGATATTGAATTCACTTTTCTACTCGACGGTCGGTAAAACGCTGGTAACTCGCGCCAGACTTTATTAATATTCTATCCGACAACAGCCTGCATAAATTATTACTGTCAACCAAATATTTACAACATATTCGACAAAAAAAATGGCCATTTCTATTTTGTTAGAAATATACGATGAACTAGATATTATAATGTAAATCTTTGAAAAAATAGACAAGACGTGTGTTTTCATTTTGGCGTTTCATTGTTTGGTTAAATGTACAATCTGGCCACACCACACCTGCGAGGAAAAGCAATCCTTCGCTAGACTGCATTCAGAAGTTTGTCCGAGTATATTGTAAAATGGCAAACTTCTTGTCTACACCTGCGCAGTCTGACGAACTATTCGTCGAATACCGCAGGTGTAGACAGACGGTGACAATACGAAAAAAATATATAAAATTTTGTTTAAAACTTCACATGATTAGAAGTCAACCAGAATGACACAAGAGTAGCAGTATGCCCTGTATAATGTTCAGAATCTCCTCTCTCTGTAGATCGGTATGCAGCTAGTTCTACATTTAATTATTATAACTCTCAGTCTGCCTGTGACCATGGTGCATGCAACTGCGCCGAGATATCGGGAGTTCGTTTCGCTATAATAAGAATAGAACTGTAATACTTAGTAATTATCGCTTTTTACGAATATGATGGTATATTCGTTATACCGTATAACTATACATAGCGTTATACGTGAATTGCAATGTACCCGGTCTAATGGTACTAATATAAAATATAAATAGAAGAAAATATATTAGCTTACAGATCCTTTCAATATATTTACCTTTCTACAAAGGTTCCTATATTATAGACATATTATTTATGAAATTATTACCCTAATTTGAACATAACTCTATATGGTAACATCGCAAGTGAGCCCCAAGATACAGGCCTCGCGCCTAGCTTGGGGCTCACCGTTAAATGATCTTTTGTTAAAACTGGATTTTTAAGTCTGTACCTAATTTAATTAAAAAATTACTACTCTATTTGGTAATAAACTATTTCTATTTCTATTCTAATAAAACTCTATTATAATTTCCTTCTTCTTTTACCTTGGAGGATCTAGCTCTGTGGCTGGGTATATAATCAAAGACTTTTACTCACGGTTGTCTAGTTTTACCGCATTTTTCTTTGGTTTTTTTTGTCCTTCTGATGTCCTTTAATATGTGTTCAGTTGTTTAATTGTCTAAATATAATAAACATAAATATAGAATGTAAGACAAAAAACCGTTTGCATTTATAAAATGTTATATGACCGAATCCTCGGACACTGTCCATAGAATAATGTCCAATAATCTCCCATCTTATTAATTTAAAATTAATTTCACACCAATTAAAGCCATAAATTGTCTCCCATTCCACGTCATTACAATAATGATCATCAATCATGAGGCGATAAAATAATGCGCGTTTTCATTCTCTATGCACCCCACATAGTCGCTATTATGGGTAATTGCTTTTTTGTAGGGCACATGTGCATTGGATGTAAGTCGGATTAAGTATTAATCATTATTGGATCCACGAAGATTGTACTTGTACAAGACCCATACAAACATTTTTGTGACGAACATAGATATCGGTTGTGTGTCTGGGTGTTGTGTATTGTAAGTATGTATTTACAAAAAATAGTGTATACGTATTCTTTCAGATATCTGGTTCTCTTAGTGCAAGCTATGCTTAGTTTGGGGCTAGATGGCGCTGTGTAAAACGTCCATCTAATATTTATTTATTCACAGGGTAACTTTATATTTTTAAGCCTGAGGCAGGGGGGTGTCACTCCGCAGTTTAGGTATGTTCGGCCGGCGCTCCGTCCGGGAGGACAATGCAAGGCAGAAGTCAGTGACCGCCCGCACGCTAGCCTCGCACTCGCACGTAACTAAGCATACGTGATAGAAAGAGAGAGGTATATCTAGGTGAATATAGCGAGCGGTATCCAGCGCTGTGCAAGTTGAATTGCTACTTTATTGCCTAGCAGATAGAGTCCTTATTTATTTCAATTCCTTTGTGGAGTGAACTTTCTGTACGTAGTACTATTATTTATTCTGTGCCTGACGAATAGGCACACTGCTTTCTCACTCGCACTTTACAAAAATGTTGATGACATGAAATGACTAGATATACCTAGATAATGAAAAAATCTTGATCAGTAATATTGCTGACATAACATTACAAGCTTTAGCAAAAATAATAAAAATTCGTTTTGATCCAAATAAGTTGTCCTACCTTCTAAGTTGTGGGCAAAAGATAAAATCTCGTAACACACTGTTGGTAAAACTGGTTTTTTGTACCTTTTTAATACTATAAATACAGCAAAGTACAAATTAATTATGCTCCGGTAAGGATATTGTAGTACCCAATCCGGTTAGTTTTTATACGGGACCACCAATTTCTGTTTTCATCGTTAGATATAAATTTTGCCGTTTTATTTCATTCAAAATATAAATGTTGCTCGTGCACACGCAAGTTCATAAGTCATGTATTTTTTTACGTAAAACATACGCGTGCCTTCAAGTCTGCTTTACTTTCTCCGCCAAGCGAGTGTTGCCATATACTAAAAATTAAAAAAAAAACTTGCAGTCTAAAGTCACAATCGCGCGGCTGTTACAATTTATTATCACAATTACGACACTATTATCACCATTGCTTGGTTTTTTATGCCCTCAGCATGCGTAATATATTCCTATCGTGATCATTATAGGGGACCGAGTTGGGGGAGCAAAAATGTGCTGATATCATGCACCCTGCCAAAGAAAATGCAATCGGCTTTCTTTGGAATGAAATTTAGATAAGTGTATTGGGGCTGCCGTGGAATGTTATTTCTATATTGGGTCGCTTTTACCTTTTTCGGAATTTAATAAAAGTATTATATTTCTATCAGTTTTAGGTTTCAAATTGTGTTTTGATTACAATTCCAGACAATCCCAACATCAATTTTAAAATTCATTGTATTTTTTTGGTGCATGTTATCTTGACACTTAATTTTCAATTAACAAGAATCTTTGACAGCAATGATCAGTTGAAGCCGCAGTAGCCTAATTGGGACACCGCTCGACTTGAAATCGAGACGTCGCGGGTTTAAATCCCGGGTCCGTATAAATCTTTGGAGTATACGAACGGATTCCCATGGCTTTTAGGTGAAGGAAAAATACCGTAAGGAAACCTTCATATTATGTTCAGCGAAGAAATTCAATAGCTTCCGTGCATCCACTTATCCTCAACTGGTCCAGCATGTTAGACATGGTCGACTGGCCCTTTGAGGTAGGCCTATGTTCAGCAATGGACTATCGTAAAGGCAGATTATGCTAACGATCCTGCCAAAGATGGTACTGGCAGAAACTGATAGGTAATTTCAAAATGAATATGCCGATAAATTATTAAAACTAAACCTCATGCCAATAATTTAAACTTCCAACAAAACAAAGATAAAATAAACGTCAGTTTTATTCTATTTACTTACTTAACCGGCCTTTTATCAAAACTGTGACTTATATAAATTTTTCTAGTAAAGTTAAGGAGATAGATACGCCATATCCGTAACATCCTTTTCATATGCATAGTTATATAGTTATATCGCTGTTTACCGGTTCCCTTGCATCTAAATCATCATCAGCTTGGGGACAGATCGTAAACCGCTGACCGTCGGGTCCCGGACGATGCAATTTGTCGCCCTATGGCGTGGAACGGAGATTGTCACGGCCTTTCTCCGGCCCTTGAGGTTATTTTGCTTAGAATCTGAAGACAAAAAAATATAGCTATGTTGTTAATAGGCATGTACTTAGTATAATAAAATTGTACATATTGTTGTATGTAGTAAAAACGGTTAGAGTATTTACGGCTAGGTGGGCGGCTAAGGAGCAGATTATATAGGATAGGTATATTTTAATATTTTTATAACACCTTATTCTGTACAGTTTACGCAATAAATAAATTATGATTATGATTAGGTCTGTTCCGTTTTTATGCGATATTTTTCCTTAAGAGTTTTAATTTCTTTAGTTCAAAGAAGAACAATTTTATTAACAAATTTACATTGCTGTGTATGGACAGATGTAAGTCATATAGGTTTAAACCCATTCATTCCATTATTATTTATGTACTCAGCATCTTATAAGCGACACATAAGTCAGACAATACGTGTTGTTAGTCTGTCATGACATTCTAAATGATTTATTGCCATTTTTCAACCGACTTAAAAGAGGAGTTTCTCTATAAGCAATTTTCTAAAAATGATTTAAAAAAAAAGTAGTTTCCTTCATCTCGATAGATAGCGTACGTGTCACTCAAAAACAGCATAATATTTTTGATATGTGGCATATGAAATAAAATAAAAAACTTGACAATGACAGCCACGTCTAGTCTGCGCAAATTCAGAGCCATCTGCAATGAGCTTTTTTTATTATTATTATTCATATCACATCATCAGCTTGAAGACATCCACTGCTGGACAAAGCCGTACACCTAATTAGTTTTTTTATTGCCTGTCAGAAAATCATGGGTTTTTTTTTTAGTATAAAAACTAAGTACAATAAATTGCCACTTTTAATATAAAATTTAAATAAAATGTAAATGTTCAGTTGTTAAAAATGTTAAATCTCTGAAAGTATTTTTACCAATAGCTTTTTCAACTGACTTCAAAAAAGGAGTTTCTCAATTCGACTACATTGTTTTCTATGTTTGTTACGCGACTACTCCGCGGTACGCGGTAGTTTGAAATCTACTATTTTTTTATGAGCATGGTCTGTAAGCAAAGTTGTAATATAATTATGATTGGCTCACATAAAACAGACCATGTCTACATAAATAATATTTGTTTTAAGACGCAAACTGTAATGCAGGCGAAAAATTATTGGCATGATCCACACGTTGTATCAAATGCAAATGTCATTTTAGGAACAACTGATTTTTTCGCGATTTAATAGTTGGTGTCAAAGTAAATGTTGTACACAAAGATAAGTACAACGAGTTATTTCAGCTAAGTACCGTTCCGCGTAACCTCGTAAATCGAGCTTGTACCGTCACCTTCATTATATTGAGCACGTCACGTAAATACGCACCACAAACAACATGTCTCCACACAAGACATCCTGTATACTCTAAACGTTGCCTAGCAACGGTTAAGGGCTCACCCTCACGACACTAGTTCACGGACACTTATCGTTATCGTAATAAATTGGTCTGGAATTCTCGCAATAACTTTCTGAGGATACGCAATAAAAATGTTGATGCGGTATCCCTTTGTGATAGAGCGTCTATGAGTTTTGATGTAGTGCTACCATATTATCATAATCGCTCCCGTCGTCCGCAACTTGTCTCACTAACTTTTTGATTCCCTTTTGTGGTGTCTGTACTGTTATTTCATTAATGAATTCGCATTTTCTTGACGTCTAGACTCATGTAAATTGCCTGTCTTATTTGAATTGCTACGAAATCTATGCGTCTCGTGCGAGAAACAATTTCATTCTATTTGCAAAACGTGTAGGGTAGCGATCCCTATATTTGCTTTTATCTGTCGCAATATTGCACCAAAATCAACAGAACGTCGAAATGTGCCATAATATAAAATGTAAACACGGAGCCGAGTCCCCGATTTATTACCCGGCGACTGATGATGATATATCGACGTCGGCTGCTGTGTTGATCGTCACTTACCCTACCCTTATCACGGAGCATGTAATTTTGGATTCATTGCCCTCGGGCCGACCGCGCCGCCCGCGTCGACTATTTATATTAAAAGAATTATTATCATCGCATATTTTTACATACAAATTTTTCTCTTTCAGGTACAAATTGGGCATGAGAGGATGAGCCATGGAATCACGCAGCGCGCCGCCAAGCCCCGACGAGCCGGGGGAGGCGGTGTTCGACACTCGTTGTGGAAGGTATCCGCACCAACCAGCACTGCAGAGGACCTTTGCCAGCTGCCGTGAGACGACGCGCCCGCGACCGCACCATCGCCACGCGGTCTCCGAACCTGCGCGGCCTGACGATCGAGTCCTCACCACGGCCGATGTACATGTAGACTACCCATCATCAGAGTCGGGAATAGCCGCAGACTGCCCTCATCCACACAACAGTAACGCTGACGATAGCCCTTCCTACGATCGGTCCGATTACGAAGGAACTTCTAGTTATAGCCTTAGGCACACTCCAGATTACCACCACACGATAGACTGCAAGCACCGGCCCGGAGATTACAATCGCAGTCATACTCCAGATTACAATCCCAGTCATGGCTTGGAGTGCGATCGAACACATCGCTCGCAAACATCTCGGCGGCCTCATAGGAAGCACAGGCGGGAGGAAGACGACGGAGCTCAGTCACTTGACGAGCGATGCGCTCGAGATTTGGATGAAATTCTACCGGCTCGACTCGCAGCCATCAACTTATCTAGAGAACCCCCTCCACAGACATGGAACAGAAGTAATATTGCCGCCACTATGGAGCGATTTGAACCAGTAGATTATTCATATGCTTACTATGATCACCATTTATCAATGCCATCATCATCGAGAAAATCAAATCGTCAGCGTGGTCGTGGTGGGCTACCACGAGAACGTACTTCTCGCCACAATTACGTAACGAGGTATGGTACAGAAGAAAATATTTACGAAGAAATCACAGATGGATCCAGGTCATGCCCGAAACATCGATATGTTCCGAGGCAGTCACTCGTCTCATTAGATAGGAGTGTCGTAGAAGAAGAAGTTCGTAGAGTGGAATCGAGACACAAAAGAATACTCGGAGAGTTGAACCTCAGCGTAGAAGCGATGTTGATGCCCGAGTGTGAGTCACCAGATTCTGAGCGAGCCGAAGATCGTGACAATATCGAAGAGTTGTTAAGGGTGGGTCCAACAGACGAATTGCTGTCACCGGCCAGTTGTAACCCGCCGGATTTAGATAGTGGATTCAGTGGAAGTAGTAGCGGCGCGAGCTACGTGGGCAGCTTGCGGCGGAAACCCACTGGATCCGTGCCTCATTTGCCCGCAGTAGCCTACGGGACTCGAGGGGCCGGCGCCGTCCGAATCTTAGGCGCTGACGAATGTGGCGCTCGTTGTCGAGATGCGACTTCACCTCGAAGTTCTAGCTGCGGAGATGCCAAAACTAGCGGATTCTGGAACAAAAAGACGTGGAAGAAAATATCCGGATTTTCTAGCTCAAATAGCATCAACAAAGCCGGCCTCACTGGTGAGTAAAACACCCCCAGTAACTTTACATGCATGTACTCGTATTTCATTGTCAATGCAAATCTTGCTTCATAAAAACCTAGCTATTTTGTCTTCTGTATTTAGCTCTTTTGAACAAAATGTCATAGGTTGTCACATAGTATCGTGAGTATAAAGTAAAATGTTCGTCATATCTGTTACTATTTCATGATTTTATCACACGCCACAACAAAATAAGCATTGAGCAACAGTGCGCAAAACATTAAGTCCCATTCTCACATAAAACGCGAATGAAATCGAGCAGTATCAAGTCATGAAAACTCTGAGAGCATCGTTTCTTTTTTATTTCGCCCGCTTTCGTCCGCCCATAGGCGTTTTTCAGATGGACGCGCGCGCGTGGCTCTGTATTTGTCGTTTTCATTTTAGTTTGTTAGTTTATTTTGTTAACGGTGCCGCGTTTTGCATTGCAGGTCTGCTCGTTAGGTACACTTTCCGGCGTAAGTCCGGCTCGCAGGGCTCTCAGGGCAAGCGGCGTGCCGAGCCCGTCAAATGCGATGCGTGCCTTTCACAACGGTGCTAGCCGCACTATGGTAAGGGTCCCTCACACTTCACAGATTACTGGCAGAAAGTACAAACAAATTCAAATCAAAAGACGTCATGCATTTACAATGAGTTGTTTGCCTCTCTTGCTTTCTACCAGTAAACATGATTTCTATTTATTTTTATGTTCAATTGGCGAACGCGACGCGCGTCCATTAAAATTTTCGTCGCTCAGTTTTTAACTGAGGATTTCCGATGACTTTAATTTTTATTTCATCTTAAAAATATTTCATTTAATATTAACAAAGTAAATGCGTAAAATAATATAACTATTAAACTTATAATATAAAAGTGATATGATCGCGACGCAGAGCGGTCGAGTCAGGTGATTAACGAAGTCGATACAAAGTTCCCTCATTAAGGTATCTCCGATATTACTTCTGCAACTTCGACTCGAGATAAGTATTGTTCCGCAAGAACTGAGACAATAGCGTGAGCTACCACTTAATTAAACCCGTCGATAGGGTATAAACTATGAACAACCGGGAACTTCGAATTAATCCGCCAAGACAAACACTAATTATCCACGGCAGATGTTTATTAAATAGTTTAAATTAAAATGTCTTGGTTACAGATGAGTCCTGTAGGCAAAGCAGAGCTAAATCCAGAACCTCTACTATACCATACAGGTTAATAACATTTTCTTTCATGTATTTATACTAACTGCCTTATAAATATCTATATTCTTCATGCTTTGGGACTGCGAGGAAGGCAAAAAGGCTCTTTAAATTATTATTCACTTCTAATTTATATTTTCTTTGTTGTAGCTACTCCAACGGAAAACTGGTGGTGCCGCTGGATTCCCTAGCACAGAGCTGAGGGATCGAGGCCATTCGTGATCCGTTCTTCCAACTCTTCAGAAGGTCTTCTTACACGGAAGGATGGCGATAAACAAAGTCTACAAATCGATTCGTAGCGAGTATGTGTATAAACGAAAGTGAAGTCGTTCTATGAAGTATGGTTTGATGTTTGTATTTTCTTATCGATCAATCAATTTATTATAAAGCCGGCTTCACTTTCTCGGGAACTTTTTGTTGTCGAATGATGTTATCAAACAAGGATTTGTCGTAAAACCACGCGTAGAAATGTAACATTCCATTTAATTTCTATAATGACGGTTTAGTAACATCAGTCTAAAAGACAGTTAATAGTATGCAGCGATTGTAAATAAATAGATTTGAATGAAAAGGGGTGAGTATACGTCGAAGTGATAGAAAAGCCTAAATAATTATTTTTATTGTTACGACTACCGTTTCATAGAAACGTAACTTTACCTATTTAGATGGAATAAATTATGGCACTTACTTTGGTGGAAAGGATACGTAACGTTTCTTTTAGCAGACCGATGCAATATACTAAATAGATAGACCACACTTTTAAAGTTCACAGGGGTTTCCTAAGCCATGTGACGTATTTCTTTTACTTACCGACAGTATAATAATACTTAGTTGTTACTTATATATTTTTTGTAGTTAATAGGTGATGAAAAGGCTGATAACATGTGAAATGGATTTTGTATGAGAAAAGCTGCCATTTTTTGTCGAATGATTTTTGGATTACCATTTTTGAAAATTTTCTACATCTGCGCATATTTCGTCTGTTTGTAAATTTTAATAATGTAAAGTTTTGTAATATGGCTGGTAATTTGAAACAAATTAATTTGAATTTAGTAATTGTCACTCACTAAAGTTATTTTGAAAGTGCAAATCTTAGTTTTCAGTCTGTTTAACTCAATTTTGATAATCTGAATGTACGTATTGTATGTGCCCTTAAATAAATCTAAAGAAATAAACGTATCTATTAAATATTCAGTAAAACATCACGAATAAGAAGCTCGAAACAAGGATATTAAAAAACAAGACGCCAGGAACACAATCTGATTATCTACCATACCATCAATATAGGAATTTTTGTTACGCGTACTAATTATCCATTATCTGACGGCATAAATGTTATAATATTCATGTTATTTCTGAGAGCTAGATCCTCCAAGTGTTATTTACAAAGGCCAAATTATGTTACTCCGGTATTTGTACTAGTAGGTATAGTATTATAAAATCTGAGGTAAAAGTCAAATATTAGTTACTCATTCGTGAGAACACTGAGAACAGGAACACTGCGAGAGAATACTTTCGAGATCAGTTTTATACGTTATTTAATTTCTTTATTTTTTATTCGGTCAAGTGACAAGACGAGCATGACGTTTGCCTAGTGGTGAGCGTCTCGCCTTCCACTAACAGTAGTAGTGCAGAATTAAAAACTTGCGAACACAATCCTGCGCCGCACTGCACTGCGCTCGTTACCCTGAGATATTAGATGTTAAATATCTTCATACCCAGTAATTTCTCTGGTAACGTTGCCCTTCAAACCGAAACACAGTAATGCTTGCACACTACTGCTTGGCGGTAGAATAACCGGCAAAGGTGTGGTACCTCCCCAGGCGGACTCTGCAGTAGAGTCCTACCACTTCAACTGACTGATCCGAATAACAGTTTAGATATTCTGTTATTCGTAAAGTTATCGTTCAATATTAGGAACATATCTACCGTTAACCGGTATGTGCTTCAAAACGAAGAGTACCTACCTATATGGTTACTATATAATATAAGATTGTGTATTCCGGGCGAAGAAGCATAGCGAAAGGGTTTACTTCAGCTTATTGGTATGGCCTATTTCCTACTTTTTAATGTCCTTGGTTTTAATGGTCCAATTTATTTATTATCTATTTGTCCTGTCATTTTGCGTAAAACTTTGTCTGAACTTTTTGAGGTGTCATTGTTAATAATTGTTAGTATATAGTTGTATATTATGTACATAATTAAAAATGGTGCACTCTTTAGTTACTTTCATGTACATAGATAGATACGTTTGTATGTATACAATCACGTTTTGCATTTACTTAGTTTAATTTAATGTGAAAAAATGTTATTCAAGAATAATGTTAGGAGAAAATAAGTAAAGACATTATAGTCCGTGTTAATAAATAATTTATAAAATAATTGTTACCTGCATTATTTTGTCGAAGATTAAATTTTTTCAGTCACAGCTATTTTTTTCCCAGCCTTAAACGTTTTTAGATTCATTCACTTTATCATCTGTTAAGACAACCAGCGATTGCTTTGTAAATCTTCCTGGTGCCTTATTTCTAAATCGTACGCAAAGATGCGCATGCGAGCGTAGCCGATATTGTTTCAAATAATTTTCAATATCGTTCCAAAGTCGGCTTCGCTCGCATGCTCTACCCATGCGAACGGTTCAAGAATAAGGCCCCTGTTATATAAAAATAAAAGGCGTTTCATGCGTTTCTCAATCATGAGTAACATAACATCGCCAATACATGAGCCACAAATTAATGTAAATAGTTAAGCTTCTATGTAATATTTGTTTCAGTCAATCAGTGAGATACAAAGAATGGTCTAACTATTACAGCTCTAAGATATTCGACTGATACAACGTAATTAGTCTCAGTGTTACATGAAAATATTTCTTTGTCTGTAATTTAGTGATCGTGTTCAAGTCAAAAGAGATTTTTATTAAATAAATCGTGAAAAATGTGTGTGTTATTTTATTTCTTAGCCTCTGAACGACGAAGGTTTTACGAGTAGGATTCAAAATTTGCTACAGGAATGTATTTTTTTTCAGACTATAGTCTTCGTTTTTTGTTTATAATTAATTCAAATAAATATCGTAAGCGTCAGAACCGCTGGACCAACAAAGATATTTGATATCTGGTATATCCCAAATACATATAAATAAGTATGTGCTGTACTACAAAGGAGAGAAAAGGGCAGAAAATCTCTGGAGGAGGCCTATGTCTCAGACAAGCTGATATGAAGGTAACATGAAAGTAAAAAATATATCTATAACTATAAAAGGCTATGTCCTGACTGACTGACTGACATATAGACAACGTACAGCCCAAACCGCTAAACGTAGAGACTTGAAATTTGGAGGGTATGTTTTTGGAGAGGTGTAAACGCCCACTAAGAAAGGATTTTTCGAAAATCAACCCCGAAGGGGGTTAAATGGGGTGTTAAAGTTTGTATGAAACTTTTTATTCTCTGGTTCGATTGATACAAAACTTGGTATACGTATTCTACTATAAAAATAAGAAGATACGGGTGTCACAGTTTTTTCAAAATCAGCTCCCGTTAGTATAAAAAAAAAAACTAAGTTTTAGTGATAGTACGTTTGTTTCTCCTTAACTTTGTAACGGCTGTACATATTAAAATGAAATTTGGTATAGGGATGGGGATAGTGTGGGGATGGGGGTGGAGGTGGGGATGATACTGGGAACGGAGACGGGACGGAGATCGGCATGTTAATATTAAGATTACAATTGGTATCGGGATGGGGATGGGGATGGGGTGGGAATGGGGATGGGATGGGGATGGGGTGGGGATGGGTGGGGATTTGGTGGGGACAGGTGGGGATGGGATGCGGATGTGGATGAGGCTGTCCATATTAAGATGAATGTTGAAATCGGGATGGGGGTGGGGATGGGATGGGGTTCGGGATGGGGATGAGAGAGGGAACGAGGATGTGGACGGGGATGGGCGTGTTCATATTAAAATGACATTTGGTATCGGGATGGGGATGGGGAAGGGGGCGCTTATAGGGATGAGGCTGGGAATGGGGACGGGGATGGGCGTATTTATTGGTCGGCTGAACAGATGGAGCTGCATTTTTGGATAGGTAGTTATAGCATAAGGTTCGGAAACGGACATAGGCTATTTTTTTGTAGGTCCACGCAGACGACTGTTTAACGGACATAATTATTATAGATACTGTACAGCCTAAGCTGCTAAATTAATTTTTAATATTGAATTAACTTACTTTTAAATGCCTAAACTAAATTTTGAGTGGTGTAAACATACACTCAGCTCAAGCTGTGGTAGCTTCAGTGAGATCAAGCTCGACTCACATTCTTGGGGTCGCGGGTTCGAACCCGGGCGAGCCCGTTCCAATTAGTTCTTTGAAACTTACGCATGGATAATACCACTGGCTTTTCGGTGAAGGAAAACATCATGAGGAAACCTTCATATTTCAGGAGAAGAAATACGATAGTGTATGTGAATCCGCCAACCTGCACTGGGCCAGCGTAGTGAATATGGCCCAATCAGGGTAGGCCGATATACCATTAGTGTTAAGGGCTGATGCTGAGAAACGCACACTCAGCAACGATTTTGAAAAATTCGCAAGGGGTTCAATGTATCATTAAAATACCATTTTGCCGAAACCATTCATTTAAGGCTGTTAAGTTTTTTGACTTAAGAGATAAGATAAAATAAACATAAACATGTTTTAGAATTTTCAAACAATTTCAAAACTGGAAGGCCACGGGTCAGTTTT
Source organism: Erannis defoliaria (assembly GCA_905404285.2). Classification (NCBI taxonomy): domain Eukaryota; kingdom Metazoa; phylum Arthropoda; class Insecta; order Lepidoptera; family Geometridae; genus Erannis; species Erannis defoliaria. Next base: position 10,165,249 of record FR990080.1, on the reverse strand, counting down.
TCATTTGAAAAAAAATGTTATATTTATAGATTAGCTAATCGAGTGTTTATGCGTAAGAAGATAAATATTTTAAACACATGTACTTGATCCGGTGCACGCACCAAGCACAGCGCTTTCGAAACGTCCATCCCGCGTCGGCTCAGATACGTTAAAACCCGAGTATGACGCGCTGTACCTCGAGCGTGCCCCACTCCAACCCACACCGAGTCTACCTAAGCGATCAGTGCAGCACTGTATTTTATCGAAGTTTCGTAATTCTTGCGATATTTTGGTAATCTTATTACGTTCTTTGTTATCATACTTTTTCTGCTTAAGCTTATTCATTGTCAATGTCAATCAATTGACAGAGTCAATTTCATTGACTCTGTTGATACGGTATGCAATAATGATGATGCTGTAAACTATCCAGTTGAGTTTTTAAATTCATTAAAACCAGCGGGGCTACCATATCAGAGGCTTATCCTGAAGAAAGGTACACCCGTCATGCTCCTTCGGAATTTAAGACCACCCAAATTGTGTAATGGAACCAGGTTACAAGTAAAAATGCTGCATCGTAATCTGGTTGAGGCCATCATTTGGACTGGGTGTGCCCATGGCGAAACAGTGTTTGTGCCGCGTATTCCCATGATTCCCAGTGACTTACCTTATGACTCCAAAAGGCTTCAATTTCCTCTAAAAGTTTGTTTTGCCATGACCATCAATAAGGCTCAGGGTCAAACTTTAAAATACGCTGGTATTGATTTAAGGCAGGACTGTTTTTCGCATGGTCAGTTCTATGTGGCTTGCTCGCGAGTTAGCTCCCCTGAAAGCCTGGCTATTTTAGCACCTTCCAACAAAAAAATCAAAAACGTTGTCTACAAAGAAATATTGTAATCTTTCGGGTCAAAGGCCCCGGCAACTATAGCGTCATTAGCAGACATTTTTAGGGTTCCGTAGTACTACGAGGAATTCTTATAAGTTTGTCATGTCCATCTGTCTGTCTGTTTAAAATTCAACAAAACGGCTTTGTTTTGAAGTAAGTATTGCAAACGCGACATGCCAAATTTGGTCATCCTCAAGAAAACTTAAAGACTTGCAAGCGGCTTGGAAAAAATGCAATAATATTCCTTTTTTTAGTGATTCAATTGAGTTGGGCCCCGATTTAACCGAATTCCAGTATTCAACATTACTACGCGGGCAAAGCCGCGGGCAAAAGCTAGTCTAGTATAAATATGTAATTATTATAATCTGAATGTTTTTAAATTAATTTCAATATAATTTAATAATAATATTAGCATGATAAATAAATAAAATGTACATAAATATCATTGTACATGTTTGTGCCGTTTGGGGTAGAGACTTTGGGACCTTGGGGGCCGGCCGCACATGTCTTATATAGGGACCTGGCGAAACGTTTAGTCGAGGTGTCAGGTGATCGGAATGCTGGCGTATATTTTGGTCAAATACTTAGCATTGCCATCCAACGTGGCAATGCCGCCAGCATTCTGGCCACCTTTCCATCATCTACGGGGCTTTTAGTTAAAATTTTAAGTTTTGTATTTTTATTATGTAGGGTTTGTTTTTAATAGGTAGGTTTTATTTAGTTGTTAGTTAGTTATAATTTAATTTTAGTGTATAATTGTATTTTATTTAGCATGATGAAATATTAATCAAATGTATTAATTTTATATATTATCAGCAATAAAGGCTATTCTATTCTATTCTAAATACTACTTTTAACTTTACTACTGTTTTGCTACTATTTGATACCTACATTCAATTATTTAGTATCTCGATAAATTGCGAAGAAAAGTGAAAAAAGAAAATGGCCGCCATTCTGACGTCAGGATGGCCCACATTTGTATGTGACATTTGTTTCACATAGATCGAGACAATTTAACATATTTTTATTGTGTTATGTACTTTTATATTTCTCGTGGACATAATAGGGGATATGCATGTGTTTTTTTTATTGACCCACAAAAAAGCTGACTGGCAACAAAACCAATCATCGAAAGTAAAAATTTAATATATGCACAAATATAGAAGTTATAAACATTTTAGTTTCATGTTAGACAGAGAGATCACTATACTAGGTTTATGACGTCAAAGGCCACGATTCCAAACAGATTCTATACTAGCATTTGTTTTCCTAGAAAGGGACAGATGACTCCCTCCCAAATACTTTGAACACTTATATTTCAGAACTTTACCAGCCGATTTCAATTATTTTTGCGATGTCAACATCTGATTCAGATAAACTCTCTATTTATCCTATTATTTTTAATAATTGAAACACATGCATATTCCCTATTGAAATAGTTAGTATTATTATTTATTGACCAACCAAATTGAAGGCTTCTAAGCCTATTCTGACAAATCCACATTTGTATGTACCTATGTTGATATGTTTGCTTGTAAAATAATTGTTCGATGATAAATGATGAGTCGTTGATTCGATCATTACATCAACATTAAGAGTGCGACTAATGCCAGAAAAATAACGTATTTCACCCGCGCGTCTTGCATTAGTTTAGAGTCGATAATCGCATGATACAATTGATGATGATGATGGCTTTGAGCAATTTAGGTGGGATTTTATTTAATTATTCAAAATGTAGCCATGAAATAAAAAAATAAACAGCTACTGCGCTAAAACATTAGTTTGGCTATGTTATTCGTAATAAATAATGTGGTGATGTCGCTGATAATTTAGAGCATTTGAATTAAAACAGTTGTTTATTGTTGTTTTTTTTTTTTAATAAACCAGATTATTTTCCAGAATTCTATTCGGTTACTCGGCTTCTTTAGGTTTTTCCCCTACCTGTGATATTTTTTTTATCTAAATATTTACGTTCTTTATCATTAAACTATGTGTTTAAAAATACACCTTTTACTTACTTTTGGCATTAGTCGCCCCCTTAAATCATAAAATCCAGATCCAGGATCCAGGGTTGGAGGCCAAAGAACCAAGTAATAGTATGTAGTCACTTACATAGATAAGCTGATCTCAGGATTAGCAAGTTGAAGCAGAAATGGGCAGGCCACATTGCTCAAAGAGCTGCTAACTGATGAGGAAGAAAGGTTCTTGAGTGGCGACTACGAACCGGAAGACGCAGCGTAAGAAGGCCTACCAGTAGATGAACCTATGACATGATAAAGGTCGCAGGCAACCGATGGATGCAAATGGCGTCTGTTCTTCATATCCCAACTGGTCTATCCCTACTAGTACGGAAGATATTTTTTTTTCCATTTAAACTAGGCAAGTTATGTTTTATTTCCATTTAAACTACTGGGGAATACATTGACGCCCGTTCCACATATCCCTAATGGTCTGTCCTGGTAGAGAAGATCAGTTTAATTATGAAAACTTTCGTGGTTTTGACACATTTTTGTTATAATTATACGGGAATAGTCATGTTTAAGTAAATCGGATATTCCAACTATAGTTTTGATCCTATCCGGTGTCATTTTTCAAAGAAACGTGACGTCACGTTTAATTAAGCGTGAGTATTCCCGTATAAATAAAACAAAAAGACATGTTTATTTCAACTTTTCGTTACTGAAGGGAAACTTTTCGACTCATCTACACTATTGTAATTATTCAAGAAATACGTACAAGCAAAAGGAAAACGTGTAAGTGTGACCAGTAGGGATATAATATGGAACGGGCGGCAAATGGCAGTTTGTCGTACAGTGTGGTGGTTAAAGGGAGACCTTCGTTCAGCAGTGGATGTCTTCTGGCTGATAATCAGCTTTAGTGTAGTTTGTACAGAAACAGACATAAAGATTAACATTACGCTTTTTAAATATAAAACCACTCCTTCTGCCAAGTGTTAAACTCAACTATTCTGGTAAAATTACTTTGCGTTAATGTTGCTCTAAAACAAAAAAAGGTAACTTTGCACAGCAGTGCCCTCAAATCCCACGACAGTTTACTTCCTGCAAAAACTGTATAACAACGTAATATTTACAACAAAGATTCTCCGATCCGACCACTCCTGGCAACAGGAAGTATTTCGTTTTTGGTATAGACGCCGGTTACCAGAGGCACACAAATACGCACAGACCTCGCCGGCCAGGTCTAGGACTCCCCAGATCTGTCAGAAGATCGATTAGATTCGCTACAAATAGTCAACCAGATCAATCTACTAGGGCCCCAGGGCACACCCCTTCTGGGGTGCCAGAGCAAGTCTAACCCCACTACTGGCGCCGGCCAAGCCGAGGTTCGTACCGTCTGAGATGCCCTTGAGCTAGTCGCCTATAAACTAAACTAGGCCTAGCGTCATTTGCGCTTGCCTAAAGTCCGGTGACGCTGTAGAAGCCATATGAGGCCAACAGCATAAGTCATAAAAAAAAAACTCCTTCAAGGTCAAGATCAAGACCCGAGACTCGACTCGGTCAAGATCCGAGTAACTCGAGTAAGATATTGCCTATGACCGAGAGAAGCGAAGATCTGCGAGTCTTCTGGAATACATTGGCGTTTGTATATATTTTTTTATATACGGTCAAGTGACGAGACGAGCAAGAATTTCACTGGTGATAAGCATCACGCCGTAGCCGTAACAGTAGCAGTACTAGAATTGTGAACTTGCGAATCTTGCGATCTATTATATTATGTAAATGTACATTTGATATTAGATATCTTACAAACTGTTGATTGGATATTCATTAAATAGCGTAGCCAATTACGGCCTGACTTAAACACTGATCAAAACTAAATGATGTTAGTTTGTAGGTACTGCGCACTTCATTTTTGTATTGTGTAGAAGTTAAATGACGTTAGTTAATTTTTTAAGTAAGACCCTTAGTTTTTAAATTCGTAACTAGTGAGGTAGTAAAACGGAGCGTTCAGCTATTATTTCTGTTTATCCTGTTTCAAAATATTATTAGCTAAAAATATATTTTACCCTACAGTACCCCGCTGTGTGAGTGCCTCAATTTGTTTTTGAAATTACTCTGCTCATTCATAACTTATTAAACCCTAAAATACCACATCAATGAGTATAAAATTTCGCTGTATAAAGGGGAAGCTCTTGTGTTCAATCCACAATGGTATAATTGTTTAATTGGCAATAAAAATAAAACGGAGCATTCGCTCGAGTTACAGCTGCCGTTTTTCACCGATACAATTTAGGTACGTGTGGCCAATTTAGTAGAAACCTACACGTAGGTCTCAATATGTTCTTCAGAAATTACGTAAGGAGTTTAAAATCATACTAGAACGAATAGTTCGCAGAAAGCAAAATCCAGAACAAAACGGAGATTGGCAAAAAACCAACGGACAACCAATATGGGCATGTGAATTCACCAACCCGCACTGGAACCAGCCTGCAACATGGAAAATGGACTGGTTACCTTTCGAGAATAATGTTGAAGATGACCCATGCCGATTTTGACTACGGCGACCACTTATTGTCTGGGTGGTTATACTAATTGACTGAACTATGGCCTGATGCCTGATAACCCAATTTTAGCTGAAAACGTATTGGATCAGTAGCTACTTATGAGGACGCTATTGCCTTAATAATAAATAATAATAAAATATAATAATAATATTGACCTTCGAGATAACCACCATGTGGGATGTTGACTCGACGATCATTGTTCCGATAGTCGTTTCGGCAAACGGTCTCATAGCGAAGAGCCTCGACCAATACCTCAAGAGGGTAAGATGCAAAAGGCAGTGGTACTTGACACGGCGCGCATTGTCAGGAGGTTCCTCACTCTGCAACCCTAACCACCGGCAGCTTGAGCCCTGCCCCGCTGTTGACGGCACCCTAGTTTTAAGTTTTTTATAATTTGTATTTTAGTATTCCAATATTTATTGTAAAAAAACTTAAATAACTAAGAAATGATAAATAAATAAGATGATAATAATAATAATGATGAGATAAATAAGTACATAATAATAATAATAATTCCATTCACACCCATGTAATAGTTTTATAATGTTATTTTTCTATTCAAGAGAGCCTCTTGGTGTTGGCTTCGGCCCAACCAATGCCTCTTAAAGGTCCGGGCTTAGACTCGAGTTTCAGGCAGTCTCTGAACACTTTCACAATTTGCTAAACGTGGATTGAATAGTTGAATGTTATGAGACATACCATCTAGAAGTTTCTTATCTTCATCAGTTTGACTATTTTCATTGTTGAAAACTCACGTAATATCGTCTTAGCTATAAACCTCACGCTTGGTAGGTGGTTGGGGATCGCAGAATGCTGACCACCATCAACCGAGAGGTCGCTGTTGCAGACCCTTCGAGGACAGGCCTAACTCCAGTTTAAAGGTATATTAAAGGAACATTCTAAAATGCAAATGCAATACAATTCAAAGAAACAAAAATTTCAACGCCTGTTATTTTAGACACACTGTGTCAGTCGGATTTATTAGAGGTGCGTAGCTCCAATTCTCTAAAAGGATCCCAACAATCGAAATTGGCTTTTATTCTTTTATTAATCTGTTGTCCAATCCCCACAGGACGGTTCCTGTGTCGTCCAATTAATATCAATAAAGCGTGCCGGGATTTGGACATTCTATTTTGACGTCTGGCCTAAGGTTGGCTATGTTGTCAGGTAGGTTGTAATGTGCCACCCTGCGATGAAATATAGGGTAGATCCCAAATCGCCACTCGAAAACGGCACCTTCAAAACAAGGCATAAATAGCGTAATATGCCTTGTTTTGCTCGCAGCCACGTATGACTGAGCCAATCGTGATACGTATTACGATGCCGAATGTTTTAGACGGTCACAAATATTGTAAGACGCTATTACAGGGTGGTAAGGTTCATTATTAAAATGAAACAATATCTGCTTGTGCACAATTTTTACACTAACTGGAGAGGTATAATATCTGTAAAAGTAAGCATTGGCGCGGGGACACTGTTGAGGTTTAATTTTCATAGAGGCTGTGTATCTATAGTATATTTTTATTTCAGGTCCCATCACATATTTACACGTTTTTATAGGTACCTATAGTATTTCAAACAGTGCAAGTATTAATTGTGTATCATTTTAAATTGAAACCCAAATTCAACAAAAAAACAAATTGATTCAGGCACTGCTCTACTGTTATAGCAGGCGTGACGCTGCGTGGCGACCGTCTCACTCGTCTCATCACCCCATTGCATTAAAAAAAACTTTGCTCAACTAACTAACGCAGAATCGTGAGGGCGTAGGTTTGATTTCGGGCCCGTTCCTCGACCCGAAACTAGTTAGCTTATTATACGGTCAAAAAAAACATACCACATGCTTTTTGGTAAAGGAAAACATCGTGACAAATCCCGCATAATGTCGGGGGAAGAAATTCAATGGCGTATGAGAATTCACCACAGAGATCACAGAGAAGAGTGCTGTCGGAGTATATCGTCCATTCACCCTTCGAGGATAGGCTAAGCAAGCAAGCCAGCAGTACATAAAGGTCATCAGCCCGGAGACGTCTACTGCTGAACGAAGGCAACCTGCCATTTGCATCCACCGGTCATAAAGGTTGTAACGGAACGTTACATGACTTCATCTTGTCTTGTTAACGCTTACGAATAGGGGAGTAACCTAAAGTGGCAAAGTTGGATCGGTCGTACACCCCCTTACAAATTTAGTGTCACGGTAGGTGTCAAACAGGTAGGTGTTTGATTTTTCAATAAAAAACCGGAAGTACAATAATAAGTGGTTATTTAGTATAAGGTTTAATAATACAGCTCTATGCCTGTTCTATGCCTCCGGTAATTAGTTCCTTACCACGTCTACACCCCAGGACGAAAATCTCTTCGGAAGACTAGATGTGACAAATCCCCAGGACAAAGGCCATCTTCGACCATCGGCAATTGGAACCAGGGGAGTAACCTAAAGTGGCAAAGTTGGATCGGTCGTACACCCACACCCTTATAAATTTTGTGTGCTCACCTACCTGTATTATTAAACCTTATATTAAATAACCACTTATTATTGTACTACCGGTTTTTTATTGAAAAATCAAACAGGTAGGCGTGACAAGGTAACTAAAACTAAAAGAGACTCTGACTTGAAGACCTGGTTAAGCATAGCCTGAAAACATACCCATAGTCTAAAACTGAATACCTCTCTAAAAACTACACGGGGTTAGTTCTAATCAGTTAGCATCCTTTTAAGGGTATATTCTGTACTTCAAAACAAACAACTTTTACTATGGGGCCAACATTGAAATCGAAAAAAAAACAGCTGTTCCATAGATTTTGCCCAAGCTCGTTGAAGTTTTTGTATGGAACAGTTGATATTTTTTTCGCGATTTCCATGTTGGCAAAAGTTGTTTGTTTTGATGTACAGAATATGCCCTTAAAATGACGCTAACTGAATAGAACTAACCCTGTATAAAAAATATATGGTAGTAGTTATTAGGTACATCTCATTTAAAATTACGATACTTAGTGATCTTTTCTCCAAACTAGGTATAATTAGGCAAGGTTTAAGTAAAATAAATCACGTTGTTGTATTTGTTTGCCAGTTTAATTGTAACTATTCAGACTCTGGGGTAAATATTAATCTTGCAATTTACCGAAGCTTCGCAAGAATCTCGTCAAACAAACACTTATTTGTGCTCATAATTGTCGGGATATTATTCCTTGTTTGGAATGTCTAATGAGTGGGAAAACAGAATATAATGGCTTGTTGTGATCTCAGATTTTCTCTCTTCATTAGTATTGTTAAGACGATTTCTTGGCAGATCGTGTTAATTATGCTCTGGCATTTCCCGTTGAGATAAATACGGTACGTAATGTTTTATATTCTCGGTTTTCATTTATATACATTTTTGTTTTATTATTGTGTGATCAAATGAAAGCCTAAAGGGCAATTCGATACCAAAAATGTTGTCTCTATCGGAAAGTATAAGATCCGTCTTTATATTAGGTTATGCCTAGAATCGATGTAGTGTATTTTAGTTGCTTTGTGATTATCAAAAAAAAATAACTATTGGTGATAACTATACAACGTGGCGCTACTGTGGCGACATTTAATAACACACGTGTAGGGTTAATGATCAGTAAATCTAAAAATAAAGAAAAAAAATATATACGCGAAAAAAAAACAGTTGTTCAACACAAAAAGTATTTTTTTCGTGTTTATTTTACATTCATTTTATGATTACTGATCAATAACCACAAACGTGTGTTAATTTAATATCGGCACAGTAGCGCCACGCTGTATAGAAAGTTAAACCAGGGAGTACAAGCATCAGGAAAACACACAATTCAGCCTAACTGGATAATTATAATCAAATTAAGTAGTGCCTTTTACATAAAGTTGGATTTTTTATAGTAACAATTATTTAGACGAGCGAGACGCTCTTGTGGTAAGAGAAAACGCCTGCCCACAAAACCAATTTAGGTTATACTTAGAATTTTGACTAACAAATAAAATTCAGGAATCACTGCATTGGCGCTCACTATTGAGACCTTCGATGGAGAATCTATCATTTATAGCTACAATACTCTTCATACCGGAGCAAAGTGATGTTTGCATACTACAGCTTTGTACATAAGCCTAAAACTAGTGAAATAGTATGAAATGGTATTAATTTGAGCGTTAATATATTAAAATGGAAATTCCCAATAAAAGATACACCTACGGCAAGAGATGAAAAACCTATTAAGCGAACACGAAAAGAACACCTGTTATAATATCTCACCCATCCACAAATTAAACCCACATAATCACTACACATTTAACAAGAACAAATAAATTAAAAACAGATAAATCAACATAACCCGTAAAACATTAGACTGAGTACAACGAAAAGGTAAGGACCTAAATAACCTAACCAAATATACCCTTAGTGTTTACCTTCCATAAACATAATAGAGCAAACATTCAGACGGAGTTTGCTTCAAAAACCGCGGCGGAAAATTAATATGCGAAGGATAACTGTGTATAATATAATATCTAAAGATAACTATGTATAATAGATGAGTTTGTAACGATAAACGCTGCGGGGCTCTTGTTTTTGTTCTCGGATCTCCCGAACTTTTGTAAGGCAGTACTCACATGGAACGATCCGATCTTTTTAAACAGTAATACGAGGCTAAAATCTCGATTACTAGTTTTCAGGTAGCCTGCACTGTAAAATCTTATATTTTAAAACACTAAAAACACTATCAAATGAAGAGACCGAGTGCGTAATGTCGAGATTCAGCGTCACACTAAGGTGATCGTCCTCGTTGGATCGAAAATCACGAAACCCAAATGGAATTGTACATGACACTTTGCCAGACTAAATGACTGTGGGGATACTGGGGTAAATTATACATGATGCGTGCCATCCACTCCGTTATTCGCGATACCGGGGTAAATGAACTTGATTTGTGCCATCCACCCCGTTAAACGCCGACACCAGGTTGACCGGGTCGATGAAACCCCTTTTCCCATCTGCCCCGGTATGGTACGGTACGGGATGGATGGGAAAAGGTGTTTCATCGACCCGGTCAACCTGGTGTCGGCGTTTAACGGGGCGGATGGCACAAATCAAGTTTAATTTACCCAAGTCAAATAAAACGTTAACGTGGGATGATGTGATGGTGGGAAAATTGGGGATGAAATGTTGCATAGAAAGTTTTTTGTAGTGATGAAAATTGGTATTTGGATAGACTTTTTAAACAAAAACAATAATATTTTTTCAAAGGTTGATCTAAAGTGTTACAATATGGGGAGGAATACGAGTATTTAGAGTAAGCGGATGAAGTAGTCGCGGGCGACCTCTAGTTTATTAATATAAAACAGAAACAAACTTCTCCGACAAATTTTCCTTATTTGATTTATGTATTTTTTTTTTTGCTCAGTTCTATAAAATGCTCGACCTTTTATTAGGAGCTTAGGTCACAGCCAGTAGCATTCTTTACGCGTAAAGCCTCACGCTAGCTATATATATATATATATTAATTATGCTGTCTGATCTGTTGTTATCTTATCAAGCTAACAACAAATCGTGTCACGCACAGTTAGTACACCTCAAATAGAGGTAGGTACTTACTATCACAGTAACTTGGACTTGAGTAAACATTATCTGACTTGGTGTAGTCCGACCTCCATTCCGCAGGCTAAATTAGTTTTTAACACTAACACCGGGGTAATAATAGTGTTATGAAACCTTCCCGTGCCGTATTTTCCAATTACTTTCAGCTGTTCTAATACGGAACTTGGTGCTTCGGCTTAATGTGTTCTTACGCAGTAATTAAGAGGGACTCCTTGACCTTTGACTTACCTACTTGGATTTATACGACAAAATTGAAAGAGGGCTAACTCATCTAAGACAAAATGTGTCTTTTTTGTTTTAGATTGGGCTTTTTGACATTTACGAATCTCCTAGATTTCATCGAGATGTTTTTATTTTGTTGGAATTAATAATGAAAATTAAATATCTGAAAATAACTGAAAGATGGTTTATTTACTCGTAGTTAACTAGCAGTCTGAACTTTTTAAGAAATAAACAAACTTGGTTAGGACTAACGAAATTTTTTTGTCTGCGTAATGTTTAATAGAAAATCATAATTCACAGATATGCAGCTTTTTTTTTTGAAAATATTGTAATATGAGTTCTGGTTACCTAATAATGTGTACCATCGAGACAAATATATGCACTTAAATAAAGAAAGCTTTTTTATAATAGAAGTACAATCAGGCGTGCCTCCTGGTGTATAATAAATAGGTCGCCGCCAAGAGATTTAAAAGGTTTTTAAAATCCTGCAAAAAGATTTTTGGTAGCTATATATAACTAGCTTTATTATTATTATTTGAATGTGGGTAATAACGGCTATTTCATTAGGAAAACTAACTGAAACAAGGTCTACTATAGTCACCGCGTTACCAACTGAGTCGTGCGGCCATAAATCATTCACTATGTCTATCTCGCTCGCACTTGTGGGTCTTGCTTGTGGTCGCACTTGTGGGTCTTGCTTGTGGTCGCACTTGTGGGTCTTGCATGCACTTGTGGGTCGTGCGGCCATGATTTATGGCCGCACGACTCAGTTGGTAACGCGGAGACTATAGTAATTTTATACCAATATCCACCTTCTATTCCACCGAAAATATTAATTAAGTTGCCCTGTGCCACTTGAGTCTCATTATCCGCTACCTTGAAATGAAATTAAATCATTTAATTATCCCGAAACCGAATATCATAATTCATTGAATAGACCTTTTAATATATTAATCAATGAACGAAAACTTTATAAAAAATAAATTTTAAGTAAAATTTTCTAACTATATACCCAGAAAAATATCTTAAATTGTTTAAGTTTGAAGTTTGAGGTATCCTAAAAGGGAGATCGCTCGACTTGAAATTGTGAAGTCGCGGGTTCCAACCTATGTCCGTACCAATGAATTCATAAGAGTTTGTCTACGGATTTTGAAACAACTGGGTTTTCGGTGAAGGAAAATTTGGTGAGGAAACCTGCACTGAAGAAGAAAGACAGTTGCCGCATCTTGGCCAGCTTGGTGAATATGACTTAATAGCTCTTCGAGGGTAGGTCGATGGTAGGCCTAAGTCCAGCAGTGGCTTTTAAAGGCTGATTATCGAAATATGTTATGTTCGAGTTTGTACCCTCAGCCTTTAGCTCTTTTTGGATAACTATATTTTACAAGAGTAGTTTATGCATAGAAAAATAAGGTAATAAGTAAAACATCTAAGTAGGTAAGTACATAGAAAATGTAAACAATTATACCTATTATACAATGTGGACGTTCACTGTAACATTAGTTTTTACCCTCAACAGAGATTTTTTTTCGTCAACATTGTCATTTAGAGAGTAAACAATTTTTTATGAAACAGATTGACTAGACGAGCGAAACGTTCACCTGGTGGTAAGCGTCATGAGCCTGCTCATAACAGTAGCAGTGCTAGAATTGTAAACTTGCGAACAAAATTCTGCGCTGCATGCGCTGCATTGCGCTCGTCACCCTGAGATATTATAGATGTCAAATCTCTTCATGCCCATAGTTATTTCTCTGGTAACATTTCCCTTCAAACCGAAACACAGTAATTCTTGCACGCTACTGTTGGGCGGTTGAATAACTGGCAAAGACAGATATTATGGGCATATTATGCAGTTATTTTTTTTTTAATACGAAAAATTCAAAGAACTCGTCGGTTCGATTGCCGACGACGAAAACGCCAACGATGTGACGGTGATAAAAAAGTATTTAGAATAAAAACAAAGATTATATTCTAACTAAACTCATTCCTAGGTACGATGGAATACGTATTCGTTTGTTTATACATAAACATTATATTTTCTTTGATGTAAGCACACACCTACATCCCAAAATAAAAAAGACAACCGAAATTCAGTCGTCACGGAGCAATTTTCATTAGGTGCAAAGTACGTGCCTGTAATATTAAGAGGACGAAAGAGCCCCTGTTTGGGTCTCTTTAAAACTAAAAACTTTTCCATTATGCTTGCAAGTTGAGTAGGTAACAGAGGAAGAAAATAAAAATAATATATTGCGAGTCTAGTACTAGTTGCATCTATCACCGCTTTTTATATCTTTTAATATGGGGGTTATAGAGCTATTCAATTGCTAGTTCCAGCACCAAACGCCAAAAACAAATGCGAGGGTCTGTTCTTCTTCTCGTCTCCCATGAACCGCTCTGGTCTGAACTCGTTCGGCTCTGGATAGTAGTCCGGGTCCATGTGGATGCCGTAGATGGGGATGGCGACCACGTCCCTCGTGGCCAGGCGGACCGGGCTGTCGGGGAGCTGGTAAGGCTTGGTGACCACGCGGTCAACTCGCGCCACCGATGAGTCCACCGAGAGTTTCTGCAATAGTTTTAAGACATTATTAGATAAATACATAAGTATATGATTGAAGATAACTTAGATAAATACAGTAGGACGTTACGTTCTGCATCCAGACGAACTGTGTGAAGTGATGAAAAAGTTGTACAGATATATTTGACAGCCTTATAGCTCAGTTGGTAGCATGTCTGCTTTCAGAGCTGTAGGGCGTGGGTATACTAATATTTATTCTTTTATTTATTTTTCTGGGTTCGATCCCCACCCAGGGCAAACATTTATGTAACGAATATATAATTTCGTTCTGTGTCTGGGTGTAATATGTATTATAAGTATGTATTTACAAAAAAATATGTTTAGTATATATAAGTATTCTATAATACAAGCTTTACTTAGTTTGAAAAAAAAAAAAAAAAAAAAAAATTAAAATAAATTTATTTACATAAACATAAACCTATATAACAAATAAAATTAATAATTAGATATTCGGTAAGTAGTAGGTCGGTGGTAGGTGGGTTCGGTCGGTTTGGGGCTATAACTACAACAAACTACAAAGACTGCTTAGCCTACTACACAACAAAAAACAAAAGGATTGTATCCAGACCGATGAAAGTCTAGAGACAATCCAAATGCTCAAACCCACTACCAGTCGGCAGCGTGCCCAGCATGCTGGCGGCATTGCCACGCTGGATGGCAATGCTTATGCGTTGAGCCAAATAAACACCAGCATTTTGATCACGCGTTGCGTCGACCAGGCGCTCGGATATGTTTTTGAAAAGAAAACGAGCTCCCGGTCCCCACAGTCCCCGGTTTGGGGCTAGATGGCGCTGTGTGAAAATTTCCACCGATATTTATTTGTTCACACCGTGGTCCAAATGACTAGATGGATCACACACGATGGATGTGGATGGTATGGTACGATGGATCTAGGTGATTCACAGCGCGGTGTGAATTACCTCGCGTCCCATAATACACCAAGTTCCAATGTTTCAAAATTGATGATAATAAAAATATTGATTCCAACTTGCACTGTGGGGGTCGTATATTTTTCAGGGAGAATAGCCTGTGAAACTTTTCAACTATTGAACTTCCAAAAAACACCGTCGATCCGATAGTACTCCATAGCTACGACGTGCTAGCAAAGTCATTATAAACGGTTTTATTTAACTTGCCCTCTTAGTTTTTGTTTTTTGGGTCAAATTTTGTTAATGAAATCTTACCCCTTCCTGTTGACAGATTGACTGATATTTGGTACACAACTTTTTACAGACAGCACAACGTTTGCATATTCTATAGGCTTCATACTTTCGATTGCTATTAAATGTATTCGATAGACTTATGTGTGCAAATATTAAATAAAACATCATTTTTTTATTTTTTATTAATCATAACCTTACCAGGATTTTTTTAGCCAACCCACTCCCGATGTATTATCTAATACTTATTTTGATAACGATGACAAAACGGTTTAACTTAAATAACTCAGTGTTACCATTTTATTGTATTAATATTTTATATACCGGGTGTTAGTTAGAACACCGTTATCTTTTTAGGATATCATTGTTATCATTATGAACAACTTTTACTATGGGGCCAACCCTGAAATCACGAAAAAAAAACAGCTGTTTCATACATTTTGTCTAAGATCGATGAACCTTTTTGTACGGTACAGCTGTTTTTTTTTCGTACTTATGTACGAATAATTTCGTAATGTCAAAGTACTTTATTATTACTTAAATTTAGTAATACCAGCAGACCCCGTGGAAAAACATTTGTTTTAATGTATAGGAATTCACCTAGAATGCTTACTGTAAGAAGGATCAGATCAAAATCTAAAGGATGTCCACTTCTGGTCAAAGGCCTCCCCCTAATAGGGAGGAGTTGCCATAGCCCCCAGGCTTGGCATTTGACTTGAGGAACGCAAAATGTTCACCGCCGCTAAACCAGAGACGCTGCTGCCCGTCCGCCGATGGTTCTGGATAAGGTTTTAGGACATACCCAGGTTCTTCTGTAGATAGTACGATAATTATAATACACCGATGCAGTGTGAATTGAGCTTTAGTCTGACACTAGCTTTGAATGCACCTAATGATAATAAATGTAGATAAATCAATTGTATCAATATCGTTACTAGAACAATTAAACAGTCAAGGAAAAACCAATGCAGAACTTCCGGTAGTTAGGAATTTTATATAATATATATTTTATATATATAATAATTTTATATATATAATTATAATACACCGATGCAGTGTGAATTGAGCTTTAGTCTGACACTAGCTTTGAATGCACCTAATGATAATAAATTTAGATAAATCAATTGTATCAATATCGTTACTAGAACAATTAAACAGTCAAGGAAAAACCAATGCAGAACTTCCGGTAGTTAGGAAACCAGGTCAATAACAAGGTCCAGGTCCCAAGTAAGAAGGATAATGCAAACAAATTTCAAAATATTCACATACGAATAAATAACTCACTCGGCTCATCCACAACTAATTTCACTCACTCGCAATTCAATTCCACATTTATCCTGATTGCGAAGCCTATGAAGACCGAAGCAGAGCTGAAAAGCTTTGCCATGAAATTTTAATTGTACCGCAAAGAGCAAGCTTTGCCACTGTGTCGCGTAGTAGAAAACAGTGAACGAAGTACCTACAGTACTATGATCAAAGTCATGCGCATTGCGCCTTGGTAATTATAATCAATCTTTATCTTTTTCGTTCTTCACTCTATCTCGTTCTTTATTCGTTTGTATTCTCGTTCTTCTCTATCACGACACACAAAAAATTGTCGAACGCATAATTTGTATCGTAGTACTTACAGTACAGACATTGTCTACATATAAAATATAATCAAAGCTAATTTCTGTGCTATAGAATCTCTGTTCCACTAATTCGGCAAGCTAATCTTACAGGTTTAAAATAAAAATATAAATAAAGCAAGCAATAATTACAAAAAACATCACAAGTGCCAAAACAGATAACATTATTTTTCAAAAAATTATGGTCTGTGTCACTTGGGATGATATGGATTCTAACGATACCCAGACATCCAAATGTGTTCATAAACGTTGACTAGGCCACCCGTGTATGAGAAATTTCTTAAGCCTTTACAATCATAGTCGTTTTTCTTTGGAACCATTTTGCAAATCCGTATAAAAAAAAATAATTGATACCCAGTAGGAGTCTTCGATCAACTGGACCCGATCGCCAGTGGACCCGGGGGTCCACTCAATCTATAGTATAGCTTAGGAGGCTAATCTAATTTTTTGCAGGACATAATCTACCGTCAATTTGTATACTAGGTGCAAGCCGAGGCGTCGGACCACAGTTTGAATTTCGACAATAAATTAAACAGTGCTCGCAACTCGCGACAGAAATGTGAATTGTTTAACTGTGCCCGATGACTTTTTGTTCCGGCCGCTATTCGTTTCAGCGTCAGATGTTTTGAAATAACTTTTGAACATTATTTACTGAAATAAACCAATATTTATCCGGAGTTAGAGAAAATTGAGCCAGAATAAAATAAATTTCTAGAGAAAATAAGCATTTCATCACTCTTGATGCTTATTGGTGCGTAAGAATTTGTACGACGCATATACGTACGCGTTAAATCCATAATTATTTATTTTCCTCTTAGCCAGTTTTGGCAGAGTGATCGTGGTTGTCTGTCCTGGTGGCGGCTAAGTAAACAATCTATCGCCATTCCTCCCGTATTGATGAACCTTTTCTCGTACATTTATTTATGGGCCCGTGAAGTTCAGACTTAATTTTGTCGTTCCAACACAACGTAACGGATCTGCCACGCGATCTTTCTTCCTCAATTTTTTCAGACTATACAAACTTGTCTACTTATAAGATGAGTCAACAACAATCTTGGAACTGAACTGAATTCTATTATGAAAACTGACGTGGTTTTGACACATTTTTGTTTTATTTATACGGGAATACTGAGTATCAGGAATCAGTGCTAAGCAGGACGCAGCTGCATGCGCGTCGGGCTCTGTTTTCACTCTTTGAAAAAGGTCACCGGATGTGATCGAAACTATAGTCGGAGTATCCGATTTAATTAAATTGAGTATTCCCGTATAAATAAAACAAAAATGAAATAAAATGGCATACACTATGAAATGGTTAGTATCCATATCGAGGTTAGTTAATAATCTGTTAACGACCAGCATAAGAAGCTATTATTAGGAAATCTTCTAAATCTTTTAGTATGTTAAATAACTGATTTTGTAATTAGTTAAAAGTTATAAAGCGTTACACAACTTCTCCTGGGTAGGTATGTCCTAAAACTGCATCCAGTACCACGGGCAGCAGCGTCCTCTTGGTTAACGGTGGTAAACATTCTGCGATCCCCAAGCCGCCTGCCAAGCTTGGGGATTATCAACCCTCCCTATTAAGGGAGGCCTTCGTCCAGGAGTGGACGTCTCCTAGCTGATAATGATGATAATCATAACGATGACACAACTTCTAAATCCAACAATGCCGTTTTTATTCCAGCAAAATTGTGATCGGAGAAAGTAGCATTCCTCGAATTCATATAAAGAGCGGTCGCATTTGTTGTAGAATCTAAAATTTAAGTGTCGCCCCACATACCTCCTTCCCATACTCCGGAGTATTTGATCTGGCGCTGCGCCAGCAATATGCCTAGACTATGGCAAAACTACGCATCTAGGCATCGAATTTTTAGATAGATATCGGAGCTGAACCTTATTTTAGGACTGTAATAACAGTTTTATAGAAGTTGCTTTTTGTATTAAATAAGAATATCTACTTTATTTTAGAGTTGTGGTTATAGATTACTTTGATAGGTTAAATATACCTTTTATGCTGCATTACTTAATTATTACCTGGAAGAGTTTTTTTTTTGTAGAACGGTATTGCGTTTGGCCTTGCGTCGGCGAAGCGTAGACAAGACAAAAGAGGTGAAGTATGCTTTCCGAGAAGATTCATCCACTCTTCGTTTGATACCCAAATTGTAAGAGTTAGGAAATTATTCTGCTAGTAGAGAATGTCAGTCTTTTGCGTGCTTTTAGCGATAAGGCAGCCATTTGTTGCACTAATATTTAAGCTATTGAATCCTTGTGTGTATATTTTTGTTGTGAGCAATAAAAAGTTAATCTACGTGTCTGTGTATCTACTCTCAATAGGCTTAATAATAATAATGTTATATTCCAACTGATATCTAGTTTTCTAACCAAAAGTGTGTCTCACAGTTAAACTGTCGTCGTCAGCCATAAGACGTCCACTACTGGACGAAGGCCTCCCAATAGAAGGGTGTTGCCATAATCCCCACGCTTGGCAGGTGGCTTGGGGATCGCAGAATGCGCACCACTGTCAACCAAGAGGGCGCTGCTGCCCGTCCTCTGGTGGGTCTGGTTGCAGTTTAAGGACATACCCAGGTCCAGTTCAGTCAAACTGTACCCTCGCTTAATTATAACAACCAACACTAGAGAATATATTTAAAATAAAATAAAAAGTTTTTAATTAAATTAATATAGATAAATTTTATATACTTAGTTAAATGAACTATATATATTTTACATATAAATTTTATGTTGGATTGCGATAAAATTTAAATGCAAAAGTTTAAAATCTATGATCTGTTCGATCATTAAAATCTTACATAATCTGAGTTCAACCAACACCATAGAGGGTATATTATAAGAATTTGCATCACTATGATATTTATTTTATATTATCAGTTTACCAAAAAATATAACAAACATAACAAATTGTCATGAAAACTACTAAGACTAAGAATGATTAATTATTATTCTTGTTGAAAACTTTTTGCTTTTATTTTTTAAACTACATAAAACGGGAATACGACAAAACTTTTGCTATATCCTAACGGAAAAAAGTACAAAGGTAAATTGGCCACCAATTCAATTGAAATTGATTGATTTAGGAAAGCTTACATGAAAGCTAAAATCTTAGATTAACGTGATGCGTATATAGACACAAACTGACGATAATATATTTTTTGTAACCGTTGTTGGTAAGATGGCCCCATCTCACTGCCGTAATATTCTTATTTATAATATTAATGAAAAACATTAAAAATTCCTTTTTCAAAGTCATCTTTCTCAAACCAGCAAATTAGTTCTCACAAATGGTAACATTTCAAGTGCTAAAATTTGGGTCAAAAGCTTGTATCGTTTGGCGTTCACCGTCCAAATGTCGCACCTCATTTTCTGTCACTTAACTCCGCTCTCCTTCAAGACCGTTTCCCCAAACTGCACTTACAAGCTTTACAAAAATCAACCTAAATTCATGCTTCTAACAGTGAAAGTTCAATGCAGTAAATGTGGCATGTGGGTTATGAAAATCAGAGTATTTCTGAATGCTCGGCTCTGATGAGAAGCGCCAGGACTGTTTTTAAGACTCCTTAATGCCAACGTATGAAAAAAGCTACAAAGGTTTTTAATATTCAAACCTTGTAACACACTTTGTGTCGAGTATCGTTCGACCGAAGTGAAGGGCAGAAGGGCAGCTGAGAGGACGTTTCAGACCTCTGTTTGAGATACTTTTTCACCAATTGTCACGCGCTAACAATACGTCTAAAAGGCGCGAAATGTGGGACTGTTAGCCGCTTTCATGATCGTGTTTCATTGATTTTGGAGCACAATTGTGCGGTTTGGTGTTACCATTTTTTAGATTAATGTTTTCATCTGAAAACACACAATAAAAGTATTATATTTTACGCGATTGTTCAAAAAAATACTGATATTTTATGGCATTACTAGATTTTTCTACAACATAGAATACAATGAGTATAAAGATATAAATTGTCACTACCAGAAAGTAGGAATCTGTCCATTTGTTAGGTTTTTCTAATATATATAAATAAAAAGAGGCATACAAGAAGATCGGAGTACGTTTAAATAGCAACAATTCACGTGGTTAATTTAAATGGCGACAATATCGACGATAACGTTTTTTTTGGTACCTTTTACGAAGTTTGTGTAGGCTGTGAAATCTTTTGTGTGCCAAAAGATAGGCTGTGTCGGTTGATTATATCAATCTCTCTTCTTCTTCGTCTTCTGAAAGCTTCTAACATGACTTGGCAATCCAGCAGTAGTCTAAGGAATTTCTAAAATCTGAGACTAAAAATAGGTACTTACAAATACCAACAAGTAGGTACTTTTACACCATTATTTGTAACAAACCGCAAAACACGAAACGAAATTCCCAATTTACCCCGTATAACAAACCTGCTGTCAATCAAAAAAAGTAAATACACCGACAGACATCATCACTTCCTGGAAGTACGACGGCTGACTTCCTGTATCGACCCCGGACGCTGTTACTGACCCTCTATAGACGGTGCTTTCAACGTCGATATTTATGAGCGTTTCATAAGCGAAAAGGAAAAAGCTGTCTTCTTACTTTCTAAGTGGTAGGTAAATAAGGTAAAAGATTGTTAGCTCGAAGCCCTAGTTGAAGAGAAAAGTAGACTACGTTCGGCCATTTAATAAGATATTATTAATACAAAATAATAAAATTTGTTACATTTATTTTTTCTATAATAATATTAATTAATATTTAGTAAATTCACAATTTATAGGTTTTTCCAGTGTTTTTTTTAGTATGACGTGGACACTGTCTTGACAGTATACAATATAGAACAATTATGTATTCAGGCTAACGTTTTATTATTAATAATTATGTAAAGTAAATATGAGTATCTGCTCCCGAGCTAGGTGTTAACTCTGTATTTCGGCAGACAAAAAGGTTTAAAAGAAGTTTTGAAAGTCATTATTAATAAAAAACTTTGCTATCAAACGCACATTTTTAATCATGTTTAGCATAATCATTCTGTCGATAGACCACTGGCTGGACTAAGGCCTATCTTCGAAGGACTATTAGACCGATTTGGGCCATATCTAACACGCTGGACCAGTTAAGAGTAGACAAGTTGGTCACTTCTCCATAGAAACGCGGTAGTATTACTACTGCACTATGTACATTTGTAGGTCCAAGACTAAGAATTATATCGATTAATCTTTTCATTATCTAGGATTGTAAATTATTACGAAAGTCAAAAGTTAATAAACATGAAAGTTATAAGCCAGGAAACATCTTGTATTTTAGCTCAATATTAACGCCACATTGGACGTAAATAAATAACATAAGGAATACGAAAACTCTAAAATAATTTATCAAGCGGCATAGTTTAGTCCATAAAAATTTCAAATAAATTAAGTTGGAATAAATTAACTCAGAGTTTATTCAACCACATTACTGCAGCCAAAGGTCGACAAAAAAAAATTGCGCGTTCATTTATCTTTCTTTCTCCCTTTCCCACAGTTTGTATGATGAAGAGAGCATGCTTTTTAGCCGCGCCCACCGATGAGTTCGAGCCGTCAACTTGTCGATCCTTAAGGATTGGTGGATACGGGGTGGCGAACATTTATATACCTACACTTAGAGGTCGCCCGCGACTTCGTCCGCGTACGGAAGGAATTCGGCCCGCTCCCAAGATTCACCACTTTGAATCATCCCGAGCAATTCCCCTCCCCCTCCCCCAACCCCCCTTGAATTAACTAACCAAATATCAATTTTCATCACTATAACTTCAAAAACAAAGAATTACTTCCATACTTACTTTCCATACTTACTTTGAATTTGAATTTACGTACTTTTCTAGATACTTTTGAATTTAAATTGTCCATGTCAAAAAATATTGAAAACAGCATTTTTTATTTTAAATGAACTATCCAAATCCAAATTTTTGTGACTAAAAGTACAAAAACAAAGGACTTTCATACTTACTTTGATACCTACACTTTCCAAAGAATACACCCTCCAAATTTCATTTATCTAGGACCAGCGGTTTAGGCTGTGCGTTGATACTGAGTTGAGATTGACAGTGAGTCAGTCAGGAGTTTGAATTTTATGTATATAGATAATCACGACATATACCTACATACCTACGTATCACGAGATTAGGACACGGTCACCCCGAATAACATAAAGATATATAAAAAAAATGCTAATAAATCGCGGGACCCAATTAGTAATCCTTATCTTCTACAAACCTAACAAGAGATTCAACATTCAACATATTATTATAAGTTGCAAAAGAGCTTCTTGCACGGAATTTTCCATACAGAAAGTGGTCTTAAAGGGAACAATACTCAAATTACAGGTTAGGTAACAATACCGATAACAGGCAGTCCTGCAACATCTGGCTTGTAACGACTTGAGCAAGGCTGAGGAACGTGCAAAACAGTATCTAAGCTCCTAACTTTACTCTAGAGTATTTTTTTTTAGTTTAAGTACCCGTACCCAGCAAAGAATTTGTATAGTATGTCAGATTTAGGCCAAATCGAGAATGCTAATAAAATATGTAATATGCCAACACCGCAATGGACGTGCCTTGCACTGTATAATTGAGCGTATTCATTTTTAAGCCAAAAAACGTCATAACTAAATGATTTCTGACAAAGTCTACGCAACCTTCGAGTAAGCATATCATTTAAACATGTCAGTGTATTAAAATACTATTATGCTGAATTGGAGTTAGTTGTATGACGAGATGAGAAGATAATATCATGCTTTTTCATAACGTTTACGGCCAATCAAAATTCTGAACATCAACAACTATAAAAATGTTTTTATTTTATAAACTGACGTGGTTTTGACGCATTTTGTTTTATTTATACGGGGATACTCACGTTTAATTAAATCACGATCACGATAGGTACGATCACATCTGGTGATCTTTTTCAAAGAGTGAAACCAGAGCCCGACTTAATTAAACGTGAGTATTCTCGTATAAATAAAACAAAACTATAAATGACAACATAAAGCACTTGTTACCTTGTCATTTATTATAAATGTATTCTTGAATTGCCTTAGAAACATAGCCCTTCAATTTATAATACAGTTACGCTTGTACACTAGTAGTCTGTTGGTTGAGTATCTGGCAATTTATTTTGTTTTGTTTTTCTTCTCAATAGTTAAACAGCAGTAAACTTGGATAAACGACCCAATTTGTACCCACCCATTTTGTTTGTATCTCCAGTGGTCTTTGCAAAAGTCCTACTTCAAAATGTAGTAAGATCGATACTGAGTAAACCTTGTGTACTGAATGGTTTTATCTACACCGAGATTTCAGCTACATGCCTGAAGCGCGGCAAACATACGAGTACAGTTTTGGGCCGGAAACTTCGGTACCCTAGGGGTCGGAATGTTCCTTGCTCCTTACATATTGTTTTTAGTGCCATTGACCTTTCGTGATAAGGTTCTGATTTAAGTCTGCCTTGAATAAGTAACAAGAATGTAACTAGATCAACTATGGTAAGTCCCAGGGGATTTAAGTGAAACTTCTTTCGTTCAAACCTTTTTTAAAGCGCGATTTCAGCATTGAACGATTCAGTATCTTTGTGCTCCGTGGCCGACGGTTTGGCGGGGTGATAACCTTCGTGGGTGGTCGTCACAAAGGTACGTAAACAACGTATAAAGCAATGAGTTTGCATCAATCTCTTGCTGATTAATAATAATTTACTTATTTGAAAACTACTAACAGTTATTATTAACCTAACCTTACTAACAACTTATGGGTGAATTTCTGAAATAAAGTTTTTTTTGTTTTGTACTTATTTAAGTGTATTATGTTATGATTATGTATCACAGATTGTTAAAATGGCATCCAATAATCTTATTAGTCGTTCCACCAGCGTTTTCGTTGAACCGAACACAGAATGGATGAAATAATGAAATACCTGAAGACGAAGGTTTGGTTTAACCTTTTTTAACCGACTTCATAAAAGGAGGTGCTTTTTTTGCATTCAAGTGACGAGACGAGCTAGACGTTCGCCTGGTAGTAAGCGTCACGCCTGCCACTAACAGTAGCAGTGCTACAATTGTGAACTTGCGAACACAATGCTGCGTTGCACTGCAGTGCGCTCGTCACCCTGAGATATTAGATGTTAAATCTCTTCATACCCAGTAATTTCTCTTTCTCTTCTATGTTTATTGATTAACATAATATTTAGGTATAATGTCAAATCTCTCTTTTATAATTTCATATTATACATAATTGTTTTTATTATTAAATCAGGTAGTATGAAGTGGTTCAGAATTGATACCGTTAAGTATGGTTTATTATATTATTTATTTTGTTTTATTTAAACGGGAATACTCACGTTCACGTTTCATTTACGTTCACGCTTTTGTGTATAAAACAAAATGTGTCAAAACCACGTCAGTTTTCAAAATAAAATATTATATTATTCAAAACATAAAAACTCTTAACTTCTATTAAAGTATCTGCATGAGTGGATGATATTCTCACTCAATTCCGTTTGTGATAAGGGGAAGGTTTACCCACTACCTATTCGCCAGTAACTGTAGATATTTTCAACAATAGGAAGACTTTCACGATAATTCAAAATATTAACTATCTACCTCCGATACATATAAGCAATTCCCTTCGCCTATTACAGAGTTTGAACAAACATTTACACACTTACAACATTAGCGACGAAATTTTTTCAAATTTTACTTTACTTTGTTAACGTTAACCTATTAACACATCTAGCGAATTCTACTAATATTATAAATGCGAAAGTTTGTCGGTGTGTTTGTTACTCCTTCACGCTGAAACGGCTCAACAGATTTGGATGAAATTTTGCATAGAGGTAGCAGACACCTTGGAATAAAATATAGGCTACTTACTTAATAAAACATACCCAACCATCACGTGTAAAACCGCAGGCTTAATTAAAAAAATATGTTTATAGTACCTACTGTTCTGGTCTGTAATTTTGATGTCTACACAAGCCAGCGCAAGTAGTAAACAGCAGTTAACGTATCTTAGTAAGTAGTTCGAAAAAATGTATTAAAAGTAAGCTTACGTCACGTGTGAGTTGAACCGGGTCATGCCTTTGCGAGCTTTTATGTCACAGCGCAGTGAATAAACAGTAAGTAGATTTTGAGGAACATTATTTTAATTTGATCATAAATTGAGACTTTATAGACTTGGGGATCCCCATCACCTGTTGATAGTTTTTGCCATTTCATCACTCGAAAGCATTGTCCTGAGTTAATTGGTTCAGTTAACTCAACATAAAAAAATATGCAAGTTAACGGCGTCTATATGTGCCAGTTTTTTTGCCTATTGAAAATTTATTGTTTTTTTTATTATTCCGTTAATTAATTAACT
This sequence comes from Erannis defoliaria, assembly GCA_905404285.2. Classification (NCBI taxonomy): domain Eukaryota; kingdom Metazoa; phylum Arthropoda; class Insecta; order Lepidoptera; family Geometridae; genus Erannis; species Erannis defoliaria. The sequence continues at coordinate 10,139,327 of FR990080.1, read as the reverse complement.
TATTAATAAGTAGGTCATCATCATCATTAGCATCTTAATCAGCCCACAACTAGACGTTACAAAAACTCGCACGCAAATGTTGCAAGCCGGTCTCCGGCTGTTAAATATTGACAGCTATGTGATTAATTCCTTTATTATCGCGTTAAAAGCTAGATATTGACATTATTTATTTAAACTAAAACTTTCATATTTTTAGCTGCGTAGTGTGTACGAACCTATAAGTTTAAACGTAAAATCTATATTATTAGAAAGAGTAAGTATATAGGCCTATTTATTACCAATTAAATGGTGGTGCTACTCTGCTTTAACGCTACGTCTAAAGCGTCGTCGTTTACCCGGGAAATTAACAAGCTTCCCGACCTCTTTCTAGCGAACTACTTGGCTGGAAAACTCGTGTACTTGTCTTTATTATAATACTGTTTTACTGTGAGTAGCTTCCAGTGTTGCCAACTCTTTAGGGTTTCCATCTCATTTGGACTTATAATTTAAGTACGTTAATCGTAGCAGACCATAATTATAATCACTTTATTTCCAAATTTCAGTCAAATCAGTTCAGTCATCTGGACCTGGGTATGTCCTTAAACTGCAACCAGACCCACCGGAGGACGGGCAGCAGCGTCCTATTGGTTAACGGTGGTGACCATTCTGCGATCCCCTAGCCGCCTGCCAAGCGTGGGGATTATGGCAACACCCCTCTATAAAGGGGAGGCCTTCGTCCAGCAGTGGACGTTTTATGGCTGATGACGACGGTTCAGTCATTTAGACGTGAAAACGTCACGCTTGTTGTATAAATATCTACGGGATATGAAGGCTGGTGAAGGAAGCCAACGAGATCTCGAAATGCCGGAATTTTATGTGACGGCTTTCAACTTGCCAGTTCGTGAAATCCCGTGTTAGGTTGCCTTAAAAATACTAAGTCGCGTCTAAAATGTGCCCAAAATAACATAAAACTAATATCAGCTTAGAATACCTGCTTGGCATCCTTGGTAACACAATTCCATGAAACAAAGTCGGATTCGTATAATATAAGCCACCTATATTTTCTCTTTTGCCCGAGCAAAGGAAATATTCGACAAGTTCACTTCAAAATAATGTTGAAATAATTTCCATGAGTACACAAAGATATTGTCGGAATTGTTAGACTGATAAAAGAGTTTCCTACTAACGAGTTCTATCTAAAGCCTCAATACACACAGACAGATATTCACATAAGACATATTAGGTAAGATGGTTTAAAATAATCAATAGCCGAGTGTCCAGGACACTGAATCTAAAATTCCAAGTCTTACGTCATCAGCCAGAAAACATCCGCTGTTAGACGAAGGCCTTCCTTTGATGGGGGGAGGGGGAGGGGTCCATAATCCCCACGCTTAGCAGGTGGCTGGTGATCGCAGAATGCTATCACCAGCCAGCTACCTTTAACCGAGAGGACGCTGCCCGTCCGGTGTTTCTGGATGCAGTCCACCCATATTCCCCAGACTCACTTAGGTCGTTACTCAAGTTTGGTCCTAGTCTTGTGTTACTAGCTATTAACCACAAAATGTCAAACGGACACGTTGAATCGAGATAACTGATAAAACAGATTAAATAAGTTTTTTTTAAATGTAAATACATAAATAATTATTTTGTAATTCATTAAATTACAAAAAAAAAAACATTCAGGTACAGAACAAGCGTCTATGTTCGTAAATAAATAAAATAACTAATAAAGTTTGTTCTGAGTGGAAATTGAACCCACACAACAACCCAAAGGAAGTAGAGGCACTCACTACCAATACAATACCATCCAATTACCAACTGAGCTTTGGCAGTCTGCAACGATTAACGCAATGCATTTTCTACAAAAATCTATAAACCGACTCTCTGGGGCAAAAGCCTAAACATAACCTAAAGCCTAGAGGTCCTAGCCTCTAGTGCTAAAGAAATTCTACGTTTCATGTTTCCGTCGCCTGAAAAAGCACGACAAATTCCGTCAAAAATATGCAGATTTAAATCAAACACATCTATTTCGAAGACCGACTGGGTGGCGGACCACCAAGACAAATTTCCAACATTAATAAGGCGTGCCATCGTACACGTGGCGAGTCCGGATACCGCGATATATTAGAAACTGTCATGTTATATAGCTGTTTTTTTCTGCATTTTACTTTGCGTTCAAATCGGCGAGAAGTTGCAAGCACAAGGGTGAATTTTTAGTTTTCTTTTACATTTATTATCATAATTGTTTAAACAGGCATAGAATAATAGTAGATTACTCACCTAGGGAGCAAAAGTAAAGAATGTCTCAGATCTCATGTACTCTTATATTGCCTCCCGAAGCGAAGCGGAGGGTGACAAACACCCATCTGAGGCACCCATCTGGGGTGCATCTGAGGCTTCTTTACTTGCTCCCGTGGTGTGTATACGATATTAAAGAAAGAAAGAAAGAAAATAATTTATTCTGTGACATCAGTACAAAATAATAATACAACCATTGATAAATTAACAGATTATTGAGTGATGTCACAAAAAGGGTCTCAACTATGCATAATGCTGTTTAACAAACAGCGCTGGTCTTACGTGTCGCTGTGGGGAGCAAGTGGTTCTTTTCGTTCTGCGTGGCGGGGCTAAAGAAGCCACTTTAGCCCCGCAGGCACGTAAAAAGAATTAGGTACCACTATTTCCATTTTTTGTATATTGAAGTTTATAGATCTTGTTGATTTGATGCTATTTCTCTTGTCCTTTGGCGTATACTTTAAGCAACTATTCCTGTCCGTCTTCTGTCTTGCCCTCCCGATGAGACCAACAGTAATAATAAAACAATGACAGTTATGTAACTTCATTTGAAAAATACACACTAATTACTACGAACAGTAGAAGCGAGCACAAATGTTTTAAAGTTTCATGTCGTGTTAAAGCCGTCACCCACGACGCAGATGCTTTAATATTTCATATTAAGAGGGTGGTGAGCTATTCTCCATACAAACGTATTCCTCTATTCTGATCCCGGATAATGCCGCTAGAGCAATCTTTTTTTTAAATAAATTCTATGTCTACTATAGACATGTCTGTCCTTTTTGCAGCAACTAATTGCTAAAGAAAATCTAGCCCTCCTAAGATTACTATGAAAATATTCAAAGGGTTATATTTCTTTTAGCAATTAGTTGCTAGAAAAAAGGAAATGACAGAGGTCTACAGTGGACCTAAACTTGATAAAAAAATAAACTCTAGAGGCATTATTCAGGAAGAAAATAGGGGAGTACGTATTTTTTTGTATGGTGAACCGGCTCACCGGATTCTCACTCTTATGATAAAATATCGCTCGCCCTACAATTTTTAAATTATATAATTATTATCTTCGTTATATGTGCGATCAATGAAATGTATGAGTAGGGATATTGAAATATGTTATAAGATAACATTAAATATTTTGGTAGTGGTAGGTAGTGGTACTGCAGAGTCCGCCTGGGGAAGTACGCACACCTTTGCCAGTTATTCAACCGCCACGCAATAATGTGCAAGCATTTCTGTGTTCCGGTTTGAAGGGCAATGTTACCAGAGAAATTACTGGGTATGAAGAGATTTAACATCTAATATCACAGAGTGACGAGCGCAGTGCAGTGCGGCGCAGGGTTGTGTTCGCAAGTTCACAATTCATCAGGCGAACGTCTAGCTCGTCTCGTCACTTGGATGTAAAAAAAAAATATAGCATCCTCGTCGTATGTGACGGCCTTAACTACTATACATTGGATATTACCATTATTCACCATCCAAGCTTTATTACCTTGGATGGTGACATCCAATGTATCCAAGCAAAAAGAGCCAATAATAAGAAGACTTCATTATTTGAATAATATGCAACTAACATTATTTAGCTAACACTGCAAGATGCGTCGCTTTGAATTGAAAGACGAATTCAAAATGCGTGAATTTAATGTTCTGAAGTTAGAATTTTCAGTGGCGCGTGGCGTCGCACAGTCTGGGCGAGCTATCATAGGCTGACATTCTTGACCGAAATAATGTTTTACTGTAAGAATATTTTGTAGGTTTTTGGGCTACATTATTTTGAAGTTTTTATATTAAGTGTAACTGTTGCATTGTTTCAAATTAAAACCGTTTTACTAAAACAAAACTTTAGAGTTGAGATTTCTATAAAATTATTTATGATAGTAAAAAAAAGTATGGAAACTGTGCGATAAATTTGAATGTTTCCGATATTAAAACAACAAAAGTAGGTATCTCGTTTGCAACAACGAGTATGTTACTAAAATTGCACCGGTTCATCTGATTATTTATCGGGAAACCTTTGTTTCTAGAAACAATAACACTACTTCAACAATATTAACGAGAATCAATGGGGATCCACACTGCGATTTTTCCGCATCGACGATGAGCCCCCGCGCAACGTCGATGCGGCCATAGTCAATCTCACTTTTTTTTTGTACAATTAAATAGTTTTACTCTTTTATTATGAAAACTGACGTGGTTTTGACACATTTTTGTTTTATTTATACGGGAATACTCACGTTTAATTAAATCGGATACACCGACTATAGTTTCGATCACATCCGGTGACCTTTGAAAAAGGGTCACCGGACGTGAGTATTCCCGTATAAATAAAACAAAAATGTAGTTTTACTCTTACTTATTATTTAATGCATTTTTGTTTTATTTATACGGGAATACTCACGTTTAATTAAATCGGATACTCCGACTATAGTTTCGATCATATCCGGTTCGATCTAAAGGTCACCGGATGTGATCGAAACTATAGTCGGAGTATCCGATTTAATTAAACGTGAGTATTCCCGTATAAATAAAACAAAAATGTGTCAAAACCACGTCAGTTTTCATAATAAAATATTATTTAATGGTTTCACTCTTACCAGTAGGTACCTGGACCTGGGGTATGTCCTAAAACTGCATCCAGTACTACCGGAGGATGGGCAGCAGTTGCAATCCCCAAGCAAGAAGCCCCGGGGATAGAGTTGAATAAAAATTCCCCGACTCACATTAGGTACATATCTATAAAAACTCACTGTCATATGATATTATTTACATTATTTAGTCTCTGTTCTCGGGCCTAGCCCAGACGTACTGATTAACTCATAAACTTCTAGCGATTGACTGAAAAAAATACGAAATAAATAGAGTTTTTTTATATCGTGAACCATTTATGTACCTAACCGTGTTTTCGATTCGACAGACTAGATAAAAAAAAATACATACTATTTCTGAAAAAGAAGGGAATCGTGCTAATTTTAACTAATTTTCTATACATGAAAATAATTAGTTTATATGAATGATTGCCATCAAATAGATAGGTGCCCATAAAAGCTACCGTATATTATGAGTGCCGGAGAGGCAACATTATGCATTTAGTCATAAAATAAACATTTCTTGAAACTGCCTTTCACAGTTCAAATAACAAAGCTAAACAAGCGAAAAACAACCTGGCAACAGTTGGCCTTAAAAATAAACCAACCGGTTGATAATACATCTTTGTTGAGAAAATTGCTTCGGAACTCATTCAATTATTACGGGTGTTTATTTTCCTTTGCAACAGTGTAATTACATTAAAGTAAGAAAACTTTTGTTATGGACTTTCCTAAAACGATGTCCTAAAACTGCATCCAGAACCACCGGAGGATGGGCAGCAGCGTCCTCTTAGTTAACGGTGGTAACATTCTGCAATCCCCAAGCCACCCGCCAAGCGTGGAGATTATGGCAACCCCTCCCTAATAATGGGGAGGCCTACGTCCTTCACTCGACATTTACCGGCTGATGACGATGATGATGATGATAAAGAAAACTTTTACAAAAAATAGAAAAAAAGAAAGGTACACACGGTCGAACATAGAACCTCCTCCTTTTTGGAAGTCGGTTAAAAACGAACATCGTGCAATATGCTAACACTAATTAGTGCTTTACTAAGATAAACGATACGGTAAATAAAGAATCTGAATCTAATAAAGTCTGCGTGCTTCATCCTCGACCACATCGTCGCTTACCAACAGACGAGTTGGTGGTCAAACGCACACATAAAAGTGTTAAAAAAAAAAACTGAGCCTGAATTACACCTAATAAAATGAGCCATCTTTTTTGAGATCTACAAGTAATTTATGAGTACTGACGTGGTTTTGACACATTTTTGTTTTATTTATACGGGAATACTCACGTTTAATTAAACCATAGTCGGAAACTATAGTCGGAGTATCCGATTTAATTAAACGCGAGTGTTCCCGTATAAATAAAACAAAAATTAATGAGTAGGTAATACAAACATTAAGATTGATTAAGCCATCACAAGGGGGAGGCCTTGGTCCAGCAGTGGACGTCTTCTGACTGATGATGAAGATGATACTACATTATTAGTCGGTCTCTCATGAATAGACTTGTAATAACCTTTTAGTGACTATACGTAGATTAAAACGGTAGATAGTGTTTCGCACTAGAGCTACTGATACTTTGTTCTGTGATTCAAGGGAGAATACGCGTTACTCCTCTCCCTCCATTTATTGTGAAGGAAAGTGACCTCTGTATGTTTAATCTGCACTTCACTGAGTTATCGCAAATTTACTCTTTGTTTCTTTAATAACCTTAAATAAGTTCTTTCTCTTTCTCTCATGGAGCCGACGGTAATACAATACAATACCAACATAACTTTATTCATAACTCCATAGTTACATGTCATTTAAAATTGGGTGACAATATTGAGATATTATATTGAATTAATTAATTATCAAATTAATTTTTATGAACATTATCAAAAATATAAATTATTTATAAATTAATTTCTAATGTTATAATCTTTATATAATAGGATCGCATACTTTGGGGAACTTTAAATATGCATTATTGACATAAAATACCTGGGACCTGGGTATGTCCTAAAACTGCATCCAGAATCACCGGAGGACGGGCAGCAGCGTCCTCTCAGTTAACGGTGGTAACCATTCTGCGATCCCCCAAGCCGCCTGCCATGCGTGGGGATTATGGCAACACCTCCCTTTAAGGCAGAGGCCTTCGTCCAGCAGTGGACGTCTTCCGGCTGTTGATGTGTGTCATAAAATAATCAGTTATGGTGAAGTTCACAGCTATACTCATACCTATTCCCATATACAGGGATATAGGAAGTTGCATAAACCTCATACAGACGACTTTGGTACATCAAGACGAACAACTTTTGTTCTACGACTTTTGCTAATTCAAAGTTTTTTTTAAAGAAAAAATAAACTATACCTCTAAATAATTTTAGTTATATACAACATATAGGCAGTACAGTTCCAGCACCGTGCCGCCTACTAGTACGGCTTCATAGCTCGAAAAAAGTCGAATTTTGGTCCCATCCGGCAGAAAGCATGAAACTTTGGGTGCTTGTAGCTTTTATTTATGTGCTTCAATTTAGATGGAGAAACACGTCGATAACTCTAGACGGTTTCCCCTCTTCTCTCCTCTTTTGCGTCCCTAATCGTGGTTTTATTTATTTATAAAGAAAACGGTTAAAGCTACGATAAAACTGTCATAGGCTGGATGTTCTCCATAAAATGTTCTACAATAAAATTTTTGGAAGTCTGTTATAAGACTTATGGTTTTCTAAATATGATCACATTTGTTCCAACTTTTTTACAAAGTTGCATCATATTTACTTAATAGGGCGAAAATACGTAATTTACAGGATGATAGTGTTATAGACCGTATCGTTTCAGGGTATGCTTGAAGGTTTTGGGCTATCTTTTAAGCTATTTCTTAGTTCAGCGAAATGTCTACGAATGAATGTGTTTTCGGGTTATTTAAAAATATTAAAGTTCTATTATTATTAACGGGATATTTACCGTGTTGCCTAAGTCACATCCTAAATGAGTTCAAAACAAAATATGCAGTGATATTGTGAGTGTGTTTTGTCGAGACTTGGGTTCGAGTTCGAGTTCCAGTAATAGTAGTAAAACACTTAGAAAGAGGGTAGTTCGTTATGAATGCCCTTCATGTTTTTTCTAACTCTTTTGACAACCACCCGCATTCTTCAGTCTACTCGTGAACATGGTGCATGCAACTGCGCCGAAATATCGGGAGCTAATTTCACAACATAATCACGGTAAATATCCCGCTAATAATAATAGAACTTTAGTAAACAACCGTGATAGTTTAAAACGGTGATTTAAAATATTGTAAAAAAAAGCAGAAACCTTTTCAACTGTTCTTTTAGCAAAAATCTTGTTCGGATCACAATCATTTTATTAATAATCTAGTTAAACCAAACCAGTTTTTTTTAAATTATGCGCTGACCAACGAACACTATTTAAATTTTATTTTATAGACTAGGTTGAGAATGGGATGCAGAGTTAGAAATAGAATAGAATAGAAATTAACTTTTATTAACATTGTACTAATCATCTATTGGTCACGTTAGCAGCCGTGCTAGGATACCCTGTGTTACGGCTGCTGTGAACGCCTATAATAAGTTGAACAGCCTTATTGGGGACACAGCTTTAGTGGCGTCACTAACCTTATTATACGGCTTCTTCTTCGTCCTTAATAATTCTCCATTATCATTCTTAGATTATCTCCCAGATTATTATTTTTTAATTCCGCAACTGATCATCATTTGTATATAGCTAATAAGATTATTTTCCCAAGCCACATGCTCGTATCTATTTATGTAGGTAGATACAACATCACAGACATAGCAGCTAGCAATATAGCTTTATTACAGAGAGCGACATTCTGTTTGAAGTACCAAACCTTCCACAGTTTCATTATTAGCTACAAGCGCACTGCAGGAAAGTCTAGAATATCTTCCACCTGATATGCAACAAATATTTTGGGATTTCTCGTATTTTTTATAGGCAACGTTTTCTGATATTGTTGAAAACGTTTTTACGAAACAAAAAAGTTGACTCAAACGGGACAAAAACTGAAAAACGTAGTATATAGATTATTTATAGATACCGACATATTTTTTTTGTTATTTAACAAATAGTATCAAACCTAATAAAAAAAACTATTCTTAACTAGTATAAGATCTTCGGACTTTCACCCACTCTCTCATGGGCTATGCATACTTTTCCAGCATAAAAATTACTCTACATGTTAAGTACTATATTCATTTAAATTTCACTAAATTACAGCGTAAAGAAGTAATAATACACACTCACACACTCACAAACAGTGTTTTTTTTTTTATACAATCAAGTGACGAGACGAGTAAGGCGTTCGCCTGGTGGTAAGCGTCACATCTACCACTGACAGCAGCAGTGCCAGAATTGTGAACATGCGAACACAATCCTGCGCCGCACTGTACTGCGCTCGTCACCTTGAGATATTAGATGTTAAATCTCTTCATACCCAGTAATTTCTCTGGTAATATTGCCCATCAAGCCGGAATACAGTAATGCTCGAACACACTACTATAGCAAACCGATCCCTGACTTTCAAAAGATCTTTTAAGTAAGAGTTCTAGTAAAACTTCGTACATAACCTTTAAAAGCCTTTCCGTACTATCGGACGCCCGCCGGGGGTATTATTTCATCAAAAACTGAACAAAAAAGTTCCGACATGACTCTCAACGATTTTCCCATTTCACTAGCGTTCGTCAGTGAATTGGACGCACATGGATCTAAAAGGCTTGTTGAAAATTTACATATGTTCCAAAATAGATACGTTGGATAGAGCCAATCAACTCTACGCAAACAGAGTCCATTCAATAGTTTTAAAATAAACATCTTGTAATTGACTGTATAAAAATTCCATAAAAATTGGCATAGTTTTTGTTTACAAGAAGACTCGATTTTTTTTAAATAAGGAATAAGGTGATAATGATTTAAAAAACTGAAGCTACTTTTTGACAGAAAAAATATATATTTAGATAAAAAGTTATGCTGGTCCGTCTGTAGAGCCTGCTCATTCAGCACCCAATGGAGTTCTTTGGAAGCACAAGGGACTGCTGAATAAGCATCTTCGGTGGTCGCGCCACCCATGTAGATGTAAGATAGCTTTAAGATGTAATTCAAAATAATAATATGGTCAGTAGTAATGAAGCCTCCAAATCGGCTACACCTTATTTTTATTTTAGTATGTATACATTTTTTACTAAATACTCACGCACGCATTTCATCGACGCACGCATTTTATCAATTTAACAAATTGTTAAGTGTAAAATAAACGAAGCGGGTGATATTTGCTATAGCTGCCACTGCAATGTATAGCAAATTCTTACTAAACTAGAAAAGTTCGTTTGGTGTAAAATGGTGCACAAAAGTTTAAACAACCTGTTATTAAAAATTACTAAAATCCATTTTTTTTGTTCCGTTTCAGTTTCAATCATAGAACAAAGATAAGGTAATACGCTTTTTTTCAATAGAACTGTCTTCAACTTCGAATACCTGCATGACATCTTCATGTTTTCTAGTAATTTTGATTTAAAAACCAAACTACTGAACTGATTTCGATAAAATGTATAATATTCCAACAAATATATGAAACCACCTCTGAAGTATTACCTACCAAACAAAAAAAACATCAAAATCAGTTCATAAATGGCGGAGTAATCGCGTAAAATACATACAAATAAAAAACATACAGTCGAATTGAGAACCTCCTATTTTGAAGTCGGTTGATAAAGGAATCTTTTGACAGCTTTGACAACAAAGTAATTCAATGTATCTGTCTGTTTGCTGGTTTGTTACTATTTCGTGATTAATGATTAAACGGTTTGGCCAATCTTGATGAAAGGCATAGAAACAGCTGAAACTCTGAAAAAGAACAAACCTAGACTCTGTTTTGTCATCATGCCATTTTTATCACGGGTAAACAGCTACAGCACAGCACACACTCACACGCAGCACAAATAATCTGTTATAAATACTTTCCAAAACATGAAAACAAAAGACGATTTCTCTCAACATTCATTCAAGTACGAGCTATTTAGCAATATGAACGGGTCGCTCTTGACACAACAAAACGCCGATTGCTCATAACCATATATTAAGCGAATGGGTCTGGTACTGCGCCCTTGATTTTAACGATGTGGTGGGACGGAATAAATTCAAATCGAAGTCCGGTCAGGGGTCAGTGCAGATAAATGCATTGAGAAATAGACTAACAGCTGCCGTTACCACCCAAGTTGGTAAAAACTCTCGGTCACTCTTATCGCTGTGAATTCTTAATAATACACGAGTCAATAAAAAAGATGTACAGCATTATGATAAGCTGATTATGATGAAGATGACGATGATTCTGGATGATTCTGGATGATGGTAATTCCGACCTGAGCGGTTCTGAGCCCGCTTGAGAAATACATGAATGTGATATCTTAGGTCTAATCTGTGTGTGACAGGCTATGCCTAAGATTTATATCTTGTTTAAAAAATAAAATTTTCTTCTGTACGTGTTTTTGTGACTGAACTCCTAAAAGGCTGGCCTGATTTTAATGTTTTTTTTAATATTCACATTGCAACATGCAATGGTTAGCCATTGCTATCCAACGCGGCAACGCGGCCAGCGTTATGGGCACCTTTGCACCTGGTACGATTACTGGTGGGTTATTTATTTAGTTTAAAGCTTTAATATGTGGCATTATTATTATTGTTTTTTTTATTTCTGTCATTGACTTTTTGATTTATAACGATGTATTAAGTTCTTTATAGTAAGTAAGTAAATAGTTTTATATAATTAACAATTATACATACAAACATTAGATTAATAAAATAAACTTTATTTGAGCAGAAATTAATATTCACATTTGGACCTGGTAGGTGGCGATACAATCGGGTGCCATGATTGTGTTTCCAGGGCAGGACGAGGTCCGCCAGGTTCGCTAGTATTATAATTATAGATCTTTCTTTAGCATGCTCCAACAAAAAAAAAACAAATCGGAACAAATTTTCAGACTTGCTTCAAGTAGGATTTTACATTATGACCATTTTTATGACACATACCTATGTTTCACCTATTCACCTTAAGAGAAGCAGCAGAGAGAAAGAAAGAGAATTAATTTATATCTCTTTTGCTCTCGTAGATATGCCGTGGTTAGATTCGCAATAAACCGGAGTAAACCTAAGCACGCCCTTGATTCTAACGATGTGGTCGTACGGAATAAATTTAAATTGGGTGGCAGCGGTCAAGGTTCAACGCAGTTAAATGCACTGGCGAGCTTTACCTCCGCTGCAACAAAATTTGTTAAGGATGCACCGCCCGACGGCTCGAACTCATCGGTGGGCGTGGCTAAAAAGCATGCTCTTTTCATCAAACAAAGTGTGGGAAAGAGAGAAAGAAAGAGAAATGCAAATTTTTTCATGTCGACCTTTGGCTGCAGGATTGTGATGAATAAACTACTGAACTAATTTATTCCAACTAAAGTTATTAGGAATTTTTATGGACTAAACTATGCCGCTTGATACATTATTTTAGACTTTTCGTACTCCTTATGTTATTTATTTACGCCCAAATATTACGCCCATTTAGTCTTGGACCTACAACATTACATAGTTGAGTAATATTACTTCCCCGTTTCTATGGAGAAGTGACCGGCTTGATTACTCTTAAATCATTACCATAAGTTAGTGACAAACGCGGCAAAACGACGCAATGCAACGCGACGACACAATATCAAGCAGTCGCTGTTCCTATAATTAAAATAACTCCATGACTTGGCGAAATTATAAGAAACGGACGCTTATTTCTCTCCTGATTTACTGTGGATAATCAAGTCTACGTGATCAAGTCATCCAATCAGACATAGACATAATTTTTGATACAATTAATTTTGTGGAAAAACAAATTGAATGAATTTGTGAAATGAATTCGTATTCGTTTGTTATAGACCTACTTTGGGGACAGCTAGCATTTCGAAATATTTGTGATAGTAGCGCCCTTATAAATTATGACAAAAAGGAATAGGTCCTTTTTGTCAAGTTAGACGATGTCGCGTCGATTGCGTTATGCTATATTTTCAACCGGCTTCATAAAAGGAGGTTCTCAATTTGACGGTATGTTTTTTTTATGTTGCATGTTACGCGTTTACTCCGCCAATAACTGATTTTGATGAATCTTTTTTTTGGTAGTTAATAAATACTTCAGAGGTGTTCCCATATAAATTTTATCGAAATCGGTTCAGTAGTTTGGTTTTTAAATCAAAATTACTAGAAAATAATTATGAAGTTGTCATGTAGGTATTCGAAGTTGAAGTCGGTTGTATTCTTTTTCAACAGACTTTAAAAAAGGAGGTTCTCGATTCGACTGTATGTTTTTTTTGTATGTATGTTACGCGATTTCACCGCTAATTATAAACTGATTTTGATGATTATTTTATTGTTTGGTAGGTAATATTTCAGAGGTAGTCCCATATACATTTTATCGAAATCAGTTCAGTAGTTTTTACATCTAAATTACTAGAAAATAGGAAGATGTCATCCAGGTATTCGAAGTTGAAGTCAGTTGTATTTTTTTTTTAAAGCGTATTATTTAGTTTTCTTTGGTTTGTTATTCTGATTTTAAAACCAACCTACTGATCCGATTTCGATAAAATTTATATGGGACCGCCTCTGAAGTATGACCTACCACATAAAAAAAAACATCATAATCAATTCATAATTAGCGGAGTAATCGCGTAACAAATAAACAAAAAAAACATACAGTCGAATTGAGAACCTTCTTTTTTGAAGTTGGAGGACTCCTTTATTGGGGAACTTGGAAATTGGAGAAAAATAAGTCTTTTATTGGAGATCGTAACCACAATCTGATCGTAAATTCAGCAAGTAGTTTATGTTTCTGAGTTAGTGTACACTTGATTTTATTGAAATACATTTTCCTCATAAGTATTGACTCGTGTAATTTGAAAACTGCACACTCTAAAGTTCTAGAGGGAGTAAAATACTGAAACATCACATTATTATACGTTTTCGATCAGAAATATTTGAATACAAATGTCATAACACAAAGAAAACTAGTTTCATTCCTAGAGTGGAAAGTAGTTTTCTGCTTGCAAAAAGCTTTGGCTGAAATAGAAAAACGTAGCGGTCAGGCAAATGAAAACCTTTGAAAACTACCATTGAGTCTAATTTGTAATATCCTGAATTTTATTGAAAATTACTTTGTTTCAGCTGGTAAGTTTATTTGAGTAAATTAAACTGAACTACTACTAATAACATGGACCTGGGTATGTCCTAAAACTGCATCCAGAACCACCGGAGGACGGGCAGTAGCATCCTGTCGGTTAACGGCGGTGAGCATTCTGCAGAATCGCATGCAACCACCAAGTCGCCTACCAATAGTGAGGATTATGGCAACTCCTCCCTATTAAGGGGGAGGCTTCCGTCCATCAGTGTACGTCTGCTGGCTGTGATGATGATATTACTACAAGTATGTCTTCTATTACCACTACCACGACTGTGTTAGCAAACGAGGACGCTCCGAGAAATCTGCGCGTCAGCGAGCTGCTGGCCTTCTCCTCGGGGTGGCTCGGGTTTTACCGAGTGGCTGAACAAGCTACACCGGGATTACGCACTGAAGGTTCATCAGGGGCCTGTCGTACGGAACATGACCGCGCACCAGGTACCATATAAAAACGTCACCAAATAATGTGTAGTGTGGCCCTACAAATATCATCAAAATTGATTACATTTAGGAATAGATTAGTATCAACCTGGACCTGGGTATGTCCTAAAACTGCATCCAGAACCACCGGTGGCCGGGCAGCAGCGTCCTCTCAGGTAATGGTGGTAAACATTTTGCGATCCCCAAGCCAGGTTATGGCAACTCCTCCCTATTTCGGGGGAGGCCTTCGTCCAGCAGTGGACGTTTTCTGGCTGATGGGTAGTATCAACCTGGACCTGGGTGTGTTATAGAACTGCATCCAGATTTAGTGGGGATGAATACTTCCTTATTAAGGGAGTTTTTATTTTATTTTTTTAATTAATTAATTATTATTAAGGGTGAAAGGTGGTGGGTGGGTTTAAGGGAGAGGCCTTCGTCCAGCAGTAGACGTCTTCTTGCTGATGATATTTAGTAGTATCCTAGACCTTTTGTATAAGTGTGTGGTATTGTCTAGTCTTAACCGGTCTATAAAGGGTTAGTTCTAATCAGTTAAGCTATATTAAGCTTTTCCTTCAAAACTGCTTACCCTAATTATGGCAGAACATACAGCACTAAATTAAAGCAGGACCTCGTACTAATGAGCAACCGCTAATTTCTTTTAAGTCTACATTATGCGGCCTTGGTGCTTATCTCGGCGAACCGCCTGCTTTCCACTGATTTTTGCTCGCTATCTCAAAGAAATACATCAAGATCGAATGATTGTCGATTTTTTTACGGTGATGTGTAGTTGTATATTGGTGGCTGTTGGATTAACGGTATTTCTAGATTTTTTGTATTTTTCTTCCTACCTTATTTTAGAAAACATTGTGAAGAACCCATAGTTGTAGGCCGTACCACTAAATAGCTTGTACGGTGGTAGGGTGCTTTCTAGTACGTACATAACTAGCTAGGTAGTTGAACGTCTGTTTCCAAGCACCAAACGGTTTTGTGGCATTTGAGAGCCAGGTTCCATTCCAAGCTAGGTGTATTTGCCAATATATTTTTATTGTGACCAAGACAGTTAACTATAATTTAAAAATATATATAAATATATACTTAGTTGGCTGCGTTTAGTAGACGTTTTTCTCTCATCTGAGATGGATAATTTATAACGTGTCATCTAAAACAAGGTAGGTACGTAAAGATTTATTTAATCCGGTTGATTATTAACCCGTTAGTTCCAGTAAGCTACGCCACGCACTGATAACCGATAGGGAAGAAAGATTCTTGAGTGGCGACCGCGAACCGGAAGATGCAGTGTAGGAAGGCTCTAGGTGGACCGACGACATTGTAAAAGTCGCGGGCAACCGGTGGATGCAAATGGGAGGTTTTCGTACAGTGTGGCGGTCTAAGGAGGAGGCCTTCGTTCAGCAATGGACGTCTCCGGCTGATGATGATGATGATGGTGACGCCACGCGTGCTACGGCTACGCCATACAAGTGCTATACCGACAAACCCAAATTTTCGAAACGCATATAGTTTTTATTTAAGTCTCTTCATGCCCTTTATTTTTCAATTAAAAACGTAGTCATTAAAACATAGCTATTTTGGCCTAGTAGGTACAATATGTGTAAAAGTTACGCCAATACGCACGTCGCGTTTGGGAAATGTCCTAAAATTGTAGGCAGTCGTCATATTAATTAAGTGTACGTAAAAATATTATCTTGAGCTACCGGTCCACTGCTACACAGGCTCTTAATTTGTACAACACTTATTGCAATGTTCAATTCCTGTCACTGGAATATGCCGTATATCGTGGCTCCGTAGTCTCGGGGTGTCTTACGCTAGTCTAACGCCTAGTAATTCGGTTATCGGTTCTAAGGCAGAACGATCGGCCTATACTGAAAATATTCAGCTCACTAATATTGCCTATCAACTTTAGATTACTGACAAATGATTTCGTGTTAAATACTGTGAACTCTGTGATTTATACAGGGTTAGCTCTAATCAATTAGCATCCTTTCAGGGGCATATTCTGTACATCAAATCAAACAACTTTTATTATGGGGCCAACATAGAACACGCGAAAAAAATATCAGCTGTTCCATACAAAAAGTTAATTTGTTCACCTTGGGCAAAATGTATAGAGCAGCTGTTTTTTTTGCAATTTTAATTTTTGCATAGTTGTTTGTTTTTATGTACAGAATATGCCCTTAAAATGTGCTAACTGATTAGAACTAACCCTGTATATTCATACCAATTACATGTAACCTAATCTAAGGGAATACAATAAAATGTTTTAATGGTATTCACAACGACCGTATAGTTATGTTATATTCAGCATTGGTCAAATGTAAGTTTCTAAACCTTTCGCGGTCACATTCACTGGTACGTGGGAACACTGAGAGATAACAGTTTCGAGAACTGACGTTATACTGTTATTTGAATGTTTCGAGTAGCAGTTTATATATCCTGCTATCCGTAAATCGTTATATTCGTTATTCAGTATTAGAAATATCGACAATCGACCTTCTAATATAACGCCTCTAAAAAAACTTCTCATAGAAAATTTGAGCGTATCTTTTCCCATAGCTTTCTGACTTATCTGAGTGACTTCGAGCTACCGCACTAATCCACCGGCGTGTCTTTTGTCTGTGTTAATAGTTGCGTAAACCCAAACACTTATTTATGGGTACTTCTGCCTAAATCCATTCCTGTGCTCTATCTACAAAACCAGGTACCAGTAATTAACCAGCCTTCGTTCCCTCAATTTATTGCGGGAAATTATCTTTGTTGACCCACGCGCCTCTGCCAAGGTGCTTCATTTTTTTCAGCACTCTTTGTAAGCGTTTTTCATATTCACGGATCGCGTCGTCCTTTTGCCGTACACGTTTATTAATTAGGCGTGTGTTTATAGGTTGGTGTAAAAATAGATATAAAATTATTTATTTAAGGCGGGTTTTAGCAATTATGAACCTTTATAAAATGTGGGAAAAATCCAAGATGCCTGATATTGAACCAAAAATAATATTTTATTTAAATTAATCACATATTTTAGCTTTTTGTCTTTAAGAAAACGAATTTTGATTGGCTCGATAGAAAAAAATTACAAAGTAGTCACTCAATGGGCATTTCGATTAGCTAGAACTAAGAAAATACATTATGAAACCACGTAAAATTTATACTAATAGATAGAATATAGTATTATTTAGATTTTTGTTTTTTTTTAATACTGTATTTCTTTGTTATTTATTTATTTAAGTAATCCAAATTGCATCTATTATTACAAGCATTCTCTTATTCGTAAGTCAACAGCATTATTTTAAAGATAATAATAGTACTATAACATCATAATAAGACTTTACACCTACATATAAAGTCAAATCAAATAATTATTTATTAAGTTTAATTATAACGACCTACGTATAAAGTCAAAGCACACAGTTATGTCAATATTAAATTTCATTAACACATATTATTTACCTACATATAAAGTCAAAGAGAATAATAATTATAAGTATTCAGTAACATTTAAACATTATTATTATTTATTTATTTACCTACGTATAAAGTCAAAGGAGGTACACAAAAAAAACTACGATACATTATAACATATATGGTATAACACTGCCATATAAAACTCCTTAGCTGACACACACCAATATGTCAATTTTCTCGGCAACTCGATTAAGTGTTTGTAAGGTACGTGTCATAGGTGCCCTAGCTAACAGCTGCGTCCTCGCGCGCGGCACCGCGAACAGTCGCGGCCGACGCCGGCGCTCCACGTACCTGTCCGGCACACAGAACCCTATCATTCCCAGAATGTCCGGATTCGAAATGCAACCCCGAACTACTCTCATTAAATAATATGCGAGTGCCATATCTCTCCTTGTTTCCAGTTCAATTAAATTCCAATTGTATTGTCTTGTATTGTATATAACTTTAGGTACAAGTATCTAGTATATTTATTTTGTATGCGCTCCAACATGAGACTGTACTTAGCTTCATGTGGAGCCCACACCACGGTGTTGCACTCGAGATGACTTCGTACCAGGGCATTGCACAGGGCCGATATTGCTCTGATATTTTTGAAGCCCCCAGCGCGACGCAACACAAAGCCTAAACTTCTGAAAGCCTTTTTACAGGTCTTCTTAATGTGATCCCTGAAAGTCAAATCCGCACTCATATCAACTCCGAGGTCTCTAACCATATCTACCCCCTTCAGACTTTCGCCATTTACTCTGTAATCAAAGTGGAGGGGAGCTTTTGCCCTACCAAAAGATATTACGGAGCATTTAGCGACATTAAACTGTAATTTATTATTTTGGCCCACTCCACCACTCTATTTACGTCCTCCTGCATGCGTCGGCAATAATCCGCGTCTTTAACCGCCATGAGCAACTTGAGGTCATCCGCGAACAGTAAGCAGTGAGCCTCTTGGACCACAGTTGGCAGGTCGTTTATCATTATGGTAAACTCCAACGGACCAAGGTTCGCTCCTTGGCTCACCCCTGTTTTGGTGAAATGCGGTTCAGAACTGCACCCAGCATATTCCACATACTGCATTCTGTCCCTCATGTAACTCGCAAAAAAAGTTTAGCAATTTGGTGGTGCATCCGACAGCCGCCAGCTTCGACAACATCTTCGTTATATTTTTAAAAACTGAAAAATCTACTAAATTTTGCAATTCAAGCGCTCGCGCCTTTTCCGCTCTCTCACTCACGCCTACCGTTTAGTGCCTATCGTTTACTCGCCTGGAAGTACCTCGCATCAACCGGGCGTTAATTGCTTTTTTTAAGAAGCGGTGGTAATAAAGTGTCGATGGAGGCGTAGGTTGAGAAGGATCGGTGGTCTATTATTTAGTATACATAGATTGCTTTTGAATATCATAATGAAAAATAAGCTTTTTTAAGCGGCATTTCTAGAATAACTTTGTAAGAAAGTGAATAGGTATAATTTATTTTTAAATGATAATTCATGTAAAGTATCATAGTCAGCAACATCAAAGTTTAGGTACCTATATATTAACGTCTTAAATTTTAAATAACCAAATGATTCAAAGTTATATAACATGCTCTCTAGTTTGTCATGATTTAGATGTCCTTACAAATATATTGCTGAGTCATGATTAAAACAAATAGCGTTTTGCAGTGGTATAACTCCATTGCAGAGTCCACATGGGGAAGTAATCAGTTATTAAACCGCCACGCAGTAGTCTGCAAGCATTACTGTGATCGGTTTGAAGGGCAATGTTACCAGAGAAATTACTGGGCATGAAGAGATTTGACATCTGTGCGGCACAGGATTTTGTTCGCAAGTTCACAATTCTAACACTGCTACTGTTACAGCCAGGCGTTAGGCTTAGTTACAACCCGGCAATCGTTTCGTTCGTCTAGTAACCCATCAGCCAGAAAACGTCCACTGCTGAACGAAGGCCTCCTTAATAGGGAGGTGTTGCCATAATCCCCACGCTTGGCAGGCGGCTTGGGAATCGCAGAATGTTCACCACCGTTAACGGAGAGGACGTTGCTGCCCGCCCTCCGGTGGTTCTGGTTGCAGTTTTAGGACATACCCAGGTCCTAGTAACATTTGCATTAAAAAAGTATTCATTTCAAAATGAAACAAATATAACAGAAAATAATTAGTTAGTACTTACACATTTTACAAAACCCAATTCACTACTAGTTTATTTCATAAACATTTATTTTATCAAGAGAAAGAGATACAATGAATTTTATAAACACCTTCATAACTACAACATCATCATCAGCCCGGAGACGTCCACTGTTGAACGAAGGCCTACCCCTTAGACCGCCACCCTGTACGACAACCTGCCATGTGCATCCACCCCGGTTGCCCGCGACTTTTACAACAGGTTTTTTACATTATGATTAAATAACAGAAAAGCGAAAGTACTACTTCCTTTTTATCTTTAGTGCATAAGTTTACTTGAATTATACAGGCTGTTAGTTTGAACACCTTTATGCTTCTAGGATTTCATTGTACTCATCAATATGAACAACTTTTACTATGGGGCCAAACTTGAAATCGCGTAAAAAATATCTGCTGTTCCATACATTTTGTCCAAGATCGATGAACCTTTTTGTATGGAAAAGCTGGTTTTTTTTCCCGTGATTTCAGGGTGGTCCCATAGTAAAAGTTGTTCATAATGATGAGTACAACGATATTTTAGAAGGATAACGGTGTTCAAAGTAACACCCCGTATCTAAGTAACCACGTGACCAACGTAGAACCACAAATTAACCACCTACCTAGTAGGTGTAGGTATGTGAGTGTCTTGTAGGTATGTGAGTGTCTTTGCACAGGTAAGTACAGAAAACGTTTCAAACATAAGACCAATGTGTTCTCAAAAAGACGTGCAAACTTGTCGCGTCAACTGTAATGAAATAATAATAATTTACCTTTAGAAAAAAGCTTGGGCCGAATGTGGAGCTGAAAAGTGGGACGAAATGAGATTTTTTTAATTTAATTATATGTTGGTCCAAACACGGCTTACAAAGAGGGACGAAAACAGATTTTTTAATGTGGGACGAACTTTCTCGGATCGAAAATGGCATGAATCGCAGAATTAAGTATTTCAGATGTTTACGGTGCGCTCCCCACAAGATTGCATTTTCTCGGTAAAAATACATTTGTAAGATCGAATAATCTCGGAGAATCGAAGGGGATTGGCTACAGCGGTTATAGTATCTGCATTGCTTGTTTTTGAACCGTAATAGGTACATTGCATAACGAATGCGATATCTTGAAAATGTTTTGAAGTAAAATTCTGCTTAAATCACAATTAATTAAGTATTCAAGTTTACGTTACGTTAATACTTTATATTTATTTGTACGTCACACAGAATATAACTGCTTACTCATAGTATTTTCACTAACATTAATACGCAATGTCTTACTTCAAACAATAAGGTTATCCCTTAGAAAATAACTTTTTTGCAGACGGCAATAGCACTGCTTGCTTTTATAGTTCTCTCTCTTTCTTCTTAGGTACTTCTATACTCACTACCGACCTAGGACTAGATAGGTGTCATTATCATCATCAACCCGAATGAAGACTTCACTTCTGAACTAAGGCCTTTCCCTTAGACTGTTGCGACTTTTACAATGAAAGATATAACAATAAACAATGAGATAGCTGTAAGTGTGCTATAAGTATACAGGGCTAGTTCTAATCAGTTAGCATCCTTTTAAAGGCATATTATATACATCAAATCAAACAACTTTTACTATGGGGCCAACATTGAAATTGTGATAAAATATTCAGGTGTTCCATACAAAAAGTTCATCGACCTTGGGCAAAATGTATGGAACAGCTGTTATTTTTATTGCGATTGCAATGTTGGCCCCATAGTAAACGTTTGTTTTGATTTTCAGAATATGCCCTTAAAAGGATGCTAACTGATTAGAACTAACCCTTTATAACGAATAAGGTAATTTTACAATAATGTAAAAACAAATTAGTTAGCGTCACTTTGACTGTTACCTGGCCGTCATGCGTGATTTAGATCCACGCAATGAAGGTTCCGTACTACTATGAGTAGGTACTAATAAATTCATGTTTCACATGCTGTTATAGTCCATGCATTTTCTTTGGCTCTGCGCGGATACCTTGATGATTTTCACTCCATATTTGCTGCAGGTGGTCCTTAGTGACGAATATTCTATGAAAACTGACTATACCTAAGGCTCACGAGATATGCTTGCGTCGTTTTAGATCGGATAGACGGACGGACGTACGATAGTTGCCTTACTAATGGGATACAGTTGGACACCCTTTGGGTTCCGTGCCCAAAGGGTGTCCTTAAAATGAGTTTCGATTTTATTTACATTAGAGATGTTTCCGTTTAATATTTTTTTCTATGGTGTACGTATTACGTCTTTTTCTATCTAGTTTAAAAAACTTTGTCATTAAATACACAGAAATGCAATCTTATTTTTGCTCTTACATATAGCCATACAAATGTAGGGCTGCAAGCAAGCGATGTGCGTGTCAATTGATCACACGTAACTCGGTTACAGCTCATCGCTCATGTAATGACGCGGGAGACAACCCTAATTGCATTTACTCTCATAATCTTCGCTATAGTGATTGGTTTGGTAAGGTAGTTAGCAAGGTGATTAGGTACCTACCTATATTACAAAAATAATGCAGAAGTTTTGTTATGTCTATTCGTCATAATCACCTCACTTCCTCCTTCCTGACCTCTGAAGTACTTATTACCAAAAAAAAGAATCATCAAAATCAGTTCATAATCGCGTAATATACATTTTAAAAAACATACAGTCGAATTGAGAACCTCCTTTTTTGAAGTCGGTTGAAAATATAATACTTTTTTAAATATAATTTTTTTTTACAATATTTTGTTTTTTTTGAATTAGGTATAATTTTATTTGGCATAATGTTTTAAAAGGAGTAGATATAATAATGATAATAATAGTTTTGACATAATATTGTAATGTATGTTTTTTCAACCGACTTCAAAAAAGGAGGTTCTCAATTCGACTGTATGTTTTTATTCTGGTATAAACTTTGTTAATTAGATTGCTATTGTTGTTTTTGAGGCGCCATAATATTATGCAATTAAAAATAATATTAGTAGACTCATCATCATCAGCCCGGAGACGTCCACTGCTGAACCAAGGCCTCCCCCTTAGTCCGCCACACTGTACGACAACCTGCCATTTGCATCCACCGGTTGCCCGCGACTTTTACAATGTCGTCGGTCCACCTAGTGGGAGGCCTTCCTACGCTGCGTCTTCCGGTTCGCGGTCGCCACTCAAGAACCTTTCTTCCCCATCGGTTGTCAGTTCTTCGAGCGATGTGGCCTGCCCATTGCCACTTCAACTTGCAAACCTTGCGAGCTATGTCGGTAACTTTGGTTCTTTGGCGAATATCCTCGTATATTAGTAGACTACTCACCTACAAACTTTTTTTTGACAAACTCTAAGATTCTTTTCGACTGGCTTATTGTAAACTCCCCCCGAATTTAATTCGCCACACTTTAAACATATGTGTAAAGTCGTCATGGTGTCATACTGTACCTATCAATCTTAACCAACCTTCACGAAATGTTGACTAGAGTTCTGATTGAGAGTTGAGTTCTCAAGAGTACAGAAAGTAGAGAATTTTTGCTGAATTAGGTACAATGGCAGGTGAATTTTTTAATAAAACGAAAAACAAAATTGTTGCGACTCTACGTGGAAAAGAAAGCTCTCTATTTTTAATTCTACAAACGTTTTATTACATTGTGCACAGAATTTTTGGAGATAATTATTGTTCATTCCAAAAACTAGAGTAATAGTATTTTTATATTTAAAATAAGTAGTTTATAAGTAAATTCATTTAACATTTAGTCTGATTACTATACAACACAGGATTTTGATACCTTATTTGTAAGTAAAACATCCATCTGGCAAGTTTTATTATGGTATAAAAGTCATCCAGTATACTCGAAACAGTAGGCACTAATCCATAACAAGCTCATTATATTCCAACATTGCGAACAACTTTCCAAATAATCGAATACATCCATAATAGTTCTGACCTCGAAATCACGAAAATAAAATAAGCTAGTCGTACCTGTAGTGAATTCGTAAGTAGATAGGTACATTTTTCTTTCTCTTTTTTTGGAAATCTTTTATCTTTCTTTTATTACCAGCTCGAACAACTGTCTCATGCAAGTATCAAAGACTAGGAACCTTATTTCCAAACATAAATCTAGTTGCACACTAGATGCGCCACGAGAAGAGATTCATCTCTCATCTGCACTGGGCCGGCCTTCTATTGGCGCCCTAATGCAGCGTGCATTTTTTATTCATGTCAAGTGTCCCGCGGTTGAAGATAAGGCCGCATTTTCGACCGAATGAAAACAGGAACGGTGTGGCAGATGGAGTGATGTTGAATTTTATATAAAACCGTACATAATTTTAGCCTGGTCTTATTATACCTCTTATAGTTCAGAAACAATTCCAAGCAAATACATAGCTTACAATTCCAATCTTACATATCTTCAGGCAAGCCTCCACGATAGGTTGAGCCAATTTTATTTTTTTACAATGGAATCATTTATTTATTCATTTATTCAAAGACGTATTGTCTTATTTTTAATATACCGAAGAACAACTGAGAAAACATTAAAATACAGTATTGCAAACTCGTTCTACATTATACCGGGTTATTCCCTTGGGGTGTACTAAACCGAAAGGGGGTCAAAGTACATATCATTGTAAACATCTTTTACCATGGGACCAAACCTTAAATTGCGAAATAAAAATACCCATTTCATACAAAAAGTTCATTGACTCTTGGCAAAATATATGGAACTGCAGTTATTTTTAGTGATTTCGGGGTTGGGTCCATAGTCAAAGTTATTCAGAATGATGAGTACAATGTTCCCCTTTCGGCTTAGTGTACCCCAAGGGAATAACCCTGTAAAAAATTGCTGTGGCCAGGCGTACCTGTAGCTAATATGTTATTAACAACCTATAATCGTGAAAGTTCGTATGTGTGGCTAATAAGTTAACAACCTATAATCCAACTAATATTATAAAGGTAAAAGTTTGTATGATTGTATAAAAATTGCACAAAAACGCAGCTTATATCTTGCTTGCTTGGAATAACACTCTCATATTACTTCCATCCCAGAAAGCACGGGTACCACGAGGCGCTCCTAGTTTATAAAAACATACGGAATAGTGTAGCTTTCTATTTATGCAAGGTTTATGTAAATCTGATCAGTGGTTCCGAAGATTACCTCAAACAAATATACAAACCCACAAACTTTAACTCTTCATTATGTTAGTATAGACGTAGATACCCTTCCGATGCTGCCGCCGCCGCCCCGCAGCGGTCTATAATACAGCCTTAATGTTGTCTTAGGTTTAGGCACGTAACTGGAAGTTTGTAATGTTGTCAGTTTGGCCTGTTCATTTAGTATACTGCTTGTTAGATTATATTCTAGAGATAAGTTGCAAGATGTGATGGCTTAATGCTTCTCTAAAATCACACTAATACTTATTATAAATTAGAAGGTTTGTCGGCACGTGTATGTTTGTTACATCTTCACGCAAAAAGGGCGAACGGATTAGGAAGAAAATCGGAAAGGAGATAGCTTATTTCCCGAAATTACGTACATAATATAGGTAATATTATAAAGGCAAAGATTGTCGGCGTAGGGGGGGGGGGGGGGTTGTTTGTTGCTCCATCACGCTGAAACGACTGAAATGACGCTGAAACGACTGAACGGATGAAATTTGGTACAAAGGTAAAAAAAAGGTAAAGGGTTTGCATAAACCTTAATAAAACATAGAATTATGAAATATCAATTATGAAAAGCTAGCTTTATTTTATAATATTAGGTAAGATATCAAATTCATTAGATTTACCGAAAGTCGAATTTGAAAATAATTTAAGTACTTATGTATAAAATAAATATAATAGATGAGTAAAAACGTTCTTGCTAAAACACTTCGTAATTTAGTTACATAACGAAGCCGTGAAAGCCCTTAATTAGCCGACACGTGAAACCCTACGTAATGAGAGCCTCTGACAAATACGTGGAAAATACTGATCAGCTCCAAGTTTTAATTAAAAAAGTTCTGGAAAGTTTTTTCGTACGTTCCATGTTTTAGCGGAGCACGGATTCTGACTGGAACATTGTTATTTACTTACCCCATCCAATTTCATTTAACTCAGTTTCTATGTAAAAAAAAATATAAATTTGATTCTAATATGTTTTTTTCTGCAATTATGGATTGTTAAAAAGCAAGACTGCAAGCACTTCTTTTGTATATAGCACCTGATTTATTCACGAAGATTAACTATAACAGTATTGTGCAAGCAGATATAGTTCGTAGGATACATAGATGACTTCATCTACCCAAATATAATGACAAAAATGATAGACATAGTGTCAGAGTTCATGGGTAGCCCATAGACCTCTGACATGACTTAAAAACATTCAAAACTTTAATAAGACTATGACAGATAAGACAAATAAGCAAAATCACATAAAAATAGGGATTTATTTGTCCTCTGTACAAATAAACCTTGTAAAATCTTCAGACATGTCATACTGTTCCTTTTTCCTGTTTCATGATAGGTTCAACTTTACAATTAAAATCATCCTGTCAAGTATCTCAACAGCAAAGCCCAATGGCAAGTTTTATTGAACGCAAACAAACGGAATACCCAACGAAACCAACAGCGTCGATTTCCCATCACGGTGACAAACTGACAAACCCACGCCGACAGTGTTTAGACACTGCGATGAAGTGTTGGCTGACAAGGTGCACTGCAGTAGAAATGTCAACACCACTCGCTACACAATAATGGTGTGTATACCTAGTGTGTGCGCTCGCCCTAAAGCCGGACTGCATGGACACTTTGAAATCAGGCACTGCGAAATTTGAGAACAGTTTGTAAATAAAATGGACGAAGGCCTCCCCCTTAATGGGCCGAAAAGGCCCTCGTCATTGTGCACTTTGCTCACTACTACATCGTTAGTGACTATCCAACAAAATAACCGCAAATTTGTAGTCAAAAGCAGTACTAGCCGATTCGACCAACCTGTTCAGTCAAAAGTACTTTTGATCTTGCTAGTTAAAAGTACTTTTGATCTTGCTAGTTAAAAGTACTTTTGATCTTGCTAGTTAAAAGTACTTTTCATCTTGCTAGTTAAAAGTACTTTTGATCTTGCTAGTTAAAAATACTTTTGATCTTGCTAGTTAAACGCACTTTTGATGTTGCTGGTTAAAGCACTTTTGATCTTGCTAGTTAAAACACTTTCGATCTTGCTAGTTAAAGGCGCTTTTGATCTTGCTAGTTAAAGGTACTTTTGATGGTAGTCGTTGAATAAAAGTTGTTGAATCTAAGAGTAAAAGTTGTTGCTCACGGTGGTGAGCTTTCTGAGATCCCCAAGCCGCCTGCCAAGCGTGGGGATAATGGCAACACCCCTCTATTGGGAGGCTTTCGTCCAGCAGTGGACGTCTTATGGCTGACGACGTCGACGACGACGAATCTAAGATATAGCTAGTTATAAATCCCAAAGACCGATACAAAAATTATGTTTGTTGCCAATTTCTCAAGCACAACCCCAGTTTAAATATTTCGAAGCTTAGAGCACTGGGTATCCATTTTGCTATAGGATACCCAATGCTACTAATGGTTAAATGGAGTACAAAACAAGGGTTAGTGTCGTTTAGCTTCGGCCAGCTGCGTTTAATAACTTACCGCTCCGTTTCTATGACATACGTATGTTAATTTAAGCAAACATTCTAGAAAGATCTAGAAAGGTTGCAATGTTACTAAAGTTCGTAGCTCTCTTTAATTTTCAGAAATATTTTCTCACAGAAGCACCTATTATATTTGGACCTATAGTTAAGTTACGTATATATAGTGTACGCAAAACTGTGTTAAATGCACAGACATACCTAATATAATTTAGAATATATTGGAGCTCTGTGCCGGAAGGTTATGTACTCATCGTTGCGAACAACTATTACTATGGAGCCAACCCTGATTTGCTTAACTTTGGCAAAGTATGGTCTAAATGAAAGACCTATGACAAGCTAAACCATAGAACATACCAAAAGAAACTACGTATACTGTGTCTTTTTTAATAGCTCGTAAGCAGAAAACTCTACCCTGACGCTTCATTTCTACCGGAAACACGAAGAATAAAACCAAAGTACACGAACCTTCCCATTTTTCTTTTTGTTAAACACATCTTTATAATACGCTTGTTCCGTAATCCACAGCATTAGATATAGCAACGGGCTAGAACGAGCGGTGAGCGTGAGACTCAACACAAACGATGAGTTATAGCGCGTCATCAATTACTGGACAGACACGACGGTCAGGGGCAAAGAACTAGATACACTGGATAGGAATAATACAAATATAATCTCATAATGGACCTGGGTATATCCTGGACCTGAGTATGTCCTAAAACTGCATCCAGTACCACCAGAGGACGGGCAGAAGCGTCCTCTCGGTTAACGGTCGTGAGCATTCTGCAATCCCCAAGCTGCCTGCCAAGATTATGGCAACCCCTCCCTATTAAGGGCAAGGCTTCAGTCCAGCCGTGGACGTCTTCTGGCTGTTGATGATGAATTTTATAAACACCTTCATAACTACAACATCATCATCAGCCCGACATCCACTGCTGAATAAAACCCGGCCCTTAGATCGCCACACTGTACGACAACCTGCCGTTTGCGTCCACCGGTTGACCGCAACCTTCACAATGTCGTCGGTCCATCTAGTGCAGTGTTTTTCAACCTGTAAAGGGGTCGCGAAATCAAAAAGATTGAAAAACACTGACTTAGTGGGAGGGCTAACTATACCTACGATGCACCTTCGTTGTCGCCACTCAAAAACGTTTTCCCCATCGGTAATCAGTTCGTCAAGCGATGTGGCCTGTCCATTGCCACTTCAACTTGCAAACCCTGATAGCTATGTCTTCGGTGGCTTTGGTTCTTTGGCGAATATTCTCGTTACGGATATTAGAGGCAAAGAAAAAAAAAACAAGAAAAAAAACGTCCATTCTACTATCCATTACATTATGATCTCCTTGATATCACCTAGGTAATCGTAGATAAATTTGTAGTGTCCTTTGATCATCCGTTAATGTTAGAGTACTTAGGTAGTAGTTAAAATTATAGAAGCAACGCGATACGCCTTGGATACGCGACGGAGCGCCCGGACGTTCAGAGGCTCCGCGCTACATTTTGTAAAAATTATATTATAATAATTTAACGTTTTTATGAAATTGTTTGAATGATGTGAATATCCTGATTCCATCATCATACCTCCCCACCTGCCCCCCACCCTCATATCGACCTGCAAATCGATATGACAAATAATAGATATTTAAATTGACATTCAAGATTTTATAACATAGATAGTTTTTCATTATTTATTTATTTATTTTCTACAATTCACTAAAACTTTCTTGGGCCATAACAACATTAAACTTCTTCTTATGGGTATAAACACATAATATACCTACTAAGTATACAATTTGATACATTGTGAAAGTCCCGGGCAACCGGTGGATGCAAATGGTAGGTTGTTGTACAGTGTGGCGGTCTAAGGTGGAGGTCTTCGTTCAGCAGTGAATGTCTCCGGTCTGATGATCATTCTATACAATTTCGTTTATTTTTTGTTACATATACAAGTTATAATGTGAGATTTTTAATTAAACAAAATGTGTTAATACCACGCCAGTTTATATCTCATACATCTTGGAACTCTCAATTGCTCTAGATCCATGGTTATTATTGTAAAGCTGAGTTTACACCGCCTTAGAACCTGGAAGCCTGGAACAACACCGTTGTGCGCCATTGTATTGCCAATACACGCTGCATTGTCATGCCGTTAATGATAAGGAAGCATTGTTGCCCGTAATGAGTACCGAACCCAATGGTTTTTTAACTAAATTAATATTGTTTGATGTTTAGTGTGGTCTTAATAAATAGTCAGTGGATATGGGGATTTAGAATTGGTCAACATTAGTTGAACTAAAAAACACTTTGTAAAATCTTTGAAAATTACAATATACATAAATGGTATTTTTTTATTTTATTTTTGAGACTATAATCCTAACCACTTCACATAATTTCATCCGAAACTCTTCAGCTTATGATATTTGTCCTTACCAGTGAAAAGTGACTGATGATATATACAAAATATAATTTTTTACAGATTAACGGCCTTACTTAAAAAAACCTTTTCAACCGTTAGTCATTGCTTAAGATACTCTGCCATCTTCTCTCTGACGTGAAGTTGCACGTGCTAGAAAAGGACAGAGAAGTTTAAGCAGTGACTAAGAGAATCGAGATTATTTTAGGTAAGGCCGTAAAAGTTGCAACTATACAGGAAAAAGTGACACACATATATCGCGCGGGAACCCATCACGCGCGCGCACACATATATTCGTACAAAAAAGTTTTTATGTGAGTGCATTATGTATTACGTTTTTGTTTTTTTTTTGTTGCTGCGCCCCGCGGTTTTACCCGCAATTGTTTAAATAAAAAGTAGCCTATGTTTTATTCCTAAGTACCAAAGTATAAGCTACCTCTTTACCAAATTTAATCTAAATCCGTTCAGCAGTGTCAGCATGAAGGAGTAGCAAACACACACACACGCACGCACACACACACTCACTCACGCACACGCAAACACAAACTTTCGCATTTATAATATTAGAAGGAAGTAAGATAGGATAAGATGTCATACCAACATTGCATATTTCAATAACTCAAGGTAATCACTATAAAGGTACAACAATGTATTACTAATAAATTCATTGAAACGAAATTGCTTTAAATTAACAAGCGTTCGGCTAACTTTCACGTTTCAACATATGCCAAAAGTAAAACCTGGTGAACATTTCAAGCTCTTTAGAACATAAAACGTTATGTCACAGTTTGAAACTCTTTGCGCTAACTTTTGCGATGATTAATGTGGAAAATGGCAGAGACGTGTACAGAAAATTCTCAAATTTCAGAGTGAATTCGGGTGAAACAAAAAACTTACTTGTGATGTTACATTATTGTTGGTTACCAACTCTTGGAGGATCTAGCTCTCTCTCGCTCTTACTTACCTATTTAATAAATAAGAAATACCTCTTTGTTTACACGCAGTTTTCAAATGTATTACATTTGTCTGTAGCAAAAACATTACTTTGAAGTAGAGACAAAAAGGAATAAAAAACCCCGAGTTCTTATTTGTTATATATATGAAAAGCTTGGTTTTTGCGGATTTACCGCAACACGTTATTTCACTCATAATAGCTGTTATATAACTTGGTCGGCTGACTAGACTCATCATAATCGTTTAATCATTCTATTAAAGTTGGAGGCTGGTACATAGGCCACTGGCTGGTTATAAACCTCTCTCTCGCGTTCCCCATTTCCCTATTTGCCCTATTTTCTTCTTCCCGCTTCCGTGAAATAGAATTGTCACTGGGAGGTTGCTCTCATAGTCACCACACTGAACATGTGGGTTGGCGAGCCCAGAGGTGTTAGCTCCTCGCACCGGTGACACAGCTGCCGGTCACGGGATACCGATGCCGGCACTAAGAGAGAAGTGAATAGAACGGAAATGTGACGGGCCGCGCTAGCCGGCATTAAGTGCAAATCAATAATGACAATTCTACTAATATACATGTTTTTAAACTGAGAATACTCAAAAAGACAGTTTAAATAGGCGCGTAGGAAACCAAACCACATTGCATCGTAATTAGATCAATTTTAATCTGTTGTAAAATGGCATTTCGAGCGATTTACTTCAAATGCGCAACCAAAGATTGGCATTTTTCGTCATAGTTTCTATACAAATAAGTGTGAAACTGGTAACAGTGGTTTTCCATACAATAGGCTAGATGACTGTTTTTTTTATTGTCCTATTAAAATGTGGCCCAAAAATATAGCTGATTAATGAAAAGAAAATGAAAATCTGATCAAAAATAAGCAACTTATAAGCATTTTAATATCATACTAGACAGAGAGGTGAAACAGCAAATCGTGACGTCACTTCTCTGTACGCCATATAAATTCTATTCTGACAAGTAAGGCGTGACATCATTTTTTGTTTTGTGGGAAAGGGAGAGAGTTGTCTCTAACTAAAACTTTAAACGCTCATATATCATAACATTATTAAACGATTCAAAAATTATTTTTTCAATAAACATACTATATTTACTTAAATCCTTCATCCAAGCTATTGGTTTCTGGTTTCAACGATATAACCATCAGTCATCTACCCTATTGCTGTACAATATTGTTTTGACAGCCGTTCTACCTAAGAAGTAGCCCTACTTCTTAGGTAGAACGGAACGGCGAAAGCCCTTTCGCTTTTCTGTAAATGCCGTATACCAACAGAGCAAACAGAAGATGTAGATATGTTGGAATTCATTTATCAATTTTTTTAGCGAAACTCCTAACTGACTTTCTCATTTCGACTCATTTCTTTTGATTCAACAAGTCAAGACCATACTGATACTAATATGCCACTTGATAACAAAATCGTGTTACGCCTCCGTGGCGTTCGCTCATGCCTCCAGCATAGATCTAGAGAAACTCCAAGTCATACAAAATAGATTCATCCGCAGAGCAGTCGGTGCTAGCTGGTTCATGCGAAACTCCGACCTGCACTGCGATCTCGAACTCCCCTCCATCCGTCAGTACATTAAGTACGCTTCGCGCCGCTATTTCGATGCGACCCCCCACCATCCCAATCCACTCATAGTCCAAGCCTCGAACTATACGACAGACACGACAGACCCACCCCCCTTCCGTAGACGCCCCAGACACGTCTTGGGCGACCCGGACGACCCCATAGCCGTCATCACCTCGGCGGCGCTGGGCTCGCCTGATCCGACCACTCCTAGCAACAAGAAGTATTCCGTCTTTGGTATAGGCGCCGGTTACCAAAGGCACACAAACACGCACCGACCTCGCCGCCGAGGTCGAGGACTCCCCAGATCTGTCAGAAGATCTGTTAGATTCTCTCCAAGTAGTCAACCAGATCAATCTACTAGGGCCCCAGGGCATACCCCTTCTGGGGTGCCAGGGCAAGTCTGACCCCACTCCCGGCGACGGCCAAGCCGAGGTTCGTACCGTCTGAGGTGCCCTTGAGCTAGTCGCCTTTAACCTAAACCTAGGCCGAGCGCCGTTTGCGCTTGCCTAAAGTCCGGTGACGCTGTAGAGGCCATCTGAGGCCAACAGCATAGTAATTCATAAAAAAAAAAAAAAAAACTAAGTTCCTAAACAAAGTTTCTTTAAATCAAGTCTCTATAACTATGTAAATTCGTGTTTTATTGGTCAAGATATTATGCGTGCCACATTATATGAGCTATGTACATAAAACTGAGGGAACGCTTACAGATCCCATGATAAAATCCTGGTTCCACCCTTGGGCACGTGAATAATTTGTTCACGGGTAATAAATCTAGATATTGCTCGTAAAATCCTTATAAAATGTCGAGAATCTACATTTTACGTATGATAATTAAGTTTTAACGTTAACTTATCCCTTTCAGCGGTGCGACTTCCGTCGTAAAAAACAAAATTTTAATTAATGAAATGGTAAAAAAAACGAATGTTTGTTGACGAAACTGCGACAAAAATAACAACTAGAGCAAGCTTATAATGGGAAGTTTTCTGACAGCTGTCAAAACGTAGTTCTACAGCCAAAGGATAGACGGCACAGGCGAGATATGGCCTACTTTTTTTCGCTTTTTTCTTGTGAAAAAGCAGTTCACTCACCATCACTGCTTCACATAACAGTTCGCGTTCGTTGGTGAGGTGCTTTTCCAAGTTTTCTTGTATCATTTTGTTGAAATTCTGATAAATTGTTATTGTTACGTTACGTTATTGTTATTATTTTTTGTTGATACTTATTGTTATTTTTATTGAAAGTAATTAATTAATTGGCAAAGCGCACTTCTTATTTGCGTGAAATAACGAAAGCTTAAGAAATACTATGGGCAAGTACTTTGTTAGACAAACAATAACCACAAAAAACGCATGACAGATCTGATATAAATGAAATAAGGTTAGGTATACTTTATATTTTTTGACCTTTTTATTTTGGTTCTTACGTTCAAAATCTTTAGAACCATAGACAAGATAGTGAAACTGTTCAGGGCCATGTCTCTTCATTGCCATCGAACGGATTTTTATGAACATAGTTATTTATAATACCTAATAATATATTATCAATGTTTCCATCGATTCGTCCCATTTTCATTTGCAGTCCTACATAAAGGCTGCTCTAAAAAATTTGCCCAACTGTCACCAAACGACTTTCCTATGCCCATATCAAAGATCGCATAAAATATTGATCCACCAACTCGAACGGAATTGCGGGATGGCAATAACGACACATTATTGCCTAAATAAGGAGCCGTACGCCTCATAAAATTCAACTTCCACGAATCTGCGAAATAATCAAAGTATTATTGGCTCGTAAATCTTTATCGTCGTTCCACGGCTACATATCGCTGCGAAAGTGTGAATATTTTGTGAGCTTCCCATCGAGTTTTACGACAAGACGCTCGTTTCGGGTGACCTTAAAATATCACCCTGTATTACGATAGTTCATACTATAAGTTTAAATAGTTCACCCTATCAGCATCGAGGTACTCGTATTATCTGAAGTATAGTTATAGTTCTCTACTGTGTGGTTTAAGATTTTAAGTGCGGGTTCATTTTGGTTATTTGCCTTATTAAAGCGGTGGGTAAAGTACAAAAAAAACGATTGTCAAGTTTCACACAGCGCCATCTAGCCCCAAACTAAATAGAGCTTGTATAAATACAATGGAAACCTGATAGCTGACAACCACAAACACCGTCAAACAAGGTCAGTTAATATTGCACCATTCAGTGTTTTAAGTCAAGCAGCGTTTTAGCCAATCACCACTACGCGCTGAGTTACTTAATTATAATTACAGCGCAGAGTTATAAAACCTCTTTACGTAATGTAAAAAACCTCGGTTAACTTATAATAGACATATTCATGGTTAATGCTCTAAAAATTCTAACGAAACGGTTCGGTTCTGTTTTCATTGTTAGAACCGTTAAACAGTGGCATGATGAGTGGGTGTTTTCGGATAGATTCAATCTGGGTGTCTTCAAGTCACGATTTAATCTATTTCTTCTGAGCAAGAGTCACAAACTCGTTCTTTGCTTCTCATTAATAGGCGTCATGACTATGTCGCCCAAACGTAAGAAATAAACTACAGGGGGAAAGCCTAGAGACCACTAGAGATCACTACGTCAGCAGTGTATATACCCAGCATGATGGCGACGCGGCGCGACGTTGATTGAAGAAAATCGAAGTGATGTTCTATTGCCTTTCATAATATCGCCAAAGAGTAGCTATTATAGCTAATAGCTACTACTTTTACTACTACTACCTTTACCTACTACATAATTATTATTTGTGGTAGGACTCTACAGCAGAGTTCACCTGGGGAAGTACAACACCCGTACCAGTTATTCAATCGCCAAGCAGTAGTGTGCAAGCATTACTGTGTTTCGGTTTGAAAGGGAATGTTTTAAGAGAAATTTTTGCGCATGAAGATAAATCTTGATTTTTGTGTTTATGTTTTGACATTGAATTATCTCTGGGTAATGAACGCAATGCAGAGCGGCGCAGAATTTTGTCTGCAAGTTCACAATTCTAGCGCTACAGTTATGGGCAAGCATAAAGTGCTTACCATCAGGCGAAAGTCTCGCTCGTCTCATCACACTGTTTCATACAAAAAAACAACTTAGAATTTGTTTACGTACAAAAGAACATGTAAGTAAGTTCGTATACGCTGAGTGGCCACAGTGTCCACAGTTAATGTGCCGCCCGAAGGCCTTTGACATGGCTGACGGTTGTTGTTATAGAAACTAGAACAAACAACCGGGACCAACAATTAAACGTGTCAGAAATAAATGCCACTCACGGTCACGCATCCGAAGACAGACCGGACCGTCCGTTGCTTAACATCTGTGATCGTTTAGAATCACCTAGACAAGCTACGCCACGAGCGCTACGCACAGGTAAGAATAAACTTAATTTATCCTTAGGCCAGTTTCAATACATCATCCCTACGTATTTTTAAATAGTCTCCGCAGTACAGTTGCCCTAATGAAAACGGGCGAGCCGTAACGTCTCAATTTCCACAACCCGGTCAGCCCGGGGCCTTTTCATCTCGCAGATTAATTTTAAATTAGATTAGATTAACATTCACTGGGCCTTTGCCGTAGCACTCTGTCATTTTGTTGTGTCGTGTTTTGAGTTTGTGTTGATTTTACGGGCTATTTTTTCTACGTGAATATATAATTTACTGACTATATTTCTCTAGATTTATAAAAGCAGGCGTTTATTCGAATGCAATGTTGTAAATTCACTTCAACAACAAAAAGCCAGCCAAGTTATGATTTTACAAAAAGCATAACATAGACTTTATGGTGAAGGAAAACATTTTCCATTATTATAACCGTATAAGTAATTAAATGCCGTGTATGAATCCGGAAACCCACACTGTGCAAGCGCAATAAAGTATATTATGCCTAGAGTATAAGCTTAGTGAACTATGCCTAGCTGCAACATTAATGAGGCAGTGGACTCGCAATATACGTCGCAGATAGAGCATACTTATATTGTCATACCAAAGCTAGACCTTCACGACCACAGAAAAGCGAAGGCCCTATTATTACTTCTCTCTTCGGTGTTCACGACTACCAAACAGCACTAAAAATACGGATTTGAGAACCAACACTTTATAATCTTGCCATTTGCATCCACTGGTTGCCCGCGGCTTTCACAATGTCGTCGGTCCACCTAGTGGGAGGCCTACTTACTCCAGCGGGAGGGATGGCCTAACTACGCTGCCTCTTCCGATTCGTAGTCGCGACTCTAGAACCTTTCTTCCCCATCAGTTATCAGTTATTTACCTGTACATGCTACTCGCTGCCTTGAAAATAAATAAAAAGCACCCAATTGCAGCACCACCTACCGAGTCCAGTTTTAAAACTCTAAACCATCCAGTGGGACTAAGAACCACTAGTGGGAACTAGGTGGACCGAAGACATTGTGAAAGTTTCGGGCAACCGGTCGTACGGTGTGGCGGTCCAAGGCCTGTTCAGCAGTGGATCTTCTGGCTGATGGTGATATACAGGTAAAAAACGAATTACTTACCTGAAATTAATGGATATTTTTGCATTACAACAAGTTTTTTTTTTTTTGAATATTTTTGTATGAAGTGATTTCACACTTATGGTATTTCTATGTATTTAATGCTTAAACAGTAAGAAAAATTATGACCTCCGGCAGGACTCGAACCTGCATACGAGCAGTCTCTATGGGTTTCCGTCCCAACTGCTTTGTCAATTAAGCTACAGTAGTCTCTGCCTTAGATGCCAAATTTCCCAACCTGTTATAAGTTACCAACTAAAGCGTTGGTGGCGCCATCTGTAAATTTTTGTAACACAACCCAAGCCGAAACCGTTACAGGTTCCAAGGCCTGACGAGAGAAGTCGCACTGGCTATACTTTTTGAATATTTTTGTATGAAGTGACACCCTTATGGTATTTCTAGGTTTTTAAAGATTAAACAGTAAGAAAAATTATGACCTCCGGCAGGACTCGAACCTAACCAAACAAGATTTAAATTGTTAGTACGAATACCTACAGCCCTACATAGAGCAATTGCAAATGTCCGCGCTTCATTAAAATGCAGCACATCTTTTGTAAGCGAAGTGCTTCGTCGATACGACTGCATAGAGGATTACAAACCGATGAAAAATTCCG
This sequence comes from Erannis defoliaria, assembly GCA_905404285.2. Lineage (NCBI taxonomy): Eukaryota > Metazoa > Arthropoda > Insecta > Lepidoptera > Geometridae > Erannis > Erannis defoliaria. The sequence goes on along the minus strand of FR990080.1, from coordinate 10,101,503 downwards.
GACTACAGGCGGATAGGAAATCGCAAATTGAATGAAACATTGTTCGGGGAACACTGATGTGACCTTTGTGTTACAGCTTTATTCTCTTTTGCTTTGATACCGGAAAACGTACCGAAAAATGCTACAATTTCGGCGAACACTTAATTCGGATGAATTTTTGAAATACCTGTTATTGCTGTATTCAGCAATATTCTTTTTTTATTATGAGTACTATACAGGGTTAGTTCTAATCAGTTTGCATTCTTTTAAAATCGCGAAAAAAATATCAGCTGTTCAATACAAAAAGTTCATCGACCTTGGGTAAAATGTATGGAACAGCTGTTTTTTTATTGCTTTTGCAATGTTGGCCTCATAGTAAAAGGTGTTTGTTTTGATGTACAGAATATGCACCTAAGCCGATGCTAACTGATTAAAACTAACCCTGTAAATCATTCAAGCTTTTTAAAAGTGTTTCCATATATTTACCTAAAAAATTACCTTGCCTAACTAAATACTTAGCCAGCTTTAATATTGCAAAATGTTAGATAAGTATGGCTATAACTAAACAGATTTCAAAGAAATTGTTTTACAGTAAAATCTGTTTTTTATAATAATTTTATTTATAACTAAGTATAAACTTTCATAATTTTAGGAATACCAAATCAAAGGTAGAATTTAATAAAAAAAACATCACTAGGGGTAACTTTAACGTTATCTTTACTAAACAATTATTAAAAACTGATATTCAAAATAAAGTAGGATCTAAATTGGTTTTACATCTTAATTTCTTTACGTACCTCCCAAAGTAAGTTTATACCAATAAAAAAGAAACTCAAAGATCAGAGTTTTTAAGAGACACCATCCAAGGGCTAGTAAATCTACGACTAACAGTAAAAAGCGTAAAAGTTCGCAATATTACGTCCTTGTCCTGGAAAACAACGAATGAGTCGTCACGTAACCTTTGCCCACGTCTTTCACTCAACCTCTACGGTGTTATTACGGCAACATAAACGGCGTGATAAACACTCGCCTTCAGCCGCGTCGTTTATCCGTGCGGTGTGCGTGATACGCGTGTATCACCGCGGTACAACATGTCACGCCGAGACGTACGCACTGAGACCGATCTCGGAGGTACTTAAATCACGGCAGCGTGACTAAAACTTCCTTCATCATCATTAGCCATAAGACGTCTAGGTACTGCTGGATGACGGCCTCCGCCTTGATAGGGAAGGGTTGCCATAAATCCCAAGCTTGGTAGGTGGCTTGGGAACCGAACAGACCGCTCACCACCCTTAATCAAAAGGACAGTTGAGCACGTTGAGCAAGGCACGCTGCTGCCCGTTCTCCAGACCCTCCGGTGATTCTGGATGGCAGTTTTAGGGCATACCCAGGTCCTTACGGGACATCTTTCGTTGTTTTGTAGGTAATAGGTTTAAGTGTGGCTTTGGTTGGTATACGCGTCGCGCTAGTATGGTTCCCTTGCACTTCGATTACTAACGATCACATCTAAGTGATGTAAAATTGAACTGCCCGGCTATTCTAGACCATGTGATAAATATCATAGAAGTTTTAAACTACGTGATGTTAAAATGAACTGCCCGGCTATTCTAGACCATTTGATAGATAACTAATAATGTATTATGTAAGCAAAAACGTATTCACTTCTCAACGATTCAATGAGACAAAGTGTAATGTAAGTACTTCAATTACCTGTCTTGTTATATCGCACGACAAAGGGGTCTCCAAAGTTTGTATAGCTTAAATAGCTTATTAAAACAAGCTAAAAACAAAATAATAATAATAATAGCTTATTAGCTTGCGGTATCCTGAGCGTGTTGTCCGAGCGGTGGGACTCGCCGATGTTAAGGAGGTGGATGCAGCTGCACGCCAGCGGTCCCTCATATATATTGTGACATTTCATTTTCATTTAAATTTTAATCAAATTCAAATTCAAATAATTTATTTTCAGAATTAGTCCATAATAAGATTCATACTAAAACATTATATCAATAAATTCAAGAAAATAAAATACAATAATAATCAATAAAATAATAATAATATCGGTACAAATGTCAAACAAAATAAAATGTCAGAATAAAAATAAATTAAAATGTCAAAATAAAATGTAATAATTCATTCATTGTATTTTTTTAAATATAATTCATTTTTATAAATTTTATTTTTGTTTTGACATTTTAATCTTAAATGTTCTACTCTATTTATTGTTTTTATTATTTTGAATAAGTGTACCTATGGATTCTAATTTTCAAAAAATAAATAAATGACTTATTATTATTATTATTTAAATCCAATTTAGAGCAATTATTGTATTTATCTGTTGTAGTGAGTAGTAGCCTACACCGGCATGTCACCGCGATGCGAAGTGCCGAGCTTAACGTAATCGTTATCTGTGACGCTGATGAATGCGATAAGCATTGTATGTAAGCGTTGATGTAGGAAATTGTAGAATTACACTCTGTACTCGAACCAACGCAAAAACAATGAATGTGATCGAACCCTTAAGAAAGCGTACTTGGGACTGCGAACAGGACCACATAAAGCCGAAGCTTAATTGCTGCGTGAAAGATAAATAAACAAATCAGTAGAGCTTTAGCGGGAACACGGAAATCCTGTAGCTGCATAGTTTTAATTTCCAAAATTTAAATTTTTTCGCTTTTACCGAATGGGGAAAATGCAGCCCAGGTTGTCGTACAGTGTGGCGGTCTAAGGGGAGGCCTTTATTCAGTAGTGGACGTGTCCGGGCTGATGATAATGTGTTTAATTGAAAATGGTAGCGTGTCATATTACGTGCACGACTGTTTGTTACTATTTGTGGTAAAACATGTATTTTAAACGTACGTAGATGTTTCTAGAGCGTGACTTGGACTTGCTGGCTGTGAATTATTTGACCTCTGATTATCAAAACATAATAAAGAAAACCAATTTGTCATTGACAAAATGCACGAAGTGCGATGCCGAAGACGAAGTGCAATAATACGCTTTTAAAAAAACTACCGACTTCAACTTCGAATACCTGGATGACATCTTCATATTTTCTAGTAATTTTTATTTAAAAACGAAACTTCCAAACTACTGAACCGATTTCGATAAAAGCCTACGAACCTTGGAGGATTTACCTATTTCTTCAGCGAACACCTTTGAAAGTGTTTTAAAAAATCAGAGAACTAGTGACTGTGCATGAATAGGTACCTAATCTAGGTAAACACCCAAATGCTCTAGCCACAATTTATATTGTAACAGCTTGGGAAATTTGGCATCTAAGGCAGAGCAGAGCAGAAGCACATGGACATTAGACATGATCTTTGTCTTGTCCATGTTCATTTTAAGACCCACCTGTTGGGAAACATTACTGAGGTCGCTGAGCATAGTATTGAGGTCCTTCAGCGACTCTGCCATGATGACTATATCATCGGCAAAGCGAAGGTGAGTGATGTATTCGCCATTAATGTTGATGCCGAATCCGTTCCAGTCCAAGAGCTTGAAAACGTCCTCCAATGCGTTCGTGAAAAAATATATATATTCAAACAATTTATATTTCTCGCATTCCTCGGCTCGTCTAATTTTTCAAGCAAATCTAATATTACGTCAGGTAGTTGTGGAAACCCAGATACACAGGAGGTTGTCGTGTAGCCCGCCTGCAGCGCATTTGTTATTCCATTATGGTCCCTTATTTAATACCCCGTGATAAATATAGCCTTACCTTGTTGCATACTAACTGATATCAGTAGGAAAATTACGACAAAATTAGACAAGAAATATTTTCATATGGACAATAAATCACTTCACTAATCATTGACAATACAAAGTACCTTGTAATAATTCGGTGAATGCTATAAGTAGCGGCACGTAAGTCTAGAGGTGAGCGAGCGGTGACTCTCTTTCTAGCATAGGGTATGGGTGGGGTGAGTGAAAGAGAGGTACCCCTCGCTCAGCGCTAAAGATACGTGCCGCTAGCTATACTAGATTATTGATCATGATTCATGAAAATTATATCAATGCTACTTGCGTTCACCGTTTCACTGTTGATTTTACTGGATTATTTCATTTTCTGGAAGTCAATGTCCCTATTCTGAATAAACAATCAACGCACGGAAAACCTCAATTCCTCTCAGAAGTTTTTCGTCGGAATTGATGCATGAATTACTAACCATGAAATTTTTGTCAAGTTCAGTCTCTCATAGAATGCCTTTCAGATAGAGAGACATAGTTTCCCATTTATAATATTAGTTTATTAGTGTTAAAACCCGTATGATTATATACAAACGTAAAAGTAACTATGTAGCTGTCTCCTTATCAGTGTTTGCTACTTAATTTTATGGGGCTACGCCAATTTTGATTCAATTTGATCAGAGGTGTATTTAAATCATATGGAAGAACATAAATACTTTGATATCGATCACTGAACTAGTTTCTTTTACTTGCTCTCTTAGTTTCTCCTTTGCCTATACATCGTAGGCAAAGTAAAGTCTATTGGCTGAAATATCGAGAGATGAGATAAGGCCGCCGGAATAGTAAACAAGTTCCAGATAATCCCAGATTGATTTTTGCTATTCTTTCCCGTGGTTATTTCACCGTGGTGAGCATTCTGCGATCCCCATGCCGCCTGCCAAGTGTTGGTATAATGGCAAGTGTTGGTATAAATTAAGGGGTAGGCCTTCGTCTTCATCTTCTGGCTGATGATGATGAGGCCACCACCCCTAGAGTGCAAATACTATTTTTATTTTATAGCGTTTTTAGGCCAAGTGCATTTATTAACTACAGCAAAATACATAAAATCTAACCACGTAACCTACACAAAACTAAAATTATTGTATCCAAAACCGATGAAAGTACAGATATAATTAAAAAACACAAAGAAACAAAACCTACAAAAGAAATCCTCAAACCCACTATCAGTCTAGTACGCTGGCGGAATAGATAGTTAGAAGTGCTACTAGGTCGATAATTAGGTAGCCGAATATACGAACAAAAAGGCGAATTTTACGAGTACTCCCATTTCTTATCACATTGTTTACTGTATTCGTTTTACACCGTTCCTCGGGTTGGATTAAAATACGAAATAAGAAAGAGTTTCCCCGTAGAGATTGTTAAGAAAATGTGAGACATTAGAACACTTTTACTCCAATTTGGAGTTGAATAAATAACCACCGAATTAGGATGGATATGAAAAGAAAAGCACTTTTCAGCAGCATTCGTTAGAACATATTTTACTTAATACAATTTTGAAAGAAAATAACCCCTTCTTTTCATAATAAAGAACCAATATTACGCGAGTACTTTTAATAAAATGACGGTAAAATGAATAATTTCGCTTCTGCGAGTTGTGTTGTTAATCAAAACAATTTTCCTGGCTTTTCAAGAATGTATAAAAAGGAAAGAGCTTTTTATAACTAGGGTTGACAAAGAAGTGCTAACTAAAAATACTAAAAGCATGTTGTACTTTTCCAATTTGGCTTTTGTTACCTAACAATTATAATATAGTTAGAAAAACGCATAAAATACGTTTTTCAAGTGAAAGCCTTTCGGATAGGCTTTTTGTTTGCATTTTTGTGTAAAACTAAAATCATCACTAACATCTAGATCTAATCTAGAAAAATATATTTAATGGGAACATTTGCCATCAAAGTTTCAATGGCCGTTGATGGCCATTTTCAGACTTTGTCTTTTGTTCTGACTGTTATCTTATTCCTTACATCACTAGAGGCAATGGCAAAATTTATCACAAAATTGATCACTAGAGACAAAGGCAATAATTTTGTTGATTTTATTTAATTATGTCGTGTTGATAAATTAGATTTTTAGTTTTTCTTCAGCCACGAAATGTAGTTTGTTTGTTTGTGTTTGTTGTAGTGGTAGGACTCACTGAAGAGAAAAGTAAAAGTAGGGCCTTCGCTTTTCTGTGGTAGGACTCTACTGCAGAGGCCGCCTGGGGAAGTACCACAGCTTTGCCAGTTATTCAATCGCCAAGCAGTAGTATGCAAACGTTACTGTGTTCCGGTTTGAAGGGCAATGTTACCAGAGAAATTCAGTAAGACGAGCGCAGTGCAGTACGGCGTAGGATTGTGTTTTTAAGATCACAATTCTGGCACTGCTACTGTTAGTGGCAGGTGTGACGCTTACCACCAGACGAACGCCTTGCTCGTCTCGTCACTTGAAATAATAAAAAAAAAAATGTGTAAATACGAAAACGCGTATTACTGGGGAATAACAACCTCCAACCTTCCTAACCTTCCTTAGCTTTCCAACACCAGCATCAGATCAGCTTACCAACACCATAGAAAGACATTAATTATCTATTATAATTGTCATCGGAATTGGACACCTACGGAAAATCAATTAAATTAAATTTTATAGTTACATCTGGCTCCTTAAACATACTGCATTAACCTTTAACATCGCAATTTTGGGCATATCACTCTTGAAGGGCGATTGGGCGATACATCACCACGCTGGCCCGGGTTGGCGGATTCACATACTTACAAAGTTACGCCATTTAATTTCTTACCCCCGCATAATATGTAGACGTTATGTGATTTTCTTCACGATGTTGTCCTTTTCAAATAAGCCAGTAGCATGAATTTTTTAAAATTCATACGTAATGAATACTAAAAAATCTTATTGGCCCCAGTGTTGAACTCGCGTCCTCGGGATTTCGAGGCTCGTCTTTTTCCGTTGAGCTACCATTGCTCCTTACACAAATGTACTTATATACAGGGTTAGTTCTAATCAGTTAGCGTCCTTTTAAGGGCATATTCTGTACACCAAAACAAACAGCTTTTACTAAGGGGCCAACATTGAAATCGCGAATAAATTATCAGCTGAGCAACAAAAAGTTATTCCACCTTGGGCAAAATGTATAGAACAGCTGATTATATTTTAGCGATTTCAATATTGACCCCATAGTAAAAGTTGTTTGTTTTGATGCACAGAAAAGGATGCTAACTGACTAGAACTAACCCTGTATAATTATCATACAAACCATACGGATATATTTGATTTCTTTTAGCTTAAAATCTTCAAATACATGTATTTTTTGGGTTAGTAAGAAATTCGCTGCACATTCAATACCTACAGAGTACCTAAGCTTTAGAAACTCAGCGTGTCCCCCAGTAGAAATAATGTCATCTTCTCTATTTAAAAAAATATAGCATGCCATATTGTAGAGAACAGCAAAAAGATCAAAGTTTTACCGCACGTCAACGTTTCTCGGATCAATGTCTCGTAGACAGAAGGGTGGCAACCCTAAAAATGTATCAATTGCGGAAAACAAACGCCCTTCAGGGCGAAGCATGTAGTGGAAGAGATAAAATGCGCCCTTGCTTGAGGTGCCATGTTCTGATAAACACAATATTCATGGCATGTTTACTTTTTATCTCTATTTTTGTTAAGAATGAAGAATCGTAATAGCGGTAGCTAAATTGGTTACTTCTTATATAGGTAAGTAAATACTCATAGTAAACTTAGAAAAAATATAAACACATTACTACCATCACAACCAAACACCACATACAACATACTATAACATAATATACCATAATGATTCGTACACTTTTATTAATCGTGACAATGTTTTCTACCTAATACTTATAAATGTATTGTGACAACATTTACTGAAAGCCGTGATAATCTAGTGGGAGACGCTCGACTCTGTCATGAGGTCGTAGGTTCAAATCCCTTGAAACAATAAGCTCTTATTGAGTTGGGACCTGGGTATGTCCTAAAACTGCAACCAGAACCACCGGAGGATAGGCGTTCTCTCCGTTAACGGTGGCGAACATTCTGCGATCCCTAAGCCGCCTGCCAAGCGTGGGGATTATGGCAACACCGGGAGGCCTTCTTTCAGCAGTGGACGTTTTTTGGCTGATGGGTGTATGAGGTCTCACTGAATTTATGTACGAGTAGGTAAGGGTTTACATATGACTGGTTTTTCCATGAGAGAAAACATTATGAGGAAATCTGCCTGAATTCACCAGCCCGCTACTAGGCCACCGCCCAATCGTCTTTCGGGTGTGGATATACGACCAGCAATGGACGATTTATAAAACTGATTATGCTTAGCCAAAACTCTACCGTTTGCCATTCTACTGTTCATGCTCAAGCTAGAGCTTGAGCTCTGTCTATCATCAGATGATATGCGCAATGATATCATAACCAAAATAATACAAACATAACCTATGTTATAGTATAGTTAATATAAAACTGCTGAACTGTTGACCTGGGTATGTTCTTAAACTGGATCCGAAACCACCGGAGGCCGGGCAGCAGCGTCATCTCGGTTTATGGTCGTGAGCATTATGCGATCCCCAAGCCGCCTTCCAAGCGTGGGTATTATGAGAACTCTTCCCTAATAAGGGGGAGACTTTCGTCCAGCAGTGGACGTCTTCTGGCTGTTCTTGTTGTTTTGTATTGGAGAATTTTGATCTACGAATAAAAGTGTGAAATAATGATAAAGCTTTTCGAAGAAAATAAAACAACATTTTGACTTCCAGTAAAAAACAACTCAAGTGAAAAACACTTGCGCCTAGCCTAAGTATGTTTTCACTTCTGATAGGTAAGTAAACGTAACAGGATACTAGGCTCGCTCCAAGAAATGAAATTCATTTTATCGCGGCGACTCGAGCTTTCATGCAAATACAATTTGGCTAATGGTGGGGTTTAATTCTATTCATGAGTATCTATTGGTCTAACGTTTGTGTGAAAGACTTCATTGATCCGATCTTTAACAGGAAAGGACTATTTAGATAGGTGTAGGTATGGGTAGAAAGGAAGTGCAGAATAGGGCTATTGATTTGTAAGAAAATACTTCGAAAAACTTTACGTGCATTACGTTTAGTACGTTTAAATCAAAGACATTTTTTTTAATACTTAGATTTTAACCCTAGTTTAAATCGAAACATTATTAAAATTCAAAGCTTGCACAATTGCTTGCAAAGTATACATAAACAGTGGTTAGACACGAATTTATTTAATACAGGATTGTGATTGATTTCGTGGAGTTGTTCCATTCAGTAATTATTAAATTATTTGACTAGACTGCGAGAACTTCTTCTGTTTTCAACTGCAGCTGCGCGCAGCTATGTATAGAGCTATCTTTTTCTCGATAAAGCCTTAAAACAGCAAGCATTTTTAAAAGCAGATTTTTTCGGTCACGTTGATGGAGTAGTCCCCTCCCTATTAAGAGGGAGGCCTTCGTCCTGCAGTGAACGTCTTCTGACTGATGAGTGTTGGAGTAGTAAAATAGCCTGCCTTCAGTTATGCCGGTTTCGTTAGCGTTTGGAGCGACTTTTTCTTCAAAAAAGACTTTAAAAAACTTTAAACATCGCAACTACTTTCTAAAACCTCAAAATTTATTTTAAGTTTTACGGTCGTCTGTCATGCAAATCTTGTAACCGGGCGCGTCAACGCGGTTGTAAAAATCGGTACATCAGGACATCATGCAAGTACTTTGTAAAATCTGAAATTAAATATATAGATAAAGAATATTATTAATCACACAAAATATAGTCAGTCAGTATATTTCTGTAACAGACGCCGTCGGTCACCGATAAAAGATTTCGCGCCAATCGCTAAGGAAATTACTATTACTACTATATTACTAGCTACTATTTTTATACTTCACCAATGTGACGTAATATAAAAAAATCTGCATTTAGAAAATGCTTGCCGTTTTTGGTCTGCCTCTCGGACTATAACTCTCGCTACAGTACGTAGGTTGCAGTGAGGATTCAGTAGAGACAACATCGGAGATCTGCTAAAGTAATTATAGTATGCAATATCCTAGCAACCATTGTGCGAACTAGCTTGAACATGCAGGATTCGGACCGAGGGCGGATACATAACTTACCCAAGGTACCTAGTTAGGTACTAGCTAGGTAGATAGGTCTGAATTACAAAGTAAGTCGGACTCTGTTACATGAATTGAAATGAAATACTTGTAACTTGATTGTTAGTACTGAATTACAACAAGAATGTTACTAAGTACCTACTTTAAGAACATTTTCGCATAATCAAACTTTATAAATATTGTCTTAGGTATAAAGGTTCCTACTATAAAACGCCGCTTAGAATTAAATGACGTTAGTTAATATATCCAGCATTAGCCAGAAGAGAAGATATCTACTGCTGGATCAAGTAACCCCCTTAATAAGGGCGGCTTGGGGATCGCAGAATGCTCCGGTGATTTTCCGGATGAAGTTTAAAGCTTGGCTTTTCACTATGAGTTATACACCACTTTTTTTATCAATGTCTAAAATTTTAAGGGTTCATTGTACTCATCATTATGAACAACTCTTCTTTCCTAAGGGACTAAGGCTGAAATCGCAAAAAAAAACAGCTGTTCCATACAAAAAGTTCATTGACCTTGGACAATATGTATGGAACAGCAGATTTTTTGTTCGCGATTTCAGGGTTGGTCCCGTAGTAAAAGTTGTTCATAATGATGAGTACAATGACCCATTACAGTTTTAGACATTCATAAAAATATTGGTGTATATACAACTTGTAACAAAAAGATGCAACAATACTGAAGGGTACCTATGTATGTACTCTTCATTATGAACAACTTTTACTATAGGGCCAACCCCGAAAACGCGAAAAAAAAATCAGCTGTTCCATACATTTTCTCCAAGGTCAATAAACTTTTTGTATGGTACAACTGTTATTTTTACTCATGTTTTCAAGGTTGGCCCATAGTAAAAGTTGTTCATAATGATGAGTACCTACATACATACCCCTCAGTATTTTGTACCTTTTTATTACACATTGTATATAATTATATAATATATCTTAAAGCTCAAGATAATTAATAATATCTCAACATACTTTTAAAAGTTATTTCATATTGAAAAGCTAGCTTTAAGACATAGGTCCCCAGGTTCAGTTAATATAATAGGTCTTTACCTATGAAATTGCCGTTCATCAGTACTGGTCATTTCTAACAGAAAAAAAGTTTGGAATGGCTTTGTATTCTGAATTCAAATTAATTTTGTCTTAAAAACATGACATTCTTTTTACAAACTCAGTCTTTTGTTTATTGATTAGCGTTGTATTTTAATTACATTTGAACAATGCCCTAAACCAAAAATTACCCCTAAAAAGGTGATGCTCACTGTTTGGTGGTCTGGTGCGGGTGTGATTCACCACAGCTTTTTACAAAACGGCATGAGCATTACTGCAGATGTGTACTGTGAAGAACTGGAGACAATGATGGAGAAGCTTGCACATCAGCAACCAGCTTTGGTCAATCGGTCGTCCCCACTGCTCCTTCACGACAACGCGCGACCCCTTACTACACAACAGACAGTCTCCAAGCTGCAAGAGCTGGGGTTGGAAGCTCTCCCTCATCCGCCATACTCACCAGACCTTGCACCTACCGACTATTACTTTTGCCAAAATTTAGACATCTTTTTAGTGGGTAAAAAATTCAATTCCCGAGAGGTAGTACAAAATGCCTTAGAAGAGTTTGTTGCCTCCCAGTCCAGCTGATTTTTACAAGAAGGGCATCAACAAACTGCCAATTCGTTGGCAAAGATGCGTCGATTGCATGGGTGATTACTTTGAATAACAGAAATAAAAAAGTTAAAAAAAATAAGTACTCTCACTTATTCCATACAAAACGGCAATTTCATAGGTAAAGACCTAATAATATAATTATTACGCACTGCAATTTTATACTTATTGCGCAGAAGTTAAATGACGTTTGTTACCTGCTAATTAAGTTGCGTTTTTAAGTAAGCCATAAAATTTAACGATTTCCATGATATCCTTGTACACTATAATAGTCTTAATTTATTCAATAACGAGCACAGGAACTTGGAGGACTGGGGAAAACTAGTTTATTTTTATACCTATCGGATATTGTAACTATCTACCAATACGTATACTACAGCTACGATCAATTTAAAAACAAACTATGGGTAATCATTATCACTAACATAGTAGTTACATAATTAAATAAACATTTAAACATTGCTACAAGTTCCTAAGCTGCATACTTAGCTAACTTTATTTACAAGATATCTTATAAACTGGATTCATACGAGTTATACACATATTTTTTTAAGTAGATACTTATATTCATGGTAAAGAAATTTATAAAAAAACAAATTCATTAGCAACCCCGACGAACCCAATCGATAATTCTTACATAAAAAAGACATAACTCTCCATACCCAGATTGAATTAGAACATAAAATTTAAACACCATTAACATGGCTAAAGTACGGAAGGATAATAAAAACGGGCAGGCCCAAATCCCGTATTTCATTGGTTCGTCGATACGATTGAATAGGTTCTATTAGGGTAGGCTTACATTTAATTTTGTTGACGAAGAACTGATTGATGCTTGATGTCTAATTGAATTAAAATTTAAAGTTAGCTGTCTATATAAATAAAGATACATATATTTGCATTAAGCATGAGTAGAAACATGCGTTTGATGACATTATAATACTACGAGCGAGCTATTACGAGTCGCATTGCACTTCATGTTTCAACGATACGGTTAAAATCGATTCCTCAATTGATCATCAGCCCGGAGACGTCCACTGCTGAACGAAGGCCTCCTTAGACCGCCACACTGTACGACAACCTGCCATTACCTCCTTCCTCAATTCTTCAATTACCTTACTGTAATTAAAAAGTAACATAGTTACTGTATTTTTTTTTTTTTTTTTTTTTTTTTTTTGAGAATTAAATACATAGCTCAATTTATAACTCTGCCAAACTGCATAGCAGTTTGTAGGCAGACATCGACTCTCATATTCATTACTATTTACTACGAGTATGTAGGAGTAGGTATTGACATTTTAGCGATAAGTAAACTTATAACTCAATATATGTTAACTTAAACAGTCTTTCAGTCATGATAATTGAGTAATAGGCTTATTTTTGTCGAAGATAAATAAACGCGCAGATATATACAAACAACTAACATTCAGAATCCAGGTAGATAAATTATTATGTGGTATTCTAGTTTATACGGCAAACCCACTACCGTAGAGCCATACAACGTCAAACTCGATACTATAGGTATGACTCTTTTGAATTATTCTCTTGATAAATAATATACCAATTTTTCTTGCAAAAAAGTTTTTGTTATTCCGCAAGATACACAAACCCTAATTCGGAAAATAAAATTGTAAATTTGTTGAAAACTATGCGACATGCGCTTATTATACAAAAATAATTACACTCATTCACTCATCAGCCTGAAGACGCCCATTGCTGGACGAAGGTCTCCCCTTTAATACGGAAGGGTTGCCATAATCCCCATGCTTGGCAGGGGACTTGGAGATCGCAGAATGATACCACTGTTAACTGAAAAATAATTATAATACTACGTTAACCAAAATTATTCGTGAATACTGAAGCTATTCATAAAATAGAATGTGAAAATAAAAACAGTGCAAAAAAATCCTATTAATAAGTCTTATTCTTTGAATCTTTTACATTAAGCGTCCACTTACGTGTTTCTAATAACTTTGCTATCATACTGTATTACATAGCGAATATGGAGAGTCCTTTACGCTCTCCAAATCAGTTTCCGAGCTAATTTCGCTGAGCCAGCCCCAAAATTAAGCCGTAAAAAGATTTAACGGTCTGCTTCTCGCCTTCAATTTGCTTAATTCATATGGGACAGGTGAAATTTGGAACCTACCGAGCTTGTTAGGAGATTCAATGTATGTGTTGTTAGTGCACAATTGGAATTTCTGGTTGAGTTTGCATCTACTGACCTATATTTTTATATGGGACCTGGGTATGTCCTAAAACTGCATCCAGAACCACCGGAGGACGGGCAGCGTTCTTTTAGTTAACGGTGGTAGCACTCTGCGATCCCCAAGCCGGCTGCCAAGCGTGGGGATTATGGCCCTCCCTATTATGGGAGAGGCTTTCGTCTAGTAGTGGACGTAACAGGCTGATGAAGAAGAAGAAGACCTATATTTTAAAGAAAGGCCAACTTTTAACCAACTATATTTGAAAATATTCTCATCCTTTCTGTTTTTTTTTTTTCAATCAAGTGACGAGACGAGCAAGGCGTTCGCCTGGTGGTAAGCGTCACACCTGCCACTAACAGTAGCAGGTGTGTCTGTTTATTGATTCAATTATTTTTATAGGTAGTTTACTTAGGTACTAACATACACTTACTCATACTCGAGCGCAGATGTACTTTGGACGCTACATAAATCATCTCTTGTAGATGGAAAAGAGCCAATGATGATGATGATAATGATGAACATGATGATGAACATACTCTTACTATGTTGGGGCGGCGTTCCAAAAATGAGTCCTAGCCTCCGACAATAAAGACAAAATAGTCATCTCGTCCCACTCAGACTGCTGGAAAAGCGAAAATCGCTGTATCTAACATTGAACTTCGAGTTTCTTTAGTGATCGAAGACAATGTACCTGTCAATGAAAACAAATGTCTAATGCACTGAACACACTGACCTCTAATTATACAAGTACGTACTGAACTTACGTAAATGCATGTAGCCTGCCATCGTTTCAGAACCAAATACTAATAGTTCAACTTATTTTATTGCAAAAATTGTGAGTATACGATGACATACAAAGGACAAGTACAAGATTAGTTTTATGCCAAGGAATCTTGGATTACAGTACGTAGCATACTTTTTATTATCTTGTACGAAATCACACTCGCGTGTATCAGCCCTGTTGCTATAACTAAGCCACAGGAGAACACAAGAACACAGACAAAGGGGAAGATGTATCGTTCACTTTTGACAGCCCTGGTTGGACCCGCTCCGCTGTCACAGCGGATTGCTGTGATAGCAGCTGAGTGACGGTACATATTTAACATAACCCTAAAATGAATAAGATTCCACAGCAGTTCCACTTTCACCATGTTATTTTTAACCTTGGTCATAATAATGTAAGCCGTGCCACAATGTATTATTCTGAAACCTTGCACACATGATAGCACATCCCCGTCGACATGTGACTTCCATTGACACCTCAAAATCAGCGCAAATAGCACACTAACCCGAATACCGCTCACCAAACTGTATCATTAGTGTGTTAAGGATCAATTTACACCAAACTATCTTCTTGTAGAGTTGTAGCATGCTGCATATTAAGGCATAAAAACACACACGTTAGGGAATTAGATCTATTGCAATTAAGGCTTAAAATACCACCTCACTGGGTATGATTCCGCCAATGTTTGTATGGGTGACCGTGAGTGGTTTTATCGGCACTATCGTGGATTGCATGACATGTAACATTATCTCGATCATTTGTAATATAGGTCGTCGTCAGCCATAAGACGTCCACTGCTGAACGAAGGCCTCCCAATAGAGGGGTATTGCCATAATCCCCACGCTTGGCAGGCGGCTTGGGAATCGCAGAATGTTCACCACCGTTAACCAAAAGGACACTGCTGCCCGTCCTCCGGTGGGTCTGGTTGCAGTTTAAAGACATACCTAGGCCACAAGTTGTAATATAGGTAACTCCTGTCTGACCATGGTAAAGACGACGGGCGGGATATTAGTCTAGAGTCCGCTCCACCACTGAAGTCACACGGCAAAATATAAAATTAAAACAAGTTGAGTTGTAAAAAAAGTATAGACAGTAATAAAAAATTATGATCCAAAAAAATCCCAAAATAGCCAAAGTGTGGAAAAACTTCTTATAAAAATATTTAAAACTTTCACATCGATCATTATAGTTTTAATTAATAGAGGCGCAAAGTTCCTATGGCAATCGCGTAAATCGCGCAAAAGCGCAAATCGCTCCTGTCCCCGCAAACGCATGAAATTCTGCCTAATATTCATTAATTTGTTATCTGTGGCTCTGAATACATTTGTTTATGCGATAGCAGCGCCTCATCTAAAGGACATCAGTGGTGACGCGGACTCTAGGATTCATAGCCTATACGAACTAACTTACCTACTTTTAATATCTTTCGCGTTTGAAACTTGTCATTATATGTACTTACTCATAAAATGTATTCCAAAAGTATTTTCATTTTATTTCAACGGTTACGCTAATCACAATATCTGTTTAGGGTTGCTTTATCATTTTTTTTTTTATGAACTTGATTATTTGTTAACATTGTATTCGTACGCTGTACATACTTGTACGACAAGATAGAAGAAATAAATAAATATATGAGCGTTTAAAGTTTTTGTTAGAGACAACTCTGTCCCTTTCCCAGATAAAAGAACGATATAAAATATTACCGACGTAGTGTACGTAGGTGACGATTAAAAGTGAAAATCCGAAAACCAAGATCACTGAAACTACTTAGAGAGAGGCCTATAAGCCTATAACTATAATAAACTGACAGAGACTAAATTATGTAGTTATAGCATGCCACAACGCTGTCCAAGATCGCTTTGGTATAATCGCGCCTTTACACACGTAACCACATAATTGAAAGGGCCTTTGCGACAGGTCACCCCACAAGAGTGATGTAAATAATTTGCAAAACAAACGCTCCGCAGGTACGCCACTTTCGACCTAAATGGAGATATACCGAGCATTTTAGCACTGATACTCGAACTTTAGTGATATCGTAAATCGTGGGCTCACGTGTTTTTCGTGCTCTGAAAATGGTTTAACTCATTTTGTCAATTCTCGTTGGACTTGAAGCAATTTGTAGTTTTATTGTCTCTAGGTGCCTGAACTACTTAGGTTAAGAAGGTCACAAGGTATTAAAGACCTAGCTGGAACCTTAAGCATTAAGCTCTCCGACGTGGGTGTTTTTATAAAGAACTCTTGTACGTGAGGTTTTTAGATGTTTTAAAGGTGTTTCTAGATTAGCTTTCTAACTCTCTAGAATACTTAAAGCACATTAGGAACCTATCTGAGTTGAGAGATTGAAGTAGGTACATAAGTCACATATTTTTTTGGAATACGAAAGTAATGTATCTTATTTGGTGTTTACCGCCTATTTGACCTCACTAACTACCGCTCGCCATCAGGCGCGCTGTTGACCACAACTCGCTTGTCAATCAACCATAATATTATAAGGATTGTTTGTTGTTTTCTACAGCGATTTTGATGTACCTAATTTAATAACGTTCCTAATAGAAAATTTGAGTTTTCGAAAAGTGTGTCGTTAAAAAAAACATAAAAATATGTCATAAAAAACACACACGGAAAGTGACAAAAACAATAAAACTGCGGTTCACAGCTACTGCAATTTGAAATATAAAGGATAATAAAAATAAATAAAAAGAGGTTTTTTTTTTCAATAAAGTTATAACCAATGTCACTCGGGGTGATGATTATAATGATACCCCATATGTAGTAGGTACTATTATTTATTCTGTGCCCTTATATCCAAATCTGCCCAGGCTTTTAGAAGTTATGGTGGAACAAAGAAACTTACATGCCTACATAGGTACATGAACCCTGAAAGCAATACACCCCTTTTATTGGGCAGCAGTATAATTAAATATACCTAATGAACAATCTAGCTGTTTTTTCGGAAGTGCCGTTTTGCAAAAAAGGGTATGTACGTAAATATTAGAAACCAATCAATCCCAGAAATATTGACTATATATTATATTGTGTTTTTTTTTATTTTTCTCTATTTCACTGAAATGAAGCTTAGTCTATTATAATTGTGTATTTTCTTATTATTCCCCTTTCTCCCAATGAGAGTTTTGACGAATGGCTGGTAGCCGAATGGCTGCTTCCTAGAATTGTACAACATACTTTTATAGTTATTGGTTTGTTATTGAAGTTCAATTTAATTAATATAGCTGATAAACTTGTTTTAATTTTTATCGCGATTCAAGAGACTCTTTTTCGAATAATTTGAAGACACGAATTGTGTTGATACTGATGAAATGTTTAGTCAGAACTGGGATTGTTAGCGACACAGGAAATTACAATCCTAATCAGATTATTCCGACTGAGTGCCGACGACTGACGCGTTTTGGAACGTGGTTTGATTTCAATTTACGACATCGAGGTACATTTAACTCTTTGTTTTTGTTGTTTAAATAATTAAATAGGCTTACAACAAGGTACATGACTGGTATCTGATTCACCAAAAATCTTTGTGCTTAATGAAGAAAATCATTAAAAACTGAAAACTGACGTGGTTTTGACACATTTTTGTTTTATTTATACGGGAATACTCACTTGGAGTGCTAAGCTGGACGCAGCTGCACGCGCGGCGGGCTCTGTTTTCACGCTTTGAAAAAGGTCACCGGATGTGATCGAAACTATAGTCAGAGTATCCGATTTAATTAAACGCGAGTATTCCCGTATAAATAAATATTATACGTATAATCCATGTAGCTATTTATATACCTCTAACTAGTAAGGTCTCTGAAATATAGGGAAAAATACACTTTTTCCAATTATTTGGATTTAAAAGCAGTGACATATTAATTGAGAACTTGCTAAAAAAAACCTGCACCGCACTGCACTGCGCTTGTCACCCTGAGATATTAGATGTCAAATTTTTTCATGCCCACTAAATTATCTAGCAACATTTCCTTTCAAACCACAAACACAGTAATGCTTGCACACTACTACTTGGCTTTTAATAACTTTCAAAGGTATGGTACTTCCCCAGACGGACTCTGCAATAGAATCTTTACAATTACAATGTGTATACCTATATAATACAACGTATATCATATTATTACATAGTATGTACCTACAGATGAAATAATTTGAATTATAGACGCCGTAGCCCGCATAGCCTGGATTGTGAATTAGAAATATGGCTACCGGAACGTTATATAATTTTTTGTTAGACGTCTAGCCTGCAACGTCAACTGACTCTCATGATAGATGCTACAGACGATGGATAAATAGACTTGAAGGCGGTGGCTAGGAGACAATTTGATTTCCAAAATATTTCCTGGAAACAGGAAATTACGTAATATCTTCTCTTCCAAAATCCCGCAGTATCTGAAGACAAGGGTTTTTAACCAGTGTGTGTTGCCAGTGATGACATATGGAACTGAAACGTGGTCTGTAACTGCTGGGTAATTGGAGAAACTCAGAGTCACGCCGGGCAATGGAAAGAGCTATATGAGCTCGGAGTTACTTTGCGCGATAAAATCCGGAACGAGAATATTCGCCAAAGAACCAAGGTCACCGACATAGCTCGCAGGGTTTGCAAGTTGAAGTGGCGCAAGGCAGGCCACATCGCTTGATGAACTGATAACCGATTGGGAAGAAAGGTTCTTGAGTGACGACCGCGAACCGGAAGACGCAGCGTAGGAATGCCTCTCTCTAGGTGAACCAAGGACATTTTAAAAGTGGATGGAGTGGTGGAAAAGTGGACAACCGGTGGATGCAAATGGCAGTTGTCGTACAATGTGGCGGTCTAAGGGGGAGGCCTTCGTTCAGCAGTGGACTTCTCCGGGCTGATGATGAACTGGAAACTCAAGGACGTTCGCAATATTTTATTATTTAAAATTAGACTGCTGCGCATCTATAGACGTAAAAGGGCTCACATTATTTATTTAGGGTAGATTAGAAGGGCAATATTCAAATAAGAAATGCTTGCTTTAGGAATTATTTTCTCGATATACTCGTACCTATAGATATGAAGGCAAATCGAGGGTGCGTTATTGCTAGAAAAAGAAGTTTCTTCTAGTAAGTAGAGTTTTGCATGTTTTGATAAATAACTGCATTAATGTAGTGTGTGTGTGTATGTGTGTGTGTGTGTGTGTCTGTGTGTGTGTGTGTGTGTATGTATGTATGTTAACCTCTAGGTTTTTAACGATCTGCTTAAGCACGGTACCTTTGGGTATGCAGACGACAGCACTGTTTTAGAGAGCTATATATTCAATGTACGAGCCAGTGGACCACAAATCTAGTCTCTAAAAGAGGCCATGGTCGAGCACTTGAACTTGTCCCTTAAGGCAGTCTCGGACTGGGGAGATGCCAACCTGGTCAAGTTCAATGCAGCTAAGTCCCAGGCGTGCCTGTTCTCCGCAAAAAGGAGGCCATTCGATCTGGCTCCTACTTTTCGAAGTGTAACCGTGCCAATAACCGACCATCTTGATCTCTTAGGCGTTTCTCTGACTCCAACCCTCAAATTTGGCTATTATATTGAGTGAAAGACTCAACTGGCTGCCAAAAAGCTGGGTGTCCTCTCGAAGGTGCGTTGGTATTTCACGCTGGAACAGTTGCTTTCATTATACCAAGCACAAGTTCGGTCGTGCATGGCATTTTGCTCGCACCTTTCTACTGTCTACTGTCTACTGACTGTCTAGTTCGGACCAAGCTACAAAGCCTCGATCTTTGTCGAAAAGTAGCTAGCCTATCGGTTTTTTATCGGATACATTTCGGAGATTTGCATGATCTTATTCCCCCCTGCCCATTCTTCTATCGGACGGCCAGGACCTCGAAAAAGCGACACCGTTTTATGGTTGATATACCAAAACCTCGTGAAACGGTTTGATTCCACTTTCTTTATTCGAACTGCTAAACAGTGGAATGCGCTGCCCGAGTTGGTGTTTCCCGATAATTATAATCTGGGTGTATTCAAGTGGCGAGTGAATCGGTTTCTTCTAGGCAAGCGTGCTCCATCGTAGACTGCATCTTCGTTTATCATCAGACAAGATAGCAGTCAAACGCAAGCCTATAAACATATTTTAAAGAAAAAGGTATAATTGTTATGATAAGATTTGTATCAAATTACATTATTAATCGAGTGAGCGAAGCGAATGAAATCTTTACAACAATTGACAAAGTCTAGTCTTTCTAGTATTCTATCATTTGTTCGGATGTTTGGATATTGGTACTCGCTCGTTGGTTGGTGTGTTGGTTATGGTTGTTATGTTGGAAGGTCTTATTTTTCAATTAATTTGTATGAAACTTGGGATACCTACAGGTTTTTTTTCCGTGATTTTTGTTTGGAGGTGTATTTTCCTGAAAACGGAAGTAGGTTAAGTAAGGAAAGGAAGTTTGTTGCGGTCAACGACAATGATAAGTGAATGGACGGGAAATAAGCGCACGGATTTTGAAGACTATAAAGTTGAGCGCCGAGTCTCCACTCGCTTCAGTTATACTCTGCCTTTGCGATATGCGAGCCGTACGATACGTAATATGAATACTTTTAGCTAGGTATGCTTGATTGTGTTGTCTTGTTGATTTTGATCGATTTGCAAGGCTGGGCCCGTCCATTACATTATCACCGTCGCTGGTTGCGGTGCCATTTACTGTCCGATTTGGAAGAAATATTCGATTTGGAATATGAGCCAAATTGATCAAGAGGTTGTCAAGTTAGCTTATATAGGGTCGTGAGGTGTCAGTTCGCGAGATCGACTGTTCGCAGAACTACCTTCTATTACTAGAAAATTAACTGTTGTGATTGTGGTGATTATACGGCTGTTTACAAAAATGTACTGAGTTTTAGAGTTGAGACTTATGGCCAATCTCTAGAATACCATCTCTTTCGTATTCCACATCTCTTTCATCTCAATGCAGAAACTAATAAAAATGATACTCAAATATTTGTTTGATATGATTTTATTATACAACATTGAGCAAAGATCTATAGAGTCACAATCTCTAAGTGAAAACAGTCAAAAAAACGTCCGAGTGCCGTTACACATACCTATACGTGCATTATATAGTTCACAATTGTTCGAATTTAGACGTTATGTCGCTTGCATAGTGTTCAATGTATGCTTCAGCGCTTGTGTCTTATCGTAGTTTAAGTATTTCAAAAACGATATGCAGTGCGCCGAGTTTTGGTGCGGATTTTTTTTTGCACGTTTGCGACTCTATAGTTTAATATCTAATGCGCTAATGCTCATTGTATTACAATAATTTATAGAAAGCTATGTGTTTAATATAAAGAGATAAAAAATGATAATAAAAACAAAATATTAATTAAGGAATCTCCTTCTTCGTCTCGGAATCGAAATCGGTTGAAAAGTTAAATGGGAGCGTCAGCTCTACGTGTTCCATTAAGTTTACCCTAGTTTTTCTCAACGTTCATCCTTATTTATTTTACCCCAGTGACAACTTGACCTTCAAGAGTAATTTCGGTTCGTTCGATATTTTTTCTCGTCGTGAGCGTGACAGATCGGTATTTTGTATGGCGGGCTGATTTTCATCAAGCCGATAGTATTAACACAATTTCTCCGATTTCTAAACTAAAATGAAATATTTATTGGGTGACGGTCAAAGATCTAGTAAGGAAATTTAGTTGTGTGGCTGTGTTTGCATGTAGTTGTTTTAGTCCAATTATGTTTACGTGACATTAGAGCGTACCTCATTTCCCCTTTTTACTAGATCTACCTACCTTCCTTCTTCCTTCTTTTCCTTCTACCTTTTTTTTAATGTTTTTTTTTTGACCTTGGAGGATTTCCCTCCTCCTCCTCTCATGATGGTGGAAGACACATTTTTAGTCTAGTAAGTATTTTACGACAGCTGTTGGTTTGTTTTCCGCTCTTTACACAGCAACGGAACCTCGATACGATGTGATTTTCGGAATCAAACTGACGTATGAAACGAACTAGTAATTTGCTAAATTGTAATATAATTATATTGGATTTAACTTAAGCTTGAAACAGCATTAAGCGTAGCAAACATACTGCCTCACGAAGCTCAATAGGATTCAGCCAAAACTGATTAATTACGAAGAGTGGACAGGAAACGCAATCAAGAGCGGACCCTGGATAAATGCTGTTGGTAGTTACTCTAAATAGATTAAGCTTTAACAATTTACAGTTTCAAAGCCTTTTGCTTGATTTTTGCTTTTACACATTCCTTTCCCTGTGTATTTTTTTAGTATCAATTACGCATTTAAAAGTAAACTGTTACCGAAAAAAAATTCATCATCATCATCAGCCCAGAGACTGCTGAACAAAGGCCTCCCCCTTAGACCGCCACACTGTACGACAACTTGCCATATGCATCCACCGGTTGCCCGCGACTCGTTCACTCGAAGAACTGATAACCGGACCGAACGTAAACCGGAAGACCTAAGCGTAGGAAGGCCTCCCACGAAGTGGACCGACGACATTAGAACTAATTTACTCACTCGTAAATATTACCTTTAATTTAAATTCAGACAAAACTTTTTTTTTGCTTTTTCATTTAGCTTTATTTACTAAATGTATTTGTAGTAATTATAATATCTATTCAAAAATTACGCAAGTAATTCTAAAACTGTTTTAATCAGATTTAGAGACAAAAAACTTTCGGCCATTTCAATATTGCTTGTACAAACAATAACAATAACTTACAAACAATAACAATAACAAACAATAACTTTAAACTTTAGTACTTTTTTCTAATTCCTATAAGTGAGTGCATTATTGTGTATTGTAGTTATGTAATCTGTGCTAAAAGGCTTTACTTTATAACAAAAGTGTTAGTGACAAAAATTCTGTGCGCAATGTTTCCAATAAACTGTTACGTGGAAATAACTGTTTGCGAATGTCCGTTTTATTTTACTTTCGCATTCGGAATTTCAACAAAGGCTGCATCACAAAGACGGTTTGAGAAGGGATACTGAATATCAGCAGTAAAGCATCACTCGCCAGGCTTTGATACTAGAATATAATAGTTTGTGTTTTTTTGTAAGAAAACATTGACTATTAATGTATTACTATTATATATAAGTAAATGTGTATATGTATATATAAATATGTAGATTATATTTATAAATTAAAAGTGTTTGTAGCATCTCCCGTCTTTTTTCATGTGTATATTCTTCCTTATGGTTGCCTGGAAGAGATCGCTTTAAGCGATAAGGCCGCCAATTGTGGCATTAGCTCATAAGGTGTATCTTTCTCTATTGTATTTTTTTGGTGTGCACAATAAAGAGTTCTATCTATCTATCTATCTAATTTTTAGTAAAATAGCTGTCCTAATAAACCAAAACCAAAAGTTTCCGAGAAAATTATTCGATCTAAGTTAGTGACTATCTAAGGATGTCATAAAGAAAGACTTTCTATCATTTAAAATAGCTAAAACGGTCCAGTCGTTCTCTATTTTTGCGCTTACCAACACATTTAGCGATTCTTTTTTGTTTATAGAGAAGGTATATAAATAAAAATGAAGTGATAAAAAAAAAACATTTTAATAAATCGCTGCCAGTGTTCTGGGAACCCCGTGGGGAAGCGATCTAGACGGTGTATTTAGTGGCCAGCTATCTATAGTAGAAAAATAGATAAGAGTTAAACTAAAACTAACTAACTGTTTAAAACTAAAACAGTAAGTATTTATTGTTTACACTATAATTAAATTTATTAAATATTTCGTTATCAGCCAGGAGACGTCCACTGCTAGCCGAAGGCCTCCCCCTTAATAGGGAGGGGTTGCCATAATCTCGAAGCTTGGCAGGCGGCTTGGGGATAATCTAAATATTTACTGTTTTATTATAGTGTATATTGTTAGTTTTAGTTTAACTCTTAAATATATTTTTTACTCGTGATAGGCTTGCGTTTGACCACATCCTATTATTGTACAATATAATTATATTATAAGATAAGATTAAGCTGATAATGTGTGGACGATAGAGGTGAAAGAACTCATGAGGCTCTTGCGTACGATGAAGCATTGGTTTAATTTCCATACTGTTTTCTCATCGTATTGCAACCAGTCAGTGCAGAATAGCCCCTTTAATTTTTAATCCAGTTGTGTATAAATCTGATGGAAAGTGCGCCGTAGCACGGGTCGTTACTCTAGCACAATGTCAGGAGACAATATTTTTCCACCGTGTAACGTACGCCAGAAATATTTCGATCTATTGTTATTCCACTCGTTTCGTGTTGGATATTTCAGGATATTTGTATTGGCTATTGCTGTGTGTTCATTGTTTTTTTTTCGATGTAAATTTTTTTTGCATATTATATAGGAAATGAAAAGACATGGTATAGACTGTAGGTGAGTACCAGTTTTTCTCTTACTGTTGACAAGCTAAAGGCTTAGAATATATCCCATACGTAAGTGGCCTAGTGTTACGAACTTCCCATACTTCCCGCAAGTCAATGTTACATTTCAAGTGCGAACTAATTTTGTGTAAACTAAAAGTGTATAAGTAGAGTGATTCTATGGGAAAGGTTGTTGCTGGAAACAAGGGAGAACATACCCACTCGTATCCTTACGGAAGTCTTAATAATAATAATTATGAACTTATTACTATTAATTATAGTTAATTACTTTTCTTTACTCTCTATGTTGCATGTTTTGTTTTGTAATAATAATAATTAATCATTTGAATCTCATGCTATCTTATTTAATGTAAATTAAATTTAACTAACAGAATAGGACTCTTATACAAATTTAAGTTTGTATCTACGTAAACGCGTGCTGCTTCTCAGCGCTGTAAATCTGTAAATGCAAGTACTTGTACACGCTAAACCTTTGAGTGCCCAAGATACAGGCCTTGCCTAGTTTGGGACTGCAAATTACTTAGTCAGTTACCTATAATTATCTACTCTCTAACACAAAATGTACTATTTATTCTTATAGAAATAAATATTTTTAATCTTAATCTTAAGGCAAGCAACATTTTAACAGCTTTTTCTACATCACTAAGCTTACTAGAAAAAGTGGTCGCTAAAAATAGAACAAAGCATTCAGTAATATTTCGCCGTTTTTACGTATGTTTTCTTGATAAAACATGTCCAATACTATATGTGAATGAAATGTCCAATACTCAAGCAACAAAAATATCTTCCGCATTCGCTCCATAGCCAATTGATAAATTGCTGAAGCGCGGATAAAAAGGATTAGCAAATCGAGCGGATTATCCGAGAGGGATGCTTTGTGCTTAATCCCCCTTCAACTAAACTACGTAACAATTTCTGGAATTTTCCTAACCTTTCGTTACAACCCTAAATTTTCAGACTACTTTAGGAGACAAAACAAAATATTCTTGTTGGAACTGTTAAATTCATGGAAAATTCCTTCGGGACTTTAAAAGTAAATCGTCTTGTAACAGACTTTAAAATCCCACTGCTGGGCAATCTGGGCACAACCCCAACGTATGATTAAGATAAAAACGACTCGTTTACGGTTCACATAAGGCGTACATTTCTTTTTCGCTTGTATACAGATTTTCTCGCAATGTTTTTATTTACAAAACAAAAACAGTTGGTATATACGACTCTGGGCTCGAACCTTTATACCCCACGATTGTGTACCATTTTCTCCCAACTGGACTACTACGGCTTTTTTAGGCTATCAGTTTACAACTTACCACGGCTTACTTACTTCCAGGATCGCCCCAATAATCCACATGAAATCCAATAATTCAGTAGTCGGGACCTAAATGAAAAACTACAACGACAAGTAACTTTAAAAAAAAAAACAACCGACTTCACATTAATATGGGACCACCGCGATATAGCATACCAAATTTTTTTTTTTTTTATATGAGATTGAAGACGCTGCCCATCCTCCGGCGGCTCTGGATGCAGGTTTAAGACATACTCAGGTCCGCCACTCAAATGGATGCTACTGGCCATATACTTTTGGCAGAGGGGTCACTGCCATGGCTTTTGCCACCTCCAGCCTCCAATGGTATATCGAATCGAATGCTGTATTCGTAGTTCGAATGTTTTATTGCTGACACAAAAGTGTTTGTTCCCGCGCACATACATACTTGAAACGCGTTACATTTCATACACATATTACTTACTTACGTCTGGATCTGTTATGGCTTTTCTTAATCTATTTTTCCAGTAAGGAAGATTCACCGGATGTATATCCGAATACTAGCTCTAATGAGGCTCACATACCTCGTACAGAATGGTAGGTATATCAACGTGACGCGACGCCATCTACTCGTCTGCAGCGGAAACTGTCGCGTTCAGACCTCATTGAATCGTATGCGCAATTTGATTGAAGATTGAACCTTTCATGGGGCCGCTTCCACAAACACTGAAAATTGTTATTAAGTAAATAAATGATACTAGATAAACGTTTATATTTTCTCGATACGTTTGAAGGTGAGTTCTTACTGTAATATTGTACCTATATGAATTTTTCAAGTCATCACATCAGCCAGAAGACGTTCACTACTGTACGAAAGCCTCGCCCTTAATAGGGAGGGGTTGCCATAATCCCCACGCTTGACAGGCGGCTTGGGGATCGCAGAATGCTCACCACCGTTAACCGAGAGGACGCTGCTAACCACAGAAAAGCGAAAACCCTACTTCTTAGGTTAGAACGGCTGCCAAAACAATGTTCTAAAGCAATTGTATGGAAAACCGCTGTCGCCAGTTTCACACTTATTTGTATAGAAACTACGACGAAAAAACGCCAATAATTGGTCGCGCATTTGAAGTAAAACGCTCGAAATGCCATTTGGCAACAGATTAAAATTGATCTAATAACGATGCAATGTGGTTTGGTTTCCTACGCGTCTATTTAAATTGTCTTTTTGAGTATTCTTAGATTAAATACATGCATTATTGGTAGAATTGTCATCAAGCGCATTTGCACGTCACATTTCCGTTCTATTCACTTCTCTCTTCAGTGCTGCTACCTGTCCTCCGGTGGTTCTGGATGTAGTTTTAGAACTTATCCATGTCCAACAACAGGTGCTTAATTTTTTTTTATTGCGTATATTTATTATTCAGAAAATGGGGTCTTACTCCGTTAATTAAAGTAGCCCACTGGGAGAAGAAGCACCTCATAATCCTCGTAGTCAGGTTCATATGAATATGAATTTAAGTAAATATAGTATGTTTATTGAAAAAATAATTTAAATCGGTTAATAATGTTCTGATATATGAGCGTTTAAAGATTTTATTAGAGACAACTCTGTCCCTTTCCCACAAAACAAAAAATGATGTCACGCCTTACTTGTCAGAATAGAATTTATATGGCGTACAGAGAAGTGACGTCACGATTTGCTGTTTCACCTCTCTATCTAGCGTGATATTAAAATGCTTATAAGTTGCTTATTTTTGATGAGATTTTCATTTTCTTTTCATTAATCAGCTATATTTATGGGCTACATTTTAAAAGGACAATAAAAAAAACCAGTCATCTAGCCTATTATGTCCGGAGTATAAATTCAGTAGCCCAGCGTGGTATCGCGATTCGCGATTCATTTATCAGATTTATTTGGACCCATAGATTTGTAAACTTGTATTTTGAGGTAGAGGGCCCTGTCTGCCCTTTGTGAGCACTGAGACGGTTGGTTATGGAGGCAATGAAATATAATGATATCGTGCATCCCTATCTTGGAAACTGACCTTTCCGAATGGTATGGAAAGAATATCGAATATTGCAGGACGAGGAGTGGATAAATGAAATGGAACTTAAAGGTTGGGTCGGGATTATAGAACTTTATTGAAGGCTTTATAGTATTACACTGTACTTATTAGAAATTTTGGAGCGTAACGTTTTAAGTTTGTTTCGTATTGCTACTGGACAAAAACGTCTACCCTTTCTTTCCAAGCCTTAAGCCTTTGCTGTGTCCTGATAACCCTTCCTACAGAGATAGAGAATTACTATGGTAGCGGAGTGATATCTCTACTTGATTTGCGGCGTGTTCGGCACTTTGAATAATAAATATAGCTGCAACTTCCACTCTTCACAAAGAATTTTTTACTGTTTTGCACGGCTAAAGTACTTGCTTGAAAGAAAATATTTATAATACTAGATGCGCCCTGCGGTTTTACCCTTGTGATGATGGAAAACTATTAAAAAATAGCTTATTTTTCCGGGAAATAAGCTATCTCCATTCCGAGTTTTGTCTAAATCCGTTCAGCCGTTATGGCGTGAAGAAGTATAACAAACATACACAGCAAATTTTTTATTATTAGTATGATTTGAACCTGCAGTGAAATGTTTACATTATAGCGTGATGGCTAGAGACTGCCATAGATAATCTAAGATTAGAATGGCCACAGCAGCGTTTTCTTTTCTCTGTAGCGCCATATTGCCCATCAGACTGCACTGTGCAACGATCTTGGCCAGGATTGTATTTTCCAAATTTGCCCCTCGCAAAATCAAATTTATTTAGTCAAATTACTATATTTAAAGCCCAAAAATACAAAATGTTACAGAAGAACATCCGTCTTAGTAACTTTTGTGGTTGAAAACACGTTTGATTATACTTTCCTCGATAGAAAAAAATACCGAAACAGTGTCTATTTTTAAACCATTTTCAGTTTTATGTCCTAAAATAGTCAATCAAATAGTCACAGTCACAACCCAGCACATAGTCACATAAAAAATAATTAAGTATTATAAGTTAATAGTATTTTGGAGAGCATTATGTGGTTAAAAGTTATTAATTTCTATACTTTACAAGTAATCTTCAAAAATCGAAGTTTGACACACGAATCTGCGTAACCGCCATATTTTTGCTCCGCTAAATGTGACCCTACCTGATACAGCTTTAGACTAATGATTCATCTCATTAAAAAATGTGCTTGAAACGTGGAATATCCGGCCTTAAACGTAATCTTGGTTCATACGTTGGGATTCTTTCGTATCAGGCTTTTCGGTCGGTTTCGGCATAAGTTTAGACTAGATAGTAGTGAAACTGAGCGTGTGCACAAATCACTCGCTCCCATGTGCTGGGGAAGAACTGCTACGACAGTATAGTCGCGCCGTAGCTGGAAAGCGGATGCACCATGTTATTTATTTATTTATTTTATTTCGCGTAAGGATTTATGTACAAGATCACGCGCAGTTTTGGTACCGCCTAGTTATTGCCTATACTTATGATTTTTGTGTCTTTATGGGACCTTAGAAAGTGATCACCTGGACGGACCTGGGTATGTCCTTAAACTGCAACCAGACCCACCGGAGGACGGGCAGCAGTCCTTTTGGTTAACGGTGGTGACCATTCTGCGATCCCCAAGCCGCCTGCCAAGCGTGGGGATTATGGCAACACCCCTCTATAAAGGGGGAGTCCTTCGTCCAGCAGTGGACTTTTTATGGCTGACGACGAGAAAGTGATCAGATTTGTTAATAAATTCAAAATATTTACATAAGCTGTTACTGCTACTTCTATTTTATTCTAAAATCACGTGACTGTTTATTATAGTGTCTTGTTTTAAAACTACCCCACCTAGCGATCTTGCTTCAAACCAGTAGGGTGTATAAAAGAATCCAGCAACATTTCACGATCGCAATTAAAAACGTTTTTACTCTCTGTAAAATTATAAACTGTTTTAATATATAGGTACCTACCAATTAGTCAAACATGTGGCTTATTATCTTGAGACCAACACTAATTAAGTATCTACGCAGTCTGGAGGCGCTCAAAGGAAGAGCTTTTCCTTTGAAATTATTACCAGGCACTCAATTTACCAACACGTGAAATTTAGAGATGAAAAAATATATTTTTTATTTATTTTTAATGGATATATTTACACTCCCTGTGCTATCATTATCTAAACCGAATAATTAAATTATTTTAAAGGATCTTTTAGCTTGAATTAGGATTATTTACGAGACATTTACTGTGATTCATATTCAGGTTTTTATTTATAACACCAAAGATATATTATGTACACGTCAAATACAAAATCTGGGGTATATTATTATCACAATATTATCTTGATTAGCTCTTATTTCAAAGTAAGAGTCAATGTCATAAATATCCGGATCCGGATCCGCGATAAAATCCGGAACGAGGATATTCGCCAAAGAACCGAAGTCACCGCAAACCACTTCAACTTGCAAACCCTGCGAGCTAAGTAGCTCGCAGGGTTTGCAAGTTGAAGTGGCAATGGGCAGGCCACATCGCTCGAAGAACTGATAACCGATCGGAAAGAAAGGTTCTTGAGTGGCGACCGCGAACCGGAAGACGCAGCGTAGGAAGGCCTCCCACTAGGTGGACCGACGACATTGTAAAAGTCGCGGGCAACCGGTGGATGCAAATGGCTGGTTGTCATACAGTGCGGCGGTCTAAGGGGGAGGCCTTCGTTCAGCAGTGGACGTCTCCGGGCTGATGATGATGATGATGATGATAGTTTGATATTTCAGAGTAGGTGCTTGTTTATCTAGTTTTTCCTTTTTTAGGTATAAAAAGTAAGTAAGTATCTATAATATAAAGAATTGTTCGATGTGAGATTTCATATCATATACCTATATTATTTCTGTCAGCATATCATTACCTTCAGGCACCAAATATAAACAGATTCATTTAGAACCTTCTAAGACAATCTGTGAGTTTAGTGGCTTACCACCAAGCTCTCTTGCTTTCTCTTTAGATAGAGATGGTGACGGTGTATTAGAAGATAGTTTATACAGCTGGAGTAGCCACCTATCAATTTCCTTAAAAAAAAGTTATCAACACTTTTATAGCCATTTAATTTAGTTTTTATGAAAATGTTTCAACAGAATCGATGTAATACACTAATAAATTAGACATAATCCCGTAAAGGTCCCTTCTGATTAAAAAAATGGTATATCTAAGGTATTTTGTATACGAAAGTATCCAAAAAGTGATCGTGTTTCTGGAAAAATCTCATTATCCGACAGAGATTGCTCTCTTTTTATTTAAGGCAGAGTTTAGACGATATAACACTAGCACTTATGACAGTAATAAATTAAAAACAATATGAAATATCAATTTTAACAAGCTCTATAAGATTTATTATTAAAAAAAAAAAAAAAAAAGTCCTTTTGTACATTAAGGTATTTATGTGTGCAATAAAGACTTAAATTAATTAATTAATCATTATTATAATGAGATACAGTTTTAATAAGTTTACTTAGACGTAGGAGCAAGCGGTTTAATTTAACATTACATTTACACCATTTAACATTTTACACCACGTAAAATGTATTTTCGTGTTTTTTTTAAACTCCGAAGAAGCTTGTAGTAAAGTTGCTACGACTTTACTAGGTCAGGATGGACTTGACCGTGTCTTATTGTGTGTCATTTTGATTGTGAATACGACCTAATTGACTGGAGAAAGATAGATTGATGTAGAAATTTGCGGCGTAAGGACATGTATCCATGGCCAGGAATAATTTTAAATAATCTAAGTTGACATAACAGTTGAGTTTGACATTTGACTGAAGAAAAGAGTGGGTGCCACTTACTATACTATCGCAACGTTAGCCACGACCTGCTCCCTTATCATGGACGTTCGTAATTCTGATTGCGAGCGTGCGCGAGCGGGAGGGCGCATAGCGCGAGTAAGTTGGTACGAGCGGGATGGCATGCTATAGCAATCAGAATCGCGAACGTCCATGATGAGGTGCAGGGCCCTGTTTTATAAAGCTACAAATCTTGTACTTGTAGTAAAAAACTGGCAACACCGTAAAAAATATTGAGTACGGCGTTTTCTAAAGCTACAAGACAACCAGTGTACAAACTACAAATACAAGCACTTGTATAAAAGTTAAAGAGAAACCATCTACCTGTAACTCGTAACGTGTAGTTACTGGTACAAGTAAGCTTGTACTTGTAGCTTTATAAAACAGGGCCTGAAGCCACTACAGTTATCTTTCTTCACAAACTGTACCAGACCCTAGAAAATCCGGCATGGGATATAAAAAAAACTATGTGTACTTTTTAAATAAAAAAATAAAACGATTACGTCGCGTCGTCTAAAACCGACCTTACACAAAATTACGATACAACTTAATAATAATTCCAATAAAATCTGCCTTCTTAATTAAATCGCAAAAGGCATGTTTAGCTTTCAGATTAAGTGATTCCGAAAAATTGGATCGGTTACAAGACTTCTTAAATAAAGTAAGAAATTTCCATGAATGTCTACACATCAATTTACGGAGGAAAGTAATTAAACACAAAATGCACTGTGTATTTTACGCGTATAATCCTAGCGATGCGATTGCGATTTAAAAAAAAGCGATATACTTAACTTTAAAATTGTTGGACTAAGCTAGGCTTAGTCCAACATAGTTAGTAGTAAAGTTAGTTCCATACTTCCTTGTATAAACTAGGCCAAAATGTCACATGCCTCTATATTGATCAAATAAGGTTTTTTTTCTTCTTTCCTCCTAGTGTTCTTTTGTGCATTTGTCAGTGTCAAGTATCTAAATATTTTTCAAGTTTTCGACGAATTTCAAGTCATGTCAAGTTAGTCACAGTCAAAGTCACACTTTACTAAGTCACAGTCAAGTCCAGTCATGCCCTAGTAAAGTCGTGGCAACTTTACTACAAGCATCTTTGGAGTTTTGGAAACAACATGAAAAGACACGTTTCACTTTTTATATCACTTGCCCACACTCGTGCGCGTTAATCAGCACTTAATGAATAAAACACCACCATTTTTATGCATTAACACTCGAAAAACCACTAGTTTTAGAAAATAATACAATGCAGCGACATAGTTTTTTTTGCGTTCCCGCCAAAACTCTCTTATGGATTATTAGTTAGTAGGTAGATACTAGATACCAACAGGACAAAAAGCAAAAGCATGAACAATTGTTTTTTTTTAATGATTGATAACAGTAAGAATGAATAAGACGATCTTTGATGGTAAGAGATAAAGCATGCCCATGTAACTTTATTTAGCAAAAAAGGTCTAGGGCGTCGGTTGGTGGCACTCGTTACTTTGAGACATACGATTTTGAGTCGAAGGCCTTGTGTGACAGTGTTCTTAAGGCCCGGTTGTAGCGAGGTACGTCCAGGCAAGTAAACGATAGGCACTTAAGGGGGGACTAATGCCAAAAGTAAGTAAAAGGTGTAGTTTTAAACACATAGTTTAATGATAAATAACGTAAATATTCAGATTTAAAAAAAAAATACAGGTAGGGAAAAAACCTAAAGAAGCCGAGTAACCGAATAGAATTTTGGAAAATAATCTGGTTTATTAAAAAATAAAAATACAAATTATCAACAAAAAAAACTGTTTTAATTCAAATGCTCTAAATTATCAGCGACAGCATCACATTATTTTTTACGAATTACATAGCCAAACTAATGTTTTAGCACAATAGCCGTTTCTTTATTTTATTTCTTGCCTACATTTTGAATAATCAAATAAAATCCCACCTAAATTGCTCAAAGCCATCATCATCATCAATTGTATCATGCGATTTTCGACTCTAAACTAATGCAAGACGCGCGGGTGAAATCTGATATTTTTCTGGCATTAGTCGCACTCTTAACGGTAGGCGCGAGTGAGAACGAGAAGGCGCGAGCGCTTGAATTGCTAAATTTTGTAGGTTTTTCTTTGTTTTGAAAAATATAACAAAGAAATACTTACTGTAATCTTAAAAATCTAAAATCTAAATAATACTGTATTCTATCTATGAGTATAAATTTTACATGGATTCATAATGTATTTTCTTAGTCGCTGCGCGGGGCGAAGCGGGCCGCAACGTGGCGGAGCGGGCCGCATCGCAATGCAAAATGCTTGCTTAGCACATTAGAGACATGCCGGGTCGCTATTGACGCAATGTGCTTTTGACGGATTTTAAGTTTAGTTTACTCACTTGCTTTTCATAATATGAACTATCGCACTCCGTGCCGGTCTTCAGAGGGGCGAGGCGCGCCGCATTGCTCTCGCGGAAATCCGTCGCACAATAATCCGTAGGTACACAGGACTACCTAGTTGAGGCTCTCGTGATTTATAGACCTAATTATGTTACATAAGTTTTGTATTTCTGATAGACTTTTTATATTTTTTTAATAAATTATAATTATTAAATAAAAATTGAGTGAATTACAATGATGAGTACTACGAGGTTTTTTCGTCTTAGTATTGCCGTGCCGGGTAACCCCGTAAGTACCAACTTATAATCATATTCATAATTATTCATATTCTTATTCATATTTATTGGTAAAGTATAATTTCTACAAGTACTGTACGTTAAATTTACTAAGAATCGTTTGCTCGCTGCCTAATATTAAATTAATGAATAAATTAATGCCAATGAAAAAAACACAGTTACCACTTCTGATTCCAATAAGTAACCTAATTTTCCTTTACAACGTAACGTAAACGCTCCATAACACAAGTACAATATCATCTGGCATGATCTGTACAAGTGATCCGTCGAGTTGCGCATTTTGTCTTTGTGTCGCGGGCTGTATTATTCCGGTGCAAATAGTGTACGGCGCTCGTTCTATCAGTTTCCGGTACATCAAACACGCGCGGTGCTTTGTTTCGGTGTCGGCAACTTTCTCGGAGATGAGTGTTCTGCAATAAGCGGCTAAGGTATGGGTGGTTTCGCTGTTGGATTTTTGGTTTGAGAACTGAGGTATTATAATTTCTAAAAACTTGCTACGTGATCAAGATTCGAAAAGCTCTTACATTCTGTGTGCTAAACAACGTCACAGATATCGACAGCTGCCGACACTGACACTGCTCTGAATATTCATTAGAAATCTGAACATCATACAGGCTTCTGTTCGTCATACAGGGCACAACATCCACAAAATGTTAGAGTTGAACGTTCGTCAACAGGTTGGCGTACTAGTCGTGCCGTAGTACGGTAGTAGTAGGTACTATACTCTGTTCGCTGAGAATGTCTAATAAGAATCGTCAAAATGCACGTCATTGTTCGCAGATAACGAACATCGTTAACGGACCTGGGTATGCAGACCCACCGGAGGACGGGCAGCAGCGTCCTCTTGGTTAACGGTGGTGAGCATTCTGCGATCCTCAAGCCGCCTGCCAAGCGTGGGGATTATGGCAACACCCCTCTATTGGGAGGCCTTCGTCCAGCAGTAGACGTCTTTAGCTGACGACGAACGAACTTAGTTATTACCGTCATATAGCTAGTACCGTCCTTTCCAATTACATACGGGAAAGAAGAATAAGCATTTGTTTTTAGACTTTCGCGTATATATAGCAATTTCATAAGTTCACACTTTAACCCGCTTTGTGTGTATTTTTTCCTCAAATCTTGATTCTCGCAACTTTTGCGGTAAACAAGCATTTAGAATAGATGATATTAGAAGTGTGGGCGATTACCTTTTTTTTCTAATCGTACCTACTAAATTCTCAATTAACACTACTTGACACTGTTTTAAACTATCACGGTTGTTTACTAAAGTTCTATTATTACTAACGGGATATTTACCGTGATTATGTTGTGAAATGAGCTCCCGATATTTTGGCGCAGTTGCATGCACCATGTTCACGAGTAGACACAACATAATCACGGTAAATATCCGTTGATAATAATATAACTTTACACTACTTGGTTTGTAATTTTCTTGAAAGTATCCATGCTTAATTATTTATGAAATTAATGAATCACAGCCTTACCTAAAATAATCTCGATTCTCTTAGTCACTGCTTAAAGTTCTCTGTCTTGTTCTTGCATGTTACGCTTCACGTCAGAGAGAAGATGGCAGAGCATCTTAAGCAGTGATTAACGGTTGAGAAGTTTTTTAAGTAAGACTGTCAGGCTCTATATTATTATATCGGGTTAGTTCTAATCAGTTAAAATAGCTGTTCTATACATTTTGCCCAAGGTCGATGAACTTTGTGTATGGAACAGCTGTTTTTTTTTCGCGTTTTAAGTGATTTGTTGGCCCCATAGTAAACGTTGTTTGTTTTGATGTACAGAATATGCCCTTAAAAGGATGCTAACTGATTAGAATTAACCCTGTATTTAAGTAAATGGGTCCATAAGAAACTACTACGGATGCTTGTTCAGTGAAATCCAACAACATAAGAAGCATATCAAAGAGAACTAAGTCACCGGTGATCAGTGACCCGTCGTTAATTCAATTAACCAACGCTCTTCATACTTATCCAATTAAGTTCATTGATTTTAGTGCGGCTGCCAAGGATTCGGGGAACTGTACTTGAAACCTTAAAACGCTGTTATCCACGATTATACATTTACAAGGGGCGTTTCGACAGGTTTGACCAATTTCTTCAAGCTTAACTTGGGTTTATAGATGTTTTACAAAGAATTTTAAGCACAGGGCAGCAGCGTCCTCTCGATTAATGATAGTGAACATTCTGCGCAAACTCGCCATGCAATCCCTCCTCCTCCCCGCCCCATTAAGAGGGAAGTCTTCGCCCAGCAGCGGACGTCTTCGGGCTGATTATGATGATCACAAAATGCTAAAAAAACTACCTTTCGTTGCAAGCAAAAAATAATCCTTCATATTTAATGTCTGCAATATTTAAAAAAAACTCTAAATGCGAGAGTTTATTAGTAATACTAAGAGTTTGTTTGATAAGTCTTTGCGATTTATAACATCTAACTAAACAGATTTGAGTAAAATTTGAAATAGAGATAGCTTTTATTACATAGTCTACTTTTATCCTACACAAATTAACGGTGACCGTAGGAAAGTGGGTTATCAATAATCAATGAAAAAAATATTAAATAAATTATATTTGTGGTAAGCGATATAGTAAAACACAACGCTAGCCAATTCCTTGACTTTCAGTGTGTGATACATTTAAAATTCTAATTTTATAAACATTTTTGAAAACATCGGAAAGGCAGCTTTAGTGGATACTTACTGAAGTTACACATTGGGTGCTTTATATGACTCAAAAGAGAATTAAATGTGCCAGACAGTTTTAAAAGCGGAATCCACTTGTTTGCTTTTTTCATTCGCTCGTCCAGATCGTTATTTTACAGGGATTTTAGGATTACACTAGGCTCCACGGAGCTTATGCTTGTTGAAAACGAACTGTACCTTTAACTAGCAATTTAATTTGTTTCTACCGTCATAGTTTTATGTTTTTCTGCAACGGGGACTTAAAGCGAAGTGTAAATTAGAGCTTATTTATAAAATACAACATGCTTGAACAAAGGACCTTTTTGTTTTAGTTTTTTTTAAGTAGTTCAAAATTAAAGGGTATTTAAGATTATTTTCTGTGCGTTTGATTTCGCGATAGGTATTTTGCCTCCGATTTTAACACCAAACAGAAAGTATATAACTAAATATTTTATTCTAGACCATTTTATAGCCCCAAATTATATTTCCATTCGGGAAAAGAATGAGGGAATAATGCATAATTCATAGACCAACCATATTAATTTCCCTTGCTTAATTTTACAATGGTTTTAGAAACAATACCTACGCCAAAAATGAGATTAAAAAAAAACAGTTTTGTTACCATCTTTTTAAGTAATGTTGTTTTGATGGGCAAAAAAAAAGCAGTATGAGTTTAAATAGCCTGCTGTTTTCAGATTATCATAACTATCAGCCTAATTCATATCACCATAATAGACAAAAAGAAAAATCTCTCCCAAATCACAGTTTCAGTATTTCGAAAGTGAGAAATTATTCTAAACTAACTAAAGTTCGCGGCCTTTAGGCTTAAACTCAAAAGAAATTGGAGTAAGATATAATTCTATACTAACTAAAGTTTGCGGCTTTCAGGTCTAAACAGGCGTGTTTATAAGTAAAAAAATTAGGCTTATTGTATAACTCAGTTGACAAATTTACCCCTAATGCCTCATCCCTAATTAATCTCCAGTTTGATCGAATTTTCAAATAATCAAGACCTGCCGATTAGGCTGTTTATGACATTGTCATTCAGTGTGCGTTTTACTAGGTGTACGATGGGTCCGTGTGGCTCGAAGGACCATTACGTAAGGGCTGCTGCAGCTACCCTGTATAAAATGATAATTATTGTTTGTGAGTACCGCATGCGTGAACAATTGTAAATGCGTGTTAGGTATTCATACTAAGGAAATATACGGTGAGCCCGTACACCAGTAAGTTATATTTTAGCAATTTTATACCAGGCTAGTATTAGATTAGATATAAATACTAGTCCTATTTACTGCTAAGCTCGTCATGGACCGAAGTCGGCGAAAACTTGGCTTAATATGCTTATACCATGATAATCGACCCCCGAATATATATTTATACCGGTCCAGTAAGCTTTACAGCATTAGGAATAAAGTAGAAAATCACAAAGCACGCGAAAGTGGCAAGTGTAAAAGTAGAGTGGTAAGTTAAACAAGTGAAGCTAACTGTCATTGTCATGGCTGGTCTTTGTGAGGCAACTGGGCTAAGTTAATCCCTGGCTCGCTCATGTCGCCGTTGCGCAATTCTGTTAGCAAACCCGATTTGTATTTAAGCCATATTTTAACTTTGGTGAAGGACAGGGTAAGGCAGCGGGACCTCAATAGTTTTAAAATACAAAACAAAAATTTCTACAATCTACATCAACAAATGGGATGAACAACGTTTGTTAGGGATTGTAATATGTGATTGCCAGCGACAATCGACGGTGATTGCATGACTATTGACTACCAGTAGTAGTGTATATTTTGTACTTAGCTACATTGATCTGGGATATCTAAGTGCTATCTAAGTTTCACGCTTTAACGTAGGCATAAGTAAAGCACCCTATATGCGGTGCGCATGCAACCTCTCTACCAACCATCCAAGTTGGATTGATTTTTATGCTTAGGTACTTACTATTTATACTATATGTAATTAATGCTTCTATATGTAATTATGTTATTCAGTTTGAACAACTTTGTATAATATCAATCACTATAAGTAATTTCAGTTCATATAAAATTTGTTCGTTTAAAAAATATTCTTGCAATCTAATATGTATTTAATAAAATATTATTTGGAATGGTAAACGAATGATTGATATGTTACTTTGTATTTTTTATTTTGGAAATTATCCTAGAACATGTTTTATCATGTTTTATGTTTTACATCAATGCAAGAAAAATCTAGGTACAAACGAATAAGTATTTCATCTAGAGTTTAATAATATTTCGAAATTAGTATCAAGGTAAGTCTGAATTATTTCTCCCATTTCCCACTGATTCAGCTTATCATTGCGTACCGTGGCAGTATATTTCAGCAGATATTAACCAGGCGGGTAACCACCCAACCGCCACGCCGGTAAATAAAACGGATAATATTAATAAAAGCCTGTTCATAATCACCAGAGACTAAAGACCAGGCTTCGTAATAATGGATTAGAAGGCGGTAACGACGCAGATTATAACCTTTTTTGGAGAAAAATAAGATGTAAGTAATTTTTTTTGCTAATTTGTGTTGAACAGCTAGACATGCCACGAAAAAAAAAACAGTCAACTTTTCGAGAAAAAACATTTTTTGTTTCATCCCAAAAAAATATGTAAAACTCAGGAACAGAAAGTAGAAGATATTTAATGAAATTCTTTACAATATAATATAAGAAGAGATGCGGTGCGTGAAAAATATTCAAGTATTACGTTTGTATTCAAGAGAAGTAATCATAGACTAAGTAAATACTACGTAAGAAGTAATTTTGAAAAGAAATAAAAGAACATCAAAAATATATAAAACTAAAAACATCTCTAAAAAGTATTTATGTGGCGAATGAGGTCGCCACATAAATACTCGGTCGGTTTACTCTTTGGTGCAGTGTTTAACACTGATCTAGTTAATCGAGCCATTATGGTTTCTATATTATGCAATAAGGATCAAAAATTGGTTCAAAGGCCATATTTTCGGAAATCAGGTGAGTATACAACAAAAACGCATTTTTTTTGAGTCACAAAATTTTAAATAGCTCGTGACCCATAAAATTTCGCTGAACTAATATATCGCTACAAAGATAGTTCAACAGCTTGCCCTGAAGGGATACGGTCTACTAAACTATCACCCTGTATACCTGCACGTATGTGCCAGAGCGGGTCACTAGCTGTAGTTACAAAAACTCACGCTGGTGTTGTCTATCTTTGTGTTAATCCGACAGTCGTGTCGTTTATTTCAAAAAATAAAACCATTTCAAAATTTCTAAGCGCCTAATCTCATTTTAAACTAGCTTAGGCACACCCTCTTTCATGCGGGTAATTGGATGGCCGGCAACTAACAAATGATTAATTATTATGCACCAGCATGTGCACTGAAGCATGCAACAGTATAACAATGTAGTTATAGTTCTAGAGTTAATTCGCCAGCGCTATGGGTAAGCTGTCGCCACCTCTCTTGTTGATGGCCTGTATAGATACTTTAGAATAATGAAACAATCGCCCGCATTTTTTAGTGTTGTCGCAGTATTTTAAGGAATATGTATATTCCGATGGCCTCACTAGATAACCAGATTCCAATTGAGGCTAGATGCATTTATCATCTTTGACCGCATCATCGCTTTAAGATCAGTTATTTGTAGCTTTCCTGTCGCTACGTGACCAAAGTGCTGTGTCGAGTCTCTACTCTAGGTAACATAGGTTATTTACTTTTGGCCGTCGATACCAACAGTATCCAAGTACTTTCTTCGGTAATAATACCGATACTATAATAATAAGCTTTTAAAAAAAAAACAGCCGACTTGAACTTCGAATACCTGAATACATATTTTCTAGAAATTCGGATTTAAAACCCAAACTACTGAACCGATTTCGATAAAATGTATATAGAACCACTTCTGAAGTATTACCTACCAAACAGTAAAAGAATCATCAAAATCAGTTCATAATTGACGGAGTAATCGCGTAACATACATACAAAAAAATAAAAAGCATACAGTCGAATTGAGAACCTCCTTTTTTGAAGTCGGTTGAAAACGGTAATAGAACTGGATTATAGGATAGGATAGGATTGTCTGCACATGTTACATAATTATTATATTATACGATTCCAGATAGCAGAGAAATTGTACTTTTTGTATCTAAGAATCTATTTATTTATTTATTTACTAAAAACAGTTGGTTAATACAAGGTGTTAACCTTAATATTTCACCCAAATCGATGCTACACTAAAGATATATTATTATTATTTATATAATTACTTTTTTTCATATATACAGGGTTAGTTCTAATCAGTTAGTATCGTTTATGGACATATTCTGCACCTCAAAACAAACAACTTTTACTATGGAGCCAACATTGAAATCGCGAAAAAAATATCAGCTTTTCCATACAAAAAGTATGGAACAACTGTTATTTTTATGCGATTTCAATGTTGTCACGAAAGTAAAAGTTGTTTGTTTTGATGTACAGAATATGCCCTTAAGAGTGCGCCTAATGCCAGAAAAATATCAGATTTCACCCGCGCGTCTTGCATTAGTTTAGAGTCGAAAATCGCATGATATAATTGATGATGATAGTGACTTTGAGCAATTTAGGTGGGATTTTATTTAATTTTTCAAAATATAGGCAGGTAATAACAAAAATAAACGGTTACTCTGCTAACACATTAGTCTGGCTGTGTAATTCGTAAAACATAATGTGGTGTTGTCGCTGATAATTTAGAGCATTTGAATTAAAACAATATTTTTTTTGTTAATAATTTGTTATTTTCTTTTAAATAATTCAGATTATTTTCCAAAATTCTATTCAATTACTCGGCTTCTATAGGGTTTTCCCTTACCTGTAGTATTTTTTAAATCTGAATAATTACGTTCTTAATCATTAAACGATGTGGTTAAAAATACACCTTTTACTTACTTTTGGCATTGGTCGGCCCCTTAAATGGATGCTAACTGATTAGGACTAACCCTGTATACGAATCCAGATAACAGAGAAATGTACTATTGTATCCAAGAATCTATTTATAAATATAGCTCACCCAATCCAAAAAGATCAATCAGATTCATCGTACTCAGCAGAAAATTCCTTATTATTTTTTCTCCTCGTAAAATAAGCAATCCCAACCCCCGAGCCCTCAGGATATGAAGGTTAATAAATAGATCGCTAGAATAAACAAAAGTCTGAAAACACAGGGATTTACTGCCCTAATGTACTTAGTACCTATAATAACATTAGTGTTGGATCGTATTTTTTTTTACTGTTTGATGAAACGGTAAACCATCAAATACCTTCTCAGAAAAGTACGATTTCTGAGAAGGTATTTGATGAGTTGTAGGTATTGCGTGTATACCCGGAGCACTCACGCTCACTAAAAAGCTTCTTCTTGCGGCGGCGTCGTGTCGGGTCGCCCTCTTCCCTCCAACACATGCGTCAACTCGTAAACGGGTGCTGCTTGCGGGAGCTGGACTGCTCGGAGTATACACGCAATTCTATCAAGAATTAGTAATACTTAGTTAGGTTCTTTTGGTATATTCTTTATATATATATATTTTGTAAAGCCTTTAACTTTTAAGTTATTAAGTGTAAAATTTAGTTTATAAAAAATGAAAAAGTTGACAAAAGGCACGGACCCGCAGTACGTGGAGCTAATAAATAATTATAAAAAAAAAAAGAAAAAAAAGTGCCTTCTCAGAGAGGTCGCAAGAGCTAACAGTAACAGTGAAGCAATACCCGTAAAACTATTGTCAGCACCAAGGTCAAGCCTGGACCAGATTAACACAGGACCGAGGCAGATGTTAGAAAGAGGATGGATGAATAGAGCTATGCTCGGAGTTACTTCGCACGATAAAATCCGGTACGACGATATTCGCCAAAGAACCAAAGTTACCGACACAGCTCGCAGGGTTTGCAAGTTGAAGTGACAATGGGCAGGACACATCACTCGAAGAACTGATAACCGATGGGGAAGAAAGGTTCTTGAGTGGCGACCGCGAACTGGAACATGCAGCGTAGGAAGGTGGACCCACTAGGTGGACCGACGATATTGTAAAAGTCGCGGGCAAGCGGTGGATGCATTATAGCTTCTGGACTACCGTGGTTCGCATCTACGCCGTACTAACACAAGCCAACAAAACTATAAAAAGTGTAAGGAAGGCTGTGGATGATGATAGATAGATATAAACTCTTTATTGTGCACACCAAAAATAAAAACTTCAATAGAAACAAGAATCTTATGAACTAGTGCCACAAGTGGCGGCCTTATCGTTAACAGCGATCTAAACAAGAGTAATTAAAAATAATTTCAGCACACCAACGGACATGAGCGGGAATTATATTTTGGTATATTTACTAAAAAAAAACTTCTCGGAACGGTTTCCTCGCGTAGTTTTCCTTCACCGAAAACCAATGGCATAAAAATCCGTAATAAACTTCAAGGAGCTTATTGTGTACAGAGCGCGGATTTGAACCAGTGACCTCTCGATTTCAGGTCGGGCGGTCTCCCAATTAGGCTACATCGGTTTACGCATAGATCCATAGACAGATTATCTACGACAGGACGTTGGTATGTCCTAAAACTGCAACCAGAACCACCGGAAGACGGGCAGCAGCGTCCTCTCCGTTAACGGTGGTGAACATTTGCAATCCCCAAGCCACCTTCCAAGCGTAGGCATTATGGCAAAACCTTTTTTTTTACTGTTAATAGGCTTGCGTTTGCCATCTCGCCTGATGTTAAACGAAGATGCAGCCTACGGTGGAGCACGCTTGCCTAGAAATGGGGCACCCTCAACAGCAGTGGACGTTTTCTGGCTGATGGGGTGGGACATAGACAGATTAACTTTTTATTACTCACACCAAAAAGAACACACAAAAATAAACAGCATAACAATTAGTGTAACCAGTGGCGGCCCTAATGCTAAAAGGAATCTCTTCCGGGCAACTCTAGGATGGAGAGGTTTTAAGTATTACTATACTTAAAACATTACTTGAATAAATCAGGTACTTAATACAAGCTCATGTTTTATTTTCATATTTGTTTCAGTTTCAATTGTGGTCAAACAGACGTTTATCTCGTAATTTCCACTAATTACACTCGTAAAATGACATCTTAATTACCAAGCTTACTGTTGCCACATCAAGAGAGCTACTGTCAGACTAACCGCAATCTAGTGGCTTTAGATGGACTAGCTTCTAATCTAAGACTAACCTGTTATTAAATGGGACATCTGCGTCCTTTGAAGTGGGTGTCTGAAACATAGAAGCGTACTGACAATGTCTTCAATCGTATCTTAGCATTTGTAGGTAATTGACGATTGTATATCACATGAGTTGTTAATTGTGTGGTTAGGTTCTTATTTGTAACGCAACCCTTATCTATATTTTTCCATGTAAATGTAATTTTTTTATAGGACAGCTCATTTCTTTCGCGAGTTCAGGGTTGGCTACTTGGCTCCATAGTAAAAACGGTTCTAAATGAATAAATAATATTGTTGAACATTTAACAGCGCCATTTAGCCCCAGATTAATCAAAACTTGAGTTATGGGAACCAGATAACTGACAGAAT
The DNA here is from genome assembly GCA_905404285.2 of Erannis defoliaria. Lineage (NCBI taxonomy): Eukaryota > Metazoa > Arthropoda > Insecta > Lepidoptera > Geometridae > Erannis > Erannis defoliaria. Next base: position 10,056,614 of record FR990080.1, on the reverse strand, counting down.
ACTTACCGTAAAAAAAGTGGTGAATTTTGGGCCGAATTTCTTCCGTACACGAAGTCGCGGGCGACCTCTAGTTAAATATAAGGCTCGGCGGCATTTTGGTAGACGCGACGTGTGATCAAAATGCTGGCATTTATTTGGCCCAACGCCAAATCAGGGGGGGATGGCAAGCATTGCCATCCAGCGTGGCAATGCAGCCAGCATGCTGGGTACGCTGCCGACTGGTAGTGGGTTTGAGCATTTGGTTTGTCACTAGACTTTCATCGGTCTGGATACAATCCTTTTGTTTTTTGTTGTGTAGTAGGGTAAGTAGTCTTTGTAGTTTGTTGTAGTTAATAAAGGTTTATGCCTAAAAAAACTATAAAGCACTACTAACTAAGCTATAAAGCACTAATAACTAAGCTATAGGTTCTACTAACTAAGCTATACGGTAGGCAAAATTGTGTGACAAATGATCTTCTTTAGGCTTAGTTATTCCGATACGCGAATAGGTATCAACTCCTTAAAAAACTCACAAATACCAATAAGGGCACACTGAAGACATAAAACTTTTTGGGCAGTGATAAAAATTCTATTATAGCCACAAAATAGCAGGTTTGTCCTTCAAGCTCAATCATTAATCTCATAAGAGTGTCACACCCAATTTTCTGACCCATTTTCGCTTGCTCAAAGTGCCGGAAATCCTCGATAAGAGGCCTAGCCAACGTCATTATAGGCATTACACAATATACTTGTTATCTTCAAAAATATAGGTACCTTCATGATACCTCCAAATTAAGTCGAAGTAAAATCGATAGACGTAGTAATTAACGAATGTATTTATAATGGAATTTGAGGCAAATGGCTAGATACTTAAATACGAACCTTTATAATTATGTACGTCAATAATATCAAATCTCAAGTAAGAGTGTCGGGTGAATTTCAAGTTTTTTTAATTACAGTTGTAAATATTCTAATAATAAGCACTTATATATAACTTTAATAACGTTAATGCGACTTCTCTAGAGAAGTCTCATTAACGTTTGAGTGATATCAGACGTGTCAAGTTTATTTTTATTTTGTATATACAATTAAGTGACGAGACGAGCAAGACGTTCCTCTGGTGGTAAGCGTCACGCCTGCCACTAACAGTAAGAGTGCCAGAATTGTGAACTTGCTAACACAATCCTGCGCCGCACTGCACTGCACTCGTCACCCTGAGATATCTCATCATACCCAGTAATTCCTCTGGTAGCATTGCCCTTCATACCGGAACACACTAATGCTTGCACACTACTGCTTGGCGGTCGAATAACTGGCTAAGGTGTGGTACTTCCCCAGGCTGACTCTGTAGTAGAGTCCTACCACTACAAAAAAGAAAATACTATTAGGTATCCACACTATTCCACAATAAACGGATGTAAGGCCTCGTGCATTGGTATGATATAGGTACATTGCTATAAATCTCAAATAGTTATTATTAAAGACGATACACATATCTAAGTAAAGAACGTATACCTACATTAATTCGAATTTGGCCACACAATGTCACGTGCTTGCTTGTTACTTAGACTAGTTTCGAATATAATATGAATGTTGCAGCCGAATAGCAGAATTCGCCGTATTACATAATGGCTAGCCATTCAAAAACGGAGCCGTTTAATTACGGCGGATCATTGTTTGGCCGAATTGTCACTGTGATACGTTTTACATTACGGCTGCACACGTTTACAATGTGATAATTTTTTTTGTTCGTTTATACATATTATTATGAAATAAAGCATTAGTTACTAAAAAATTACATTTTGTTAGCGAAATGGTTCTTAGTAAGTGAGTAGAAAGACAGTTAGCCAAATAAATATTTTCAGAAAATCTAAATGATTGATCTACAATACGATCTGAATGATCTACACTTAGATTATTTTATAGCGCCACAAGCCACTAGTGTAATGTTGGAATTTTAAACTAATGATTACGAAAGCGATTCATATAACGCTCTACAATATCACGGCTAGCCATATTAAAGAACATGAAACGCGAATATAATACGGCGGGCGTTCTTTCAGTCGTAATACTATCATGCTAAACGTTAAACCGCGCGTAATTCGAAAGTGATCTGCTTTTCAAAATGGTTAGCCTTCAAGTAATACGCCGAATTTTACGATTCGATAGCAACATGAACATTTGAACAACTTCAATGCAGATCTCTCTATCTACGTATATCGTATCGAATCAAACTTTGAATTCCTCCAGCGAAGTTGTCCTGCCACTTCATCACTTCTGTTAATGAAGCAAACTTAGTAGGATTCTGATACACCGGAATACCTAACACCATTTCAAAACCACATCAAATATTATTCACGTCCGTTTGATTATACACGAGACATCAGTGATAAAACTTTGCACAAAGTTTGTTACCATAATTATGTAAATATTTCGTGAACGTTATAAGCAGAAGAATTATTTATTATTACGTAGTGGTAGGAGTCCACTGCAGAGTCCGCCTGGTGAAGCACCACATCTTTGCCAGTTATTCAACCGCAAAGCAGTAGTGTGCAAGCATTACTGTGTTCCGGTTTGAAGGGCAATGTCACCAGAAAAATTACTGGATGAAGAGATTTAACATCTAATATCTCAGGGTGACGAGCGCAGTGCAGTGCGGCGCAGCATTGTGTTCAACAAAGTCACAATTCTGGCACTCCTACTGTTAGTGGCTGGCGTGACGCTTACCACCAGGCGAACATCTTGCTCGTCTCGTCACAGTATAAAAAATAAATACTGTTTAGGCTACATTTCTGGCTACGTATTCTCAGCAGAAGCTGTAGTAATCTTTCCTGTAGCAATATTACTTTAACAAATTTCTGATGTAATTGACAGTAAATTTTCGTTTAGGTGGTAATTTTAACCGCTCTGTAGCCAAAGAGTAAAAAGTGAAATGATATACATACAAGTCTTTTAATCCCAATGGATGTTTCTATTGAATTTAATTATATAATTTTTCAGCAAATTTAGTATGTACTTACAAAGTACACACTCTCCAAATGCCACGTCTTCAGGACTAACTGGACCAATGGTATAAGCTGTGTTGATATGTGAGTCATACACAATATGAGAAGATTTTGGCAAATAGCTGGTACCATCCTAAAAAAGTTTACTGCCACTTGTTCATGATTTGCATCCGATACAAACTTAATATCACTAGTTTATTAACGCTGATAAAAATGTCTCTGATACTAATTTTACATTTTCTACAACAGTACATTCTTGGCCGTGCTAAAAGCTCAGATACTGTCAACTACAGTGACCGGCGAACCATGAATTATGGATAGCTACCCGTAGCAAAGCTTAGTGTCAATGAGATCACGCGCACCCGCTTTCATATTGGATTATTGCGAATAAACGACAAAAATGGTCCTCGATATCCCGAACATCCAGCGTTTCTAAAATGAAGGTAAAATGCGATTTGGTGCACGTACGATGTAGAGTATGTGGGTATGCGTCCTGGCTGATGTGTGTGTGTGTGTGTGTGTGATGATACATTATTATTATGTCCCTTGACATTTTGTGACCTAGCCACGTGACCAAGGTTACCTAGGTGTGATCAAATTGTCAGAGTATCAGACTTAATTTTACTTAGGCAGGCGTTATCTCTTACAATCAGGAGAGCGCCTTGTTCGTCTCTTTATTTAACATACCAAAAAATACAGCCGAATTGAGAACCTCCTTCTTTTTTGAAGCTGGAGGTAATAGTGAATTCGAAGGTAAATGTGAAGTTTATAAAAGGATTTTATAAAACAAAATGTGATCTTAAATCATTTCACCATCGCGAGACCTTTCTGGCAATGCTGAAACGGTATTTATAGCGGTCACATGTTATCTTTGATAGAACCTAATTTTTTTTTACTGTTACTCACGTATAGACGTTTCACGCTGCTGGAGCGGCTGATAAGGGCTAAACATCACCCCAGCTAATATAATCAAAAGGCAGAGGCATCGTGCATATTCCGCTTGATTTTCCTGTTTTACTCAAAATGAACAGACCAGAAGATTCGGTCGGATGGCCTGCAGCAACGGTGGCAGCACTGGTATATTGTAGGACAAGCCAGTACCTGAACTTCCGAAAACAGAAAACACTCTAATGAACCCGCAACTGGGCCAGCGTAGTGCATATGGTCGATAGTCCCTCAAGGGTAGGTCAAATCCAGCAGTGATCTATTAAGAAGGCTAATTTAAACGAACTTTTTGTCCGAGTGAGCAAAGCGAGCGAAGTTTACGACGACTGGGAAGATGTGCTTTTGTCTGTCTAGACCTTTGAGACCGAATCTATGTATGGATATTGGTACTCGCGTACTGGTCATATTTTTCATCAAATCTTTACTAAACTCGGTACTAAACTTGGATACAGGTTCTACAATTTAATAGATTTTTATGACGTCGGCGATTTTGATTAGAGGCATTTCCCGCAAAAAGGGCGGAAATTTGGTGCGGTGCCATTTTCCGGCCGATTATGACAATATTTGGGCGAAACATTCGGTACCAAAGATAAAAAGATAAAAAAGATACATAGAAAAAAATAAAAATAAAGATAAAAGATAGAATATAAAGAAAGACAGATAAAGATAGAGATAAAAGATACCAACAAAAATAAATCTTAACTAACACTACTTTAGCTGACATTTTCCTGGACGTGTCTCTTCCTAGTAGCGTCGGAAAACCAGCCCCTTAATCCAGAAATCTGGTGAGAGGAACGCTGGGGATAACTTTTCATTTTTATGTTCAGTCTATTATCGACTAGAATTATTCTTCTTTTTGGTCCTTTTTCATTGTCTCCTCTCTGGTTGCCTGGAAGAGATCGGTTTTAGCGATAAGGCCGCCAATTGTTACACTAGTGCTAAGTTCATTTTTCTGTTGTGATTATCATGACTGTTATTATTATTATTATTTAGGTGTGTACAATAAAGAGTTTATCTATCTATCTATCACTGCTCTTAGCAAAGCTGTTCCTCATAAAATGGGGCAGTAGACATAAAAAAGCAGCATAAATGGTAAATTGATCGTTGGTTATTTTCTCTATGGCTTCTTCTAAGGTTTCCTCGGAGTAGTTTTCTTTATAAAGGGGCGAGTACCTGGTGTCTTGATAAATATCCGAACCGTGATGGATTTACCAATAAAATAATATCATGTGGTTAGATTGATAAGTGCATGGTTCACCAGTCACCTCGCTATATCCTAGAATTTCGTCACTCCCTGGGGCGAGATTGACATCTTTCTTGATAGTTATCAATTTTGCCTCGTATGGATCAATGTAAAAGGAAAGGCAAAGGTAGTAATTAAAAACAAAATGGCGACCACACCACCACGACAAAAAGATAATTTAAAGTACAAAAATCATACAATTACGTTAGGCATCTAATGACATGTAAAAACTTAAGTTGCTGTATTCAGAGTTTTGAAAGCCAGGCTTTTTTGCCTTTTTTCTACATAAGCAATTTTTTATTCTTTTTTTTTACTTCTTCTAACCTCCATACGGCGTTTTGAGGAAATATGGCGAAAACGTCTGTAATGCCAGCCAAAAAAAAAATATAGGGTTGCGTTCCATTTTACTGATAAAATTAAAAAATATCGTAATTTTTGAGTAATCACCAAATTCGCACCGATTCTCAAAGAGTGTCTTTGAGAATTGGGGCAAATTTTGTGATACGGGATGATATTGGTATTTACGGTACTTGATATACTAAACAAGAATTTTGAATATAAGCATGATCTGCAGGTAAACTTTTTCGGGGAAATATCCCAAAATAAGTTTAACCTCGTGAAGTCTACTGTTCCCAACACTGCGAGTATCAATTTGATTTATATTTTATCCCGTTGATTAACAGCGACTGTACAAGATTAACAACTGCCTGATTACTGCACCGTCTCTCAGGTAAACAACGCGAATTTTCCTCCCCTTGTAATTGAAAAACGACCCCCGCTGATTCGGCGATGCTCAGAAAAATAATTCTATTATCAACCGCCTTTCGGTTTTACTTAGCATGCAATATTTTAGATAGACGCTACCTAGAGCGCATTGACGAATTTAAAACTCTTGCCCACTGTTCTGCGTATCTTCTTTTCGAGTTCTGACAAATAGAAAGTAACCCTGAAATTATTATAGGCTATAGTGAAATAAAGGTATTAATACCATTCCCACTCTAAATAGCTTATTTTATTCACTGAAAACAGTGAATAAAAAGCACTTTTAATCACTATTTTGTTGTGTGAATTTAGAACACACCGATATATTCGACCTCCATCTCAATGCTAAAAAACTTCCTTGCGCAAAAATTACTCGGTACAAATTCCTTGTGTAAAGAATACTCGACATACAAACACCTTGTGCAAATAATAATTTTAGCTTAAATCTTTCATTTTCTCGTATTCATGGAATAAAGTATAATAAGCAACTCTTGATTAAAACAGATTTATATCGAGGGCCATGAATCACTCGCGTCGCTTAGCATTCTAACACTTGAATCATTCCCTACGGTCGTGATTCAGTCGTTAGACTCCTTCACTTGTTCGTGATTCATCTATGGCCCTCGCTTTAAATCCGTCCTTTATTCGCTAATTGCATAATATACTAGTTAGTTAAGAAGGATTCGCTTGTATGTATATTCCAGCCAAAATATCTGTGCAGCTCGCTTGAACGCAACATGCAACACCTCTCCTGCTTTGTCCTTCAGCTCCGCGCTCACCTAGCTTATCACTAATTTATTCAATCATTATACAACAAAACACAAAGATTAGAAAACAATAAATAAAAAAAACGTTAGTTTAATTATCACAGATATAATAAAAATAGCTTTAGTTAGATCCCAGGTCCACAGATATGTTGCCCGGATTATAACGAACTATGTAATAAAACAGTGGAAGTAGTTTTTAACCAGCTGCTAATTTTATTTGGATGGAGTCGGGAAGCGGATACAGAACTCTGCCGCTTCTAGTAGAGCCTCAGGACTAATGAGACTCGCCGATGCAGTGATTTGCTGGACTTTGTTAACCGACTTCAAAAACAGTGGTGGTTCTTTATTAATTATATATATTTTTTCTCTTTGTTCTATATAAATCTAAAACTTTTTTTTTTGGTCATTTATATTTTTATATAAATTGTATAGTGGCATACATTTTACTGTGAACTAACATAGGAGAGGCCAATGGCTCTGAAATACAGTAAATACTAGTTTAGACTGGTTCAAATCTAATTTTATACGTACGTTTTTGTGACGTACATCGATGTTTGTTCTGTGTCTGGGTGTAGTATGTATTATAAGTATGTATTTACGAAAAAAAATTGTATATAAGTATTCTATCAGCTATCTGGTTTCCATAATACAAGCTTTGCTTAGTATGGGGCTAGATGGCGCTGTGTGTAATAAATGTCCCCCCAATATTTATTTATTATTTTATTTATACCAACTTATTTATGTCAAATAAATCTATTTGTATTTTATTTATTTATGTTGGCTGTATGTATTTATTATAGATATTCACCGATATCTCTATCAATGGGGATCCACACTGCGATTTTTTCCCGCAAGGTGGCGCATCGTCAATGCGGCCAAAGTTAACTGTCAATCTGTTGGTCAATCTTTTACATTATGTTGTTTTTGCAGAGAATATTTTAAAGACTCTGATTACCAGGAAGAATCTGCATTTATACTGGTTTGTACAGCAATCCTTTGCCCCGCTAATTAAAGCTCTGTCCAACATAATATGTAAACAATAACCTACAAACCTATTTTCAGGCCGCCAACAGTTGCTGCATAGATTCTTAAAACAACTGTGCCTTGGAATAAAATACTGCGTAGGTTAGCAGTATTTTATTCCGTGGACTGAATTATCGACAACGCCTCATCAAGAGCAGGTATTAGCAACGAAAGAAAACTTGATTTTGTCACATCCGGGCCGCCGCTGGCGCCATCTGCGAAAAGTTATGCCTGCGGACCGATTTTGAAAATTATTTTTGTTGCAAAGAGTAAAATATTCTCGAGGTGCCATGATTATGTTTTTTTTTTTTAAAGTACTTACTCATAGTTGTGAGCGTTTGCTCGCTGCCTACCTATAACGCAGTGTGCCTTAATCGCATTGTGCCTAAATGTCATTTCCAATAAGCGTTTGGACTACAATAAGTAGCCATTCGGCTATGTTTAGGCTATTTCTTATATTATTATTGTCCATTTCGCCATACGACTATTTTGTTATTGGTCTATTTTTTACATTGTCCATCTCGCGATACGACTTTGTCACTATTAGTACTGCTACGCAATAGTCATAAGTAGGCGTTATCGTTTACCATTTTTTGTAGTGGTAGTGCAGAGTCCGCCTGGAGAAGTACCACACTTTTGCCAGTTCAGCCGCCCAGCAGAAGTGTGCAAGCATTACTGTTTTCCTGTTTGAAGGGCAATGTTACCAGAGAACTGGGTATGAAGATATTTGACATCTGATATATCAGGGTGACGAGCGCAGCAGTGCAGTGCAGCGCAGGATTGTATTCGCAAGTTCACAATTCTGGCACGGCTACTGTTAGTGGGAGGCGTGACGCTTACCACCAGGTGCAAGTCTTGCTCGTCTAGTCACTTAAAAGTATTAAAAAAAAACATGTGGAGAGATTTACAGGCAGAGATTTAACTGGTACACATTTTCTGCTTCTACTTTTGGTCCTTCATTACCTTACCATCTTTCAAAGGATAGAAAACACGTTATTTCTTCCAAGTAAGTACCCCAGTAGACGCCGTTATTCCTCTCCGCTTTACTGTCAGCTACTTCCCTTTTATGATCCCTCCCTCCTTAACCGTTAATTAAGAACATTAATCCAAAGGCACGGCCACCTTGTTTTCCTTAATTGGTCGCAATTTTATTTCAACATGAAGCTAGCGTCAGCTTCCATAATTAAATTTATATATCATGGAGGTATCTTCACACTACGCTATAAAACGTCGCGTAATAATAGCTTATTAGGATAAAAACCCATGGACCTGGGTATGCCTTAAACTGCAACCATAGAAACACCGGAGAACGGGCAGCGTGGTGACCATTTTGCGATCCCCAAGCTACCTGCCAAGAGTGGGAATTATGGCAACATCCCTCTATTAAGGTGGGACCGTCGTCCAGCAGTGGGCGTTTTATGGCTGAAGACGAGGCTATGAACTCACGGAGCGATTTTCACGAGTGGGATTGCATACGTTACTATGATCGAAATCTGTATTCGGAGGAGTCAACTGGCTGGTTAGATATGCAAAGTTAAGTATAGTAATATCATACTATTATTATACATTAAACATGATTTATATATACTAAGTCCAAGCCGTGGTAGCATAATCGGAAGACCGCTCGACTTAAAATCGTGAGTTCAAACCCAAGCCAATGAGCGCTTATGTAAGGATTTTTAAACCATTGGCTCTTCGATGAAGGAAAACATGCATCGCGAGGACACCTGCTGAGGTCCGAAAAATAAATTCAATGGCGTACGTTAATCCGCCGATACGCAATTTAAATAGTAATTTTATTTTGATATTTTTTGCGCAAGGGGGCATAGCATAGCATTGTATAGCATTGAGATGGAGGTCGAATATATTGGTGTGATCTAAATTCAATCACCAAAATAGTGATTAAAGGTACTTTTTGTAGGGGGAATGGTATAAGTACTTATATTAAACAAGTACTTAAAAAAAAAACACCGACATCAATTTCGATTAAGTACTTGGATGGCAAAAATCATGTCCACTTGGACCTTGGACATTCCAAGTTGTGTCGTTGTCGTTGGGAACTTACTCTCGAAGTTGACAACTACAACTACCTTGGACAGACTATTTAGTTAGGTAGGTCCAACTTCGACAAAGAGCTCGCCGGAAGAATCCAACTCGGTTGGGCAGCGTTCGGGAAATTGCGTATAATATCTTCTCGTGCAAAATCCCGTAGTGCCTGAACGTCTTCAACCAGTGTGTGTTACCAGTGATGACATAATGGAACTTAAGCGTGGCCTTTTGGAGAGCTATGCTTGGAGTTTTCTTTACTTGATAAAATCCGGAGCGAAGATATTCGCCAAAGAACCATAGACATCGACATATCTTTCAAGGTTTGCAAGTTGAAGTGGGAATGGGCAGGCCACATCGCTCGAAGAACTGATAACCGATGGGGAAGAAAGGTTCTTGAGTGGCGACCATGTACCGGAAGACGCAGCGTAGGAAGGCCTCCCACTAGGTGGACCGACGACAATATGAAAGACAACGACAAACGACATATCTAAGGGGGAGGCTTTCGCTGAGCAGTGGACGTCTCTGGACTGATGATGATGGATGATATAATTTTTCCAGTAATTTTGATTTAAAAACCAAACTACTTAACCGATTTTGATAAAATGTATATGGAACCATCGCTGAAGTTTGGCCTACCAAACGAAATAAAAACCATCAAAAAAAAAATAATAACAAAAATCATTAAAAAACATATTCGAGAAACTCCTTTTTTGAAATACGTCGAAAATTATAGCGTAATCTGAAAAGGCCATGAGTGCTCCACGCTGAAATGAAAAATTCTTAACGTAACACGGTTAGGAATTTTTATTTGTGTAAATTATTATTACAGCAACTAACACGGGTAACTAAGAAAACACTAAGGTAAGTTGGTAAATCTAAATAAAATTATAAAGATAGGTACTATACTAGCAGATGTATGTAGTATTCCTTTTTTTGTGTAGTAGGCTAGTTACTTAGTAAGTATAGTATTAAGTAGTTTATGTACTTTGTTGATAAGTCCCGAAAAAAAAAATATTTTGTGGATATGTATGTAGGTATGATTATGATGACCCTAGAGTTTTTTTTATTACTTATGTAACGGCATGTTTGATGCTACAGGCACTTGGAGCATCTAGCTCTCCTGGGTATATAATCAAAGTACAGCCACTATAGATATATCCGTACGAAAGATAGACCATGTCTTATGTTTTTTTTTTGCTCTAGTTGCATAATAATTATATTGAAAAATTTAATAAAAAAAATTATTTTTCCAGATTTGCTTGCAACGAAATTCGAAAAATCCATCACGAAAAAAAACAGCTGTTCCATACATTTTGTCCAAGATCGATGAACCTTTTTGTATGGAACAACTGTTTTTTTTTCGTGATTTCAGGGTTGGCCCATAGTAAAAGTTGTCCATAATGATGAGTACAATAATATCCTAGAAGGATAACGGTGTTCAAACTAACACCCTGAATTAATTTCAACTTGATACCTCGACTCTTTTCAGAGAAAAAGGGCCTTGACAGACAGACAGACAGAAAGACGGACAACGAAGTGATCCTATAAGGGTTCCTGTTTTCCTTTTGAGGTACGGAACCCTAAAAAGAATACAAAACACATTTTAACTAAAACAGGTTCGTAATAATATTTAGTGTTTTATACATAAGACTGTATAAGTATATAAAATAAAATGAAATAGGCTAAAAACCCAGTAATAAAACTGGTCAAGTGTGAATCAAACTAGCGCTCCGAGGTTTCTAACGACGTAGTTATAATATACGAAAAAATTTACTTACGTTTTTTGTTACATTTGGAATCCTTAGTCAGAACTTACTTAACTCGCATTTGGTCGGATTTTATTATCTGTTGTTATAATATACATTTCGGTCTATAATCGTACCAAGCTTAATGCTACTTCATTTCTTTTTTAATTTTCAATTAATTACGATTGTTTAGTTTGCACTATTTACGGTTAAAAAGGCATGTTTTTGTATTTCTCTTAAACCTTAAAATCCCTTAAAAAACAAACTTATCCGTACTTCAGCTTTTCATGGTTATTTCAGTTTACCGCCAACATACACGAAACTGTGCCGAACCAGGAACAAAAGACAAGAAATTCACGGTGAATAAGTCTCTTGAAATTTCATAAGCAAACACGATTCATTAATAAAGGGAAATTTCTTTCAATATGTTCAAGTAGACGTAAATGTTTCGAACAAACTTCACGGAGTAAAGGTTAGTAGAGAATAGGTACTGTCAGCCGCATTATCAAAAAAATACAGTTACCAAAACGGCGCTGAAATTCTTATTTAATAATTGAGTACGAAAAAAGAACTGAAATTCCTCTATCGTAGCTGACTACGAAACTCAGCTACCAAAACGGCAACAAAATTCTTGTTTCATAATTGAATACGAAACAATGAAAAATAATTCTTCTTTCGTAGCTGACTACGAAAATTAATTACGAAAACGGACCAAACCTTAGTAAGAACAATATTGATTTACTCTAAGGATCAACCCACACGTACCACAATCACACCACATTCCAGCGACAAAATGTGGTGACGCAGTGGCTACGTGTGAATAGTGTCGCTGCAGCTTTTTGCAGTTGCGTTGTGGTACCGACTAAATGTCGATGTGGTTGCGTTGTCGCCAGCAGTTGTGATGTGGTTGCGTCGTGTACAGACACAGTTCGACCCCGGCTTTCATAGAGCGTACACTGTCGTTGCGTCGACGCATCGTTGTATCTGCGATGTGACTGGCGGCTATTTCACGGTGTCGCTGGTGGTTGCGTTGTGGTTGCGATGTGGTCGGTATCATCCACCCGGTCGATAATGACGGCAAAATATGTAAATTTTACTATACATTTACAATACAATATATGCGCTCGATCACGTGTTGTGATTGTGGTACGTGTGAAACAACCCTTAAATGTTATAAAAGTGCACATACGTCAATAATATAATAAAAATTATAAATTTTAACCAAGAAAAACAATAAAGCCAGTGGTCCATGACACGACACGCATTGTCAGGAGGTTCCTCATTCTGCAGCCCTAGTTACCTGCTTGAGCCCCGCCCCGCTGCCCGCGCGGCATCCTAGTTTTTTTTAATGTTATTTATTATTTATAGTATGTCTAAAGTAAAAAAAAAAAAATAAGAAAATAAATGAATATTGAGAATAATTCATTTTAATATTTTTTTTTCTTTATTTTTAGGTTTTTTTATGATACCAAGGTTCAGGGTGGCGTTCGATCTAGTTTATTTAGCTCAACGTCCATTTTAGAGCTAGTCAAAGACTTGTTATCGCAAAAGCAGCTATAAGCACATTAAATCTATAAGCAATACTATGAATCGGCAAACTGGTTATAAAAACTTGTCAACATTAAATAATTGCTAGGTAAAAAAGTTGAAAATAGTTATGCTCCTGATTGTACACATTCACGAGTGGCTCGCAAATAAGAGAACTTTTCGGCAATGACCTCTGAACGGGACCGAAACTTTTACTAGTAAAGTAAAATATCGGGATACGAAAGCTTTGGCAGTTAGGTATGAACAATCTTCAAAAAGTACTTATTTAAATACCAATACCAATACCTGGGGCCGTACTGTGAACTGCTTATTGCAGGACTGAATAGGCTCAGCCTCAGCTGCCGACGCTGCGCAACTGTGAGTTTTATCGCCCCGTAATACGGTTCGCGGTCGCGCAACGTCGGTAGCTGAACCTATTCGGCCCCGCAATAAGCGTTCATGGTACGGCCCTTGGTCTTTTATTTTACTCGTGTTTTTTAAATATTTTGAAGGAAACTTCAACTTCGTCTTCATCTTTGTTCAATAAAACGTACCTATTAGAGAACTGGGTGACGAGTGAACAAATCGCTTTAAAGACCGCACGGTAGTATACGCTCACTCGTTATAATTGCAGTAGATATCTACTAATCAGATTTTGAAATGTAAACACTCTGTTTTAGCAACCCGTTGATTTCTTACCTGGGGGTCTAGACAAGAACCACTTTCTGTTAGCGTTAACGCCTGCGGAAAGGTAAAGTTGTATGAAAATTACATTAGCAGTCACGTGACATTTCTCAAGCTAATGTCATTTTCTTACAATTTTATCTTTCCGCAGGCGTTAACGCTAACAGAAAGTGGTTCTTGTCTAGACCCCCTGAGCATTTACTGACAAATTGTATTATGCTCTGTAATTTCAATAATGTATCACCACCGTCCACTTTATAATATTTTGCCAGTGCTTCTCTACTTCGGATCGTCCACATCTATAGTATTATTATATTAGCAAGCTCGGAGCAAAATAGTACATTCACACATTAAACGCACTAGTTTTTTTTTTGTTTTTTTTTTTACTTTTTAGTTACGAGACTAGTAGGACGTTCCCCTGGTGGCAAGCGTCACGCCTGCCCATAACAGTAGCAGTGCCTGAGTTGTGAACTCGTCGACACAATCTTGCAACGCACCGCACTGCGCTCGTCACCCTGAGATATTAAATGTATATTAATAGTTATTTATTCCCATATAAAAAATAAAAAAAATCTAATCTAAATCTAGATATTAAATGTTAAATCTCTTCAAGCCCCGTAATTTCTCTGGTAACATTGCCTTTCAAACCGGAACACAGTAATGCTTGCACACTACTGCTTGGCGGTTGAATAACTGTCAAAGGTGTGGTACTTCCCCAGGTGGACTCTGCAGTAAAGTCCTACCACTACAAAATTTCTTCTCTAGGTTTCCTGAGGTTTCCACGAGGGGGACTCCTTCACCGAAAAGCCAATGATATAATTATTAAACTTATGAAAATACTTTATGAAAATAAATTCCAAACAACCCATTGGTACATACGGGCCGGTATCGAACTGATGTCATAAAGATTCTTAGGCGCATTTTCACCCAACTATATAGTAACACAACTTTATTGCTAAACGGGGATCTCTTCTAAAGTCTAAAGATAAATATTGTGCACTGCACTTGCGACCAATTAGCTATCTTTCGCAGGCTAACTAGTGATTGTTCAGCTCGAGGTGCCGAAGTCTAAAGTTACGCGTTTCAATTTGTATTACTGATTTAAATATAAACATTTCTCATTCTTGAAGTGAACCAAAAAGGTATACGAGTCAAGAAATATACCTACTACACTGGCTTTCTGTAGGTAATCTTCGACATAATTACTAAACCAGGGTTCGAAGCCGTAAAACCGAACGATCAGTTTTACGTGGCCATCTCTATTTTACGATGTGGGAATCCAGTAGCGTAATATTACGCCGTGTCTATAACTTAATACAGTACTTTTACGGCTCATCAAAAAGGAATTTTAAAGGCGTAGAAAACATTATTATGTTTTAGTAAAACTGTAAGTTGTTGAGTTCAAACGTTTGTGATATTATTATGCTACAGAGCTATGATAGTAGGTTATGCACCAAGGGAATAAAGCAGTGTCTTCTTACGTCAAGGGCATATTGGACCCTGAGCGTAACGAAGGACTCTAGAGTTAACTCCGAAGCGTTACGAGGGAGATGAATCTTAGCTCCTGAGTGAAACGAGGGAGTTATGTAGAGTCCTGAATGAGGTGAGGGTTTCAATCCATCCAAGACGAAGACTGGCATTATCCTAGAGGTGAATAGTAACCCAGTAAAGTAAATAAGTAAAAATTTATTCCCAGGAATGTGCGTCGCACCAACGTTTTTTAACCGACTTCCAAAAAGGAGGAGGTTCTATGTTCGACGGTAAGTATGTTTTTTTTGGTATGTTCTTCGTTTGCTCCGTCAATTGTGGACCGATTTTAAAAATTCTTGTTTTTTTTTTTTGGAAAAAGCTACTTGTCAATCCGTTGGTTTTCGCTACGTTTTCGTACTAACAAGTTAGTATTTTTTTTTCGCAATCGCGTGTTTGCCACTAACGTTCTTCGCCCTCAACGAGTACTGGCATAAATGAATAGCAGACACCACAACAAATAGCAATTCCGTCTCCGCTAGTCATTTCGCCCACACAATGGCATGCCCACATGACACGTTATAAATCGTCTATCCATAATCCCACGGTTGCGGACATGAAAACATTAAAATGACAAATTATGTTCTGCACTGATTCCATTTTTCATCGCGAAGGAGGTACGCCCTGCCATTACACGGAGATGAAGGTGTATTAATTCGAGCAATTGGTTTTTAGTTCATCGATTTTTTTTTCTGTTAGCATTATGCAGTATTTAAGTTCTGACTCCAAAAAAGTTTGATGAGATATGCGGTTGCGTATATCTGTATTGCTCAGCCGAAACGAGGTCCATAAAAAAACTACTTCATTGCAATAAAATTTTTACTAAGGAGTGGAATGCTTTTTCAGCCTCGGTGTTCCCCACAGAAAAGCGAAAGCCCTACTTTTACTTCTCTCTTCAGTAGTGGTCCATACACCCTACCATCAATTGAGCTGTAATTCACTAGCCCATTAATTCACTAAAACAGTGTATCACAATCCTGCGCCGCACTGCACTGCGCTCGTCACCCTGAGATATTAGATGTTAAATCTCTTCATCCAGTAATTTATCTGGTAACATTGCCCTTCAAACCGGAACACAGTAATGCTTGCACACTACTGCTTGGTGGTTGAATAACTGGCAAAGGTGTGGTACTTCCCCAGGCGGACTCTGCAGTAGAGTCTTATCACTACGAAATTATTTTCTTAACCACCATGATGTCTGCCATCTGTTGGTATAAGGCACAGAGTAGTATCTATTAATTATGCCACATTCTTATAAAGCTAGGTCAAATAGATTTCATCATTACCATCATAATGCTCATTACTGTCGTGTATCGTCCACGGTATGTCATGATCATTATCTAATGTGCAAGCTTATATCAGACTAGAGGTCGCCCGTGACTTCGTCCGCTTACGGAAGAAATTCGACAGAAAAAAGATTTCAAAATTCACCACTTTAAATCATCCCGAGCAGTTTTTTTAACCCCCCCCCACTCCCCCTCTACTACCGACTCCCCGCAACACCCCCCCCCCACAACCTTACCCGACTCCCCCTTGAATAAACTACCCAAATATCAATTTTCATCACTTTAACTTCAAAAACAAAGAACTTTCCATACAACATTCCACCCCCCCCCCTTTCCCCCCCTTAGGGGTTGAATTTCGAAAAATCCTTTGTTACTTTGTTAGTACACCCCTACGCATCGAGACGAATACACCCTCCAAATTTCAAGTCTGTACGACCAGCGGTTTGGGCTGTCCGTTGTCTGTCAGTCAGTCAGTCAATCAGTCAGGACAGAGCCTTTTATATATATAGACTAGAGGTCTCCCGCGACTTCGTCCGCGTACGGAATAAATTCGGCCCGCTCCCAAAATTCACCACGTTTTAAGTAACATTCCCAACACTATATGCGCAAAGAGAACAGATTAATTATTGATTGTCCTTACCTAGTTCTATCAGATCAATGCCAATGCGATCAATAACTGTTATTTAATCTGTTAATGGGATAATTTAGCTTCAGAATAATTATATGCTTAGCATCTAGGGATCTTCGTCTCTGTTAAATATTAACAAAAGCGTCGAGTAGTGCGAAACGTAAACTCTTGAACATTTTCAATATTTTTTTGCTCGGCCATGGCTGATTTGCTCGAAGCTGTGAAGCAAAAATTTATGCTGAATTAATCGAAGCTCAACGCTATTCTCATGTGCATTTTATTTTATGTACAAACATAGCCTTGTTTATAGAGTTTCAGTAGTGCCTAAATAATGGCTCGGGTATAAGCTCAGCGTAGTATATAGTAATTTAGGGGGTCTGGAGTAAAAAAATGGGTATTAGTGCCACAAGCCATTCGACAAATATGACAAAGCAGGAAGATGATGTATACAGGCTATTAGTTTGAACACCGTTATCCTTCTAGGATTTCATTGTACTCATCATTATGAACAGCTTTTACTTTACCATGAAATCGCGAAAAAATTATCTGGTGTTCCATACATTTTGTCCAAGATCGCTGAATCTTTTTGTATGGAACAGCTGTTTTTTTTTCGTGATTTCTGAGTTGGCCCCATAGTAAAATTTGTTCATAATGATAAGTACAATGATATCCTAGAAGGATAACGGTGTTCAAACTAACACCCCGTACTTATATAGTAATAATTTTAATTTACTATAGTCGATTTTATTGAGAACCTCCTTTTTTTAAGTCGGTTGAAAGTATAATTACCGCTGCGCTACTATCCGCGCCAATGCAGTAAGTAATAGTAGATTGTATCATAAGGGAGCAAAATAATATTTTTACGGCGAGGGCGCTTTTTTAAATCCAGAGCGAAGAGATTCTAGAGTACAATCCCGAGCGTAGCGAGGGATTCTTTAGTAGAATCCTGAACGTAGTGAGGGATTTAAAGTACGTCGCCCGAGCCAAAAATATATTGTGCGTCCGAGTGATACACTCTACTTTTCATCACCCACTATGAGAAAATAAAAGGCGACTCATATTTTATTCACTATCACTTGAAGAACTCATTTTTCAAAACAAAACCATGAATTTTTAAGATTCCGTGAAAATATACGAAAACGCGGGCTGTAGTTCTTAATTAGATTTTATTTTTTTATTCAGCTGGCGGCGCAACTATGGGCCGTCGTACCCACAGAAAAGCGAAAGCCCTACTTCTTAGGTTAGAACAGCTGTCAGAACAATGTTCTAAAGCTATTGTATGGAAAACCGCTGTCGCCAGTTTCACACTTATTTGTATAGAAACTACGACGAAAATATGCCAATAATTGGTCGCGCATTTGAAATAAAACGCTCGAAATACCATTTTGCAACAGATTAAAAATGATCTAATTACGATGCAATGTGGTTTGGTTACCTACGCGTCTCTTTAAATTGTCTTTTTGAGTATTCTCAGTTTAAAAACATGTATATTGGTAGAATTGTCATCAAGCACATTTGCACTTAATGCCGGCTAGCGCGTCCCGTCACATTTGCGTTCTATTCACTTCTCTCTTCAGTGGTCGTACCAGTCAGTCTTTATTCAAACAATATTTGCGTTCGATTTCTTTGGCGCTGAACACTAAGATGTTCCAAAATCAAAAAGTGCGCGGCAAAGATAATTGCGGCGCACTTATAACGAGGATTAAAAACTCATTACTGCCCGCTAAAAGTTTCTTAAAGAAAACATCACCTTTGGGTGCACTTAAAGGCGAACCAAGTCATCCTTTTCGAATAGATGGGATGAAAAATATTGTTGTTTTGCGGAGAAAAATATTTCTTTATGCATTTCTATCGTGAAAATCTCTAATAATTGAAAAATTATCATTATTTATCAATATATAAGTTTATTTACAAATAAAATACAATTATACACTAAAATTAAATTATAACTAACTAACAACTAAATAAAACCTACCTAGTAAAAACAAACCCTACATAATAAAAATACAAAACTTAAAATTTATTATTTATTATATTATCAACCGACTACAAAAAAGGAGGTTCTCAACACGACTGTATGTATTTTTTTTTTGTATGAACTATGTTACGCGATTATTCCGCCAATTTTTGTTTGGTAGGTGATACTTCAGAGGTGGTCCTATACATATTTTTTTTTCCAATTGATTTTTGTGGATATCGTTGGCCATTACAAAATAAAAGCAACCTAAGCTAAATAATTTAGTGTAAGGTAAAATAATCAGAATTGATGAGAATACTTAGTCATTAATCAGTCCCGAAAAGATAAACTGTTGGAAAACAAATTGGAGCGAGCTCAAGGGAGCATCTTTGATGAATAGCCAGCCAGGTGCTAACCTAATCTTAAGCATAGCATAATCAGCCTTTTTGATTGTCCACTGCTGGACATAGGCCTACCCTCGCAGGGCGAATGGGCCATATTCACCAAGCTGGCCCAGTTGCGGTTTGGTGAACTCACATAATACGTCTTTTTTTTTTTTTATTCGTTCAAGTGACGAGACTAGCAAGACTTTCACCTGGTTGTAAGTGTCACGCCTGCCACTAACAGTAGCAGTGCCAGAGTTGTGAACTTGCGAACACAAGCCTGCGCCGCACTGCAATGCGCTCGTCACCCTGAGATATTAGATGTTAAATCTCTTCATACCCAGCAGTGGCGGAGGGTCCATATAACCCGATTCCTGTCGGCTTCCCTTTTGAAAATGTGTCTGTAAGTATCTACAACCGACATACTATCTAGTACCTACCACGTCTCAATAATCTCCGAGGTGCCTTTAAATTATCTTAGCAATGTCACAGGATAAATATTACTTACTTGCGCGGTAACCCGCTCCGAGTCGAGTTACGCATTCGCCACAGAATAAGTAATAATTACTTATGCGCGCAATCCGATGCTAGCCGTGTTATACCCACAGAATATATATCAGTGAGTACCACAGCAATATCACTACCCAGTAATTTCTCTGGAAACAAGACGTTTACTCCGGACTTATGCAAGTCTTCTAGCGATGATTTTCTTTACCGAAAAGCCTAAAGGTATGAATAATGAGTATCCGTACATAAACTCCAAAGAGCTCATTGGTGCGAGAGCGGGTTTGAACCCGCGACCTTTTACAAATCAAATTGTACAAGTCCGATTACAAGTCAAACCGTTTCAAGGCATTTTGCCAAGCTATACTTCACTGTCCCACATTTCAGAGAGACAGCTATTTACCTACTTTGATTATCTAACCAGCCAAGCTGACTTTTTAAAGGGTATGTACCTACGTAAGTAGAAGGTTAAATAAGACCTCTTTTGAATAATTCCAAGTAGACAACTTCCACTTTTAAAAGACAGCTTAATAAATCCGGAGATTAAACTCTCGGAAAATCTCAGCAAAATTGTTCAACAAGAAAAAATTAAGGATAAAAGTTTACTTTACCCCGTCGAACTGTATTAGAACATCGATCATAACAAGAAAAGTTTCGGTAAACTTTAAAAACGCGGAATAAATGAAATACAATTTCTTGTTGTTTTTCGGTCCTCCGAAACTCCAATGGCCCGGAAAACTAATATTTTTTCCGGAAAAGTTTTTATTTCGTTTGTTATTATTATCTTGTGAGTTGAAGGCGGCGATGAATTTTCAGAGATCCGCTTCGTGATCTCTCAGAATATACTGTGATGAAAAATACTCGCAAGTAAAATAACTTCGTTCGTGTTTCTTCTATTTTCGAATATCCACAGCTTATTTCATTATTATTTACCTTTATTCAGTGTTATGCTTAGGATCGAGCACGTTATGACGGGCCGCAGTTGTACTGGGAGGAGCGAGGCGGAGTGGGCCGCATAACACCAAAAAAAGGTTTGACGTGCCGGGCCACAGCGCATTGACGAATTTTTAGTACTTACACCACTTACGTACTTACTACTTACATACAGTATACTGTCGCTACCATAGCACACTTTTTATTTGTATTTTTTATATGTTATAGGCTTACTTATGACTGCCATCTCGTCTGATGATAAACGAAGATGCAGTCTACGATGGAGCACAGTGACGCCGAGCAGCGGGGCGGGGCGGGCCACATCGCGTTCGCGGGTGTTCCATCCCGCAATAATCCGCCCGCTGCGGCCCGGCATAGTGTAAGGTAGTTCATCATACTGTAAGAATCACTGTCCTGACTGACTGACTGACAGACAATGCACAGCCTAAACCGTTGGTCGTACGTACTTGAAATTTGGAGGGTGTATTCGTCTCGATTCGTAGGGGTGTACTAAGAAAGGATTTATCTAAATTCGACTCCCAAGAGGGCAAAGGGGGGAAACGTTTCTATGAAAGTCAGAAACAAAGTTTTTGTAATTTTAGTCACGAAAATTTGGATTTAAGTTGGGGTTGTTGAGGGGGATTGGGGGTTGGAGGGAGTTGGTAGAGTTGGTAGAGTTGGTAGAGTCGGTAGAGTCGGGGGAGTAAAAACTTGCTCGGGATGATTTAAAGTGGTGAATTTTGGGAGCGGGCCGAATTTCTTCCGTACGCGGACGAAGTCGCGGGCGACCTCTAGTATAAAATGTATGAATGCGATCTAGACGGATTTTTGCGATGCGCTCCGACCCGCTGCAACCCGTCTTAGTGTACTCGATCCTATATCGTATAATTAAGTCAAAGAAAGTCAATGTGGTCGATTTTAAAGGTTTTAGTTAACAGAACTAAACTAACTAATTAC
This sequence comes from Erannis defoliaria, assembly GCA_905404285.2. NCBI lineage: Eukaryota > Metazoa > Arthropoda > Insecta > Lepidoptera > Geometridae > Erannis > Erannis defoliaria. The sequence goes on along the minus strand of FR990080.1, from coordinate 10,034,710 downwards.
TGTCCTTAGCTAACATATCTGATAAAAAAGTGACAGCGATATTTTATTAGATTAGTTCTGTCAACTAAAGCTTTCAAAAAACTTCTATCATGGGAAAAAAAACCTGCTGTTCCAAAGAAAACTGACTTAATATCCCTCGACAAAATATATGTATAAGTAGGTGTTTTTTTTATCGCGAATTCATTGGAAACCGTGTTTTACGGCTCCTACGATTCTGTATTCCAGTGTGAGTCTATAACAATTTCGAACATAATAAAACTAGTAGTTCGCACCCAACTCAGATCTCGCGGCACCTATGTCTTGCAAGCCCCTTGAACAATTTGGTTGATATGTCATTTTCACAAACTACTTTCTTACAAAACATAATGATCGAATCAACGGTTCGGAAGCTATCGTCGAACATAATTATAGACATAAGTACAAACACTGACTTAGACTCAGAGACCTTCGCTTCGTTTGGTCAATTAGAAAGAGTTTAAGTCTAAAAATAATAATGTAATTTTCATTTCGGAAATGTTATTCCATAAGTAGTTATTTAAAATAAAGGTCACAGAATGAATAATAATAATAATTTTACAAAAAATTCATAAACAATGAAAAGAAGAAAGAAAGAAAGAAAATATAATTTATTTTGCAACATCATTACAAGTAATACAACATTAATATAATAGGGTAGATGACTGATGTTTATATCGTTGAAACCAATAGCTTTGATGAAGAATTTAAGTAAATATAGTATATTTATTGAAAAAATAAATTAAATCGGTTAATAATGTTCTGATATATGAGCGTTTAAAGGTTTTGTTAGAGACAACTCTGTCCCTTTCCGAAAAAACAAAAAATGACGTCACGCCTTACTTGTCAGAATAGAATTTATATGGCGTACAGAGAAGTGACGTCACGATTTGCTGTTTCGCCTCTCTGTCTAGCATGATATTAAAATGCTTATAAGTTGCTTATTTTTGATCAAATTTTCATTTTCTTTTCATTAATCTGCTATATTTATGGGCCACATTTTAATAGGACAATAAAAAAAACCCAGTCATCTAGCCTATTATAGTCCTGTGATGATGTCACAAAAATGGCCTCAACAATGCTTGCAAGTGTCGTTTTTTGCATCTATTAAATCAATTTCATTTATTTATATTTATTTCTATTTTTCGCCCAGCTCAACCCGCATCTAACTTATTCTAGAAGAAAAAATTGTTATTTCTTTAGAAATTCTTCTAAAACGTATGTGGTCGGATCAGTTAGAAATAGAAAAGAATGATGACCAAATTTCATAGAGTCGTGGACCTAACTCTGATAAAGACGTACAATAGGTATGATCTATTAGTTTGGTTTTCATGTGTAGAAAGTCCCTTAATATTTAGGTTTTTTCTTTGAGGCCATGTTTTTTTAATATTTCCCCGAAAAGAAATCCACCAGACCACAAGTTTCTACAAGTCAATAGAAATTGTTGAGTAAAAAGTATGTTTTTTTTCTGGCTTTGTCTTATGATGTTTTTTGGTTTATTTAAATGAGCAAATAGTATAATAGTACATTATGATACGAGTGTGCTATGTTGGTCATTACACTAGAGGCGATAAGGAAGCCGAGAGCGTAATGACTAATAGCACAAGAGTTCCATACGACTGTTTTCGTCACACTTGCGAGGAAAAAACAATTTTTTTTTGATAATAATCAACCACACAGCGAAAACATCAACAAACATTTGCGGAAAATAGCGCCCAAACCAGCAATGCGCGCGCAGGTTGACATTTACTTCAGCGGCATAAGAACTCTTTGTTGGTATTACAAAAAAACTGTAAGTATTACCCGACTATATTAAGAGTCCTTCGTATACATACGTCTAATTGCAGTCACGTACAAACTTGACTTTACCGGGTTATACCTATTATAGTACAAGTGCCGTAATGTAAAGTAAAAAGCACGCGTGTGTAATAGCTTGGATTATGAGCCTAAAACCGATGCAATAAGATCCACTTTACGAGCAAGTGTGATGAAAATTTTTTTTGTATGTGAACCGAGCTTATACACTTTCGCTATTTTGTTGGGTACGTTTTGGCTATCATTCTTTGTAGGTTAGGTAGATCGCACTTATCGGACCCCGGGGCACGTAGTGCCTACCTACTATTATTATATTACCGCCAGATAGGTATCTGGCGATACCGACTGCGAGGTAAAGAAAAACTAGAACCAGTTTTTTTATAGTGGTTGTATAACTGCGTACTTAGCTTAGAATCCATAAAACTTAACGAGTAATAAAACCTCAATAGAAGCTTAATAATATCGATAAAATTGGTGTTAGACCACTTTGACCTTGCCATATAGAGTTCAAAGGTGAAACCCAAAGATCTATTAAATTTTGTTAGTCTACCGTTTATCTTTTTATACCATCATAATGTGAATGTGTGTGGTGTAATCAATTCTGAAAAGGTTTAAGTTGACAGAACTAAAGTAACTAAAGTATTGCTGTCCTTAGCTAACATGGCTAGTAAAAAAGTGACAGCAATATTTTAATTAGTTTAGAACTGTCAACTAAAACCGTCAGAATTGACCACAACATCATGTTATACCAATTTAATTAATACACTACGTATTCTACTAAAAAGAAACCACTAAGCTGCTGGGTCTTTATACAAGAAAAATAAGAATTACCTAAGTACGTGGTATTTAGAGCGTCGAAAGCGTAAAATGAAACTGGCCATGAAAGAGTCGGATTCTCTCACGATGGGTTCCGTACATCACGATATTAAATTGTGGTAGGTTTAACCATAATATTTAAGCATAATATCGCATTTTTGTTGTGTTAGTAAACTCTATTCTGAATAGAGTTTACTAACAGAACAAAAATGCGATATTATGCTTTATTATGGATTGATGCTGAGTGAGAGCCCGACTCTCACTTAGCCAGTTTTGATTATTCGTTGTTTATAAATTAGTCTACTAGTAATTCACAGTGAACTAAGACCTCAGGACACCCTTAACTTCCAAGCCTCTTGACCAATTTATTTCATTTTCGTGCTTGATAATTGTATTTGCATAAATTACATTGCTTACAAAATGTCATAAAGATTAGTAAGATGGTTTACAAGTTATAGTCGACAAATATACAAGTACTCGTACAAACGCTAATTTGTCCCTTTAGACTCAGATACCAACTGGTGGTTTTATTCCGTGTTTACGATTAGAAAACAATCCTCTAAAAATGCACTTGCATTGACTTGCAGGCTTGATTGCATTGATTGATACATGACCTGGGAGGTTAAGTTTTTAACTTTTATTCCGTTATACTGACAATCGGCTATATATTACGGTTTGGAAGATGTAGATCAAAATAGGGCGGATGGACAGCCAGACTGACGATGTAGACTTAGACTTAGGACCCGTTGGATATCTTTCGGGTAAGGAACCCTAAAAATGGAGACAATGATTACTTACCATTTGGACACTTTTTAGCTTTTGTATAAAATGTAGCCTAAGCATATGCAAGATGGAGATATGAAACCATCATGAAATGATTAAAAATAAGTACAGGTATTTTTTAAAGGAGTAGTATATACGAGAGTAAAAAAATCGCCCATAGTATAATTTTATGGGGTCCTAATAATTGACACACTGATTTTTGTCCTTTTGTCATTAGTCATACGCATCTAGTCATAAACTACTGTAGTCATAATGATACATGCACATAATTTTTTACCGGCATAATTATTTTTGTCCTTGTTTTTGTCGTTCCTAATAGTAGTGTGACATAAAGGTTATACATCCTAAGATTAGATGTCATAAATAGCAATGTTACTATTCTTTATTCATAGAGTTATTGTTCGTAAGAATGATTAGCTCAGTTAGCGGTGTAATGGAAAATGGAACATACTGTACGTACTATATTAAAGCCCGGTGACAGATCTGACTCGGATAGGTTAGGCTAAGGTGGGAGCGAAGCGAAGGTTTTTTTTAATTTCAACCCAAAAATCCTTATCATTCGTGCAACACTGTATGTATATTAAATCTAAGCGTAATTAAACCTCCATGGTGCACCCCAACTTGAGTTGGTTAGGTTCGAAATGAGTAGCAGATCCGACTCGGAACATCCTGATTTGAGTTATATCAAAGTTACATCAAGAAATCAGTCGATAAAGTAAACATTTTTTTTATACTTAACCTAAAAAATCATTTTTATTTTTTTGCGAAAACTAAAGGTTAGAGGTTCCCGTCTCTCTCTCTCTCTCTCTCTCTCTCTCTCTCTCTCTCTCTGCCTAATTACACATATTGGAAAGCCATTTTCCTGCCTTAGCCTTTTTGTTATTTCAACCCTAAAATCCGCACTACTCATGCTACACTATGTATATAGGTCGCTGACAGATCCGACTCGGATAGGTTAGGTGAGGAGTAGAAATGATGCGACTTTAAATTTTTTGGATGATTTTATATTAGGATGAGTAGCTGTTATGTTCATTAACTGTAAGATTAGATATTGTTAGGATAAAAAAAATTATGGCTTTTAAATATTATATCGAATGAATATTAGGAACAGTGAAAGTACGTGTAGATGTAGATTTACCGGATGACTGATTTAAAACGGTATGAAATACATAATTAGGATGAAAATTTGTATGGGAATTATTAGGGACCCATATTTTATTCTTATTTGTATTTATTTAGTACAAACAAAATATCAACTGTTGGCAATGATTCTCTGAATAGTTTATGGCTTGATTTAGAGCTCATTACAACATATTTATGTGTCTGTGATGTTATCGAAAGTCTGGTGCAAACATGCCTATTTTGAAAATGGACTAGACATATCTATTTTTGCTATCGTTATGGGAGTTTATTCGTTATGTACCTATCTAGATTTCATGTTTTTTCTTTGCAACATTTATTTTAAAATATGTTTCTGCATTGAAATGTGTCAGATTCAGGTTCAGATTCAGATATTTATTGCTTCCATAGTGTACACAGATATTGTCAAAAAGAAGTTTCATATGGACCCTGTCGGGCGCAGCAATAGTAGAAGAGAGGAAGACGACTTCATTTAACAATAAGATGCCTATTAAATAGAGGTATTTTAGGAGGTTCGTCATAAATTAATAATAAATTGTGTCAATAATACTAGTAATAATAAATTAATAACGATTCGTAAATAATAAAAAATAATAATAATAATAATTTTATCCTATACTGTACAATAGTTTTACACTCCATTTTATACACATTCTATAGTAATTGTATTTTGTACTCAACAGGGCCTCTTGGTGTTGGTTTCGGCCCCACCAATGCCTCTCAAAGGTCCGGGCTAGACCCGTGAATTAAATTAAATAAAGAGATAATAATAAAAAAACACATTAAAAAACAAAAAAAATTAAAAAAAATGCAGCAAAGCAGCAGTGTCTAGCAAAGCAGATAATATTATTCTCTACATTCTACAAGGTGCACCTCGTTGGTTTTTTCCCATGGTTAAAAACAAATCAGTAACAAAATAAACACACTTTCCCAAGCGGACTCTTAAAAAAAAGATTCGTAAAAGTGCCAATATAATTCTATCTTACATTCAATTTCCTACTTGGCATTATCTGGAGATAAAGCTTTCTGTAGCCTTAAATTTTTATGAACCCCATATAGATCCACAGTCCCTAAGTACAGGGTGTGGCAATAACGTAGAACGTAAGGCAGAAGTATACTTCTGCCTTAGCTATTAATGTCGGGAGTTATAACTCCCGACATTAATAGCTATATTGACGCTGTTCTGTTGTCATCATCAGCCAGAAGACGTCCGTTGCTGGATGAAGGCCTCCCCCATTATAGGGAGGAGTTGCCATAAACACCACGCTTGGCAGGCGGCTTCATCATCATCATCAGCCCGGAGACGTCCACTGCTGAACGAAGGCCTCCCCCTTAGACCGCCACACTGTACGACAACCTGCCATTTGCATCCACCGGTTGCCCGCGACTTTTACAATGTCGTCGGTCCACCTAGTGGGAGGCCTTCCTACGCTGCATCTTTCGGTTCGCGGTCGCCACTCAAGAACCTTCCTTCCCCATCGGTTGTCAGTTCTTCGAGCGATGTGGCCTGCCCATTGCCACTTCAACTTGCAAACCTTGCGAGCTATGTCGGTAACTTTGGTTCTTTGGCGAATATCCTCGTTCCGGGTTCTATCGCGCAAAGTAACTCCGAGCATAGCTCTCTCCATTGCCCGTTGCGTGACTCTAAGTTTCTCCAAAAGGCCAGCAGTTAAAGACCACGTTTCAGTTCCATATGTCATCACTGGCAACACACACTGGTCGTATACCCTTATCTTCAGACACTGCGGGATTTTGGACGAGAAGATATTAAGCAGGCGGCTTGGGGATGCAGAATGTTCACCAAAGTTAATCGAGCTCCGCTAGGATATACCCAGGTCGCACGCCTATATACGTGCTTGCTAATTTTCTTTCAAAGAATACTCCTATATACATTTTCAAAGCATGTCTCAAAGAACAGATATACGATGAGTAACAAAAAGCTTCAACAATACTGAAGCGTATGTATGTACTCATCATTATGAACAACTTTTACTATGGGCCCAACCCTAAAACCGTGAAAAAAAAACAGCTGTTCCATACATTTTGTCCAAGTTCAGTGAAATTTTTGTATGGAACATATGCTTTTTTTCGCGCTTTCAAGTTTGGTCCTATAGTAAAGGTGTCCATAATGCCGATTACATACATACCCTTCAGTATTGTTGAACTTTTTTGTTATACTGTTTATACATTTTCCCGTGCTAAAATTAGGTTATTTTTTAATTCGTCGCCGAATAGAAATTGGTCGTCCACATAATCCAACTCAAACAGCAAACTAATTATTTTGAATTCCATCTCAAGTCCCGCCCAACTTTGAGGCCACGAATGATTGGTCCAATAAATTTCGTGCTGGGAACACGCAAAACATCAACAATTTGAGATACGCACTTGACAGAGGCGAATTAATGAACACAGGTCAGGGGAGATTTATAGGGGGTCCTATGGGAGTTGTGTCGGATCGATCCCAGTATGCTGCGTGCAAAATTGGACCAACTTATGTACGATACGTGAATAGTTGTTGAATAATAATAATATCGGATCGGTCCCGGCAGTACTCGTCGACGTCACCATCCCACATGACAAGAATCTCGTGAAGGCCGAGAAGGACAAGCTTAGCAAGTACCTTGACTTGGCCTTCGAGATAACCGCCATGTGGGATGTTGCCTCGACGATCATTGTCCCGATAGTCGTTTCGGCAAACGGTCTTATAGCGAAGAGCCTCGACCAATACCTCAAGAGGCTCTCGCTAGGTGGTTGGGTCCAAGGGTCAGATACAAAAGGCAGTGGTCCTTGACACGGCACGTATTGTCAGGAGGTTCCTCACTCTGCAGCCCTAACCACCGGCAGCTTGAGCCCTGCCCCGCTGCTGGTGGCACCCTAGTTTTTAAGTTTTTTATAATATTTATAATTTTTGTATTTATATTTTAAAAAACTAAAAAAATAAGAAATTGAATAAATGAGTGTATAAGAATATATTTATTTCATGAAAACATGATTGGAGACATGCGTTTAGTGACATTATAGTTATTAAAGTTATTAAATACATTTTTGTTAGTAACATGCATACTTACAAATATTTTCAATCATCAGTGATATAAAACAACGCCTATAATAATTGCCTCTAAATTATGAATCTTGCAAAAAATATATATGTTTGCAAAATCCGTAGTATCCCTTAATAGAAAGACCCATAGCCGTGATACCCTTAGGAAACCGCTAAACTCGATATCGTGAGGTCACGGACTCATACCAATGAGCTCTTTGGAGTTTATGTACAGAATGTCATACCATGGTATTTCAATAATAATAATAATTTAGCTTGAGCCCTGCTCGCTTCCGGTGGCACTCTAGGTTTAGGTTTTTTTTATAATATTTATGTTTTGTATTTAAATTTATATTGTAAAAAACTTACATTTAAGAAAGAAAATAAATATGTGAATAATAATAATAATTTACTTCATGAAAAAGTCACGAAGAGTACATAATTGGTAGCATATATGAACAAAAAATACAAACATAATTATGATACATTTTTGGTTACTTCTGCTGAACTAGGCTTAATGCCTGTGTTTCATCGACAGCGCCCTCACCATATAGTTGCACTTATGTTAATACAATCGATCCCCGATCCCCAAGCCGCCTGCCAAGCGTGGGGATTTTGGCAACACCTAATAGCTAAATTACACCTAGTAGCTTAATTGTTAATACGAGTTGAATTAAACATTATGCACATTACAATCTAGGAACAACCATCACATATTAACCATTTAAATATTAATAATTATTACTGTTTGTGAATATTTACACAAATTATAATATAATTAAAAATAAAGTATTTAAAATATTATTTAATATTTTTTTTTATAATATTTGTGTTACAAAAATTTACAGATGGCGCCACCAATGCTTTGGTTGGTTGCTTGAAACAGGTTGGGAAATTTGGCATCTAAGGCAGAGACTTCTGTAGCTTAATTGGCAAAGCAGTTGGGAAAGAAACCCAAAGAGACTGCTCGTATGCAGGTTCGAGTCCTGCCGGAGGTTATAATTTTTCTTCCTGTTTAAGCTTTAAAAACATGGAATAAAATTTAAGTAAAGGAATGAGGAAACCTGCATACTACGTCTGTATGTAGAGTAGAATTGCAATAACGTATTTGAATTCACCAACCCGCGATTGGGCCAGTGTGGTGGCTATAACTTAATCATCCTTCGAGGGTAGGCGTATGTCCAGTTTGAAAAAGCTTGCTCCTGGGCCGCATCTTCGTTTAACATTAGGCAAGATGGTGGTCAAAGTAAAACATATATTTTTATTGTCAAACAAAAAAAACTATGAAAAGAATTTATGGTCGTCAAGAAAAATGTTGATGATAATGTTTCGGACTCAGAGACATTTTAATGTTTTTTTCATAGAGGTAGCAACTACAGAGGGAGTGCACCGAGCACGAGACTGAATGCGGTCGGCTAGTGTTGTGTGCGTGACCACACCCCAAAGCCGCGCACCTCTTACGCTGTAGGAACACGCGCGTCTACGTGAGTGTAATGTTGCCAGCATAGTAAAAAGTCCCACTATTTCCACAATAATGGTTCCTACATCTATAGTTTTTTTCAAATCGTATGAAGATAAATAGAGCCAAGCCTTTAATTAATTAAAGGCTTGACTTGAAAGTAGGTACTTTAGTTTACATAGGTTGTTCCTCACTCGTCCTATGAAGTCTCATCCTTCGTATTATTTTTATCAACCTTCCAAAATTCCTTATCTCAACCGGTTTCTACTCTCATAAAGAACAAAAACCGGGGACCAACATTTATCGCGTAATCCGATCCACGGTTGTGCTCAGGTGTAAATGTCACTCACGGTCACCCATCCCAAAACTGACCGCATCGTCCATTGCTCATTTAGAACCACCTAGTAAAGCTACGTCACGAGATCTACCAGTATTATCAAAATCCACCAAATAACGAGTCGATGCATCATTAGGCTAATGCTCTATTAACCGCTGAACTAGGTCGCTAACTACTGCGGTGCCAAAGTACATTTTATGATTATCACAGGTCGAATAATAATCATTATGATACATGCATTCCTATTAGCAAATAAGTATGACATAAAGGCGCTGTTCCACTGCGGCGCACTAATGTGTACCTACACCGTAAAAGTGTTGTTTTGTCATAACCTTAATAATTAAGCATAATTTATTATCATGAATGAATGATTTGTATACAAAACGAAGTTTTATTCATTTAATTCTTTGTTTTGTATTACTTGACGTTATAATAAAATATTTTTGGAACTCGTGTAAACTAATATTTCACATTTAAAGGCTATTTAGATTTTTTAAATGCTTTATAGCAAACGAAAAAAATACCAAACTCTTTGCGCACTTACCTAGGATACATTTATGTTAAAAATTGCTGAAAACACTCACAAAGACGTACTAATCGAATAAATGCATTAACATTCCCAAGAACTTCTATTTCTAGCAGAATTACGAAAGCAACGCGACGCCACAGAAATCGTCTTTTTAGCATTCAAACTTGGTACAATCTGACTAATTTATATAACCAAACGGCCCAATTTAGAACTAAATAATTTTTACAAACATTTGTCAGTTTTTGTTTTGAAAAATCATTGGTGGCTCCTCATCCGACTGCACAGTTAAATTGGTGGTACTGTGCGAGCACTGCCATTCAAATTGAGAGATATACTGAAAGGCTGTGTAGTTCTAAAACGGTATACAGACTGAATAAGAACCACTTCTGTAACCTGAAGCTGTCGGGAATAAATAAGTGGATGCTACGTTTTGGAGATGCTATGAAAAGCTTCGGTTTCTAGTGCAGGCGCTAGTTGAACTAATTTTTAACTGACTACGAAAGATTAAAGCTATTTAGTTAGTTTAGTATTAGTCTGTATGAAATACCTGTATGGAAAGTATGAAATGAGCCATAATTGGGAGACAGCTCGACACTAGATTCCAGGCAATAAGCCTTTTTTTATAATAATAAAAACGTTTTGTTTAACAAGGCTTTGCAGTAAGTACAAGCGGATCTTATAGAAACTAAGGAGTTTTTTTTAAATAAGTCGTTGATTGTACTGCAGCGACTACTGCTTCATCATTTTCGAACCTATCTCCTCACAGAGACTCCTTCAACCTCGGAAATAGATAGAAATCACTAGGGGCAAGGTCGGGTGAATATGGAGGATGCTCAAGTATAAGCCAGCATCACGAATTGTAGCCATAGCAACGGCGGACTTGTGATTGCGCATTTTTTTTTCTGCATACAAAGAGCCCGTTACAGTAGCTCCATGATCGAGATATTCTATCATGACCACCCCTTTACTCTCCCAGAAAAGAGAGCCCATGATCTATCCGGCGGAACGACTCGCCTTAAATTTCTTAGGAGTTGGAGACGATGGTCTTTTCCAAGTCATACAGCAGCTGCAGCAAACTACGCGGTGGTAGACCATATAAATCTCACACTAGATTATTAGATTATAGAGATTATTATAGTGGTGTTCCTTCGTATATCGCAAACTACTTATAGTATTCTGGCAAATGAGATGTCTATCGAAGCCAAATCGACGCATCTTATATAATGTGTATCAAAAAGGTTCAACAATACTGAAGCGTATGTATAATATACTCATCATTATGAACAAATTTTACTATGGGGCCAACCTTGAATTCGCGAAAAAAATATCAGCTGTTCCATACATATTGTCCAAGGTCAATGAACTTTTTGTATGGAGCAGCTGACTTTTATTTCGCGATTTCAAGGTTGGCCTCATAGTAAAAGTTGTTCATAATGATGAGTTTTTACACATTGTATAGTAATTCACTTACCATAAAAAAACAATGTGAAGGTTAGTGTCGATTCTATAGTAGTAAATTTGACAGTTACAAACATATAGCCATCTTTTTCTCACGTACGGGAATGAAATGGGATACAGTTTTTTTTTTTTTTTTTTTTTTTTTTATTGGGTACCAACATACCATACATCAACACATTAGCAATAACACATGAAAGTAAAAAGAAACTAGATGCTGATACAATTATAGGCACCGACAACATGCAATAATGACACGAGCGGTATCTATAAATTAATCTTAAGTTATATTATATAAGACAAGTACATTTAACCTACTATAATTATATTGACAAAAAGAAAAATACAATTTAATTAACTAATGTTGCTGATAGCCCGCTTAAAACTACTAATACTACTACTGAAAAGGTCCAATGAATACATCTTATTGAAGCTATTAAATTCGGTGATTAATCTGTTAAGAGGTGCATTCATGCCAAGGTTGGTATAGTACTTAAAATTTTTCAAAACATTGAATCTCGAAGCCCTGGTGCACGTCGTTGGCGCAGAGAATTTGACAAGAGATAGCAGTTCAGGGACATCAAGCGCTCCATTCGCAAGTTTATATAGGAACATTAAGTCGAGCAAGCGTCTTCGATCCGCAAGGGAGTCCATGTGGAAATGTTTTAGTCTTGCTGGATAACTACGAACAGTCTTGGCAATATTGCAGGAAAAAGCAAGGTGCCACATAAAGCGTTTCTGTACACTTTCAAGTTTCTTATTATACACTTCATAAAAAGGATTCCAAGTAACACTGCAATACTCCAGGCTACTCCGGACGTAAGAATTGTAAAGTAAGATTTTTGTCTTAGGGTTCTTAAAATCCCTGCTGTTACGCAATACAAATCCGAGAGATTTAAACGCACTTGAGCAAATTTTATCAATATGAACGTGAAACCTTAATTCTCTATCAATCTCCACACCAAGGTCCCTAATGCTGTCCAGTTCTTTTAGATTAACGTTATTTATGTTATAGTTGTAAAGTGATCTAGCTTTCTTTGACCTGGAGAAATGAATTGAATAACATTTGGATATGTTGATATCCATACCGTTTTTTATTTGTTCCTTCGGACCGTCCTTATGCAAAGGAACAACCAATGCTATTTTCCAATCATGAGGGAAGACACCATCTTTTAACGACTTGTTGTAGATAAGTCGCAGGGGATGTGCTAGAGCTGAAGCACATCTAGAAACAAATATTGCAGGGAGGCCATCAGAGCCAGCGCCTTTGCTTGAATCAAGTCTTTTTAACGCTTTAAATATGTGATCATCGTCAAATTGGATTAGTGTTAAGTGGTTATTGGATAACGATGTGTCAAGAGTAAATATGCCAGGAGGAACACCGGGATGTACTACAGGGGCAGGGTTTTTGTTATACACCGAAGAAAAGTTAAGCGCAAAGAGATTGCAAATATCTTTACCAGTCGAGGCGCCCTTATCACCCAGAGTCATCAGTGCGGGGAAATGAGTTAGGCTATTTCTTTTGCTTTTAATAAAAGACCAAAACAGTTTGGGATTAGTTCGCAAGCTGGATTCGAGGCGTGCAATGTATTCTTTGTAGCAAGTGGTCATGAGGTGCTGAGCGCGTTTTTTGACCAGCTCGTAAGATATTCTATCCAATGGATTATTATTGAATTTTTTAAGCTTACGTCTATACTTGAGCTTTTCCTTGAGAATATTAATCAGGTCACGAGAAAACCATACAGGGTACTTATTACTTTTTGGCAAACGCTTTGGCACATGTTTCTCAATAACTATGCGAAGATGCCTATAAAATATCAAAATCATGTCATCAACCGACGCACAAGTATCAAATTCCTCATCCCAGTTAACGCTATTCAAATCCCTTATCACATTCTCGTAGTCCGCTTTATAATAACAAAAACGGTGATTGTTATTCGGGGTAAGATTATTATTACGATTTTTTACGTCGTAATAAGATAAGGTAAAAACTAACGGTGGGTGGTAAAGATCAACCTTTGAAAGAGGATCGTTGGTCACATGTAAGTTAGTAATGTTCCTGTAGTTACTGAGGACGAGATCCAAAATTTTACCATTCTTATTTAGAGTGTGGTTAAGCTGTTGTAGTTTATGCAACGAACAGAAATCGAGGAGCATATTAGGTAACATGGTTTTACTGGGTTTGCAATTAAGAGGCTGTGTATTATTAGAACGGTTCCAGTCTATGCATGACAGGTTGAAGTCTCCGACAAATATAACGTTTTCTAAATTATGTTGTTCCAAGATTTTATCAGAATTACTCACAAAATCTTCAAGAGCATCTTGCCTAAGGGGTGAGCGAAGATAAACTGAGCACAAATGCAAACATACCTTCTGGCCCTTGTCATTAAGGCATTCGATCTGAATCCACACATCCTCACAGTTAGATTCTAAGTCCTGGAGTCGCCTGGAGTTGTAGCGCTTAGATACAGCCACAGCTACCCCTCCCCCATCGCTTTTATTATGAATCTTGCTAGTCTCTCCATCGCGTCTATATACTACATATCTACTGTCAAATAATTCAGAATCGAAAACGCCATTCCTGCACCATGTCTCCGTTAACACTATTACATCGTAGTTGTTGCAAACAACCTTGTTATATAAGTCTAGAGTTTTGGTTCTTAATCCACGTACATTTTGATAATAAACTAACAACATCAAAATCAGTAGTGTTTTTTTTTTTTTTTTTTGTAATTATTATTATTAATTATATAATTCAATTATTAAAATATTAAGAAGTTAATTGATTAAGTATAGTATAAGATTAGAATAGTAATAGCAATAGTTACCTACCTACAGTTATGCCGATCAATCGGTTACCTACTAGGTCAAACACTTTAACACTTCTTCGTTACGAACTTGAACGTAACCCGATGTTTCAGTTTTTCTAAGAAAGATTTTACCGTCCCTAACCCAGACAAACTTGTAGTTAAGTTGTTTAGCCGCGTTACGTGCTGCGGCATGCAACGACTTGACTTCTGGCGTGAGGTGTTCAGCCACGAAGATGGGACTCTTCTTATTGCCCCCGATGCCGAGGTGGCTAGTGTTGAGCTTATCTTGGGGATTGTAACGGTTATATTTAATCACTGACGCCAAAAAGTTGTCACGCAGGCGTCTGCTGCTAAACTTGATCAAAATAGACCTAGGTCGGGGGCTCTGGGTGTTCAGCTTGGCGATTCGTGAGCAGTACTGAATATCAGGATCCGCAACTGGGCACTTAATTATTTTACTCAGTTGTTCGATAGTGTTCAAAATATTTTCATTCTTATTCTCAGGTACACACTGCACTTCTAGGTTATTAGAACGCGATAGCTGTTCTAGCTGGTGCAAGCGGTGAGACACGTCGTTGGTGCTGGTGCGAAGTTTCTCGTTCTCTATCTGCAGCTCCGATAAATAAACCTTCTGTGACTTGTTTTCTTGGCTGAGTATGTCGTTTAGAGTGCTAATATCGGCAAGATTCTCCTCGAAGCTTGTAAGTTTCAACTGAATAGCGCTCAGCTCAGAATTAAACTTCCTATCGAGCTCCTCTCTAAGTATCTCGCGGATACTTTCGGCAGAAATGCAGGTGCAGGTGCAGGAGCTGCGTGGTCGCGTGCGCAGGGTGACGTTGTCGTACTCAAAGGCCGTGGCGGCAGCCGCCGTGGACGCCGCCGCCGGTGCCGGCGGGCCCGAACATTGTACTTGCGTCACGACCGCTGTAGCTGTCGAACGAACCGGGGTGTTTGTGTTGTCCCCTAACTTCGGTTGTTTGCATTTGCAGGAAAGGCACACCCACGATTCCTTGAAATCCTTCGAGAATCCCATGTAATCTTGCTTACTGAAGTTCATGCAGCTATAGTGGTACTTATCAGCACAGCGAGAACATTGCAAAAGAGCCACTCCTTTTAATATGTTAGGACAACCGGCGCATTTTTGCACATTCATTGTGTTGAAGTAAACAGCGATCCGTCAGTTATAAGTAGAACTCAATTAGCTTGCAAATCCAACGAAGACACAGCTCAAGTGTAAGTCGTAATTTTCTACGTTGGTCGCGTCCAAAAGGTCAAAAGCGCCATGCAATAAGCGGTGCTTACGCGTTTGCGCTGAGAGCCGCCGTCTTGATGCTTGTTGATCGAGATAAAATTTGTTCTCGTTTATATTGCTTCAAATCACTCAATTCAGTTTAATATAATCACTGCACTGTATTGATGCTAAGTCTTATCGAACTTTTAGCACGAATTTTAAACGAAAACACAAGGATTACCACTAAAAATTAGATTAAATGTACGAACGAAATTGAAATGATGTTGTCCGCTCGACGATGGACGGTATATCAATGTTAATGTTATCAGTTCATTAATTACCATTGCATTGGCATTGCCATATATTCAACGTGGCAATGCTGCCAATGGCCGCCAGCCAGCTGAATGTACTAAAGCAAGTACATTCTAAAACATGAAAGCCTTCAAACAAACTCTACGTCTTATCGAAAATACACCTTCAAGTGAGTGAAATATTAATTTTAATAGATTTCAAGTAGGTATTACGATGAGTTATAACGAAAATCTAAGAAATAAGATTTCCGCGTAGCAATTATTCACATTATAAAACCTTAGGCTCGTTCGTTCGTAATAAATTGCGATAGATACAATTACAGGGCCGTAGGTAGTAATTACAAATTTGGGGTAGCTAATAATTTCTAATAATATAATCTTCAAATCGAAAGTCGAACTTAGACATAATTAGGTGGTTCCTGACTAAAGCAGGTGGCACAACAATAGAGAGTTACGATCCCAGTTGTGAGATAAGGAAGCTTATGGATGATGACAACCATTACCGTCTTTACCGTAAGGGCACATGGGGCCCGTGCCCAGGGCCCATTTCTTGCAATTTCTGGTAGGCATAAATAACTAGACAGTCAATGGCTTATGTATTCTCCTGTCTTTTGCAGGTTTTACCACTTTTCTATCACCACAAACCAACTTCCAAAGAACTCGTTCGTTTTATAAGATATTTTTATTTCATGTTGCAGTATAACTAGCTTTTTTATTTTATTTTTTGTTGTATACCTATTCACTAAACTACGAAACTAAGTTTATAACTTTTGTATTTTATACAATTTCTTTGACTTGGCAACATTATGTTGCATGTGTGTTTAAAAAAAAAATATATTTTACAATTTCTTATGTATTCATTTATAATTTTTATTGTTACCATCAATTGTGACCATTCATAAGTGTACTGTTAAATGTACCCAATTGAAATAAATAAATTGAATTGAATTGAACATTTGTTTGTTCAATCAATTGCAAAGCGCGACTGCTCCTAATTTGCCTACCTATTCATAAATAAAATATGAAATCATCAAATATATTATTAACTTGACTATGACCTATGCCCACTTCGGTTCTTAGGACGGCCCTGGACGAACACAAAGGGTTCTACCATGAAGTCTTGACAAAGCCCCCGGCGTCGATCGCTTCTCGATCCATTTTATACCGCCTCGCGGGCTCAAATCACGTCCGCTTGGGATTCGACTCTACACTTGTACACTTACACTTGTTTATTAGATAAACATGGCTCTAGCTTGGAGGATACGATGCTTCAATTGATGCACTGTGTAGACGAAAGTCCAGCAGTGGACGTCTTCCGGCTGTTGATGTGTGTGTGTGTATAGAGAAAGTTGCGGTCAGTTTGGCATCAGTTCAGAGGCTCAAGTTTTTTATCATACGCATTAGTTTATTTGGCTTATGAAAATGAATCTAATTTCTGGGCATTACATGAAGAGAAAATTATGACACAAGGTGGCGAGCACGTTGCAGTGCGGCGCAATATTCTGTTCGTAGTCGTCAGCGTTAAAACGCCGAAGGACGAAGGCTTCCCCCTTAGTAGAGGGGTGTTGCCATAATCCCCACGCTTGGCAGGCGGCTTGGGGATCGCAGAATGCTCACCACCGTTAAGCGTTAACAAAGACACTGCTGCCGGTCCTCCGGTGGTTCTTGATGCAGTTTTATGACATATCTAGGCCCCAAGTCTGGCATACCTAATATTAGTTTAGGAAAATTATTTGAATCGAAGGATTCAAAAGTCGAGCCACTGGCCATTATTATGATCGATTGATATTATGATAAATTCATATAGTATATTGCGGTGAGCCCTAATGTCGAGTTAAGTAATATGGCACAAGTTTTTTCGCTTAGAGTAGCGTATTACGTACATACCTGCAGCTATTTCGTAAACTTTAAAGAAGCTTTTTACACATTTAAAATTTTCCTGTTTTATGAATTACGTCAACTTTACCTTTTAAGTTGTTTAGGGAATATTTTATTCAAGTAGGCAAGCACTAATGTACCAAAACCGTGATAAACAATAACATATTTAGCAATTCTTATATAACGCTGCCTTTATGGGCATTGGGCGTATATTTATAGGGGTGTATATAGAATTAACACCTCCTTGAGTCTCACACACATCACATCATCACATCAAGAACCAGAAGACATCCATTGCTGGACGAAAGCCCTGATAGGTAAGGGTTGCCATAATCCCCACGCTTGGCAGGCGGCTTGCCTGCCAAGCGCTTGGTTGACGGTGGTGAGAATCAGCGATTTGAGGAGGTTATTTGGATGAATTTCAAAGCCAAACTCAGTAAGTGGCAAATCCGGAAATAAATCAAAGGTAGGTATGGTAAAGACACGATGTTACCATACCGTTACAGAGCTAAGATGATACCTACTTAAATGCAAACTTCATTAAATTACCAGTAACTTTAAAAAAAAACCTACTTCAAATTAATATGCGACCACAGCGGGAGTATATCCTTTCAAATAATAAAAGGATTTTCAAAATCGGTCCACAATTGAAGAAGAAATCGGTGAAAATACATTTAAAAAAGAAACATATGTACCGTCGAACAGAGAACCTCCTCCTTTTTTGAAGTCGGTTAACGATTATTACCCAAATCAATCAATCGATCGATCTAATCTCGTAAAAGGTCAGTTTTGGTAGAAAATTAAGTAAACCAGGGTGCAACTGTATGTATGTCATGCACAGAAACATTGTTGAAGTTTCCTCATAACTCTTTTGTTATTCTTGAATGTGTTTGCCCACCACTCGCCAACGAGCTATAACAAATTTCATGGAAACTTTTATTTTCCGCCTTCTTCTTCTTTTATCGTTTGAGAGAGTTTGGAGTGTTTATGAAGTCAAGATTCAGAAGTTCATTTTATTAAAAAAAATAACACCATCTTACTTATATTTAAAATGCGAAAGTTTGTCGGTGTGTGTATGTAGTTTACTCTTTCACGCTGAAACAGCTGAAGGGCTTTCGATGAAATTTGGTATAGAAGTAGCTTATACCTTGGAATAAAAGGCTCCGTACCTGAAGGACTATCAGGGTAAACGACAATTAAAACATAGCTGAATAAAATATCTGCTGTTCCATACCAAAAAAAACATTGACCTCGGACAAAATTTATGGAACAGAAGACATTTTTCACGATTTCAAGGTTGGCCCCATAGTAAAAGTTATTTATAATACGGAAGTTTTGGCGGGAACACGGAAAAATCATGTCATTGCATTCTATTATTTTCAAAAACTTGCGTTTTTTCGCGAATTAATGATAAAAAATGGTGGTGTTTTATTGATTGAGTGTTGAATTACATGCACGAGTCCAGACTCGTGCATGTAATTCAATACTATATGTGTTGCAACGTTGCAAGTGATATAATGTGGTGAAACATGTGTTTTCGTGTTGTTTTTAAAACTCCGTAGTAGCTCATAGTAAAGTCGCCACAACTCTACTAGGGCATGACTTGGACTCGACTCGACTGGTTTCGTGTGACTGACTGTGATTTCATGACTTGATTTTTATAAAAGAAACTTGAAAGTTCATAAACTTGACACTGGCAGAATGAATGCACAACGTGCGATGCCAATAACTAAGAAAAAAATTAAAAATATGACTACATACATATCTTGCAGTATTACATAAGCATTTTTGTAACATGTTGTATATAGTCCTGTGCCCAAAAGCCCAGAAATGAGATGAGATTTACACGTATATATTATATTATTATATTACACAAATATAACATATAAAAAAAATTTACAATGTCATTAAAAAGAAGCACGTCTTTTCAAGTTTTCAGGTATTAGATAACGTGTAACGCCGACTGACTAAAGATGAAACCGTAAAAGCTTTTGACAACCCACCGTAAAAAATGACAAAGGGACTTCGTATGAGGAATCCTCTTTTTATTTAGGTTTTGAGCCCGCTCGTAAAATGTGGAGCTCACTAATAAAATGTATGCCCGAAGATTGTATTCGACTCCCTTTAGGCGCGTTTTTTGAATAACAATAGAATTTAATTCAAGCTTGTGAACAATTTCCGCATGTTTCCATTATTCGCTTTTCCCTTTTGCTGTCAAACTAGGGAGGATATTGGTTGACTCTTTCTTTGGTGTGTAATAACGCGTTAAATTTGATGAAATCGATTTATATCATTGAGGACTTTAGCAAGAGGTTCCTGATGGGATTGAGTAGATGCGAGCAAGCTAATTTCTAGGTATAACCAGGGGGTGTCACTCCGCAGTTTAAGTATGTTCGGCCGGCGCTCCGTCCGGGAGGACAATGCACGGCAGAGGTCAGTGACCGCCCACACGCTAGCCTCGTCGTACGTAACTAAGCATACGTGATAGAAAGAGAGCGGTATATCTAGGTGAATATAGCGAGCGGTGGCTGTGCGAGTTGAATTGCTACTTTATTTGCCTAGTAGATAGAGTTCTTATTTTATTTTAATTATAATTATATTTTAAGGTCTGATTTTACTAAAATAATTTGAACCTTAACATCGTGAAAAGGTTATACTCACTTAACTTTATTTTGTCTACCCGAAAAAGACAAACATCAAATTAGTATAAAGATTTAAATGTATTTTACTGCGAAGTAAACTTACCCTAAATAAACTGAACTATCTGATATACCAAATGACCACAAAGCGACTACGTTAACTCTAGAAGTTCAGTTAACTGTAAGCCAATGAAAATCCGTAAACATCACTCAATTCACTGGATTTATCGAGAAAGATGTATTCAGACGTTGCCAATTTCAGTGTCTCTATAAAGGCACGCTTGTCAACTTCCTGATTCTATTTACTTGCCAGCATTTCCCCGTAATGTGGTTTCGTTTTACCCACAAAATGTACGAAAACAAACCCCGTGGTAACAAGAGAAAAAGGTAAATCAAGCGAAGATTTAGTAAGCAGATGGTAAATGCGAAATGGATTAGATGTTCGGAGAAATCGTTTCATTTGTGTTTGCGTAATGATATGACTGTAGATAATTTACGTGTTCTTTGTAAATATAGGCAAGTGCCTGTAAGATAGCTAAGTTGTTATAATTGCGATGTCTCTGAAGGTCACTGTTTCTCAAATTTTATAATTGCGGCTTCTCTGATGGTCACTGTTCCTCAAATTGGGAGTTGCATTGGTAATGAGAACAAATCGCACTGTGACATGAGTGCAAGTTCTGTTCTGTTTGATAGATGGTAATGGTGTTCTAGACCGTCAACATTTTGGTTTCAACCGACTTCAAAAAAAGGAGGTTCTCAATTCGACTGCTTTTTTTGTATGTATGTTAGGCGATTACTCCACTTATGATTTTGATGTTTTTTTTTGTTTTGTAGGTAATACTTAAGAGGTGTTCCCATATAAATGTTATCGAGATCGGTTCAGTAGTTTGGTTCTAAAATCAAAATTACTAGAAAATATGAAGATTACATCCTGGTATTCGAAGTTGAACTCGGTTGTATTTTTTTTTAAATTGTATTTTTGTCTATTCTTTAGAGGTTCAATACAGTAAAAAGATTTAGAGACCTATAGAGTCGTATAGGTACCTACCTAACCATTGGCCAACAAATTATAATTTTCTCGCAGTAGGTTCTTTGATGATTACTTACCCTTGGTAATAACGTTAAAGAGATGGAACACCTGGGAGCAATTCGCATCCAGAATTATAACACGTAGAAACACTGAGTCCGAGCGTTTGCAATTATGTTACTGCTATCTGCTCAGACTCGCAGGACGCATACTAAATTTAGTATTACCTACATGCTTACTAAAAGCTAAAAGTATCTTAGTCTAAGTAGTTACAAGATTCTCAATGATAGAGTTAAGAAATTGTTTGGTAGATCTCTTACCTGTTCCATAACAAAACATATTTAATACTATCTACTTATACAGGGTGTTATTTAATTTATGAGCAACATCTTAAGGGGTCATTAAACACATAATGGACAACTTGTATTATGAAATTAACACTGAAAATGAGAAAAAAATCTGCTGTCCCACACAAAAATTCAATAGCGCAAGACAAAATAAAAAATAACAAAAAAATAGACTAAAGAGAAGATTTTTTTTATTAATATTGTATAGAGCTGTAGTTTTTTTTTCATGTTTTCCGCTTTGATTTTATAGTAAAAGTTGTTCATTATGCACTCATCATAAAAGACATTGCATGAATTCAATAAAACCCTGTATAAAAGATTGATTGGCATTAATCACTCCCATTGATAACGCGTCTAAACATAGTTGAACAACAACATACTCTATCTGTAACTCCAATAATGTCATACTCCGAGCTCTAATTTAGGCTCTATTTGTATAGAACAGAGTATCGACTATCCGCTGTAGTTTTTAGGAGCGGACGCACCCAGCGGGAGTTCCGTGACGTCAACGAGCTATGCGTTGCAGTGATAAATCGTGGCACTACCTTACACAAATAGAGGACAAATTAACTTGCATTGGATATAGCATTGTTAGCATTTTTTTAAATGAATAACAAGACAAGGTAATAATTTATAAAGAATATAGGTATGTATGTCGTCGTCAGCCAAAAAACGTCCACTGCTGGGCGAAGGCCTCCTGCTTTATAGAGGGGGTGTTGCCATAACCCCACGCTTGGCAGGCGGCTTGGGGATCGATGGGGTATGTATGTAATTAAAAGAAAAACTTTATTTAGATATTACGTCTTTTCTTTTCAACTCAAATTTCAAAATTTGAACGAATCCATCAAATTTCAACGAAACCATTAGACATAGTGAATCTGATAAATAAATGAAACAAGTCAAGACATAAATAATGTTGATTTAAATATCTTATTACGAAAAATTTATTACTAATCTGCAAAGAATAAAGGAATAAATTTCGCTCATTTTAACATGAAATAGCTATTTTCATCTCAGATATTTTCAGATGATAAACGAATAATTAGTGCAATCAAAGCATAAAGACCGTGATAGTGCTGGGACTAGGAAGGGGCTTATCTCGAATTCGGGGCCTATAAATTAGACGGGACTTAGGGGCTTACGTGTCACGGAACCCTTGGAACAATGATAATTACATAGGAGTGTCTAGGTTTAATGGCGATAACATTCACAATGGAGTAAAGCTAGAAAATATATGAAAAACCACACTTATCAGCCATAAGACGTCCACTGCTGGATGAAGGCCTCCCCCTAGACATGAAGGTAAACTACGCCACCCTGAGTCGTCGAGTTCATTCCTAAGTAAAACTGTGTTCTGTATGGCGCCCAAATTATACAATATGTTACCTAAAGCCATTGAGAATATCATTGCCTAAAGCTATCAGACGAGATATAAATGCTTTTAAAAATATGCTCAATAGCTTCTTGATTAAGAAAACTTATTATACTGTGAATATGTTTCTGACAGACATAAATGTAAATGACATTATTTTATTTTAATTGTATCGGTAATTTGACATTTAATTTGACATTGAAATTTCATTGGATTCAATTCTATGGCAAATCTTGATTATTGTATCCTTCCAATTATTTTCTAAAGTACCTCTTATGTTAATTTAGGTCTGTAAGCCTCTCAAGGTAGAAACTAGAACACTAACCTTAAAATATTAACAACTACTAGAATTTTTATTATGTACCTATACCTAGTTTCATAGACCAATAAATCATTCATTCATTCATTCCTTAATATGGAGGGGTAGCCATAATACACACGCTCGGCAGGTGGCTTCGGGATCGCAGAATGCTCATCACTGTTAACCGAGAGGACACTGCTGGCCGTTCTCCGGTGGTTCTGGATGCAGTTTTAGGACATACCCAGGTCCAAAACCTATCTAGGTGCAAAAAAGAGAGTCTTTTACCAGGAATGATTCACTTCCATATATAACGCGTCTACGAGTAGGTAAATATACGTATAACTACAAAAATGACATGTATTAAAAATTGACAGAGGTATATGTCAGAGGCCTTCGGGCGGCACATTAACTCTGACACTAGGGCTGGCCACTCAGCCTATACGAACTTACTTACTTACTACAAAAAATACATATTCAGTGCAAGCTATTTAGTTCTTTATTTGTATAAGACAGTGTCTCGAGTTTCCACTGTAGCACTTGGCTCGTTGACGTCACGCGGCTATTGCCAGCTGCGCGCGAGGCCCAGCACTACAGTGGAATATTGACTCTCTTCAATACACTGCCTGTACAAATAGAGTACAAATTAGCTTGCTCAGAATATGTAACTTGAAATTTAAGGTATGTATAAACTATCTCCATTGCGAATTTCACAAAATCTGTTGAGCCGTTACAGAAGAACAAACATACATATTCATACACTCACTCACAAACGTTTGCATTTATAATTTTAGTGTCAAATGCGATGAGTGAAAAGTGTGACGTGATAGCAGAAAGTGTTTCTGAAAAAGCTATTATAATAAATAGAAAGGTCTTCGCTAAAGCATATTTTTCTTGAAATGCAAAGTAATTTTATTTGATCGCTAGGTCCATTACCGACATTTCACCCTTCACAGAATGCTTTTTATGAGTACAAACAGGTATGCCTTTTGTCCACTTCCAAGATATTTCTCGAAGCATTTCCAAGAGGTATTTTTCTCACGAACAATATTAAAAATATGCATCGCCCCCACCAAGGCGGAACTTTATAAACATTTTTCTTGGCAGCAATCAATTTCCTGTAAAATCAGGAGGTAAAGTAAAATTGATAAAGTCGTCCAAAGTATTATTAGGTGGGGCCCATCAATATCTTGACTGAATAATTTATCTTGATAAAGCAAGCTAGTGAAGCGACAGTGGAATTCAGTGAATACCGTTCATGATCTTATAGTGTTTTTTTTTCTTAGTTTTTGGCTTCGCACTTTGTGCATTCAGCCAGTGTCAACTTTTATGCAACTTCAAGTTTACATAGTATCAAGTCAAACATATATTATATCATAAAATCACAGTTAGTCACACGAAAGCAGCGTCCTCTCGGTTAACGGCGGTGAGCATTCTGCGATCCCCAAGCCGCCTGCCAAGCGTGGGGTTGGGGATTATGGCAACCCCTCCCTATTAAGGGGAAGGCCTTCGTCCAGCAGTGGACGTCTTTTGGTTGTCGATGAGCAAAAAATAAACAAAGTGCTAAGTAAGAGCCCCTAATTCCGACAGTGTCCCAGTACTCGACAGATTTAAAAAAATGGCCTGCTATTTATTTCTACCGCGAACTAAATAAACACTTTTTATGCCAACACATTTTTGGTAATATGCTAGATAATTAGAATAGAAACATAAAGCCATTAAATACAATAGCGCTGGAGAAAAGATCTTTCAAAGTTAGCGATTCCGAAATTTGTGCTTTTTGTGAGGTTTAGTTACTGAATTGTAGTACTGCGCACCATAGTTGTTTCTAAGTTTCAGATGACCAGTGGGCCGCTTTGGTAAATGTAATTATTTTGTGTAACACTTAAGTTAGTTACCTAACGATCAAAACCTATATAATTGTTTTCTTTTTATTACTAGCATCTTTTTTTGCATGTGACATCTACTGGTACATCATATCCCTAATTGACCCAATACTCGTCAATATTAAAATTAAACTTGACGGGTACTGGGACATGTTTGACTAATTGCAGGTAATGTCGACATAGAGTATATTTTAAACCCTATTGCGTCGTGATACGGTTTACGGTTGTGACAGAAGCGGTAGCTTTCTTTCACGTGCCTTGATTTTCACGTGAAAAAATAATAATGAGGGTACCATATGTATTTTAAAGTCTGGAAGATATCGGTGGTTGGCGATAAGGACATCGATCGCTCCTTGCACCAGTCGCTATATTTTTGTGTAAAATACCTCCTTTTGTTTATTCATGCAATTTTTGTTTTAAATTTAATAATAGGCTAGCGTTTGACCGCCATCACACATGCAGATGTCAAGCGACGATGTTGTTTGAAAAAGAGCACGCTTGGCTAGAACTTTGCGGTTCACTGACGATTTGAAGGTTATCATCATCATCGTCAGCCCGGAGATGTCTACTGCTGAACGATAGTACAGTGTGGTGGTCTAACAGGTAGATAGACCGCCATTCTGTACTACAACCTGCCATTTGCATCCACCGCTTGCCCGTAAATTTCACAATATCGTCGGTCCACCTAGTGGGAGACCTTCCTTAAATGCGTCTTCGGGTACGTGGTCGCTATTCAAGAACCTTTCGTTCCCATCGGTTATTAGTTTTTCGAGCGATGTGTCCATTGCCACTTGCAAACCCTGCGAGCTATGTTGCTGACTTTGGTTCTTTGGCGAGTATCCTCGTTCCGAATTTTATTGCGCAAAGTTACTCGGAGCATAGCTCTCTTCATTGCCCGTTGTGTGACTCTGTGTTTTTCCAAATGGCCAGCAGTTAAAGATCACGTTTCAGTTCCATATGTAATCACTGGCCACACATACACCCTTGTCTTCAGGCATAGCGGGATTTTGGACGAGAAGATATTACGCAATCTCCCGAACCCTGCCCATCCCAGTTGGATTCTTCGGATGACCTCGCATTAAAGTTGGACCTACCTAACAACAACTTCGAGAGTATTGTTCCCAACGACTAATGGTACGGGCACAACATGGACTTTGGACATGACTTTTACTTATCCGTGTTCATTTTAAGACCCACCTGTTGAGAAAATTTACTGAGATAGCTGATCTTAGTATTAAGGTCTTTCAGCGACTCTGCTGTAATGACTATATCATCGGCAAAGCGAAGGTGAGTGATGTATTCGCAATTAATGTTGATGCCGAATCCGTTCCAGTCCAAGAGCTTGAAAACGTCTTCCAATGCGTTTGTGCACAGTTTCGCAGAAATAACGTCTCCATGTCTCAAGCCTTTCTGCGATTGGACTAGTTTCGTGCTCTCAATGATCTCGATTGATGATTTGAATATACTCCAATTATATTTTTATATAGAATAAATAGTTTTCTGTCTATATCATTTATATCCTTAGAGGAGATCATGGCTGAAAAAAATGGATGAAAGAAATAGCAAAAGCTATTGAGACATTATCAAGAGGAACTGCAGCTTCCTCAGCTGCAAAAGGATATGATGTGCCACGGCTCAATAGCCTGAACAAAGGGCTCACTCACTGTTTAGACAGAAAAAGAGGCAAACAGTGGGTTTCCTGTCATCAAAGATCAGTCACAGGACAGTGTCAGCATATTACAAAAACAAAATAGGAAAAAATAACAAACCGACAACCCTGATTACCAATGGTTGGAAGTATTTGTTAAACGGCACACAAAACTTGGGCAGCGGGTTTCCCAAAACTTGTCACAGACAAGTGCCCTAGTCAGAGAATAAAATATCCGCACGTGGTTCAGAGAGATCTAGGAGTACTATACACCGCATGCTCCCTCTGTAGATTATCGAAATTTTTTCAACAGTGATGAAAATGCATTTTTCTTATCTCCAACCGCAAACAGGGGTGCTAGCGTGGTTAAAAAACGTGTTATGTCTCAAATGTTGCGGAACACAAGAGTGTGTCACCGTTCTCTTAATAACATAAAAGTCATCGGCTAAGCTATTCAGCATTTCTTGCAAGTCTTGCAGCGATTCTGCCATGACCAGGACCACGATATCATCGGCGAACCGTAGGTGAGAAAAGTGCGCGCCGTTGACAATTATGCCTTTTCCTTTCCAGTCCAGGGTATTTAACATATCTAGTGTGTTAGTGGGTCGAGACCCGAATCAAGATCTGGGCAGTATTGCAGTCCCTTCAGCGATGTCTTATTGACTATAGGTATATCGAAATGTTGAAGTGTATAAAACTGCTAACATGTATAAAAAAGGTACCATGTCAATCCGATTGCAGGACAAGACCACAAAACCAATCCAATTGCAGAAAGGGGAGAGATGAGGAGACGTTATTTCACCGAAACTGTTCACGAACGCGTTGTTGGACGTTTTCAAGCTGTTGGACTGAAACGGATTTGGCACTAACATTAATAGACATCACTCACCTTCGATTTGTCGATGATAAGGGTCATCATGGCAGAGTCGCTGGAGGACCTCAATACAATGCTCAGCGACCTCAGTAACGTTTCCCAATAGGAGGGTCTCAAAATGAACATGGACAAGACGAAAATCATGTCCAATGTCCGCGTTGTTCCCGTGCCGATGGTTTATCTATCTGTCTACCTCGGACAGATGGTTCAGATAAGTAGGTCCAACTGCGACTAAGACGTCGCCCGAATCTAACTCGGACGGGCGCAGCGTTCGGGAAATTGCTTAATATCTTCTCGTCCAAAATCCCACAGTGCCTGAAGACAAGAATCTTCAACCAGTGTATTGCCAGTCATGACTTAAGGGACTGAAAATTGGTATTTGACTGTTGGCCTTTTGCAGAAACTCAGAGTCACACAAGGTGCAATGGAAAGAGAGTTACTTTGCGCGATAAACGAACGAGAACGAGGACCGAGGAACGAGGGACCAAACGACGAGGGTTTGGATATTCACCAAAGAACCAAAGTCACCGACATAGCTCTCAGAGTTTGAAAGTCGGAGTGGCAATGTGCTGGCCAATTGCTCAAATAACTGATAACCGATGGGGAAGAAAGCTTCTTGAGTGATGACCACGAACCAGAAGACGCAGCGTAGGCAGGCCTCCCGCTAGGTAGACCGACGATATTGTGAAATTCGCGGGCAACCGATGGAACCAAATGTCACGTCGTCGTATAGTGTAGCGGTCTAAGTGGGAGGCCTTCGTTCAGTAGTGGACGTCTCCGGGCTTTCTTAATACATCTCTACGCATGCAAGCAAATACACCCTTAAAATTTTAATTCTGTTTGACCAGTACCTTACGCTGTGCGTTGTCAGTCAGTCAGTAAGTAAGCCAGGACATTGATTCTGATAGTACTGGATTTTGCAATTATAGTTTTACTTTTGTCACTGACATTTAGCTTTTACTTTGGTTATTTTCGTTCTATTTATTTTCTGTATTTTCAGTTTATTGGGTCACATTGCAAAAAAACAATATGAAAATGTATTTAATGTGAACCTTAAAGCTGAAGTACTAAAGTTCAAATCGGTGTTAATAATTGTCGAGTACTGGGACAAATCTGTCGAGTACTGGTACAAATTGTCATATAATCTTTAAATTATATTATTACTTTATTTTATTAGCTCCCATTTTGCAAATTGGCGCACAGGATGGCTTGTGCTTTGCTCCATAAAATATATCAGAAACCAACATAAAATGTTGGTGTGAAATTAATTATCAAAATTGTATTTAAATAACAAATTAGGATTTTTTAAGCATTTATTTTGGAATTGTAAACTAGTAATAAAATTAGTTTCAAATTTAGAATCTATCGGATAGCTTTATACAAAATATTTGGTTATCTGTTGGAAGCCGTATTACGACATGACGTCATATACGCTGACTCGCTCGCACTCGAAGAATTCTTCCATAAGCGAGAAAGAGAAGCTAGATCGAGGAGACCATTTTGAAAAATAGACATTCACGTCGGAGCCGCCGTTGCGCGTGTTACGGGGTGAATCACCTTTTGGATTTTTTTACATCTTTTTGAGAAGAGAATGACCTGAGGGAGCCAACGCCGATCCCGCAGGGGACACCAGGTCCATATTTCCGTCTGAGATGACGTAAAACTCCAACTTTCAAGAATTATTTTGTGACGCGCCATGCGGTCACCAAACTAAGGAACTCGAGCGAAATTCTCATTTGAAGCTTTGAAGACAAGGCAATGTCATTTCACTGGAGGAGCTCCATGAAGCGTTCGAGAATCGGATGATCC
The DNA here is from genome assembly GCA_905404285.2 of Erannis defoliaria. NCBI lineage: Eukaryota > Metazoa > Arthropoda > Insecta > Lepidoptera > Geometridae > Erannis > Erannis defoliaria. The sequence goes on along the minus strand of FR990080.1, from coordinate 10,005,191 downwards.
TGCAGAAGACACCATCAGCAAAGGATCCATCAGATAACCTCCTTTCATTTATTTTATTTTCCCAATTTTTCTCGTTGCCGTCATCCATTGGACTATCGCCATCAGCGTTTTAATATTAATATTGTATTAGGACTTATCAAAATAGTAAACGCATTGTAACCTCAAATAATCTTTTGTTCTTTTCTCCCATATATCTTTAGCACAAGATAGATAGGTAAATTATAAATCATCAATTTCATTTTCAACAAGAGGCCCCCTGTACTCCAGAGGTCTGATGTTTCGTGACTGATACGTATCCAGGAACCCTAACTTTTTGTTTTATTTTTTTTGTTATTTGTTTTGTCTTTCTTTGTCAAATCACAACTTTCTTATGACAAATGGCGCCCGAACAATTATTTACTTAGAATTTAACTTAAAAACAAACCAATTTTATCTTGTGCAAAGGTGTATGTTGGAATTTATAAACAAAAGATTACAATTTAATCTACTGTAGAAGTAGGTATTTTCACAATTGTGTTATTGAATTTGTGTAACAATTTTTCTTGTAAAGATGTATAGTACACCGTCTGTTGACCGTAAGTTAACAGCGGAGCAAACGTCAGATTCACCTCAACCAGAACTCCAAAATTCACAGAGCTTAATAGATATACCTGTTTCAGATTCAGAAGAAATGAATTATGTCAATACCGATGTGAGGATGGCTCAAGGAACAATCCAGTCGCCATTATGCAAAAATATCCACACAAATCCTAGCACTAATGTTATAGATCCAGCCACAGACGGTGACAAGTATATTCCATTTATGAAACAAAGGCACTCGACACAAAACAGTCATGTACCAGTCACCCAGGTAACATATGCAATTAATAACAGTTACAACTCCAATTTGAAGTCCTGGGGACTGAAGTATAGTGGTGATACGTGTGTTGTTGAATTTTTGAATCGAGTGAACGAAATTAAGTTAGCAAGAGATGTGTGTGAAAGTGTACTGTTGAGAGGTTTTTCAGAGCTGTTAGAAGGCACTGCTCTGAAATTTTACAGATCAGTTCGCCATTCGTTACCCACTCTCTTCTCAAACTTTTTATTAAAGTATTTTGTTTACTACCCATAGTAGACGCTAACAGAAGTCAATGTATACTTTTATTGCAAAATTCAGATCAATAGTTTTTGAAATATAAACAAAAACAATATTTATTTATTCAAAGCAATGCAGTATGTAAACACACATATGGCGGCGCTTATAACTTTTTCAAAATTGTAGTTACAGACAATTATTTTTGATTTATCGTACCTACGCATATCTAGCTACCTATAGATACACAATTTTGGCTATCGGTTCAGTATTATTCAAATTAAAATGAAAACCGTATGTTCACAACCAAAATTCTCAAAAGTAAAAAAGAAACACATAAGTTTTAAGTTTGCGTTTTTACCCACATTATTATTTCTACGGATACTTTAGGATACTGTAAATCCATAACAAATACTGATAAAATCATAAAATCAATAATTATTTCTTTACAAACAAGTTTAGAATTTAAACATTGCAATTTTCCTTGTAAACCAACAAGTTCATGTAGGTAAAATGACATACTATATGGTCTATACTCAGACTAAGTATGACTTCTATTCAGACATTGAACTACTTAAGCGTTATTTATACAAGAATTTACTTATTTTGATTTCCAATTTGTATAGAAAAGACGATTCTTTTTCTGTCTCAAAGACAAGTTTCAAGTATTAACAAAGTGTTGACCTACATTCAGGGAAAGACTTAAATACTTACTTTGAATTAACTTAATAACAGTATTCAAAGCTATTGTTTTGTTTTGGACAAGTATCCATTGCTATATAAAGCAAAAGCAGTATATTTAATACCATTTTTTTTGTGTTTTGAGACTTGGTAATTTTTGTTAAAACCAAGTCTGTGAAGCAATTTTTTAAGGTTAATACCATTTTTTTGTGTTTTGAGACTTGGTAATTTTTGTTAAAACCAAGTCTGTGATGCAATAATTTTAAGGTTAAGTATGAGTAATTATTTTTACATTACCAACTATAAACCAAACGTTCAATAATGCATATTTTCGTGTGCTTATTAGTTCTTAGCCTACATATTGGGCAATTTTCTGGAGGATCCTATTTAAAGGCAACCTACCATTAACTATAGCTTATTAGCTAATTATTTGGGAACGATTTAGTTCTAGTCTTTTTGTTACATGCTAACATACATACCGGATTTGACTAACGACAAGTTTATACCTAGTATGACTTAAAATGTTTTCTTATGGCTGAGTTAAAACACTCGGACATGCTAGCAATATTTAGTAGATCTACATACATACATACATACCAAACTTACCTTTTTGTCTTGTAGATACCAAAGGTTGTCTGTGAACCTTCTAAGATTAACAATTAGTCTTTAATTATAGTTAGCAGCATCTAGTGCACGGATTCACTGCGTAGATTTAATTTAGGTTTAAATAATTAAGATTTACCTGTACTTAATTAAAGCTTATACTTAGTTTATCTAATGTTTACAACGATAGATATTTACTTTAAACATTAGAAGTTTTCACTTCATACTATTAGACAATAGTGAGACTTTATTCTCATAGAATTAGGTCATTACTAGAAAACCCAAACTGTAGGGTATAGATTATTATAAGAATTACAAACATACTAACACATATTTACTTACCGTTTAAAACCATTTAGATATCATTGTTTTTCAGATAAGTTTTGTCCGCACCTACATAAGAGTGAATGGATATTTATATTAACAGTTACCTTTTAAGCTACTTGCTATATACTACTTTTGTTTTATTACACAATGTGTTATTTCTATAGGTATATCCTATACCATCATGTTATGTATGGAGTCATGAGGATTATGAAAAGTGAAGCAAGTATGTCAGAATAGCTCAATTTAACTATGAGATGCAAGGAGATTTATGAAGTTCGATGTAAGTTTAAAGGTGTGAGTGGTGATTTTGTAAGAACTAGGCAGTGTGAATATTATTTGAATTCCTTATAGGTACCTATGTATGAAAGAATGTGAGTGATTTATTTTATGAAAGTGGAATAACAGTTTATTTTGCTAGATGGAATGTAAGAAGCTTGCTGAAGTATCAACCTCACTATATTTCAGGATTCCAACCTATAGCAAAAAGTTTCTTTTCATGCCTACCCCGTCTGTTCAGACAGTAAACTGTCTTTTGTTTCAAAAGGGGGATATTGTCATATAATCTTTAAATTATATTATTACTTTATTTTATTAGCTCCCATTTTGCAAATTGGCGCACAGGATGGCTTGTGCTTTGCTCCATAAAATATATCAGAAACCAACATAAAATGTTGGTGTGAAATTAATTATCAAAATTGTATTTAAATAACAAATTAGGATTTTTTAAGCATTTATTTTGGAATTGTAAACTAGTAATAAAATTAGTTTCAAATTTAGAATCTATCGGATAGCTTTATACAAAATATTTGGTTATCTGTTGGAAGCCGTATTACGACATGACGTCATATACGCTGACTCGCTCGCACTCGAAGAATTCTTCCATAAGCGAGAAAGAGAAGCTAGATCGAGGAGACCATTTTGAAAAATAGACATTCACGTCGGAGCCGCCGTTGCGCGTGTTACGGGGTGAATCACCTTTTGGATTTTTTTACATCTTTTTGAGAAGAGAATGACCTGAGGGAGCCAACGCCGATCCCGCAGGGGACACCAGGTCCATATTTCCGTCTGAGATGACGTAAAACTCCAACTTTCAAGAATTATTTTGTGACGCGCCATGCGGTCACCAAACTAAGGAACTCGAGCGAAATTCTCATTTGAAGCTTTGAAGACAAGGCAATGTCATTTCACTGGAGGAGCTCCATGAAGCGTTCGAGAATCGGATGATCCTGCAGAAGACACCATCAGCAAAGGATCCATCAGATAACCTCCTTTCATTTATTTTATTTTCCCAATTTTTCTCGTTGCCGTCATCCATTGGACTATCGCCATCAGCGTTTTAATATTAATATTGTATTAGGACTTATCAAAATAGTAAACGCATTGTAACCTCAAATAATCTTTTGTTCTTTTCTCCCATATATCTTTAGCACAAGATAGATAGGTAAATTATAAATCATCAATTTCATTTTCAACAAGAGGCCCCCTGTACTCCAGAGGTCTGATGTTTCGTGACTGATACGTATCCAGGAACCCTAACTTTTTGTTTTATTTTTTTTGTTATTTGTTTTGTCTTTCTTTGTCAAATCACAACTTTCTTATGACAAAATCTGTCGAGTACTGGTACAAATCGCCTCTTGTACGGTTTTTCAATTATTTTAATACTTTATTGTTTTTCTATCACTTTAAAAATAAATTAAATGAAAAGAATGATAAATCAGCAACCACGTCACGAAATTTCATTTTCCTAAGTTAACAAACAGAGGCGTAACGAAGCTGTAAAGACAGCTAGGTTCAGAAACTGTCGACTACTGGGTCTCTTACCTTAGTAGGAACTGAACCACGTAATCAATTCTATATTAAACGATATTAAAAATTATGATTACGGATAGAGTAAAGTCATTTGAATATGCATCAGGCTTATGAAGATAAAGTGAAAATCCCTGTTTTAAACTATCATGATTTCTCATTATATTTCTATGATTATTTACGTGATATTTACAGTAATTATGTTGTGAAATGAGCTCCCGATATTTCGGCGCAGCTGCGACCATGTTCACGGACAGACAACACGGTTACTATCCCGTGAACATTAATTACGACCTCTAAAGTGAAACAAGTGTGTAAAACGAGTTATTTTTCGTTATTTTATCTAATTATAGACAACATTTAATTAAATTGTGTTTTCCTTAAGGGATAACCAGATAGAGTCAAACAGATATTAGAAAAAGCATTACAAGCAATGTAGGCTAATAAGATGGCACTCTGAAGAGGAGACCTAACACTCAGCAATAACTGGAAAATATGTCTGTCAAAATGATAGTAATTAATATAAATGCTATTTAATTTATTGTCTGTTTCTCTTGCACTCAACAGTAAAATTTATAAAATGCTTTTAAGTCTTTTAGCGTAGCGCTCGTGGCGTGGCTTATCTTGGTGATTCTAATCGATCACCGATGTTAAGCAACGGACGGTCCGGTCAGTCTTCGGATGGGTGACTGTGAGTGGCATTTATTTCTGAGCGCTACCGTGGGTCGGATGACACGTTAAATTGTTGGTCACGGTTGTTTGTTCTAGTTTCTATAACAACAGTCGTCAGCCATGTCAGAGGCCTTCGGGCGGCACATTAACTCTGACATTAACTCTGACACTAGGGCTAGCCACTCAGCCTATAGGAACTTACTTACTTACTTTTTAGGCTTTTAGATTTTTAGGCATTATATGTATGCTTTTAAGTAATATAATTATATGTGTGCTTTTAAGTTTACACAACACAAGTAGGCAATTTGCAAGTTAGACATCCATTGGAGGCAATTTCCTTTAAAAGCATTTTGCTTTGTAGGCAGACTGATCATAAAGGAATGGAAAGACTTTAATAGACCAACTGAACACATTTTATTTGCGTAAAGGTTTTGCCTTAGCATCAAGGTGCAAATCCTAGATTTTCGCAAAGAGTTCCGTCAAAGGTCAAGGCGTACCCCTCTGCCAAAAATTACCTTATATAAGTTCAATGACCATATCCTCTTTGTGTGTATTGCGTTGCGAGTTTGTTTTAGTTCATACGAATTAGTGAGAAAGTTTACTTGAAAGTGTGACATGCGTGTTTACTTAGTCCCCCAAAGGGGGACGCAAAGGGGTCAGAAAGTTATAAAGGCAGGTTATCTCCATTGACTTCTCCAGTGGTAGGTATGAGCTCGAAGTTTGGACCTGATCTATCAGGGATATAATTACTTCCGTCTCAGTACGTTGATTGAAAAAATTTTACTTTATCAAAGAAAAACAAACGCTCAAAAACGCCTCATTTTACCATTGAGGTAATTTCGGTAGTTGGAGCACTGTTTTCCAGTATACATTTAAGCTGAAAAGCGTTTACAAAAGTATTTACTCGCTCAAACTGCCGTTTCATTGTTAGGTTTAGGTATTATTAAAACGAATTCATTTTACTAGTTCATAATAATAACAAAACAATATAATTATTTGTGTTTATACAGGTTGTTTGAGGCAACTTAAGGGTGTTGATCTACCTATCAAACTATTACAGAAATAGTTTTCTAAAATCGGGTTTTTGTTCGCTATACAAAACTGATAAGTCTTGTTAATTTTATGTCGGGACTTGAAATTTTTTCTTTGGATTTTAGCAAGCTGCTCTTTAAAAACACTTGAAAGTTTTGAAAATTGTAGTTTTAGTTAAGGATCGACAAGTTGACGGCTCGAACTCATCGGTGCGCGCGGCTAAAAAGCATGCTCTCTTCATCAAACAAACTGTGGGAAAGGGAGAAAGAATGATAAATGAGCGCGCAATTATTTTTTTGTCGTGTTTGGCTGCAGTAATGTGGTTGAATAAACTCCGAGTTAATTTATTCCAACTTAAGTTATTTGAAATGTTTATGGACTAAACTATGCCGCTTGATAAATTATTTTCGAGTTTTCGTATTCCTTATGTTATTTATTTACGTCCAATGTGGCGTTAAAATTGAGTTAAAATACAAGATGTTTCCTGGCTCATAACTTTCATGTTTAATAACTTTTTACTTTCGTAATAATTTACAATCCTAGATAATAAAGAGATTAATCGATATAATACTTAGTCTTGGACCTACAAAATTACATAGTGGAGTAGTAATACTACCGCGTTTCTATGGAGAAGTGACCAACTTGTCTACTCTTAAGGAAGGCACTGTGTCCCACGAGACAGGACTCGTACTAGTGTGGGGTGCTCAATTAACGCTTTTTGATTTGATTAGATTTTTGATTTATTTTTTGTAAACTGAAATTTTGTTTTTATATTCACTTTATTTTTCTACTCTATAGTACCGATGCGTCCTGTAATTTTCGTTTCGGTAAAAATAGAAGTCAATAAAAAAGACACCAATATAATCTATTAAGTAACAACATTCAAAAAATTCAATTATTTGTTAACCTGGGGTTGCCCGCGACTTCGTCCGCGTACGGAAGAAATTCGACCCGCTCCCAAAATTCACCACGTTTTTACTATCGAACATTATAATAAAATTCAAAAAATAAACTCAACGAATCAAACATGTATGGTAGTTGGGTACTTTCTTTTACTAAGCGAGCTAGTTATAGTACCCTGAAGGTCAACCGATAATCAACTAAAGGTGTGTCACTGCAGCCTCACTTAAGAGCCATTTCCCATTCCAAGCTAAGTTTGTTCATCTTCGTTTAATCACGTTCATTCAGGTGACTTGTGCTAAAACCCCAGTCTGTCAAACATAAAAAACTATATCGATTATAGTTCATAAAATAATCCAATCAAGTTGGTACTTCACCGTTCATATTTAAAAGTTTAAATCCTTTTTGAGAGTCAGCTTTCCACCCTGCCCCTATCTCCTTGTTCATCCCCGATTGCAATCATTTAGTAAAATCTACAAAAACAAAAATTATTGACAACGTACGAAAAATATGTTTCTGTGACTGTACCAAAAGTCGTGTTTTGGTATTCGTTGGAAATAGAGGGCAGTGGCATCTTATGGGTGGGCACATCCTCGAAAGTATTCAATAAACCTGATAACTCAACTTTGATAACAGTATGTGTGTTTCGGAAAGGCGTAGTGAACCCGGGTAAAGCTAACACGTTCGTAAATGTATAATGCTTGTTACACTGGCAGAATGCACAAAGTGCGATGCCAAAAATAAAGAATGAAAAAGAAGGACACTGACCCGTAGTCCTACTGGTAGGACTACGGGTCAGTGTACCCACGCGGTTGAACCAAGGGTGGTAGAACTACGGCAACATAAATTGCCCGTGGTCCTACTGGTAGGACGACGCGGTAGGACCACGGGCAAAAAACTAGATTTTGTACTTTATTTAAATACATAAATGTATACATTAAATAAAATTATTTATTTATATTAAAATTATTTCTTTATTTATATAAAATTTGGAATTTGTTGGCAATGGACAATTAATTAAGATAATAAACTAATACCACTGGTATTCGTTTTTGATATTAGAAAAGAATAGATCGTTAAAAGGAAGCTTATTTTTTTCAAAACAAACACAATAGAAAAAACGGCTAACAAGGTTACGGCTCATCTAATGACGTAAAATAACTAAGTGTGATATCTCCCATGCTGCTGGTAAACACTCCGCTGTCTATGGGCACCTGCAACATAATAATATCATCGTCATCAGTCGGAAGACATCCGCTGCTGGATGAAAATAGATTATGGCTATCGCCACGCTGCGCTAGGCAGGCGGCTTGTCCTGCCAATAGAGGACGTAGGACGTAGGCCTTCTCGGCCTTGGCCGTTAACCGAGAGGACGCCCGTCCACCGGTGGTTCTGGATCCAATTTTAGGACATATCCAAGCCCATTATGTTAATGATATGGACATACTAAAATAGCAATAAAAAAGAGTGTATTTTCGCAGTAAGTCGGTTGACGAGTCAATGAAATTGTCCTGCAAAAAAGTTGTAATATAAATAAACTCGTCCACTTTGGTATAGGCGCGTCACTCAATTAAAATGTTTGAGCCGAGTCCACAAAGCTTTGAAATGAAAATGTCAGTCGGCGATTAGGTGCGATATCACGTTTGTTTAGTTCACTGTGAGGTTTTTCACTAACATTTTATTTTTAGCAACTACACGTGGTATATTTTTGTAGCTCGCAGCGCTTGTGATTTCATCCTCGTTTATGACAATCCCGCATGAACCCTTTATTTTTTCGATATAAAAAGTAAACTTAAGCACGTCGATTCGTTGTAATGTTGCTGCGTCAAAAAAGTACCTAAAAACAAACCATCAAACAATCTTGCATTAAAATATCACTGGCTGGAGAAATAACTACCAAACGATTAATTAGCAAGGATAAGGTTAACTAAGGGTTTACTTGCTGGTGACATAAGTAATTGTAAAAAAGATAACTTATAGCCTTTTTTCTTAAAATCTATAATAATTATATTACAAGCATAAAAAACAATCGGGATCGACAGTATTTTTTTTGTTTCTTCGCCTTTATATTTGGAGTGATATAGAAAAAAAATATTAACGGCACAAGTTCACCGGGTTATAAAAACAAGTAAATGGATTCTATTTACAATATTATATTATTTTTATTTTTTATTTTTTATTCAATGTCACAGTAATGGCGGCGTATAATATATAATAACACAGATCGTACTGAAATCCTTCGTAGTTTTTGAATTCTATTACAAAGAACTTTTTTTTGCGAATAATATCTTTTTTAATGTTTATTTTAAATGTGACCAATTATTTAAGATCAAAAAACAATAACGTCTATAGACTCACAAGATCAAAACGAAAGTTAGACAAAAAAGTAATGATCCTGTCACGTGGTCAGACCAAAAGCCTCACAAGTATTTTCCCTCACGTTTCCATTTCAGCTCCACGTGGTCGAAAATGGAGAAATAAGCCAGCACGTGACGCGGATCGAATATTTACTTTCGTGATCCGACAAGCCAGGGTTGTTGATTTGTTTCTAGAAGTATTTTTTCTAGAAAACGTCTACGAAGTGTGTAGGCGTACGTGTTAATATCAGACGTCAGTTTCTTGTAACATTCATTTACAGGAAGAGAGCTAGATCCTCCAAGCTCATTTACCGACTTCAAAAAAGAAGGAAGTTCTATGATAGATAGATAGATAGAAACACTTTATTGTGCACACCAAAAATAACATTACAATAAAAGAAAGAACCACTATGTTCGACTGTACGTGTTTCTTTTTTTTATGTGTGTTTGCCGATTTCACCGGCAATTGTGTACCGATTTATATTTTTTGTTTGGTAGGTGATACGTCAGAGGTGGTCCCATATAAGTTTTATCGAAATCGGTTCAGTAGTTTGGTTTTTCATTCAAAATTACTGGAAAATATTAAGATGTCATCCAGGTACTTAGTCGACATTAAAGTCGTTTTTTTTTTAAAGCGTTTTATTTTACAATCGTGCAACGTGACATGTTTAAATATGGTGCAACAAGGACATATCAACAACAAGCTGTAATCATGTTTTTTTTATTTTTATGTAAAGCGACTTTTTTTATTTGTACATTATAACAGAAGAATTTTGGTAGTAAAACACAATCGTGCGGTAAAACTACTGACTTTATTGCTAAACATAAAGATGGTGATAATGTTCAGTATTATTCACTAATACCAACAAAACTTTACTTCCATGGTTTTATAAAAAGCTAATGTCTTAATGTAAAAAAAAGGTAAGTTTTAATGACAACAATAGGGAATTTGCTTGTACTTATTCCAACTATTAAAAATAATAGAAAAAGTAAATAAATATGAAATACTCTCGTTTTGCTGCAAAATTTCCAATTTCCACGGAGCAATCAACTCGTCAAAACAGAAATTCATCTACCAGCCAACTAAAAAAAACCTCAAAGATCAATAAAGATAAATAAATCCATGTCCATATTTGTAATTAAAGCCAGTCCAGCGTGTGAATTGCGTCAAACAACCAATTCAAACCCCTATTTTGGTACGACAAACTTATCTGCGTATAAAACCAAATGAGGATACTAAATATTTTGTACTGATGCTTTCAATTTCGTTCAGAAAATACGATAGTGGCTCCACGATCCAGCACGTTCGATAAAATGGTCTCTTTTTACATCTTTTAAATGATGAAAAACCTCGTATAATTATGACATGAACCTTTTCAAGTTAGAAGTGCTTGAAAGAGCCGCGCTTTGCACGCTTGGCGGTCAGAAGAGCCTTTTAAAATAATAATTTGAATGAAAGGTCAAGAGCATAACGAGTTTCTAATTGGAAGTGTCCTTAAAGTCCTTATTATGTTAGCGATATACATATTAAGCAAAGCGACATCGTTTAATCGATTCCGCTTTAATTGTGCGTACCGCTATAACAGTGGAATACGCTTCCAGAGTGGATCTTCCCCAATAAATAATATAATCTTGGGTGTCTTCAAGTCGCAAGTGAATCGGATTCTTCTTGGTAAGCGTGGTCCATTGTAGAACGCACTTACAGTTAACACTAAGGGTGATGGTTGGTGGTCAAACGCAAGACCATCATGCCACACAAAAAAATGTAGGTAGAGGTACACACACACACATACTCACATCAGCCAGAAGACGTCCACTGCTGGACGAAGGGCTCCCCCTTAATAGAGGGTTGTTGCCATAATCCCCACGCTTGGCAGGCGGCTTGGGGATCGCAGAATGCTTACCACCGTTAACCAAGAGGACGCTGCTGCTTGTTCTCCGGCGGGTCTGGTTGCAGTTTAAGGACATACCCAGGTCCGACAGGGGGACAAATACAAGGACATAAAAGAATTATGCCGGTAAAAAATTATGTGTATGTATCATTATGACTACAGTAGTGTATGACTAATGACAATAGGACAAAAATCAGTATGTCAATTCTTAGGACTCCATTGAAAAGGTATTTCAGAATTAAAGACCTTGGAGCTGTAAAAAAATCAAGCTTGTAAATTAACACAATAAAAAATTACAGTCATTTATGCGAGTTTATTACAGTGAACTAAATCAAAATTCATAGGGTACTCCCGTTGACCTAGATTCATGAAATTTGGCAAGAAGCAAGGTCTCATAACAGTAGTTATGGGAAAAAACGATAATCGAAAATTAATAATTTGTATATATATCGTCATTTCTCAAGCCAAAACATAAATGGTTATTTTTTATGCTTATATAGATTCCGAGAAAATACTAGATGGCGCTAGCTAGGTCACAGTCAAGTACAAGTCATGCCCCACTGCATAGTCACAGCCCCTAGTGTTCGTTTGTGGCGACTTTCATATGAGCTTTTACGGAGTTTTGATAGGTCCTGTGAGTTTTTTTAATTCTAACATTTTGTACCTATAAACAAATTTGTAGGGCTATACAATTCAAAAACTCATAAGGAGAAAGGAGTTTTTACGATAAAGATAGCCTTCATTGCTGTTATGGTATATAACATTATTACATTCATTAAAAAAAATATTATGCTAAGAATTATATTATATAATTATTATTTTTTAACATTCAAATTTAAATAAATAATTTATTATTATTTTACTTTGTTTTATTTTATGTTCATGCATTCTTCACAAAACAGCTTGTCTTGAGACATAGACCTCCTCCAGAGATTTCCACCCTGACCGATCCATTGCAAGTCGTCGCCAGCTCGGACCTGCTGTTTCTTTGATGTCATCCTCCCATCGCTTTTTCTGTCTACCTCTTGTGCGTTTGCCTTCCCGTGGGTACCATTCTGTTACCACTTTTGTCCATTTCTGGTGTTGTGTTTCTCTCATTGTATGTCCAGTCCAGCGCCATTTCAACCTTTTTATGCAGTCGGGTATCTCTTTAACTTTTGTCCTTTGTCTTATTGATTTAAGGCTGTTTCTGTCCTTTTTTTAGATATTGATCTTGCTCCTCTCCATACCATGTTGGCAAACTTTCAGTTTTTCATAATTGGCTTTGGTTAATGACCATGTTTGGCATCCATATGTCATACAGGGCAAAACGCAACTATCAAAAACTTTCCTCTTCGCATCAATTGGAATATCCCTATTTTTCATGACTTCTTTGAATGACCAGTACCACTTCCATGCATTTATTATTCTTTAGTCTACCTCTTTGCTCATTTGATTGACTGGTGATATAATCTGGCCAAGGTAAGTATACTCATCGACGTATTCTACAATTTTGTTGTTAACTTTGACTGTAACTTTATTTCCATTTGTCAGAAGCTTGGTTTTTTGGATATTCATGCTAAGGCCCACCACTGCACTTTCATGTTCAAGTTGTTGCAACATTGTTTCAGGGTTGTCTGTTATCAGTATGAGATCATCGGTGAACCTAAGATGGTTAAGTTTATAGCCATTGATGTTAAGGCCATATTGTTCCCAGTCTAAATTTCCAAAGATCTTCTGTAATATGGCTGAGAATAGCTTTAGTGACAGGGGGTCGCCCTGTCTTACTCCCCTTTTTATAGGAAGTTCTTCTCCTTCTGTCTCCAGTCTTATTGTTGCTGACCTGCTCTTGTCTTGTCTTATTATTCTGATGTACTTATTTACTGTGCACTGTGTTTCAGTGCTTCTCAAAGATATTTATGTTTTATCGAGTCAAATGCTTTATTGTAGTCAACAAATCCCAAGAAGAATGTTTGTCCATATTCATTGTAGATTTCAATTATTCGTTTTATAGTGTGAACTTAATTATTCTCTTTTTAGGCCAATTTCGTGGCTTCTTCTGCGTACAACTCAACTATTACTCTTTAATATGGAGAAATGAGTTTCCACTGGCACCACACTTTGTACATTCTGCCCCAATGGCAGATGGCAATGGTTTTAAAGGTTTTTGATAGTATCAGTAACCAAGATAAGTCCAAAAATCAAAGCCGTTCACAAAAAAACAGTCACGGTCAAGTCCAAGTCATACCTTAGTGAAGTTGTGGCAGCTTTGTTAAGAGCTTTTACAGAGTTTTGAAAACAACAAGAAAAAATATGTCTGAGTTATCACCACACATATTTTTTTAAATTTCGCTTTTGGCTTATTGAACGAAAGTCGAAATTATTTTAGGGTTTCGTACCCAAAGAGATTTCAACTGTACCTTAATACTAAGCCACTTACCGTGTCTGTTTGTTTGTGTCCATCTGTCTTTCCGATCTTTACTGACCTATAATCTCGTGAATCGTAATAGATAGCCGGTTGAAATGTTCACAAAATATTCGTTACTATCGCAAATTACCTAGTACATGTGGTGGTACGGAACCCTCGTTGTCCGAGTCGCAAGATGACTCGTACCTTGACGGCTTTATTTTCTATGTGTACTAACTTCCGGTAAGCAAAAAGGTTTGTCAGTTTTGGCGGGAACACGGAAAATCATGTCGTTGCATTCTATTATTTTCATAAACTTGTGTTTTTTCGCGGATTAATGATTAAAAATGGTGGTGTATTATTCATTGAGTGTTGAATTACATGCACGAGTGTGAGCAAGTGATATAATGTGTTGAAACATGTCTTTTCGTGTTGTTTTCAAAACTCCGTAGAAGCTCATAGTAAAGTTGCCACAACTTTACTAGGGCATGACTTGGACTCGACTATGACTGGTTTCGTGTGACTGACTGTGATTTAATTACATATTTGACTTTATTTTAATAAAAGAAACTTGAAAATTCATAAACTTGACACTGGCAGAATGCACAACGGGCGATGCCAATAACTAAGAAAAAAACAAAAAAAGGTTATTCAGACTTTATGACGATAAAATGTCTGGCACTTGAACAAGATTAACTAAACAAGCCGATCGGACATTCCTAAATAAGCCCGAAAATGTTCTAATGAGGTCTCATCTTACTAAACCTATTTCCTCTCTACCTATAAGACCGCGGGCTTATGCCGGTTTTTGTAAATCTTTTTGCGGAACTCTAAAAAACCAGCACCAATTAGTTGGTTAGTTCAATTACGGAATGTAATTAGGGACGCAGGCAGAAATAATCAGGATAGAGGCTTGTCATAAGGGCAGTAACGCAAATAACGGGTTCGTTTGAAAATTGATACTGGCTTGGTACAGAAATCTCCTTATGCAATCCTCTGCGAAAGAGATTTTTATCGTACTTTATGCGCAAAAATCCTTACGTATATTAAAAAAAAAAACTAGTGACATGACAAGTATGACGTTCGTTATGGTTCGCCTGGTGGTGAGCGTCACGCCTGCCACTAACATTAGTAGAGCCACAATTGAAAACTTGCGAACACAATCCTGCGCCGCACTGCACTGCGCTCGTCACCCTGAGATATTAGATGTTAAATCGGTTCATACCCTGTAATTTCTCTGGTAACATTGCCCTTCAAACCGGAAAACAGTAATGCATGCACACTACTGCTTGGCGATTGAATAACTGACAAAGATGTGGTACTTCCCCAGGCGGACTCTGCAGTAGAGTCTTACCACTACAAAAAGTCAAAATTTAAGTCAAAAGTGCAATTTAACATACTGCCAGAACCAACACCATATGATATTGGCAAGGAACGAGGTCGATTCTCAACTAATGAATTACTCGTACCTCTGAGTCGGTGCAAATTAATTACAAGCTTCACTGCTCCCTGTGGCACTGGAGTCAGGCATCGAGCAGGCGCGATGGTAAGTGGTTGACTTACTAGGGATTAAACCAACAGCAAGCTCTGTATCTTTCAGAATACGGAGGCGAATTTGCAAATTGTACTTCCTTTCCAGATAATTAGCCTGCCTAATTGCTTGCCTATTGTACTGCTAGTGGTTTATGCCTATTACTGTTACAGTATTTTATAAGAATTGGGAGATCATTTTCTCGCACTAATAACGGATCTTTGTAGATTGTCTACTGATCCAATGCAACTATATTGCATTCAAAAATACAAATGTAATTTAAATTGAATATAGATCTGTTCAGGAGTTGAACGGACCAGCCAAAAGACTAACTCCTCCGAGATAAGAAGTTCAAGAAATGATGTGGCATCATAAAACTAAAAAAAAATCCTAGACCTTCCATCCAGTCGTTCTTTTTATAGGATCTGAAATAAATGATTTGAATTTGAATTTGAATTATACAATATTTATTTATGATACTATTGCGGTAAGTTGGTTTTTACAAACGATTAGACCAATGTAAGCCCGAAACGAAGTCGAGACCTTACCATAGTCACGAGTTTGTATAAACCAATACCGCACCAGTGCCAAACAATGTTGTACAACACATTTGCTAGAAAACAGATAACAGAAGTACAACAGATAATGAAACAGACTTTATTATTTTGTTTATAAATATCAGTCGGAAAGTAGCAACTAAATATTTGACACTGGCAAATGCACAAAGTGCGATGCCATAATCTGTTGTCTGTGTGTTTCCTCTTTACAACCAAACGCCAAAATAATTTTAAAGAAAATTTCCAAAAGGTTCTGTCACGGAAGAAACCACTTACAAGTTACACGTTATGTACATATTGTGTTATGTGTGTATCAGTTGGTATTAGATTTATCTTCCAACTAATCCCTCATATCACCAATCATCAAACATCTCAGCTGCAGCGGCAGCTTTCGACCAAACTATAGTACAATTCTTCCCAATCCCCAGCGTATTTGTCCCCTAAGAATAGAGCAGCGTCGACGTCACCGATAAAATGAGGGAAGATAAAAAATTGCCATCCAACTGCGACCGGACCCAGCTGAGGCAAGCAACCGTCGCAATTTGATAAATTATTCCGAATTCAAACTGATGAAATTCAAGGCATGGAGAGCCTGTCTGTGTCCTTATGGACTTAAATTTGGTTTAGTTTGATGATAAGTTACATTTAAGATTTTTCCTTGAAAATTTTAGAACAGCACTGGAATTGTGAGATTTGTACACACATTTTTTTGCGTGCTTTAAATATAAAAATGTGTTGCACCTCTCATAATTTTCGTAGGTGGGCCCGAGTATGTCCTAACACTGAATCCAGGACCACCGAGCACGAGCAGCAGCGTCCTCTCGGTTAACTGTGGTTAGAATTCTGCGATCCTCATGCCGCCTGCGCAGCGTGGACATTATGGAAACCCCCCCTCGAGATAACCCAAATTTCTTTCCCCTTCCCTAAACTTTTCAAGGAAAGAAATCAAATATAACTTAACATCAAACTAATAACGTCTAGCAAAAGTCCAGCAGTGGACGTCTTCTGACTTATGATGAAACCCGCTCGCAACTATACTGTTTCACTTCCCAAAAACATGAAATTTTCCCAGCCATAGATCGATGGAACCTTTTTTAACTCTCAGTCAAACATAAAAATACGTATTTTCTTTTGTCGCCCGTCAAAACTTCTGCACTTTTCCCTTACCCATACCACCCCTCTAAGATGACGTGCCAGAGATGCTTTGAAATGTGACAGAATTTAGGGTGCACGAGTGACGAAAATAGCAATTCAATTGTATGAATGCAGAATAGAAAAGTTTTGTAATTAATGATTTGTGTAACTTCAAATACAAGTAAAGGAGGGGTGCAGAAATATTATTTGAAAAATATGCTGAGTATTTTTAAGATGACGTAGGGAAGGGCGTTTGAGATATTTAAAACAAAACATATTTTTTGTGAAATGCTATTTTAAAAATCGTACAGGCAGAGTGGATAGGTTTAATGTGAGTCAGAGTTAATATAGCCCAAAGGAAGGACTATCACATTCAAATAGCTTGATGGATGCTTTTATAAGGCAAACAATCAGGACCTTCATTTTAACGTGCTATCCTACCCACGGTAGCACTAAGTACGCCACTTGCGGTCAGCACCCATACAGAGACTGACCGTATCGCCTTCGCTGTGTTTGCGTCAACAATCGTAAATGTTATTTATGACTGGACAGGTTATTTATGAAACAACCAATTAATTCTTGCCATAATCATAATTGAATACGAGAATATTCGAACAATTTTTTTATGAGCTGTTTCTTGAACTGGCCGAAAGAAGAGATGGTAAAAAAAACTAAAATTATTAGTAGTTATTCATATTGGCTGGGACACAGTAAGTAATTTGGTCGATAAACAACTGCTCTTTATAATATTGAAGCTGAATATTTAAACTTCTTGGGACAATACTGCTTGGGTCAATAAACTACTTATTACTTTGAGTAATACGTAAGTGTTACTCGTAGGTGGTCCAAACGGTGACGTCAACCCGAAAATTTTGTATTCCTTGTACCAAGTGCTTCATGAAAATACCCCAAGTATGTTCTACGATTCGGGACCTGGGTATGTCCTAAAACTGCATCCAAAACCCTGGAGGGCGGGCAGCAACGTCTTCTCGGTTAACGGTGGTAAGCGTTTTGCGATCCCCAAGCCGCCTGCCAAGCGTGGGGATTATGGCCGCCTCTCCATAATAAGGAGGAGGCCGTTGTCCAGTAATGGACGTCCCAATGCGAATGGCATAAAAAAATACAAACTTTTTTTTTGGGTGACTTTTTCGATGTGATTTCTTTGTAGTTATTAACCTCCTCGTTGTTATTGTTCCTCATGGAAAACATTTTTTTTGGGTCGATGCCATAGCCTATTATTTATTCTGTGGTCATAGTTTGGATCACCTGTATGATGGGTTTCTGTTCACAGTATGAAATTAACCATTAATATTCTGTGTGGTCGAATATATTCGTAGAAATTTTCTTTCTCTAGACTAGAGAGTGCAAGGATCCTAAGTATTCCTGCAACCGCTTTATGAAGCGAGGAGAGATCGAGATTCTTACTTGGTGTTGCCAGACCAGTAATCTTTTCCTAGGATTGGTAATTTTTGTTGTTTGCGCATGGACTTTCCATTTTACTCTTTCAAATGTAGATAATAAATGTTATTTTTTACAAACAATAAAAAAACTAAGTTTTTCAATCTAGCATAGATAGGTATCGATTTATCGAGTTTGATGGACCACAGTTAAAAATAAGAACCGGAAATTTACTTAAAATGTATGTGTCAACAAATGTCATTTAACTTTTGGCTATACAAAACTAGAGTGTGCAACTAACGCCATTTAATTTAAGAGCCGCCATTTAACTTTAAGAACCTCTTCTAAAGGTAAGTAAAGTGCAAAATGCCTATTAATATTTGTTATTAAGCAAGAGCTGGCATGCCTTTCACTTTTCCGGAACTTTAACATTCGCACGAAACCAATAATAACATCGTACGTAAATGCCTGTTTCGGAAAAACAAGCTCTGAAATCAAACCTTTTCTTGCTTGAAGACATTAACACTGTCGACTTTAGCTTTGCAAAAGACATTTTAAAAATTCAATATTTCTCAAATATACCTACCTTACCTGGAACGTTTCATGGCAATACAGATTTTCAATTGATTTGCATCTAGGGTTCCCGGACAAAGCTGTGAGAGACGTTAGGAATCCCGCAATTCACTCCTTTATCTAAATCCAGGATTAGAATCGGAGCTGAGAGTGGAATGGATCGATGGAATTTCTTTTAATGGGAACGGATAATTAAAATACGGTGTTTTGATTCAATCAATAAAGTAAATAAAAACTCCCCAAACTAATTATGGCTTGTACTATGGAAACTACATAACTGAGAGATTATATACTTATTATATTCTTTTTTAATACATTGTAAGTAGAGCAACAGTTGAATAAATGAAACAGCTTGTTGTGTTTTTATTTATACGGTCAAATGACGAGACGAGCATGACTTTCACCTGGTGGTAAGCTTCACATCTGCCACTAACAGTAGTGTTAGAATTGTGAACTTGCGAACTCAATCCTGCGCCGCACTGCACTGCGCCTGAGATATCAGATATTAAATCTCTTCGTACCCAGTAATTTCTCTGGTAACATTGCCCTTCTAACCGTAACACAGTAATGCTTGCACACTGCTTGGCGGTTGAATAACTAAGGCAAAGGTGTCGATATTGTGAAAATTACAGATTGTACTTCGTCATCAGCCATAAAACGCCCACTGCTGGACGAAGGCCTTCCGCTTAATAGAGGGGTGTTGCCATAATCCCCACGCTTGGCAGGCGGCTTGGGGATCGCAGAATGCTCACCACCGTTATCCAAGAGGACGCTGCTGCCCGTCCTCCGGTGGTTCTAGTTGCAGTTTAAGGACATACCCAGGTCCAGATTGTACTTGATAATATTGGCACAGGACTAGACCGGACCAGATTGACCCAGGACAGGGATGTGACGTATAAAAAAAGAGACCTATGCTCACCATGCAGGCTGATTATACAAGCTGAAAATTATGACAAATATGATGAAGGATATCAAAGATTTAAACTCTTTTATACATCTGAGGTTTGCAATTTGAAGTGGCAATGGGCAGGCCACATCGCTCGAAGAACTGACAACCGATGGGGAAAAAAGGTTCTTGAGTGGCGACCGCGAACCGGAAGACACAGCGTAGGAAGGCCTCCCACTAGGTGGACCGACGACATTGTAAAAGTCGCGGGCAACCGGTGGATGCAAATGGCAGGTTGTCGTACAGTGTGGCGGTCTAAGGGCGGGAGGCCTTCGTTCAGCAGTGGACTTCTCCGGGCTGATGATGATGATGATGATACATCTGAAGTCTATTCTAAATGTTTTCTAGCCGAGTATAAGCTAAAAATATAATTTTGTTAAATCCAGAATAGATTAATTGTTAATCCTATACGTATAGGTGATAAAATGTAGAGGCTGCATTTTACGCTGTTGCTGGGCAGCTATAATTTTATGTCCTTCTAAATTACATGCCCCGTGTCTCTTATAAGAGTTCGCGCCCAAGTATAGACAATGAGATCCACATAAGAAATTAGGTAATTTACTGTAGAGCAAGGAATATAGTACAGAACTCCTAAAGATCCAGATGTTGAGATGTTTAGAGTCCAGCGACAGCATTATACGCAGCGTAGGCGCGGCCTCCCACTAGGTGGACCGACGACATTGTAAAAGTCGCGGGCAACCGGTGGATGCAAATGGCAGGTTGTCGTACAGTGTGGCGGTCTAAGAAGGATGCCTTCGTTCAGCAGTGGACGTCTCCGGGCTGAAGATGATGATGACAGCATTATAATTAGTATCGTATTAGAACTTGCAAGGTACCTACTTAATGGTAAAACTGTGCAAATTTAGTAACAATTAGAAAGGTAAATAGGATAATCGTATGGCGATGCTAATAATTCAGCGTTAGAAGAACGAAGTACGAAGTTGTTTCATTTGGCCAAATCAGAAAGAGATAAAATATATAGCTGTTTCATAAAAACATGTAATTCGCCTCATAGAGAGAGCTAAATCCTCCAAGTAATTCACTCAATCTTGAACTAAACGCATTTCCTGATTCTCTATAGCGATTTTTAAAATTGGGACTAGTAAAAGTTGATTGCAATAATTAGTACAATACCCTGAATATGTGCATCGTCCAAACTAATACCGAGTAGAAATGACGCTGTTATGTAGTTACCTAGTTACTCTTTACCTACAAGAAAATTAAATATGCAAGATGAAAGCGTCCTAGACCTCATGTATTCAGGGACCTCATAGATCTTTTGCATAAATTGTGTGATATTTATACCGTTTTTTTTCTTTGTTACTGGCATCGCACGTTGTGCATTCTGCCACAGTCACGTATATGAATGTTCATGTTTATGTATTTGCAAGTCAAATATCATGAAATCAATGTTAATCACGCTAAATTAGTCAAAGTCGAGTCCAAGTCATGCCCTAGTAAAGTTGTGGCGACTTTACTGTGAGCTTTTAAGGAGTTTTGAGAACAACACAAAAATACATGTTTCACCAAATTATATCACTTGCCGTTACACACTCGTGCATGTAAATCAACACTCAATGAATAAAACACCACCATTTTTAATCATTAATTCGAGAAAAAACACTAGTTTAAGAAAATAATAGAATGCAGCGACATGATTTGCTATACCAACTGTGGTTCAAACTGCCGTCATGCAATAAATAGTCCGATACACTGTCACATAAATTGTCCCAGCGCTATGCAAGCGTTATGCAATTAAACGTTTTACGTTTTGCGGTTAACAAAAACAAATATAACTGACATAACTCGACTCACGTCAACGACAAACAAGCTAATACGACACGCGGATATCGCAGGCACGCCATTTTTCACCCTCACATAACGAAATGTCATTTCCAATGTAGGACCTTTATCATTGTCAATAAACTGCTGTATAAATCAAACTGGAGAAACTAGCGGATTTATAAACGATATGTTTGTGTCAAGTATCTATGATAAGCGCTATTCAATAGCGCTTATCATAGGTTGCAGCGCGATATTATAGTGGTAGGACCATTGAGTTAATATCTAAAGAGTCACAATCTCTAAGTGAAAACAATCAAAAAATGTCCGAGTGCCGTTGTACATACCTATACGTGCATTATATAGTTCACAATTGTTCGAATTTAGACGTTATGTCGCTTGTTTAGTGTTCAATGTATGCTTGAGCGCTTGTGCCTTATCGTAGTTCAAGTCGTTCAAAAAGTCGGCGCACTGTATGGCGTGCGCCGAGTTTTGGCGCGGATATTTTTTTTTCACGTTTGTGACTCTATTGTTATTAGCTCATATGTAGGACTCTACAGCAGAGTCCGGGGTATTCTGTAATTAGTATTCTGCGGTACTACCACGCCATTGCCAGTTATACAACCGCCAAGCAGTAGTGTGCATTGTGCAAGCATTGCTGTGTTCCGGTTCGAAGGGCAGTGTTACCAGAAAAAATACTGGGTATGAAGAGATGTAACATAACATATCGCGGTGACGAGCGCAATTCAGTGCGGCGCAGGATTGTGTTCACAAGTCCACAATTCAAGCACTGCTACTGTTAGTGGCAGGTGTGACGCTTACCACCAGGCGAAAATCATACCCAGTAATTTCTCTGGTAACATTGCCCTTCAAACCGGAACACAGTAATGCTTGCACACTACTGCTTGGCGGTTGAATAACTGACAAAGGTGTGCTACTTCCCCAGTCGGACTCTGCAGTGGAGTCCTACCTGTAGTAGTAGTCTGTAGAAAATAAGCTTCTAACAATAGAGTCCCAAATGAAATCTAATAAAACGCTTCTTTTCCCGGCTTCGTCTATTGAGATTTGACTGCATCAGCCTTTGACTGCGTGGTACCTCTTCAGCACTACGCTTTGTCCTCTTTCATCCCGGTAATGCAAATTCAAGAAGCGATTGCCTCTCACAGCACCTATTCAACGACTTTAATAACTTTTTAGTGTCGTATAAAGGAACTAGGTGACTAGCTGTTTCCTGCGTTCCATCTAGATTTTCCTGATTTACATACTTTACTGAATGCCTACAAACTGCTGTGCAGTTTAGCAAAATTACAAATGAGCTATGTTTAACATTTTGTAGTAGACAAAAAACACAAAGATACGTTTATTTCCTGATTATTATCAGAATAGGCTAGATGACTGTTTTTTTTTTTATTGTCCTATTAAAATGTGTCTCATAAATATAGCTGATTAATGAAAATCTGATCAAAAATAATACTGTTTTGCATTACAACAAAACAGTTATTATGTGTGGGGAAAAACACACAACATTGATTGAAGAATGCATCCATAGATCTTACCATTTTAAGCATACAGATTCATACTTTACCTTTCTTTTATGTTACCTCTCTTTCTCTCACAGCAGAGTGGGCCCTGTTTTTTGAACTGGAACACACCTGTCAATGTCAACACTCATAGTCTTCTATCAATTACCAGCAAGCACCTTGCTTTAATGTTGTGTGTTTTTCCCCACACATAATAACTGTTTTGTTGTAATGCAAAACAGTATTATTATATGTGGTTTCAAAACACACAACATTGATTGAAGACCTGTTTGATATCTGCTGGTGAAAGAGTACAAACAAACGCTATGTGAAAAATAAAATTAATTGCAATTACACCTAGATATTGCTTTACTAGGTATTATCTTAAAAAAATCTAATTTAGAAATTATAAAAATTATTAATATCACATCAGAAATTATTAACAAAAAGGATCAACAAAACCTAATTACAAGAAAACAAATTTATACTTATTTGTCGTCTTGGTAATCTACTCATAGCCGTAGCAATAACATGTGAAACATTTAAAGTTTAGTTCAAGAATTACAATTTAGACTGTTTTATTAAGTAAAAAACTAGTAGGTAATTAGAACCTAAAGGTCTTTGAAATTGTCTAAAAGCTGATCCTCACTATTTTTATTTAAAAAAATTAGGTTTGAGCACTTTTCCAATAAGCTTTCCTTAATTTTTTTTCTATATGTAAATTTTCTACAAAACCTTTAGATGCTATTGCTGACCACACGCTGCCTGATGATGCATCTATTCTAGCCTCTCACAAAATTGTCTTAATTTTGTGTGGCTATTATGGTTCTAGTTGCTGGTCTTATTTGTCCTGTAATTGACTTAAAGAGATTTGTTATTTTAGAACACCCAATATTAGTGGCTTTAATTATATAATAATAACTAGCTTTTTCCCGCGGCTTTGCCCGCGTAGTAATGTTGAATACTTGAATTCGGTTAAATCGGGGCCCAACTCAATTGAATCACTAAAATACGTATATTATTGCATTTTTTCCAAGCCGCTTGCAAGTCTTTAAGTTTGCTTGAGGATGACCAAATTTGGCATGTCGCGTTTGCAATACTTACTTCAAAACAAAGCCGTCTTGTTGAATTTTAAACAGACAGACAGATGGACATGACAGAATAGATGGATGGATGGACATGGAACTTCTGAAGATTGTGAGGCTTCTTTAAAAATATATGTGGGACATATAGGCAGGTCGGTAAATTAGAATGTGATGAACTGGGAATAGTTGGGATGGTAAATGTAGGTGAAATTATATTGTCATTTGTTAACTGAGTGGGCTGTACCGTAAATGTAGGTGAAATTAATTTATCAGACTGAGCCGTAAATGTTGGTGAATTCAGTTCAGAAAAATATCGGGCTGAAGAAGTTTGGACGGTATGAGTTGAAGACGTTTTGTAATTATTTTTGGGCATCTCTACAGCTAAAGAATCAAAGTACAAAGGCAAAGTAGAAGTTGCGTCAGAACTTATATCTTCTGTTTGAATGGAACTTGGAGATGTAGGAACCTCAACACGTCGCTTAGTTTTTTTTTTCGCTACTACTGGAACACGTGGAGTGCCGTTAGAAATTATATCTATGTCTTCTAACAGATACGCATCAAAATGATTTCCCGTAAATTGTAGCCGCTTTATAGGTCTTCCTGCTGTACCAAACTTTGCATACAATTTGCCATTTTCATAAACTTCAAACTAAAACTCATATATTTGTCCTGCAGCGGCTAGTTCACACGCAGTGCCCCAACTCGACTGCCGTGACATGTCATCAAAGTATGCAGTCGCAGTGGTGTAGTTGTCACCGTTTGAATCATGAGACATGATTTCAAACTCCTCCCAATTAGCTACTACATGAGTAACGATGTTTTTTCGCACCTCAATTGCCTTTTCTTGGGTACCGTGCATTAAAAAAGAAAGCGCACGAAAAAGACACGCTCCATCACCAACGAAGGGAACAACATAGTGTTTTACCTTCGCTCCATGAATGAAGAGAAGTTCACTAAGCATTTTAAATAACAAACTAAATAGCAATCTAAATAATTAAAGTAACAAATAACGATAATTATACGAAATCTAAATAACAAATGAAATGAAATAAGCTTAAGCATAAAAAGTATGATAACAAAGAACGCAAAAAGATCACCAAAATATCGCAAGAATTACGAAACTTCGATAAAATACAGTGCTGCACTGATCGCTTAGGTAGGCTCGGTGTGGGTTGGAGTGGGGCGCGCTCGAGGTACAGCGCGTCATTATACTCGGGTTTTAACGTATCTGAGCCGACGCGGGATGGACGTTTCGAAAGCGCTGTGCTTGGTGCGTGCACCGGATCAAGTACATGTGTTTAAAACATTTATCTTCTTACGCATAAACACTCGATTAGTTATTATTATTATTAGTTAATCTATAAATATAACTTTTTTTTTCAAATGAAAAACTGACCGGTGGCCTTCCAGTTTTGAAATTGTTTGAAAATTCTGAAACATGTTTATGTTTATTTTATCTTATCTCTTAAGTCAAAAAACTTAACAGCCTTAAATGAATGGTTTCGGCAAAATGGTATTTTAATGATACATTGAACCCCTTGCGAATTTTTCAAAATCCTTGCTGAGTGTGCGTTTCTCTGCATCAGCCCTTAACACTAATGGAATATCGGCCTACCCTGATTGGGCCATATTCACTACGCTGGCCCAGTGCAGGTTGGCGGATTCACATACACTATCGTATTTCTTCTCCGGAAACATGTAGGTTTCCTCATGATGTTTTCCTTCACCGAAAAGCCAGTGGTATTATCCATGCGTAAGTTTCAAAGAACTAATTGGAACGGGCTCGCCCGGGTTCGAACCCGCAACCCCAAGAATGTGAGTCGAGCTTGATCTCACTGAAGCTACCACAGCTTGAGCTGAGTGTAAGTTTACACCACTCAAAATTTAGTTTAGGCATTTAAAAGTAAGTTAATTTAATATTAAATATTAATTTAGCAGCTTAGGCTGTACAGTATCTATAATAATTATGTCCGTCAAACAGTCGTCTGCGTGGACCTACAAAAAAATTGCCTATGTCCGTTTCCGAACCTTATGCTATAACTACCTATCCAAAAATTCAGCCGATCAATAAATACGCCCATCCCCGTCCCCATTCCCAGCCTCATCCCTATAAGCGCCCCCTTCCCCATCCCCATCCCGATACCAAATGTCATTTTAATATGAACACGCCCATCCCCGTCCCCATCCCCGTTCCCTCCCTCATCCCCATCCCGAACCCCATCCTCACCCCATCCCGAACCCCATCCTCACCCCATCCCATCCCCACCCCCATCCCGATTTCAACTTTCATCTTAATATGGACACGCCCATCCCCGTTCCCAGCCTCATCCACATCGACATCCCATCCCCACCTGTCCCCACCAAATCCCCACCCATCCCCACCCCATCCCCATCCCCACCCCATCCCCATCCCGATACCAATTGTAATCTTAATATTAACATGCCTATCTCCGTCCCGTCTCCGTTCCCAGTATCATCGCCACCCCCACCCCCACCCCCATCCCCACATCTATCCCCATCCCTATACCAAATTCCATTATAATATGTACAGCCGTTACAAAGTTAAGGAGAAACAAACGTACTATCACTAAAACTTGTTTTTTTTTTTTTATACTAACCGGAGCTGATTTTGAAAAAACTGTGACACCCGTATCTTCTTATTTTTATAGTAGAATATGTATACCAAGTTTTGTATCAATCGAACCAGACAATAAAAAGTTTCATACAAACTTTAACACCCCATTTAACCCCCTTCGGGGTTGATTTTCGAAAAATCCTTTCTTAGTGGGCGTTTACACCTCTCCAAAAACATACCCTCCAAATTTCAAGTTTCTACGTTTAGCGGTTTGGGCTGTACGTTGTCTATATGTCAGTCAGTCAGTCAGTCAGTCAGTCAGTCAGTCAGGACAAAGCCTTTTATAGTTATAGATAAAGATAATAATTTTCTTTATGTCCAAATGAAGAAACTGCAGCTAATATTACATGAATATAAACAAAAACCTTAGGATATTACAATTTAGGTAGGTAGGTAATTATGGTTTACATTATTATGTATTATGTTTTTATTGTTTATATATCTAGAAAAAGTAGGGAAAGATGAAAGATACAAAATACTAGTTGTAGAATAATAACACAGGAGTCCCTGTCTCCCAAACTAGGATAACCATGTACTATGAGAGACAGTTGTTTCTTCAATAGGATTGATACATTAAAGGACAACTAATTGATTGTGATGATGTGTGTGAGTGGACAAATAGGTAAAGAGGAGGAAATCTGCGATAGGTGTGGCGGAATTTCAGGAATATGCACTGAAACCCCAATTTTGGGAGAGAATCAGACAAGTAAATTTTCTGTTTCATAA
The DNA here is from genome assembly GCA_905404285.2 of Erannis defoliaria. Lineage (NCBI taxonomy): Eukaryota > Metazoa > Arthropoda > Insecta > Lepidoptera > Geometridae > Erannis > Erannis defoliaria. Next base: position 9,977,576 of record FR990080.1, on the reverse strand, counting down.
TAATTTAGAGTTTGCAACCGAAACATTAGCTTCCTCTTAACTTCTAATTTTGAAAGGGAGAAAAAATCTAGCTTCTTGTTAGGCTTAGTTGTAAAGTCTAGAGCTAAGGGATTCGTATTGTACAGTAGCAAGGACAGTACGACGTGAAGTGGAGACACAAATCGGCTGTCCGAAACGCTTACGTGAAGAAACTTTGTTAAATGGCACTGTGCTTGTGGAGAATGGTTCGTAGGATAAACAACTGTCTGACAGTTAGTACCTTGCATTCCGAATATAGTGTTGCGGTTGGGTATGTTCCTGGCTTATTCATCATAACTTTTAAAACCGCTCTTTGTCAGCATTCCAGACATATAAATTTAGTTTTAAAGGTTCCATCCTAGGCAGGTATACAGTATGAGAGAGTTGACTAGCACAGGGCTGAATAAGTCATAAACAGAATTAATCTATTAATCTGCCTTACTGGACATAAACTTTCATCAGAATGCTGTTTGAGTAAACTTTCAGATTGCCTCTTGTTTATATTGCTACGCAGTTTATGATGTATTTAATCTTTAATTTATTATTATATTGGCGGAAACTTATAATTGGCCCAGTCATAGAACCAAGTATTCATATTTATTTATTTAGGCTGTTAGTTTCCCTAAAAATGTAAAATGTAAAATAAATTATCTGTTTTCGAGCCAAATGTTGGCTCTAAGGTAACTTCTTTCTTTTTGTCATCTATTTATATTTTCTTTAGAAACATCCAACAATGTGAGGTCATGGAGTAGTCGACCAGAAGCGCTTCTTTTCTTTCTCTTCTAGCAGTTCTTTTATTATTATGTCAAATAGTGTTTTTAAGTTTTATGCAATGTAATGACCTGAGGAGCGATACTCTCGCCTGGTGGTAAGCGTCAAGCCTGCCCATAACTGTAGCAGTGTTAGAATTGTGAACTCACGAATACAATCCTGAGCCGCACTGAGCTGGGTGAGCTTGTCACCCTGAGATATTAGATGTTAAATCTCTTCATGCTTAGTAATTTATTTGGTATCTGGCTTTCTAAAGATGGAGTGTTTTAAGCCAATCAAAAATGAAGTTAGTGTCCTAAGTTTAAATAAGGATTTGGTCTACAAAAATTTTAAGGACAAAATTATGAAACATTTTCTGTACTTGGTGCAGCATAAGTTGAAACAGCAGATTTATGTAATAAAATAGTTTGATAGGTGAACTAATGTTTCTGCCACAATTTGCCCAAAAATCTAGCAATATTATTGGCCTGTGGAGTTCTTGGATTAATGTTGTTAAGCTCACAACCTCTTTCTTCTAATAAGAAGTGAGCTACCTGATTGGTCCACCCCAAACTTTCCAAGCTAGAAGTTCTAGCTTCTCCACCTGGGAAGGGCACTTGCCCATTGTGATGTCTATCACACTCTTGTGAAGGCCTCTTATTGGCATTGATTGGCCTGGGCTTTAAGGTCTGCTAGCCAAAAGCATTTAAAGCATCTAATTTGGCGCCATTATTGGAATTCCAGTTGTTTTGTTTAGATGACAAAGCACCTGTGGAATTAGATTTGGTGGTGGGAACACCCAAGCTATTCTGAAACTTCAAGGTTGACAGAAGGTATACCAAAAAAAGTGGCTGATCCATCTCTGGAGTCCCATGTCACATAGTTTTCCACTACGGCTGTTTCTTTTGATGCAAACAAGTTGACGTCTGGTTTTCCCCAATTTCTGAATACAGCCTCCGAGGCCGGGGGTAACGAGTGCCATTCCGGCACTGGTTGATTTCAGGACAAGCGGTTGGCTATGCCGTTGTACCTCCCCGGGAGGTACACCGCCGAGAGCATGACGTCTAGCCTTTAAGTCAGCTACATGAGCTCTTTCGGTAGCACGAGCAGTGCCAGAGATTGTGTGTCTCCTTTGTTCCTGATGAACGTGAATTTCAAAGGAACTGTTGGTGACGACTCATCACACCATACTTTGCTTAACACTCTTTGATGTTTGAGTGCAATACCTTTGGCGCACTGACCACTTCCCTGTAAGGTACCTCTCATTGAGGTGAGCACCCCAGCCCGCATCCGCTGCGTCTGTGGTCATAAAGTGAGTAATCTCTATCTTGTGCAGAGCCACCTGACTGTGGTCTATGGCGTTCCGCCACCAAGAATGTTCTTGCTGCACAGGAAGGGAAAGATTTATTTTTGTCTTAGTTTGCAATGAGCAAAGCAATCTTTGTATCAAGTGGCAATGTAGGTGCCCCTTTGGAGTTATCATATTTGACAACTTTAGGACAAAGTTTAGGTGTCCTAGTATGCTCTGAGTCTTGCGCAGAGTACAACTGGCTCTTTGCTCGGGATAAATGGATTAAAAAAGGAGAAGAGACATAACAGACAAATACTGAATTTCAACAGTATGATTTAGGCACATCAGCATATGTTGCTCACCTATAATTAAATAAACAATATGGTGTTTATCTTTGCTACCATTTTTTGAGGGTGATTTCATGGTACTGTTTTTGGTGTTCATAGAAGGGCCTGATATTCCACTTCTTGAGTGGGTTATTTTGTGGTTTATACGCCAACTAAAATTTAGCTTGGCTTTGTCCTGATTAACTAAAATGTAATCGTGCGAATGTAAAAGAAGTCTTATTCCCTATGCACATAAGATCTCTGCAATCCAGGTGTACAGGGTAGCTCAAATTCACGTGGTGGAAGACAGGACAAATGGGAGGACTGTTAACTGAAGAACCTGAGTGTTGTAATAAACTCTCAGGAAGCGGCGATGGGATTCCTCAATTGGTATATGAAAATAGGCCTGCTGGATGTCTATTTATGGCATCCAGTCCTTGACTATATCTATCACATCTTTTTGGGAGACTTATTTCTAACTCTGCATTAGTTAGACCAGCTAACATATTTTCAGAAGAAGCTAAAAGTCCCGCTGTTTGTTGAAAATTCTCACTGCTCTTATTTAGAGTAAGATTGATCAAATATTACGTATTTTTGCGTGAGTGTTACTAGGGCCAGAAATACTTAAGCCCTGTGTAACCTGAAACAGCGACGAAGCCGTTATCAAACGAAGTAACTGAGTTAAATAATTCGTAATGTAGGATACATTACATCTTCTACAATCTACTTTGATGTAGGATCTGACCTACCAGGGAATCTGCACGAGGGTCATTGGAACTGTAATACTTACGTTGCTTATTAGGCGGCGGCGAGGCAAAGCCCTCCCCATCTTCGGAAGATGAGGAAGACGGCCCTCTCACCGCTGGAGGAAACAGAATGTGTAACTAACCGCTTTCCATCCGAACGGCATTAGACACATTAGATCGCGATTACTTACACGCCCAGGATGCGAACTCATCCTTACAACAACCATCATTCGTGTACGGCACACACTACACTATCTTCTCACTAAATTTTTATGTGTTTTTATCTATAATAACTTTGAAAACACATTAAGAAAAAGTTTTGCATGCTTTAGCGGCAAAATCTACAAACGCTATGAGTGTTGACATTGACAGGTGTGTTCCAGTTCAAAAAACAGGGCCCACTCTGCTGTGAGAGAAAGAGAGGTAACATAAAAGAAAGGTAAAGTATGAATCTGTATGCTTAAAATGGTAAGATCTATGGATGCATTCTTCAATCAATGTTGTGTGTTTTGAAACCACATATAATAAGCAAATTATAAGCATTTTAATATCATGCTAGACAGAGAGGCGAAACAGCAAATCGTGACGTCACTACTCTGTACGCCATATAAATTCTATTCTGTACAAGTAAGGCGTGACGTAATTTTTTGTTTTGTGGGAAAAGGACAGAGTTGTCTCTAACAGAAACTTTAAATGCTCATATATCAGAACATTATTAACCGATTTAAATTATTTTTTCAATAAACATACTATATTTACTTAAATTCTTCATCAAAGCTATTGGTTTCAACGATATAAACATCAGTCACCTACCCTTTTGTCGGGTTCTAACACTTCCTTCATAAATATATCGGCTATACCTACCTGCTGCTGCTGGTCGGCTGACCTACTCATATTTTTGTTTTTTAATTTTGGCTTTTTGATGTTGGTAAATATCGTGAGCAAAACCTGCATTTACGTCTGGAAAAGAAAATCAATGACGTATGTGAATCCACCAACCCGCTACTGGACCAGCGGCCAATCCTTCGAGCTTGTATCCAGAAGTCGACATTGAAAAGGCTTTTATACTGGGCTATGATATAAGTAATATTATGATAAATCCAAAAGTACTGACTTTCTAAATTGATTAATCTAAATAAATTATGATAAGGTATTAAATATAGTAAGGTACTAGAAAACTAAAAACATATTGTTTTCCCGTTGCACTTATATTTCATACAGATTATAAATTACTGCTTACTTTGTATTGTTTTGTAATGACTTCCAGGATTTTGAACTTTTTTAGTTTTCTTTAGCAGTTTGATTTTTCGTTTTCAAAATCCTACGTGTACATCTTACTGCTCTTCACACAGCTATAGAAAAGTATCAACGTTAAATGAAAAATACGATTCAATACTTCCAAGTATTTTCACTCATTCCAGTTGTCGCCCGGAGGTTCTCCGCGATATTGTCGAAGTAAAGACCCCCATTGTATCTCGAAAGGGAAAATTGCCAAAGTCTCATTCGCACCCACTGCTTGCTTATTGTTCAGTGCACTAATAAGTTTTATAAGTTTTGTTTGCATTTTTCCTATGTAAAATTTTAAGGGGGTATTTATAATTGAGCAAAACATTAGCTCACGATACAATTTAGGTCTTATGTTGCCCACTCATCGCTTTGCACTGTTAATTAACTTGAAACTTACTTCATTACCGCTTGATAACTAGAGCATTTGATTAAACAAACTTTGAAAATGTGCCAAGGGGCTACTACAGAAACTACCGAATATTGCACTCAGTATTCGATATAAAAAAAAAAAAAAAGGGAGAGCCAGTAAGACATGCTACACACCATTGAGCAGTGTAAAGTGGACCTGGAAATATCATAAAACTGCTTCCAGAACCACTCAAGGACGGGCAACAGCGTCCTCTGAGCATTCTGCGATCCCCAAGCCGCCTGCCAAGCGTAGGGAATATGGCAATCAAGATTGAGGGGGCTTACAACCGTCTTCTGCGGCTGATCATGTGAGCAGTGCTAAAAACACGGTGCAGCGTTGCCGCCGTCTAACCACACTTATGCTCTCTCTTATGTACTTACTTGCATGGTTTCGCTGCATAGATGCTTGTTTTTGTGGTTCGTGGGTGTCTCAAAATTCCGAAAATCGAGTACGCTAATACGACATACACACTAACTCTTCGATTGACTATACTTTGGAACATACGTAAAACGCTTTTTTCCAAAATGTTTAGTAAAATGTTCTAACCATAATACCGATATAAAATCCTGAATAAGCCAATCATGCGGGTTCGTTCCTACAACGTAAGCTGATTTCACACTTTTACGAATTTTCATAATGACGACCAACTTCACATGGGGTAAGCTGCACGCAGGTGCAGCAAACTTCGACCGGCAGCCAGGGCAAATTAACATCAATCCAGTTACTTGCTTCCATTGCTGGATAAAAATACGACAATACTTACAATATGTACTTAAATACTTTGTACAATGTACGAGTATTTACTTAAACCCTTTAAGCTCTTAAACTTAAACCGTCTTATGCATAAAACACTAAAAAGTATTTTTAAACCTATTTTTGTGAAAAGATAAAGATAAAGATAAAAGATAAAAAGAACTTTAAAAGTGTTTGTCTTCTTTTTTCAAATAAAATCGTAATTTGAAAGAAATTTGACATAACACTTTAATAACACATAAAATAGGTTTGAAATGCGTTTTAGCATTTTATGAATATGACGGTAGGCCTTTACGATTCGCGAAACGCGTCTCTTTAACTCGACATGCTAAAGAACCTTAAACTTTAAACCAACAGAATACAAAAAACATATTTGTTTTTTTTTGCTCAACCGTATAAACGGTAATACATAGAAACGTCAAACTTAGTATGAGTATAGTTAAACTTAAAATACATATAATTAAAAAACCTTTTTAAGTGTTTTTTTTAAGTTTTATTACTATAGGTTCCGAAAAGAAACAAAGAAAACAAAATGTTTGGGGTAACCACGTGAAATTTTGAGGCAGTACATAAAACTCAGTGCACATTTGCACAAGTCCAACTAAAAAATTGCTCAATACTTCAAAGACTGAAATTTTATCAAACCAGCTGCTACCCTGCGGTAAACGGACCATAATAGCCACATCACACGAATCCAATATGAAATTCTAATGTCAAGAGGGGAGAACCGTTTACAATGATGTAACAATTCTGATTCTCGTTTACCCTGAAGATTTGATTCCGTTCCCCCATTTTGTACGATTTGAAACATATTTGGAATGTTTGAAAATTCTTCGGGAAGAAAATGTAATAATCCTGTTTTTTTTTACGAAAGTATGAGCTGGGATTAGGATTGCTGCTGATATGATTAGAAAACTTAAATGGCAATTAAAAATAAATTAAATTGCTCGCTTTAAAAATAATTAAAACCACATGATGATATTTTTAATGCAAAAACATTTTTCTCCATATCTATAGTTTGTATCAAATACACATTTATTTAAAAAAAGTTTTTCTCGGGATTAAAGTTAAACTTCAATTATAATTTTAGGTCAAACTTGAACAAGTTTCTTTAGCTTTCTTCTGAGAAAACTTAGCAATTAAGGTCTAAGAACTTGCTAAGACGTATAAAGGAGACATACTTTTCGTAGCTACAATACAAAAACAGGAGTACACAACCATAAAAAATCCTCGTGTTTAATGGTTTAAATGTAATTTTCTTCACAAGCATTTCATACCTCTAACACAATATATACTAAGAACACAAAAAGGTATAATAGGCAAAAAGACTCTACAAAATCTTACAGTACTGAAAGCGAACTTACTCGTAAGTGAACTAAGCAGGTATTTTATTACCTAACTAGCTGACCCGCCCCGGCTTTGCACAGGGGTATTTTATCACCGACTTTTTTCCGGTAACTTTTACCGGTTTTTCTCTTCCTAAAAACCTTCCTCGATATTCAAGGAATAAACCTTAAAAAACATTTGCTAAATTGCGTTCTCGAGTGTTGCGCTTAGCAACATATTTATCTATTAATTTTTTATTTATATAGATAGATTAGGTAGGTACTGCCAATGGAATTAAACTCACAGAGCTGTATTTTGAATCGACTTTTCTAAATGAGGGTATTCTTTTTTTTGCGTATACGCAAATATTTTGGTGTGTATTTCTTACTGTATGTTATAGCTTGTGTAAACACGACTTGACCGAATTGGAATGAGAGATTTTATAGACTTTATACTTTTTGTTCCTCTTCGAATAAATTTATTTGTAAGAAGAGGCCATTATTCCAGTAAGCGTCCTAAAAATATCCCTAATCCCCAATACATTTATCAAATGCAAATAACTATCCTTCTCACGACGATTGCGACCGCGACATTATTACGTGACTTGTTCCGAAACAGACAGGCAATCTCTATAAATAGGTATTCGGGACCCTAATTTACACTCCCTTACCGCCCTTACGTAATATCCTACGGTTATGAAGGTCTGGAGAGCGCACAGTCCGTAGTGTTTTATGGTCGCAGCACACATATTATCACTAAAGCATTGGATCAGCATCGCTTTACAATATTGACTTGACGCTAGGTGACGCTGTTACAAAGCTAATCAGTACGTGTTGCAGCATAGCCTTTGATAGCAGAGTATACAACGTGTAACAAAAAGGTTCAACAATACTGAAGGGTTGTATGTCGTATGTAATACTGAATGGGTGTACGTACTCTTCAAGTAATGTCTTCTCGTCCAAAATCCCGCAGTGTTTGCAAGACAAGGGTGTACAACCAGTGTGTGTTGCCAGTGATGACATATGGAACTGAAACGTGGTCTTTAACTGCTGGCCTTTTGGAGAAACTTAGAGTCACGCAACGAGCAATGGAGAGAGCTATGCTCGGAGTTGCTTTGCGCGATAGAATCCGGATCGAGGATATTCGCCAAAGAACCAAAGTTACCGACATAGTTCGCAAGGTTTGCAAGTTGAAGTGGCAATGGGCAGGACACATCGCTCGACGAACTGGTAACCGATGGGGAAGAAAGGTTCTTGAGTGGCGACCGCGAACCGGAAGACGCAGCGTAGAAAGGCCTCCCACTAGGTGGACCGACGACATTGTAAAAGTCGCGGGCAACCGGTGGATGCAAATGGCAGGTTGTCGTACAGTGTGGCGGTCTAAGGGGGAGGCCTTCGTTCAGCAGTGGACGTCTTCGGGCTGATGATGATGATGTTGATGATGTATGTACTCTTTATTATGAACAACTATTACAGTGGGGCAAACCTTGAAATAGCAAAAAAAAACAGGTTTTGTTTTACTACTACGGCGTCGTAAAGACGTCGCCTTGCCTCGTGATAGTAAAACGATGTCAATCCGGTGCTGAGCCGTTATGTGCTGCGACCTTTAGTGTAGCGACGCTGGACATTCGGTTAGCAATTATTAGTAGTAGAAATTCTACTCAATGATAGTAGTGGTAACATTATAGGAGATTGAGAGAGATTGAGAGAGATATACATAGAGTAAGTAAATACTACGTAATAGAGATATAGGTGGCCAATGGGAGATTTTCTGACAGGAAATTAAAATAAAAGAAGCTAATTTTTTTTCTAATGTCCTCCTAGGAGGATTATGGCCTTGCACTTTGTGCATTTGCCAGTGTCAAGTATTTTGATAAAAAAATTTTTTTGTTGAATTTCATATCAGACTGCATCCAGAACCACCGGACGATGGGCAGCAGCATCCTCTCGGTTAACGGTGGTGAGCATTCTGCGATCCCCTAGCCGCTTGCTAACCTTAAGGATTATGGCAACCCCTCCCTATTAAGCGCTCGAGGCCTTCGTCCAGCAGTGGACGTCTTTTGGCTGATTATGACGATGATGACTGTTATGCACACTTACAACCAGGCGAACGAGTCACGTGCCTACTTGGTTGTTCTCTTTGTACGCCGCCAAGATGCCGCCTTGCTCGATTAATTCTTTATAAACACATTTACCTAACATATGTAACGAATGTAACAAAAACGAAAATAAACAAAAACTTTTCTATTACATATTGATCTATACAGGGTTAGTTATAACTTTTACTTTGGGGTCAAAAAAACAGCTGTTCCATACATTTTGGATGTAAGGTCGATGAACTTATTGTATGGAACAGCTGATATTTTTTTTTGCTTTTTTTAAAATTTGGCCCCATAGTAAAATTTGTTTGTTTTGATGTACAGAATATGCCCGTACAAGGTTGCTAACTGATTACAAATAACCCTGTATATGCTGCCACGTTTCCATCGCTTACTTTACGCCTACACCTGCTCTTTGCACTCTGGATAAAGCGTAGGTCGTATTACATTTAAGAACCCTTATCGCACATAAAACAATCAGGTACATAATAAAAAATCCATTTACTTTTCTCGAAACTCTCAAAGCACTACGATATTTGCTGGAATCACGTGGGAGCTAAATGTCACGCCCTTTACAAGTGGCATTTGCTACATTTGGCTGGAAAATGTAACCGTTTTGTGTTCTCTGCCAGCAAACATGACATAGGGATATACAATGTGTAACAAAAAGTTTCAAAAATAATGCGTATGTGTATGTATGTAGTCATCATTATGAACAACTTTTACTATGGGGCCAACATTGAAATCGTGGAAAAAACAGCTGTTCCACACAAAAAGTTCATTGACCTTGGACAAAATGTATGGAACAGCTGTATTTTTTTGTATTTGCAGGGTTGGGTCTACCGGAGGACCGGCAGCAGCGTCCTCTCGGTTAACGGTGGTGAACATTCTGCGATCCTCAAGCCGCCTGCCAAGCGTGGGGATTATCCAACACCTCCCTATTAAGGGGGAGGCCTTCGTATAACTTTTCATTATTTCGTGCGATAAATGCAATGAGCTTTATATCTGAAAAAACAATACGAATATTGCCTTTCTATTTTACACTAAAAAATGAACAACTTTTTATTTTTTATTTTACACTGCATAATAGCCATCCACGGCCACGATATAGGTTAAAATAAATACTATGAAGTATTATTTTTGACTTAATAATTTTTTTATTATGTAAGATTTGTAATTTTCTATTGACATACTTGATTTTATAACTCTGTTTAGACACAATTTAATTTAATTTTTCTCTCTATGTGTGGACTAGTTTTGAAATAAATTCATGATTAATATAGCAGCAAATTACACATAATATCACTTTGATCTCAAAGCTCGTTGTGACTCATCGAATCCAGCTTTGAAATATCGTATCATATTTCCTCAGATAATATTAACCTAGACATTCGTTTCACTAGCATAATTCGCTCAAGTAGGAGTGTTTACGGAATCAGAAGCAAAGATGCGAGTAATATCCGGACTCTTCGTCTTAATATCCGTTCACACATCTGTTACAAATATGCTTAATTTTTGTTTACGGCTATTACATACGGCAGACTATTTACTGGGCAACAAAAATCTTTTGGAGGTAGTTTCGGCGGGAAACCGGGAACGCAAAAAAACATACTTATCGCAAAATATGTAAATATATTATTATTTTTTGGTAAATATAATATATTTACCAAAAAAAATTTTTTTTTCATGTGTTAATCAATATATTATATATGAAAGGCTCTGTCCTGACTGACTGACTGACTGACAGACAACGCACAGCCCAAACCGCTGGTCGTACAGACTCGAAATTTGGAAGGTGTATACGTCTCGATGCCATGCGTAGGGTACAAAGAAAGGATTTTTCGAAATTCGACCCCTAAGGGGGGTAAAAGGGGGGAAACGTTTGTATGAAAGTCCTTTGTTTTTGTACTTTTAGTCACGAAAATTTGGATTTGGATAGTTAATTTAAAATAAAAAAATGCTGATTTCAATATTTTTTTGACAGGGACGATTTAAGGGGGGAAAGGGGGGGGTGGAATGTTGCATGGAAAGTTCTTTGTTTTTGAAGTTATAGCGATGAAAATTGATATTTGGGTAGTTCATTAAAGGGCGGGGGGGGTTGGATAGAGTTGGGGTGGTTGAGGGGGTTTGGGGGGTTGGGGGGAGTCGGTAGAGTCGGTTTTAATCATTTAGTACCGAATTGAGTGCACGAGTGTGGGCAAGTGATATAATGTGGTCTTTTCGTGTTGTTTTTAAAAAGCTTTTAGAGTAGAATCACCACAACTTTACTAGGGCATGACTATATATATAGGGACTTGGCTGAGACTTATTTTGTGTGACTGCTTGTGATTTTATGACTTATTTTACCAGTTACTATAGAAAATTTTAAAAATGTATACACGTATCTGGCAGAAAGCACCAAAGTGCGATGCCAAAGTAAATTCCCTTGTTTCCGTGTGTGTTCCATGGCATTCCCGACACAAGAAATCTTAGTGAGAAGACAAGAAAAAATGTTTTGCTAACGTATATATCTTAGCCTGTTCAAACGTACTTAGACTCGAATATTTTCCAATTCCCACATCTATCACACGGGTTTAGTCACATCTAGGCCCTACGCGAATTAATTCCTATTTAATAGATTCGCTGGGCTTCATTACGCTGGCTGTAATTTGAAATTAAGACTGGGCGAACCGTGCTCTGTTTGCCCTCCATGCCCTAATTGACCTAAAATGTGCCCAATAAGTAAGTTGGGTAGGTATGATTTTGACAAGTAAACACTTAAGTATTTATTAGTAATAGAGAACGATAAGTACATATATCTACTATCTAGTAAAATATCAAAAATGAATATACAATATACTTACTATACTATACTATACTTACTTAAACTTACTCTTACTTATGAAAAAACTGACGTGGTTATGTTTGCATTTTGTTTTTTAAATTTTTATTGTATCCGATTTAATTAAACGTGAGTATTCCCGTATAAATAAAACAAAAATGTACTCTTACTTACTTACTTTTTAATACACTTACTTACTTATACTCGTAAACCTTTCCATTTTCTATTGTGTACATAATTTTGATTTAGGCACTAATTAATTAAGGTTATTCTGTAATTGGTATTTGGGTAAAAATATAAAGATTTTACAATGTGTACTAAAAAAGTTCAACAATACTGAAGTGTATATAAGTACTTCTATATCTAAGAACAACTTTTACAATGAGGCCAATCCTGAAATCGCGAAGGAAAAATTAGCTGTTTTTGTATAGAACAGCTTTTTTTTCGCCTTTTCAGGGTTGGCCCTATTCATAATGATGAGCCTTCAGTATTGTTGAACCTTTTTGTTACATATAGTAAAAAACATAATATATATATATATATATACATGAACAACACACTAGATATTTAAAATTAAATCTCAATGCGAAAACATTATTCGTCAAAAATTCCCCCCCGTAATGCACCCTGCCCAAACGTGCCCATTATAGCGTCGGCGTTACCGCGCTGGATGGACAGAGAAATCTGCTGCGTCAAAAACCACCCAGCGCGGGGGTCCCGGCCTTTCTCTCACACAAACACATAAACATGGAAAAATCATATTTTATTCTCTAATATTATGATTGATGAAATTATTCAACCTAAATTGTTAATAGAAGAAAAGTATACCTAATTGAAAAATATATAATTAAAGGGTTTTATTTACATTTACGTAAAAAAAATATATTAAAAAGTACCTACTTAAAATAAAATCGAGACTTATTAAAATATATACAAACCCTAAAATATAATAATGCGCTTTTAAAAAAAAATATATAGCCGACTTCAACTTCGAATGGCATCTTCTTATTTTCTAGTAATTTTCATTTAAAAACCAAACTACTGAACCGAATTCGATAAAAAAAATATAGGACCATCTCTGAAGACCATACCATAGAATATATAATAGTACTACTACCAAACAAAAAAATAATCATCAAAATCAGTTCATAATTGGCGGAGTAATCGCGTAACAAACATACAAAAAAAAGCATACAGTCGAGTTGAGAACCTCCTTTTGAGGGAAAAGCGGCCAAAATGATGGTGGCATTGCCACGTTGGATGGCAATGCTTAGTTTTTGGGCAAAATACACGCCAGCATTCCGGTCGCCTGACACCTCGACCAAACGTTTGGCCTGGGGTCTTATTTTTTAATCGTGCGCAAAGTTGCGCATGCGAAAGGAGCCGACTTTCAAACGATATTGAACCTTATTCCAAACAGTATCGTTCGAAGGTCAGCTGCTTTCGCATGCGCTGCGCTTGCGTATGATTCTTTAATAATGCCCCAGGTCGCTTTATAAACGCATGGGCGGCCGGCTCCCATAGACCTAAAGTTAAAAAAATATGTTTTTTTTAAATTGATTAATTCAAACTTTTTATTACCTAAAGCTCAAGTTGAAGTTCCAATGTTGAACCTCCGACAGGAATTATTAGTTTCAACCCATTTTAAATGTCCTTAATTAAATACAATTATTTTAACTAGATCTTTATCTAAATAAGTAATACCAACACCAAACGTAAGCAACTATCGTTATTCACTATCATACCATTTTTTTTAATATTTATTTATTGGGAAACCTATTATATATTATAACTTATAGAAAATAGACTAAAAGCTAATTATAGGTTTTCACGTACCTATTTTAATACCTGTTATAGAAAGTTTCTCTGTTTCTAAAATCCCCTTAAATAATCATAGTAAGTACTGAGTATATTATAGGTTTCTCTGGGAAAATATGGAATATTTTTATACTTGTTTACTATAAAATAAACTTGAACTTTTTTTTGTTGTATAGAAAATAATGAACTACATTGATCCTATTATCGAAATGTAAAGAATAACATGTACCTATTGGCAAAAAAGCTACGAAGATAAAAACCTTTTAAAAATGGTAATGTTTACGAATTTTAACTTTTTTTGTTATTTTAAACCTAAGAATAAATGAATAATTACAGTGTGTATAATATAAAGGTCAGTTTTAATATGCTTTTTTGTTTTGGTAAACATATAAACGACATGATGCCTTGTTGAGGAAATCCTTCACCGTGTAAAAACTTTCCTTCGCCAACCACTTCTTCAACTCTGCATAAAATTTACTATATATATTAACTAGAGGTCCCCCGCGACTTCATCCGCGTGCGGAAGAAATTCGGACCGCCCCCAAAATTCTCCACTTTAAATCAATCATTCCGAGCAAAATCTACCGACTCTACCGACTCTACCGTCTCTACCGACGCTACCGACTCTACCGATTCTATCGACTCTAACGATTCTACCGACTCTAACGATTCTACCGACTCGACCGCCTCGACCAACTCTACAGACTCTACCAACTCCCCCCCCCCCCCCAATTTCCCCCCACCCGAACTTACCCCTTTGAATGAACTACCATAACATCAACTATAACCTAACCTAAACTACCCCCCCCCCTCCCCCACCCCCTGGGGGGTCGAATGTCGAAAAATCCTTTCTTAGTACACCCCTCCGCGTCGAGACGAATACACCCTCCAAATTTCAAGTCTGTACGACCAGCGGTTTGGGCTGTGCGTTGTCTGTCAGTCAGTCAGGCAGGCAGTCAGGCAGTCTGTCAGTCAGTCAGTCAGTCAGTCAGTCAGTCAGTCAGTCAGTCAGTCAGTCAGTCAGTCAGTCAGTCAGTCAGTCAGTCAGTCAGTCAGTCAGTCAGTCAGTCAGTCAGTCAGTCAGTCAGTCAGTCAGTCAGAACAGAGCCTTTTATTATATTAGATTTATTTAGTAAGCAAAGTCCATGATGAAGTGTGCATGGATTGAACATCAGGAACAGAACTAGGGCGTGGATACTAAACTAAGAATAGAATTAGTGAATTCACAGCATCATACGTTATGCTTTGCATTCTATTTTATCTCGCGGGTGGGGGGGCGGCAGCTGCCCTTCCCTGCCCTCCCTTGGCGAGCCATGGACGTCTGTGCTGTCTATGCTGACTTTACTCAATCTTTCTTTTTATGTCAATTAGCATTTTATTAAAATCCTAAAAGTTCTTTTGAGACTGGTTTAAGTTCCTCTTAAATGTTTTATCCTGTTTCAGCGCCTTTTATTATGCGCCGTGAGAGGCTTAAGTAAAAATCTCATAACAGACTTACATAGAAATAAGCTTATATTATTAAAGTAAAATAAACGTACTTATCACAAAAAGCAATTCAAATTGTTGACCAAGATTTCGGTCATAAAAACAGTGTTTTTCTGAAATATTCACCGATTCATGGGGCCATCAGCCCCCACAGCAGCCATCATTATTAGATCGGTAATAATAAGATATCGGCGGTCTCTTATAATTATTGCATAAGTACGCAATGACGTGACATTGTTTCTTCAAGAATAATCTATACTAGTACAATTAATAGTATTAAATTTCGAGTTGTTAATTAATGACTGTATTAGGTTTAAAATGTAATAAGTACCTATAATTAAAACACAATTAAAACATAAAGCAACAACGTAAAAATAACGACAGAAAAATCTTCGCAAATAAAAGCTGACTTCTGCCGTTAACGAAGCGAATAAAACCGTCCAAACCCCTTTGAATAAACCTAAATAAACCGTTAAAATGGCTCTGGAATAGCCTATTAACACCCAGTGACAATCTTGTACAGCCTCCTCTAGGACCAACGATAATATTTTTCTTTTATTTGAAGCACTTACCGGCCGTTCGCATTTTTAATTAGGTTAGGTGCTAATTGAGTCTGCGTCGATTGTTCGTTTTGTTTTTTTTTTTAATAATAACAGTTTACCTTACAAGTTTACAACCATCGTCTTTAAAAAGAATGATAATTTTATTTAGAGATAACAAATCCCTCTAGAAATAAAAATGCGAGAAAGGGCCTTGAATATTTTAGTATGAAGCCTGGCATAACTACTGTCCGCCATCTTGTTTTTTCTTCAAACTAGCGGCCCAACGATCTTAATATAAGATCGTTGTAGCGGCCACTCATAAAATCTACGAGAATCAATAGCTGACACTAATATAAACAAGATTTGTATGAGACAAAATCTCCTCCAGCGTCACGTTTGTAATTTATAAGCTTTCGAAGTTACATCCGTGACGCCGCCGCCGCCAGTAAATTGATATACCTAGAACAACATTGAACTTTGATTTCGGAAAAAAATCTGCTGTTACCTAAAGGCAAGTGGCATTTTGGCCTAGTTCATACAAGGAGATATGGGAAGTAACACTAGGCCACCTACGTATGGGAAATGGACTAAGCCCTCTGTCGGGGGTAAATGTAATTTTTGTATAAGTTTATTTCGCGAATTCATGGTTAGCCCCATAGTAAAAGTTGTTCACAATGATGAGTACAGTGACTTCTTTTCGGCTTAGTAATAGTAATGGACCTGGTTATGTCCTTAAACTGTAATCAGACCCACCGGAGGACGGGCAGCAGCGTCCTCTCGGTTAGCGGTGGTGAGCATTCTGCGATCCCCAAGCCGCCTGCCAAGCGTGGGGATTATGGCTACACCCCTCTATTGCCTCCGCCTTCGTCCTGCAGTGGACGTCTTATGGCTGACCACAAATTAGTAATACCTATAATGTAAAAACATTAAATTAAAAATTACAACCGACTTCAGTTTTGATTACCTGGATGACATCTTTTTTCCAGATATTTTGATTTAAAAACCAAATCACTGATAGACTGATACTGATTTCGATAAAATGTATATCAGTCCACTTCTGAAGAAACAAAAAAAACATCGAAATCAATTCATTATTTGACGGAGTAATCGCGTAACAATCGTATAAAAAATAAAAATAAAACACAACAACAGCAACAAATTGCGGTCGAATTGAGAACCTCCTTTTTTGAAGCCGGTTGAAAAAGTAAGGCAAGTTTTCATTAAAGTTGGCTCAGCTCTATTTTTTTAATGAAAATAAAGGATTAAAAGTACTTATGACTGCGTTTCACACCATGAAAATTTGAGTTTTTATTTTTGTTTTTAATCTGTGTACGCTAGTATTTGAATTTAATCTCGGCTTGCGTTGTGTTCCTAAGACTTTTTATCATAGAACCAGACTCATTTGTAACTTTTCCGTTTTAAGCAACGGAATTAAATGTTGAGTGCGTCTTTGTTACTGTAATTTACTATTTTCGTCCATCTGTATTTTATTCCCTCCCTTCTTCATTCAGTTTCGCTATAGTCGGGTACAGTACATCACAACAAACAGAATGGTGGCTAGCAGTAAGGGCATTTATGCACTTCTTCATCCTAAGAAGAAGTTTTCAAGCATATTACCAATGGAGATGCCAATGGCGACAACGTGCCAACATAATTTTCTGTCTCTCTATGCCGTACGACGAGGTAAATACTTGTGGTGCATTTTCAAGTAAATTTTCACACAATATACTTAAATGTTTTAAAAATGCCGCCGCTTTTTCGTTCGGCAAGCAAGTTAAGTGTTTAACAAAAAGGTAGTTAATTTTTTATAATAAAAGTACCTAAACCTACCTAACGTAACCAAATAGTGACTTTACATTTAAATGAGCACGTAGAGCCGCAAAATTGGGTAAGCGCATAAAACTTATTTTTACATTATATACTTAACTGTTTTCTTCATAAGAACTTCCAGCCAGTATATAAATATGTTATTATTATTATTATCTTATCAGCCTGATGTGTCCCACTGCTGGGCAAAGGCCTCTCTTCCCTCCATCCAGACTGCTCTATCTTCAGCTTTGGTGGCCCAGTGATTATCGTGCGAGTCCAGTTCGTCACGCCACCTTCGTCTGGGTCTATCCCGTGGTCGTTTAGTTTTGGGACCCAATCTGTAGTGGCCTTTGCCCAGCGTTCGTTCGGCATTCGAGAAACGTGCCCCACCTAATCCCTTATATATATGATTATTTTATTTTTTAAGAATATAAATGACAGCATATCTTGTTTATAATTTTTAACTTCTTTAAAATCTTTTTAAATTCTGAACCAATAAAATGATTCAATATCTCCAATCCATACTGTAAATACTGTGTACATTGTCTGTCCTCAAATTTTCAGAGTTCCGCGCTGGGAGGGAAATGAAAATATTTTCCTTTTATTCCGGTCCCCTGTGCCGGCCAATTACAATCGCAATTAACTTAATTTGAGGGTTCCGCAGTCCACGACCTGATGTTTTGGAAGCTTACCTTACTTAAGTGGTCGGTGAATTGTGGTCACCCTGAATATTTTATGCTTGCTTGATTCTTGCGGGCCCGATAATGGTTTAAAGTGCTTTTGTTCGTGTTTAAACAATGAAATTGTCTGGATTGTGAAATTTACAAAGTGTTACTACAATGAAATTTCAAGTCAATTGTTACTTCTCTGGATGTATTTTCAAGTTCCCATCTACTTCCTCATTCGAAATTCATTTATCCTCATTTATTTATTTATTTACGAAGATATAAAATCACCGAATATGGAAATAAACCGATTCTCATTATTTTCACCCACTGTGACTGAAGTCGGTTAATAAAAGACTTCAAAAAAGGAGACCGACTTCAAAAGAGGTTGTATGTTCGACGGTATGTAAGTATGTTTTATTTTTATTTTATGTATGTTCACCGATTTCTCCGTCAATAGTGAACCGATTTTGAAAAATTTTTTTTTTATTGAAAGTGGTTCCGAGGTGGTCCCATATTTATTTAAAGTCGGTTGTTATTTTTTTTTTATTAGTATTTGTTAATTTTCATATTTAGTAATATTATGTTTTAAAAAGTTGCGAAATGCGCGAGCGAGTTAGCTGCGCGCAGATGCGCTGCTGCGGGCTTGTGTTTGACTACAAAAAGAAGGTCTCCAAAAGGATGTCATTGTACTTACTTATCATTGGCCAACCCTGAATTCGCAAAGTAAAAGCAGTTGTTACATAGAAAAATGTCTTTCACCCTCAACAAAATGGATGGAACAACTGATTCATAACCTCCCCGTCTTCTCCCCATAGTAAAAGTAGTTCACAATGATGAGTACCTACTACGACCTTCCTTTCAGCTAAGTAATACCGTACCATACATTTTATCGAGGGTGAATAACATTTTTCTATGGAAATTTGCTTTGTACAGTTGTTACTTGCAGATGTTTTTTTATGCAATGGAATGACAAGGTGAGTCCTTGGACCTGGTGGACCTGGGTATGTCCTAAAACTGCATCCAGAACCACCGGAGGACGGGCAGCAGCGTCCTCTCAGTTAACGGTGGTGACCATTCTGCGATCCCCAAGCCGCCTGCCAAGCGTGGGGATTATGGCAACAACTCCCTTAAAGACTACGGGGAGAAGACGGGGAGGTTAAAAATCAGTTGTTCCATACATTTTGTTGAGGGTGAAAGACATTTTTCTATGTAACAGCTGCTTTTACTTTGCGAATTCAGGGTTGGCCAATGTTAAGTGTTTGCAATGCCTTATGGAGACGTTATTTTTGTAGACCGCGGGATGGTGGTCAAACACAAACCCGCAGCAGCGCAACTGCGCGCAGCTAACTCACTCGCGCATTTCGCAACTTTTTTTAACATAATATGACAGATTATGACAAAAAAAAACAAAAAAAAAATATAACAACTGACTTCAAATAAATATGGGACCACCTCGGAAGTATTATACACTTTCTAATAAAAAATAAACAAAATAAAAATAAAACATACATACCGTCGAACATAGAACCTCCCTTTAAGGGAGAGGCCTTCGTCCAGCAGTGGACGTCTTCCGGCTGTTGGTGTATGTGATGTGAACAAAATCCTGCGATATTAGATGCCAAATCTCTTCATGCCTAGCAATTTCTTTGGTAACATATAATCCCTTCAAACCGAAACACAGTAAAGCTTGCACACTACTGCTTGACGGTTAAATAACTGGCAAAGGCGTGATATTTACCCAGGCGGACTCTGCAATATAGTCCTACCACTACTAGACTATAATAATAATACCGTTAGGTTATGCGTACCTAACCCTTATGCTAGGGCTTCACCTGCGTGTAATGCCATTATTTAGCGCGGTATTTTATACAGTACGCAGATATGGCCGGGTATTAGCACGCTAATAGGCTAGTGACATTATTAACGTCTTTAGACGTTAGCCGATATTCAAACTCAAATGATAGTGTGGCCACCCATGTACCGCATTGCTTAGTGCATTATTTATTGCACGTTAATTATTACGATAACTGGACGTAAAGCGTCACGCAGGTGAAGCCCTAGCATTTGAGTATAGTTCGTTACTCTAAGGCGTAACCCTTTATACTTAGGTCAAATGTGGCCGGCCCTAATTGTCATGCAGTATTCAGTATTGTATTTCTATGTGTTAAATTACCCTTTTTAATCATCACCAACTAAAACATGTTTTTTCAGGACCAATGAGAATCCCTGATTGCTTGTCCTATGTAAATATATAAATGTAAGAGTGAAAACAGAGAATCTCTCATTCGAAGTTCTTTCGTTGATTGCATTATTACGGTGAAACTGAGGTTTGCGTCGCTTTTGTACCTCAAATTATCTAGATACAGGTAATAAATAAAATTAAATTTACGAGTTTTGATTGAACATACCTACTAGACAATTAACTACAAGAGTCCAAACCATAAGTAGTTCTTGTAGTACTTCTAAATGTAACTGTCCCACTGCAGGAAGGCCTCCTTTCCCGCCTGGAAATCATTACCTATAGTGAAAGCTAATCTAAAGTCTATCCTGGGAAAACTTAATGATAACCTTCAATCTTTAGGGCTCGGTGTCCTGGTATCATTTGATTTAATTTCAATCCTATAAAAAAATATCAGACCTAGCCAATATCATCTTACTAAATAATAAGGACATAGCTTCCTATTGGACGAAATAAAAAGTTTGAGACCCACAATTATATTTTGTGTATTTTTTTACAGCGACATCTATGTTTTGTGCTGAGAACTACGTCAATGTTTGAGTTACTCGGTATCACTTTTGACCAGTGTACAGAGTTACGGCTTACCAATGAAAGTATTGCTGTGGTTCGAATGAATTCGAACAGATGGCGCCATGTTTACCTTACAATAAAAGTAACTTATCTGGTAGGTACTTCAATAGAATAATTATTATTTTAAAAATCCGCAAAAATAAAAAAGATTATCTAAGAAACGTGTGTGCAAAAATTATAAAAAAAAACATTTTTTTTTACTGATTGAATAGCTATAGAATTCCTATATTTAAATAATATAATACTCTGACAGAATATTACCTAGGCCGAGCGCCGTTTGCGCTTGCCTAAAGTCCGGTGACGCTGTAGAGCCATCTGAGGCCAACAGCATCAGTCATTCATTAAAAAAAAAAAAAAAAAAAAACTGACAGAATAGAATGAGTTCGGTCGCGAACTTGCCAGATACAAAACAAAATTATAGTCGAAGATAGAGCATGCATACAGACACAGAAAGTACTTATTCTATTAAGTACTTACAATTATTTTACGAAACAAGGAAACGTGAAACCAACAATAGCTACCTATATTTAGTTACATCATCTCCATACAAAGCCTCCAGGCTGCAAAGAGGTCGCCGATGACATATAGGAGAAAACGTGGAACACTGACACCAATCGATGGAACCTCCGATTTGACCCCGAGCCTTAGTACTATTATTTTATTCTGTGACCGAGCATTCTTGTATGGTAACCCACCCGTTACTTACTTTATGCGATTAGGGCTACCACGCCACTGAACTCATCGCAATCCGAAAGATATAAGAGGAAAATTTAAGGCATATGCCTAAGACCCAGGACTCTCTGAAAGTCAGTGTAGGACGTAGGTACAATGATTTTATTATACTTCCCTATTTACAACGAGTCTATAAACGCTAACTCTAAAACTTTTTTTATTGTATTCTTAGTTATCTAGGTGTTACTCCCGTGCAAAACGTGCTTCTCTTTGATTTTGTTATATACCTAAATCCTCTTGCTTCTGTTTTAAATCGGTTAAATCCATCGGTTTAGTTTAGGCTGTTACAGCTTAAACCGATAGAGTTACGGATGGTTTTTAATTTATCAACTAACAGCCTTACCTAGAATAATCTCGATTCTCTTAGTCACTGCTTAAACTTCTCTGTCTTGTTCTTGCATGTTACACTTCACGTCAAAGAGAAGATGGCAGAGCATCTTAAGCAGTGATTAACGGTTGAGAAGTTTTTTTAAGTAAGACTGTTAGTGTTTTGAAATGTGCTCTTATCCTACAAATCAATTTACGATACGGGCTTGTAATGCTAATTAACGCTCAGTTGTACAATAAATCATTTCTATCAGTATCAAGGATTTTACCTAGAACCTTATATATTTTTTTCTGCTATCGGGTGACGAGACGATGCAGACGTTTGCCTGTTCGCAAGCAATATACCAGCCCATAACAGCAACAATAACAGTACTTGCGAAGAATATCCTGCGCTACACTGGTCTGCGCTCGTCTCCCTGAGATAGGTATTAGATGTCAAATCTCTTCATGCCCAGTAATTTTTCTGGTAACATTGCCCTTCAAACTGAAACACGGTAATGCTTGCACGCTACTGCTGGACGGTATAATAACTGGCAAAGGTGTGGTAAGTACTTCCCCAGACGGACTCTGCAATAGAACAAAACACACTCTACTATAACACTATGCATGAATATTTCAGTAATTTTCTTTTACAGCCCTAAAAGTTCAGAGCCTAACCCGTAAGCGGTGGGCTCCAAACGTATCATCAGACATCGCGGAACAAATCACCAGCGGCGTCCAATCTACAAGGTGCATCTAAATGGAGAGAATGGACTGTTCCGAGCATACCAGCGCATGATCGAGTAACTGAGGCCAGTAATTAAAAACTTCATAGCGTGTCAATAGTAAAAAAGTTACACGAACAGGAAAAGGCGAATAATTTACTGTACTTGACACCTGACGTGTGCTAGTGCACATTCATACTCGTGCTTGTTTTTGGATAGTTTTTCTATCGGCTTCTATTTCAATGCTTCTTTTAGCCATTTTCAGTGAGTGTGATAAGGGGCGTGTGCGTGGTGCTGGACCTGGGTATGTCCTAAACATGCAATCAGAACCACTGGATGTCGGGCAGCAGCGTCCTCTCGGTTAACGGTGGTTAAGGCTTGTATTTACCAAATTTGCCCCTCGCAAAATCAAATTTATTTAGTCAAATTACTATATTTAAAGCCCAAAAATACAAAATGTTACAGAAGAACATCCGTCTTAGTAACTTTTGTGGATGAAAACACGATTGATTATACTTTCCTCGATAGAAAAATATACCGAAACAGTGTCTATTTTTAAACCATTTTCAGTTTTATGTCTTAGTTACAGCACATAGTCACATTAAAAAAATATGTATTATAAGCTAATAGTATTTTGGAGAGCATGTTGTGGTTCAAAAGTTATTAATTTCTATACTTTTCAAGTAATCTGAGAAAATCTTCAATAATCGAAGTTTGACACGCACGAATCTGCGTAACCGCCATACTTTTGCTCCGCTAAATGTGACCCTACCTGATACAGCTTAAGACTAATGATCCATCTCATTAAAAAATGTGCTTGAAACGAGGAATACCCGGCCTTAACATTCTGCTGTCCCCAAACCACCTGCCTGGAGTTATGGCAACCCCTGCCTTTTAAGGGGGAAGCTTTCGTGAAGCAGCTCGCTGACGTTGTGACAACAGGTTGAATAAAATATTAAATATAATCTTTTATCATCAGAGCGTGTGAATATTCGATTAAGTGCAGTAAGTGCTTGCAACTCTACCCTATTACAGTGATGATTCAAGTGACTGGACCATGCTAATTTTACCGGCGTCCCCACGTGTGAGTGAGTCACTGCATGACTATTCTATGTCAGTAACAGTACCGCCACAGGTCTAGTTTTTGTTGTGTACTCAAATAGATCTAGGATGATGTGGTTTTGTAGCGAGATAGCCAGATAGATACCTACACGTGCGCATTTCGTTCTTAATTCTGTTATTTTTCATCGATATTACCCTCAATCGATCAGATGGATATTCGATTTTTCTCATGTTTTTTTCCTCTCTCGATATAATCTTTTATTTCTCTCCTTCCTTTTTTTTCACCTCTCCTGTAAACATTTTACTTTCTAAGCTCTTATCACTGACCTCTATTATACAAGTATGCTGGACTAAAATTTTATATTGTCTAGGAAATGACAGTTTTTTTTGTGCCGATAGCGCACTTTCGAGCATCTTCGGTGCCTACTTAAATTGACATAATAGTATTACGAAATATTAGTTTCATGGATGCTCACACTGCTATATATCCGTTGGCTATCCGCGCCAAAATGGCAAAAATCAAATGGCTTCAATTTGCTATCGACAATATGAAGTCAAGCTTACTTGTATTGGCTCGTGTATGTAAAAATGTGAATTCTTAAGATTACCTCAAGTAATCAAATTTTTTATAGAAATTCGTACTTTCGGTTGCGTTTAGTTTATTTTCTGTCAGTGGAAAAATATATGAGATAGTAAATTGCATTCAAAGCACATTCCAATCATTCAACAAATGTTTGACAAGTGTCTGTCTGTGTGTTGATTTTGCGCAGTGCTAAACCCGGTCAAGTGGTTTAGGTCATCTTTGATTTACGTTATCGTTACAGAATAGATAACTAGGTGGTAGGTATCGTGTGAACGATATTTTTTGAAAATAACAATTACACTTAAAACATATTATTTCTCGATTTCATTTGCGTGTACAATGCCTCTTTCCTTTAATGTTTTGGGATAAAAAGTACACAATGCTACAATGTGCAAAAAACACAGTGTTTGTAACAATAACAAACGAACTAATAAAACATAAGGCTTAAAAAATTACCAATAAAGGTGTAGTAGCTTCGGAGTAGTTAATCCATCTATTTTCTTTATCCACTGATTTACAAATTTTATGGGGTTTTATACAAAAAAAAACGGATGATATTCGATGAAAATCCACGTTTATTCTAACTAGTTTTTCTGTCCTAAAACTGAATTCCTGCAACCTTTGTCTTTGCAATCCCTAAATTGATTTTGCTCACTTATCTGAACGCAATGAACTACCTAATTGTATGCAAAATAATATTTACTTTCTTTAATTCTATTCATCGTTGAATCAAGCATAACATAGATGTGTTTCCTCCAAAAGCCTCTGAGATCGTCGCTTCGCTTGGTCAATATAATACATTAGTACTATTGACAATAGGCTCAATAATAATTAGGTAAGGATAATATTATGGATTGATTAGGTTAGGGATTGTAGGTAAGAATAACGATAGTAAAGATAGGATTTCGAAAAATGAAAGAATAGGATGAGAGATTGTTAACGACCGAAAATCAGTGGACGAGACTGGCACAGGACTGGAGAAGATGATGTCAGCAGTGTTTGTAAATGAGTTGACGAAGAAAGAAGTGCGACAAAACAAAAAACAAAAACGAAACGCACAGCGCACTTTTGTTTTTAAAGCGGTGCGTTTAAAACAAAAGTGCGACATTACTATAACCAAGTAGCTACAGGTACCTATTTGTAAAGGTAGGTATTTATTCAAAACGAGCAAACCAGACAATGGCCACGATAACCTACGAATATTGCACATTCTAACAACCTCGATCTTTTGAATTCTATTAGAATCGAACTTGATAATCCGCCTACACTTTATTAAACCATATCACGCAAATTCGTTGAACAAAAACTCGAATTGAAATCGGTTATTGGCCGCACGTGGTTTCATACCAACGGTCTGGTGTCACGGAATCGTGACTCTTGTCTAACGTTTTCATCGGGTATCAATGTCAATCGCAATCAATGGTATGCCAACAGAAAGTTAATTGATATAGGCTGAGTGGCTCTGCTGGGCCCGCCTTAATGTTACAGTTAAAATGCTGCCTGGAGACCTTAGACATGGCGGTTGCTGATAATTATAGGACTAGGACAAAGAAACAGGACCGACAATCAAACATCTGTTTAACGTTAAAAATAAACGTTGATACACTACAGTGGTAAACTCTGAATATCCCCCGCAGTTATTGACTGGAGTCTCCTGTGAAGACTAGCCGTATCATCGATCTTTTAGGAACATCTAGTCATATACCAGGAACGCTAAAAAGGCAACTTAATAATGTACATAGATACCTACTTGATATCGACAACTATTCAAAACCTGTACTTATTCGACAAATGTCCGAAATAGGTAGTTCAAAGGACTATTTCTTATCCTGGAACAAAATGGCTTTAAATTACAACGTGAGACTTCCAAAAAAACATGTTACCTGAGCTTGTCATAGACATTAGACATACTGCAATAACTACCTATATACGAGTAGATGAGTACCTACCTAAGGATCTACCGGTAAGTTCTGCGATGGGTCATCATTAAGCATACCCAGGCTTTACCTCACCATCACGAGAGTATCTAGTTACTGGTTACCTAACAATGAACGCAATTAAAATCTGGATTTAAATGTTGTTGTTGATATAATTGTTATAATCATCAAGTTTTTAGATCTTATGCCTTGGATGGCACATCGAATATTATTCCTTTCTTTAACTTGTCACTGGAACTTTTCGTGTAGATAAAATAAATATTGACAAAGGGCTATGGGTTAATAACATAATACACTTGAGCACCGAGCATTGCCATTTCATCCACTTTTAGCTCCAGTTGACCAAATCTCAAACCTTTAACCTTCGTCAAGTAAGCCACCCACAGCGTGAGTCATGTCACCGTTGTCGCCCACAGCTGGTATTAGCATAGCCTTTGTGATGGTAACGGCTTCCGTGGCCTTCAAGTCTAGATTTCGCTAATCGTTCCGATGTTAATTTAAAGTCAATGTGATTATAATTTAAATGAGCACCCGAAACCTAATGACCTGGTGTTGGTAATAGTAACTATTGCGATAAGTGAGCTGTATCTATAATTTTGTACACGTTATTTGTACGTATGTTAGGTTTTGTTTCGTCGCGGTAGTCTAGTTGTGAGATGACATGTCGCACTTCTTTGATGATAATGGTTTTGAACCCGGACCCATACCAATGGATTCCTTGGAATTTGCGTAACAGATGCTAAAATTCATACAACAACTGGCTTTTTGTGGCGGAAAAACATCACGTTGAAACCTCCATAAATGTCATGAGAAGAACTTCGATGACGTGTGGAATCCATTAATCTCCACTGGGCCAGAGTGGCCAGGCCATATATATCCCACCACACGTAGAGGGTTTGATTATGGAACCCGAAACTTTAAAGAGTTACCTGTTAAAAATACGCAATAAGTTTCTCCGTGATCTTATAGTATTCGATGGCTATTTACGCCATGCGCCATGAAGATAATGTAAACATTCTCCACACATTCTTTCAGGCGTAAGATACCAATAAACGTATAACCGCTATTTTAAGTTGTACTGAATCTTGTTAAGAAGACGTCGCCTCGTCATAGAAGAATTTCATTAGTCAGGTACCTAATGAAAAGGTTGATTTCTATACTCGATGGTAATTAGAGGTACAATAGGCATTATAATGGTATAATTGATCAGTTTATTTATAAAACACATGTGATCATTGTATTGTACTAA
Source organism: Erannis defoliaria (assembly GCA_905404285.2). Lineage (NCBI taxonomy): Eukaryota > Metazoa > Arthropoda > Insecta > Lepidoptera > Geometridae > Erannis > Erannis defoliaria. The sequence goes on along the minus strand of FR990080.1, from coordinate 9,950,026 downwards.
TCGTGAGTAAAACTGTTGTTTAGAATCACCTTGTTTATTTATAATTTTGATTGTTCTTTTCTTAATAGATTTTATGCCTTGGCCAGTCAGTAATCTAAAATTCCAAATTGTGTCTGAATTATGTTGATTTATTGTATTTCCCATAAGCAAGCAATAGTGGTGGTACTTTTACCTACCTACATGTACCTTTGGCCAAAATGTCCTATGCCTTTAATGAGCCCTAGCTCAACCAGTCTACTATTTGGAAATTCTCTCGGTCTATTATCACCTCACCTCAATGGTATCATTATCAATTTTGATCGGAATCACAAATGTTAAAAAACTTGGTCCTCGGTTAAACCAAAGGATGCCAGCCAAAAAGTCTATGAAAACTAATGTGGTTTTGACACAATTTAACTTTTTTTATACGGGATTAATCACGTTTACGTGATGCATGAGGCTAGATGACTGGTTTTTTTTAATTGTCCTATTTAAATGTGGCCCATAAATATAGCTGATTAATGAAAAGAAAATGAAAATCTGATCAAAAATAAGCAACTTATAAGCATTTTAATATCATGCTAGACAGAGAGGCGAAACAGCAAATCGTGACGTCACTTCTCTGTACGCCATATAAATTTTATTCTGACAAGTAAAGCGTGACGTAGTTTTTTGTTTTGTGGGAAAGGGACAGAGTTGGCTCTACCAAAAACTTTAAACGCTTATATATCAGAACATTAATAACCGATTTAAATTATATTTTCAATAAACACAATATATTTACTTAAATTCTTCATCAAAGCTATTGGTTTCAACGATTTAAACATCAGTCATCTACCCTATTCTGTATAATTTATTTCGAATTCGGTCCAAGAATTAGTTCGAATTTTTTGGTTTACATGTACTTTGGTAGTAAAATGAAACAGTAGGTATGAATTGAAAATATTTTCGCTGCAAGTTCATTCTTAAGAATAAGAAATATTCCAGTCCTAAGAAAGAGCATATTGTATTCTTGTCCAGCCCGCTCCCTGAAGTGACCGTTCACCGGTTTTGATTTAAAAGGCGATAACTAACTGACATAACTAATAATCATAAACCTAACGACATAATGTCGAATGATGTCACCATCATCATTCATGAATCGAAATCAATAAATTATTAAATCAGAGTCAATAGCCAGAACTTGTTGTGAAAAAATTGTCTATAATCTATTCAAGGTCCGAAGCTCGACCAGACTGGCTTTTCTAGGAAGGAGTTTTATGGCTTTATTTGGTAATCCCGACTTCTGGTGGGCTTGGTAGATGTTGCCAATTGGAATGTTGCCTTATCTATCTGTCAGACTCCCGACATAATCTCTTCAGGGTATGTTTAACGTGTTCGCCATTTAGTGATCGTGCTTTCAAGTTACTCCCAGCAATCCTATCGTCAATTGAATCCTGTTTGCCTATCATGTCCATCTGAATCTTCTTGATGTTAGGTATAAAACACCTTTAATTATTCGTTTATTTCTAGAAACTGTTTACTTTTGCAACACAGTTATTAGTAAAACAAAAGGCAAAGCCACTGAAGGCAAAAACACATTCACTGAAACAAAATAAATTGTGTTGTAAAATTATTCTTGTTTTTTAATGTTATTTTAAGATTCGTCTGGAAAAGTCCACATTAGCGTGCCTTTTGCTTCAATCTGTGTAGTTAATGTCTTTGTTTTTTGTGATGTCAATAAAGTAAACGGCAAAAGATTAGACTAATTATGATAGGCATTTTAATTCTCTCATCACTTTGTGCTTCAGTCAGTTTGTGCCCACGCTTATTCTACTCTCTCCTACCTATCTAGGGAACCACCTCAATCTGGCAATACCACCAAGTTCTAAATTGGCCGATTGCATAACGAAATCGCATTCCGGTAAACCAGTTGGGCAGTTCCAATACAGGAATTCGCCGTTTGACAAGTGAATTTACTTACCTTAGTTTCATTGATAAGATTAGCTAAGGTACCTAAGAGAATGTGGAACAGTGTGGCCACACACAGTTCCTACTTGCAGGGCGATGTGCCGATATCTTGATAAGAGATACTTCAAGTTCGAAAGTATCATAAAAAGACGTGCATATGGAACTTTAGTGGCTGGTTTTTTGCTGGTTTTTCTCAAAAGCATTGACAGACAAATGAACCTATTTCGGATAGATTTTTGTTTAAAAATAAAAATCTATAGCCTTATCGCAAGTAAAGTCAAGATTTTGGTCATTTTGATTGTGTCTGTCTTAGAGACTCTATCTTACGCCCTCTACTAAGCACGCATCTACCTGATCTCATTTGTGAAAGGACTGAAATTAGTGCAATTCTTTTTAGTATTTATTAATTTTATACTAACACAAAAGTTTTTCCAGCTTACTTAACTATCTGCGCCTTATTGATTTAAATACAAAATTACCACTAAACTGTAAAACAGACATACTCACATCAACCAAATGCTCATCACATCGGATCTTTGTTTTACGACGTCCGGCAGTCAACGGACGCGACTAAATCCAAAATTAGCCTCTGCGAATTCCATACACGACACCCGTACTCTACAGTGCAACCAACTTACTGTAGAGTCGACAAAATTACGGACTTACAGTTTTCCAAGGAAGTCTATCAGTCCTGCTCAGAAAACAAGATGGTGGCGTCCCAACCCAACTTCAATGATAAGTTGGTGGTAATCTAGCTGATAGAAACCTATAGCTGTACTAGTACAGTCAACGGTGATGTCAGATAATAATTATTGTGTGGCAGATCTGCATACAGAAACAGTGTGCCTAGGCCGGGAGTTTGTTTTGTTCCTGTCTTCAGATTGCTTACTAGGTAGGTACTTATAGTTGAAACGCTAGCCACTAGCTGTTTTGGTTCTGCATAAACGCCATCAATAGGTATAAACAAATACAACCGCAAAAAAACAATACCCCGAACTTCCGAACCGCAAAAACGTCTAGTATTTTATTATTCACCCTTGCCGGCAAATCAAGGCTCTTCTTATTTATTATCCCGTTATCTTTTATTTTATTATGAAATCTGACGTGGTTTTGACACATTTTTGTTTTATTTATACGGGAATACTCACGTTTAATTAAATCGGATACTCCGACTATAATTTCGACAGCAAAGCAAGTTTAAGCAGGACGCAGCTGCACGCGCGTCGGGCTCTGTTTTCACTCTTTGAAAAAGGTCACCGGATGTGATCGAAACTGTAGTCGGAGTATCCGATTTAATTAAACGTGAGTATTTCCGTATACCTGGGTATGTCCTAGAACTGCATCCAGAACCACCGGAGCGGGCAGCAGCGTCCTCTCAGTTAACGGTGGTAACCATTCTGCGATTCCCAAGCCGCCTGCCAAGCGTGGGGATTATGGCAACACCTCCCATTACGGGAGAGGCCTTCGTCGTTGATGTGATGTGATTCCCGTATAAATAAAACAAAAATTTACCTTTTATTTACCTTTTTTCATATATATTTTTTTAACTTCCTAATTCCTAATGCTCAAATCCAATTACTAAAATGATTATAATATTATGTGGTGCATTTAAGTTTTTTTCCACTATAGAAACTTTATTGGTACAAAAGTCAAAGGATTCTAAAACCAAAAGTGCAAAAAGGAAAGTTATTTAAGGGTACCTATCAACGCCAGTGATCACTTTTGTCAGCAGCCCAAAAGGTCACAGTAATCGATTACCTTGGGAGTAAAGTGGAATGTCTCTGCCTCTTTAAGCATGAATGGAAAATCTCTTGAAACATGAGTGGTTTCAGCATTTTACATCAAACCAGTTAGAGGCAGTTGAAGCAAAAGCGCATAAGAGTACGGTGTGAACTTAACTAATGCTCCATGCACATCAGACAGATACAGGGACAAACATCACTTTACCACTTTCGCATTCATGTCGGTCTAAGTGTATTACCTCTTTCTTTGCATGCAGAAGGCCTAGTAATTATTGTTGTCGACTGTCGGCATCAAGATAATAACAAGAGCTAGATGAACGAGCGGCCGAGACTGGAATGGCGATTAACATGCTGTAAACATTTATTATTAGTGGTGAGTACTTCTTAGTTTATTTTTGCATAGCATGAAGTAAGGGTGTAGTTTTTGCCGTTTTATGTGTTTTTCATGACTTTAGGTTAGTTTAGGCTAGGGACTAGAGATTATAGGAGCACCAGTATTTTTCTTATTTTTTATTATTAGGCATAAGCCTTTATTAACTACAACAAACTACAAAGACTACTTAGCCTACTACACAATAAAAAACAAAAGGATTGTATCCAGACCGATGAAAGTCTAGAGACAATCCAAATTCTCAAACCCACTACCAGTCGGCAGCGTACCCAGCATGCTGGCGGCATTGCCACGCTGGATGGCAATGCTTATGCGTTATTTATTGCTTCAATCTGAAACAAATAAAGAAAACTTGATGGAGGTATTATGTAGGCTGGTAAAATAGATAAGGTTTCGGGCCTTAAAACACACAGAACCGGAATAACTAGCGTAAAAAAGAGAGACCTATACTTAGCAGTGATCCAAATGATGAAAAGGAATTCTATGATAAGTGGCTCAATGACATTTTGGTGCAAGTCGTATAGCTTGGCATAAAAGATCAGAAATAATATAATAGACGCCAAATAACATAATACCTCAAACGGTGGAGAACCTAGGTGGAGCACGGGTCCGTACCCAACATTTCGAAATATTAGCAAACCTGTCATACGAGAATTTGCGGACTGACAATTATTCAAAGTAATGCGGGAAGAGAAAAACAAACTCGACAAGATCTTCCAATGTACACATTTGTCTTGGCGAAAGTATTATAACCAGAATGACGTTCCCAGGTGAGAAGAATAACAAGTTATAATTTAACAATAGTATTTTATCATCGTCAGGTATCTGATGTTACATAATAAGTACACTTTTGATACTGCTTGATGTCTTGGTGATAATAATTTTCAGCTGCAGCAGGGACCATGACAACATTAATCCATCAATAAACCGATCAGGTTCTTGCGCATTGCCCAGATGCCGTGGAAACCTGCTAGTGACTCATCCCAGTCGGATTCCATGTCAAAGTAGCGTTGAACCTGCGCCGATGCCGCAGTATCAAAGGGGACAGTGTCTGAAATTGGTAAAGACAGTCATCTGCGATCCCCAATTTATCCTCCATATTTACGAAAGGCCTTCGTCCAGCAGTGGAAGTCTTCAGGCTATTAATGTGTAACTTCATACTATACTAATTTAATAGAGTCGAAAGTAACACAGTCTCACTGTATGTTATCTTTTCATGATCCTACGACATGGCCGATCTTGATTAAATTTGGTAGAGATCGCTTAACTCTGGAATAGGACAGGCTACATTTTGTCGTCATCACCATTAGCAGTTTTCATTATAATTTTTCATCGCGGTTGAAACCGCGGGGCTACACGTCTCCAATATAAAATGATTTTTTAAACAAAGGCGTAATACGAAATTCAAATTCACCACGCTGGCCCCGTTGCGGGTTGGTGGATTCACAAACGCCACTGGATTTCTTCTCCGGACGTATGCATGTTTTTTTATTTCACCGTAAATCCATCCAAATCAGTTCATAAACTTCAAGAAGCTCATTGGTACGGGCCCGGAAATTGAACCAGCGATCTCACCATTCCGATTATAGTAGTATCTCATTAGGTGGCTGGGTCGTGGTGGAGCATAATGAGGCTACCACGACTTATAAAACAACATATTGACGCTGAGATAATAAAATTAGCTTCTTAATTACTGAATGGGTTTCTATGACTAAAATATCTATATCTATTACCTATATTTTGGATGAACAATAAACAAGTGTTGTATGTGTGGTCTAACACACCCATGTTAGACCCTGTATGAAACTTAGCTACTGCGTGAATTGTATTTAGTTGTACTTCAGGCCGTCGCACATCTTAATTGGTCGTACAGTTTTTTAATGAATAAGATTAAGACCGTTTCGATTACACAGTTATATATGCAATTTACCGTAGCGTTGCAATTGCATGGTTATAGGCATGATTGCTTGAGAAATTATCTTTATTTATCAGTCACCGACAAAAAACCACACACAGTCACAGTTTAATCCTTTTGCTGTTATATTTATGAATGGTTATGAAATTGTCCAAACTATAGCGTTTAGTAAGCCACCCAACTCAGAACCAGACACGAATTCAAGGTTGGAGGCCAACCCTGAACAAAGTGTAAATTTGGGGTTTACTTTTATTAGGATTGCGTGTGAAACTGCGGGGCTCTGCTATTAAACCATGAAACCTCTTATTTCCCGAAACATGTACCTACTTCTTCTAGAAGAACGAATGGTCCGAGTTCACAAGAATTTGCTTTAGTTATTAATTTACCTCAATCTTCTATTTTCACTTGAATTTTGCAATTACATGATCTTAAAGTTTTCCATGAAAGAAGATTTCCTGAAAGCTACGTCATGTTAACGCAGATGTTGACGCGTGGATTTTTTTAGACTGTTTATGAGAAAATAATCGATTATTGCTTCCCAGTTCGACAGACGAATTTTGAGAAAATCCCACGCAATTGTAAGTTTATTGAAGTGTTTATATTGACTGCAGACTGCAGGTGAACAAATTTCAGCGTAGGATCTGATTTCAGTCAGTTCCAGTTTATTGGTATGTTTTCGATTGAAATATTTGTTTAATTTTATTGTGTCCTATACTGGACTCCAAAGTACTTTCGTGTTAAAATACTCATGCTCACTACTTGTGCACTTTTAAGTGATAACACTTAGAAATTTTAGATGATGTTACACGTCTGTAACGTCACTCAAAAATGTATAAGCACCTTACCTTTACCTTGAAGTAACTTACCTTTACACTCCAATCAAAACTTTCTTAAAATGTACATTTTTTTTTTGCAGGATTAGGTTTTGATGTTAGATTTATAATCTTTTTCTTGGTAGAGATTGTTGGATATTAATCTATCAATAATAATGAGAAGGAAGTAAGCTAATATAATGTCGTAACTTTAACTGACAAGTATCTTAATAGAATCACACCAAATAGAATCGGAAGCATTTTAATAACGGATGTACTTAACATAAAGTTAAACGCCAACCCTAGTTAGAGTTGTTACATCACACAGTTATTTGAATGCGAAAAGCATTTGCATGAGACAGGGCAACATAAGACCTATCGAGTCTTGACAGTGACGAAGCAAGCACGAACTGTTACTGTCTACCGATCTAGTTATGTGACTAAATGAACTACTACTATGACTATTAAGAGGTGTTTAAATAAGGTCGATTTTGAATATTCATAATATTGAATATAACGATTTACGGATAACGTGATCCCTAAACTGCTACTCGGAACAGTCAAATAACAGAATAATTATTGTTTTCGAAACTGTGCTTTCTCAGTGTTCCTATTTTCAGCGAATGTTCTCGCGTAGCAGTGAGCGGAACCGCGGACGAGTTAATTACTTTTAATACTACGTCGTTACGAATAACATTATGTTATAAAATGTTTGCCCTTAGATTATGTCACGTGTTATGTCACATGTAATTGTTATGAATATATTAGTCACTCCTACTAAATGTGTAACACCTTTAAAGGTGTTACACATTTAGTAGGAGGTTTACTATCAACAATTGTTGATAGTTTACTATCAACAATTGTTGATAGTAAACCTTTGGCGAGAAATAATAGAATGCCAAGCACTGAGCAATACCCTACCTACATGAACGTACTAAGTACCATTCTCACAGCAATTGATGAACTTCTTTTTGCTTTTGTTATACTTTTGGGAAATTTATCGTTAGGTTCTTCCGATATGCTTGATACCTAATACACAAGACTAGAAGACTAGAATTTTTCGTTTGTTGCCCGTGGTACTACCAGTATTACTACAAGTAGTACCAAAAAAATTATCCGTTGTACTACCAAGCGATCTAGTAGTATCACGGGAAGTTTTATTTACCCGTGTTACTACTGGTAGTCGACATTTCTTAGTTTGACACCTGTCCCTTTGACACTTGTCACTTCGACTTGTCAGCACACTTGTTGTATTTTTGGAATTGAATTGTTAGCAGCTCCAAATTCCATTACGCAGTTTTACACGTGTTTACAGTTTTTCTCTGTTTTTTCGCTGCTTTCTGTATTTTATATCCCTTTCTTTCTCGAGCCACTTTTGTCTGAAGAGGTAATAAAACGGACAAAGGTACTTTATCTGTAACATACTGCAACAAAACTATAAAGATAAAATGTATAATATCTTTAATTTTTATACAACATGGCTGTAAAGCTTTTTTATTGGAAAGGATGTTTGAATAAATCATTCAATATTTCCTAACGTCTTTCAACGCACCTTCATCAACAATATAATAATTACTATCATTATCAAAGAGAAACAAATTGGTTATCTCCAGTCCAGTGTGAACTGCCTCGGGCGGTGTTACGAAATATCGATGATGTTATTTAACAGAATTATGCGACAATTCGATAACGTCCATAACCATGACAATCAATGATTGACGCAAACCTCGGCAGGTTTTTCGCACCGCTCTCAGACAACCTGTCTCGTTAGCATTCCTTCCACCCATCACGCAGACGAATTTTCAATGCAACTTAGAGCAAAAAATCGGCGAAACTTGAAGAAAGTCGCCCACGTACGTCTATCAATCAAAACATCTATAAAATTTTCGTGGGAATTCTCCGACTTGGATTTATAGATCGAAAAGGTTACGTAATGTGTATCAGGCTATGTTACACGCTTTAATTTCCTCGAATTAATTTCTTTTTGATCAGAACGAAAGGTGTTCTCGAATTTTAATCGATACATAAATCGAACGATCGTCTAGCTTACTTCAATTGAAACAGTAGTTAGCTGATCGATCATTTTCTCCACACTTGGCGTTGTAGTGGGTACTTTCACGGCTGTAAATGACGAATGAGATTGTTTGTTCAAGCACCACTGACCAGTTTTTATATCTTCTTCTTATATATGGTAGTGTTGCGAGCTACGCACGTGATATTGCTATTGATAAGAAACTTGAATGAACCCTGTTGTGTACATTTTCTTTCCGAAACTTTATTTCTTGTGCTTTATTACTTTACTAGCACTGCGTCTCTTTCACGCAATTTTTTAGTTTTCTTTATTTTGAAAGTAATGTTATTTTACTTTAAATTAAAATATCCAGATCTAAAATTGGTTCAATCATAAATGAAGATAATCCCTTATAAAAAGACAATAACTTTATCGAAGTTTAGCAAAGACACTATTTTAATAAATAGAGAGAGAGAGTTGGGCAGTTTAATTTTATTTATCATTGTTGTTGTTGTTTTTTTTTTTTTTTTTTATCAGTGTGTAGAGAAGTTTGTGAGAATGTGGTCACTCTACGAATATCACACAGCTGATTATAAATGCGGGAATTTGTGTACCATTTACTGTTTTTGTTCACCCTCAACTCACGACAACTAAAAAGGGTTCGAATCTCCAAACTCTTCCATGGTAAGAATAAATTTTGGTTAGCTGTAAGTTTAGACTAAAACCTTAGAACAATTAACTTAGACTTTTTTTGTCCAGGAAGATACAGTTCCTTTTTCAGATGAAGCTTCATGGCTCTACTCGTCAGTAATCGTATTTATAAACATTGTTTGTCAGTCATGGCAATATTGAGTTCTAGGTCTCCTGAAGTAGGTTTATTATCATTTCGAAATTCAATTCAACGGAACTAAAACAATTAATTGTTTCGGAACAATAACAATCAGTTTCGTTAAGACATTCCGACGCCGATGCGGTGCTTAAAACAATTGAATCGGATTTAGTAGCAACATTAAGTACTTGTTACATAATAGTGCATTCATAATGTAGTGCTATGTTGGTTATTACACTCGAGGCGGTGTAATGCGATAAGGGCACCGAGAGTGTAATGATGAATGCACACGCGTTTCATACGACGTTTCTGATCACACTTTCGAGAGAAAAAAAGGGTTGTATTGTTATTAACTTTTTGATAATAGTCAACCACACATCTAAAATAAACGTTAACAAATATTTGCGGAAAATGGCGCGCATAAAAACTCTTTGTTGGTAGTACAAAATAAAAATACCCGGTCAAATTGAATATGCTTCGTACACATACATATAACTTGCAGTAAAGTTAAGTTAAGTTGCTTACTTAACTTAACCGGGCGGGATATAATAAAAAACACAAGTACAGCACTAAAAAGCACCCGTGTTTTATATCCTAGATTATGAGCCTAAAACCGATGTAATAAGATCCACGTTACGAGCAAGTGTGATGAAAAATTTCATGCAGCACTGTGCGTTCTTAAAAAACTCTATGTTCATAAATATTAATCGTTGAGCCAGTAGCGTTACTCATCTACAAAGCGACGGTCAGTCTTTGGATAGGTAACAGATGAAAGCATAAACGATTCCAGAGCCGCGAAAGATACTTATGACACAGAATATGTAGGCAACAAATTATAAAATGCTCCCAGTCAATTTAACATAGATCCTGTTTATTTTTACATCGAAAAGGCCTTCATACGACCTAAAAATTTGAATGCTAATTATAGAATGTCCACTTAGACTTCAAGAACTTACATAATTACTATTGTACCTACTTGTAAGGGATAAAGCTACTGCTCCAAGTAGCGAAAGTAACTTCTTTCTGGAGAAATAACATAATACAATGAGGCATGAGGAAATATCATAAACTAGAAATGTCAATCACTGTCAAAGAGGCGTAAAGGTGTTTGTTATTGGACACTTGTTGCGTACTGTTAACGTATGTTTAACGCGGATCGAATGTGTTGAGTATCATGACACTTTGTTGCTTAAAATTGTGATAGCAATTTTTTAAGAAAAAAAGCAAAATAACTGTTTTTTTTATTGAGTTTCCGGCAGAGCTCCGGTCTACTTGTGAGGTAGAAACTAAGTAGAAAGAAGATTTACAGTGTCATTTAGACTTTAAGGCGATATTTAATTTAATCCAAAATTAAGAGAATGAATAGCAGATGTGACATAGACTAATAATCCATAATAGTATGATTATAATTAACTTGAAATGAACTGGTACGCTTAGTTAATAAAAACCAAGATACGAGTTCGTACAACCGACTATTAGATGTATCTCCTATGATATAACCGCTGAGTGGTTAGTCCATAATTATGGACACTACATCTCTATTACTTATACCAAAGATAATATAATATTAGCTTATACCTAAGTAAACGAGCTATAAATATTTTGTAACTTTTAATATTCAAGAAAGTTATGTTAAGTACTGCTATTCTGCTCTAGAATAATATTTAACTCTGCATCGGCAGACGCCTTGTAATACTGTAAGACTACAATTTTAGAAAATTTAATTTATATATAAATTTTTTAGAAAATATAATTTATATAGATAGATAAAAACACTTTATTGTGTACACCAAAAATAACATTACAATAAAAGCAAAAACCTTAAGAACTAGTGCCACAAGTGGCGGCCTTATCGTTAACAGAGATCTCTTCCAGGCAACCATGGATTTGAAATAAATTAAATCTAAAACAGACGGGAGATGCATAACACTAATTAATAAATACAATACAATAATACTATTAAATACAAGATACATAACTGAACAATAATCCAATATAGCAAAAGCAATGATATTATATGTTAAAAGGCTCTGTCCTGACTGACTGACTGACTGACAGACAACGCACAGCCCAAACCGCTGGTCGTACAGACTTGAAATTTGGAGGGTGTATTCGTCTCGATGTGGAGGGGTATACTAAGAAAGGATTTTTTGAAATTCGACCCCTAATTGGGAGAAGTTTGTATGAAAGTCCTTTGTTTATAGACTTTTAGTCACGAAATTTGGATTTGGATAGTTAATTTAAAATAAAAAATGCTGTATACATTTTTTTTGACAGGGCGATTTAAGGATGGATAAGGGGTGCAATGTTGTATGGAAAGTTCTTTGTTTTAGAAGTTATAGTGATGAAAATTGATATTTGGGTAGTTCATTCAAAGGGGAAAAGTTAGGGGGGGGGGGGGGGGGAAGTTGGTAGATTTGGTAGAGTCGGTCGAGTCGGTAGAGTCGGTGTTAAAGTGGTGAATTTTGGGAGCGGGCTAGTAATATATATATACTTACATGACAATAAATACTATTGTATAATATACTTAAATATTTAATACACGTAATCCATGAAAACTGATTTATATATATATTTTTTGAAAATATATTTTATATATATACATTTTTGAAAATAGGCCTGCCTAGGTGAGGTCGGCGCAGCAATTTAAATAATAACAACAAGGGACAAATTCTGACCGTCTTCAAAAACTTTTCGGTTCTATCAATTCGAGAATTTCATTAGTTGAAACTCTCGGGAATATCTCTTTATAAGGGCTCCGAAAAGAGTGACATTCCGAAAATTAGAGCTAAACTAAAGCGGAGGTATCAAAATGTTGCTGTTTTACCTTTGTTCAATATCACAAAATGTTCGTGGGACATCGAGACAAGAAATCGAATAGTAACGTGACATAGGTACATTCTCCATATCTATGTGGATTCCATTGTAACCTTGAGATAATTAGGTAAATAGGTGCGTTTTGTTTCGCTTTACGTAGTCAACAATTTATTATTGGAAGTCTGTAGCAAAAGCTTTCGAGTAAAACACTGAACTTGCGTCACTAGTAGGTACCTATTGGTTCTACGACTTCTACGTAGGTAGAGGGTTTCGACCGTGTGGCAAGTGTTAATAAAATTCACCATTAGGTGATTATTGCTTTTACCCGCTGCTTCATTAGATAGCAGCTGGCATCAATTATTTCAGTGGATCATAATTTTAACTATAAAGAAAATCTTTGTAAGATATTCAAGGTTTCCTGGTAGGAAATCGAACTAGAGATGTTGAATCTCCATCGTGCAAGATCTTCCTCATTCCACTGCCAAAGTTTGCGAAATTGATATTTTTACGGCGAAGCTTTATGTGAGTGTTTCGAAGAGTTCGTCCGGCGGATGGACACGGGAGCCCGCGTTTGGTATCTCTGCCGACTTCGCCGGTGATGCGCAAGCGCCGGAAACCGCAGGTTCGCAGAAGCACGCGTGTAAATATTATTGCCAAACTCAGTAAACCGGCCATTTAGTTTTGTGGCGAAACGCTTCTCTCGCTTTTATTCATATACATTCCACAGTACCGCTACTCGATGAGATATTGGCAGGTTTTTGACCGCACGTGATCGCAAGGAATTTTCTTTGTCCCGCAAATTTTGCATTTAATTGCGATTTAATTGGCGTACTTCATTCGGCGTTAAAACGTTTAAAAATACGTTGGCAGTCTCCTTGGCGCCTCACGGTTGAAGAACTCTGATTCGTTCTGATCAAAGCGTATCTTCGGCAAGTAATGGAGTGATGCAACATAAATGTACCAGAGCGGATGACAGACGCGTCTTTCTGGAATCTGGGGCAAAGTAAATGAATTTCCGAAAAACTGGAAGTAGATTTAACGGTTCAATCCTGTTTGTTGACCAACGCACGTGAGTGACTTTTATTTGTTCCGGTCTTAAAAGTGCTTGCAGTAGAAAATTTTAGAGCACTCAACATCATAATCTCAGACAAAATATTATCATAAAACATTATTATTATATACCATACGAGATACCGTCGAGAATGTTTAACGTTTTTTTCTAGCAGATCAATTTAAGAAGATCGTTTATTTTGCGCTAAAGGACTAGATAATTTGATATTTATGATTTAAAATACCTTGTTAGGTCAATTGGTTTTAATAACGACACAAATTAAACTAAATAAAAAAGTACTTAACTTAAGTCAATAAATTACATTAGTAAATAAACCAACGCAAATGAGAAAAAAAGTTAGCTTATGCTACTCATCAAAAGACCCTTGCGTTCAGTACCCACTCTTTAATCACATCAACAGCCGGAAGACGTCCACTGCAGGACGAAGGCCTCTCCCTTAAAGGGAGGTGTTGCCATAATCCCCACGCTTGGCAGGCGGCTCAAGCCACTCTTTAATAATTGTCTTTATAATCGCATAATCTTAAAGCGATTTTGTTATACCATTTACTAAACTAATCAACAGGACTAAAATTTGCTGCATCTCTTTTTTCAGTAGATTCCGTTGTAAAATCCCACAGTAGGGCCTTCGCTTTTCTGTATCAAATCCTGGTGAAAATCTTGGAGGGGTTATCTTTTTCTAGCAAATTCGTGGTAAAAATAAATTGGAAACAACGTGGCAATGCCGCCAGCATTCTGACTCTCCCCCCCACGACATCGGCTCCGGAGTCCCTCAGGGCTCCGCTGTGGCCCCGATTCTCTTCTCGCTTTTCACCTGTGACATCCCCCGCACCCCCAAAGTGGAGCTTGCTCTCTTTGCCGATGACACCGCCCTCTACACCAGAGGGTGGAACAAGGTCATTCAGCTAGCCCACCTTCAACGAGCCCTCAATCTCCTCGGAGACTGGTTCAAGAAGTGGGCTATCACCGTTAACCCCGATAAAAGTGCAGCCGTGTACTTTCATCCGTTCAAAAGACCTCCTTCTAAGCATATCAAGCTCAACGGCCAGCCCATCCCATGGGCTACCGAGACCAAGTATCTCGGTGTGACCCTTGATCGTCGACTCACGTTCTCTAAGCATATCCAGTTAGTTCGCAACCGAGCAGCCTTCTTCTTAGGCCGGCTCACTCCCCTTCTCAACGAGCGTAGTAAATTGTCCCTTAGAAATAAGGTTACAATTTACAAAACTTGTATTCGCCCCGTCATGACGTACGCCTCCGTGGCGTTCGCTCATGCCTCCAGCATAGATCTAGAGAAACTCCAAGTCATACAAAATAGATTCATCCGCAGAGCAGTCGGTGCTAGCTGGTTCATGCGAAACTCCGACCTGCACTGCGATCTCGAACTCCCCTCCATCCGTCAGTACATTAAGTACGCTTCGCGCCGCTATTTCGATGCGACCCCCCACCATCCCAATCCACTCATAGTCCAAGCCTCGAACTATACGACAGACACGACAGACCCACCCCCCTTCCGTAGACGCCCCAGACACGTCTTGGGCGACCCGGCCGTCATCACCTCGGCGGCGCTGGGCTTGCCTGATCCGACCACTCCTAGCAACAACAAGTATTCCGTCTTTGGTATAGGCGCCGGTTACCAAAGGCACACAAACACGCACCGACCTCGCCGGCGAGGTCGAGGACTCCCCAGATCTGTCAGAAGATCTGTTAGATTCTCTCCAAGTAGTCAACCAGATCAATCTACTAGGGCCCCAGGGCATACCCCTTCTGGGGTGCCAGGGCAAGTCTAACCCCACTCCCGGCGACGGCCAAGCCGAGGCTCGTACCGTCTGAGGTGCCTCTAACCTAAAACTAGGCCGAGCGCCGTTTGCGCTTGCCTAAAGTCCGGTGACGCTGTAGAGGCCATCTGAGGCCAACAGCATAGTCATTCAAAAAAAAAAAAAAAAAAAAAATAAAAAAAAAAAAAAAAAACATTCTGGCCACCTTTCCATCATCTACGGGGCTTTTAGTTTAAGTTTTGTATTTTTTATTATGTAGGGGTTGTTTTTACTAGGTAGGGTTTATTTAGTTTTTAGTTAATTATAATTTAATTTTAGTGTATAATTATATTTTATTTGCAAAGAAACAAATTGGAAACAGAGAGATTTAGATCAAATAAAGAGTTTTATTTGATTCGAGAATTTATACCATTGAAAGAAAGAAACTTTCGTTCTGTCGTCAACGTTTGAATGCTCAGTTTCCCCGGAACAAGAGTCCACGTGTGTAACAATGAGGGATGTCTCGTACGTCGAACCACTGCCGACAAAGGCCGGCCACGAAGCTATTTGTCAAACGTTCCAACACAATCATGCTGCCTGTGGCTCGAATACTGATGAGATACAGGAACACAGGATACGAGTACTTGCGTCAAACATGCCTTTTTTCTTTCTAATTGAATCGGGATTTGTGGGGAGTGGAGAGACGGCTTGTTTTTGCCCAGCAATAGCGGGGCCAAAGGATATAATGTATTGATTACTGGTATATCAATGTATAAATGAAGAAAAAACTCTTGGTTATATATCATCAAGGACCAATACTGCTTAGTTGATGGGTAACCTTTAGTGGCGGTGAGGTACCTTAAGAAAATGAATAAGTATAGTAATCTAAAGACAAAATCTGTTCTGCCTATAGAACGGTTCATACAACCGAGGTGACTAGGGAGATGAAGTGTCAATATTATTGATAGGGTTTTTTGTAATGTATAAGAGCGGTGAAACACATTATCTTAAATTTTTGTGCTGTGTGCAAAATATCTTCTACCCGAGCTATGCCTAATTCCGTGGTATTGTCACGTCCAAAATCCCGCATTGCCTTAAGACAAGGGTGCTCAACCCGCGTGTGTGTTGCGTGATGACATATGGAAGTGAGACGTTGTCTTTAACTGTTGGTCTTTTGGAGAGTCTCAGAGTCACACACAACAACACAACGGGCAATACAGAGAGCTATGCTCAGAGTTTCTTTGCGCGATAAAATCCGGAACGAGGATATTCGTCAAAGAACCAAAGCACCTAATAGTAGCTCTCAGGGTTTACAAGTTGAATTAGCAACGGGCACATCGCTAGAAAAACTGAAAACCACTGGGGAAGAAAAGTTCTGGAGTGGCGACCACGAACCGGAAGACGTAGATAAGGTAGGTCTCACTAGGCGGACTGACGACTTTGTGAAAGTGGACAACTGGTGGATGCAAATTGCTGGTTGTCGTACAGTCCAAAGAGGCCTTCGTTCAGCAGTGGACGTCTTCTGGCCGATGATGATGATGAGCAACATCTACATTAAGTTTAATTTAATTTCTACAGCTAGGTACTTCTTTGAAGCTTCATGTTTTGTATAATTGACAAACACACAACACATATATTGACTTTTAAGTTTGTCAAGCCTAATAACAACATTTTATAGATAATTTATTTGAGAGAAAACCAAGTAAGTAAGTGTTTCTATTACAATACATGTAAATAACTCTCTAGATCACTAAGACTACCCAACTAACTCTCTAGAACTATTTTATGGGTTATTCAATATTCATTTTGTTTCCACGTTAATTTAACAACCTTCCGAATTAACTGTTAATTGTGTTGTTATCTTTGATGATTCTACTTCGTAAATATATTATTAGTGAAAGTGAAATTTATGAGTGCAGCCGTAAAAATCTATGGAAGCTTAGTTTAAAAGTCATTTGAGGGAGAGCTCTCTGATAAGTGCTGGTAATAAACTTGATTAAGGGCTTATAAATATCATTCGGTGAACGTTCTTTCGTATCTGTGAGTCGAATTAGACGAGTTTTGAGTTGTTTTAATGAATGGACAGTCATTATTCATCGCTTTACACGTCGAAAGCGTATATGAATCGGTTTTCGATTCGTTATCCCATTGCTGGTTAGTCGTAATTGCTTCATAAACTTGTCATCGTGAGTTTTTACATTCAATTTTTATCATTATTCAGTGTTATCAATAAAGACAAAATAATATGAAACGAAAACATATTATGTACTCCAAGGTACTTTTTATAATATCAAAATAGAAGAGATGAAGCCCACTCAGGAGCCACAAATGAATGCAGTCTTATTTTCGAATCGCAGAATCCTCACCACCGTTAGCAGAGAGGACGCTGCAGCCCGTCTTCCGGTGGTTCTGGGTGCAGTCTTGGGACATTGTTGTCCTGGTTCTTCTGGGTCTGGTTGAGAATGAGTAGCTGGTTGTCTTCATGTTAGTGCTTGTTGCAACCTAATAAATACCAACTCCTTTTTTTTGATCAAGTTAGACATTAGACGACACGGACGGGAATTATCTAGGAGTTATTCTTCGTAAGGTTCTCAGAACACGACTTTATGACAGTAAAAACGTATAAATATAATTAAAAGTGTTTGTAGCATCTCTCGTCTCTGTTAATTTGTAAATTATTTCCTTCCTACGGTTGCCTGGAAGAGATCGCTTTTAGCGATAATGTTTCCTTAGCTCATAAAGTTCATTTTGTATAATTTTTAGTCCCATTTCAAATAAAGAGTTTCTATTTTCCTATCTTGTATTAAATCACTTCGAAAAATTGTCTTGTAACACAATCATTTTATTATTCAAGACGTTATTACTCAGAGTATTCTCAACTTTTTTTCTAACAAAGAATCTGAGTTCCTTCCTTTAGATTCCCACATGCATCACGGAGGTGCGGCAGATGAGTCAGTCCGTGTGGGGGTCAAGAGCACCTCGTTGGCAAACTACCTGATGAGCTTGACGTTTGCCACAAACATCTATCGTGAATAGGGTTTCTGATTATTCGGCCTTAGGGTTAATAGGGTAGATGACTGATGTTTATATCGTTGAAACCAATAGCTTTCATGAAGAATTTAAGTAAATATAGTATATTTATTGAAGAAATCATTTAAATCGGTTAATAATGTTCTGATATATAAGCGCTTAAAGTTTTTGGTAGAGACAACTCTGTCCCTTTCCCACAAAACAAAAAATTACGTCACGCCTTACTTGTCAGAATAAAATGTATATGGCGTACTGAGAAGTCACGTCACGATTTGCTGTTTCGCTTCTCTGTCTAGCGTGATATTAAAATGCTTATAAGTTGCTTATTTTTGATCAGATTTTCATTTTGTTTTCATTAATCAGCTATATTTATGGGCCACATTTTAATAGGACAATTAAAAAAAACCAGTCATCTAACCTATTCTCGAGTTCCAAATTTGATTTGCGCGCGAATTTGAATTTTTGTTATTATACTTAATAACAAAAATGCACTGCTGTGCACGCGTGTTCACTGTTCATGGTTCTTGGGCTTTTGGGGATTGATCGATTCTTCTACTTCCTAGAACTTTGTCCCGTTTTATTATATTCGTGGTACGCTTGACCGATGAAGTCATGATCCAGGATAAAGGGTTTTTTAAATATATTTTTTTCTCGTCTCGAGTGAAGCCAAATTTCTCGAGTTTTCTCGAGCTCGAGAAACCTAAAACCCAAATGTGTGCCTAATCGTGAAGTCACACAGTAATCTGAGTCAATTGATGAAATTTAGGATGTTGAGTGGTAACACAACAACGTAACACTCTGCGATCCCCAAGCCGCCTGCCAAGCGTGGGGATTATGGCAACCCCTCCCTATTAAGGGGGAGGCCTTCGTCCAGCAGTGGACGTTTTCGGGCTGATGAGTAGGATGTTGAGTAGACAGTTGTCCCAGTTGTTGTATACGATCATTGATACCTTTGGAAGAAATTATACGGTAATAAGTAGTTAATCATCATTATCATCATCAGCCCGGAGACGTCCAAAACTGAACGAAGGCCTCCCCGCCACACTGTACGACAACCTGCCATTTGCATCCACCGGTTGCCCGCGACTTTTACAATGTCGTCGGTCCACCTAGTGGGGGATCTATCTCAATAGATACAGGGGCCAGATCCACGATGGATCTAGTGAAATTTAATTGGTTCATTAGATCTGCTTTCGAAGATATGACAGAAAATGTAGAGGCCTTCCTACGCTGCGTCTTCCGGTTCGCGGTCGCCACTCAAGAACCTTTCTTCCCCATCGGTTGTCAGTTCTTCGAGCGATGTGGCCTGCCCATTGCCACTTCAACTTGCAAACCTTGCGAGCTACGTCGGTAACTTTGCTTACGACAATACGTAGGTGTTTTTACCCATAGCAAAAAATTTCAAAATCCTCCTGTATCTTGTATTTTATACCTGTTTCAAATAATTGTGGAAAATTTCTTATCCTACATGATAACCTGCAGAATATTTTAATATATTAATTTTCATCCTAAAGTGATGAAAATAACTACGTAAAAAAAAAAATAAGCTGTTCCCTCTTTCACAGTGTACACTTTCCTTCCCTTTGTAATAGCAACGACGATCTTGTAATATATCGTCGTTGGTAGAATTATGTGGTGTAAAAATTATAACAAAGAAAGGTTATCATATTATCGTCAGACGTCAAAACCGATATATTTTAATCTGCGGCAGTCTAAATATACTCATGACAGACATTTTAAAGAACTCTACACTCCATTTCACTCTTCCAGGTACGACGAAGCTAATGATTTGATTCACCACGGTCACTGCGTTAAATTCAGAATAACCTTGTCGAGCGGTGAAAAACTTTATGCGGAGATGCAAATGTTGTCGTTATTCGCTTATAGGTAATCGGTATTTTTTCTGTTATAAACTTTAGTACTCGCAACGCAAATCAAACTTGTTTAAATATTTTTTTGTTGGATTAATTAACTAATAAGAAGATAGAAATTATATTCCGGCAAGCGCTAAAGAGCAATAATTTTTCGTAAATGTTGTGTTAAATGAGCATTAAGCTCGGGAAATTGCTTATTTGTTTATTTTTTATTTTGCAATTGCTTATTTTAGACAAAAGGTTCAAAGGTTTGACCATTTTCTTATGATGTTCGTTAAAATACTTCTTGACATAGTCAAGATTAACAATTCTATAGATTCGCCAAAATACTAAGTTATTAGTTACTTTTGTTAAAAAGTGGATCTTCTATTTTTCCTTATAAATACACTGTAGTCTTTGCTTATAGAATAAAGTCAATGGAGAATTGACTGGCTTAACATGAAACATCTAAAACAAAAACATAGCTGTCTTTTTCATTACAGTCTATTAGATAAGGACTGTAACACAACATGTTAGTATGTTGAGGTCTGGCAACTAAAGCCTCCAAAGATGACTCGATCGATTTTTATATTTCTATGATTAATGTCAGTTTGAAGTAGAAATGTAGTGGCAAGTAGAAGGACAGGCTGGTCACGTTCCGTTCTCACGGCAGTCAAGTGGTCGGTATCAACGGTCGTCGTCGCCTACGCTTCCACTTTCATTTCGGGCCCCCGGACACACGTGACCGATAGACAGGAACGATGTTCTTTATTTATTGCAGCCTATTCATACTGCGCTACAAATCTTCATTTCGTTTTGTGGGGAATAAGTTAGAAAGAAAGAAAGAAATTATTAATTTTTATCACACAAGACACTACAACAACAAAAACAATTACACAGAAATACAATATAACAAATGATTACGTATAAAAACATAATAATATGTAACAGTTGTCGCTGCAGTGTCCAGTGCGACAAAAAAAGGTTAGTGCTCAGCATGATGCTGCTAATTTCTTAACAGCATCAATTCTTTTTCTTTTTTAATTTCTTAGCTTTTTTTTCTTAGTTCGCGTTTGACCTTGCCTTACCAGCACGGTTTATATAGGGAGTAGCACGCTTGTGTTTAGTATGATTCGACCAGGCTCGCTGCGTTTCTTCCACTTAGCACTAAGTCATTAGCATCTTACGTGATGGCTTTGTTCAGGCTACGGTACAATAAAGGACGTCACAGACGACGAAGATGCTATAATATTTCATGTTAAGATTAAATATCGCTCTCCATACATTTTTGAAACAAAAATTATTTTCGTCACTTGTTCGTCATTTGTTTTGAATGAGTAGCGAAATTGAAATGTGTTCTAAGTTAACACGAAATATTATAACATCTTCATCGTGTGTGACGGCTTTTAGGGCAATAAGTAATGAGTGCCAATGCATTGTTTTGTTTTTGTAACTCTGCCATGATCACGGCCTGCAAGAACATGTTTATACAGGGTTAGTTCTAATCAGTTAGCATCCTAATAAGGACAATTCTGTGCATAAATCCAAAAAACTTTTACTATGGGGCCAACATTGAAATCGCGAAAAAAAACAGCTGTTTCATACAAAAAGTTCATCGACCTTGGGTAAAATGTATGGAACAGCTGTTTTTTGCGATTTCAATGTTGGCTCATATTAAAAGTTGTTTGTTTTGATTTATGGAATATGCCCTTAAAAGGATACTAACTGATTAGAACTAACCCTGTATACTTTCATATAATTATGTCTATTACATACGCATTATGTCTACATTATGGCAGGTTGTCGTACAGTGTGGCGGTCTAAGGGGGAGGCCTTCGTTCAGCAGTGGACGTCTCCGAGCTGATGATGATGATGATGTCTACATTATACATATACATGCCCGCGCTTTAAATCACACAATTTTGATTAAATTTTTTATCCTGTATCCACACATTTACACTTAGCGATACCGACCCAATCGTTACATCGATAACGTACAAAGCTTTGATCAGTACATTAAAGCGTAATCTGAGGAATCCTAACACTCGGGCTCTAAACATAAAGGACCATCGAAGTTCACGTCAGAGCTTACGAGTGAAGTATCACCGAACATTTGCATTACTGTCATTACCATCAGTCTTGCGTGTAGGTTCAATAGCACACAATTACCGTGAATGAAACTTATTGTCGGAAGGTACAAAGGTGATGCACCACCATCACTCGCGTTCTATGATGTTAAATCAAGGCAACTAGGAAATGAAACATACCGTGTACTTATTATACCAGTGGTTGATTCTCATAATTCATCTCTAGTATATCATTAAAATAGTGCTCACATATTTAGCAAGGTCGCTTTTATAAAGTAATCTAAATAATTGCATACCAAGCTGATTATACTGAAAGATTAATTATAATGTTTCTGATATTAATAGTAACTTTGATCGTGGACGGACAAGTTTCTCAATAGAGAGATTACCATGTTTAGGAGGACTAGAGAAACGAAATGTCGCCATTCCATTACAAACAGACATAATAAAGTGTTATGACAGTTGAATACGCTTTATCTACGCGAGAACATCTGTTCCAAAGCTACTTGTAACAAAATAAATGTCGTTGCGGATTATTTATGTTTAGCTTGAATTGCGACATGGAATATAGCAGGGAGCGATGGTATCAGTATGTTACTGTGCTACGGAAAGTGAGATTCGGATGGAGGAACTATGAAATTCTTGGGTGTAGCCACGGTGTAGGTGCCCGAGTTACTTGTTAGAGCGCGTCGTTAAAGTTTGAATAGTTTTTTTACGGGCGCTGGTCTTGCTCTGGCTACAAACCTGTTTCCGCGGGGCCACACACCTCGTCATACAGCTACAGCTGGAGATTGATGGAAACAAAAGGATAACTGGCTTTGTTTTCTCATCGTTGTTTTCAGAGTTAATAGAACTCTTAACCACTACCTCGTTTCTCTATTACTATTATTTTTTAAGCAAGCACGCGTATCTTGTTTCATTACCAAACCTCATCGGCAAACAGAGGTACAGTTGGAAGTGGCTATAAAAGAATGCATATGAAAGATTATATTTAAGTTAATTTTACAGTTTATCCAGGTACAGGCATTTACAGCTCTGTATAAGAGCAGGTAATTTACTGGCGCAAAAAATTACAGACGGAACTGATAAATAACAATCACAGCTCTGATGAAGACTAAAGCCATGCCCCACCATTCTCCTGTGCTTTTTATTTTAAAAAGTCTAAGATGCCGCCGGTGAAGGAAAACATAATAAGGAATCATAAATTCATTAAGAACGCAACTTAATGTTGTACTGGTAAAAGGTTATTTTCTATAAATGTTGCCTAGTTACCAATCTCCAGTTAAAATTCAGTCTGTCGTCTAGCACCTGTTGGCGTGTTCTAGCAGCCTTAGCTCAAAAGCGCCATTCTAAGCTATATGTAACCGTAATCGACCCCTTCTCTTCAGGTAAACTGTGACAAAACTAATTGAAATCATAAAAAAATTGATATTAACTATCCCAGTTAGACAACAATTATTGTTGATACATACATAGGAAACTAAGTCCATTAATTTAATAGCGATACACGTATATCGATATGCAAAGCGATTTTAACAGAATGCATGTCTCGGATGCAAAGTGCCACCCACGGCGATTACATAGCAGAATACTCTGAGGAATTATGAGAAATTATGCAAAGAACGCCGCAGTACATTCACACACTTTCGCTGAGACAGTTTGGAGTCATTTTGCCGAGCCGTGCTAGCGACGACCAGTCGTGCAAGACCTTCTATTTGCCACCTATCTTATTTTAGATTCTTGTAGCATAGATTGGATAGGAAGTGCTGATGGATCTTGAAATATTGGTCATGTAACGTGATGCTCGCTGACCACCCAAGGGGTTTGCGCGTGTCGTTTCTTTATTTTCTAGAATGTTATCTCGATCGATCACTGTGGGATACAATCACAGCCAGCAACTTGAGTTTTAGTACCAACCTTTTTGTGAATCGAATTTAGAATTCGTGTTGCTTATCAGATCAACTTCGTCCTCCTAAAATAAGTCCCTTGTCGCAGTCAGTTTTCGATTATTTGTATATCAGTATAAATGTATACGCGGAGCTACGCGAGATGGTGGTAAATGGTAACTAAGCCGAAAGGTGATCATTGTACTCATCCTTATGAACAACTTTTACCTACTAAAGGGCCAACACTGAGATCAACAATTGAAAAAAATCTTCTGTTCCATAGAAAAAAATCATTCACCCTCGACAAAATGTATGGAAATGCAATATTTTTTTTCGCAAATTCATAAATGATCTCATTGCACAGGTTACTCAAAAGAATGTATGCAATGACCTCCTTTCGGCTTACTACTATTCCGCGTAGCCCTGTAATCGATGGTAGGTAGTTGGATAGGAGTGTTATTTTATTTTAATGCAATTGAACAGTTGACTTTGTGTACCAATTATGTCGTAAAAACAT
Organism: Erannis defoliaria; assembly: GCA_905404285.2. Lineage (NCBI taxonomy): Eukaryota > Metazoa > Arthropoda > Insecta > Lepidoptera > Geometridae > Erannis > Erannis defoliaria. The sequence goes on along the minus strand of FR990080.1, from coordinate 9,925,381 downwards.
CCGTTTCACGTGTAATTTTTCATTTCCTCAGTTAAGCACACTGAATTGTCCTTCCTTATTTACAAGATTAAACAAAGACACAGACTTCAAGACTTGGGCCTCCAAGTCTTGAAGTCTGTGTCTTTGTTTGTCTGCTCCATTACGACATGTTTTTATATTAAAATTTAATATTAGTACATACAGTTGAAACACGAGAGTATCCGAAACACGAGGGTAGTCAGACAGAGTAAACGTTTAGGAAGAGAACTGTTTTCATTATCAGCCACGAAGGTCTCTCCCTTAATAGGGAGGGGCTGCCATAATCCCCACGCTTGGCAGGTGGCTTGTGGACCGCAGAATGCTCACCACCGTTAACCAAGAGGACGCTGCTGCCTGTCACCCGGTGTTTCCGGATGCAATTTTAATATACCCCTAGTCCCAGGATATCTGCTTAACTTTAGGATAAACAATAAAATCGTAACAAAAATATACTTATTCTAAGAAAAGCCTGATTTAATCGCGTAAACATTCAATATTTATTTACAAACTTAAAATAAAATATAAAGGGCATCAAATATTTTTTAGTTTTATTTATACGCGATTACTCACGTTTATTAAGTCTGATACTCCGACTATATTTTCGATCAGATCCGGTGATCTTCTGCAAGGGGTATAAACTGATCACGACGCGCGTCTGGCTGTGCTGTGCCCTGCTTTGCTTGCACTTCGTCCTTGTGCTTCGCTTTCTTCTTGTTCATAGACATACTTAATAAGCACGGAAGCGAACATAAAATAAAACATTCTAATTAAATACAAACACGTCGTTAATGTTCTTCAACACTGGCGGCGTTGCCCCCTTGAATTGCGACGCTTAGCTATTGGGAGAATTAAGCTCCAGCTCTGGGGTCCCCCGAAACGAGGACCAGTTACTTCGAAAGAGGTTTTTAGCAAATTTTTTCGTGAAAATCCTTGTCACATGCATACTTAACAAAGTTATTTATCGATAAATACGAAAAATAGGTTTCTATTTCTTTTCAATCTATCTTACCGATTTACTTGTATTTTTAACTTTTTATTTTTCTATATTTCCTTTCATTTATTTATTAGTGCATCTTTTGTGGCTAACCCCGCATAAGCGTCCAATCAAAGGGCATGTTTGTGTATATCTGGAGTTGAAAGGAAAATAAAGACGTTGAAAGGAAAATAAAGACGTGTATTTACATTTACATGCAAATGAAACATTCAGTCAAAATATTTATTGAGCACTTATCTTGTTCACTACAACACCTGATTATGCAAACCAACCATGACCTTTCTTAAAACCACGATGTTTTCTGAATACACAGGTATGTTTGCCTCTGTATAGTAATGTTATTTATTAAAACCAGTTGCGTCTACTTTATTACTTTGTCTTATCAAATAATTGTAGAGGAAATATCTTATGAAAATAAAAAATATAGGTTCTCGTACATACTAGGTACCTATATTCTGAATTAAGTATTCATACATACGGCCAATTCTTGAGGCATTCTTTGTCTGATTTAAAGTCAACTAAAATTGGCTGTAGGTATAGTTTTGGTATATCACGACTATGTTGGTTTAAGTAGTGAGCCAATAAGTAAAGTCAATTGTGATTTTTAATTTTGATCTAAATATACACAGTCTTACTTTAAAAAACTTCTCAACCATTAATCACTGCTTAAGATGCTCTGCCATCTTCTCTCTGACGTGAAGCGTAACATGCAAGAACAAGAAGTTTAAGCAGTGACTAAGAGAATCGAGATTATTTTAGGTAAGGCTGACAATTGTTATTTATGATACTAGTGCGGTAAGTTACGTTACGTCACCATAGTCACGAGTTTGTAAAAACCAATTTCGCACGTGTGCCATACAACGTTTTACAACACATTTGCGAGAAAACAGATAATAGAAGTACAATAAAAAATATTGGGGGGACATTTATTACACACAGCGCCATCTAGCCCCATACTAAGCAATGTTTGTATTATGGAAACCAGATAGCTGTTAGAATACTTATATACATATTTTTTTCGTAAATACATACATATAATACATACTACACCCAGACTCAGAACAAACATCGATGTACGTCACATACATTTTTGTCCTGGGTGGGGCGAACCCAATAGACACAGGTAATGAAACAAACTTTATTATTTTGTTTATAAATATCGGTCGGAAAGTCGTAACTAAATACTTGACACTGGCAAATGCATAAAGTGCGATGCCATAATAATCCTAGGAGGAAAGAAGAAAAAATAAACTTCATTCTAAAGTCTTCGTTAAAACGTTTCTAATATGAGTATCTTTTCGTGTTGTTTCCAAAACTCCGAAGAAGCTTGTAGTAAAGTTGACACGACTTTACTAGGGCATGACTTGACTTGACTTACTAAGTGTGGCTGTGACTGTGACGAATTGAACGACCCATTCGAATTGAAAATTATCAAAAACTTGATACAAATAAATACTTGACACTGGCAAATGCACAACGTGCGCCGCCATTATCCTCCTAGGAGAAAAGATGAAATGGCGCGAATTAACAAATAGCATATAACAAATAACAAAGATCCGATAAACTGATCACCAAATACAGACAGGCAGGCGTGATGCTTACCACAAGGCGAACGTATAGCTCTTCACACTCATTGCATAAAAAAATATTCCTAAAAGAAGGGCTTTTATGGCTCCCACGGGTAACCAAAATGGACGACGAGTTTAAACACAAAGGTCTTTGAGTCTAGACATAAGGATGCACTCGTATTATGCAAGGTATTGTGTCTTACCCCATGAAATGAGGTCTAATTTTTCAAAGCATTGTTGGTTGCACGCAGTATGCAATACTTGCGAACCACGATCTCACGACATCGTACATTGTCTTACATCTTACCGTACAGTACGTACCTGCTTCTCGTATTTTTTTTTAATATTTTTACGCTAGATGCCATGACTTACCATTGAAGGATAGGTAACTAATATTAATGATAATATGCATGTACTGATGGATGGTACTCGTCAGCCAGAAGACGTCCAATGCTGGACGAAAGCCTCTTAATAGGGAGGGGCTGGATGGTGGTAAGACTCTATTGCAGGGCCCGCCTGGGGTATTACCACATATTTACCTGTTATTCAACCAACAATTAGTAGAGTGCAAGCATTACTGTTCCGGTTTGAAGGGCAATATTACCAGAGAAACTATTTATTTAATATATACAATGTGTAACAAAAAGGTTCAACAATACTGAAGGGTATGAATGTACTCATCATTATGAACAACTTTTACTACGGGGCTAACAATGAAAACGTGAAAAAAATATCAGCTGTTCTATACAAAAAGCTCATTGACCTTGAACTAAAAGTATGGAACAGCTAATATTTAATTTTCGCGATTTCCGTGTTGACCCCATAGTAAAAGTTGTTTATAATGATGAGTACATACATACTCTTCAGTATTGTTGAACCTTTTTGTTACACGTTGTATATTATACTTTACCAAGAGTTAGAATTTATTATTATGTCATGAAAAGATTCTTCTAATAAGTAGTAAATCAGGGTGATGACCGCAGTGCAGTGCGGCGCAGGATTTTGTTCGCAAGGTCGCAATTCTAGCGGTGCTGCTGTTATGGACAGGCGTGTTGCTTATTATCAGGCGAACGTCTCGCTCGTTTCATCACTCCATAGCATAAAATAAAACTTCAATTTTTTTTTTATTTTTTTTTATGATCCTTAACTTATCAACTTATGTCAATCCTTTTCGTCTCGTCGCTTAGTTCTTTTGCGTCATTTAAAACTTTACGTGCTGGTAACAGGATATCTGGCCGGGTTACCATTGAAAGTTATATCAGTGTATTTTATCGCTATCCTGACATCAACGCCGAATCTACTAAAGAGAGAGGAGCGAATCGAGATACCTGTTCACGGCGATAATCAAAGGAGTCATATTTTTTTTGGATTTTGGCACTACCTTAATAACTTTTGACGTTATTTTCTTTCGGCCCCAAAAAACTCACCAGAATACAATGCTTTGTGACTTTCTCTAGTAGGGTGCCGCGCTTAAATAATATGACAAGTTTTTGATAAGATTCTCCAAAATTTGTTTCGAATTGTGCAATGATCATAACAATGCTTGGAGGATCTAGCTGGCTGGGTATATGATCAAAGTAACAATGTCAAAAATGCTCTATAACCATTACACCATTGTGTAAAACGCCACGGAACAATTTTCCCAAGCGTTAGGCATTATAATTGAAGCATACTTTAGCAAAATTTATAGCACTTCGGTGAATACTTTATTAGGGGGCAAAACTAGGCTTTGAATTCCTTTGTTTCTTATTACGGTAATAAAACGAGCTTCGTACCTAAGTAGATTATATATGAATATACATTCATTTGTAAAGTCAATTTCAAACTGTTTATTCGGTCTGTTTCGGTGTGTTCCTGGGCCACTTATCAGTTTTCTCGAGTCGAGTTAAAATCAAATCAAATAATAAAATTTATTGTCACAAACAAAATACGGTATAGTGCAGAGTGGTGGCCCAGGCGAGGTAAGCGGAGCATTGGTCGTCCAGCAGTAAGATGGTTTCTTCATCAGCAAGAAGACGTCCATTGGTGGACGAAGGCCTCTCCTTAGTAGGCAGGGGTTGCTATAATCCCCGCGCTTGGAGGCGGCTTGAATGAAGATGGTTTACCGATATCAGGGGGGTGTCCCTCTGCAGTTTAGGTATGTTCGGCCGGCGCTCCGTCCGGGTGGACAATTCAAGGCAGAAGTCAGTCGCCGCCCGCACGCTAGCCTCGTCGCACGTAACTAAGCAAACGTGATAGAAAGAGTGCGCTATATCTAGGTGAATATAGCGAGCGGTATCCAGCGCTGTGCGAGTTGAATTGCTACTTTATTGCCTAGTGGATAGAGTCCTTATTTATTTCAATTCCTTTGCGGAGTTAACTTTCTGTACGTAGTACTATTATTTATTCTGTTTATTCTGTGCCGATATATTATTGTCACCGTCGCGAGTCGAACCTGGACTAGCCTGGATTACCACAGCATTGAGGCAGATGGCATAGAGAGGCCTATACCCAGCAGTAGGATAAGGAAGGCTGTTGATAATGATGATGAATTGATATTCAATAAATTATGTCTGGTAACTTTACTAAAATTTGTTACCCACTCGGAATTCGAGTTACTATTCCTAATTCATCACAGTACAAGTGAACATCGGCATTGCCTCTATTATTGGTTATTATATTAATTATAAATATTGGGGGACATTTTACACACAGCGTCTAGCCCCGTATTAAGCAAAGCTTGTATTAAGGAAACCTGCAGGCCTAACATGCGCACCGCGAGAAAATTTTCTCGATTTTACAAAACAGGACAAGGCTACGAATCTGTATAAGTTTGTCTCGTTTTCGCACGACATAAAGACACGACAAAATTTTCTCGCGGTGCGCATGTTAGCCCTGCAGATAGCTGATAGTATATCTCTTTGCTTGTCCTTACTGTCTCTTCTCTCGATAATTGTTGTGTTTTACAATTTTAGTAAAATTAAATAGTATGCAGTATAAAGACGGCCATAAGATGTCTTAGTAAATGAGGAATACTCAATATTATGACTTTAGTTTTGATTTATCAATTTTTTATTTATTTATTTATTAATAGAATAAGTACTCTTCTCTACTTTTTTATATATTTTTCCATAGTGATAAAATATCTCAGAGTATACGTAAACGGTAGTCTATAAATCGCTTCTCGTATGACAAGTTGTCTGTTAAGGTAAAGGAATGCTGTAGCGATTTCGATACGGGTTTTGCTGTCATGTAGATATAGAGTGCAGAGGGTATTGCATCAGAAATAAGACGTTTGTGCACCGACTAACAAAATACCTCTCACTTTATTAGGGCTGTTAAAATACAATCTATATACTTTGCATGCATCACGATCTCAAACTTTTTTTTTTATACAATCAAGTGACCAGACGAGCAAGGCGTTCGCTGGTGGTAAGCGTCATACCTGCCACTAACAGTAGCAGTGCGAGAATTGTGAACTTGCGAACACAATCCTGCGCCGCACTGCACTGCGCTCGTCACCCTGAGATATTAGATGTCAAATCTCTTCATACCCAGTAATTTCTCTGGTAACATTGCCCTTCAAACCGGAATACAGTAATGCTTGCACACTACTGCTTGGCGGTTGAATTACTGGCAAAGGTGTGGTACTTCCCCAGGGTGACTCTGCAGTAGAGTCCTTCCACTACCAATTGCCTATCTTACCCCCAAATCCAAAAAAAGTTGTTTTCGATTTTCGTTGTCCAGTGCTCGAGCAAGGCCAATTGATCATGCCGCGCCACCTTCACCTGGGTCGACTAAGCTCTAGTACAAATTATTTTTAATACATTGCATAATATTCTATGTATGTATGTTGTATGTATGTATGCTATGTATTAATACAGCTATTGTGACACGTTTGGTTATTAGTGTAGTGTAGACAGTAGTAAAGCTAGCAAATTTTGTAATACCATTAAGGTAGCATGACGAGGTTAGTAAGAACTAAGAACTTACCTAATCAGTGTAGTACATGTTATAGAGTCTGGGTGTAGTATGTATTATAAGTATGTATTTACGAAAAAAATGTATATAAGTATTCTATCAGCTATCTGGTGTCCATGATACAAGCTTTGCTTAGAATGGGGCTAGATGGCGCTGTATGTAATAAATGTCCGCCCAATATTAAAAAAAGAAAAGAAGATAACAATGAAAAAACCTTATTTTCAGGATTATGTTCTAAAAAGAGGGTCAATGAGAGCTAAATCCTCCAAGGTGTCAACATAAACCTAAAACCCGTCCGTCTGTTTGTTTTAGCATTACTTTTATTAGAGTTTTGAATATAAAGCTTTTTACATTTCATTTCATTGATTTAGATATATAAATACTTAATAATAATAATAAGGCTTTATGGCGAGCCGTCGGTGAGTGGCGACACCGCGTACCCCGATTCCATGGGTCTAAAACCCCAGAGACCCTGACCCCTGGCTTGCCTTAACCGGCCGTCTGGGGGTGGAAACCGCAAGAGCTAAGAACCTAAGCTCCAGGGTGGAAGTGTTAAAGGGCATAACGCCGCGAGTAGCTCTTAGTGAAAGTGCAGCACACCTCTCGACACCCTAAGCCACCCACGCCAATGTTGTCCCTCCGGTGCCAAGATGCGGCAGCCTCTATGGGGGGCCCATTTAGTGGGTGGCAAGTCATCACCTGCCTAAATATATTTTGAAATGAGACAGGATAAGGCAGGTGCCGTTTCTCATCCCATAGATCAGTACAACTACCCACAAATTGTTCACCTCAATAGCCCTGTTTTTTGTTTTTTATCCTATACTGTACAATAGTTTTACATTCCATTTTATACACATTCTATAGTAATTGTATTTTGTACTCAACAGGGCCTCTTGGTGTTGGTTTCGGCCCCACCAATGCCTCTCAAAGGTCCGGGCTAGACCCGTGAATAAAATTAAATAAAGAATAATAATATAATATAAATACTTATACAATGTGTAACAAAAATGTTCAACAATACCGAAGGGTATGCCATACTCATCATTATGAACAAATTTTGCTATGGGGCTAACCCTGAAATCGCGACAAAACAGCTGTTCCATAATTTTTTTCCAAGTTCAATGAACTTTTTGTTCTATACATACAGCTGTTTTTTTCACGATTTCAAGGTTGGCCCCTTAGTACCCTTTAATATTGTTGAACCTTTATGTTAGACATTGTATATTGAATAGTGAGAGGTGCAAAATCAGCAAGTGAAAAGTTTTATCTTTAAAAGTGTATTTGCATATAATTTAGCGTTTACCTCACCAGTTTTTTCATTAATGTGATACCACCGTTATTGGACAACCCTAAATAGCGGCGTTATTTACTTTATCATTTAGTTTATTCTCAAGCAATAGCCAGCGACGCCCATTATTTTCATTGTAAAATAAAATAATGTTTATGTTTGCCATACAGGTAACTTTATTTATCTGCCTTCGAGCATTGGAGAAGCCAATACCAAAAATCAAGTCTTCATATGCTGCGTTCCGTAATGCGCTAAAAGTGATAATATCGCGAATCCGACCAAAGTCAGAAGTATTACTCAATCAAATCAAAGCCCTTACATTTTGTGACTATTAAATTTGGTCGGATTCACGATATTATCACATTTAGCGCATTACGGAACGCAGCAATAATTTTCTGCCACTGTTTGCGGAGGACGAGGCAAACACCAGGCTCAGTATAAAGTAAACTCTCACACTATTAAAATAAATTCCATTTTTTTTCTTCGTATTCGTATCAAAAGAAACTCCGAAATACGCACAAAGGGTAAAATATGGTACTGTCCATATACCTTTCGACAGAGGGGTACTTGCCACCTCCAATGGTATAAGCTCGAAGATATATCCGCAACAGCTATTTAACACTTTTCGTACTTCCTTTGTTGATTGTTTGCCTTTGCAATGAATATAAATGCGTAGGCTATCAGATTACATTTACATTTATTTATCCATTATCTGCGGCGGCTAAGCAATAAAATCTTCATAAACTTGGAGAGAGACATACCCTACTTATTTCTTAGGTGTTTTCATAAAATTACCTACGTTGTATATTTCTACGATACATTGATTACGTACGCGTATAAGTAGGTACCTATTCTAATTATCTACTTTTTTATCATCAGTTCTTCTGCATTTATATAGCTTTATGCTTCGTTAGTTTTCTAGATTTTTGTTTTTTTTGTAATGTAATGGATTGCTCACTTTTAATACAGACTATCAAAAAAATTAGATAGGACGAGAAAATTTGTTAGATTATTGAAGATATTTTAGATAAATCCTTCAAAGAAAATCACCATCGATTCAGATGCTACAATAACCAATTAGGGCATTAAAGTTTTAAGACATTTTATTTACAATGCTTTTTCCGATGTGTACAGTAAATAGTTCATTTAATATCTGAACAGAAAAAAACTATTCTGGACTTATCTTGTGTGTTTGGTTATCGAAACGCAAAACTTGAAATGAAAACACCTGGGAGATACTGCAAAAATATACTTTTGAGTTCTAACTAGTCCATGTCACAATATTTTTTAAATATACCTTCCTCATTATACTTACAACATCTATTAAAATGTAATAAGGATGTCAGTGACAGTCAGTAAGCATTATACAGACGCTCCTATTCGTGTAAGGTCGTCCCAAACATTGGTCATACAAACTGCATAAAGTTGGGCACACTTCCGCAGCAATTTGTTACAAATTTCGCCTTGACGGAACGCATTGAGTGATTTACATTTGAGTATTTAAATCTCTGAGATTTAAATACTGAGCACTCCCACTCGGAAATGGGTCCACAAAGAAATCGGTGGTGGTAATCGGTTGTTATCTACCTTCTACAAAGGAAAGTGAAACTGGAGGTCATTAAAGCTGATTGAACTCTTGATTGATGGTCTGTCTTTCTGCAAAGTAAATTCTGTGATTTATGATTCCGAACTAAAATTCTACTCATGCCGGGAATTTTATGATTGGATTGTAAGAGTGGAGAGCAATGTAAATGATGCTTTGGTGTTTGCGCAATAAGTCGAGAGCGACAGTAATTTACTGTTGACCTCAACCTTGTCGCTGTCTGCTCCCACAGTTTGCTTGACAAAAAATCAGTAAGGATGTTCAACTGACGTATAAACAGTCATTATGAATTATTATCCTTTCTGTTAACTGTTACACTGTGTCAAATTAATTCTCATCATCATTCTCTTAATGTTGAGCTTAAAGTACTCTGGCCATTTGACTTTTGGGTGCACTTGCACTTCAGCTGAAAAAGAGGGGACAAGGGAAACGAGCCGGATTTGTATAATGTATTGTGTTGACGAGACCAGCGTGGCGTTCGTCTACTAGTAAGCATCATGCCTGCCCATAACATTTAACAGTGCCAATATTGTAAGCTTGCGAACAAAATCCTGCCACGCCCTGCAGTGCGCTCGGCACCCTGAGATATTAGATGTCAAATCTTTTTATATATGCCAAAACAAAACTTCCGAACAAAATCGAGCCGCACTGCACTGCGCTCGTCGGCGTAGGTTTTTTTTGTAATTTTATTTCTGGCCTATGTAAAAAGCTGATGCTGATTTCATTTTAACATCACTTTGAGCCTTTGTTTACATCTTTGTGAATTGTCTCTACTACCCATACTATTATATTATTTAACGCTAGGAACTACGCAAATTCACAGTAAAAACGTTTAAAGCAGCACCCACATACGCTCCATGAATTCGCAAATCGGGACGGCCCGATGTAAAATTTTGATAGCCTTTAACATTTATAGCCTCAGGATTTAGTTTAAGGCCATCCTGTTTTTTTTATTATTGCACAAATGCTGAGTGATTTGCAATTAATTAACAACCAATAAATACCATAACAGTGTTTCAGATAATCAAATCATAATATGTAGATATGTACGATATATAAAGTCCCATGCAACGGACTGAAAGCAAGGTCTTTGGTTACATTATAACTGTTAATAGCTTTGTAATCGTTAAATGTACCTACTTTGACCTGACATGTTGATTCAATCACAAGGCGAAATTCATCATGAAGTTATGTCTCTACCTATGTCCAAGAAAAAATTGTGAGCAATGTCTTTTTTAGTAACAGCCAAGATATGGTAAGTTAAGGCGTGGTACCCCTCCGCCAAAAGGTATATACGAAGATAGCAACGCATCTCTGATTTGTACGCCGTTCTATACATACCTAGTCGTAACCGTAACATGCAGTACAAGAATAATTTATAATGTCACCAAATGCATGTACTTACTCATGTTTAATTTAAACAAATGTATGTATGTATATTTAAACTTTATGACTTTATCTTTTAGGCTTTACTCATTTATTATTTCGATGCGAGATGACGTTCATAATATGGTGGACATAGCTCTACTCTAATAGAATTAATACTAGCAGTCTTACTAAACTGCAGTTGTTTGCCACGATTGTTAACCTCTTGACCCTTTAATCATCACCATCTCAAGACTGATTTTACTCGTATTCGAATAACATTGTTTTATAAAAATATCTACTTGTTGAAAAACTTTCTTGACAGTCGGATCTTCTGTATGCACTCAAATTATCATCGGGTGAATGTTTTTTTTTATACAATCTAGTGTCAAGACGAGCGAGACGTACGCTTGATAGTAAGCGTCACGCCTGCCACTAACAGTAGCAGTGCGAGAATTTTGAACTTGCGAACACAATCCTGCGCTCGTCACCCTGAGATATTAGATGTTAAATCTTTTCATACCCAGTAATTTATCAGGTAACATTGCCCTTCAAACCGGAACACAGTAGTGCTAGCACACTGCTGCTTGGCGGTTGAATAACTGGCAAAGGTGTGGTAAAGCCCCAGGTAAACTCTGCAGTAGAGTCCTACAACTACAAAAATGTATATTATACAAATGGTAATTTTTTCAGTAGACTCATAGACCTTCTACTCCTTCGTTCAAATATTTAAAGGTAGATACGTAAAGAAGTTCATCCACATCTCTTGATGATACGTAAAAAAGCTCGTACGATTCGTTTCTTCCACGTAACTGTCGATGTGCATTGGATTTTAAATACTGGAGACCTTTCCGCCAGGCAATGTACCAGCGACGTTTCTATAGGTGGCGATTACCATTCCCCATGCGGTGACTTGATTGTCTGTATATACTACAAATATTATCGCTACACACGCTACCTGATTCACACTTCAAAATCATATAAGTTCCTATTTGCCTTGACCAAAACAAACAGCAGAATTGTTCTCATGACATTTCGGCCCAAACAAATCATCGATACCATCTATTTGTTCAGAGCGATCCATTTGTCATACACCAATGGCGTTATCATTGAACCAGCTTCAGCGCAGCTAAATTAATTGCCTACAATTAAATGTTATTGTGTCAAGGCTAGGAGCAATTTTATATTATTTGCTATCACATGGCTGACCTATTTTCTAAACAACTGCGATGAAATGGATCTGCCATATTGTGCTTAAAGGATTTTGTTTACGGGCCAGTTAAATGCTCGTGTTGATTGCCGCTCTCCAAACGCATTGTTATATTTAGATTATTTTTAACATAACTGCAAACATTTTTTTTGATTTGGGCTGTTGTTTTTGTCTTGTCTAACACGGCTTATTAGCTGTTCCATTAGGAATATTATCATTATTAATTTCACATTTAATTTCTTCTACGATTTTTCATTCTCAAATTTATTAGAAAAACCTATACGTAAATGGCTTCATCAATAATTATTAATCCGTATTTTGTCTTATCCTTTCTTTTGAATTTGTAATTCTGTCAATAAAGACAAAATACAGATTAGCTATTCCAAAGCTACTCCACATTTATTAAAGGCCTTTGGACGTGAATTAGCCTTGGAATAGTTTTTTTTATTTTTATCCTTTCATATAAATCTGTAACTCGGTAGATAAACACAAAAGATGGAACCATCAAAACATGTTTATGCTACTCTAATTCAAATTCTAATTCAAAATATTTATTTGCAGAGACAATTCGCTTTACTAATATCAAGTTAAGATTATTATTAAATTCACTCATACAGTTATTGAACAGATTTCAAATCTCTAATCATATTAAATAATATATTCCACAATATGGCTATCAATTCCAATCTGAGTACGTAGGATATTGATTCTGATCTGACGGTAAACATCGATAAATACTATTTGCAATATGCTAATTCAAAAGCACTTATTCAGCTATGGTGTCATTTCATGTTATTGTATCTTGTACTGCAATCGCTGCAGGATTATAAACGCCTACGCATTAATTAAAGCCCTTTCTTTGACTTATCTTAAAAATTGAAGGCTGGGTTATGTAACTATGGAAAGTGGACCTGTCGAAACCAACCACTCGTGTGCCATTGATGAACTGACACAACTCCGATTTGGAAAGGATAAAAAGTGGTTCGGAATATTTACAGAAAGTTGTCGCCGAAACGGGAGTCGTAGTCGCTTTCGTCGATCGAGCACGAAAGTTGAGGTAATACTGTAGGTATTGTATTGTAATACCATCCGGTTCCCGACCTTGGTACGGAACCGTACTGCGGCCAAACTACGTCGTCGTGACTCTATCTAGAGCACAACAAGAAATAAATTGCTTACTTTTTGCGCCAATATAAATAGCTCGAGTAGTGAAAGTAAAAACACTACGCATCTAAGCACTTCCGTACAAAAGCCTCACCCCTTCATCTTAATAAGCTTCTTAACTAAGTTTTATTGAAAAGAGCTCTAGTCCAGTAACAGCTGAGACCCACTTGATGCCATCATTCTCAATTCGCTCCAATAGATTTTACAATAAAGATTAATCAACTCAAATAGTTTCTGCGATACGTGCACATAACGTTTCATTTTAATCGAGTCGCAAAGAGTTTTATTAGCAACACGACTTCTAGTTTAGAGAATGGACAATATCAATTCGCCGTTTGTTTCAATATATTTTCTCCCACTCTCGCAATGTTAAGATTTCTTGTTTTTACCATTCGGAACAAATTGATCAGCAATTAGAAGCAAATAACTTCACAGAGGTGGTTCATGTATGCCTGCGTTTCTTTTATTATAATATGCTGTGCTTTTTCACACCGTTGCGTTGCGTAGCTTTGAATCGTTTAGACCATTATCGATACAATATATTACTTTGACCGTAAAATTGGTGAGTTCGATGACCAAACCAAAAACATTACGTTGGCAACGGCCGAATAAAGAAAACCGCCTGAAGCCTTTTAACGTCTGAAGGCGTACCTACACAATTTCTCTATGACTTTACGACTTTGGAGTTACATAACGCAATTTTTCAATTACTTTGTATCTAACTATGTATCTTAAGAAATTGTGATAGGTTGTTTGGACAATGTAGACTTTCCTGGAACCTCATCATCATGATAATAAGTCTATCAATCAGCTAGATTATTCTATTAAATTCATGCCTGCATTTAAATTAGCAGAGCGTGACTACCGTCACACAAGAATACTCGTTATACGCAAGGGGTCCTCGGTAAAGGCACTTTCACTGAGGCTTATCTACATGAGGCCTGCAGCCGTACTGCCCGGATGGCCAGGTACTCGCGGTAACTTTACTTTAGAGATGCTAAATTAGGGTTGATTATCAATATACCTAATTTTGAATATATCGCTATAAGGATAACAGGATCTTATTATCTAAACTGTTACTGTTAAAATAATTGTTATATTTTTTACTAGTATTAATTAATACCAATGAAATATAATATTTGTACATCTGATTTAGGTAGAATATTTGGCACATAATTATAAATCTAAATTTAAGACAATAATACTCTGACAAATAACCCGATTTTGGTTTGATTTTGATTTGATTCTGAACAATCAAATAAATAGTGTTCGAAACTGTTCTCTTTCAGTGTTCCTGTTCTTAGTGTACAAAGGAAAAAATCGAGGGAACAAGACCACAGGGCAGATCTCCGTTACGTTGAACCGACCAAATAAAAGCTGCACTTCACGGTCCCGTAAATGAATGCACGAGGAAGGCGTTAATATGCGAGGTATGGCGACGGATTGTTAGGCAAGCCACCAGCAGAAACGATGACCACGACCACTCTGCCAAGAGTGTAAACGACTAAGAAAAGAAGTTCTTAGTGTTCTCGCATAGCCGCGAACGAGTTAGTAACTAATATTTGGCTAATACCACAGATAAAATAATACTATACTAATACTGAGTACGTATAAAAATAATAATAAAGTCGTTGTGAATAACATGTTATAACATTTATGCCTCTAGATTATGTTTCGTGTAACTATTATGAATATTTTTGTCGCTCCTTTACTTTACTTGTAAACCTTACGTAATTGCAGGATGAGGATAAGCCTTTGTGTCTTTACCTATAGCCTTAAGCAAATTTTTGCTGCTTACGAATGGTTACTGGAAACTCTTGGTAGGTACATACTAGTTTTGTGTTACAGACACATATTAGATCATTTCAGATAATACTAAGAAACGAAGAAATGTCTAGTTAAGCTCGGTACGCTATTATGTTTTCTTTAGCATCACGTTTGCCCTAGTTATTTATATTTTATGTAATACGTTTTGTTTCAGATATTTTGATAATGTTCTTGAAAAATCTGTACCCTGCTTATTGTGACACACATTTCTTAGATTTTCCTTGTTAAATATAATCAATTTATTATCATAGGTCAAGTTCTTAGTATGCAAAGTAGTTATTTAGGCAATTTTTTCCACATATTGTTTCGCTCTTCACTTAATAATTACTTGGCCGTACAGGGCAACTTTATTCACGAGAAAAAACAAAGTTATTCCATACATTACGTCGAGGTCAAATGGCATTTTTCTATGGAACAGCTTTTCTTTTCACAGATTTTCGTTTTGTGAATTCATGGTTAGCCCTATAATAAAAGCTGTTCACAATTATGAGTACAATGACCTCCTTTCGGCTTAGAAATACCAGTATGCGTAACCCTGTATACTAAGTAGCAGGCTACTAACTTAGATTAAGTAACCAGCCAGCTGACTCCTCTAAGTCCGCTAAATAAAAAGCCCAAAACAAACGCGCAGATAGAGAAACAGACATGGCTAAACTAAATTGGTTCCTAGCATAAGGAACTATAAAAGGACATAAACAGGTAACTAACTTCAGTGACGCTTTTATCTCCAATAATGAGAGCAAAACTACTTGTTAATGACATCCTTGACCTAAGACGAATTCCAAACGATATGTTATTAAATAATGATAAAATGATTATACTATGGCCTATTTTGGAAAATGATTATGAAATAATCCTAATACGTTCAAGGCGTTTGTTATAGAACATTCAAAATATTTCTTATGTTCAATTTGGTTTTCTTTTTCATTTAAGTAACGTTCATTGCTTGTGAAATACAACCTAGTTTAGGAACGTTTTACGTTAACAAGGTAATCTATAAACAGAGCATGCATCGTCCCTTCGCAATTAATCTCAATGAACTCTTCTTTTTTGTTCTCATCACATGTGAATTGCGCTAGTTTTTCCTGTTTTTCACCTAATACACGTACTCTTAACTTCCAAGACCACCAGCATGGTTTGTTCACGATTAGTTCGCTCTTTGTTTATCATCGTCATCATAAGGTGCTAACTTCATAACAAATGTTAAAAGCAAAAAAATTGCAATCTCATGCTGCGTTTTTGGTACTCCACTGCTCGATCTGACTTATCAAAACGTATACAGGGTTAGTTCTAATCAGTTAGCATCCTTTTAATGGCATATATATTCTGTACACCAAAACAAACAACTTTTACTATGGGGCCAACATTGAAATCGCGAAAAAAATATCAGCTGTTCCATACAAAAAGTTCGTCGAACTTGGGCAAAATGTAAGGAACAGTTGTTTTCTTTTTGTGATTTCAATGTTGGCCCCATAGTAAAATTTGTTTGTTTTCATGTACAGCATATGCCCTTAAAAGGATGCTAACTAATTAGAACTAACCCTGTATATGTGATTTTTATTTTGATTTTTGTTTTTAGCATCCAAAAATACTGCAGTATATATAATGTTAGACAAACATCAGTTCTTAAGTTTCAAACTTGTCATAGGCTATTGGAACGTAGTATATCCTACTTCTGCACACTATAATATTTATTCTATATCGTCATTCAAAGGCTTCATTATCCCACTACTGGGTATAAACCTCTCTCTCTCTCTCTCTTTCTCTCTCTTTTCTTGATATTTTGCTAGGTACTACTATTACCTATTACTAAGCCAAAACTCTTTTTATGTGTATTTTCATATTTCTTAGTAAATCCACGTTTGCCGTAGTGAAGTCTTCATAGTTCTTTTGATTTGGATTAAGTATGCCATAGACGTTCGCTCCGTTAACCTTGTTATCATTGCGTGTGGCCAGACATTATGTGGGCTCGACCGTTACATTGCTCTTGTAATCGGTCATGGCATCTTCAGGACTTGGTGACTGTGGGACTAGAAGAATAAACATAATGATGTCGTTCAGTCCACGTCTGTTTGGTTATATAGGTACAAATGTTCAGCTATTTTTGTTTCACACAAGTTAACAATTTGGGCAAAAGCTAAGCTAAGATAAATTGGGTTGTGAACAATCGTCTTTGTTATATTATTTCTAATAATTATGTCATCTTAACATTAGGCGCTACTGTTATAATAGTTTGGTTATCATCATCAGTGCAGTCAATATTATAATATCAATATTATATTATGTTGGGCCAGTGGACTGCACTATGCCTTTCCCAAGATACATCCCTTATCTGATCCACATTTTTGCCTTGCCATGAGCCTTCCTTAGATTATCGATTGTCGCTTCATCTCATGCAATTGCTCGTAGATTATATAGATCTCTTCAGAAACTATTTTTTTCTTCAAATAAACAATGGGCGGTTTCCCGACAGCCAATAAAAATAAACTTGTTCTTAAAATCCGTTAGGTGGCGTTGAAGGAATGGATGAGCTCTGTTAAAGATGATATGCGTGTAAAAGGAAAAAGGGGAGGGTTGTGTGAATGCAGAGATGACAAATGATATAGTCAAGTGGAGAAAGGAAACGTCATGCTGTGCCGGCCGACCCCACCTAGTGAGATAAGGGCAGTATCACTACCTAGTCTGTAGTTCTAAAGATTTCCAATTAATCAAGGCCAAAAGATAATAAAAAAAGGTTATTTCATTTACGTCAGTTCAATCACAGAAGAATATGTCGTGTTTTATTTGTGGTTACCTATTGTTTGTCTAACAAAGTATTTGCCCATGGTATTTCCTATGATTTTGTTTTTCGACAGGACAAATTAGTAAGTGCGGATTAGTAATTATTAGTAGCGTGTTTGCTTTATCATTAAACAAGTGCGAAAAAAAGAGAATCCTTTCTCGTCAGCGCCATCTATCTTTGGCTGTAGAACTAAGTTACGTCAGCTGTCAGAAAATATCCCATTGTCATGTTTATAGAAATAAAATCATGAAATAATATAGATCATCAAGTCTCATTTCTCATCGTATGATAAAATCTTTTGTTTTAATGTGTCGAGAGTCCGAGACACAATTAACGTTACTCAGTTGTTTAGATTTAACTTGAAAGCCGACATTCATTAGTGCTGCATTCTTTCTAAATACATTCTAAATATTTAGCATTCCTGTCTGTGGAGAGAAAACAATGAAGACTCTAAATCGTGTATTGCAGTATCTCACGGTTCATCGTGATTTATTCGTATTCTACCAATGGCCGAGATTTCCTTATAGGAATACTAATAATGAGATGGAAGGCCATTCTTATAATCGGATGATGGAATTTTAGAAGAGTACATTTTACTACTGGGTACCTTGTACAAGTACTTGGACGTTAGGGTATGTCCTAAAACTGCATCCAGAACAACCGGAGTACAGGCAGCAGCATCCTCTCAGTTAACGGTGGTGAGCATTCTACGATCCCGAAGCCACCTGGCAAGCGTGGGGATTATGGCAACCCCTTCCTATTAAGGGTAAGGCATTCGTCCAACAGTGGACGTATTCTGACTGATGATGTGATGATGATGCACAAGTTTAGACATTCCACCACATCACTGATAAAGTATAGGAAATAACATTGTGTGAGTATGAAAAAGGCAAGAACATGGCAAATATCTTTCTTAAATTTTAGTGATGCACGTATAACACTTGCGAAAGTATTTTTATTAGGTATTATAATTATTAAAATAGCTCGATCACGAATCCCATTGTGACAAGCGACAAAAATAATTATCAAAATATTGCCTAGGCACAGGTACAGCACAAGTTTTACTGAGCAGTAAAGGAAAAAGCTACCGTTTAAAAATAAAACAAAATATCTGTAAGGCTGGGATTCCGAGAACGAGAAGTAACAACTGGTTATTAGTCTGTGACGGGCCAATTACAAACGATAACTTACAAGTGTTACGACACTGCCTATTACGCCTATAGCGCTATAGTTTGTCCACTGTAGAACATCGGCGCGTGATAATCAGTCGGGACCACTTCGATTGCCATTTCTCCAATTGATTAGTCATGCAGACGTGAAGCAATGTTATTAACTTATCGCTTGTTAGTATCTAGATATTACGTTCAACAAAAAACTTGGCGAGAACTTTTTACTGTACGTTCACTATTCAATCACTAGTTTCAATTGAACCTTGGAGTCGCTAAGTCTTGCGCAGTTGACTAATTACAACACATGATTATTCAAATTTTCGATCTTAATTAATTGTAGCCGGATCTAAGAGACACCTTTTATGGCGCTTGACTTTACGCGCTATTCTACCTGAAGATGTCAGATTCGTCAAAGATTCTAAGCTTATTTTCTTACGTGCTCTTACGTATTCTCGATTACGGCACCCACCTGCCCCATTCATCTCTGAAAGCAAAAGAATATTATAATTTAACAGTCATAATCGAGGCATTGAACTTGCGGCTTTAGATTGTGTGATTAATCCAGAATACTTTCACTGTAGGCGGCAGTGTTGCCAGTTTAGACAGAAAGTTGCTCAATGTAGCAAACTATATGGATTTTTTGTAATCGTACGTAGGTACCTAGTTGCAGCAAAGGTGTATCTACTTAAAGTATTATTTTAAACGTAAACTATTTTATTTTCTTAGAGCATATGTACACCTCCTATCTCTTAATTCTTAACTCGTTCGAAATATCCAATCACAAATCCGCCAGTGTAAATTTGCATTGCATATTTTAAGTAGGTACCTAAGTACCTAATATTGCAAATTCGCGAAGATGTTCATATTCATAGGGGGCAAAGTATAGTTTGGTTTGGGCAAATAATGATAATTCCTGGTCTGTCTTTTTAATGATAATGAAAGAAATCAGTCTGGTGAAGTTTTTTTTAAAGTTTTTTTTTTGAAGTTTTGTTATTTTACTTCTTGGGGATATTGTAGCATAAAAACATTGCAACACTAAGTTGGTTACGTAGCAGATGAGTTTGCCTATGAAAATTATAATACCTAATTAACATGAATTGTATGAAGGATGAGTCAGCAAATGATGATTCGATAAGAAGAAAGAATGTCATCCCAGAACTATTGTGTTCCGTGAACTTTCGATAGTCTTGAGAATGAAAGCGAATATTTTTCAATGTACGTACCTTTTTATTTAAGAAGTGCGGATTCAGGAGTTTAATCTGGGGGAGAATAGTCACAAAGCTATCATACAATTGAAATGAGGATGCAAATTAAAAGAAAGAAAATTATTTAAGCCAAGTCAAGAAAAAAGAAAAGAAAAAGTTCCTGCTCTTTTCTACTTATTTTCTATGGCAGGTAAAAGTCAAGTGAGGGATAATATTTTTTTTTAAATAGATTGTATTTTTTTTTACAAAAACATTCTAAATTTAAGCTTAGAACATTTTCCATACGTAGATGGCAGTGTATATAAGTGGTACAATATGAACTACGCTAAAATGTCACATGCTTTTATGGAATCAATACCATGACTTGGTTGTATCAACGCATGTTTCATGTTTGGTAAATATACCAACGGATTGACCCCATCTCATCCTGAATACGACACTGTGAGTCAAATATAGTATCCTCACTTCATAATGAGACGGATTCTTATGTAGGTACCTACTAATTTGCACGACTATCATTGGATGGGAGCGCTTTCTGCGACTCTTTTACTTGTATTTCTCAACTATAAATACCTACATTAGTATGTTTCTATCACCAAAGGTTTTTTTCTCTCTTACATTATACAGGGTGAGTTCTAATCAGTTAGCATCCTTTTAAGAGCATATTCTGTACAACAAAACAAACAACTTTTACTATGGGGCCAAACATTGAAATCGTTCCATACAAAAAGTTCATCGACCTTGGGCAAAAACTACGGAAAAGCATATTTTTTTTGTGATTACAATGTTGGCCCCATAGTAAAAATATTTGTTTTGATGTACAGAATATGCCCTTAAAAGGATGCCAACTGATTAGAACTAACCCTGTACATCTCATATTATGTACGACGAATACTATGCGTACCGGATTACCAGACCAATTGGCTAATCTATTGGTATACACGCTCTCAAATGTGCGTATACATATAACGATTTTCATAGAAAAATTGCCTGCAAGTGCAATGCAACAAATATGATTAAAAATATTTACCTACATGAGCTACCTATGTAAATCTTGTACGGTTGATTGTTTTTCAATCCTTGAGACATAGTTTCTGAGGGAAAAAACTATAGTGACAATCCTCATGCCCTCTATTCTAAAGTTACGTAATTGTTAGCATTTCCAACAGGTTGTACATTTTGTTTGATAGGTAGGTGCGTTATTAATAAGTAAAAGTTTTAGCCACGCCTTTCATTCGAAAACCTTTGGAGCGCGTAATTAAATTAATTAATTATAGCTTATGGTTACTATTATTACGTTAGCGATGAATATTTTAATATATAATTTCATAATGTTATAGATAGAATCAGGTTTCTATGATGAAAATTAAAGCTAGGGAAGTAACAAGTCTTTTAACAGACCCAGGTGTAGAGCTAGGAGCGTACAAGTTTTTTTTTGTGTCCAAAGATTGTGTTGTGTTGTGTTGTGTTGTTGTGTGTGTACCCCCCCCCTAAATATATTTTTAAAATTTAAAATTATTTATTTTACTAACTTTTACTATTCTTATACTACTTTACCTAGCTATCTACCTAGCTATAACTATGTTACCTAAGCTTCGTTTACTATGTTCTACTTACTTATTATGTACTTCTAATATAAAATACCTACTTTTATTTAATGAACGTAATTTGGCCAAGTGATCGTCTAAAGAGGACTCTACGTTGTGAACCTTTATAACCCAAGATAGATTTGAGATGAGCCTAATAGTACCTAAACCTAACTAGTCTAGAATTCAAGGTAACCTAGTGTTTAATCTACCCTAACGCCAGTATTAAAACATATCCACCACACCAATTCTAACATTGCCATCGTAAAAGAGAAAGGTAATAAATATTTGTAATAGTTTGTTTACATAAGAGTAGATCCTACATACGATAGAATAATAGTAAAGAAAATACCCTACAATATTCGATTCCTTATACAGAACCTGTCAAACCATTAGTAACTATTACTTATTTACACTGTTTTCTTACAGTCAGTACAAATATTAGTTTTGTTTTAGATACATAAAATATAGCAGTTGTTTCCTACGCCCTGCGGTTTAGTACACGAATTATTCTGTACAATCAATAGGTACACAGATGAAGCAATACCTAGTTATTTATTAGCCTACTCATTTTTCTAATACGGACCTACTTCCACTTGTATAGGGTAAATAAATAAACATAGGGAAAACCATCTTAAGAATGGAACTTTATAAAATTACTGATTTAATTATTTTATTAAATACTTATTGAAGTGTACAGATCATGTACGGATTCAAAATTGAAATAAAATAAAAGCTATGTACAAGATAGAAATAGTGGCTTAGGTCAAGCGCCCCACCTCGCACCAGACAATAGGATCCTTCCTTGCAGGTCATCCTTCTTCCACTTTAATGAAGTACTCAAGACTTCATTTAATGGGGGAATTTCAATTACTTTAATAAGTTTCGATTCAAGTCAGTCTCATAGAGAAATTAGACACTACGTGATAGTCAGTCTGGTCTGTTAGCAAGGGACAAGAGGACATATTCCCTAAGTCTTGTAGTCTGTTTGTGTTCTCGACTAAGTCATCTAACCCCAGCGGCAAGTGGTCAACCGTGGGTTGTGGCGCCTGCAAAGTTTATGTTGGGGCTCTCCCGATCCCTAATCTCGGAATCAAGAGAGTCCCTAGGCGCAACTGACCTACCTAGCCTACAGAAAAGTAGCTAAAGAACTAGTCAGTAAGTCCGTGGTTTTATCAGTAAGTATGTCCCTACCTACCTATGAAATTCTCTTGCTCCTGATCATAGAATCAAAAGAATCTCTAAAAGCTAAAACAGAAGATAAAAGGTCAGGTTTTACCAAATCCTGAACGCTTCATTAGATAAATCTCATCTTAGTTAGTGAGCAACAATCTAGTTAGATAATTTAAGAATCCAATTAGGTATGTAAATACATTATGTATAATAAGCCAGTAGGTAAGTATTATCTATTAATATTGTCAGTTTCTCCTCTTTTAGTAAGAGAAAACATAACATGGCACGGCTAAGCTTGGCCAAAGAAAACACTAGAACCAAAGACAAATATACATGTCACAAGTTAAAACTATGGCATTCAAATTGCCATCATGATTTGATTTGGTATAATTATTATGCAAAGTTCACAAACTTAACGAGATTTATCCATTAGACCATAAGATTAACAAATCCAATTCCAGCTTGAATGGAATTTTACTCTCGCCGAAGAAACCTGAAATAAAGTTTCCCTAACGTCCCTATATCTCGGCGATCGAATACATTCGCATCCAGATGAAAATATTGGATCGGCGAGATTACCCTACCGACCTATCCTACACCTTTAATAGGGCCCTAATCTTTCTAGAGATAATAAACCCCAGGCAAGCAAGAGACGCGCGAGTCTCGTATTTAATTTTAACCCAACCTAATACGGGGTATTATCTAGATGCTATCTAGACGTGCAAATACCCTTCTAACACTACACTAAACTATTCCTGACGGCGGTCAACCCGTAAAAGACACTAAGACCCCTGACAACCCTACGGGAGTCACTTCCAAGTAGGAACTGCCTTATAACACAAAGAACAGCCCTGGAACGGTTGTGAACATCCTCCTAACGTAAGACAGTCTATATGGATTCTGGAAGGCGTCTCTAAGCGTGCTTACAGCGACAACGATCCCGCTAGGGTGCAACCTGAAGTTGTCCAGGATCCAGAGGTTCTCTTAGAGCCACAATCCAAACCCCACACAAACCGGTAGCTTGGCTGTCTTTCTCTATGGGAAAGAACAAACCCTCGGTTCGCTACAAAAACCCGAGCCTAACAGATGGGGAACTTACAGGCTTTAATTAGCTCGGCGTGTAAGTTTTGCAACCATGTGCGAGTCACAATTGTCCAATTTATTGTTCGAAATATGATTTTAACAACAAACTTTACACTCAAAAATTTAATCTTTGCACTTATTCCAAACTAGCGTGAAATAAACACCAGGTTTTAAGTTGAGCACTAAAAACACCAAAACAAGTAAAAAATTAAATTCACCTTTCCCCAATCCCAAACAAAATTTAAAATAATTAATTAATTCCTTTCCAAATTAAAATAAGCAAAAATTGAGCAGAAATTCCCCTTTTTTTAAAAAGTTAAGTTACAAAGTAATTGGACAAGCGTAACGACCCTAACGAATACTGGAGCACAAGTGACACGAATCTCCGCGTCGCGGCCTTTTATCACCTCGCTCCGGCTAGCGCGACTTTTCGACCTTCGTGCGCTTGCTTGACCTTGATCCTGCGAACTAGCTCGCGAAATACGGATCCTGTGAGCATGCCCGCGAAACACGGATTTCGCGGCCTTGCTCGCGAAACACGGATCCTGTGAGCTTGCTCGCGAAATCCGGATTTCGCGGCCTTGGGTGACTGTTTTTTTGTGACCATCATCATAATCAGCCCTCTCCAATCCACCCGCCGAGCGAAGGCCTCTTCGGGAGGTCAAATGAACCTGAATACCATCAGTTGCTCCGCAGAGAGATCATAACTTTAGATAATCAAAGTTAGGCATATAATTAAAATGAAAAATGTGTTTGTAGACTAGTTTATATTGATAGACAGTTAAATATATGCTAAATAATTTGAATGTACAAACTATAGGTCCCATTTAATAAAATTAAAGGAGCCTTCCCTATTTTAAACCAGTCTTCCTTTATTATTCCATTAGATCTATATCTTGTAATTCATAGACCCAGTATAATGTAACCAATATAATGTAAGTCCGAAGCCCCGGAGCAGCTGTTAATATAATTTTGTTATCGAAATTGGTACAGCCGTTTCGCTACATGTGTTTGTGTATTAAGTCGTATTTTCGGAAAACTCAACGAGTAGAAAATCGCAACCTATTCAATTATTACTGAGTAGGTATTGCATGAACTTGTACCTACTAAAGTATAATAAGCTAATATCATTATAATCAGCCTGTTGGTGTACTGCTGGACATATTATGCCTACCCTCAAAAAGAGATCGGGCCATGTCCATCATGCTGGTCCAGTTGCATCAACCCGCAACAGGGCCAGCGTGATGGGTTTACGTCTTCACATTTACGTAATAGAATTTTTTCTCCGGTTGTGTTCCCTCGCGATGTTTTCTTTCACCGAAAAGCCTTACATAACTCCAAAAAGCTCATTAGTCGTCGTCAGCCATAAAACGTCCACTGCTGGACGAAGGCCTCCCTCTTTATAGAGGGGTGTTGCCATAATCCCCACGTTTGGCAGGTGGCTTGGGGATCGCAGAATGGTCACCACCGTTAACCAAGAGCACGCTGCCCGTCCTCCGGTGGGTCTGGTTGCAGTTTAAGGACATACCCAGGTCCATCCCAGATTCCCAGGACATCCCAGGTCCAGCAGGGCTAGCATGCGCACCGCGAGAAAATTTTCTCGATTCTTAAAAACAGGACAAGGCTACGACTCTGTATAAGTCTGTCTCGTTTTCTCACGACATAAAGACACGACAAATTTTTCTCGCGGTGCGCAGGCTAGCCCTGTAGGTCTCATTAGTACGGCCCCGTGATTTAGACAAGCGAACTCAAAAATACAAACACCTACATTTACAAAATCCTAAAAAACTAATTCAATTTATCTATATTCTAAAAGCTTATTTGTTCTGTTTCACAGGTGTTTGACCACACCTATTGTATAGTGACAAATTGATGGTGTGTTAAAAGATGTAAACCGTTACAGAAATCGATGACCACCACATTTGAAAATCAATTCAATACCAAATCAATAGCACTTTCAGATAAATCACTGAACCTATTAAAGAGGCATTAGCGAATTGAATGGCTCGTCAATACGAGGCATTGTTATGCAGCATGCCACGGCCCATTTAACCTTAACAGACCAGTCCCGTCTACTCGGGCAAATGGGGTAAAGTATACTGGGCCCCACAATTCTTGGGTCCTTACCTACTACCGTGCTAGCTCTTCGAACATATATACCTTTTTATTACCATTGGAGATTTCAATGGCGATAAACCTAAAAAATTGTATGCCAGTTTTTGAAACATAAAAGACGAGATCGAGAATGATCTTTATGTGCGTTGTGAGGTTTACTCGCAACGCACATAAAGATCACTGACCATTATGACCTTTTGGCAGCAGGGTGCGCTCTAGCTTGCCACCTCCAATAGTAAATGCTCGAAGTGCTAGTTATAGATAGAGCATAGTGTTACGGGCCCATCCATCCTAAACCCTAAAACCGTTGTATAAACGGTTAACGGTAGTTTATTATATACAGGGTTAGTTCTAATCAGTTAGCATTCTTTTAAGGGCATATTCTGTACAACAAAACAAACAACTGTTACTATGGGATCAAACATTGAAATCGCAGAAAAAATACAGCTGTTCCATACATTTTGCCCAAGGTCGATGAACTTTTTGTATGAAACAGCTGATAATTTTTACGCGATTTCATTGTTGGCCCCATAGTAGTTGACTGCCATATAGCTCAGCGGTAGCGTGTCTGCCTTCAGAGCTGTAGGGCGTGGGTTCGATCCCCACCAAGGGCAAACATTTATGTGACGAACATAAATGTTTGTTCTGTGTCTGGGTGTAGTATGTATTATAAGTATGTATTTACAAAAAAAGAAGTATATAAGTATTCTATCAGCTATCTAGTTACCATATTACAAGCTTTGCTTAGTTTGGGGCTAGATGGCGCTGTGTGGAAAAATGTCCTGCGATGTCCTGCGATGTCCTGCGATATAGTAAAAGTTGTTTGTTTTGATGTACAGAATATGCCTTTAAAAGGATGCTAACTGATTAGATCTAGCCCTGCATAGATCTATGCACCATGTTCACTAGCAGGCGCCTTGTCTGCACGTGAACATGGTGCATGCAACGGCGGCGCCGCAATTCAAAACAATAATGGTAAATATCACAAAGTAGAAGGCTATAAATATTAAATAAATAACCCGTGTTAAATATCCATAAATAGCTTGGAGGATTTAGCTATCTCTCAAATAATCATAAAACTGTAATGTCCATATATCATAGATCCCAGCTTTATAGAAACGCTTGAGGCACTGAAAATTCTAATATTATAGTCTACAGTACAGAGTTCGCTTTGACTGGAGTGTTCGGTGTCTTCATAACGATCACGAAAGAGGCGATAAGAGACACACATCAGTCTCAATTTTTTCTGGCAAAATACTGGCTGGTTTGAATTCGCATGAAGGGCCTCATCGTTGCGTTATGGGCCCCAACTTTTCTGTCACCGTACCTGAACTCGAGCCACAGAGGATTCATAGTTACTGCCAGTGTTATCAACAGTGACGGCGGACGCCAGGTCATCGCACCAGAGATCTTTGTTGACGGTTTTTTTAGTTCCAGGAAGAGCACGGGTGAAATGGATTATGGGAATACATCTTTGACGAAGCTTTCTATGAATTTGGCTGATTTGTTTTTGTTCGTGTTACAGTTTAACAGTAAGCGTCATAGTATAAGCTATAGTTGTGATTTTGTCTAGTACAATAAGTAAGAATAAAAAAATGGTAACTTAATATGATATTGTGCATATAGGTTGAGGTTGGATTAGAATTAAAAGTAGGTAAAGTTTTTAAGCAAGATCATCCTTTATACAAGGTTACGCGTAACGATTACTAAGCATAAAGGAGGTCATTGTACTCATCATGTAACAATCCTAATTCTGCCGAAAAAAACACAGCTGTTCCATAGAAAAATGTCACTCACCCTCGACAACAGTTCATATTTTTATCGCGAATTAAT
Source organism: Erannis defoliaria (assembly GCA_905404285.2). Lineage (NCBI taxonomy): Eukaryota > Metazoa > Arthropoda > Insecta > Lepidoptera > Geometridae > Erannis > Erannis defoliaria. Next base: position 9,897,438 of record FR990080.1, on the reverse strand, counting down.
TGTTGGCCCATTGGTAAAAGTTGTTCTCTATGATGAATTTATTGACATGTTCGGCCAATGCCGTTGACCCAACAAGTGGACGTCCAACACTTCGTTTACCAGTTCGCACCTAATAATCGGTCAACGCCAACATTCTAGCCCAATTCTGTGTGAAATTTGTTTACCTCTTTGTTTCAGCCAAAAGACGTCCACTGCTGAACGAAGGCCTCCCTCTTAGACCGCCACAATGTACGACAACCTGCCATTGCAAACACCTGTTGCCCGCGACTTTCACAATGTCCCTGTATCTATAGTACCTATCCCTGTGTGCGTAGTATCCCTATTCCCTGTGTAGTGAGTGCCTGTGTTCCTGTAGTCCCTTGTTATCACAACCTGCCTACGTACCTACTGTATTTTTTTAAATCAAAGTCGCACCGGCCCCTGAAACCATAGGCCGGTTCAAAAAGACATCCGGGACATCCTCGACCAGGATAGCCAAAGAATCTGAGAGTAGCGCCCTCCAAGTAAAAAAGCCTTCGCCTCTTGTGCTTGTAGTCATAAAGACTGGTCGCATGATAAAAACTCAAATAAGCAAGAAAAAGAAGTCACACCGTCTTAATGCCGCCCTCGCCCATGTTTCAACCACATTTTTACTGCGATCAATCATTATTCTAAAGCTGAATGAGATAGGGCCACATTTAGCGGAGCAAAAATATGGCAGTTACGCAGATTCGTGCGTGTCAAGATTCGATTTTCGTTTTTTTTACCATTAAACAAAACAATTTAAAACATTACAATTTATTACAAGCATGATATAAATATTTTTTCAATACTAAGAGCAACATATCGTGACAAACCATATTAATTACATGTGAGTAAATTTCGTGCAAAATTTGTAAAAATTTAATGATTGAAACTGTTTTATTAATGTGTAAAAATAGAGGTGTTCTGTAAATATTTTTTCTTCTTATCTAATATTTTTAGAAATATTACAAAAGCGTCACATCACTTCTCACACCTTATAGATACAAATATATTTTTGAGCTAACACAAACTCATAAAAACCGTAAAAAAACTGCTATGACTGCACGTGATTTTTTTTAACAGGCCCCTTAACTCTGATAATTGTTAATATAATACAACATATGTTATAAAGTACTCGTATCTTCTAGCTAGTAACAATATTGTGGTCTTCATTAATCACGCTGCAATTCTTTTGTTTGAATTTAAAAGCTGTTTAAAGTCAGTCTACCTGCTACACAAGGGACCCAAAGTATTGTTAGAAATCAGCACCCATTTAACACTTTTATCTTTAACTTATCAGCGTTAAAACCAGCAGTATTTTATCTATTGTGTCTTCGAATAAAATGCTCAGATCCTGCCAATACTTTGTTCCCAGGCTTTAATTACCTGTCTGTGCCTACATATATTATCGTTTTGTTTTATTTTATTTATTCTGTGTAACAAACTGCATCTATGTTTTATAATATCTAAAAAGTCCGAGTCTCAGAGTGCATTACATTTAACTAATAGCCTCTATCTATAAATACACTTAGTTCCAAATAAGTAAATATGAAATATTAACTAAGCAAAATTATTTGAATGAGCCATGATATGCTTTACAGTATTAAATTGCATTAATATTTATTATTTTTATAAATAATAATGCAAAAGCTTGTGTATCAATTTTACCTTTAGAAGTACGCTAATTCAGGGTCCTGTAGCCAATAGGTAATAGGCATAGCTACTGGTTTGCTTCACTAACTATTTGACAATCTATATACATATATATATATACCTAATATGAGAGATGAGAGCAACAGAACTCAAAAATATAGTTTTAAAAATTTTTGTCTGTCTGTCTGGGATAAACTCAGAAACTACGGCACGAATTTAAATTCAGTTTCTTGAAATATGATTTATGAAGTCCGGCGCTTCACATAGGCTATGTTTTATCACAATCGGCCCAGGAATATAGAAGTTATGACGCAATTTATTAGGCAGAGTCCGGATACGCAAGAGTTTTCCTAACTGCTGTTAAATATTTAATTGGAGAAAATAGCTTTTTTTTTGCGGAATGAAAATCTTTTTGTGGTTTGGTGTCCATTGCTGGACTTAGGTCTATACTCGAAAGGCTAATAAGCCACTATACGCTGGCCCAGTTGCAGGTTAGTGGATTCACACAATATACACCAAAGAGATAATTTAGTACGGGCCCGGGATTTGAACTCGCGACCTCACGATTTGAATTTCACCGGTCCCGAATTAGGCTACTTGGCTTATTAGGCTCTGCGGTCACATTGATGAATTGCAAATCGTGATACCTCTTGGTTGCGTGCGCGGGCCATTTGTCGCCATGGAACCAACACGAATATCCCATCTACCCGACCTAGAATACTGATTATCTAGAGAATACAACATAAGACTGCATTCCCTCATAATAAAAGTCCCAGAGAGGTCCCAGTGGATGATGGTGCGAGATAAAACATAATAATTATTAAGCACGAAAATATCGTTACAAATAATCAGCCGAATACTCCCCTACTAGCCTCTTAAACGTTACTTTGTTATTTAAGTAAAATAAGGTCATGCACATAAAACTATTTGGTCCACGCAAGCGAAGCCGCAGGTACAGCTAGTTAAGACCACATCCTCTTCTTCTATTGCATGCCACTTAGCCCGATTTCACCCCTAGATTAATTTAAACATCGTTTATCACGGTCACAGAATAAATAAACATTTAATATGTAATTAAATATTATGATTAGTACCTACCATGGTTTAGATTGATGTTCTGGTAGGTAAGTAGGTACCTATATCTTAAAGAATTTTTCAAAGGTTCCTACTTTTTACAGTTTGTATTGTTCTATTTCTACCTTAATTTATACCTGGTGTCTATTAATCTTTGAGATTGCTCCATCACATCCAAAACCAATTTCATAAGTTAAAAGCCCTTCAGCCTTGGCTCAAAAGGGGTTTTAAAATAAGCATCAATCTAAACCAAAAGGCGCCGGCACTCAAGTGTCCAAAGTCTGATAACTCAGCGTCTGCATTCGAGACCCGGGACAATGTTCACATAAAAACTCACAGAAAAAAGTCTGGCTGGCACATCTCCATTGGAAGACGGCGGCAATCCACGAACCGTTACATTGTAGTTATAATTTGTCCTCTACTAGATTTAGGCGTACCACCGAAAGGCCACATCCATCACGCTGCCCCAGTTGGGGGATGGGACACGATTGAATTTCTTTTCCGGACGTGTGTTTTTTCCTCACGATATCTTCCTTCATCAAAAAGCCAGTGATGTGACAACCCGTACACAAATTAATTGGGCCACCGACATAGCTCGCAGGGCTTGCAAGTTGAAGTGGCAATGGGCATCGCTCGAAGAACTGATAACCTATGGGGAAGAAAGATTCTTGAGTGACCACAAATCGGAAGAAGCAGCGTAGGTAGGCTTCCCACTAAGTGGACCGACGACATTGTGTGAGTCACGGGCAACCGGTGGATGCAAATGGCAGGTTGTCGTACAGTGTGGCGGTATAAGGGGGAGGCCTTTGTTCAGCAGTGGGCGTCTCCGGCCTGATGACAGACGGGCATGGAACCTCACGGCTACCACGGATAAAAAATATGTTTGAATCGTAGTTTTGCACATATGTAAGAACGCAGTAACTAGTAGCGATAACACAGTAGCAGTACAGTTAACTGGTAGCGATAAGCTGAAAATAGGGCTACAGTGGACTATGTTATTTATGCTGATTATGATGATAATGACGTTCTGCGCAATACTGCAATAAAAGTAGGCCGTAAAAAAATAGGAACTAACATAAACATAATTACTTAGCTTTTTTTTATTGTCCATTGCTGTTTTATTTATTGGCTTATATAGGCCTACCCTTGAAAGTAAAAAAAGGAAATAGTAAGATTATTTAATTTAAAATGTATTATGAACCGAATAAATCATATAATCATATAAGAATAAACCCCAAAAATATACATATTCTCTACATTTTTTATGTAATTTTTACTAGTAAAATGAAAATGCCTACCAGAGAGTACCACATCATACAATGCGGGACGAAAGCAGATTTTTTTATGCGGGTCGAACTTTCTCGTATGACATAAATCTGTAAAAATAAAAGTAAGGACTCCTACTTTACGGGACACTGAAACTGAATGTTTCTTTTTTAGTATATAACGTAAACTTGACGCACAAAATGTTGACCTTGTTTACCAAGTTTACCAAACCCTCAAGGCAGGAAACTTCGTTCTACAAACGCGAGTCACCGTTGTTATTTTGGATCTAAAAATGGCACTGCAAACTGCAGTGATAATACTCGTAGTGACCATGACTGTTTCAATGTTTATTCATTGCATGACACAGAACTGCACCTAAAACTTGACTCACTGCACTGATTACTTATTTTATTATTCGTGCCTACATAGTTGGTACTATAGCTGCGCCCCGCAGTTTCACCCGCGTGATAATGATGATAATATTTTTTTATAAAAGTGTTATTCCGGGAAATAAGCTATTCAAATACACATTATTTAATAACACGATAAATATAACTTTACAGATTTTTATCTAAGGTGTTATATCTATCCATTTTTTTCATATAATTTAAATACTTACTAATAAGTATACCTACTTATAAAATAATTGCTAATTAATTAACTAATTCTATGTCCATTCCGTATTTTATCGTAAGAGTTAATCAGTGATTAAGTAGAGAGAGAGGAGCTAAATCCTCCAAGGAGTTATTTAACAAACATACTTACACACACACACACCGACAAACTTACGCATTTATAATATTAGTGTGATAGTGTGATAATACTTATAACAGGAAGTTTATTTCAATTGTTCGACCCTTCTTACTATGTCCTACGTAACATTATAACATCAACATCAGACGCATGTATTCTTCTTTCCTATAAGTAGAAAGAAAGGTAGCTCTACAATCTACATGCCATATAGGTACCTCTTTTTAAGGTATACCTTTATGATATTTTGACCTATTACCACAGAAAACATAATAAGTACTACCTAGTAAAGACAACTAGATACGAGTAAGTTTCAATCATCATCAGCCTTCTACCGCCACACTTGGAGACACAACAACACACAACATTGGAGACCTTCCTACAATGCGTCTTCCGGTTCGCGGTCGCCACTCAAGAACCTTTCTTCCCCAAAGTAAGTTTTAATAGGTACTAGATATCATAAAACTGATCTGATAGATCATAGATCATAGATCTGAGAGATTTTAATTATTTGTGGAGGTGATCATATGATAATAAAAAAACCTTTTTTGTGACATCAACATACATTTCGTATCGACAGATCACTGTCAGCCTTGGAGGATCTAGCTCTCTCTTTCCTATCAGCTTTAAAAAAAAACCTATTCTATCTATCCAATGATGTAGAGGTTGGAGCTTTGATTATATACCCAGGAGCTAGTTCCTCCGAGGGTTGGAGAGTGGAGAGTGAGAGCTAGACCTCCAAGAGATATTGTATTAGAAGTCATTTAATTGCTCTGTTTTTTCATTTTTCTGAGATAGTTTTGTGAAAAGATAAAAATAGAGTTATCGAGTGCGAGTAGCCGAACAGAGCTGGAAGATACGAGCGAGAGAGTTTTCAAATGACGTTGTTACGTATCCAGTGGAAACAAACGCTTAACCACCGCCTCTGAATCGACGGAAGTCGCCAACCGCCGCGATATTTTGAGCAAGGCGCGTCGCCCATACTCCGTAGGTACATATATAAGTATATAAATATTGTGTGTAAGTAATCGAGTACCTACTTCACTACAAATCTTTCAGGTGTTTAAAATGTGTTAGTCTAGAGCTCTAGAGCAAAAATCATCAAGCAGTGGTCATTGAAAAGATTCGTTATAGTACAAAAAAACGAATTATTCAATTTCAGCCAACAATTCAATTCAGTCAGTTCCGTTCAGTTTAGTTCGGTTCAATTCAGTTCAGCTCAATTCAGTTCAGTTCAATTCAGTTCAGTTCAATTCAGTTCAGTTCAATTCAGTTCAATTCCGTTCAGTTCAATTCAGTTTCAGTCAAACAACTTCCAAGCAACATTTTCATCGAAGCTTAGTTAACTACATCAAACTTTCCGATCGAGTTGGCTATTAGACGTAGCTACTTATCTGACAACGCCCCTCTATTAAGGGGGAGGCCTTCGTCCAGCAGTGGACGTTTTATGGCTCACGACGATGACTTATCTGAATATGTCCTAAATACCAAAGCGACGATCACATTGCTTAGCAAATTTTACTACGATCCAAGTAGGAAAGTAGGTAAAGTATATCTTCGGTAGTTTGAGAACATTGAGCAAGGTAAGGTAGGTGTACGAGACACGAGTAGCATGACAAACTATCTCTTTGCACCCACGCCTTAGATATTTTACGTTCTCGTTCCAAAGCACTTGTGTTTGGAATGTTAATAAAAAGTATGAAAAAATTTTAATTGATAGTCATTACTTGAACTTTGGTTCGCTTCGGGTGCCATTCACGCTATAATAAGTATGTTAATATGTTGTAAAGTGTTGTAGAATTACTTTTTAGTGGAAGAGTTAAGACGAACGTTAAATCCATGGGTCGCCTATTAGTGGTCCATAGACAAAAAATAAAAATAAACAGATGGTAAATTTAATGATAATGATGATTAAATGATAATAGATGTTTAAATATTACGAATGCCTGTTTTAATGTGAAGGTGTTTCAGAAGGCGTAGCTCCTACGTAGGCAAATCAAATCTCAGGGGCAACTAACCGTAAAACTGATCATTTAAAAACCACAAATGTTTTGTTAAAATCTGTAAACAAAAAAATCTTAACGGAGAGATGGTATAATAAGTTCTCAAAAATGTTAGTATGTAAGTACGTAGATATATCGTGTTCGTTAGTTCAATTTTACAATTATTAATAGGTAAAAAAACTATAGCAAAAATAACTAGGTACAATCTACCTATTATATATTTTCCTCAGAATAAGGAAGTTCCTTAGGTATCTACCTACTCTTTGATGATGAGAAAAAGATCTGCGTACCATTTGCCAACTTTCTTTGCTGATAGTTGTAGGCAATAAAAAAGCAATAGCAGCATGAAATTTAGGCAAATATTTCCAAAAACAGGCCAGTCAATAACTACACAAAAAATGGCAAACATCGCAAACACGTGTGTACTTAGGTATCTACGGTTTTTTGATGTTGTTAGGACCCATGACAGTCGTTTATGCCCATGGAGGATAAGGAGTTGCGATGAGCGACTTGCAGCCGCAGATCCTATTTTGCAGACGGAGTGTGTGACGTCATACTTATTTGCTCAGTCTGCTAACGTCCGCCACGCGTAACGGTCATTCAAACCTACATATGAGACGTACGATTTTTTATGTTTTTCCCCAGTAACAGTAAATATGAAATAAGTTGCTCTGTTTCTTTACGTAAAAATTACCGAGGGAAAAATTCTGATGACATGATTGGCATCTAATTTCAATCGTAAGTAATTTTATTTATATATTTAGTGATCCGAACTATAAAATTTAAAAACGTGACATCTAGCGTGATATTAAGAAATTAAGTGTCAATTCAGCTAAGTGTTAGTTCACCAGTTTACAATTTGCCACTCCTCCCCCGAACCTGCACCTCACCGCACAGTCACGCGTCATTCTAAGGAAAAATCCTTTGATCACATCTCTGCTTCTATTACTCTGTGTTTATGCCCAAGATTGTACAACCCTGAAAACCCTGTGCTACTCCCGTCATCGTGATGCTTGAAAACCTACGAAACTACGCACTTGTTTTTTTTTCATATATACTGCCTTAGGGAAGCGTTTTTTTGTGACATTTCTATTATGTTATGAACTTTCATATAGAAAACCACATTTTGCTACAGTTTGTGCCTAATTCAAGCTCTCTAAGCCCATTAGTTGCGGAGATACAGCTGAAAAAAATTACGTTCCGGTAAGCACTAAAGGAATGGTAAAGATTCGTATAATTTAGGATGAGCCAAAGCCGAAAGGCGGCTCACTGTTTTGTGCCCGACTGCGAGGCCGAAGAGGGCATTATTATTATTATTCACGTATTTATTTCAATTCTTTATTTTTTAGTTTTTTTACAATATAAATACAAAAAATTTTAAAAAAAAAATATTTTATTAATAATAATAAAATAAATAATAAATACATTAATAATATTAAATATTATAAAAAACTTAAAAACTAGGGTGCCGCCAGCAGCGGGGCAGGACTCAAGCTGCCGGTGGTTAGGGCTGCAGAGTGACCCCCCCGTGGGGCGGGCGCCCCCAGACAAGGCGGGTGCCTTGTAGGGGCGGGGGGGCTTAGTAGCCGTGGGAAGTGTCCCCACGGTGAAGCTAAGAGGTACCCGAGGTGGGGCCGCTTCTCCGGGCCATCCGGGGGGGCCATACCCGGGGAAGTCAGGTTGAAGCGGCCAAAGTAGGTTGCGGTACTGTATGGGCGGTACCGCAACTGAGGCGGGGCCTGGGCCCGTGAGTCCGGACCTGGTCCGGACATGAGGGCTCTCCACGTGTCCCTCTGATTAGCAGAGGGCACAGTGGAGAGTGAGGAGGGACAACCGGGTGGTGGCCTCATCAAGGGCTTTCCTTGAGGGGGCACCCACCGGGTGTGTTGTGGTGGGACTGCGGGATGGGGACAGGCCAGAGGGGCCAGAGCTCCCCATCCCCAACGGCCGAAGTGGCAGGCGGCGGGGCCACTCACATGACCCGCCGCATGGAGGCCAGGGCGTTGGACGTGGGGCCGTCCGGCGCCCATCTAGCTGGCGTGGCCTCCGAGGTGGATGCACGATGTGTCTGGGTGTTCCGACACATCGTCATCGGTGCGGGAGGAGCTTTGGCTCCCCGTGGTGGGCCCGAAAGGGCAGCGCTGTCGAGGTCGCGGACGAATGCGAGAGCGTACCCGTGGCCTCGGCGCAAGGTGCAGTGATGGAACACCGTTGGGTTTTTAGTCGGTAGTGGTGCCACTCTGGTGCCGAGCCCGACATAACCCTCCTGCCGCCCCGGTGGGAGGGTATGCGTAAATGCATTTCCCAAAGTTAAAAAAAAAAAAAAAAAAAAACAGCTGCAGAGTGAGGAACATCCTGACAATGCGCGCCGTGTCAAGTACCACTGCCTTTTGTATCTGACCCTTGACCCAACCATCTAGCGAGAGCCTCTTGAGGTATTGGTTAAGGCTCTTCGCTATTATTATTATTACATTATAAATATAGCCAGTATTATAATTATAACAAGCAGTGATCGCTGTTATAATAAATAGTGAGCAGCACAGAATGGCATCAGACAATAGGCACGTTGACAAAGACGTAAAATATTGAACAACCGCGCATACACAGGTAACCATTAGAGTTATCCTTGGACCGAAATAGAAAGGATATCCGCTTGAACTGTATGAACTTAATATGAGCATTAGGCACGCTATATAAAATGTTTGTCCTCTAAAGTCAATGATCAGTTAAAACAGATTTACAGCTGTATATAATAGAGATGATATGAATGTGAAGTTCTTAGTTAGACGCGCCTTTAAATTATTAGAATTAAACGTTGCGGGCTTGTGGTAACTGGAAACACACTCACGATATCTTATGGCAAAACATGCATATCTTATGGCAACATAATTGTACTTAGCTATGGGCATCTAAAATGTAAGATTTTAGAGATATTTTCGTTCTCCTTGGCGTGTCCGTCAATGGCGAAAAACTAAAATCCAAACTAAATCGTCGTCGTCAACCATAAAACATCCACTGCTGGACGAAGGCCTCCCCCTTTATAGAAGGGTGTTGCCATAATCCCCACGCTTGGCAGGCGGCTTGGGGATCGCTGAATGCTCACCACCGTTAACCAAGAGGACGCTGCTACCCGTCCTCCGGTGGGTCTCGAAAAACTAAATCGTAATAGGAAATAATTCCTAAATAAAATCTACTTACGTACCGACGTACCTACAGTAGGAACTAACTTAAGTATTTTGATTTGAATTTAACGTAAACTAGGTATTTAAAGTGCCTGTGTACTATACCGGGTGTAAGGAAACCGTTCCTGAAACGAAGGCACGGCGGGGTTGCAAGGGAACCTTACACAGTAAGTGATATAAGTGGTAAGAATAAAAGACTTGACAGTTATTTTTGTTTAGGTGGGTAGGTAAGAACTTACTTATTAAAAATCTTCGGTGCAATAATAGGACTATGACGAGTTTATTTATATAATAATTTATAAATTATATAATAATATTTTTCTGTGGAGAATTTATTTTGTGGCCATTTTTAATAACCCATATCTTTATTGCTATACAGTTCGAAAATTCAACCGACAGAATCCGAACCTGCTGCGCATGTAAACTAAAGGAAAGGATCCAGGTATAGGATAGCAATGGTGTGATAATCTATATATATAAAAGGCTCTGTCCTGACTGACTGACTGACAGACAACGCACAGCCCAAACCGCTGGTCGTACAGACTTGAAATTTGGAGGGTATATTTTTGTATGAACGTCCTTTGTTTTTGGATTTTTATTCACGAAAATTTGGATTTGGATAGTTCATTTAAAATAAAAAATGCTGTTTTCATAATTTTTAGACAGGGACGTTTCAAGGGGCGGATAGGGGGGGGGGGGGGATGAATGTTGTATTGAAAGTTCTTTGATTTTGAAATTATAGTGATGAAAATGGATGTTTGGGTAGTTCATTCAAGGGGGGGGTTAGAAAAGTGGTGAACTTTGGGTGCGGCCCGAATTTCTTCCGTACGAGGACGGAGTCGCGGGGCGACTTCTAGTAACTATTATAATTCTTGTAACTGTTTTATTTATAACTATAATTTACATGTATAATAGACGTTACAAAAAGGACTTAAAATAAGTAGGTGCCAGATACCACTATTTAATTTAACTTGTCTTATCCTTCACTGCAGCTAGGATAAAAATCAATGTCTCTACGTTTATAGAGCCCTGCAACAGTAAATTACTCTCGAACTCAATGAAACATAACAAAACAAACCACTAGAAACAAAATGCAGTCAATGGAATAGTCACTTCCGTTTCCAATGAGCTCTCAAGGACGCACCCAGCCCGCACCCTACTTCCGCCCGACGTATTGGGGTAAAGTACCTACGTTTATATTGTTGCTAGCAAAAACTGAAGCAGATGTTATACCCGCGCCTTTGGGAATCATCTGGACTAACTGGTTCAACAGGTGAACTGTTTCGTAAAATAACTTAGGTATAAAGAGCAAAGTTACCGACATAGCTCGCAGGGTTTGCAAGTTGAAGACATGTGTTAAAAATAGTTTTTTTGTATGTTTCTCCTTTTTTGGAGTCGGTTGAAAAGTAAGATTGAAATTATTGAAAAGCTTTCATTAAGTACTATGTAAGTAAATGGGTAAATAACATATGTATATGAAAGGTTCACGATAGGCCACGTGCGCAACTGCCTATGATAATTTTTTTTTTTTCCTATAACATAATAACATGAAATGCACTTCAAAACGTTATTATTATAATACTCGTAAGTTCATTAATTACAAAGAATAGAAATTAAATCTATGTAACTCACATTTTGAAGCTTAGAGAGCCTCTACGCCTCCAAGGCGATTACTCACGTGACACGTGCAGGTGCGCGTACTATTCACAAATCGAACCCCAATGCTTACTTAATTTACTTCATCGAGATACACACAGCTACAGTTTTTCATCCTTCTCTTCAAGATGTCATCGACTAATAATATACCTAATACAGCAATTTTTATTTAACCGACTTTCCCGGTTCTATGTTCGATGGTATGTATGTTTTTTTTCATGCATGTAAGTACACCGATTTCTCCGTCAATTGTGGACCGATTTTGAAAATTCTTTCTTTTTTTGAAATGGTATACTCCCGAGGTAGTCTCATATTAATTTGAAGTTGGTTCAATTTTTTTTTTAAAGTTACTTGTTTATAGTTCTCTTACTTTTTGTAATTTTCTTACTCTAAACTTGAATTGTAATTTGTTTTTATATTACCTACGGAAAACTTGTGAAATTTTCGCAGGAGAGCGTTGACATCTGCGACCCAGTTTTATACTTCTGCAGGTGTCATCAATCTTCATTGCTTGTGATTCTTTATGTTATTGTTCTAAATAAACTGATTATTATTTTTATTACTTAAAAAAAAACAGATTACCCGCCCTCAGCGGCAGTTAGATATGAAGATCAGCCACCTCAATGTGTTTTTCAGAACATATACGCTTTGGCCACGCTAAGTAAATATAGTACAAGCTTTATTTTATTTTATTTTCACAGGAAAACTTACAGCTATGTACAATAGAGTTATTAAGAATAGGAGGCCAAATAAAAGTTTTAACAGATAGGAAGAATTAAAAAAAAAAAGACGGACTCGCACATAATAATTATACAATATAAACACTAAATAGAGAATAGGAAGTTAAGTTTGCTAAATATATATTAGAAAAATAATAGAGAATAGAGGACAGATTGGAACACGTTAACGAGAAATAGTTTGACTTCAGAACCTGCTTTAATTTGAATGCAGAAGTATTGAACAGATCTACATATAAAGCATTAATATAAATCTACTGTGCTTTGGCATCAAGTGGGCATTGACGTAATTGTGTTAGCCTGTTGTATAATATTAGGTCCACGGCGTAGGAATAGTATATTATCATTACCTATAATATTTCCGTCAGTTTCGCCTTGGCCGATATTTTGCATGTTTATTTATCAACAGCCTCTTTTGCCTAAAGCGACAGTAATGACGTAAGAAGATACTGCAAAATGTAGAGTTTGCTGTACCTTACAAGTGAAAATAATTTCAAAGTTTTTAGCTATGTAATAATTACTTTCATTCGATGATAACTAGTCAGCCATGATATTATTGATGTGTATAAACAGGTACTACCGGTACTAGATAGTTGTGAAGCAGTCAACTGATCACGCTTTGATCCGCTGATCTTTTTCCTTCTCACAAGTTGAAGGGTCCGATAGGTACTGAAACACTATGATCAAGCTGTCGCATGTGTCTCATTAACACTTCACTTTCCCTACAACCCAGAATTTAAGGCATTTACTCATCTGCCGGCTCTACCGGTAATTACAGGGCCAAAGGGGTGGTTACCTGAGAGTAATGATAAAGGAGAAACCTCTGATAGATCGCCAATGAAGGATTACTTTCTCGAAAATTGCCTGAAAGTGTGCCGAGCGAAATTGTTTTTATTATTTTTCGAAAATATGTGGTTTATGCGCAGACTTCTGGTGAAGGCCAACCACATGCGCGTGCTTTCATCGGCCCTGCCCAAGTGCATGTTTATACCACAGGTTTAATTTAAACTTGGTCTATACATTTTTTATATTGTGGCCATTTGCATATAAGTAGGTACAGCGTTCCAGCAACCTGTTCGTTCATTTCAATAAGCGTGACGTGCCCACACCTGACAATTTTATTTTTGGTTCGATACCTACGTTTGATGTGGATTGAAAGTGCGTGAGAGTGCGCGAAGACGAGATAAAACGGACAGATCCTCCAATGTTGCGAGGTGGTGGCGAGAGTGGGTTCACAAGTAATAGTCAAGTCTTCTGAAAACCTAAGCATTTAGGTAACTTGCAGAAATGGATTTCGAAAATTACTTGTTCCACTCCACGGTGGATCTAATTAATCAATTTTTTTTATAAAGAATGCAGGCGCTAAAACTTGCAAAGCCAAGGACCAAAAAGATGAAAAAAATACTCCGAAAAAACTCTACGTCCGAAACAATAATTGGAGTTTTGGCGGGAACACGGAAAAATCATGTCGTTGCATTCTATTATTTTGTTAAACTTGTGTTTTTTCGCGAATTAATGATTAAAAATGGTGGTGTTTTATTCATTGAGTGTTGAATTACATGCACGAGTGTGGGCAAGTGATATAATGTGGTGAAACATGTCTTTTCGTGTTGTTTTCAAAACTCCGTAGAAGCTCATAGTAAAGTCGCCACAACTTTACTGGGGCATGACTTGGACTCGACTATGACTGATTTCGTGTGACTGACTGTGATTTAATGACACATTTGACTTGATTGTAATAAAAGAAACTTGCAAATTCATAGACTTGACACTGGCAGAATGCACAACGTGCAATGCCAATAAATAAGGGAAAAAAAACAATAATTGTCATTGTCACTGCATCATGTATTTTTTCTGTATTTGCGTTCCATTCTAAGCAAAATGGAATTACATGTATTTATTCTGGTACAGTAACGTCGGAATTTTAAATGACTTGTTCTTTTTTTAAGTAAAATTATACACCTGAGAATAAACACAAGTGCTTAACGTTATAATAATTTATTATGTCAGACTTCGGCAAACCGACAGCAGTCGCAAACGCAACTTCAAATCAAAATAAAATGACCGTAAGCGTAGGAATGAAATGGCTTGCGAGACGGGGCGGGAAGTAGGGGGCGCGGTGGGAGCGCTCTCCTGCCCCGCTTCACCCGCCTTCACCTCCGCGACACGAGCGAGCGGCGACAGCTAGCCAGCTGCGCGTCTTGTGTTTTTCGGATTTTGCGGTGCGATCGACGTTCCATTCATTATTTTCATGTTATTAAATTGAAGTAATCAAGTTTGTTTACGTAGGACTTCGCGTGTGAACTGTTACTCGTGCTCAATTAATTCAAAGGACAGAACACTTGTGAACAAGAAGTGCAGTGATGAACTTTCGGATGTGTTCATTGCATGGATTCCAGTGGCTTTTGTTAGAAACAGTGGATTTTACGAGAGGTGGTGGTGTTCGAGCTCGCTATTGTCAGGTTTAATGCCTGTGGAGCCAGCAGTGTGACCAGTGATTGTTGTCGTGGCCGGTTTCCACGGAGGAAACTTTCCAAAGGTGCATAAAACAGTAATGCTTTCCTAGCGAATGCGGGCCCAGCCTGCACGCATTCCGCAGGGACGCAAGTGGCGGCATTAAGCATTTTACGGTGAGTAAAGCGCGTTCAAGTTCATCGTACTTTGACCTAAAATTGTGACATCGCTGACTACGGGCCTACCAGCCCGGTGTCAAATGTCAACACGTCCTATCGCTGTAAGAGTGATGAGAATTTATTGCACCAAGTAATAGGCTAGCGCCGATATCACACCCAATAAATTTACTAGTACAAGAGACGCGCCACTACTGAATAGTACACAATAAAATCCTCATACATTTTAACAATGTCCCAAAGGCTTTTCTCATTTGTATATGTCGCAGGGAAATGAGGATACTAAGGATTTCGCACGTATCACTGGAAGTTTGTTAGTATTTTGTCATATCACTAGATTTTTTTAGTAAGAAGAAGTAATAAACAGGAGTATTCGAAATTACCGTGATTTCGTGGTATCCCTAGGGATTCACGAAATCCCTGGTACCTATCCTTATTTCCCTGCCACATATACAAAGTAGCTGAAGTCTTTTTTCTATCATTCATATTGAAGGTTAACAAAAATGGTCTAACCCTAGGTCTAGTGGAATACTATAGAGAAAAATATAGTAAATTTAAGTTAATGTACCCTGTCTCAAGTCAAAAAATCAAAGCTATCACCTAAAACATAGATCATTCAAATAGATAACCCAGATAGATGCTAATCTAGGAGTAAACCATATTTCAAGCCAGTTTTTAACTAGGTTAGCGCAGATCATGAAAAGAAATGTTTGTTGATCAATGTTTGTTACTAAGAAGTTGTAAGATAAAACTTAAATGCATTAAGGCTTGTATTTTCCAAATTTGCTCCTTGCAAAATCAAATTTATTTAGTCAAAATACTATATTTAAAGCCCAAAAATATAAACAGTTACAGAAGAACATCCGTTTTAGTAACTTTAACTTAGCAGTTGAAAACACGATTGTTTATACTTTCCTCGATAGAAAAAAATACCGAAACAGTGTGTGTGTTTGTGTTTATTTTCAAACCTTTTTCAGTTATATGTCTTAATTACAGCACACAGTCAAAACATCAAAAAAAGATGGTTACCATCAGGCGAACGTCTTGCACGTCTCGTCACTTGAACGTATAAAAAAAAAGTGCACTAATAATAAAAAAGTCCCTGTAAAAAGTCCAGCTAGCAATACTGTAAAAGTAGGTACAATTTCAATCATTACTGACTATTTACCATACTGTGTGTGTTGTGAATCATTCCACACCAGTTTGTGTTGTTATACTAATTGGTGTCCTAGAAAACTGTTCCACTGAACTGTTAGTGTTATTTAAACAGCTCTATCCATGTATGATCCAATGAAGTATGACTTCTAACTGATAATAATTGGTAGACTGTACACTTTTTTAACACGGCAAAGCTAGGGGTTTAATTTAGTCTGGTAGTATTTAAACTAATAAAATAGAGTTACAAGTATTGATGTAATAAAATATTATTACAGAACACCCAAGTCATAACCCAACATTAAACTCCCTACATTTTTCACCGGCTCTGTCATTTGAAACATTCGTAACAAAACATGAGAAACATTAAAACAAGCTGCTTAGTTTTATTATCAACCCATGTGTTCACACTTGAGGATCCTTTCCTAATGTTCTATCTATTTTAGGACAGGGGAGTGTGAAGTTACAGTTTATTCTTGTATTTTACACTTGTTAAAGCTCCTGTCCCGCCCCGTACCATGGCTTAGTGTTGGACGGAATGGGTGAGAAAAAGTACTGAAAAGTGGCTGCCTTTCAAATTTTCCAGTTTTTATGCATGTGAAAACGTGGAAATTATAAAAAGTATCCTACGCTTGTGATCATTAACATTTACTTAATAATCACAAGCATAGGATAGGATTCCACTATTTAAAATACATCACATATAATGAAGATGCTATAATATTTTATTAATATTTTTTTATTTAGTGTTAATCTTAGAACATATATCAATAACGCTACTCATACATAATTGAAGAAGCACAGATATGAAGGAAGATAATACGGTGACGGTCTCGTGTCTCCCCTGATATCCCCCTGGGGGAGATATCAACACTTACTTTAAAAATTGTATTTTGAGTAGTCCTGTATAATAATACATACCTTTTTTATTGTTTAAAATTGTATGGACCGATATTTTATCTTAACATGAAATATTAATACATGTTAAGATAAATAGTATATATAATAGGTTAGCATCTTGATTGTTTATGACGCCCTTTACCTAAACTAAAACAGTTGTTTTGTTTTATCCTGTAAATAATCATAGAATGAATTTACTTTTCCTTTGCAAAATTTTAATGAAATAACCTTAGAAAAAATTACCTATAGTACTAAAATAGTAAATAAAGTAACTAACACCAGTCAGTGAAAAAAGGAAAGAATATACACATTTATTTCCATTCCATCTATTCATCCTGTCCATGAGTAATTAGTAAGGATTAATTGAGTGATCTGGCTCAGCACATACAAATAATGAACTCTATATTGAAGCATCATAAACTGACACTTAAATTAGTAAAGAAATAAGCCAAGCATCAGCTCATCAGCAGTAAGCAAGGCATCACTGTCTTAAAAAAACGCAGTTCCTAATTTAGTATACAAGTATAGACTATTATATTATACAAGTAGCTATATTGTTGTTTTGTGTTATATTTTTTATACAATCAAGTGACGAGTCTTGCAATGCGTTCGCCTGGTGGTACACACCAGCCACTAACAGTAGCAGTGCCAGAATTGTGAACTTGCACACACAATCCTGCACCGCACTGCACTGTGCTCGTCACCCTGAGATATTAGATGTTAAATCTCTTTATAGCCAGTAATTTCTCTGGTAACATTGCCCTTCAAACCGGAACATAGTAATGTTTGCACACTACTGCTTGGCGGTTGAATAACTGGCAAAGGTGTGGTAGTTCCCCGGGCGGACTCTGCAGTAGAGTCCTACCACTACAACAAGGACAATATAGGAAGTAGGGCTTTCGCTTTTTTGTTCTTTATTTGATATAATTTTTTAGTTTTATTGCCAGTGTTGAATCCTTGAATAACACATTGTTGCCCATAACAATTTACTACCTTTGGTATAATTTATTATGCCTAATTATATTTTTTATAGAACCATGTAATTAACTGTACTATTGTTCAAGCTAATCAATACCAATTCCATCCTACATAAACATTGAATACAGCACATTGCCGCATTAGTCACACATCTGAGGCACCTGTTTGCCATTATAAAAGTTGCGTCAGCCTGTAGCTTTAATTGCTGTTACTTCACTTGGTTCCCATACAAATGATAAGTATTGATTGTACAGTAATAATGGAAGCTTGGGCTTAAAATATTTGGTCAGAAGATGGCAGTAGATGGTTAATAAAAATTGCATAATCAATTAAACTCTAACCGTCTTATGCATAAAACACAAAAAAAGTATTTCAAACCTATTTTTGGTAAAAAGTGTTTTGCTTCTTTTTTCAAACTCATTTCGTAATTCGAAAGAAATTTGACAAAACACTTTTTAACTAAAATAGGTTTAAAATTCTTTTTTGTGTTTTATGCATAAGATGGTTAGCATAATTTTTTTAGAAGTCAGAATAGCTAGAATCATCTATTAAAAAATAAATAAGTATGTACTTGAGGCACTCACACCAAAGTCTGAACAGACCCATAATCAGCCTTTTTTTAATTGTCCACTGCTCGTATTAGGCCTACCCTCGAAGGGCGAATGGGCCATATTTACCACGCTGGCCCAGTTGTGGGTTGGTGAATTCACATACACCATTGAATTTATCCTCCAGACGTATACAGGTTTCCTCATGATATTTTTCTATTCCGAAAAGCCAGAGTATGAGAATCCGTACATAACTCCAAATAACTCATTGGTATGGGCCTGGGTTTGAACCCGCGACGTCACGATTACAAGTCAAGCGGTCTCCCGATTGGGTGTCTATAATGTACAACATGATATTTGCCGACACGATAATGTACGGCATAATAATGCACTGGTGTATTGGATGTATTGGTGTACATGTACATCGAATATCATGCTGTACAATCCATGTCGTAAAATACTGGCCGTCCATTCCATCAAAATCCTGTACAAAATCGTGGTGTGCATTATTGAGCCGAGCCGATAACGTACGGCATGATATTGCACAGCATGATATTCGATGTACATGTACACCAATTATTATGCCGTACAATATCATGCCGTACATTATCTGTGTCGTACTTTATTGCCTCGCTCCCGATTAAACTACCACGGTTTTTACCCACCCAGACAACAGACCCAGTGTATCAAAAATCCATATAGTTAAATCACAAAGTAGTCCGAAAGACAAATGTATTTACAGATGCACACAACATTTCTATGGCTTTTACTTTGATTTTCTAGTGAAGATGAAAAATAAAAAGTAAAAAAATCTGTAGCTACTTCAGTAAAAGTTAAAAAGAACTTGTACCTAAATTACATACACTTACGTAAGTTATTAAAATTCAGCTTTTGAAGAACAATTACCAGAATTTTGCTCTCTCATTACTAAATAATAACAACATAAAACATTGTTATCTCTGTTAAGGATCCTTGCATGAAGCCAAGTTTTCAAGGATTTTGTTAAGATCAGAGCAGAACTCAAGGTCAGCAGCCTCAAAACCCCTCTCAGTCGTATTACCAAACCTTTCATAATTTGCGAATGAATTTATGACTTAAAGTAACAACGTCAGTACCTACTACTTGATAACTACATAAAACAGATAATTAAGTATACAGGGTGTTAGTTTGAACATCGTTATCCTTGTGTTTTTAAAGCTTAAAAGGAAGAAAAATTATGACCTCCGGCAGGACTCGAACCTGCATACGAGCGGTCGCTATGGGTTTCCGTCCCAACTGCTTTGCCAATTAAGCTACAGAAGTCTCTGCCTTAGATGCCAAATTTCCGAACCTGTTATAAGCTACCAACTAAAGCATTGGTGGCGCCATCTGTAAATTTTTGTAACACAAATATTTACCCAAGCCGAAACCGTTGCAGGTTCCAAGGCCTGACGAGAGAAGTCGCACTGGCTACAAAAATATTCAATCGTTATCCTTCTAGGATATCATTGTACTCAACTTTTTCTATTGGGCCAACCCTGAAATCACGAAAAAAAACAGCTGTTCCATACAAAAAAGTTCATCGATCTTGGACAAAATGTATGGAACACCTGTCTTTTTTTCGTGATATCAGGGTTGGCCCCACAGTAAAAGTTGTTCATAATAATGAGTACAATGATATCCTAGAAGGATAACGGCGTTCAAACTAACACCCGGTATATACCTATAGCACAGAATGGATAATACATATAGGTTGTTCCATGTAGTAATTAATGCTGCAGGTTGGTAGGTTCCATAATTTTCCTAATTACTTTAGTTGTTTGAAGACGTTAAACTTTAAGGACAAAAGTGTCTTCTGTGGCTCTAAGCAGGCGGAGCTCAGAGTACGCGTGCAGGTATAGACCACAAATAATTAAATTGTACCTATTTAAAGCATTGTCGAATGACCTCGTCTTCTCTCATCACCTCCTCTTTTTTTTCGTGCAAAAATATTACGGTTTGGTGGTATGTACTGACTTACGAACGATAACTCATTAATTAGGTAGGTACCTGCCTACCTACATTTGACTATTAAAAAAACTGAGCCATAGTCCCGAATGCTAGCAGTCGTAAAATTTTATACTCAAAAAAAAACATTTGAGAACCGATTTAACTTAGCTTAAGACAATTCACCACAGCTGTAAGTGACCATACAATATGGAATGGACTACGGTCCTGTAACTCGACCTTGACTCTCCATTTAGAGCTTACTAATCACAATCACCTTCTCAATGTCACCGCATATTTAGAGATGACCCGTAAAAGACTAAAGAACATATTAATCAGGTAGGTAACTGTCTAGCTTACGTGCTAAACACTGACCTCTGTTGAACCTATATTAGGCTCTATTGTTTCATTCCGATATATTACGTCAGCAGCAGTTCTCGTAATTGTTTAGATTTTCATAAAGAGTTCCTCATGCCCACTGCTTTTATGAGTATACCAGCTAAAAATGGTATATTTAGAACCTCAGATCCTTAACTCGATCATCGTTTGACGCCTCTCCATGTATAGACTGATTCAAACTTAATGGCGGCTGTGAAGTGCGCTGCAAGAGAAACTTTGCGATTGTACGCATACCAAATTTTTTCTACTGCGCAGCGTCTCGCGCCTAAGTTCACAGCCGCCATTAAGTTTGAATCACCCTATTACTACCCGTCTTCTGTAGCGCTCGTGGCGTAGCTTGTCTAGGTAATTCTAAACGATCACCGATGTTAAGCAACGGACGGTCCGGTCAGTCTTCGGATGGGTGACCGTGAGTGGCATTTATTTCTGAGCGCTACCGTGGGTCGGATGACACGTTAAATTGTTGGTCCCGGTTGTTTGTTCTAGTTTCTATAACAACAACCGTCAGCCATGTCAGAGGCCTTCGGGCACACATTAACTCTGACACTAGGGCTGGCCACTCAGCCTATACGAACTTACTTACTTACCCGTCTTTTACTTTCAATTAGCTTGAAGGCAAACGCGATATTGCGAGTAACAACTTCGCTACAAAGATGTTTTCAAATGGTACCTGTGTCTGGCTGTACTTCCTGGGAGAAGCTTGCTACAGAAATATCATCTTAGTAACTACTATTTAAAATAAAGTTTTAAGATTTACGAGGAATGGTTTCTTTCATATCGAGTAGAAAGCGAAAATATTGTAAAGACTAGAGGTCGCCCACGACTTCGTCCGCGTACGGAAGAAATTCGCCCCTCTCCCAAAATTCACCAGTTTAAATCATCCCGAGCAATTTTTGTATGTCGCTAAAGACGTGTCGGTATAGCTGATTTATTTATCGAATTTGAGAAAATAGGTACCGATTTGTTATCGAATTTTAAAGATTTAAATGTAAATTTTATCGATCGTTAAGAACGGTACTCGCGCTGCAGCTTCTTTACGTGGCGATGTTCGTCAATGTGCTGACGCTCCACAACCAAGACTTCTCTCCTTCAAGTGCGTCATCACGTCGTTTACCTTAGATATTGCCCATGTACTAGTGAAGATTTTTAGATCAATATAGTAGGTACCTATAGTTATTTTAATTGCACATAGTATGAATCTCGTTATCTTAGTTTTCGGAAACTTAGTTTATGTTCTACTTTCAAACCTAATAAAATATAATTCTACAGAGATTCAACCTCTAATGGGACGTCTGCTGCAAAAACGAACCGATCAACCAGTTAGCAGTCGCGCTTCACGTATAAAATATTGCGTTGGCCAACATACTGCCCAAAACTTTTATCCCCGATTGTCAACAGTGTTAGCGACTAACCCATTACCGTAGCCGTCAGCCGTATATGTGATTTTTTGCATATACGAGGGCTACACTAAAAGTATCGGGAATGGAATATTTCCACTGTTTCTGTCATATTAAAATCTTTTTAATTGAAAACTCCTTGGTTTTAAAAATCGAATACCATTTATTTATTTAAAAAAATATTCTCGGTCTTGTCACAAGGTTTTGTCAAACTTGTTTAGTCGTTGAGAAAATGGAATTGACTCGAGAAAATTCAAGAGCGATGATTTATTATGACTTTCGAAGTGGTTTAACACAAAAACAGTGTGTTGACCGGATGATTTCTGCATTTGGTGATAAAGCCCCATCCAAAACCACAATTTATCGCTGGTTTGCTGAATTTCAACGTGGACGTGTCAAGCTCAGTGATGATCCCCGTCAAGGTCGTCCAAAAACTGCAGTCACCCAAGAAAACGTTGATGCTGTGCGTAAGCTGATTGAGGAAGATCGACATGTGACATACCGCGAAATTCAGGCAACTTTAGACATTGGCATGAGTCAAATACAAATAATCTTGCATGAAAAATTAGGTGTAAAAAAGTTGTTTTCCCGATGGATACCGCATTCGCTCTGTGAAGAGCAAAAAGCGGCTCGCGTTACTTGGTGCGTCAGAACTCTCGAAAGATTCCACGCAGGATCCTCAAATGCTGTATACAACATCGTATCAGGTGACGAATCTTGGATATACGCGTACGAACCCGAAACAAAAAACCAGTCACGAGTTTGGGTGTTCGAAAATGAGTTAAAGCCAACAAAAATTGTTCGTTCACGGAGTGTTGCAAAAAAAATGGTGGCCACGTTTGTCTCCAAAACCGGCCATGTTACGACTATTCCTCTTGAGGGACAAAGAACGGTTAATGCAGAATGGTATGCTAGCATTTGTTTGCCACAGGTCGTTTCTGAACTCCGTAAAGAGAACTGCAACCGCCGCATCATCCTCCATCACGACAATGCGAGTTCTCACACCGCGCACAGAACAAAAGAGTTTTTAGAGCAAGAAAACATAGAATTATTGGACCATCCGCCGTACAGCCCCGACCTAAGCCCTAATGATTTCTATACTTTCCCTAAAATAAAGAATAAATTGCGTGGACAGAGATTTTCATCACCTGAAGAAGCTGTGGACGCCTACAAAACGGCCATTTTGGAGACCCCAACTTCCGAATGGAATGGTTGCTTCAATGATTGGTTCCATCGTATGGAAAAATGTGTCAAATTTCGCGGAGAATACTTCGAAAAGCAATAAATATATTTTTAAATAGTAATGTTGTGTCACTTCCTTGATTCCCGAAATTTTCAGTGCCGCCCTCGTACGGTGTTAGATATCATTGGTTAGGTTTCGTGTTGCATTTATCATTAACCTAATGTGATCACATGTAACTGGATGTTATGTTATTAAGTACCTATTATAAGAGCCAATAAAGCAGTTCTTTCAGTGTAATAACGTTATTCATATCGACAGGGAGGCGAGCAGCGCGGGTGGCGGGCCGGGCGGGGTGCTGGCCATGAATGCCACCCAGGTGCAATGCGAGCCCCACGACTCGGTGGTACTCATTAAATGTAAGTAAATACATATTACTACACTGAACATTATGTAGTTCATACCATAGTAATAACCTGTTATTAATTTTACTGACCTACAAAATTATGGTGACATGAAGTGGTATGACTCTGTGATAAGCACCAAGTTGCTAGCTCGTAAGTATGAATCCGTGATAAGCATTAAGTTGCTAGCTTGCTTTTTGTGTTGACCGGCCTAAACCTAATCCTATCACCATATTCCCGTATTGAAGATACGATAGATCTTCATCATCATCAGCCTGGATTTGCCCACTGCTGAACAAAGGCATCCCCCGTAGACCTCCACATCACATTGTACGACGATCTGCCATTTGCATCCACCGATTGCCCGCGACTTTCACAATGACGTCGGTCCACCTAATGGGAAGCCTACCTACGCTGCGCCTTCCGGTTCGTGGTCGCCACTCAAGAACCTTTCTTCTCCATCGGTTATCAGTTCTTGGAGCGATGTGGCCTGCCCATTACCACTTCAAATACTACGTCCACATCCACATTACGTGTACGTCTACGTCTACGTCTACATTACCTGTCTCAAACCTAATATTTTGTCAGTAGGCTCTCGTAACGTAACAAAAGAATAAAATACAAAATAAAAACTAAACATAAAATTCAAAAAATACCTATAGCCTTGAATCGAAATGACGATGATGACATGTGAGGGACAGAGAGCCTACTATATTTCGACAATAAAGTTTTTTGTTTATATATTTTTTTATATCTAAAACATTTACGTTTGTCTCGTTTACTGAGCTTGAGCCAACTTTACCCAATTTATCTGTCTTTCAGGACTCCTTCATAGAATAGTCCGGTATCATACAATGACCTACCAAAGATCTTAACTAGGTCTCCTATTATTTCAGTCTTCTCGATAAGACTCTTTTTTCTGCAATTTGCTTTATGGACCGAGTGTAGTCTGTATAAACATTGCTGATTTGCATAAGACCTTGTTGATACAGGTCTACTGTATTATGTTTAACTCTGAGCACACTAAGCCATGTACACCACGTTCTGTTTACTAGATTAGACTACGAGCAACAGAGATAAAAACTTTGTTTATACCTAATAGTGGCAGTGGATAGAGTGGGTGGAGGATGTCATCTGACTTTTTATCTCTTAAGACATTTAAAATATTTTTCATCCCATCTATTCGAAAAGGACGATTTGGTTCACCTTTAAGTGCACCCAAAGGTGGTGTTTTCTGAAACTTTTAGCGGGCAGTAATGAGTTTTTAATCCTCTTTATAAGTGCGCCGCAATTATCTTTGCCGCGCACTTTTTGTATTTGGAACATCTTAGTGTTCAGCGCCAAAGAAGTCGAACGCAAATATTGTTTGAATAAAGACTGACTGGTACGACGACCCATAGTCGCACCGCCAGCTGAATTAAAAAAAAATCTAATTTAAACGCGCGAAGCCGCGAACTACAGCCCGCGTTTTCGTCAATTTTCACGGATTGTTAGAAATTCATGGTTTTGTTTTTAAAAATGAGTTCTTCAATGGACAGTGAATAAAATATGAGTCGCCTTTTATTTTCTCAGTGGGTGATGAAAAGTAGAGTGTATCACTCGGGCGCAGAATATATTTTTGGCTCGGAGGACGTACTCTGAATCCCTCGCTACATTCAGGATTCTACTCTAGAATCCCGGACAAAACACAGGACCAAATTTTGAATATTTTTCTTTTTCAAGGGCGCAATTATAGAAGCTCGCACCGGGCGCATAAAAGGCAATTTACGGCACTGAATACGCCTCTCAATTGAGGAACCCGAACTACGGCATGTATATTACATGTAATGAAGTCATTCAAAAACCGTTTTCTACGTTACCTACAATATCGAGCTAAAATATTTTGCCGAATTATCCTGCCGCCGCGCGCCGTTGCAAAAAGTTCAAAATTGTATACACTTCACGAACAGGGACGGCAATACTTTTGGCAGCTTATCCGGCCAACTGCAAAAACGATGGTTGGCTATAAACCGCCTTACTCTTTTGATAATCTTGTCTAGGGCATCCAGGTGCTTCCACAGGACTTGCGGGTCTGCGTTCATCTTCATCATCACTTGTCCACCAGTCTGTCGAAGACCTACTACTTCTGCCATCACCGCATCGTGCCAAGTGTCCAGCCCAGCGTCACTTGAATTTAACTTTAGCAACTCTGATGTCTTCCTCTTTGGATCCGATCCGACGTCTTCGGAATTTGGATCCCATAAAAAACTTAAAGAAAAACTAAATCGGGTCAGTTCAAATGGTTACAGAGAGATTTTTGTTTTATTCATACGGGAATACTCACGTTTAATTAAATCGGATACTCCGACTATAGTTTCGATCACATCCGGTGACCTTTTTCAAAGAGTGAAAACAGAGCCCGACGAGAGCTTCAAAATAAACAAAATAATAAAATTCTAATTAATTTCTTTTCATAATAAAATTGGTTACATAGAGTTAAACATTTGTAACCTACCTGTTACTTTTTGCTATTGGATAAGCTGGAAAAGATTATTGAGAACCTGTGACTGATGTCTGATTTACATATATGGGTGTATGTGGTGTACTGCATAAAGTTAAATACATAAAGTGTGAATTATTCGTATCGTATTACTCTTCTAAGTCGTTACATCTATCCATATAACTTTAAACTTTAATTAGCCTTATTTAAAGTGTTGTAATTCAATTTACACACCTGTTATGCTAATTATCTTAGACGTAAATTTCGTGTACTGTTATTTATTCTGTGATATTACGTACTTGTAATTAGATGGTGCAGCCAGATTAATACTATACAAGCCTGTAAAGTTTCTTTGCCATACAAACAATAATAATCTGCCTTGTTTTTTTTTGGCAGAGACATCTTAAATTGAGCGTATAATGAAAAAGCGTCATCATTGTTATCCCTTAGTGCAACGTATGTTTTTATGTCTCCTCTTTTATCTGTCCAATGAACCTGTGCTGGAGTCAATGCTTCAACCGCATGATCTCATTTGGATGTTTTATCCTCTATTCATAATTGCATACTGTTCAAACCTGTACTGTTTATTGAGACCTATTCCATAGATATTATTCTTTAACTTCAGTCTTTTTCAATAGTCTTATATTCTAACCAATAAATGTACAGCTCAGTTAAGCTTTGATTGTTCGCTAATCTTAAGCCTACACCCTTGATATTTTACTTTTACTTACGTATTTTTCGATAGTGTCTGCTAGGAATAACGATCCCAAACACACATTATTACATATTACGGCATGGCCAGTTAGATGTCCGATGTACTGAAATAAGTAGTCCTCAGTTCCTTAGTCTGTGGTCCTCAGCATATTTGCCATCTAAATTCAACAGCATGACATCAGATTCACTGGCATCGATGCAAAAAGCGCACTTGAACATCGTCTGTGTGATAATAATAGTCGCATAATAAGCATCAATATTGCGCGGTATTTTATTTATGACTGGCTTGAAGGCCTCTTCAGATTACGCTATACGGCATCGTACATTATTTTTTTAATGAATAGATAAAAATAAATCACGAACAGATATAAGTACTGTGCTATCAGTAAGACGCGCCAAAACTTTTCTCTACAGCAATGCTCGAAAGTAGCGAACTGAACAGTCGCGGTAATATCATTATATTGTCTGTGAACTTGATGGACTGTGAATGCATGCAGCATACATGTGTGCAAGTGGTATCGTCGCCATAAAACTTGATAGCAGAGCAAACAGGAGACAGAGTAGAAGCTATGACATGTCTTATAGCTTAATCTGAAAATACTTTAAGCCGAAATGCATTAGGATTATTTTTGGACGATCCCCATTACCACATCTATTAGAGTACGCGCTGCAGTTGGCTTGGTTTACCAGACTCTATTTTCCTTTGTTTGTCGATCAGTTTCATGTATATTTGTGATATACACCTTGTGAGAAAATCTTGACAGAAACCTCATTAAATATATGCTAAAGCGTAGTAAATTGTTGGCTGTCGATTTTGCATGTTCTTGAATTGCAATTTTTCCTGTTATAAAAATGTTGTTGAAGTAAATGTTGTTTAGCTGAGTAGCTTGTTCTTTATTTGCTCTTCTTTATGCTTCTCAACATTCAGTCAATCTGTTTATAACAAACACTTGTTCAACATCAATTCCACGCTCAAGTATATCGTTGAAAAACAACTCATCTGCCTATTTCCATCCAAATCTGAGTCAAACTCTAAGTCCATTGCAAACTGTTTGCTTCCAGTCGAGTTCTCGCCATTTCTAGAAATAGCCCCAATTGTGTATATATATCCGTCACTGAAAGTTCTCCCGTCGTGCGTCGCTCCCAATGTGCCCAATTGATGCGGGAGCCACGCATATTTACAATTAGCTGTGTTTGTGAGCTTCATAATAATTGTTAACGTCTGGATGTGAGCCAATGCTGGTGGCAGCAACCGCAGTAGGCTCGACAATTGATATGTGCACTCGGAAATTATGTTAATCCGGCCTTAGTTTTAAACCGACGTCGAGGTTAGTCTGACGTGTCAAACGATGAATTTGTTAATTTGTGCCGACCATGTGAGAATATCGATTTGTTTTTGCGCGTGTGACGGTGCCGCGAGACAATGCAGTTTACTTTGGTAATTGTCGTAAACAAAGTGAAGTTATGTCCGGTGACGGAGGAACCTCTAAAACAAATAGGTAACGAATTTATGTTTATTGGCTTAGTTGTTTCGCTTGCGCACTGCCTAATTTATTTTGCGAAATACAAACGAAACACCTGAACTAACATCGTAACATTGCTAGTTTATTTACTACTAGGTTCTTGTTCCTAAATTTTGACTAACTTAACATACGTAAAAGCTGGGTTGTGGATGGCTAGACCACTAATTTTATGTATGTTAACTTGACCTTCACTTGAAATTAGATTATATTCATGACTGTGAATAAAATTGTGGTTTGGGTATAAAAACATAAAGCAATAAATAAAGAAGAGATAAATTCATAAAAAACAGGAAACATTCTGGGCTGATTAATTTATTTACTTCGTAAAGATGCTTCGTTTCGTTACACACAGATTTAAGGCAACTCCAATCGTGTTAGAACAATTGCCACATTCATTCAACCTTAGAGTCAACACAAATCCACGATTTTATGAATGGTACACCAGCTGTGGAATAGAAAGTACATTTACCAATTGTGTGGCAAGACTGCTACGATATTGTAAGTGACATTCGTAACCATCTGAATAAATGTAATTGGACAATTTCTATCGACCCATTGCCCCCATCTACCGCCGGGTGTTGGGCCGATGCCGCAATTGCCCTGGCTGCTAATCATTGTTTGAAGGAGTTAAATTCAATGGAGATAAGTAGGACGTTCTGTTCAACACATTTGATGGCAAGATATGTTTATGAAGAATAATATGATGGAGCGCTGTATCCTGGGCGCTCCTAATCACAGATTTCTGACGTAGCTCTCAAAGCCGGCAAGCATAAATGGGACTGGGCCATAGGACTGGGCTGGCCATTAGCCGCATGCCAAAAGTTCTGAAAAAATGACTACTAAATGGAGTTTCAGCGCGGCGTGGGATACCTGGTAGGCCTTGTAAGAGATGGCGCGGTGAATTGGCCACTTTCGACAAAAAATGGGATACTACAGCACAAAATCGTCAAAACTGGTACAGTCGGACAGACAGGCCTTTGCCCAGCATAGGGATCCAACAGGCTAAATACAAAACGATACAAAAAAACCTGTCGTAAAGCCAAGATCTGTGAAGCCAAGATGTAGCGCTCTTTCCTTTTATTTCGCTACAACGATTCAGCTAATGTTTGTTCTATGTCGCCGATAAAACTTTTACTTTCTTAGGTCGTCGAACTTCTAGCAACCTTCCTTTTGTGGGTGGAATGGTCTTTTCCTCAACAAACAGATTAATCATTGCGGTTTAGGTATTCTAATTCTGTGTAATTTCCGAGCGTTTTCAGGTTTAGTTTATTGACTAGCCCCGTTGACGTCATTCGCCGTGCAAACAGTTCAATATTATTCTGCATTTCTGATACAATGAACCCATACAACGTTCCCGCACACAGCGAATTGTGTCAAGCGCAAAACGCCCAGATCGGACGCGATTGTTCGCCTGCAACGGCCTATTTGCTGCATTCTTATCTCAGACTTGTAATATGTATTATGAATCACAGGCTCTAGGCGAGCGAAACAATGAGTCCGTGAGTGACGGGGCGCGGCGCGGCATCTCAGATCTCCGTGCCTCGACCTACTCTGATACACTCGATACTGACTTACAGAGATCTCCAGATAGGTACTGACCGTACATAAATCGATTCTTGTTACGGACCTGACATTTCGATATTTACACTTAGGTGCCGGCAACAGGTTGTTCCCATCTAATGGGGTTATCTATGCAAGCGGGTAACAAACTCATAGCTTCGATGAATATCACTGTAATTTGTTTTATTAGCATGTGCAATTTCGAAAGCTATAGGCCTACTGATGACCGGCTGAGGTTAGATAAACGTTGTGAATTTCGCCAGCTATAATAAATTCATTTAAGTTATTATCGCGGCTGTAATTCTCAATGTCTTCAATTGGTGTGCCGGATTCCTTGCCGTCGGCCTATATAATAACAAACGAATTGCTTGCCTACATTATCATTTTACTGATATATCGTATGCAATGCATGCACAGAGCTCTAGGAACTGCTACTATCTCTCTGGGACAACATGATTTATGTTCAGTACCGTAAAGCTATCGCGAAAAGAGGCCAATATTGCTCAGGATGTTATACGTCTTAATTTGATCTGCACCAGGGTTGACACAAACGATAACCGTGACATTACGAAACTTAGATAAAAACTTATCTTCACCAGCAATTACCTACCCTACTTAAGAGCCTTTATCAAAAACCAACTTCAACAGTAAATTATCTTATGTTTATCAAACAATTTGGTCTGAATACCTCTTTAATATATATATTTCTTAACGATTTCAAGCACAATTAAGCTTAACGAATCGGTCCAGATTCCAAATAATTTGTAACACACGATCGATTACCATCTGTGCAAATTGAGCTGTGAATAATTGTAGTCGGAATTGAAGTAGGTCGTCAACCCTGGTCAGTTCATCTGGTTTGTAGTACTAAAGAGTACAGTGATGTAACTATATAGGAGCTAGTACAGTCTCAATCAACAGCGGCGAAATTATAGCATTGTTGGTGTGATACCATTAGCAGTTAGCTCATTCATTGAGTAGTTTTTGGTTTCGGGTTTAGTGTGTGATCAAACATTGCGGAGGCGACACGTGGTAATCGTCAAGACAATACGCGATAAAGTTAATTAACATTCCAGTGCCAAGTTACGTTCAAGTGAATTGTATGTTTTAGTGCTTTACATAATTAAATGTCAAGTTTTAATTGAATAGACCTTGATCTTCAAGTTGAAGGTGATGTTATGTAAGAATCGTGAAGTGGGGAAACGTGATGGAGAAACGGTGTGACATGAAGCGAACCAGGAAAAGCGACAAAATAACCAAAATTAAACACAAGCTGATAAAGAAGTACAAGCTAAGTAGGTAATTATTGATTTTGTTATACGGGCTCAATAAAATTTTGTGGTTAGGTTCGAAATCGGTACATGACAGTAAAATACTAAGTACTTTACTCTACCTCCTGGGTTATGTTAGATACTGGCCAATATTATATGTTTGAATATGGTTGAATCTTTCCCATCTCTGGGATAAAACATTCATGATCCTCTAGCTAGGAGGTTAGGTCAGATGCGGTTAGGTTGTTTTCAAATTCATACATCTAAATACGATGTATTTAGTCCACTAAAAAACGAAGAGGTCCATTCCAACTTAACAATGTCATAAAGGATTCGATCAAAAAACCGGTCATTATTATTAATATTTTATTATTATACTTATATAGTTAATTTTTCTTTCTTTGTTATGATATTTGTTATTATGACATAAGAGGACTTAAGGATATCGGAAAGATTCTAATGGTAACATTTTGAAATCAATATTGCGAGCACACCATCGAAACAACTCGGTATTTCAATGAAACGTGGCAATATTTTTTCTCACCCACAGCCCACGCTCTGTGACTTCAAGGTCTCATGCTTAGTTAATTGACATTAAGTTTTTGCCAACATGTTAACACAGCCTCCTGTTCTATTGTATGACTGTAACACATGGGAGAGATAGAACAATTATTATGTATCGGTTCTAAAAGATGATATTTGTTGTCTATGACTTCTATCTATCTTTGTCTTTCTTGTCATATTCTGTATATTAGATCCATAATCATCTCGTTATATTCAAATACATATTATGATGAAGCTATCGTTACTTTCAGGTGTGGTCCGAATCCCTAAGATGTTAATTCCAATCTCAGGTTAATATCCGGGGAATCTTGCTACAATACTTAAGGGTTGAATCACATTTATTAATTAAAGGAATTTATTATTCATCGGCATCAAAGTTCAGAATTTAATTGATGGATGGCACAGAAACGACATCTTCTATGGCTCAGTGGTAGGTTAGGTAGCACATTGATAGAGGCTCCATAGGTTCTTTTCTGGCAGGATATATTATGTTTGAATGACGAATTTCACCTGTAGGTCTTCAAGGGTATTCATAACTCAATCTGAAAGGTTTCCGTTCGGATCCATATTATCCGTCTCAGTCATCAATCTACATTCAGGATGATAGAGACCGGATTGAGTTGTGAATACCCCTGCTGGTCTGTTTTGGGGTGTCTTCATCACGGACACGGAACATTAGCGAGGAGTTATGATTGTGAATTGTTTTATTTATATATTGGTCTAAAAAATAGAGCTTACAGTCATGGCCTTAAATTTCGACACTTGGTGTATAAAAATTGCAGGAAAATAATTGCAAAAAGATAATGCCCCAATTATCATAATTTAACTAGTCCATTGGCTTTAAATTTTGCTACAAACTTAATTTGACACCATCCATGCTTACATTAGATTAGCAGCGATTAGCACCATTTTGTCTGTTATTATTACTTGCCTAAATTGCTATCCAGTGCCTTCAAAAAGCAAGTAAAATACTCAGTTTCTTTACATATAATTTCGGTTGTCGAAAATTCCTGTCTATACCTGGACAGAGCAAACGTTCCATTGGGTGAGAGAGTTCCCTTGGACAGCCCGCTGATTCGATGATATTAAATCCATCGTGGAGATCGCGTGAATGACTAACGCGTGGTTGCAATCTATTGTCTAGAGAGGTAATAATGCCACAAGAGACGATATCTGACAAGGCAGTGGGTTAATATACGCTGACGATGATGATAATTACATAATTACCAACTCACACCATGGCTGGCTACCAGCATAAAATCGCTGGTTAGCATCATTTAGTGGTGGTGTTCTTGGTTGAGCTCTTTTTTGTAGATGCCCATCGTTAGATGGAGAGTTGCAAGGAAAGTTTTCTAATTGTCAATTTATTTTTTGCAGATGAGCACCGGTCGGCGGGAGGGAGTTGGGAGGAACCGGTGAGTGCAGTGCGGAACGCACCCCTCCGCCGCTCCCAGAGGCTCAACTCCACCCTGGACTCAAGGTTAGTAATACAATTAACTCTTTAATTCACAATATACTTGTCTACTTTCTTTCCACTCTTGCTTTCCACCAAACAAACTTTTCTATATTTATGCACGCGATCTTGAAGAGATGGCATGACCCTTTATTTATGCGCGCCATATCAGATGCCCAGATTTTGAGTATTAGCTTTGAGGTAGCATTCTGAGTTTTCATATATATTTTTTATTACTTCAATGTACATTGGTAACAGTTTTGCAGTGAATCAACTGACTTCTTGTTTGTTTTTAATGATGAACGTATGTACCATGAGTTATACTCAGTTTGAAAAATCCCTGTCCGTGAACAATGCCAGTGGTTTGGTCCGTTTGGTTTACTTGGTTTCCTCAAACTTTGTATAATTGCTGTAGCTGGAACAGTAGACGTTCCGTCACAACGTGGTCTCAGCTAATAATGATTGATTGCAGCCACGGAATTAGAACCAATTCTCGCCTTTTAGAGGGGACGACGCCTAAAACGGGATGTTTGTCCTCACTTGAGTTTCAGTATAAAGCTCCGGCCACAGCACTTTGAGAAACGATGGAGGGATTATGAAGCGAAAATACTACTGTCTAGTACATAATGATTAGGGAATTCATCCGTAAAAACTGTCCATAGGTGAACGCTGTCGTTAAGAAGACTCATGTGCCAGTCACTTTTGCTTTGCAATATCATACAGTCGCTTAGGTGTAGCAGAAGCTTTATTGGTACGACGCGACATTCCACACTAATTAACATAAAATATATATAGTCTGCTCTAAGGAAATCCTCATCTTCAATTAACGCGTGCTGAAATGTGGCATTCCTTGGCCCTCAGAGTTTTTCATCGTTACAAAATGTTTGAAAATTTAATTTTACTCAAAGGAAATGTTCATCATTAACACCTGATAATTTAACGAGGTATTCTGTAGCTTCCGTAGTTTTATTGTAACCATAATT
Organism: Erannis defoliaria; assembly: GCA_905404285.2. NCBI lineage: Eukaryota > Metazoa > Arthropoda > Insecta > Lepidoptera > Geometridae > Erannis > Erannis defoliaria. Next base: position 9,863,011 of record FR990080.1, on the reverse strand, counting down.
TTTGGAACGTTTAGCTTAATAATTTTGGACATACGTGTTAATACAGTTAATAAATTCAATGTATTGAACCATCACGGAACCGTCTTCGAAGAAATCTGCTTTGTACTCGAGCTCTCTTATCAGACCTCATTAAAGGGGGCAAATTATTGGTTTTCTATATATCTGTAATTTCCTTATCTACTGTTTGTCTTCCCAGAAACGCGATGCATACCTATACATACAACAGTTCTTGCATCTTTGTACTGTACGTTTTACCTCTAAAGTGACATCGATATAAACATGAAATAACGAATGAAGACGTCAATTCAAAATGCTTGAAGCTATTTCTTCTCTATTATATTGCAATCAGATCGCAGCAGATCCCGTGCTTGTATAACAGAGACCACCTTGGTAGATTACATCAGGGAGGATGTAGATAACATCCCACATAATTTATTAGCGGTCAGCCGTAATTACGGCTATTAGGTAACAACATGTTAATAACATAATGCGAGACAGTTCCGTTCTCAAGTGTGTAGTTGACAGTTGGCGAATGCTACTTCCTGTCGTCCCTTTTTAGAATTGCAACTACAGAACCTCGACTTCGTACATATTCTTTTGAGTAACGCACTTTGCATTATTTCAAGCACGTTGCAGTATCCATTATCAAACAAGGAACAAGGAATGAATGTAAACGGTCAGATTTACACATATGAGTCACAATTGTAAATGTGAAATTAGCTCAAAAAATTACTTGTTACTTTAAGAAACCATCACAAATTGAAATTGGACTGAAATGGTTATTAAATGTTTCCCCAGAATGGAGATAATAAGGGCCCGTTCTGGAATAAAGATCTTTACCGTGTAATCGATAACATAAGGTTGGTTGAACGAATCTGGTTCAGGATTTTGCCATCTTAAAGAAACAGTTTAGTTCGAGGTAGAAGAATAAGAGGGCCTAGCAGTAGTAGTTAAGGGCAACTACAGTCACAGTGAATAGTCGCACAAATGAAGGTCATGGTGTTTTAGTCAACCTGACTCCAGAAGCTTTGCGAGATGGTCTACCGTATATCTACCTCGACGTTCTGCTGTGTGGTCTCCGCCGAATAATTAACAGTGTCTCGTTGGCAATTAACATGAATTTCCTGTATTCAAACTGGAGGCCAACTGAGGGCACTGCCTCGTCAAATGATCACTCACGCACGCCATTGTACTCTTCGCATATTATAGAGAATACTATGTAGGTCTTGTGTTTTCTAAATGCCTTTTAAGTGGCACACTGAACTGGAGTCAAAGAGAGATTAATGTCTTTTGTAGATTTGTCTTGCTGTAACTGTGATGTCACGGTTTGCTAACCTGAATAGCTGTGAATAAAAGACATGTGAAAGACACTACCATGTTAAATTCCGTCCGTTAAATACAACCTTCTGTGTGTACGTGGAAATAGGCGTTTGTATGAATTTATTTGCATTTTGATATGGAGAATGCTGTAGGACGTTATTTTTACTAAAAGACAAACGTCGGTTTTCTAAAAGCCAATAAATAAAAGTTCATAAAAATCCATTAGATGGCGTTGACGAGACATGATTCTGAATAGTATCACTACCTAGTCTGTAGTTCTGAAGATTTTGAATGAATGAATCAAGGTCAAAAGGCAAAAAAAAATAAAAAACTTATTTAATTTAATCAGGAGGGGTATTCACAACTCAATCGGAAAGGTTTCCGTTCGGATCCAGATTCTCCATCTCTGTCATCCGGAATGTAGAGAACTAGAACGGATAGGTAATGTGGAACGGAAACCTTTCCGATTGAGTTGTGAATGCCCCTGCGTTTGCTGTATTATCGTGCATTTTTGTGGTTATTGTTTGTCTAACAAAGTACTTAGCCATGGTATCGTTTTTGTTCTTCCACAACACAAATTAGTAAGTGTGAATTAGTAATTAGTAGTGTTTGCTTTTTCATTAAACAAATGCGAACAAAATAATCATGTCTCGTCAAGCGCCATCTATCCTTTGGCTATAGAACTGTCAGTAAACTTCCCATTAGGCAGACGGCCCAGTTTAGCTCACTCCATCTCATTTTTTATTTTTTTTCTTAGATATGTACGAAATGTTCAACTCCATGTTTCTTATTCGTACTTACAGCCAAGGACTGGAATAGGCAATCGACTTCTCTGTTTCCTAAGAGATTCAATCGAAGTATTTTGCCTGGAAGAGATCGCTGTTAGCGATAAGGCCGCCACTTGTGGCACTAGTTCTTAAGGTTCTTTCTTTTATTGTAATTGTTATTTTTGGTGTGCACAATAAAGTGTTTCTATCTATCTATCTATCTATTTTCAAGGTCAGAGTGAATAGGTTATCTTCCAGGTCTGCGTGCTTCATCTTTGACCACATCGTGTATCGTCAACAGGGGAAGCGGTGGTAAAAAATTGAACACGTGATAAATAAATTGGCAGACCCATGGTATTTATCATACCTTATTGGGCTTGGACATCTGTGACTGTCGCTTTGGGTTGTGGAATGTCAAAGACACTTTCTATGATGGCTATACAAACAATACGTAAGCGAACAGTACATAGGAATACCAAAGAACTGTAGACCTAACCACATTCTTTTCACCAAGGTCAACGCTCCTTAACTTTGTGTCCAAAGCTGCAAGGAGTGGCCAGTTTGTATGAAGCACTTAGTCAAGAAATAACATTTTACAACCACGTGTAAAGTTATCGCCGAGCAAACGAACTTGTGACATTCTACACCAAACAAGTAGATAGCATTAAAAATAATGTCAAGGTCCGTTGAAACCGTTGGCGATTTGCATTCGCGTTGGCGATAAATTCAAACAATATATTTTGTCTGTTTGTGGAAGGGTAATTTATTCACACCCCTATTGTCAATAAGGTAGATGGCAAGTCAATTTAATATTGGTTTCAAATGCCCCGATCTGACCTTTATAATACAGTAGCAAACACAACAGCAAGGTAATAAACTAATAATATAACAATCTGTTTTTCAAGAGTTTTGGAAAATAAAACAAAATATTAATGTCTAATTAATGAAACTACTCGTAGTATCAAATAAGAAACCGTTAAGACTTAGTTAATAAGCCATAACTAAATTCAATATGTATAATACAAACGTAGCGGTTGTTATAAGACCATAACGATTTTATTAAGTTTCATTATAGATAAAACAGTGGTATTCCCGTTTGACCACCAATTTCTACAAAACAAACCTAAAAATATCTGTTAGTCGAGTTTGTTTGTTACTAGGAGTAACAAACCAATATAAAATTCAATTCATTAGCACTAATTGTTTCGCCATTGGCTATAGTTTTTATTTTCTCTAATTGAGGTCAAATGCCTGTTAGCTTTACAACCCATGATGAATAGAGGAAATTACTTTTTACAACGCGTGAATTATTGCATAGATAACTATAACACGAAAATAATCCAGAAAACAGCACAACGTACAAATTGTAACTGTTTTTTACGACCGAAACCGTATCCATTTTGCTTTTAGAGTTCCAGCTTTATTTCGCTTCAAGTTTCTCCTATAAAATTATTTGATGAATATTGTTTTACTGCACTGCTAATTTGAATATACACTCTTGCATTATTTATGATTATGACATGACGCACGACTCAGGTCAATGTATGTAATAGATAAGCTCTCCGGTCGCAGACAGTGCGTCGTCTCCAATTTTATTTCATTGTTGCTCAGTCAGCCTTTCATGTACTGTAATTTGTAACAATGCCAAATATTTCTGCTCAGTTACTTTATATATTTCAACTGACCTTTCGTTTCATGACAGTCCAATAGATATCGACATAGATTTCTAATTAGCGATACCTTATGTGGATAACTTTTGTTGTGTAAACATTGGTAAAATATATTGGATAGATTACTCGATTGGTACGAAACTACACGTCAAGTCACGTCATCGGCCATAAAACGTCCACTGCTGGACGAAGGCCTCCCCCTTAATAGTGGGGTGTTGTCATAATCCCCACCCCACGCTTGGCAGGCGGCTTGTGGATTACAGAATGCTCACCACCGTTAACCAAGAGGACGCTGCTAACCAACTCCACCACCGGAGGGGTGGTTCCGGTTGCAGTTTAAGGACATACCCAGGTCCACTAGCTTACTACACATGTTAAAATTAGAATTAAAATAAAGTACTTAGACAAAATACGCGCCTATCAATCGATTGAGCAATCTCGAGGAGTTAATATAATTTATACAATAAAAAAGGTAATATTTATAACTAGCTTCATCACAAATGGTGATCGTTAACCCTAGACTCTGTTGGAAAAGTCAAAAGAGCGCCGTTTGACCTGAGGATCACTACACAACCGCTTGTTACATCGCGGCATCTACTACGAGAAAACTGTTTTAACAACATTCACGGAGAATATCTAATTTTTGCGATGGCCTGTGAACACTGCCAAGATCAAACATCGATTAGTTTGTTTGCTATTTCACAGGTGCAAAGGCTAACAGGTTTACATGTTTTGCAATCATTATATCAATCACTCGCAAATCAAATACCTAATGTTTTTACTTGTTTGCGCTTGAAATCAATGCGGATTTAGCTATGTTTTGTATATTCCGTGTGATTCCACTCACATACCTTTCTCGGTTTCGTATTTCCTCACAAATGTTCTTTCTGACGGTGATGTCGCAACTTAAATATTTACGGTATCTCTTTGAGCATGAAGGTTTGATTGCAATCTGAATTAAGATTATGAATGTTGTAAAAACAAACCTTGGAGCTATTTTGTTTGCTTCACTTCACATGTGTGAGATAAACAGATTCCGAATACAGTAACACCTTTAAATAAATACAATTCCGTGTGGGACCGTAACAGATACTTTGTAATAAAAATTGCATTACTGAGATTGCTTGGCTGTCTGAAGCAACCGCAAAGACAATATGTATTTTATCTTTCATCACATTACCAATTGCGAATTCATATTATGTATGTATTCGCGGTTGCTGGTCATAAAACATACTCTAGTTAATAGGTATATCGTTGTTGTGACAACCTATAGATTCTTTGTTCAATGTTTCTGTTCACGACTCATCATCGTCTTAATTGCTTTATTGTTATTGATCAGCTGTTTGATTCGGTTTTGTTCGTTTGATTGTATTATTTATGGTGCTCGATATGTCAATGGCAAAGTAATTAATTGGAGCAACATTTGTGACTGTGCATGTCGTGTTATTAAAGAGTTCGTTTAAAACGTATTCGCCCAAAATATTACTAATACCAGTGGTATTAATACGTTTGGTTGGTTGCGTATCAAGAGCAATTTTGCGATCGACACAGCAGTTAAATCGTGTTTTTTGCATATGTTTATTTCCCATGATCAGAGCGCGTAATTGTTTTTATGTTACGAAAATGTTACAAAATATCAATTTGTATGGTTAATTCCTCAGTATCATCTTAATCGACCATATCCTGCCAATCATACGGCTAATCAAGTGGTTCAGAACCAATAAATTGGCAACACACTATTCTATTATCAGTTATGTAAAGTGAGAATATCGTGAGATGATTAGTATTAGCTAAGAGTCTATTTGCTAACACTAATCAGCTAGCTAGACTAAGTAAAACAGTTTAATATGGGACAGCAAATTAGGCTTAAGTAAATTTACTTACAATATCGATCAAGTAAAACTAAAGAAGTTTCCCTTTTTGTTTTATTTTGTCGTTATTTCCACATCTATATGAACTTGAAGGCATGGTGCCAACAGAAAATAAATCTTATTTTTCCCCCAAATGTTTTATTTGCTATTTGTTCCATGTATACTAACAAAGTTGTGCATTTATAATATTAGTGTGATATTCTAGTTTAAATAATATCAATTTGTAAATGTATGCATCGTCAAGGTGATGTACAGACAGTGCATGTTCCTGACTTTTGACTGCTATAGAACATTATGCTCATTGAAAAGTAAATAATAATAATAATGATTATTTATTATTATTGTTTCAGTTTACATCCGAAAATTAAAAACTGCTCATAGCTAATTAGCCTAAATTAATCCCATTTGTATTAAATTAAAATAAAATTAGACGTTGTAAACTTCGATTAAGATTTACATAACAAATACTTAGTCGTTTGTCACAAGGAATAAAGGTGCTGCAGCCAAAACTCTCCCTTCTGCAACAGATCTGCTTTTCAATTAGCGTAAAATGTTTCTAAAACATATTTTGTAGTGGTAGGACGCTACTGCACAGTCCGCCTGGGGAAGTACCACATCTTTGCCAGTTATTCAGTCGCCAAGCAGTAGTGTGCAAGCTTTACTGTGTTCCGGTTTGAAAGGCAATGTTACCAGAGAAATTACTGGGTATGAAGAGATTTAACATCTAATATCTCAGGGTGACGAGGGACAGTGCGGCGCAGGATTGTGTTTGTAAGTTCACAATTTTGGCACTGCTAATGTTAGTGGCAGGCGTGGCGCTTACCACCAGGCAAATGTCTTGCTGGTCTCGTCATTTGATTGTATAAAATAAAAAATAAAAAAACAAGCAATACGGGTCAAAAGCATAAACATTTAATGCACTTTAGGAATTCAAACTCGAGACAGAGAGAGACCATTTTGAATAACATTGAGTAATTCAATAGTTTATGGAATGCCACCTTATTGGCAAGACTATTCCAATGAATTACATAGTCGATGCGAAATGCTAAAATATATTTCTCACTTGGATAAATTGCTATCGCACTTGCCTACGCAATTTATTCTGTAGTCCGTGCTGTAGCTGTTGGTAATGTTATATAGACTTTAAGCATTGTAATTACAAATTGATCTTCAAGTTTTAGCATTAAAATGTAAGTAACTAGCATCATAAGACATACGTGCAGATTTATTCATTTCTGTTACAGTGTTTTTGTCTGTTTCATCATACCTACAACAGTAATCACACTAATGTTGTAAATAAATGCGAAAGTTTATCGGTACTGCACGGAAAGAAAAAATTAGCTGTGGTAACTAAAATTTAGGTGTAGTAGCAAAAAGTCTTACGAACTATAGGGACAGCTAAGTGTTTAGAAACAATAGTAAATCGTTTTTAGCTGGCGCAATTTAGCTAAAATAGCGAAATATTTTAGCTATATATTAGTTGCATCAGCTAATAATTTTAGCGATATTTAGCTGTCACTGCTAATGTTATTTGCTATAATTAGCTGTAACATTAAAAACATTTAGTTGTTTTCACTAAGAAATTATTTATGGTAGCAAAGTTTGTTTAACATAAATGCAAATTGTTTTAGTTACAAGATAAAATAACTTTATATATGATAGCTAATATAATTCGTTGTGTCACATAATAACCTTATAAGAAACGAATAACATAATTAGGGGCCGCAGCTAAGTTATTTGCTATTCTTGCATAATACCGTAGCTGTTCTCGACGAGTGGTTTAGCTAATTTTGTGATTTGCATTAGTTATCTCAGCTAAAACTTTTAGTTACATCATTTAACAACTTCGTGTGAGACAGCTAATATAATTTGAAGCAGTGCTGATAAGATTTATTAGTAGCTGCCAAGATAATTTGCTATCCTTTCATATAATCTTAGTTGTATTATGAAAGTTGGTTATCTGATGCTCTGTACTGTGTTTGATGCCCCAGCTAAAAGTTTTAGTTACGCCTTTTAACAACTTTATGTAAGACAGCTAATATAATTTGAAGCAGTGCTGATAAGATTTATTAGTAGCTGCCAAGATAATTTGCTATCCTTTCATATAATCTTAGTTGTATTATGAAAGTTGGTCACCTGATGCTCTGTACTGTGTTTGATGCCCCAGCTAAAAGTTTTAGTTACGCCTTATAACAACTTTATGTAAGATAACTAATATAATTTGAAGCAGTGCTGATAAGATTTATTAGTAGCTGCCAAGATCATTTGCTATCCTTTCATATAATCTTAGCTGTACTATGTAAGTTGGTTACCTGATGTTCTGTATTATGTTTGATGTCCCAGCTAAAAGTTTTAGTTACGCCTTGTAACAACTTTATGTGAGACAACTAATATAATTTTAAGCAGTGCTGATAAAATTTATTAGTAGCTGTTAAGATAATTTGCTATCCTTGCATATAATCTTAGTTGTACTAGGTAAGGAGTTTACCTGAAGCTCTGTATTATGTTTGCTGTCCCAGCTAAAAGTTTTAGTTACGCCATGTAACAAAATGATGTACACATTTAATAATTAAAAACAACTTGTCAAATTAATAATATTTAATTTTTATTCACCAATAGGTACATTTAGTGTCATTGATGAAGTGTCATACATGAAGGAAACAGTTTTAGGCACAATCCAAAAAACAAAAAAGCAAAAATTTATCTATCATAAGAATGTCGTTTACAATATAAAATGTAGAAAATTCAAGTCCACTAAAAATATTGTGTAGTATTAGAATTGTTTTTTCAAGTTAGTTTTTTTTAAATATATAGATCTATATGGCTCGCGAAACTGTAAGGTGGCATTTAAAGTCAATTTTGGCCAAAATGGCTTTTACTACATTTGAGACTCGAAGGGTCGCATCACATCATCTTCATCTTCGATACACATTAAAAAAAAAACAAACAAATCAATTCTAAATATCCACGAGACGCTAAAAAAAATTACAGACTTTAAACTAAAAATTAAGATAAGTATATACAATGTGTAACAAAAAGGTTCAACAATACTGAAGGGTACGTATGTACTAATCATTATTAAGAACTTTTACTATGGGGTCAACCTTGAAATCGCGAAAAAAAAAACTGCTGTTCCATACAAAAAGTTCATTGATCTTGGACAAAATGTATGGAACAGGTGTTTTTTTTTTCGTGATTTCAGTGTTGGCCCCATAGTAAAAGTTGTTCATAATGATGAGTACATACATACCCTTCAGTATTGTTGAACCTTTTTGTTACACATTGTATATTATAAAACGTGTAACAAAAAGGTGTGATAATATTTACTGAAAGTTATGTTGTACTCATCATTATGAAGAACTTTGACTATAAGGCCAACCCTGAAATCGATAAAAAACCAGCTGTTCCATACATTTTTATGTCTAAGATCAATGAACTTTTTCTTAGAACAGCAGTTTTTTCTCGATTTTAGTGTTGGCCCTGTAGTAAATGTTGTTCCTAATGATGAGTTTATACATGAGTTTATGTATGTCTATGTATAAACCTTCAGTATTATCAGTAACCTCGACAAAATGTATGCAATTTTTTTTCTCAATTTTAAGGTTGGTGCCATAGCAAATGTTTTTTACAATAATCCTTGTCAACGTTACTACACCTATATATCTGGAAAAAACTATACAACGTGTAACAAAAAGGTTCAACAATACGGAAGGGCATGTATGTACTCATCGTTATGAACAACTTTTACTATGGGGCCAACACTGAAATCGCGAAAAAAATATCAGTTGTTCCCTACGTTCAGTCCCAGGCCAATGAACTTTTTGTATGGAACAGCTGATATTATTTTCGCGATTTCAGGGTTGGCCCCATAGTAAAAGTTTATAATGATAAGTACATCCATGCCCTTTCGTATTGTTGAACCTTTTTGTTACACTTTGTTTATCTGGAACACGTTTTATATTTTTTATTTTGCATGTACATCAAACCAAAACAATTTTACTATTGTAACAACCCTGAAATTGTGAAAAAGTATCAACTCCTTACTAAAGAGGTCACCAGCGACAAAATATACGATGCTGTTGAGTTTTTCTCAATTCCAGGGTAGCTCGGATTGTTAAACTATGAACTAAAAAGTGGTTAGTCTGGTTGTACAATGGCAGCAAAGCTTTGCAGTACACGTCCCATAGGTAACGTTAGCCTTTCTGCTCTGGATACTGATTAAAATATTTCCGTAACCAGTTACACTATTTACGAGCTAGATTTGTATTTGATGTATTTTTTGATTAGGCCAACAGTTTTTGAATCCCTTATTTGTTTGTCAGAATTACACTCGATATTATAAACCGCTTTTTGAATAAAATACATCTCTCTTTCTGTTTCTTTCGGGTAACAAGTGTGCAATGCGTGAAACGTTTTAAAATATATGTCGAATGCTTTCAGGGGGCTGCCAAGGTTGTATGTAGTTTCATTGACGATCATATAGCACTCTAAAATATTATCTTCATCAGAAGATACAGCGTACAGCTGTGGAGCAACATTCAGGCCGAGCTCCAAAAACTTTTCTCTTTTTCTGTTGTGCACCACTTGGATATCAGCTGCCGTCTGAAAATAAATGTAATTGGTAAAATTTTAGTAGTGGTATGGTAGGGGTACATCGAATATAGAAATCTTTTTCGGTAACTTAAAACCATCGAGAGCGTGTAGGACAACGCAATGTGAAGGGTCAATTTAATATCAGGCTAGCCGTCTGCTGGGCTTGTTGTACTTTTTTTTTCTTTCATAAGTTATCTCAACATTTATATATTATAATATTGTTTATTCATCATCAGCCCGAAGATCGGACGATCTGAACTGCTGGACGAAGGCCTCCCTCTTAATAGGGAGGGGTTGCCATGATCCCCACGCTTGGCGGCTTGGCCTTATTTATTGTTTATTGATTAAGTTTTATTACAGTACTTATTTCTAAACCACTTGTGTTGCGGAGAACAAAAAAAAAAGGAATCGATCGAGTATAAGCGAGACTAACGCACGGCATTTGATTTTTATATACGACGTGTCACAAAAAGGTTCAACAATACTGAAAGGTATTTATGTATCACTATTATTATATACATACATTTATGTATACTCATCATTAGGAACAACTTTTAGTATGAGGCCAACCACGATATCCCCAAAAAAAACAGCTGCTCCATACAAAATGCTAATTGACCGGACAAAATGTATGGAAAAGCTGATTTTTTTCACGGTTTTTGGGATTGGCCGCATAGTAAAAGTTGTTCATAAAGATGAGTACATACATACCCTTCAGTATTGCTATAGATATATATATATAATATATACATACAGGGTGTCCCAGAACTCAACGTCAAGCGGGCACGGGGCAAGAGGGGGGGTCATACTAGTTCCAGGAAAAATAAATATAAAATTCCATATTTTTTTTTTCCTGAAGCATCAAAGTTAGGTGATATTATTTTTTCAACCACAAATCAAAGAAAATGCGATAGTTTTAACAAACATAGCAATTATTTTTGTTTGATTTGTGATTGCAATTGATAGCATGTTTATTAAAGACTATGTTAGTTAAAAAAAACACTGTATAATAATTAAATTTGAGGTCAGAATAACTAAAGATATGAATAAAGGTGTCGATTTTCCTCTTTTTCATGAATTCACCAATTATAACTTAACCAACTGATATGGAATTTTATATTTATTTTTCCTGGAACTGGTATGACCCCCCCTCTTGCCCCGTGCCCGCTTGACGTTGAGTTCTGGGACACCCTGTATATATATTGTTATGTTTTTACTATGACACGTTGTATATATTAGAGATATATGCATATATACGTTACTTACATATTTAAATCGTGTATTTTAATTAATTATTCTAAGCATGACTTACCTTAACATATTGAATCATGCCATCCTTCGACTCTAGTCGGGATTATGGCCGCCACTGTCTTTTCTTTTTCATCATTACTGACTTGACGGGGAATAGGGTTACCAGTGCCCTCAAAGTTTTCACTTTTTTACCATCTGTAAATAAAAATAACATTTTGAGAAATATAATATAATGACCAATAGCATTCTCCTTACTTTTAATCTAGGATAATAAATAAATTCAAAGCAACAATCAAACCTAAATTAAAATGTCATCCTTTGTAGACAAAAACCATGATAGTAAAATATTCATATTATGCAAGTCATCAGTACTTCACCATGCGGTCCATACACATTTTATAGAAATTTTGCTACTTACGAGTGTTAACAAATGTTTTGTGGTTGCAGGCAATGATGAGGATGATGCTAAGCTTTCTGTCTCTGACACAATGTCAGAATCAGAATAAAATGATGACTCCCTCTTTTTTTCTTCGCTGGTACATCCTGAATTTAAAAAAATAACAATGAACTGACAAATGTTTAAAATTGTTATTTATTACTTATGTACATCTAATACATTACACATTTTTTTATGTACTGGCTCTTTAACTCTTTAACTGGTTACAATTTTATAATTTTTGTGTGTGGCCAAAAGGTTCCAAACATAAAAATAAAAACCATACAGAACAACGAACAAACAGAAATAAACAGATTTGATTCCTGGTCGGCAGGTATTTGAATGACGAATGTTGATGATTAGCTTTTGTGTGTAGCTCATACCTAGCGAACCCAACACACGATAAATTCTAGTGGCTTAGGATAGTAGGTATGATGTGATGGTTGTGGATATTGCAGAATTTGTGGTGAGGGTATGAATGGACACCAAGAGAATACCTCAATGTATTCTTTAGATAGATAGTAGAATATAACCAGGTTACATAACTTACCATCTGCAAGTCTTTTATTTTCTTCATAAATATTGTTCTTTCACCAATTTTTGGAAATATTTTTTCCAATAAATACTCAGAGAGTAATGGAAGATGTTCTTTTTCTATGCCTTCATCTGAAAAACAAATGTTTAAACTTTAATACCACAAAGTCATTTTTAAACAAATATGACGGCTTAAATCTTTACCAGGAAACCGTAGGTGCTATAGAAACAATTTCACAAAGATGTGCGGTCACTACATATTACATATTTATGTATTAGACTATAGGGATTCTCTATATCTCAAAAACTACTGAACCTATTTTGATGATATTTAAGTATTGACTTAAGAAGTAGTAAATAAAAAAAAGGATATTCATAATCTGATATCTAGTATGCTGTGATAGATTATCATCAGTAAATATTTTACAGTTTCAACATACAAATCGAAGTGATAACCCCTTTTTAAAGTCGTCGGTTAGTTACCGCTACCTCAGATAATGTAGGTTAATTAAAGTGATAATATGTACTGGATATGTCCGAAAATTGCATTCAGAGCCGCCGGAGGACGGTTAGCAGCATCCTCTCGGTTGCTGGTGGTGAACATTCTGCGATCCCCGAGCCGCCTGCCAAGCGTGGGGATTATTATTACTCTTCCGTATTATGGGGCGAGGCCTTCGTCCATTGAGTTTAAACTAAGTACATAGTAAGTACATCATCAGCCAGTAAACTGGCTGATAATGTACGATTACGATACGAACTACACCAACTTTTATTCGATCTGAGTTAGCACCATGGACACGTACGAAAAAGGCAGACAAAAACCTAAAGAATCGCATTGCAGATCCTGAGTAGATTCACACTTCAGATAACGGCTGTTCATGAGAGGCATTCAAATTCAATATTACAACATTTAAATTTAAAAACTAGGTAGAGGTAGGGTAGTAATACATTAATATTAATAGGTAATTAGGTATGTACTTACATTTAAATTTATCGATGATGGTATCTTCATAGCCCCACGATTTTAATAATTGTACTATTTCTTCTTCAGGGTCACTCATTTTTCACTGCTAACTTAACACAAAATAAAAACTTCAACACAAATGCATCTAATATAATTATTACCTTTTTTGAAACTTCGTTCGGTTCGCTAAACAACAAACGACTGCTTTGAAGGACAAGTGAAGATTGAAGAATGGGGTCGAAACGAAACGAAATTCCAATTTGATTTGAGTTGATTCAGTGTTACCAGCCCGACTGTAGTAGGTAAATGTCGCTAAGATTTTAAGAAATCGGTTGAAAAGTCGCTAGATCTCGCTAGACATTTTAATTATTAACTAGCTTTTACCACAGAATAAATAATAGTACTACTAACAATTCAACTCGCACAGCGCTGGATACCGCTCGCTATATTCACCTAGATATACCGCTCTCTTTCTATCATATATGCTTAGTTACGTGCGACGAGGCTAGCGTGCGGGCGGCGACTGACTTCTGTCTTGCATTGTCCACCCGGACGTAGTGCCGACCGAACATACCTAAACTGCGGAGTGACACCCCCCTGCTTTTACTCACGATTTCGCCCGTTTGGACTCAATAAAATATTTACCCTGGGTCAAAAATACAATGCAGTCCATGATTTTTCCGTGGTGCTAGAAAATCTCCTCGGTTTGTTTCTCGAGTACCACAAGAAACGTAATTTTGTACCAGTTGAATAGAGTAGGTACAGAAAGAACCAAAGAAATCATTATTGGTTTGGGTTTGTTTGTCATTGTTATTTGTTTGTTATTGTACCAATCATAAAGGCTTAGGATATTTCCTATTTGCTTTACTAGTACGTAGTACATATATCTCAATGGTACTACATAATATAAGTCTGTAGATCGATTACAAAGCTAGTTAAGAATGAAAATATAACGCAATAATGCCTTTAAAAAGTCACTAGAAAAGTAGCTAGATAACTTTTGTTACTAAACAAAAAAAACACGAAAATACAAATTTTACCACTAAATTGCGTATAATCTGTCATGGCGTCTAAGGATAACGCCACACAGATCTAAAAACCAAGCACTCCTGTTTCAAAGCTAGAGTTTACAATCCTATTCTTCCTTTCAATATCTGTCTTACTTTGACCAGATAACATATTTTAAAAGTGCTCCGAACACCTTTTTAGCTCATCCAAGTCGGATCAATATCTTAGTATCTGGCATCTCTACTGTTGCCTGGTCCATTTTCTCCCGCCAAAAAGAGTTGGTTGGCCGTTAAAAACTGTTAGAAACGTCAAAACGATTAGCTATAGCAGCTAATTCATTGTTTGTCAATGTAACGAATATGATTTTTGCAACAGTAGCTAATCAATTCGGGTTCATTCCTGGGACCCTGGGTATACTTAAGTTTTAATAGTTACCGTGAAATCCTCCAACTTTGGCCACGTTTCGTAGAATATTTGTTGCCACACCAAAAAAACATTGCGCATATTTTCTGTGGCGACATTTGGACAAAGTTATCCAACTTTCTTCATGGTTTACGGTGTTTGTTATACAAGGTTGCAAAGTTGTATTATGGCGCGAGTACTTGTATTGAAACCTGAGCAAGCGAAGGATTCTTATATACCTAATCCTCAGCGTAGCGAGGGTTTCAAAGGTAGGAAATGCAGAATAACTTTGCTGCCTAGCGCAACACACAAAGCTTCAGATCTCATGTTTGTCACCCTCAGCTTCGCCTCGGGAGCAAATATACATGAGATCAGAGACACTCTTTACTTTTTCTCCCTAGGTGTGTAATCTACTATTTTATCACATTTATTCAAAAAGGCCTACTTTGTTCTTCGCAAACTGGGCAGTTATGAGTTTTTTTCCGCGCGGAGGGAGGAAATAGTATAAACTAGTAATGTAAACTAGTATATACTAGGAAATAGTATCCCGTGGTGTGTATAGGATTTTATGTGTTGCCGCGGGCAGGAAGTGGTATCTTCGCTCCGCGTAGCGGGGCGAAAAGTACCACTTGCGTCCCACAGGCATATTAATAACTTTTCCTCCCTCCGGGCGGTGATTTGAATTTGGAATGTGGATATTGTTATTAAAAGTTCCAATAACCAAAGATATCAACCACGGACATTGTATGAACAAGTAACATGCTGTTTGAAAAAGGAAGACTCGCAAAACAAGAATAAAAAATAGTTTGTGAAAAAAACAAAAACGCGCGAAATGCATTCCGCCTTCGTTCGTTACTGTTTACTAAAATTCGGGTTTTACTTTGTTTTATTTTAACTCAGTGTATCATCCTCAATAAAAAGTGAGAATTGAGTGTGAGTAGTGAGAGAACAAAATAAACGTAGGTACTATTCTTATTTATAAGTTGCTCTTATACATTTTCTCATAGAGGGTGATAAAAAGTAGAGTGTCCACCTCGGGATAAACACTATTTTTAAGCTCGAGTACTTTGAATCCCTCATTGCGCTCAGGATTCTACTTAAGAATCCGTCGCTACGCTCGGGATTCAAAGAAACACTCTCGACTGAAAAATTGTTATTCCTCCTCCCTTGGTAATCAATCTACAATTTACTTTACATGCAATTTTTGAGTAAAAGAGGACAGTCGCCTGGCTCATTGTATGAATGTAGGTACTAATTGTAGATAGTAATGTGTGTACCTACCTACTATAACACATGACAAGATAAAATATTTATAAAATTGCTCCGAACACCTTTTTAATCCAAGTCAGATCAAATTCTTTAGCATCTGGCAACCTTCTCTTGCCTGGCCCATTTTATCCCGCCAAAAAGACTTGGCCGTTCAAAACTTAGGCTAAAAACGTCAAAAAGATTAGCTGTAGCAACGAATTCATTGTTTGGCAATGTGACGAAGATGATTTTTGCAACAGCAGCTAATCAATTCGGGTTCATTCCTTGGATCCTGGGGATAGGTAGGTACATGAACCTATAAAAAAAGTCATTTTTTCTAGGTTCATGGGTAGGTACTTTAGTTTTAGATTCCTGCGTAAAAAAATGTGGGGTACCTACTTACATTGAAAAAAAAACTATATTTTTGGAAAGGTAAGACTTAATTCATGTATGGGCATGAAGGGGGGGGGGGGGATTATTTAAATTGGTGATGGGGAGTAAAATAATAAGTACCTAATTAACCCAGCGGTATGGAATAGGCTTGCGCAGAATGTGTCACTAAAATGAAAATATATATACGTAACTTTTCACTAAAAGAAGTACTTCACTAATCTAGTTCACTAGTCCAGTTGCTCATTTGAAATGATTTCGCCATTCCTAACTACTAAGAAGATATGTTTAAGAACGAAAACAGTGCGCTTACTATGATTGCTTCATTTTATATCTAAGCTCTTACAAACGTCTTTGTAAATTGTACATTGCCCTTTTCCTTCCTAGTTCAATATTAGCTATTTTGTATAACAAGCAATGTACGATAAAAGTTAGAGGACTCCTAAAATCGTTCTCGAACTATCGTAATAGGTAACCAGAGCACCGAACGCAACGAGCCAAAGATTGTGTGAAATAGACAATTACTTCAGTACCTAAAACAGAGCGTGATAGCAATTTCTTCCGTACCCTAACGAAGTCGCGGGGGACCTCTAGTAGTTTATATAATTAGGGTAGAGGTACCTACCTAATAATATTATGAACCTGGGTATGTCCTACAACTGTATAATCACCGTGGGACGGGCAGCAGCGTACCTAGGTAGGTTCCTTTAGTTAGGCTAACGGCGTGGCAGTGTACTGCAATCATGCACCAAGCCGCCCACCGCCTCCCACGCGTGGGGATTATGGCAACCCATCCGAGGCCTCCTTAAAATCCAGATGGCGGCTACGCTGTGCCCGAATTTTGAATTTACACTCCCAGTGATCCCACCTGGCTGGTGCAATGAATTTTTGGTCTAGAGTTTTTTCGGGGATAGGCCCTTTTCTTCACCAATCTGTCTGGGCTACCTGAAGTTGTGGAAAATATTTTATTGTATGTAGTGTATTGCGCTAATTTTACGTAGTAAAGTTTTTGGCAACGTAAAACAATTTTGTTTTAGCAGTTGCAACAAAATTTATTTTGCTACAGTACCTACCCAAAAAAAGGTACAGCAACAAAAAGTGATTAGTTACTTTATACAATCATGCTATGCTAGTATCGATAATATTCTATTGTATGTAGTGGCTAAGGTAATTTACAAAGATTGATAAAGTTATTGGCAACGTTAAACTATTTTGTTTTAGCAGTTGCAACAAAAAATATTTTGCTGCAGTAGGTACCCAAAAGAACTGGTACAGCAACAAAAAGTTATTAGGTACTAAATATAACTATGCTTTGCTAGTATCAATAATATTCTATTGTATGTAGTGGCTAAGGTAATTTGCAAAGGTAGATAAAAATATTGGCTACGTAAAACAATTTATTTTAGCACTTGCAACAAAGTTTATTTTGCTGCAGTACCCACAAAAATTGGTACAGCAACAAAAAGTTATTAGGTACTTTATATAACCACGCTTTGCTAGTATCGATAATATTCTATTGTATGTAGTGGCTAAGGTAATTTGCAAAGGTTCATAAAGTTTTTGGCAACGTAAAACAGTTTTGTTTTAGCAGTTGCAACAAATATGTTTTGCTGCAGTACCCAAAAAAATAGATACAGCAACGAAAAGTTATTAGGTAGTTTATATAACTATGCTTTGCTTGTACCGATAATATTCTATTGTTTGTAGTGGCTAACGTAATTTGCAAAGGTTGACAAAATTATTGGCAACGTAAAACATTTTTTTTTTATCAGTTGCAACTAATATGTTGTGCTGCAGTACCAAAAAAAAATTGGTACAGCAGCAAAAAGTTAATTGAACTTCATGTAACCTTCCTTTCCTAATAACGAAAATATTCTATTTGATGTAATGGGCTAGGTAATTTGCAAAGATTGTTTTTTTTTTTTTTGCAACATATTTTCTTTAAGCATTTGCAAAAATGTTGTTAGAAAATTTTGTTTTACATCAAAAGAAAGTATTGATATTATCTAAATTATTATTAGTGGTAGTAAAACTTATTATCACTTGTGACAAAGACACTTTTTTTTGCAAATTGCAAGTTTTATTAGCAATAACAGCGAAACATTTATGAATTAAAGTAAAAATTATTTGCAGTGACTGCCACTGGGAACCTTTAAATGAATTTTGCTGCTAAAGATAAAAAAAATAGCAATTACAGTTAAACAATTAGCAAAGCTTGCAAATTGTTTGTAAAGCTTTTAGCTAAATTTCATTTTCAAAAGTAGCTAAGTGCTATTAGTTGTAATTAACAACGCTTTGCTAATGTTACTAAAATATTTTATGTAACAGCAAATGAATCGGCAGCAAAGCGGGTTTAGCAACCATAGCAAAATCATTTTTTTCCGTGTGTGTGTTTGTAGCCTCTTCACGCCAAAACGGCTGAACGGATTTAGATGAAACTTGGAATGGAGATAACTCATTTCTCGGAATAACATAAGGCTACTTTTTATCATCATCATCATCACGCAGTTAAAACCACGGGGCGCAGCTAGTACTACATACTACTCACTCTACGAATAATCTTAATGTCTTTTGCAGAATGCTCTTCTATGCGTTATCTATTTGCGTTTCAAAACGCACTTTATTCAGGTCAACTGCACTAGCAAAAGTTCTCTAACCATACGTGTTCTATTTATGAACCGGCCGCTCTAAAACTGGCTCTGGTATTAATCATGAATGAACGTTCATTCATCACCTATACACCTTCCGGTGTGCAGTACCCAGCTGTCTATCTAATTCATTTAATTTCCCTTCATTTAGGACAAGCGGTCAGTTGCGCAACACGCTGAGCAGAGCGCGGGAGCTGTGCGAGCGATGGCGCAGTGGCAGCACCACTCCTACTCCTCCAGCGCCGCCGCCTGACGACGAGGGAGGGGGGCGCCTGGCCAGGTGGTTCAGCGTCAGGAGAGGATCTGCCAACCAGTATGACATGCACACGCATGAGAATGACAAGATGCCCAAGCTGCCCGAGGTTAGTAAAGCAACTTTCATGCGCTTATCAACAAAAAAATCAGCCAGAAATCGTCCTCTGCTGGACGATGGCCACCCCTTTTATATGGTTGCCATAATCTCCACGCTTGGCAGGCGGCTTATGGATCTCAGAATGTTGCCACAGGTCAGGTCGTCCCAGCTCCATAGTTCTGAATTTAGTTTTCAACCGATTTCAAAAAAAGAGCTTCATTATTTATTTATTTTGTATGTTTGTAACGCGATTACTCTGCCAATGAATTTATTTTTTCTTCTTAATATTATTTTTGTTCGTTTGTTCTTCAGAGGTGGCCTCATATACATTTTATCGAAATCGGTTCAGTAGTTTGCTTTTTAAATCAAAATAACTGGAAAAAAGAAATCATTCAAGTGTTCTAAATTGAAGTAGTTTTTTTTATTTTTAAGTGTTTACTTAAGTACTTGTTATTATGGAAGTACAGATTTTCATACCACTGGTCTATTAAAAGGCTGATTGTGCTGTATTATTTAATTTGTAAAATAAAAGGTGTGAACATCTGTTCCAAACAAAGGTGAATCCATGTCCGCTGTTTATCTTACGCTAATCCATTCAACTATCTTTAGAACCGTTATCTTAGTATTATTAATGACTGCTCTCATCATCTTCCATTCAGTCGAACAGTTCTCAATTACTAGAAGCACTTGTAATTGTAACTAACCATTTCATTGAACCTTAGTTGTGAAGCGGACGTTGTATGCCTTAAACAATTTGGTCATTGACTTACGAGTCCCGGCCGCCGGCGATGACATTTCTGGAATTATAATGCTCGCCTCAGCTGCCTGTTATCCATTTATTTAACGCTTGTACATTTTATGACGTATATATAAGTTATTACCCACATGATTCACAATTATATTTTAGATGAATCATAGTCTGACCATTGAAACATCGAATAACAAACCGCAGTAACGTGTCGATCCCATCGCCGCGTCTCGTCTCCACCGAGCGGAGGTCTCAAGTCGCTAAACAAGCAAATCTATTTTAACATGTGATATAATGATGTCAGAGTGGTACCCCGTCAGCTTCCATACCAGAACCATGCATACGATTGTAATTTTCTTCATTCAGTTTATTTTTAGTGAGTCTACGCGTACAACGTGCGATACGTAAATGTCAAAAGTTGATTAGTTTTTCGTCGTTTCGCGTTCGCGTCAGCCATGTTTTGTCCATCGTGCATGAGACTGCTTCACGATAAAGCCGAATATTGTTTGTCGAGTTATGCCGTAAGTCACGTGAAGACTTGGATGGTGCTTTTGACGTTCGCGTGTTTGTGAGATTGTTTCGATGACGCGGCTTTTGTGACGCGCAGCAAGGTCACTCTCCTTGTGAGACGGGCGCGCTATTTTTGAATCGACTCATCGAAATGTGATTTTGGGACACGTGTGCGTGAAGTGTTTGCTAAGAGTGTGTGCGTTTTGCAGCTGGAAGAGGACCTGTTCTCATGCGGCGGGGAGGTGCGCGGGGGTCGGGTGCTACCGCCCTCGCTGGGTGCTCCACCGGACGCGCTGTCACCGGTCCAACTGCGGCGACGGCATGTCGTCGCGGCCATCATACACAGCGAGAACTCATACGTCGCTACACTACAAAGACTTGTCAATGTAAGTAAAACAAAATGTACAATTGTAAATCAGCAAATGTTTCATTGTAAGACAGAAACACTCATTCACAATGATTCACAAAGTTTAAGGCGCACATTTAGGCCAATCCGAGTATCAATGTTTATCCGCTGCAGAACATAATGCATCACGTAATAATTATAGACCATCGAGCTCAGTTTCCAGGTTCACACATTCACACACAAACAGATCCAGTCTGCCCCACTATGAAAAACATCACTCCACCTAAATGCATGGCATCATGCTTTTAGCGTACTGTTAAGTGTCGATGTCACTCTCGAATTTCCTTGTCAAAATTTATTGAATCTCGTGGAATATTTACCCCTTATGACCAACTCTGCAGATTCTATTTTCGCTTTGTTACTATAAAATCACATCTTTACTTGTTTCCATAACTGACCCTAGTGGCGCTATCGTCGCTAACTCTCGTATTCCCAAAGCAGTATTGTTCTAGGTTCAACAAATAGCTAGGTCAGGTCAGAACCATTCCTATTAGAAAGCGATGCGAATCATCAATTCGAAACAAGGAGCCTGCTAATGTTACCGAAGCGACGTTTATCTTTAGCTAATAACTGTTAACTACCCAGGTAGTTGGGTGCAGAAAACACATCGTTATCGTAATAAGAAAAAAAAGTAAGGTAAAAAAATATTAAAGCATGATTATTGTGATAAGGTTTCAAACATGCTATAGCACTCAGTCGACGACCCATGTTCAAATGTTGATTTTGCGCGATTACGGCCGAAGTAAAGAATACTGTCAAAACATAGACGAACACTAGTAAAGTAACACAAGACAGCACCCGACCGGTTTCTAAGGCCCCTGCACGTTGACATTTCTCATGACTCTAGAGAAATTCTTGTTCGGAAAGGAAGTGCCTAGATTGATAGCTCAACAATCTGCAATTATAATTCAATCATAAACAGTTCCTATTGCATAATAACTTGATAGTAAACAACAGCCGGTGTTGCCACTCTTGTTCCTTGTACAGGAGGTGTGATCTCATGACGGGACAACCTATTATAATTGCAACACCGGAACGAGACTAAACGATAGACTGGTAGACTTGACTGGGTGTTCATTTTAATGAGATCTGAAAGTGGTTAGATCCAGTTGCTGCTAGATTGCTACTATGTCTTACATAACTCCAGCGTGTCTTTGAAAACCTGTACCATGTTATGTTTTTTTATTGCTCATGAATATTATCAACCAAACCAGTTATCGGTATAACAGTTCTTCTATATCATGTATGTCATCATATCCACGCCTCTTTTGTATGTTGGACGCGAAGTCATTTGATTCGCTGAATTTGCACGTATTTAATCAACTTAATTTCGTATATATTAGTGAATATTCATTTTGGTATTCGGTGACTTCCTTTAGAAAGTTTTGTTTTATTGTTAAACTGCCTTTCGTGTCCTTTACTGAAGACCGCGTCTAATGCAGCTTTCTTTTCTGTTTTCTCATAATTTCTTTGTTTTCCCAAGTTATTCATGTACCTACGCGACAAACAATAACAATAAAGTAGTCCTCATATATTTATTGTTATTTTGCTACCTCCCAACATGCAGAGTTTACTTTGTAGTAGATGCCTCAAGCTGCAAGCGTCAAAAATCTCAACAAAACATAAGTTTATGTAAATACTAACCTGTGTCCCACATTGACATTGTCTGGTGTATTCACATGTCATCGATTTGCATATTGGGATGTGGGGCGATTTCAATACGCGACGCTTGCGTTGCATGGTTCTTTATGAAGCTGCTCTACTTCGACATAATATTGTCATCTTTTTAAAAAAAACTGACAATATTAACAAACCTAAGGTTTAACCAATACTTATTTCCGCATAAAGAGATCGATTCCGGAATTCGAGATTCCTTGCCCGAAGTCCGATGCGCCTTATGAATACATTTTTTATAATATTTTGATTTGATTTGAGATTGAAATCAAATAATGTAGATAAATAAAGATTAATTATTGTAGTAGACACAAGGTGACAAATGTATCCAAAAACCAAAAATAATAATTTTGAGAGCAAATTGTACCTAGTAGTTTTTTTCAACTAAAACATGTTAAACAGGCTTCTAAACAAAAATACGTGTCATTTAGTCGTCTAAGGTCGTAGGTATAAATTAAATGTAGGTAACACAGATCGCAACAAAATAAAGTAAATAACAGAAACTTGCCAAAATAGAAGTTTACGAATCATGCCGCAGTTGAAATGACAGGGATTTACAAAATATAATTATGTATATTCAATACCTATTTAAACAATAGTTGTCCTTAAACACACCGTCAGACCGTCACTTAACAAGAATTTCAATCAAAAACCTAACGTTTCAAACGTAATAAACATTTTATAATGCCTAATAGTATATTTGAAGTCAGCTTAAGAAATAGGTTCACAGACCTTGACTTGTATGTTAAGTTATAGTGATTAGTTATTGTTTTCATTGTCTACCTATAACATGATATCTTATGTCATAAATGACACCGCTCGTTAAATACTAAGTTCAAACCATTGTTCAGTTTCATTCTACCATGAAGAGCTATATCAATATATCTTTTAGAGAGGTTATCGGGGATTTTCAAAGTCATGCCTCCTTTGCGCTCTTTGTGATATGTAATTCTAATAGTTCTATTACACTTAAGGCTTTACTTAAAACGCCGCTTAAAGTTAAATCACGTTCGTTTATATTGCTTTTGATGTTAAATGACTTTTAATTACAGATGTTAAATGACAGATGTCAAATGACGGCTGTTAAATGGCGTTTGTTAACTTAAGCTGTGTTTTTTAAGTAAGGCTATTAATATCGAAAGAAAATAATCAGCTTTTTAATAGAAAATGTTGATTTACCCTATATGCATTAGGAAATATTTTGAAAGCAAATTGTAAGTCATAGAGCAAAAAATGTCGAAAGTTGATTTCAAATGATTACCTAGTTTATAGTCAATAACCTTGTATAGGATTAAGATTTATCCCTATCTATCATCGTCATCAGGCCGGAGACGTCCACTGCTGAACGAAGGCCTCCCCCTTAGACCGCCACACTGTACGACAACCTGCCATATGCATCCACCGGTTGCCCGCGACTTTTACAATGTCGTCGGTCCACCTAGTGGGAGGCCTTCCTACGCTGCGTCTTCCGGTTCGCGGTCGCCACTCAAGAACCTTTCTTCCCCATCGGTTGTCAGTTCTTCGAGCGATGTGGCCTGCCCATTGCCACTTCAACTTGCAAACCTTGCGAGCTATGTCGGTAACTTTGGTTCTTTGGCGAATATCCTCGTTCCGGATTAAATCCCTATCTATAGAGACGGCTAAAATAGATTTAAAAAAACAAACAGTGGAATGCGCTGCCCGAGTGGGTGTTCCCCGATAATTATAATCTGGGTGTCTTCAAGTCGCGAGTGAATCGGTTTCTTCTAGGCAAGCGTGCTCCATCGTAGACTGCATCTTTGTTTATATATTCAGTTATATCATCAGACGAGATGGCAGACAAAGGCAAGCATATAATTTTTATTTTTTTTAATCTGTCTACTTACAGCACTATCGAGCTAATAGTCCCACATATTCTAGAGCGTGTGATAGTGGTTGTCTCCGTCGCACTGATATCGATCTAAATAAGAATGACATTGCCAGAGATATACCCCCATCTTCTGGAATAGCCCCGGAAAATTGCTCGTCCGACTTGCAGTGCGCAGGAATATAACATCTTAGTATTATTGTGTTTTATAGATATCGACGACTTGTGAATTAATTTTGGATTGATGGTTAATTTGGCTATTATTAGACTAACTAGATCGATCAGCATTTACATAGAAATTGTGACGATAATGTTCTCTCCATTATTTCTGGTTTAAATTTACTCCGTCCGTATTATATTTACCATCATGAATGTGTCGTTTACCTCATTTCATGCTTCTGTGGTCCCATCACGCTTCATTGTATGCAGACAAATACTAAGTGAGTATTATTTATGCTGAGTGTTTTCACGCTTCTTATGGTAAAATATTTAGTTCATGCATGCATTCTTGTGATAGTTCGAAAGTTTTATTTTGTACATTCATGTATCTAGCAAGTTAAGAGAATGTTTAGTTTAGAGCATCTTAATAAGTGCATTATATGACATTTTGTTATTAGACGTCAGTTTCTGACACCTTTTTGAGCAAGTTTTAGTAGCGCTAGCTAGTGGTTTTAGTAGCGCCAACTATGCATTGATATAATAAATGTCATGGTCATTAGATGACTTCGTCAACATTACTGTCTAAATAGGTACCCTTCATGACTTGAGAGTTATTTAGTGAAATCCAAACATATGGTTCATTACCAAACACTAATACCTACTTAAAATGTAGACGCACTATGGGAGCTCAAGGTTTTTCTATTCTCCTACAAATGTCAACTAATCTATAGCCTAAACTGCCTAAAGTCTATTTCAAAACCCTAACAAAGAGATGTCAAATGTAGTCCAAGGTGAAATTCTGGATTAACCAATCACTGGCCCTAGTTCAAATCGTTCCTTCTTCGATCAAGGCCTTCTGAAATTCGCTATTCGGTTGATTGTAAACGTTTTGGTTTAATTTCTAACTCTAAGAGTTGAACACTGCACGAAAATAACTTGAATGAATGAATGAATGATTTATTTGTCTGTGAAAACTAGGTAATATACAGATCAATTATAATTAAATACTAGTTCGCTAGCTTCTACCCTGCAGGGGTTTACAGACTTATTGATCTAATACTAATACTTAACTATCTAATAGAAAGAGGATACAATAAAAAAAAAAGAAGTCATGGTCATAAAGAATCGGATAGAAGGCGTTCGAATGTCAATTTACATTTGTGTCTGTTAAAAACATGTCAACAGTGTAATACGCCTTCTTCATTAAAAAGTTCCTCAACATACTTTTAAAAATATTTAAATTAGTTTTGTTACGAATGTCCTTGGGTATCTTATTAAATATGATTGGTGCCATGCAGAACACACTGCTGTTTAAGAATGTAGTTCTAGATGATAAATTATGTAGTTTACCCTCGTGTCTACTACCCTCTGGCCACATATTGAAGAACTCAGGATTCGACTTAACGAATGTGGCAATTTCACTTATGTATAGGCAAGGTGTGCTTAGGATACCAAGTCGAATGAAATGTTTTTTACACGAAAACGAAACTTAGGTAACTACGTCGCGAAAATTGCATTATTACTCATCGATTAACTAAATCGAGTGCAGGATATGTGGGTGGATGTTTTCAAATACTGCGTCTTATTTTTAAATGGATTGTAGTCATTAAATTTTACAAAACAAATATCAAACAAATGTACCTATTGTTTGTGTAAAGGTGATGCGACCCAATACTCATCACCGTGACATTATAAACGAATAATACGCTTTAAAAAAACAACCGACTTCAATTTCGACCCGACTACCAGGATGACATCTTCATATTTTCCAGCTATTATTCCAGTAATTTTGATTTAAAAAACAAACTACTGAACCGATTTCGATAAAAAAAAAATGGGACTACCTCTGACCTACCCAACATATAATTTTCAAAATCGGTTTACAATTGACGGAGAAATCGGTGAAAATACATTTAAAAAATATATATACAGTCGAACATATAACCTCCTCTTTTTTGAAGTCGGTTAAAAAGTAATTGCTGTCGGCCACCTTTTTATGCCTATTGATTTGTGTTCAACAGTATTTGGCAATAAAAAAGTGTGGTGATAAGGTGGACATAAGATAATTTTAATCTCAATAAAATGCAAAAGACGCTGACAATTCGCAATGTCGCAATATTTTACGGTAATATTACATAAAGTTTGTATGTGACTTTGAAATTATTTACACGGATACTGCAAAAATATTAGATTTCTTTGTGTTTGACATACCATAAGTAGAAAGACAAAAGGTTTATGGCCTTTTCAGAAACATACCACCCAATCACCATAATAATGTTATTTAACACGAACGATTGTTTGTTAAAGTTTTCCTGTATTAATATTGAAATCATGCATTCCGTCATTCCACCTGCCTTATACAGTGAAGCTTATAAATGTTAAATTCTCTTGTATGACAACAGCTCGGGTGCTTTGTTTGCGTAACATGACGCAAGCGCGGAAGTGTACCTCTTGTGGACTTGCACATTCGCATCAACGTACTAAATACTAGCTAATAGCAAAGTCACCACTTGGCCAGGGAATCTTGAAGGCATGGACCGTAGAACCGCTTGCTATATCTTAGTTGAACAGTGACACTTCGAATTATTTAATATTACACTAGAGGTCCCCCGCGACATCGTCCGCGTGCGGAAGAAATTCGGACCGCTCCCAAAATTCTCCACTTTAAATCATTCCGAGCAAACTCTACCGACTCTACCAGTCAGTATATAATAAGTTATAGACATGTGATACGCTTGCAAAGTGGCCATGCCCACGCTGAATATCAGCTGGACCGGAATTATTTTAGAATTAATTTAGAAATCATGATATATTACGATATTTATACATATTTTTGACAAAGATTTCATTGCTGGACCTAACCTCAAAAATCAAATCATATCAAAAGTCTACAGATAATCTTGATATCTCCAACTTATTTACGACTGTTCTGAGTGCCTTTGATATTACCAAAATATTTACTAGCTCACTCGGAAATGGGTTTGAGTAGATTGGGCCAGTTGGACATTCTAGCTCAACTCTCTTTGATTGAGAGGGAGACTAGTTAGTTTTGAGTAATTTCTATGCGCAGTATCTTCACAAAAACAACGAATATAACAGTGGAAAACAAACTACAAAAAGAGCGCATGCTTGCATAAAGCTACCAAATACCCAGTTGCCCCGCGTAATAATGAAACTACCGGTTATACAACTAAAAATGTCGATATCAACATTGCAAACCCTACTTCGCACACAATCTGATTTTATTTGCAATCGAATACCTCTTCAATCTTCTATGTAACTTGATCTTGACACTTTAACAAGGTTCGAAGCAGAACCGTGTTTGTTTTGCATTCAATACACGCTTGCGGACAACCTTATCCATAATGCTGAGTGAGGAGCCACAGTAGTAATCCTTAACAAACTCCTTTGAAAATATTTTGTTTTCTAATTTGACCACCTCTACTCAGTTTTGAATAAGTTGACCGTACTAAAAAGTTATTTTGGGGTATGACGGTGGCACACTCCTTCCTATTCTATGACGAAGTGACGGAATTATGAAGTTTTTATTCTAAGCGTTACTTACGCCACAGAATACATAGAAGTTATACTACTTCCAACGTACTTGTACAAAGAAAGAATATTAAATTAGCATTAGAGTGGAACGATCTGTAGAAGCTCACAGTGTGGTAAATTTATGTGAGACACTCGCCGAATGTGTGACCCTTAAAAAGTAGAAGAGAGGCTGTAATTTTGGTTCAGAAAATGCGATCGTGGCGCCGCTAAGTGATTTTACAAATAAGTTTGTATTGGCACACTGTTGGTTTTTGCCGTCAAAAACATTGAATATTTATAAATGTCTCTGCAAACCAGCATTTGATTACAAACTTGGATTATGCAATGCAACAAAAAAACTAATTACACTAGCTTGTTCTTTTTAACAATAAAAACTGTTTATAACAGTAATTAAACGTCAGTTTAGTGCCTAAGAGATTTAGCAACCGACAATAAAATGATTATGGCTAAGTAAGATTAATTTTATGATTCGTCATCTAAGAAATTACGATTGTCTATATTCTGAACCAGTCATTCTATCCAACATAATCATCATCCATAGTCTTCCTTACCCCACTTCTGAATATGTCGGTATCCATATATCCATATATTTTTATATCCAGTGGCCCAAATAATACATGATAAATGTGTGTGATGTGGTATTATAATAAATGAACTGGAGCGCCGAAAACCCATCAAGTAAATAAATATATATGGACCTCAGTGGCGAAGGGTGAAAATTCAGTAAAGGGAAGCCGAAGCAAAAAAAACTGATGTTTATATCGTTGAAACCAATAGCTTTGATGAAGAATTTAAGTAAATATATATGATATTTAAATCGGTTATTAATGTTCTGATATATAAGCGTTTAAAGTTTTTGTTCGAGACAACTCTGTACCTTTCCACAAAACAAAAAATGACGTCACGCCTTACTTGTCAGAATACAATTTATATGGTGTACTGAGAAGTGACGTCACGATTTGCTGTTTCTGCCTCTCTGTCCAGCATGATATTAAAATGCTTATAAGTTGCTTATTTTTTCATTAATCAGCTATATTTACTTAAGGGCCACATAAAAAAAACCAGTCATCTAGCATATTGGGATCTGATTTCTTTCTCTCTGCAGGATGACCAATTTTCTGCTTCCATAGCCTTAATCACAGAACACACTGTCACCATCATAAGTTCTCCTGTTCATATGTCCAGCTCAGCTTCAACAACAACCACACGTCCAGTGCTGGACGAAGACCTCCCCCTTAACAGGGAGGGGTTGCCATAATCCCCACGCTTGGCAGGTGGCTTGCGGATCGCAGAAAGCTCACCACCGTAAAACTGAGAGGACGCTGCTGCCTGTCCTCCGTTGGTTCTGGATGCAGATTTAGGACATACCCCGGTCCAGCTCAGCTTCACTTCAAGTTTATTATTGTACTATCAGCACCCTGCCGTTTCACCCGCGTGACGATGAAAAAAGGAGATGTTGATAATATAAAGTGGCCTAAATTGTAATTCCGGGAATTCAGCTATCTCTATTTCGAGTTTCATCCAAATCCGTTCGACCATTTTGGCGTGAAGAAGTAACAAACATAGACACACACGTATCGACAAACTTTGCATTTATAAAATTTGTGTGATTTTTTTTATTAGCCTTGTAGCGGTGACCGCCACCTCGCTTAAGCGCCCGTAGGAGGTCATATTGCATAATATAACCATCTGTCCGATCGACAATACTAATATATTAAATTTCAAATAAACACATGGAAAGTTCAGGATAATTGCTAGGTAGGTCCTAGGTCCTTCGCTGTGGAAACACGATTTCAAAAAATTATGAAGCTACCTCTAAATCGCACATTAAAAACTTGATAATATACAAAATTCTCTCAATAAGAACTTGAAACTTTGCACAATAATAGGGAATATGCATGTGGTTCAATTATTAAAACTAATAAGATAAATGGAGAGTTTAACTGAATCTGATGCGTACCTCGCAATAATAATTGAAATCGGCTGGTAAAGTTCTGAAATATAAGCGTTCAAAGTATTTGAGAGGGAGTCATCTGTCCCTTTCTAGCAAAACACGTGCATAGTATAGAATTTGTTTGGAATCGTGAACTTTGATGTCATAAACCTAGTATAGTGCCCTCCCTGTCTAACATGTTTATAACTTCGTTATTTGCGCGCTTATTAAAATGTTACTTTCGGTGATTTGTTTTGGTGCCAGTCGGCTTTTTTGTGTGTTAATAAAAAAAACACATGCATATTCCCTATTGAACAAATTATAAGGGATGATTTGCCGCTAAAAATAACTATAATATATATTTTTTTTTTTTTTTTTTTAATCTGTTTTTTTTTTGGGGGCTTTAGTCGCTTTGCGATTATGCCAGCCCCGTTTTACAATGCATGTTACACATCAACAGGGACTGTCGTCCTTACGCTGAGCCAGTATGTCCGAGACACTGGCATACAAGTCCTTCGCTGCTTCACATGTGGGTTCTGCCAGAATACCTTGAAACATGCCAACGTCTCGGAGGTTTATGCCATACTTGCTCAACATGAGTGTTCTCAAAAACTATAATATTATTTTGTAAAGAAGAAATACCTTACTGTCGAGCGTTGGAACCTTTATTGCCGCCCAGTCCAGGCAAAGGAAACCGATTGACTGTGGTTCGAATCATTTCTAATCGAAATGTCTCCGGTACCTTTTCATTCCAGGCATTAACTTATTTTTTCTCCATTCCAGGATTACAAGAAACCCCTAGAAGAAAGCAGTCCACCAATCCTAAATGGCAGCAAAATCCAGACTCTATTCCATCGGCTGCCGGACATCCTACAATGCCACCTTCACTTCAGGACCGCGCTGGCCGATTGTTCGCGCACGTGGGACCGCGATGAAAAAATTGGTAAGTAACTCTATCTGTGACTGAAAGCACATCTCTAATTTCTAGCGTCTAATGAGGGCTAACGCGTTTAAAAATCACCGCTAGAGACGTTAGTGTAGAGTTTAGTGTCCGACCTCCGAAATATCGTATTGTTGCCGGCTTTTGTGTAGGTTTAATAGGAATATTTTGCAACTAGTCTTTATCACGGGCTTAATTATGAATATTTTGCAATATTCGAGGTTCGGGTCAATGAATAATTAGTGATTAAAAAACGGAGCTAAGAAAAACTGGGAATTAAGCGGGCTGAAAGAACAGCTAATTCAGAGGTTACTAGATAGGTACCTATGTGATATGTCCCTTGTGTGTTTACTTTACAAACGGATTATTAAACGCCGATAACAGCTATTACGCTCAAGATTCACTTCCATAGAAACATAGTTAAACGACAATTGTCTATAACTACAATCGTCATATTATATTCAGTACAAGCTAATTTGTACCCTATTCATAAAGAACAGTATCGATATTCTACTGTAGTGCTGAGGCGCGTTTTCTATGGGAGTGAACCTGCCCTGGTTATATGACGTTTGCTAAAGTTTTTAGGTAAGGCCATATCGCTACAAATTTACGTAGATGACTTGGAAAAGGACGTTAGGTATCCGTTGTCAGATCACTAAGGAGACGTATTACTACTTTTCAGACCTACATGGTTATGGCAATCTTCAACACTAAAGAAAAAAAAACATGCATACCGTCGAACATAGAACATTTCTTTAAGTCGGTTAAAATACACAATATTTGCAGTTCCAGTTCTAACTGCGTCAATGCAACCAAACCAATCTGTCTGATAAAAACATTGTTTTATTCTCATTAGAGTGTTTGCTTACTCGTTTGGGTGATTCTGTAGCCTTTCGTTTTTATTTCTTCTTCTACTGTAGGACCTTGTGCAATGTTTGGTTATCTTTGATAATAAAATATGTATTTATGTCTTCGGTGGCCATAATGGCTTGACATAAATAAAAGACCAATCCAACAAAAGCTGTCAGAATCTCGAGCGAGTCTTTTTTGAGAGCGAGATTTACATCTTTCGTTAGAGTCCAGTGCAAATTAGAAGTTTAGTATTCTGGGGCACTATTTCTGTGACCTGTTATTCTCATTGAAATGCACATGAGAGCGACGGAGACAAACAATGTTGAGTGCGTCAGACTGAAGTGAATCCGTCGCGTTATTTCCAAGGAAATTCTCAGACGTCTCGTTTTCTTTTGAATCCTTTCTCTTTATTTTAAAGTTACACGCTTGTCAGTTTTTCGGAAATTGTATGAGTATACACTCAATTCAAGTTCAATTGTCTGGTACATCTTTTCTAAGGTAATAAAAAAAAAGGTATATAAGTATTCTATCAGCTATCTGGTTTCCATAATACAAGCTTTGCTTAGTATGGGGCTAGATGGCGCTGTGTGTAATACATGTCCCCCCAATATCCCCCCCGCCCCCCAATATATTTTATTCAAACGTTTATTCTAAACTAATAGTTTCACAAATTGTGTCAAGTGAAACATTGAAACATTGTGCATAAGAAACGGTAAATTATCATATATTTTTTCTCAGTTAAATCACTGAATCGTGGAACAGATAACATTTGGATTACAGTCGGCAAGAGAGACTACTGATCATACCGAGTCCGTTAATGCACCTGACTTGGTACTGGCCACAGACGTTTTAGGCACTGTTGATTATTCTGTGCGACATACCCTGGTATAATAATCGCCACGCAAGTTGACAAAAAGTTGGGATGCGCAGAAATAAAAATAAAAAAACTTGTCATTAAACTTGCCAAATATACTGCACGGAAGTGTACACCACAGAAAAGCGAAGGCCCTACCTCTTCTCTCTTCAGTGGTGTACACGACGAACCTGCGTAGGCTCACCTTTTCCATGTCGACAATTTGACAACTACTACGTATACTACTACTTTACGTATTTTAATTTACGGACCAACAAAAATGATAAAATAAAACAAACCGTTAACCGAAAAGACGTTGCTGCCCGTCCTCCAGTGGTTCTGGACGCAGATTTAGGACATACTCCGTTCCAGGACATAACCAGATCCAAGTCCAGACTTCTATTACATGTGAATGAAGATAAAATCAGATAAACGATGGGCGATTATATTTTTATCCTTGTTTTTAAGAAAATACTGTTGAAATACGTTAAACGTCATTGTACGTCATGCTCAATTAAATATGGAATGCACATTACAGTCGACATAAATTAAACTGGCTTTTAGGAAAGACGTTAGGAGCCTACTTAAGGTTTTAAATGTTTAAAAAAACAATCTGAACGCTTAACATTTAATTTCTGGTCGTAAGCAAAGTCATCAAACCATATCAAGTAGGTTTATTGCCCGTATTTATTTAAAGCGAATGCGGGTTAAGTAACGAAAATTTTACTATCTAACGCCTCTAGCGCCAATATCTATCACTTTAATGGCACTCGCGGCACATTTAGTGCCCGTTTCACCCATTACTCTGTCGGAGAAATAATATAGGCCACTGTTAACCTGGTATGATTTCCGTACTTCATCAAGAAGCCGGTTATGAAGAATATGCATGATACATTAATCATCAGCTGAAAGAAGGCCGCCCCCTTAGACCGCCACACTGTACGACAACCTACCATTTGCATCCACCGGTTGCCCGCGACTTTTACAATGTCGTCGGTCCACCTAGGGGAGGCCTTCCTACGCTGCGTCTTCCGATTCGCGGTCGCCACTCAAAAACCTTTCTTCCCCATCGGTTATCAGTTCGGCGATGTGGCCTGCCCATTGCCACTTCAACTTGCAAACCCTGCGAGCTATGTCGGTGACCTTGGTTCTTTGGCGAATATCCACGTTCCGGATTTTATCGCGCAAAGTAACTCCGAGCGTAGCTCTGTCCATTGCCCGTTGTATACATGCTACATTAAACTGATTCAATTCAAAAATAAGGGTCTGTTTCATATGCTTCACATCATCATCTCATCAACAGCTAGACGAGGTCCACTGCTGAACGAATGCCTCCTCTTAATATGGGGTTGCCATAATCCCCACGCTTGGCAGGCGGCTTGGGGATCGCAGAATACTCACCACCGTTAACCGAGAGGACGCTGCTGCCCGTCCTCCGGTGCTTCTGGATGCAGGTTTAGGACATACCCAGGTTTATATGCCAGGTCCAGGTCCAGGTTTCATAAGCTTATCCGAAGATATTTAAAGCAACAGATATCGGCTATAGTACGGAATTTACATCAATTTCAATTATTTTATAGACACGATAGACGCAAGAAGGGTTGTTAGGTCTTAATGTTGCGAGTGTGGCGGTTTCTTCTAATCAAGCCTGCAACCAAACGCAAGTGTAGTTAAATTTTAAACATACAAATTCCAAAAACTAGTGTCATGTGGTCACATAGAACTGGTTCAGTATGTTGAATTTAGTTTGCGAGACTTGCGCCGTCAGAATGCTCTCTTTTTAATAAAACAGTCACAACCTAAAGACTGCTCAGGTTTATCTAGACAAATTTTGGTTTGGAGAAATTTTAGCTCAGATATGAAATCCAGTTTAGAATGTCGTTGACTCTTTCCTTCTTTTTAACCGACTTCAAAAAAGGAGGAGGTTTTACGTTCGACTGTATGTATGTTTTTTTTAAATGTATTTTCACCGATTTCTCCGTCAATTGTAGACCGATTTTAAAAATATTGTTTATAATTTTTAAAGGGTATACTCTCGAGGTGGTCCCATATTAATTTGAAGTTTAAAAGTTGCTTGTTATTTAACTTTTCGATCATTGTTTACAAATAAATTTGACATTCTCCTTTATCTTTGCAATGTGGACTGAAATTGAAAGGTACAGATTTGATCATTAAGGAACAGATTTTAGTTTCAATACAAAATATACTAGATTTGAATTTCGACTATAAAAAGACGATAGACTACTGCAATAAAACGTCTCAGACTTGTAAAAACTGACCAAGGGCAACGGAAACCGACTGCTATTGTTTTGTTGATAAACTCGCTTTAAATATAAATGCTTGAACGATTTTTAAATGTCTGTTATGTGTTTAAAATCGCGTGTACAAGCTGAAAAATGTCGCGTAATTACGCGACATAGAATATAAAGATATTTCATTTAAATGTGAGTTAATAAACGCTTTAAATGTGTCATTTCGCCATGTTTACATGCGCTAATAGTAAGACAAATATATGTGTTTTTAGTCATCAAATGTTTGGGAAAATACGTTGTTTACTCCAATTTTTTTATAGGATGATGACACACAAAGTAGATCTGGATCAAAATACGAACCCATTAACATAAATAGCATCTCTGGACCTATCTCAGTCACATCGTAAATAAAATTTATTATCACTTCCCGGATTTTTTGAATTCATCTCTCTCTTTCGTCTGTGAATTGGATATTCAAACACTCTTCAACTCAGATTTAATAGTAAATTACTCACGTAGGGAGCAAAAGTAAAGAATGTCTCAGATATCATGTATATATTCTCCCGAGGCGAATCCGAGGGTTACAAACATAAAATCTGAGGCTTCTTTACTTGCTCCCGTGGTGTGTATAAGATAAAGATAAATAGATAAAAATAACTTTATTGACAAAAATATATATATATATATACGTAAATGCTAGACAAGCAAGCGAAAAAATATATGAGATTGATTCAGGCGTTACTTTGCGGAAGTCCATTGTTACCAAAATTTGTTTTAATTTCTAGTGTTTTTCCGCTGTAATTAATGTGTAATGCTATTATGGTAATATATACGATTATACGATTTTACGTGCCGGAGCGAAAGGAACCACTTTCTTCCCGCAGGCGTAGCGGGGCTGAAGTCTACTTTAGCTCCGCTGGCACGTAAAAAATATACATTGTATTTTAAATGGGAATACACAGAACTATATAAAAGTCTGTCTATCAACTCAACAGACACCTTTAACCCTTAGATAAAAGATTTTGATACCGTTCTATTGTAGCTCCTATGTTTTAAGGACTGTTTTTTTTCTAATCAAAATTTAAAACAGAGAGCTATGCGTTTAGAGACTGAATTATCTCTACACTTTTGTTTAGCCACCCATCTCCACTCTAGACTTAGATTAATAAATCAGCTAGCTGGGCCCCGCGATTTTATGGGCCATTCCACTAGACCCTACCGACGTATCACCCCCGGTGGGAAAGAATAGATTTTTATTCCACCTATATCTACTGGTAGGGATTCATGGAAATTCACTTCCACTTATCCCTACCGATAATTTTTTTAGTCAATAATAGATTTCATCCGCGTAATGATAAAAAGTAGCCCACAAGTTATTCCTGGTAATAAGGAAGGAAGTATGTGAAAGTTTACCCCCGGGCCACTTGTTTATGGGAAATGTCCTGAGCTTATAAATCTTTCTCTATCTTTCCAGGCGAGGTCTTCCTAAGCGCGTTCTCAAAGGCAGTCGTCCTGGATGTGTACTCTGATTTCATCAACAACTTCTCGATGGCTATGGAACTCGCCAAGATGGAGTCCAAACGGAAGTCGACGCTGGCGGACTTCTTCAAAGTGAAGCAGATCAGTGCCCATGATCGGCTCTCTTTCTTCGGGCTTATGGTCAAGCCGGTGCAGAGGTTTCCGCAGTTCATTATGTTTTTACAGGTATGGACTATAGAAACAATGTGTAACAAAAATATTCAACAATACTGAAGGGTATGTAATTATGTATGTACTCATCATTATAAACAACTTTTACTATGGGGCCAATTTCGAAATAGCGAAAAAACGGCTGTTCCATGCAAAAAGTTCATTGATCTTGGACAAAATGTATGGAAGAGTTGATTTTTTTCGCGATTTCTAGGTTGGCCCATTAATAAAAATTGTTTATAATGATGAGTACATACATACCCTTTAGTATTATTGAACGTTTTTGTTACACATTGTATAAGTTATAAGTAATTTTTTGTAACATAAAAATACCATACCATTTCTTTACCATAGACGGCCTAAATGTAGTACACGAATTCTTTTTTAGGGTTCCGTGCCGAAAGGTTGTATACACTATTACCAAGACTACGTCGTCTGTCTGTCCGTCCGACCTAATGAAATGGTTGAAGTTTTAACACTATTTGGGTTTCTTTGGCGGATTAACAAATAGTAAACAACATACATACTTGAAACGCAGACGTGTTACATGAAGTAAGGCAAACCTAAACCTACTAAATGCCATTTGCAGTCCCCATTCGAAGTCTGAAATGGCGCTTATGGCTTATTAGTCAAACTTTTTTTTTGTTTTATTTTTTAATATTGCTTGCACGATAAAGATACTATATATCTACTATACTTACTATATCTATTTAATATCTGCAACCGCTGCAATGGCGTGACGCTTGCCACCAGGCGAACATCTTCTTTTGTTTTTACTGTCAAGTGACGAGACGAGCAAGACTTTCGCCTGGTGGTTAGCGTCACGCCTGCCACTAACAGTAGCAGTGCCAGAATTGTGAACTTGCGAACACAATCCTGCGCCGCACTGCACTGCGCTCGTCACCCTGTGATATTAGTTGTTAAATAGTAATTTCTCTGGTAACATTGCCCTTCAAACCGGAACAAAGTAATGCTTGCACACTACTGCTAGGCGATTGACTACTTCTTTCTTTCAAAATCTTGCTCGTCTCGTCACTTGAATGCACAAAAAAAAGCCTTGGGCAGACTGGCAGTATTTCTTACCATAAAGAGCATTCATCTCGTTCGTCTCATAACTAGTTGCCATGAAAAAACCAGATCCAATATGTTTATAGCTTCCTAATCCACGTTTTGCCAGGATTTGCTGAAGCACACGCCGCCGGGTCACGCGGACCGCGTCGCTCTACAACGCGCGCTCACGAGACTCGAGGCGTTGGCCGAGGCACTCAACGAGAGGAAACGGGACGCCGAGAGAACTCAGGTAACTGACTCTACCAGAATCACAGCTCTGTGATCTCTACAAACTACTTACAGTATAGAGAATCGCTACCGGATTGCATGAGGCAGTGACATCGCCGGATTTATGGGCGGGCAACCGGGGCAACTGTCCGGGGTCCCCACATAAATTATACAATTACTAAATCAGTTTGGTAAATCCTAATATTTGGTGAGAAGATTTGATTGGTCTCGCAATAAATGACACTTGCAAACAATATATATAAGGTAAGGGAGTTAAGGGAGGCCTTCGTCCAGCAGTGGACATCATCTACCTGATGATGACGATGGCTCCTTTGTTTGCCCCAGGGCCTCCTCTCTTCCGGCCCTGAGGGTCTAGACAAGAACCACTTTCTGTTAGCGTTAACGCCTGCGGTAAGATAAAATTGTATGAAAATGACATTAGCTTGAGAAATGTCACGTGACTGCTAATGTCATTTTCATACAATTTTATCTTTCCGCAAGCGTTAACGCTAACAGAAAGTGGTTCTAGGCTAGACCCCCTGGGCAGTGAGGCTTAACTATATGACACCGCAACAGCTTAACAGCAAATAAGGAGTTTTCGCGGGAACACGGAAAAATAATGTCGTTGCATTCTATTATTTTCTTAAACTTGTGTTTTTTCGTGTTTATGATTAAAAATGGTGGTGTTTTATTCATGGAGTGTTGAATTACTTGCACAAGTGTGGGCAAGTGATATAATGTGGTGAAACATATCTTTTCGTGTTGTTTTCAAAACTCCATAGAAGCTCATAGTAAAGTCGCCACAACTTTACTAGGGTATGACTTGGACTCTACTATGACTAATTTCGTGTGACTTACTGTGATTTTATGACTTATATGACTTGATGATAACAAATAAATGTGAAAATTCATAAACTTGACACTGGCAGAATGCACAACGTGCGATGCCAATAACTAAGAAAAAAAATACAGTAAATAAATAAATCATTTTGTTATTGTATTTTTGTATATTGCCTTTCACCATCATATACACTTCCAACTACCCCACTGGATCTACTATGCCAGCGGCCAAGAACCTCGCTCCGGTACTTCAAGGAGCTAGGATAGCTCGGCTAAATGCTGGCTGGGGAAATGCACAATACACCCCAAGATGATGGTCTATATTATACCAGACAAGCCTTCCGAGACAGTGGTGTCGATTCTGTTGCACCGCTCGCTAAACTAATCTGACAGGACTAAAATTATACTCGTCTCATTTCATTTTAATATGTTAGAAAAGGATGTCAACAGGTTTCGTCCTGTCAAATTAAGTTTAGTTTAGTCACAGAGTAATAGAAGCAGAGATGTGATCAAAGGATTTTTCCTTAGAAAGACGCGTGACTGTGCGGTGCGCGTGAGGTGTAGGTTCGCGGGAGGTGTGGCAAATTGTACTGCCATCTAGCGGTTTTCAGGAAAAGTTTTTGAGATACGAACTAGTGAACTAACACTTAGCTGAAAAAACACTTCACGCTAGATGTCGCGTTTTTAAATTTTATAGAACGGATCACTAAATATAGAAATACAATTACTTACGAATGAAATTAGATGCTAATCATGTCATCTAAATTTTTCGCTCGGTCGTTTATACAGAAACAGATAAACTTATTTCATTTTTACTGTAACTGGGTAAAAACAAAAAAACGTACGTCTAATAATGTGAGTTTGTATGACCGTTACACGTGGCGGACGTTAGCAGACTGAGCATATAAGTATGACGTCACACACTTCGTCCACAAAATAGGATCTGCGGCTGCAAGTCGCTCATCGCAACTCCTTATCCTCCATGAGTTTAGTGAGCGGTGCAACAGAATCGACACCATTCTCTGACTAGTTCCAAACTTTCACGTTCCTAATCTTATTCATTCTTGTTAGTTCACCCGTGATTTCCTTTAACTATTTTTAATTCGCCAGGCGTTCCGAGCAGCCCTTAGAAGACTGACGCGCGGCGGCGTGGCGGGCGCAGGCGGCGCCGGCACCGCGGCGCGGTTTGGCGCCGCGAGACTGCTAGCCTCGCGAGCAGACAAAAGGCATCTATTGAGGCAGGACGATCTCTTGCAGTTGGTAAGTGAAACTCGTTTGAATAATAATACACTTTTTTTCTTAAATATACAACCTCTTCTTCTTCACGACTTCAACTTCGAATACCTGGATATATTCATATTTTCTAGTATTTTTTTTTAAACCAAACTACTGAACCGATTTTGATAAAATGTATATGCGACGTCTGAAGTGTTACCTACCAAACAAATAAAGAATCATCAAAATCAGTTCATAATTGGCGGAGTGATCGCGTAACAAATATACAAAAATAAGAAAAACACTCGAGTAGAGAACCTCTTTTTTTGAAGTCGGTTGTCAAATCACAGCTTCGAGGTTTCCATACATGAAACGGAATTCAAATGAAATTTATATTTCTTTCTTTTGTTATACATAGTAGGACACACTTCGTTGTGCGTCTGCCTGTTTTAATCATCCGAATGCTAGATTATCACAATTTTTACAAAATATTTAAAACTTTTCCGTTTCACGCAGCAAAGATTGTATAATAACGCAATATAACTGAAATGTTCGAAAGAACGTCATAACGTAAAAAAAACAGACTAATTACGCAAAAGATTTGACAAAAGAGGAGAAATTAATAGGAACACCACTATCGATAAATTAATAGGAACACTACTATCGATAAACAGTTATTTTTAAATGGATAATAATAATTTTTTAAAAAGTAATGTCATTGATAGAGGCGATCTAACAAAAAAAACAAATCGGGTGAGCCATTTTCAAGTTTTAACGAGACTTGTATTTACATTATTTATGTATTGCCTGCCAAGCGTGGGGGATATGGCAACACCTCCCTTTAAGAGAGGCCTTCGTCCAGCAGTGGACGTCTTCTGTCTGTTGACGTGATGTATTGTAAAATTTATCCAAAATTGATATATTTACAAAAAAGTATCATAAGTATCCTGTCAATGAGGCGTTTTCTATTTTAAAAAAAGTGTTAGTTCCAAAAATTATAATAGATGGCGTGAAGTCGTTTGAAATTTTTTATGTCAAACTTGTCAATGTGACATTGATTGTAAAACAGTTAATTTCGTTTAAAAACAAAAACTCTACTCATTGCTGTTTTCAGTTTATTTCATAGGGAAATTAATCACTATGTTTTAGTTTTTTTTCGCTCACGAGCGTGGAATATTATTGTTATTGTTTTTTGCGCTTTCCAACGCCTCAGTTTTGTTTTCTGGACCCATCGAACGTGACCCCTGCATTTCTACCTTCGATTCGGCTTCGATTTGCTTACGTTTTAGGAGCGTTTACTTTAAGTTTTACCTAATATCATACCTCAGGGTGATAAGGCCGTAGTCCAGCAAACTAGATAAGGCTAAGTGCGAATATGTAGATTAAACGCCACTGAGTTTCTTCTCCAGACATAAGGCCGGTTTCCTCACTATGTTTCCCTTCACCGAAAAGCCAGTGGTCATACAGTGGCATTTGAATTCGTACATAAATTCCAAAGAACCCATTGGTACGAGTCGTTGGGATGTGAACCGGCCAACTACAGAAATCCGAAGCGGCCCGTCTCCTACTGAGCTACCACTTCACCGCTATTGTTAATTTCGTCCAAGGTAAAGACAACATTTATTAGATGTTTTCTTTACGTTGGACGCAATACTAACACTTCTCAAAACTGCCTTGGGTGAAATGATCAGAACCTACAAAGTTTATTCCAAACCGAAAAATTTAAAACAACAAACAAAACATTATGTTGATTTGATCTCCTGATTGTTTGTTATTATAAAATTCTATTCGATGGATCAAGGATGAACCATGGTTGTTCATGTTCATGGATAGTTTGATTGGATTGTGGACTAATCCTTGAGGCGAAAACATATTTCTTCAACAACCCTTCTACTCTAGTTAAATGAGTCTTAGTCACAGTCCAAGTCACACACAGTAAGTCACGGTCAAGTCTAATCATACCCTAGTAAAGCCATGGCAACTTTACTAGAAGCTTTTTCGGAGTTTAGAGATCTGACTCGATGGGATTTCATTTTTCCCATCGACTCCCTGTTACAGATGAAACTTTTTTTCAACAGGTTTTCCCAACAAGTCTCGATGGGAAGAAAAATCCCAACGAGTCAAACTGTGACTTTTGGTGTGACTCGTTACGAACCCACCACCATACGTAATCGGTTTGACCATGTTTTGGCCGAAGGACTTGTATCAATGGCCAGGAATAACTAAAAAAGATTAAACGGGGGTGGACAGAACAGATTCTGTGCTTTTAACGCCATCTAGTAAAACATCACGAACTATTCTTTTTTTTTAAACAAACGCCTCATTATCTGGCTTCCATAGCACAAACTTTGCTTAGTTTGTGGTTAGATGGCGCTGTTTCCAAATTCGACCGATATTTATTTTAATGCTCTCCAATGTTTGTGCAGGAGTTCAGCCAGTCCGGCGGGCTGTCGAAGTGCAAGCCGCGGCGGCTGCTGCTGTTGAACGACCTGGTGGTGTGCGTGTCCGTGGGCGCGGGCGGCGAGGACGCGGAGCGGCTCGGCCTCAAGTGGGCGCACCCCGTGCAGGACGTGGACGTCGTCGACACCGGCACCTCGCCCACGCTCAGCCGAGTGCTCGCTCAAGGTAACTACTACTAACACTTTTGTTTTATTTATTTATTTTCATCACACTTGCTCGTAAAGTGGATCTTATTGCATCGGTTTTAGGATCATAATCCAAGCTATTACGCACGCGTGCTTTTTACTATACATTACGGCACTCGTACTATAATAGGTATAACCCGCTAAAGTCAAGTTTGTACGTGAATACAATAAGACGTATGTATACGAAGCACTCTTAATATAGCCGGGTAATACTTACAGTTTTTTTTGTAATACCAATAAAGTCTTATGCCGCTGAAGTAAATGACAACTTGCGCGCGTTACTGGTTTGGGCGCCAATTTCCACAAACGTTTGTTGACGTTTTCTCTGTGTGGTTGATTATTATCAAAAAACGTTTGTTTTTTCCTCGCAAGTGTGATGAAAGCAGTCGTATGAAACTCTTGTGCTATGTTTAAATACACTCTCGGCTTCCTTATCGCGCTCGCCTGCGGCTCACGCGCATAATACCGCCTTTAGCCAACTAACTGCTACGTAATACCAACGTAGCACACTTGTATCATAATGTACTATTATTGGAAAACCAATCAATTGTAACTTATAAATAGACTACTGTAGCGCTAGTGGCGTAGCTTGACTAGGTGATTCTAACCGATCACCGATGTTAAGCAACGGACGGTCCGGTCAGGCTTCGGATGGGTGACCGTGAGTGGCATTTATTTCTGAGCGCTACTGTGGGTCGGATGACACGTTAAATTGTTGGTCCCGGTTTGTTCTAGTTTCTATAACAACAATCGTCACCCATGTCAGAGGCCTTCGGGCGGCACATTAACTCTGACACTACCACCACTGCCACTCAGCCTATACGAAATTATTATACTTATAATAGACTAATTAAAGACAGAAAGATAATTATAGGTTTTCATGTATAGTGACAT
The DNA here is from genome assembly GCA_905404285.2 of Erannis defoliaria. Taxonomy (NCBI): domain Eukaryota; kingdom Metazoa; phylum Arthropoda; class Insecta; order Lepidoptera; family Geometridae; genus Erannis; species Erannis defoliaria. The sequence goes on along the minus strand of FR990080.1, from coordinate 9,819,268 downwards.
CGAAGACAATAGAGTAAAGATGAACATGAGGTGTGCTCGACTAACAAAGTATTGAAGAGAAAAATATATGTGTATATACAATGTGTAACAAAAAGGTTCAACAATACTGAAGAGTATGTATGTAATCATCATTATGAACAACTTTTACTATGGGGCCAACCCAGAAATCGCGAAAAAATATCAGCTGTTCCATACACAAAATTTAATTGACCTTGGACAAGATGTATGGAACAGCTGATATTTTTCTCGCGATTTCAGGGTTGGCCCTATAGTCAAAGTTACGTATATTAAGTCGAGCTAATTTAATGATTTTTTTGACCCCTGCCCCCTACACGCTCGCACGCACACTAACAACCTGTTCCTATTTGTTATCAGGAACGAACCGAAGCGGCAGCCTGCGGTCCAACTCGAGCCACGAGCCGTCGAGCACGACCGGCGACTCGCTCTGCAGCGAGATGTCGGCTCTCATGCACGACTACGAGACCGTGTCCCGGATAGCGGACCTCGCCGCCTCGCTGCGGGGGCCCTACCCGGAACTAGCGCCAGAGATGTTCAAAACTTTGTTGCAGAACATACAGCAGAGCATACAGGTAATACCATTATACAGGGTTGGTAAGCGTATCGGTATTGCTAAGCCGGAGAGCAGTCATTGTACTCGGCTACGAGACCGTATCCCGGATAGCGGGCCTCGCTGCGGGGGCCCTACCCGGAACTAGGTCAGAGATGTTCAAGACTTTGTTGGAGAACATACAGGTAATACCATTATACAGGGTTAGAAAGCGTATCGGTATTTCTAAGCCGCAGAGAGCAGTCATTGTACTCGACTACGAGATCGTGTCCCAGATAGCGGACCTCGCCGCCTCGCTGCGGGGGCCCTACCCGGAACTAGCGCCAGAGATGTTCAAGACTTTGTTGCAGAACATACAGGTAATCACACTAAAACAAAATGCATAGACTACTTAGCCTCCTACACAAAAAAAAAGGATTTTATCCAGACCGATGAAAGTCTAGAGACAATCCAAATGCTCAAACCCACTACCAGTCGGCAGCGTACCCAGCATGCTGGCGGCATTGCCACGTTGAATGGCAATGCTTATGCGTTGGGCCAAATAAACGCCAGCATTTTGATCACATTGACTAGGCGCTCGGATATATTTTTGTAAAGAAGATGAGCTCCCGGTCCCCACGGACCCAATGTCTCAACACCAAACGGCTCAAATATGTAACCTCTGCCGAGGTTAGCATATTTGTGGCGCTTGTGTAAGCGACATCTATGAGCGGTTTAGGTAACTACCTATATCGATTGCATCAGATGTGTGAAAGAGATGGATATATTTGGAAGAATATAGGTATGAAAGAGACAGCACAAAAAGGAAAGGTATGAGTGAGATAGTTTATAAGAATTGTAAATAGGTGTAAAAGAGAAAGAGAGAAAAGCAATGACTCGGCGTTTCACTTCTTTCACTTGTGTTGCTCCACCGAATTTGCCGCCGCAAGCCCTACGCGATTTTGATACACGTGGTATAGATAACAACTATACTATACTATAACTATACTAATAACTTAGTTCTAATCAGGTAGCATCCTTTTAAGGGCTTTCTTTTTATATTCTGTACAAAAAACAAACCACTATTACTATGGGCCAACATTGAAATCGCGAAAAAAATATCAGCTGTTCATACAAACAGTTCATCGACCTTGGGCAAAATGTATGGAACAGCTGTTTTTTTTGTCAATTTATTTGTGGCCCCATAGTGAAAGTTTTTTCTTTTAATGTACAGAATATGCTTTTAAAAGGATGCTAACTGATTAGAACTAGCCCTGTATAGCGGACTTTTTATTAACCATCTCTATTTGCCCACAGAAAAAGGACGACGAAATGGCGTGGGTGGACTCTTGCTGTCTCCAACTTAAAATCCGCGGCCGTGACGAGCCTGTCACGTTCAGGGCCAGCGAGCCTGGCGCGCGGCTCGCTTGGGCCACGGAGCTCAGGTTGGCGCAGTTGGCCCAAGCGTCGGCCAACTCGCCCGCCTGGAGGCTGCCCGCGCCACACAACGCTCCCCCGCACAAGATGCCGCTGTTCGTCGCCGCCACGCCTGTTTACTCTTCCAAACTGTTGACTGAGGTGAGATTTCAAACTTTTTTTTTAAGTTATTGGCATCCCACTTTGTGCATTCTGCCAGTGTCAAGTTTATTAATTTTCAAGATTTTTTTTGTAAAACCATGTCAAATATGTCATGAGTCACAATCAGTCACACGAAATAAGTCATAGTCAAGTCCAAGTCATGCCCTAGTAAAGTTGTGGCGACTTTACTATGAGCTTCTACGGAATATTGAAAACAACACGAAAAGATATATTTTATCACATTATATCACTTGCCCACACTCATGCATGTAATTCAACATTCAATGAATAAAACACCACCATTTTTAATTCTTAATTCGCGAAAAAACACAAGATTAAGAAAATAATAGAATGCAACATGATTTTTCCGTGTTCCCGCCAAAACTCTCCAAAACTTGGATTATGTGTTGTGTTGTGTTGTTTGTTTCTTCTGTGGTTGAGTGTCATAATCGGAAGTTTTCTGACAGCTGTCAAAACGTAGTTTTACAGCAAAAGGATAGACGGTGCTGGCGAAATATGGCCCACGTTTTTTTCTCATTTTTCTTGTGAAAAAGCAGTTCTCTTACCTTCACTGCTTCACTTCACAGTTCGCGTTCGTTGGTGAAGTGCTTTTCCGAGTTTTCTTGTATCATTTTGTTTAAATTCTGTTAAATTGTTATTCTTTTTTGTGGATAGTTATTGTTATTTTTATTGATAGTAATTAATTAATTGCCAAGGCGCACTTACTAATTTGCGTGGAATGACGAAAGCTTAAGAAATACTATGGGCAAGTACTTTGTTAGACAAGCAATAACCACAAAAAACGCATGACAGATCTGATATTACCATAATAGTGTGGGTGGACGTAAGTGGCCCAAGCGTTGGCCAACTCGCCCGCTTGGACGCTGGCCGCACCCCATTACGCTCCTCCGCATAAGATGCCGCCATTGGTGCGGTGATTTGATTAGTTGGATTAGTTGATTTGATTAAATTTAATTTGGTGACTTATTAAGTAAGTAATTTATTTATTTCCCAAAACACAAGCAACAATAAGAAGTAGAATATTAAACCTAAGAAATGTATCTAAATTAAGATATAAAAATATAATTACATAATGAGGCCAATAATATAAAATTGATGAAAAAAATTGTCGTTTAATCATTAAATAGATTCGCTTCGGGCCCCAAACTAGGCAATAAAGCCTGCGTTTTGGGTGCCTGTGTGTTTGTAATAAAATATATTTAATTATAATGTAAAAAACAGTTAATAATACCGTCACACAATTTAATAATAAACCAATACATTTTTAGACTATTTAATTTTGAGTGTTGCCATTGTTAAATATTTAAATAAAATAATAGCTGGTAACATTATACTCGCAGGTCCGTTGCGGGTGTTTCTACACGTCGGCGGGTAACCGCGGCGCAGGCAGCCGGCGCGCGCGCTCGCTGGTGTGGGTGTGCGCGGGCGCAGCACACAGTCACGTGGCCGTGCTCACGCACCGCGCCGCCAAGCTCAAGACGCTCGTCACGCTCGACCTGCCCGACACCAAGGTAACAAATCATCATCATCATCAGCCCGGAGACGTCCACTGCTGAATGAAGGCCTCCCCCTTAGACCGCCACACTGTACGACAATCTGCCATTTGCATCCACCGGTAGCCCGTGACTTTTACAATGTCGTCGGCCTACCTACGCTGCGTCTTCCGGCCTTGGCCTTGGCCTTGTCAAATAATTTTGGCTATTGTACGAATGTAATGAAAAGCTTCAGTCAAGTCAAGTTTAAGGTCCAGATCATCTCGCGCGTCGGTTTTTTTCTCGCACTGTAAACTATAAACTTGGGGTGTTTGGTTTATACAATTTGTATTGGTTTTGTTATAGCTTTAAGGTGTTTGCTGCTATTTTGTTGAACTCTATGGCTTGTGCAGACATGACTTTAATTTTATTTATTTTATAAATACGCTCAAGATGTTCGCCTGGTGGTAAGCATCACGCCTGCCACTTACAGTAGCAGTGCCAGAATTGTGAACTTCCGAACACAATGCTGCGCCGCACTGCACTGCGCTCGTCACCCTGAGATATTAGATGTTAAATCTCTTCATACCCAGTAATTTCTCTGGTCTACTCCTTCCATCTAATTGTTCGAGTGTTCTAAACAATTGTGTAAACAATTTAATTAGCTTTTCTACTTTCACAGGTGAACGCAATGGAGTACGCCAAAGGCATAAGACAAGTGACCACACTGTGCGGCGACACAGTGTGGCTCGGCACTGAAGACAAGAAAATCATCATATTCTCCGGCGTCGAACCCGAGAAACAGGAGAAACTGACAGAGGTCGCCACCGTCGCGGCCGTCACTCAGATCAAATACCACTGCGACGCGATGTTCGTCGGACTCTCCAACGGAAGGGTATCGGTCTACAGGCGGAGTCACGACGACTCTTGGGCGCTACAAGAACCGCTGGCCATCGAACTCGGCGACAAGCCCGTACACTGCGTGTTAGCCGTCGACGGGATCGTGTACGCGACCTGCGCGAGGCGAGTCTTCGCAATCAACGCGCTCACAGCTGAAATCATGCGGATACTGGAACTGAAAGGCGAGGGCGACAGGTCCGTCAAGTACTTGGCACATTCTGGCGTCGGACTCTGGACTGCGTTCTCGGACTCCACGTACGTCAGCTTGTATCACGCGGAGACGTTCGAACATTTGCAGAACATCGACGTCGCCGCTGACGTGGCGAAGACCATCGGAGCGAGGGAAGGAAGCAAACCTGCTCATATATCGGCGTTATTGGCCGGACAGGGGCTGCTGTGGGTCGGTACTACGGCCGGAGTCAGCGTCACCGTACCGCTACCGAAACTGGAAGGACTGCCTTTAATAGGGGGACAAATAGGCGTTTCGTATCACGCCCACGCGGGACCAGTCACGTTCCTACTGTCTCTAGTCCCCGAATCGAGGGACGTCGACGTCAATGTCGTCCGACGGAACCTATCCAACGCTCGTGCTTTGGCTGATACTTCGGTGCTACACGAATTCAAGGAAGAGGAGAGCAAAGACGATGACAAGCCGAAGCTTGAGAGGCGGATTTCCGAAGAATCGAGTCCGTATCGACCGCAGCGCGTGCAGTCCGCCGTGGTTAGAAGAAAGAAGCCGGGCGATGTTCGTCTCAGCAAAACGTTACCAAAGTGTGTCAATCTGAACGCGTGTGACGTTTACGGTTTATTTGGAGACTTGATGTTTGTGAAAGACTGCGTCGGGGAAGGCGACGTGAGCGGGTCCGGGGGAGAGTCCCTACGGAGAAGCGACCCCGAATTAGCCGCTATACCTTTCAGAGTGAGCACTCTAGATCGGCGGTTAAGAATGCGTGCGGGGAGGCCTAGAAGCCTCGACTTGTCCAGCTGGTCCGTCGACTCGCGAGCCTCCAGTTTATGCACATCATCCGGAAGCGAGGAATCGATGGCACTTCGCGGCGTCTCTCGGACCAGCTCCGGAGCCTCCGGCGCTGCTAGCTTAGCCCCGATAGCGGTTTCGACTCCCGATTCCACTTCCAGTAAATCGACTGCCTCCGATCGGTCGATATCTCGAAGCGACTCGTCGAACGCTGCTGAGAACAGAATAGCCAATAAGAGCGCGGCGAGGAGCCTCCGTGGATCGGACTATATAGTAGGGGAGAGCTCGGCTAGACGATCGGTTGTTACTATAATGGGTGGACGAGGGTATGTGGACTGGCGGCAAACTGCTGAAGCGGCTGAGCGACCAGCTACCGCCGCGGACCTTAACCCTAAAGACGCGCATCTCATTTTATGGGAAATGCGCTTGTGACGACCTCGCGCTGGTCTGCCTAGTGTCTTTTGCGTGTACTGTGCGAGATTTACAGTCTGATCTGGGTTTTTGTGTCATATTTAGTCCAACGACGTGTAAATATAAACGTTGACTGTAAATTCCATTTCTAGATGGGTTATTAAGGCGAAATGAGTTTCAAAGGAGGTCGAGACTTATTGGGAAAATTATTAATCGTAACAAGTTAAGTTAAACTTCCTAGCTTAGATTCTGTTCCTGATTCAGTACGACAGTTATGGTAAAGACAAAATGCTTACCAAATCTGTTTTCGATAGTTTGCTCAACACTGCACTGTAGCATAAATTTAAAAAAAACTGTCAATGTGTATAACGCATGCTTAATATCGCGGGATAAGAACCAATACCATCTAGCTAACACTAGAGAAAAAACACTCTTTTTTACAGCTAAGATTAGAAATTGATTTGTTGTGTTTAAATAAAAATAACAGCGATTTACTATTAGTTTTGAGAATTTTGAGATAGTCGTTTGACGGGGTATACGAAATCGGACTTTAAATATATTAGCATAAAAATAAAATACAAGATAGGTGGTATGTTTCTTAACACGCGATATACCTAACCTTTTATCAAGTCCCTAAAAAATTTTGATCAAGTTTTCCACAATCGAAATCGAAGGAACTTATCTCGTCTTAAATTAATGTTACGTTAGGTTCGTTTGTGCTATTTACTAAATCTTGTTGTATGTATACAGGAATGGTATGACACGTTTACACAATGTGATAAGCTTTAAATTATTTTTCGATGTTTGGGCTTAACTTTTCAATAGCCCAATGTTTACATTGGTTTATGATATTGTATAGTAATTCGGCGTTGGTGCATAATTTTGTGATTTTTTACTAATGTTGTTTTTTTTAAATTGGGGTCAGTGAAGGTAGCCAGTTAACAAAAAATCCGCTTGCGTTTAAATTTCCATTATCGTTATCAGTTATAACCGCCTTATTAATCTAGAATAAAACTGTAAAATTGTATTTATGAAATAAATCTAACTTAAAAATTTAGTTTTCGAATTCGATATTGTAATTTTTTTTATTGTATTTATTTGGTTTTATTATACTTTGGATGTAAAATGAAATTGTATCAGTGTATTAACAATAGCAAATAGTGGCCTTTGAAGAAAATTTCCAGTGTGATTAACGTTTGTTTAAGCTTTATTGTTAGACATTAATTTTAATGTCGCTTTAAGAATTAGACTGATTTAGCTTAAGCATTAAAGTATAATATTATTAGTTGAATTTTAGCAACTAAGATGATCGAACGAATTATAAATATACAGAATTGTTAAACGAAGCGCTTACGTGCGATACGGAACCAATGACTTTGTTCTTGTTGTTTTTCATAAGATATTGTCTAACATAAGGTGACCCGTCTATTTATTAAATTCTTTACAACTTTACAACACATGGCGCCGTGCGTAAACTTTACGGTATATTTCAAATTTCCATAAAAATATATAATAATTCCACTAAGGAGTTTCACATTACGAGAATAAATAAGCTAAATGATCGATCCTCCTTGGAAGTGCTTTTGCTCAATAGGTTTGTCTCACTATAATACTAAAGATAAAATGAAACGAAAGATGTAGTTCTAATTTTCACCTCTCGCACGTGGTGCCAGTTGCAAATTCGCGCCATTCTCATAGATTCATATAGATAGATAGATCAAAGTTTTTTTTCTTCTTTCCACCTTATGACATTGCACTTTGTGCATTTGCCAGTGTCAAGTATTTAGTTGCGTCTTTCCGACTCATGTTTATAAACTAAATAATAAAGTTTGTTTAATTATTACTGTTTTCCCGCAAATGTGTTGCAAAATTTTGTATGACACTCGTGCGGACTTCGTTTTTACAAACTCGTGACTATGGGCTTACATTCGTCTACTCGTTTGTAAAAACCAACTTACCGCACTAGTATCATAAATAACTATTACAGTATTTCTGAAATGGAAAGTCAATTTATGTTAGACAAATTCTACCTCATTTTGACTGTTTCGTGTAAAACTTGTTATTTTCGCAGTATTGTTCCTTCTACAGTTGAATTTCCCATTAAGTCTATATATGTTACTATTTAGATTGTCTATTTCTGTCAGTTACATCGGATTGTGTGTAATTACTTGTTTTGCTCAGTCCAAAGATAAATATGCATCATTCAGGCATTGCAAGTAATGGTATCCCATTGTATAGCCGGAACTATTCAATTGTGCCAAATTGTAACATAACCGTATGTAAATAAAATATTATTTAGAATGTCACGCACAAAACTGTTTCAAGATGATAATCCTAATATAATTTTTTTATGTTATAGAAACGAAACGAAATAATTATCTCGAATGGTCTGTACAATCTCGAATCCTAAGAAATTTACTAAGTTTATTTGTTCAGATATGTTTAATTTGATCTTTATTTATGCTGCAAAACGTCACAACATGTATGTAGGTGTAAATAAATTTTAAGTTTATTCTGTATACACCTGTACAATTCCTTGTTTTATTTTTAATTTGAAACTCCCTTTTAACTAAATCAGACCGAGTCTCGAATGAAACAGAGTAATATTTATGTACCTAGGTATTTTATTTATTTCATAACTGAAGTTTTGTATTTGAGATTTCGTATCCAGAAATGGTTCTTACGGAATCCCTGTAAATAAAAAAATGCATACATTAGATTAGAATTTTATTAGAACTGTAGCGATTAGCTAGCTAATAAATTTGATTACATCACGACCTACTTGCAAACTCACGGCTTTCTCTAACATTATTACAAAACTATGTACAAAGTCAGATATAGATAGAAACTCTTTACTGTGCACACCAAAAATAAGTACAACAATAGAAACAAGAACTTTATGAACTAGTGCCACAAGTGGCGGCCTTATCGCTAACAGCGATCTCTTCCAGGCAACCATGGTATAAAAATAAATCATCGTTGTTATATGAAACCAAGGACAACCATTCTACCATAACAGGGCTACTTTTGTGGTGGCCATAAAAAATAGGGCGCAATACCAGTCTGACTACCCAACATTTCCAACTAACGTTATCTAACTTTCCACGGCGCGGTGAGAGGCATGCCAATAAAAATAAATAGTTGGGTGTCTACCAAATAAATGAACAAAGAAATTTAATTTACTGTTCCGCTTCTTGCAGTCCTTGAGCGCTTCGTTGAATTGCGCGCACTCGTCCAAGCTGTCTTTTACAGAGGCGCAGCTGAGAAACTGAGCGATCTCGAAAGCGCAAGGGCCGGACGGCTCGGAGTCGAGTCGGTAGTCTCGCGGCAGGGCCGCTTCTACCTCGCGCCGCCGTCCTCCGAACAGGCCAGAGATAGCCTCTCCCGCTAGGTGACCCTGTACCGCAGCACACATTAGTACATTGTAATAAAATGATTGCCATTCAAATTTCGTACAAAATGCACCAAAATAAAGTCGCAATTTGAAAGCGATCGGTCGCGCCATACGGGTGTTCTTTCGTCGGTTCGTTCGGTGTGTTCCAATTGCGACTTTATTTGTTTGCATTTTGTAAGAAATTTGAATGGAACGGCAAACCGCCCGACGCCCTTTTCTGTGTGGCCTGCGAAGTGCGAACTAAGGTAGTTTTTTTTTTTTAGGTTTTGGTTTTTTTTTTCGTCCCGCGGTTTCACCCGTGACTCCTGGGATAAAAAGTACCTAGTGTTATCCCAAGGCATAAGTACACTTACCTTTTTTTACAACAAAACTAATCCATGCGTTTGATCACAGGCTCACCTGCAGGGGTATTCACAACTCAAACGGAAAGGTTTCCGTTCGGATCCACATTATCCACCCTACTCTTCTACATTCAGGATGACAGAGATGGAGAATGTGGATCCGAACGGAAACCTTTCCAATTGAGTTGTGAATACCCCTTCTGATGGGCAGCGATGATGTGACCGAAGATGAACACGCTTGCCTAGGAAGTAACAATAGGTACTTACTAACATATATTTTTTAATACACCTAAACCTATATCATCCAAATCCGTTCAGACGTATTTGCGTGATTGAGTAACAAACACCCAAACATAGAATCATTCATATTTATAACATAAATAATCCTACCAAAGCTAGTCTATCACCACCAGCACCACAGATAGGTACAGCATTTTTTTATAGTGTGACTTGTCAAAGTGTCAACTTTGGCCCAATGTTCCGGAAACTACTCGAAAACTTTCGTAAACTAGTGAAATCACTTATACTGCCGATTTTAGTTCCTCCACGTTTCCGATAAAGGCGCTTTACTAAAATGTATGGAGAAATACGTAAAGGAAAAAAGTTTTCGAAAACTATCAAATCTTGTACTAAGGGTACTGGAGAAATGATTCTTGCAAGCTTATGTACTCCTTTGTAAATCGAGATGGGTGGTCATACGCAAGCCCAGGTAAACTGGCACAAAATAGACTTCTATTACCATTGTTGTGCCCACGGTGACACCTCCAGCGACGGCTGCTGCGTCCCTGAAGATGGATCTCCGCGGCATCGGAGTGACGACGATGTTCGGAGGACGCGCGGGCGCATGGGCATCGGAACGGTTGTAGCGGGAGGGGCTACCTCTGGAACTGGGGTTAATATCCCGTCAATAAGGCAGACTATTCAAAATGGACCTAGTATTGGTGGACATTTCACATAGCGCCATCTATCCAATGAGCCAATGTGCTTTTGGGAGTTTATGTACGGATTTTCTTGCCACTAGCTTTTCGGTGAACAATCATCATAGAAACATGGTGAGGAAACCGGCGTACCAGGAGAAGGAATTCAATGGTGTATGTGAATCCACCAACCCGCAACAGGAGCAGCATCGTAGATATAGCCCAATCACCCATCGAGCCACCAACCCGCAACAGGGCCAGCATCGTGGATATGGCCCAATCACCCATAGAGGGAAATTAGTGGGATCACAAGTCAAATATTGAGGGTTGGCCTATGTCTACCAGTGACCCTGTTAATAGAACAGGCTGATTATGCTTAAGTATATACATAATTATAATTATTTGAAACACCCAAACTGAACAAACTTCTATGTTCGTCTCATATAATATATGCATATCGGAAGCTGCCGGATAAAAATCTAACTCACACTCTTACAAGGCTTAAGTAGTTGGATACTATGTTGAGTTAGGTATAATTAAAATATCCATTGAATAACGTACATATAACAACGTTTTATAAAAAAAAACAGATTGTTTTTTAAAGAAGAATATACCTCATAGGCGATTATGTCATCGTTATGGTCAGAAAATAAAACGAAGTATTGGTTGTTGGTTGAACATTTTATTAATTAATTTACTAAATATTACGTAACAAAATAAAGATGATTAACTTTTTGCTATAGAATTCTACATCATAATTTTTTTCAAGTAACACAAAACAGTGTGTACCTAAACTGTTAAAAAAAATTTGTAAAATATGTCATCTGGAAATTGCATAAATTTCCCTAAAAATAATAACTACTAGGTAGGTGTCTAGTCTGACTATCAAACATGAATGTTTTTAGATTGAGGTAGCCTTTGATGGAAAGAACTGTGCAAACACAGTTCATAAAAAACATTGTTATTGTATTTTGGAATAAGTAAACCATAATGACACCGTCGGCTAAATAGATCTACATGTGGTTATTGACTTTGCACTGCCGTAGAGCTTCGTTGAATCCTTCGCAGAGAGTAAGGTCGTGTTGTTGTTGGGCACACTCGATGAATTGCTTGATCTCCCATGCACAAGGGCCGGAAGGCTGCTGGCCTTGGTGTTGGTTATAGGTCTGCTGAGCTGGCGGCGCCGCCTGTTGGGCCTGGGCAGGTTCACTGCTGCCACCACCACTGAACATTCCAGTTAAAGCGCTACCAGCCACGTGACCCTGCAATTATTAAAACAATTTCGACATGTAGTTAGTCAGGCTTTAATTTTATCGTGTACATAGTGGATTACACAGATAGAGATTGAGAAAAATTCTGGTGAGCACTGGTGCTTATGTTTGTAAGAATGTTAGTAATGACAACTGCTTATATTACACATTGTATGTTGGAACTTTACAGTACACTTAAAACACATTTTCCACTAGCTTGCAAATGTTCTGTCTGCACATAGCTCTCCTTAAAAGTTACTAGAGTACCGGATCACTAGTAGATCTGCCCTGGCTTCGCACGTGTACTTCACATGATTAACCGCTGGGCTAATCTGAAGATTGGCTAAAAATTTCATTAAAAATTACTCCAGCCGTTATGCGAGTCCATGGAAACCTACATACAAGCATAAACTTTTATATATATAGATAGATTGACGCTATTCGGCACAAATCATATGCTGTTCAAACCATACGGTTTGAAGCCCACAGCAAAACTTCTCTTAAGGTGCAATGTCTACATGCAATATTTTTGCATTACATTACTTTTCATTGGTGGGTTGTCATTCTGTAAATTACTAAAGTTACTAGTTTGTACAAAAGAACTACATAGAACACCCATGTCAAATAAATGTTAATACATGCAATTATTATATTTATTGTGCAAAACAGTCTTATTGACAAAAACAATGGCACTACATCATGATAACTTGATAACGTCACGATAACATGTGACAGTCTTCAGACTACTTTGGCGTATCGCCAAGGTCGTCACTGAAAAGGAATTTTATTTCTTAATATTTTAGCATGGTGTGGAATATTCCAGAATATGGAAATGTTGAAGAAAATTTCATTAATCCGGTTCAATGTCGAGGTTAAATTAATGTTTACGTTACGTAATAACAATGTACGCACCACAGCGGACCCGACAGCTACACCACCAGCGGTAGCGGCCATTTGGCTGAACATGGAGGGTTGCTGCGGCTGAGCTGCCATAGCAGGAGCCGGAGCCGACGGTGGAGCCGCTGCTGGAACATTTCGGCTTGGAGGTGGTGCAGCCCTAAAAAGTAAAGTCATAGGTTAGCTTCACATCATGCATGATGAAATTTGCTGACATTCGCTGCGAACAACGTTATAAAAAAACAGCTTACCTTCGTTGGGGCGCAGGAGGAGGGCTAGCAGAACGACCACGTCGTGGCATTTTCGCTTAGAACTTCACAATAATTCGCAAAATAAATGTCTTGAAACAGCACAAATCGAAAACGATTAGCGTATTATGTGACTGACTTGGACTGACTATGACAATTAACAACTAAACTGAAACTGACTGGCTGCTAACTAGTGTTACCAGATGAAAATTTTAAACTAACGTGTCACCAGACTAAAATTACCGTGTTTTAAGTATAATTCCCTTTACCTTAGATATTATTATTATTATAATATTATTTTTGTAGTGGTAGGACTCTACTGCAGAGTCCGCCTGGGGAAGTACCACACCTTTGCCAGTTATTAAACGCCAAGCAGAAGTGTGCAAGCATTACTGTGTTCCGGTTTGAAGGGCAATGTTACCAGAGAAATTACTGGGTATGAAGAGATTTAACATCTAATATCTCAGGGTGACGAGCGCAATGCAGTGCGGCGCAGGATTGTGTTCGCAAGTTCACAATTCTAGCACTGCTACTGTTAGTGGCAGGCGTGACGCTTACCATCAGTATTGCTCGTCTCGTCGCTTGAGAGTATAAAAAAAAGTTTTTTTTTTCATATACCCTGTCAGTTTAAAACGAAATAAAACGTTTTCTAATGTACTAAAGAGCTTTGTTGCAGTTTTTTTTAATTAGCTAGTGTAAGTTTTGAAGAATAATGTATTTTTATTAGAAATAAATTATTCTTACAAAATTCCCTTCTTGGTCATAAATAAACAAGGTATTTTTATCATGTTTTTCGATGGTTTATACGTTAAAAACGTATAGTTTTTATATTTATAAGTTATACAAGAGAAAAAACAACCACCAGAAAATCGTTTATATTTTGCCATATTATTATGACCTAACAAACAACGATTTGTATGGAGATTTCCCCAACAACGGCAGCTGGTGTTGCTAATTAAGTCTACCCAATTGGAATATGCGTATCGTTTTACAAATTTTTATAATTTTGGATTAAAATTCGACTATTCATTACACGGTAATAGATCATTACCGTAGACCGCGTTATGTTCAAAAATACCATGCATCTACGGTAGTTACCGTGTATCTGGTAACACTGCTGCTGCCTGACTGAGCTGAGACTGACTGATTTTGAATTTAGATTTCTCAATTTCTGTCAAACGAACCGGGCCAATGACGTCAACGTCACTGTGAAGTGATTCATGGTTTTTTTTCTAATTTTAAAATTAGAACTTATTGCTGTGCCTTTATTTTTTCTACCACTTTGTGCAACAATGTGTTATCAAAGAAGGCCTAAGTACTCTTTCTCTAACAATTTTTTTTGGCGCCAACTTCAAAAAACGTCATGTCATCCACTTTTTAGAAGTGAGACCCCAGAATCCGCGGATCCCGCGGATGTGCCGTTCACAATGATATTATATACAATATAAGGAGGGATATATATAATATATATATATATAGATAATTATGTCATATCGCGCCCTCAAATGGCCCCGTGAAGACGGCCCCAGGGACTGTCACGCCTGTCTGCGCTCACTAAGCGAGACAAGCGCTATCCCTTTTGCTCTGATAAAAGCTAAAATATTCTAAAAAAAAACTTCTAAAATTGCTGTCTTCTTTCGCACTCCGGCGCAACTCGTAAACATGACGGCACGGGAGTAATTTTCAAACGTTGTTTTATTACGCGATGGCGCATCTTTCGTAATCTTTGGCCGTTCATTTAAAGATCTTTATCGTCGTTTCGTAGCGCCCAAAGGTCTAGTAGGTATATTATGTATAATTCTTTGGTAGCCATGAGTCCCATGACCCGTGACGAAAAAAGAGACAGGGATGAGATCATAGATTTATTTGGACTCAATTTTGGTCGTTATGCATGCATTATTTATAATATTTGATTTTTAAATCATGTTTGGAAAAAAGCTCATAAAATAATAATTATTGTTCATAAAAATCCGTTAGATAGCGTTGACGAGATATGGGTCTGAACAGTACCACTACGTCTGTGGTTCTGAAGGTTTTGAACGAACGATGCAAAGGGTAAAAGGCCAAAAAATTTTAAAAAGGTTTTTTTATTTACATTTGTCGCATTTATTCACAATTCAATCAGAAAAGTTTCCTTTCGGATCCACATTCTCCGTCTCTGTCATCCGGAATGAAGAGGACCGGGACGCCTGCGCTTAGACATAGCTTAGAGTTGAGCCATATTCCCAAACATCTAAGAGTAGTAACATTCGTTAAGTTAACGTTGCAAAGATTGTAGTTAATTGCCCATGGTATTTCCTAAGCTTTTATTCTTCCACAATACAAATTAGTAAGTGCGGATTAGTAACTATAGAGTGTTTGCTTATGCATTAAACAAATGCGATAAAATGACAATCATGATCAAGCGCCATCTATCCTTTGGCTGTAGAACTGCGTTTTGATAGCTGTCAGTAAACTTCCCATTTACAGTATACTATAGAGTTCTATTTATCTTTAAAGTAATTGCCATAAGCATAGATAGATAGATGGTTCTTTAAGGCGAAAGGTAAGGCAAAATTAAATTGCGCGTTTAGCAGCCCGCACGCCATCTATCCAGTAATGAGTGCACTAGTTTGATTCCATAGGCGGGTGATCCCCGCGCACGCTCTAGCCACAAAGTAGTTTAACCAGAGAAATTTACTAGAGTTTAACAGTTCGACAGTGTGCTGCCTAAAGCGTTTTCACACTGCCACAAACGATACCGTCAGTGTACGATAGGGATGACCGATATGAATATCGATGGTCACACCTCCGGTCACCCTCGCACCCCAGTCGAACTGTCTCGGTCAAGTAGTACCTATATTACTGCCTGCCTTGCTTTAATAAATCCCATCGTCATTTGTAGAGGTTTGTATGAGATCTTAGTAGTAGCAAATTGATGTTTTTTTAAGAGCTAACATAAATAAACACCATTAGTAATGGTCTTCTTTTTTTTAATTCTTTTGTAACTAATTTATCAGTATCCAGAAACCATACAAATACAATGAATGAATGAATTGAATAATGAACAACATGTCTGTAGTTCCCATGATCTTTCTCGAAAAGCTATAGTTAAATGTTCGGTAAAGGTGGCCTGCGGCTCACAAATTTGTTTCAAACTCAGCTCTGCTCACCGGTGGCTTTTGCGACACATAACTTATGACTCGGGAAAAATCAATCGCACGAAAAAAATATCTAAAGATAAAATGTTCTCTACATTGAATAATGAACAACTTTAGTCGCCATGATCTTTTTCGAAAAGTGTAAGATGGTCAAGATATTGCAGTTCCCACATAAAATAAAGAAGGCAGCTAAAGCAGGGCTTGAATTTGGTCGCGATTTTGAATTTACTTTTTTCTCGAATAGCACACGGCCGTTGGTTTTAACGTGAAAGTATCAGCGAGTCGCAAGACTTACCTCAAGGTCTCAAGGTAACAGCGACCTGATTAAATAAGCTACATAATGATACTAGTTCATGTTTCCAAATCTGACAATTTTGTACTTACTTATTAAGGTAAGACGACATAGACCATTTCGTTACGGTCCACTTTTTTGACCAGCGACCACGATATTGTTTGGAATATCGTTCAATATCGGAATAAGGTTCAATATCGTAATTCAGTAATATAGGTACTACTTCACCGGGACAGTCCGACAGACGACTGGGGTGCGAGGGTGACTGACCATCGTCATGTGGTGTGGTGTTGGTACGTGTGGGTTGACTCTTACCGTTGACGCCATAAATTTGATTTTGCAAGATGGTGTCATGGTGTCATTTGAAAACTTTTTATAATGTAGGTACTACGATTGTTTCTATGACACTTTTTATTTACGAAATTACGAAAACTTTTTGATTACGAAACAATGAAAAATAATTCTTCTTTCGTAGCTGACTACGAAAATCAATTACCAAATCGGACCAAACTGATTAATGCGACAAAATTGTTATTTTATTAAAATAAAACACCATATTTTTCACCGTATTTTCCCTAGCGCTGTTACCGTAATTTCTTCCAGCCTTACCTAACATAATCTCGATTCTCTTAGTCACTGCTTAAACTTATCTGTCCTTTTCTAGCACGTGCAACTTCACGTCAGAGAGAAGATGGCAGAGCATCTTAAGCAGTGACTAACGGTTGAGAAGTTTTTTTAAGTAAGGCCGTTAGACACTACCGGTTTTTTTTACACGGAACCACCGTAAACCTAAATTCTGACATGGCAACACTTTGGGAGTAAGCTTCAGTGTTGCCGTGTGCACCGTAATCAGCCCTAATTTACCACCTACCGTCGAAGCATGACAACGGTGACGAAATCTACCGTAATTGCAGAGGATATTATTTTGTAAAAAAATACTTAATGAGTCACCTCCTGAACCATTTTTATACTTGCTGATTGTATATTTTTAATTGAAAAAGTATAATATAAAATTAATTGGACAGGTGACTCTCGCTCCGGTTCGTTCCTGGTGCAGAGGATGGCCATTGCCATTCAACGTGGGAACGCGGCGAGTGTGATGGGCACTTTTGCACCGGGAACGGTCAGGGGCGGGTTATTAGATTAGTTATTTTAAGGTTATTTTTAAGTTTTGACTTTGTTTATATTCATCCGTTTATTTGACATGTAAATAATAATTACGTTTATTAAATATTTGAACCGCAAAAAAAAAAAAAAAACAATTATTAAGATTAAAAATGTATTACGAATACCTGATTGAAAAAGTTAATTCCTATGGTTTGAAACCATAATCCGTTAAATTAACAATGACAACTTGGCAATATCGTGTCATTTCTGCCCTTATTTATTTTTAAGAATACGGAATACTAGCTTAGATTCAAGATCGAAGAAATTGGCGGAGTAATCGCGTAACAAACATACAAAAAAAACATACAGTTGAATAAAGAATCTTATTTTTTTTGTAGTCCGTTAATTAAATCAGAGCATTTTAAAAAATGGGGAGATGTTCGTATCAGATTCAAACTTTTTTTTTTTGCTTCGTTTTTTTTTAAAATCAGTATCCATGTAAATATTCTGAATTACTATACTCTAATTAATAATTAATATTCTTAGTAACATTTTAAAGTTGTTTTACCAATAAATAGTAATTTGTGCGATTAAATTGTTGTTTTATAAAATAATATTACACCGTATTTTCCCTAGCGCAGTAACCGTAATTTCTTAGTATCTACCGTTTTTTTTTACACGGAATCACCGTAAAACTAAATTCTGACATGGCAGCACTGGTAAGCTTCTTGTTTGGGAGAGGAGTTTTGGCGGGAACGCGAGAATTTCATGTCGCTGCATTGTATTATTTTCCAAAAATTGTGTTTTTTCGAGTGTTAATGCATAAAAATGGTGGCGTTTTATTCATTAAATGCTGATTTACGAGCAAGAGTGGGGGCAAGTGATATAATGTAGTGAAACGTGTCTTTTCGTGTTGTTTCCAAAACTCCTAAGAAGCTTGTAGTAAAGTTGCCATGACTTTACTAGGGCATGATTGGACTTGACTGTGACTTACTGTGTGTGACTTGGACTGTGACTACGACTCATTTAACTGGAGAAAGAAGGATCGATGAAGAAAAATTTATTCGGCTGAAGGACTAGTATCCATGGCCAGGAACTATTAAAACAAAATCTTGTTTGGGAGCCTACCCAGCAAAGACATTTTACTACCTAGGTACCTACTATACGCAGAAAATGCTGCGTTCCGTATTCCGTAATGTGCTAAAAGTGATAATATCGCGAATCTGACCAAATTGAATAGTCACTAAACGTAAGGGCTTTGATATGATCGAGTAATCATGTCACTTTGGTCGGATTCGCGATATTATTACTTTTAGCGCATTACGGAACGTACCAATATGCAACGTAGGAATATTATTGATCTGCTACCCAGTGTATCCAGTCCAACAACCATCAAACCATAGATTTCCTGCTTCAACACTCAATAGAGTGACTTGTTTGGAACATTTTATTTTGCCCTCACGCGCGACTCTTCACGCTAGGACAAAATTGATTGACCGCTTTGTTTTTTCAGCATAGTTAAGCATAAATGTAGCATCGATTATATATCATTAATGTGTTCAGGGTACCTAATAAAACGGTGGAAAAGGCATATGACATTTTGGCCTAGTTCATACAAGGAGGTATTACTAGGCCACCTGCACATGGGAAATGTCCTAAGCCTTTTGATTTAAACTTACCCAGTGCTTCGACCGCGACCCGACATTTTTTATTATGTATAGAGAATTAGTTCATAATAATGTTTTGAAACATTTTATAACTTTTAGTATTTAGACTTATAATTTATTTTCATTGGCAATTAATAAAATCAGGCACAACTCAGAGAGACATTTATAAGGGTTCATATTAAGATTTTTGACAAAATAAAATAGTGCATCTGTTTTCTTTTTTCTAAGAGTATTTCTCAAAGAGTGTTTACACTTATTTTGATTTTTACGTGGCAAAATGCACAAGGTGCATAGTTATACACGACGAAAAAAAAAAGGAATGAGTAAGAGAGAAAAGGACAGTAAACAACTTTTATGCTGCATTTATGTAAAGAAATTTTACTAGCTTTTATGCTACAAGTCTAAAATCGGAACAGAACGGATCGGAACGGAACATTAATAGTGATGTGATATATTTTTCGACTAATAACTAATATTCATAATTATATTTTTTACAGTCTTACAGTAGCCATATGGTAACACTGTTACTCTTACAGTACAGACCAAAAAAACAATAAAATAACAAAAATAACTATTCAAACAATAGTGCGATAATAATAATAATGGTGGCCTTTTCGCTAAATGAAAAATAATAAGAAAATAAATTGTTTGTTTTATAATTAAACAATTACAGCCTTACCTAAAATAATCTCGATTCTCTTAATCACTGCTTAAACTTCTCAGTCCTTTTCTAGCACGTGCAACTTCACGTCAGAGAGAAGATGGCAGGGCATCTTAAGCAGTGACTAACGGTTGAAAAGTTTTTTTAAGTAAGGCCGTTAGTATTCGCATAATGAGGTTCCACATGCAAAAAGTTTTCGCAGATGGTGCAAGGGGCGGTCCGGATATAGCAAAATCAAGTTGCCTTGGTAATCGTTAGTCGCTTATCTGCTCTTGATGAGAGCGTAGTCGATAATCTAGTCCAAGGAAAAATACTGGGTACTATGCCTTGTTTTAAGAATCTATGCAGCAGTTGATGGCCTGAAAATAGATTTTAAGGAATAGATTGATCAATTTTATGAGTTAGTGATAGTGACGAGAGAGTGTAGAGTCGACGATACGAGAGAGTGTGAGACGATAGGGTCACTATGCTTAAAAACTTCCTGTGACGGTAGTCACTAGAGTTCCGTGGGAAGTTTGTCCACAACTTTAACTACTTTCACAATTACAATCCTTTAAAAAAAGTTGAACAGAAGTTCAACACTATTTAGTTTACGAATAACACAAACCGTTATCATAATAATCAACTAGTGTAAAAGTGTGAACTTACATCGCTTCGCATCACTAGAATGATATCATCACATTGTTTTGTCCGGAAACAGCTAGTGGCGGCAAACCGGCCGGAATAGCTTCATTCAATATATTCCGTTCATCTATTTAGTGTCTGTGGTTTGGTTAGTTTGTAGTTTTTCGACCGCGTGATTATTGCCGTCTGTCTTGTGTTCGAAATCGGAGACGATTTTAGGAATATTGAAAAGAATTTTGAGTGAAAATGGGCGAAATTGAAGCCGGTTTGAATTCGAGCGTGTTACTTTTAGCAGGGGTTACGGTTTTATCTTGTGTAATCATACACTTTTTATACAAAACCATCTTCGGTGCAAAGGAGAAGGAAGCGCTAAAGCATGAAGTTGCGAGCGATCTTGGTATGTTGATTTTTTTTATAAGATCATATGATTAAAATAATTGATATTCTGATGTGTTGAAGATTATGGTTAAGGTTCCCACGTGTGCTAAATTTTACCGCCAACATTGCGGCCTGTTAGGTGATAGTCTGATAGGTGACCAAAACGAAGCTGTTGTTTCGGTTTGAACGGATAATATCTAGGTCGAAATATACCCCGTAAGAATGTGAAGAATGCAGCTGACAGTACCTACCTATGCATATTCTTATGACCACATTTTGATACCTTACCTACTGTAGTCAGAAGTAAGAAAAATGTACAGGAAAGTTGTCTTTGTTAATTTCATCTAGGTAGGTCATTGAACTATTTTTGATTGCATGAACATGCTGCTGCATGGCTGTAAACTACCGAATGCCTTGTGACGTGCCTAATGTTTTTAGAATACCTAGTCACACTCTAAAATATTTCTTAAATATTACCTAAAACTTAACATGTTGTTAGTTTATAATTTACTAGCTGTGGCCAAATCTTCCTCCAAAAATAATTGTACTAAAAATAGGCAAATTTTTCATGGACAAGCAACTTAAAACAAAACGACTGAGTTCAAATTATTATGGGACCACCTCGAGAGTAAACCCTTTCAACAAAAAAAATAAAACAAAATCAGGTCTTAAATTGTTAGAGAAATCAGTGAACATAACATTAAAAAATATATACATACAACCTCTTCCTTTTTTGAAGTAGGTTAAAAAGTGGCCAATGTCACCATATGCGACTATCTATTCAAAAAAACACATCACAGTATTGATCTGTTGCTGCTAACAGAGGAATAAACCTTATACCTCAATAAACCTTATTCCGATAAATAGCCCAGCTTTTATTAAATTTATTAAAATTGATCTTACTGAATTTTAAAATAAATTCTCACTCCCACTGAATTCATTGAATATCTATTTGTTTAAACTCTGTATTTTAAAACAAAATTATGGTAATTAACTACCAATAAACATAGAATTAATGACACTCATGACATAATTTCAAATTCAAATTCCATTTATTTCGATTTATAAGTCATATCACATAGACACGTACAATAATAATTAAAATTAAAACAATATATAAGTAATACAATTCACATCACAATAAAATTAAAATTCAATTACACATTAGTACACATTAATTAGAGACTTTGTCATTAACGAAAATGGTACAGTCTCTTATCAAACACAATATATTTTTAAAAACTCCATAAATACATGTCACAATAAATTTAATTTAAATCTTAGTATTCATTCATTACATATTTTATGTATCTACACATAAAATATGTACTTATACCTACACTTAATATACTTCAGTTCACAGAAAAAACACTGTGCTTCAGGTTACTTTGTTATAATACCTTATCCTTAGTTATATTACCTCTCTTAAACTCATACGATTCTCTTTAAAGTAAATTTTTCTCATCTATAGGTAAGTTTGTATGTTTGTATACATACCTATAAAATACAAATAGCTCTTTTCATTTTCATCAATTCACACAAACGAACTTGATTATAAAATAAACATTATTACAAAAATACTTATATAAACAACACTAAAAATAATAAAGCGTTATTGTTTACTGATTACAGAAGGTAATCAGTCTATTGAATTGGTATCACAACACCTATCAGTAACAAAGATTGTTTGTTTACTTTTTAGTAATATTCAAGTTATTACAGCATCTACATACATAATATATAACATTATTGTATAAATATGACAGGCTAATAAGCATAAGTTATTACATTTTAATTCTCTGATGTGACAGTAGCAGTTGAATAAATATTATTGAATACCTTGTATAGGCAACTGGTCCGTAGTGTGTGAAACTTTGTCATATTACATGTATTTTTATTTCCAATTTTTATGTTTCAATCGCTAATGAAACATAAAATCTAAAATGTTGCCTTTACCTGTTTCCTGATTTTCTCACATTTTCTGGCATTAAAAACATCATATCCATCCCTATAATTCATATTAGCATCTTTGTGTTATTAGGTATTAAGTAGTGGGTTAAATAAGTTGAATAATAGTATATTACTGTCACGGTCTGTAATGACTGCATTGCTGGCAGCAATGATGATGACCGAAAGCTCAGCGCAGGTTTCAGGCCATCACAACGCTGTCAGCATTACAGCCATTGATGGACTAGCTGGAATGAGCCGAGACCGAAGGTCGAGGCTTTTATAGTGTGGACTGCAAGGGCTGCAATGATAACCAAGCTTAAAGGTCGAGCTGTAGTCAAGCTGAGCACAAGGTCATCATAGCTTGGCCAGTAGTGCAGTCATTGCGGACCAAGGTTTGTATATAGTGGTTTTCTCAAACATTGCAAGTAATTGAATTTTTACAATTTATTTTGGATATCACGGAAGTGAAATATAATGAGGAAAATTGGAAAGAAAAACTCCGTGCTGCGCTTTTGCCTCTTACCCGCGCTTTTTAGGGTTCCGTACCTCAAAAGGGAAAAAGGAACCCAATTGGATCACTTTGTTGTCCGTCTGTCTGTCTGTCAAGACCTTTTTCTCTGAAATGAGTGGAATATCAGTGCAATATGTGGAGTATCATTTTGAAATTAATATCGAATGCGTAAGTCCACGCTCCCTTAGAGCTGTAAAAAAATCAAGCTTCTAAGTCAAAAATTACAGCCATTTTTCTAGTGTTTTAGTGAATTTTAGACTTTCAATCAATCAAAAATCAAAATTCATAGGGTACTTCCCGTTGACGTAGAATCACGAAATTTGGCAAGAAGCAAGGTCACATAACACTGGTTATGGGAAAAATCCGAAAATTGATAATTTGTAGATATATCGTCATTTCTCAAGCCAAAATTTGAATAACTGTTCCGTTCGGTTGGCTTCCGTTCTTTCCCAAAAACTGAACTAGAGGCGCTACAGAGAAAATTAGCCCGCGCAACTCTTTTATCGCAACTGTTTCGTTCGTCCTTGTGGTAGCACGTGATGCGTCCATAAAAATTGTACTCCCTAAGGCTGAAACGTGGTTCCCCTTATCTGAGGACTGGCATTTCATAGTAACTACAGAAAAATACGAAGTACGTGCCTAAACGATAGAAAAAAATTAAAAACTGGAACATCTAGCCGAACGTTAATTTAAACTCCTTTTTAGGGTTCCATACCCAAAGGGTGTTCAACTGTACCCTATGAGCCTATGATTAGGCAATCCGTCTCTGTTTGTCTATAAATTATGTTAGTTCGTCTGTTTTTGATCTATAACGACGTATATCTCGTAAATCGTAATAGGTAGCCGGTTGTTTTCATGGAATATTCATAAGATACTGTCGCGGATTCCCTTTCTACTTGTGGTGGTACGGAACCCTCGTTATCCGAGTCGCAAGTACTCGTATTGACGTCTTTATTTTATTTATTTATTACATAGGCAATTATGCTTGTACCTATACCTTTAAAGCCAAATATTGAATGAAATGCACCAATTTTTGCACCTGCCTAATTTTGAGATAACACTCTACAATAATGGATTTTCAAAGGAAATTGCTGGTGGCTAAAACTCACCAGCAATGAAATTCCACACAACTTTGCTGGCACCTATTCGAATAGCGCGAAAATGTCGACTTTGCTCAAAGAACGCTGACAAATAATGACCACATTACAAGTATTTTTGAGTACATAGATTTTAGTATTTTTGTTTTGTTTTAGTTAATAAATGTACTTTTATTCCTTTGACAAGTTATATCATAATTGGTTCACCTTTTTGAAAATGAAAAGATGTCTTACAGATAGGGCATAATAATTATTTTCGTATTTATATTTTTGTTTGTTAAATATTCTTAACAGAATTCTGAGAATACTTCCGAATTAAATGATAAAATATTGAATGTATTACCTGTAACAAGTTAATTAGTGTTTGGTGAAATCTCTAAAAAAAAACATCCGGCAACCCCGAAACTGTTCAATAATAATTAAAGTCCATTATCGGTTATTTCGTTGTTACAACACTAACAACGCCATTATCAATAACGCAGCTTTATCTCGTTTTGTTTCACTTTCTCTGAATAAAATCAGCCGTTATGCAATAAGATTTCTGGTACATTTACTTTCAAAACATTGCATCGAATTTTATTGATCACTGAAAGTATGTTTCGTTGTGATACCTATTCCTTTATTCGACCTAAACTAAAGTATGTAGCCAATACACGGGGTAGGGGGCTTGCTTTTGGTTTGTAAGAAAAATAAACCAGTCAGCTTGACAGGAAAGTTATGTTTTTTTTATCCCAGATCCTAGGAAATCTATCTTATGTAATTGTATAATCCATTTAAACAGCTTGTAAGCTGTTGAGGTATAAAATACCACTTATGAACAGATAAACGTATGCACATTGCACACATAGTACATATAAAAGCACATAGTAAAAGTAAGTTCGTGTAGGCTGAGTTGCCAACCCTAGTAAACGGAGTACACCCATACAACAACCCTCATTTTTGGGCAGCCGGTTAAAAATATAAAACTATTTGTTATAATATTAGTTAATGTTTAATGCCTATATTAATATTACGATGAAATTAATTAACTTTAAATTTCCGCAATTACGACGAAAACAAAAGGCGCGATAAGTCCTGTCGGGGTTTACCGATGTAAAATGGGAATTCAGAGACGAAATAAATTTCAGATAACGACCCAATAGCAGACTACACCACGTGGTTATTAACAAACTGGGATATAGGTACGTTGAACATTTTCGAACTCAGCGGGAGGCAAGACTATGGCGGTACCGGCGTGTTGGCAATTAGGTTCCACATGTAAAACTTGTCGCAGATGGCGTCAGCGGCGGTCCGGATGTGGCAAAACCAAGTTCTCATTGCTTGTATAGACATGTCTCTGTCATTTCCTATTTTTCGGCAACTAATTGCTAAAGAAAATATAACCCTTCAAAAATCTTTATAGTGATATAGAGTTATATTTTCTTTAGCAATTAAGTAGTTGCTGCAAAATGGGAAATGACAGAGACATATCTATAGTAGTCACTAGATTTTATAAAAAAAAAATTGCTCTAGAGGCATTATCCAGGGAGAAAATAGGGCAATATATTTGTATGGAGAAACGCTGCCGTGTCGCCTTTTTACCGCCTCGTACCCCGATTACACCTGAGATTCATCTGGCCTCCTGTTCAACTATACCTCACCAACATAATAATATTATCTATAAATAAAACATTAAGGACAATCTGCCTCTTCCTTAAGGTGATGTCATTATTTTATGCTTACCCGTACCGGCTAGCTTTTGGAGCCGCCCGCGCTGATGAATACTGAATATAGTAAAGTTCCAAATTGTCTGTAGATTTTAGTGAGGGAAATACCAATGTACGAGAAAAAGTACCATCCGCCCGATGAAAGTTAAGTTTTTTTTAAATTAATTTATAGGCTTGCGTTTGACTGCCATCTCGTCTGATGTTAAACGAAGATGCAGCCTACGATGGAGCACGCTTGCCTAGAAGAAACCGATTCAGTCGCGACTTGAAGGCACCCAGATTATCGGGAAACACCCACTCGGGCAGCGCATTCCACTGTTTAGCAGTTCGAATAAAGAAAGTTTCCACATTTGGCAACCTAGATTCAGCGAAAATTTTCAGAATGTTCAGAACTGTATAATATTCATGGCCTTAGGTCCAAAACAGACGACGTTACGTGGTTAGTCAGTATTGCGATTTTTTTCTTTCAATTGACGTTTGCAGCGTTTTTACGTGTTTACTCAAAAACATTACTACTACACGTCAAAATAATTCTACCTGTATATCTAAGCAAATGATTAATAATTTATTGTCGTCACTGTTGAAAAAGTCAAAGCAAAAAAAAACCATAAATATTCAGTGTATTCAAGTGTATGATAAATATCAGACAAATGAAGATCAAAAGGTCTTTGACATCAGCTAGAGTTGTACCTATTTATAAATAAATAATATAATTACAATGCCTTTGTTATATCATATTAAATTGTTTGAACAGATAATTTGTAACATTTATCCTTATGTGTAAGACACCATGAAATATAGTCCGTCTGCATCATTGCAATCGCATGAGTAATAAGTTATCTGACTCACATACTTTACACATTCCTATTTTATCATCATCATCATCATCATCAGCCCGGAGACGTCCACTGCTGAACGAAGGCCTCCCCCTTAGACCGCCACACTGTTCGACAACCTGCCATTTGCATCCACCGGTTGCCCGCGACTTTTACAATGTCGTCGGTCCACCTAGTGGGAGGCCTTCCTACGCTGCGTCTTCCGGTTCGCGGTCGCCACTCAAGAACCTTTGTTCCCCGTCGGTTGTCAGTTCTTCGAGCGATGTGGCCTGCCCATTGCCACTTCAACTTGCAAACCTTGCGAGCTATGCCGGTAACTTTGGTTCTTTGGCGAATATCCTCGTTTCTCCTTCTATTTTATATGAAGTAGTTATTGGATTATTGAACGACTGTATCTTAGATTTAGCAGGGATAAGTAATAACTAGGAGGTTTACTTGATCTTCCAGCGAAATTACTAGGTATGAAGAGATTTTAACATCAGATATCTCAGGGTGACGAGCGCAGTACAGTGCGGCGCAGGATTGTATTCGCACGTTGACAATTCTGGAACTGCTACTGTTAGTGGCAGGCGCGACGCTTACCACCAGGTGAAAGTCTTGCTCGTCTCGTCACATGACCGCATAAAGAAAACTATAAAAAAACGTGACGACACTAAATTCCGTCAAAAAGCTAGATAAAAGCTTATGTACGTTCATCAACGGTGAAAGATTATCCACTTTTTTGTCGTTTCCTAAATCTAAGATGAATTTGTTAATTTAAAACAACGAGCTTGAGTAGAAGGTAAAAAAAAGGAGGAGAACAGTATAGTATATGTTCCGGTAGCCTCAACTGAAAGCAATTCCAACGGTTAGCATTTCCAGTACAAAAAATAATTTGTTGGTTTTATTTCAAACGAAATACTATACTCAGCTAATTTTTCGAATTTATACATAATTAGCGGACCTGGTATAGAC
Source organism: Erannis defoliaria (assembly GCA_905404285.2). NCBI lineage: Eukaryota > Metazoa > Arthropoda > Insecta > Lepidoptera > Geometridae > Erannis > Erannis defoliaria. Next base: position 9,791,393 of record FR990080.1, on the reverse strand, counting down.
GATGTGCTGCCATGAAAAAAAAATTTGGAATCCGAATCGAAAAATCGATTAGAAACCTAAAAATTTAATCTACATTAAAATCGGCCCAGTTGTTTAAGAGGAGATCAGCCACAAAGACATGTACAGAAAAGAATAAGGAACTAATGATGCAAAAAATACTTAACATATAGTAACCAATCAACAATCAACTAATTGCGTAGTAAATTTATCTCAAACAATAATAAAACTCTTTTAAACAAAACATTCTGAAATCGCGACACAATCGTAATGAGCTCGATTATTTATCGATTGAAACGTGCATCGTGGAAATGATAGAACACGTATTCGTAAAACTTGTCTACGCAGGTTCTTTTTTTAATTTTCTTACAGTTGTTCATTGAGATTAAACCATTAGTCAGAAGTATGAAATCAGACTTACTGACAATAGTCATGACTGCATAATGCTTCACACACATTCACTCCTACGGCGCAGGGACCCAAAATAGGTATTGGATTATAATATCGGCGCACGGCACTTGCCCTGCGCTTGTTTCTTTCCTGAAATACAAAAACCAGACAGGCAGTCACACATAGAGATAAGAGAAAGAAATTGGGGGATACGATATACTCAGGATGCACGATACTTTTTATCGCGGAAAATCTCGATCAAAACCATAAACAATCCTTTACATCTACAACAGTTTTATAATCGACTAGAGGTCCCCCGCGACTTCGTCCGCGTCCGCAAGAAATACGGACCGCTTCCCAAAATTCTCCACTTTAAATCATTCCGAGCAAACTCTACCGATTCTACCAACTCCCCCCCCAACTTCCCTTCCTTTGAATGAACTACCCAAATATCAATTTTCATTTTCCCCTTTACCCCCCTTTAAATCGTCCCTGTCAAAATAATATATATATATAGGGGTCGAATTTCGAAAAATCCTTTCTTACACCCTCCAAATTTCAAGTCTGTACGACCAGCGGTTTGAGCTGTGCGTTGTCTGTCAGTCAGTCAGTCAGGACAGTGCCTTTTATTATATTAGATTAGGACTTACCTACTTACGTTTGTTCCGGTGGTTTTATTAACATGCATAGTAATAGTAATAGCTGAGGCAATAAGTCGTAACTGACCTGCGCAATATTAATGTTGTTGTTATGAACCAAGCTCGTATTTGTTAGACCTTTCTTAATCGTTTTCATTCAAATAATCTTTGTTTGATCTTTAAGTTTCAATGCATTGTCTTTCGAATCTATTTCTTTTAATATTGTAGTGGCTGTCTGTGGCAAAAATCCGCCAAGCACCAACCGGTACCAATGTTCTGGCAGCCTTATTTGAAAAAGAGCTCATCCTGGTTGGGTGTGTTTGCAATCTTCTGTCGACCATCTCCTGCCTATCAGATCTTAGATTTTAGAAATGCCAGTGATCATGTTATCACTGTTAGATTTATATCTATACGAATCTGCACCATGTTTTCCCGGCTCAAACTTAAGATGAATAGGGTAGATGACTGACGTATATATCGTTGAAACCAATAGCTTTGATGAAGAATTTAAGTAAATATAGTAAGTTTATTGAAAAAATAATTTAAATCGGTTAATAATGTTATGATATATGAGCGTTTAAAGTTTTTGTTAGAGACAACTCTGTCCCTTTCCCACAAAACAAAAAAATACGTCACGCCTTACTTGTCAGAATATAATTTATATGGCGTACTGACAAGTGACGTCACGATATGCTGTTTCGCCTCTCTGTCTAGCGTGATATTAAAATGCTTATAAGTTGCTTATTTTTGATCTGATTTTCATTTATCAGCTTTATTCATGGGCCACATTTTAATAGGACAATAAAAAAAACCAGTCATCTAGCCTATTACTAAACTAAAAGTTACATTTATTAACAATCAAATATCTCAAATATTTCAGATGCCCCCGTCGAAGAAGCGTCATCCGACACCAACGCCACCGAAGGCCAGTCTAAAAGCAAGAGCAAAAAGCGATCGACATGGAAAGGAAAGTCCGAGTTCAGCCACCCCTGGCTGCTGAAGAACCTCAAGGGCCACCCCGGCACTGTTCTGCTGGTCGACTTCTCGGCGAACTGCAAGTTCATGGCCGCTACATGTGATGGTAAGTTTAAAAACAGCCTAAGCTATTAGCTCATAAGGTTTATGTTGCTGTGACTCCTGCCTGAAACTTTACGATACGGACTGAGATAAATTTCTTATTGTTTTCTTTTTTTTTACTTATGGGGTCATAGAATAGATTTAAAACAGGTTCGAACTCTGTCATTGTTTTTAAAGTTTCAGACATGTGTTTTTAAGAATAAAATTGGCCCACACTCGATAATCATAAAGTATAATAAAGTATTTCTTGTTCTTGATTCAAAATCTCACCATTGCTCTTATTTGCAGCTTGCTATCATTAGATCTCTAGCTTTTTGAATATATATGTAATTTGTCTGATAACGTTAATATTTTAAAAAGTACTCAGTTTTATCTTATTCATATACGAGTGTGGGGAAGTTCGGTTCGGTACAAATGAAATTGTTTTTATGGTAATGGCTTGTCATTCGCACATGTATATTTATATTACAATCTCATCACTATAGTGCGTCATTCTTGCTAATTATGTTTCGTTTTCATATCTCACAATCAACACGACTTGTCTGAAGTTAAATAATAACTTTATTCAAATTAGGCTATTTACGCAACTGAATAATTATTTTTGTTAGCCATTATTATGAAAACATTTATTTTGAAGCAGGAGAGTCCATACAATTTCAGATTTCGATTAAATTGATTACATTATAAAAGAGAAAGTTATTAAAACTGTATACTCTCAAGAGATCATTGTGTAGTCTCAAACTTTCCTGCTTTATATATTTTCATTTAATCTACGAAGATGACATCGTGGTGATATAAGGAAACACAAATGTTGTTAAGCAGTTCATTCATCATGTACAGTCTGTAAATATAGGAAATAGCCATCATTTTATTGTATAATAATTAAATAATAAAATATTTAATGAAGTTGTGGCTATTAACTCAATGTCATTTTTAAGCGTGAATACACCGCTGTTCAAACAACATTCTTGTAACATCCTTTTAATGATATACTTAATCTTGTCTTTTTAATTTGAATATGGGACGCGGTGTATTCTAGCCTTATCATCACTTATCGTGCAACCATCGGATAGTTGTTGGCTACCGGACTGTGGTTTTCCAATCTATGCTAATCAGACAACAAATCTTTTGATTAGCAATTACTAGGTCGGGTAAAGTTCGTTACTATGCACTTTTGAGCTTTGACCAATAGCATATCTAATTTCTTCGTCTTATTACACACAGTCATCTCAATTTCTCTCGAGCCAGATAATGTCAATAATAAACATCGTCCTATGGTTGCACGGGAAGTGTCTGCGGGGTTCTTCCGTGTAAGACCTTGCGCTTTTTTTGTCCCATTCCGCCACGCCACTGTTATGTGTAATTTGGAGGTCCACCGGTCCAAGCCATCAAGGCTGATGCTTTACCTACCAGCAATTATCCAGACAACGGAATCAATTATGTCTACCAAATTCGGTGTCGTAGTTATGCCGTACTTAGATAATTTTTCATAGTCTAGCTTGGCATATCGTGCCTTGAAAACATACGCGTTAAGTTCATAAAAGCATTTGAATCAGTCGCTTATTTTATTCATCGTATCATTCTTCGATTCGTAGAATTTCTAGCGACAGAAAATTGAAACGAGATTCCACGTGGTGTTGAAACTACACTGAAGTTTCTTAAACTTGATTAATTACCATTAATCTTTTATGCTATTAAGCATAACACAATTCATATAAATGAAAATCCTTACGACTTAGATACAGGCAATGACGGTTGATATGAACGCAAAGAAAATGAAGATACAAGTAAACTAGATAAAAATGAAGATGCAATTGAACATATATGAAGATACATAACTTTCGAGAGTTGCTCACGGTAATTGTATTCATTCAACTTGTTACATTCTGTTCCCATTCAGGCATAACGTGTTAAATAAAGGTTACTAGCGGTAACAACATACGATTACGCAAAATGAAAGTGTAACCTGGCCGCAGCTGGGGTTAAATCCATTCCCATAGCAATTCTAGTATAGCTGCATTTATTACAAGCTTAGAAACTGCGCTATATGCTGTGCCTATTTCATTAGTGAAAGGCGTAGAAAATTGTGTGAAATTGATTAGTTGATTAGGATTTAGTGCCGACTTTCAGACGAGGTTGTCTTCCGGGCGGAAAAACTAAGTCTCTCCGTAAATTCGTTAATGCGTATTCAGAGATTATCATGACCTTAAATGTAAACTACACTATTTGATGTATAATGATGTAGTATACATTATATTGTATGTTTTTTGTAATAAGTATCTATAAATCTATAATTTCACTTTCGTTTTTTCTCAAAGTTTTATCTACCGTCTGGCACTTATCATTATCAGGCTTCTTATTTGTGATATTTGTGTGATTCCAAAGGAATCTAATATCTTCTAAAGACAACGTCGTAACATGTGGAAACGATCATATTGATATCATTTTTTGTTTGTTATCTAAACAGATGCTGCGTTGTATCGTACGATAACCGCATAATATACTTTGTTCTGTGGTATAAAATAACCGTTGACGTTTAGTTAAAAATACTTACAGCGGTCATGATAACTAAACAATTAAACACGAAGACACGTAATGTTATGATTATTTTTATTTAATAGAAATACATAATATTATTGTTCTGTGGTATAAAATAACCATTGACGTTTAGTTAAAAATACTTATCAGCGCAGCGGTCATGATAACTAAACAATTAAACACGAAGACACGTAATGTTATGATTATTTTTATTTGGTAGAAATATCCAGCTTTCTGTTGACCCTTCGACCAAAATAAGATATTAAGACGTATTTTGTTTTGTTTTGTTTCAAGGCTTTCGGGTCTTAGAAAAATACTGCTTTAGTCTCATCTTCATAGCACGGGATAAAATTTTCGGCAAAGAAAATGTTGCTAGATTGCGACTCCAGTACAACGAAAATTAAATGACTCATAAAGTTTACTGCAAATGCAAATTACAGGTTGTCGTACAGTGTGGCGGTCTAAGGAGGAGGCCATCGTTCAGGAGTGGATGTCTCCGGGCTGATGATGATGAAAGTTTCCTCTCGAAAGGCTCGTCTCGTGACTTATAGGATATTAATATTCATTGCCAAGTAAAGTAGTTTTTGTACAACTATCTCGGAAGTATATATAAAGCAACTAGCTGCGCCTCGCGGGTTTACCCACGATTGTTGGGATAAAAAGTAGCCTATGTTTTATTCTAAGGTATAAGCTACCTCTATACCAAATTTCATCCGAATCCGTCTTAACTGTTTCAGCGTGAAGGAGTAACAAACATACACACACGACGACAAACTTTCGCATAAATTTATATTATCATATACATGTAGGAGTAGGAAGTAGGATAACCGTATATTTCATTATCAATGCCTGCGTACGATAGGTATTCTAATGAAAAATTAGTTTCTTGCATGTTAAGAATATTATCATAACTTTCATCAATGAAAATAGCATATGGTTGAAAAGGAAGTAACTCAACCGTATGTAGATTATTTCCGTGTTTCATCATTTTGTATGGATAATTTAATATTAATTAAAAAATCTTTTCTTTTTTCTGTCACAATGTGTATGACAGGTATTTACTTGTTATGCAAATTAAATACATTTCACACTATATTTATTATATTGTGTTGATGTATTTAGTTTCATCGAATGGTTAGTAATGATAATAATATATCAAAGTATCCACATGTTTCTGTGTAAAAAACGTATACCTACCTAGCTTAAGTTAGCCTAGAGACATTAGTATACTATACCTGACTAAAAATGATGTATCAAACATTAGTTTCGTTTTTACCTATTCAATAATACCCTAAATATTGTTAGCAGCCTTTTTTTTTAATCCCAGTTTACATGAATAGAACTTATATATTTTTATATTGTAATTGTAACCATCTCTAAATGTTACCCAAATAATGGACATCCCATTTTATGATGCCCTCCTTTATCTATACAGTTTAATAAAATCATATTTTTTTAAAATATCTAATCCATGAACTTAAAGATTTATCTTGTCATTAACTTTATCAAGGCAATTGAGATTTCTGGGTCCATTAAAACGGCGTCAATCAATGACCCAAATGATTATATCCATTATAATTAGGTATGATAAATAATCGCCAGTAGAAATTAATCAAATTGTGTCACGATTGACTCGTGTTATCATTTCAATACAAATAAGCATGTAACGTTTATTTTTATAATTTATTGTTTTCTCCATGTTTACTTGCAATTTTCTAGTCACTTTATCTTCTCTATCTGTTTAGTGAACAAAATTATCCACTGTTATTATTTTACTTTTATATAAAATATATTATAATTTTTTTTTATTTTTTTTTATGCTGCGCCCGACAGGGTCCATATGAAACTTCTTTTTGACAATATATGTGTACACTATGGAAGCAATAAATATCTGAATATCTAATTTCGAAGGACACTGGAACTAAAAAGTTACTAAAAAATCTCAAAGGATACTAAAAAGTTCTTTGAAACACGTACCGGCAAGGGTACGTGTTACAGAAATATGTATTTTCATTTAAAATAGGTACATGCTATCTATTATATTTTTTGTCATATAAGGATAGAATGCTTCATCGAGTATTTGGCGGGTCGGTAAAAAATCTAGTTCACGATAAAAACTGTAATTGAAGACCTGCCTGGATGTCATTCTAATTATATGTATAGAAGAGTCTGTTAGTTTTTTACCGCTAGCAAAAGTTTGATTTTGATTATTTGTTTTTTTTTATTTAATGGCACTTTACATAACTCCTAGTATTGTATTTTTTAATATCACTAAAGTATCTTCCTTTATTTCCCCTATCTGCGAGATTTCTTTGATTTTATGAAAGGAAATACCTATTCTAAAACGTGCAAAAAATCGGCATGACGAATTGTTTTCCCGCTCCATTTGAATTTGTATATTATCTATTATACCGTGATAACTAAATGTTAGTCACATTTGTTTTTCACGCTTTTTAGGCATCTAACAAGATGCAAACTTTACAACTCGCTGCCGTTGTCAACCTGCTTTGGACTATCGATTAAATACGAGTATATCCAAACACTTCCTTACTTATTATAGTAATAATTTTACCCTTACCCTATTAGTTCTGATCATAATTACCACAATCTAATTTTCTCTTCTGCATCGTCTGCAGGCTAAAAGCGTCCCTTCCTGTTAATTTCCTCTCACTCTATGTGACAGATTCGACCTAAATCTTGACTGACTTGATTGTTAAGTAAATGACGATTATAATGGGCTCTTGTTTCAAAAAATATTATTTCAAAAATAGAATACAAATAAAGTCTTGTAACGTATAGCTAATATTATTGGCTTCGGCTCTGAAAGTCAGCGTGTGAAATCGGTTTCCCGGTCTAGATGAAGTGTGGGCACGCTGACGTGAGCGATAAGTTTACCACCGGAATGGCGATACACAGGGTCGGTCACCTCGCAGGCTGACCCTGTTCCGACATGCTTTGTTTATACCTAACCAACCGCCCAACTGGGTCGTAGTAACTATTATCAACTCGCGTTGTGAAGCCGGCTTTTATGGTCCAGTTTTGATTACTGCGACACGTTAATTTGGCTTAGGCATTTTTCTTGGCCTTATTGACCTCCTCTCTTCTTCTATACCTTACTTTGATCGAAACATTTCATCTATAATTACTTACTTTTTTATATTTATTTACTAGTCTTCGATCATCATCAAGTCAAGAAATATTTTCCTGGCCTTTTTTTTCCGTCTATCGTTTGCTTTAAACCGTACCCAGGACAAAATATTTCATCTATAATTACTTACTTTTTTATATTTGTTTAACTGTCTTCACTGGTACACGTCAGTACGGACAACAGGAATAAATATTAATTATTTTTATTGAGTTCCGTTGTCCCCATTGAGTGGGGACAGCGTCAATGGGGACAACAGGAATACACCTCTTCGATCATCAAGTCAAGAAATATTTTCTAGGCCTTTTTTACCCGTGTATGTTTTAAACCTTCATCATAGGCCCGGAGGCACCCGGGGGGTTTTAAACCTTACCTAGGTCAAAATATTACATCTATAAAATTACTTACTTTTTCATTATCGACGACTTGACTTGACGATCATCGGCAAGTCCAGTCATAAGTTAGTTTTGTTATATAACATGTGCCAGTACTACCCATTTGACCGGTTTAGTTTTATATTAAATTTTTAACTACTTGTTAACCTAATTATTATAATATATGCCAGATGACGTAATTATAATCCAGCAACATCATCCAAGCCTTCAGTCGGGCTTCGCGGAAGACAGCCTTATTGTAAATTTAATCGTACTATAAGTTCGTGAGCGACATGTTAACGTGCGTTTTTAACATAAATAATTCATATTTACTGGCTGTATGGCACAGAGCTTAGTTGGCGTACTCACAATGGTATCGAGTTTAAGCGAAGAGCGTGAGAGCTCATAAAAGGCTATTTATGCTAATAGTAACAGGTTTTCCTATTACAGTTGTTGCTTGGGTTGTACAAGCTTCTTGAAAATCTATTTCTACGAGACGAGCTGAGCATGCGCCGTTTACGAATTTGTAATTGTTGTACAATGGTATTTTGCGAGTCGCTATTTAGGTAGTAATTATTAATTAAACGATACTTGTACTATTATGCATTCTGTGACAATACCCAGGTTTCGCCCGCGATTCATGGGATAAAAAGTAGCCTATATATTATTCTAAGGTATGAGCTACCTCGATACCAAATTTCATTAATATCCGGTCAACTGCTGCGTGATTGAGTAACAAACATCCAAACTTTGTTATTAATAATATTAGTAGACTTAGGACTACATGTGAATTAAAATTTTCCGTATTTTTGTCTGGGGAAAAATATACTGTGTAAAACAAGCAATTCATAAAAAAATTGTAAACGTTTTGTCATCAGAACTAAAGGTGTGTATCTGTAAAATTTCAATGATTAAATTTGAACAAAAATAACTACAACAAACAGGTCAAAATAAATAAAACCGTTTATAAAAAAAAGGCTGTACCGTAATGTGTATTAAGAAGACGGCTTTTTAATGCACATTACGGCCTTGCCAAATTTTAATAAAATTGATTCCGCAGTTTACTCATTAAATATTATCTAACAAACGGTAAGTGTGATAATATGATTATTTTAAAAGTTGTTATGTTATGTGAAGATCTCTAATAATCTCTGTTTATTATTTAAAATCTGAATATGTTTGTCAATGTCTCATTAGGTCACTTAGTTCACCGACTCCATGTCTGGTAGAGTATGTCCGTTGACTATACTATACTATATTGTTGACTATTCGTATTCAGATACTACTTATGTTATATAGAATAGGTTTCTGTCCTTCATGATCTCGAAACCATACTTCTTGGTGTTCTTCACAGTGCCCGAGTAAGTGAGAAGACATGTGAATGTCTCTGTTAAAATTCATTGCTATTTTAAATATCTCAACGTTAGCACTTTGAAACCCTGGACACAGAAAACATAATGGTACTACGTACCCCGGAAGCTAGTTTTAAAATTCTTCTCTCATAAATAACTAAGAAACAACAAGCCCCTTTATTCTTGCTAATGCTCTCTGTAACTCGGATTCGATTTGAGCAAACATAAATCTGATGATCAGATCTTCCAAATTGTACCGGAACAATAATAATGTTTTGTGGCTATATAAATGTCGTTATGGTCGATCAGTGTGCCGGCGAGGACGCGCGCCCTAGGTCGGTCCATGGCCATGCTTCACGCGTCATCGCTCGTTGTATACCTACACACCCGGAGACTCGTGACTATTGTAAACAAACTGCCCTCTAATTGTCTGCACTGAATTCAGGGTCTGCTACAATGGAAGGAATGGCTGTACTAATGACTTCGCGTTGCGCAAAGATCTGTACCGAGCTTTGCCAATGGAAGAACAGAGAAATCATTCATGACTGCTCACGACTAGGTTGATAAATTTTTGTTTTTCAAAGTAGTTTTGCTTTTGAACACATCCTGGCTGATGTTAAGTTCATCCCAGTCACAGCATAGTCCAAGTCAGGGTTTAATCACCCTTTGTGGTTTGATGGCAGTATGTTTTTTGGATATACTGCATCCTCTACCCCTAGGTATAGTATTTTTTTTAGCTTTTGTGCTGGGTGAGTATTCACACCCTTAGCACCTTAGCAGTTTTTATTTGTATTGATCCAAGAGTACCTACGCACATACAAAGGTATATTTATTTAGGCATTTGATAGTCCTTGAGGGGTTTTCTTATTTATTTTACTGCTCCGTAGCGGTCGTATGCACGTTTAACAATAGCGTTATTATTACTGTGTGAAACCTATAAAAAGTTTTAATATAATCGCTGATTACATCAAGAATTTTGCAAATCGTTGGTTTTTCTTAATTTTTTGTTTCGAGTCATTTGATAAAGTCGCTTTAAAAAATATGTATTACTTGTGATCCATGTGCTATATTAGATCTAATCAAGCTATAAAGATTTTAACTCCAATCTAATACCAGTAATGAAATTTGGTCTTTACGACTCGAGTACATATTTTTACTGAGACGTGTATATCTGCTCCTATGACGTTATACTTCGCCTCATTCTATAGTATAATTTAAACTTTTAGTTATCAGTTCTACTGGCATACTTTTCCTATGCGAATTTACATAAGAGCATGATAAGAATTATCTTGCATAGGTTAACCTTGCTTTATCGCTTCACTTCCTGAATGAGATTCGTCGGTTTGGAGTGGCCTGCGGATGTCACGTCCTTATTGTTCATCATTCCAAGGCATGTTGAGTCGAAATGATAAAATTCATCGTCTTTTCGTAGAACATTAAAACTACGTCTCTCTCAAGTATAAATTAAATTTTGAATGTTTTACTTTTAACAGACTTCAAAAAAGGAGGTTCTCAATTCGACTGAATGTTGTTTTTTTAGTATGTTTGTTACGCGATTACTGCGCCTATTATGAACTGATTTTGATGATTCTTTTTTTGTTTGGTAGGTCTTACTTCAGAGGTGGTCCCATATACATTTTATCGAAATCGGTTCAGTAGTTTGGTTTTTAAATCAAAATTAATAGAAAATATAAAGATTACATCCAGGTATTCGAAGTTGAAGTCGGTTGTATATATTTTTTTAAAAGCGTATTATAATTATACTTACATCATTTTATTTATTGGATTTGCCTAATTGCTATCTATGATTCAATGTCTAAACACCTGAGTTGTTTTCGTATGTATTAATATGTAATGCAGACGTTCAACTACTTATGTTATAAGACGAATTGTAGCAGTGTTCAGTGTTCACTTCAATATTTTACAGGTACAATATAAACTAGCCTGGGTATGTCCTTAAACTGCAACCAGACCCACTGGAGGACGGGCAGCAGCGTCCTCTTGGTTAACGGTGATGAGCATTCTGCGATCCCCAAGCCGCCTGCCAAGCGTGGGGATTATGGCAACCCCCGCTATTAAGGGGGAGGCTTTCGTCCAGCAGTGGACGTTTTCTGGCTGTTGATGACAAAATAAACTTTAGTTTAACATTTAGTCCAAAATGCACATATTTTTTTCCGTTGTAGTCGTGTACATTATAAGCTGGAAAGCAAACGAAACCGGGGGCATTAGCCACGGAGTTGAATTATCGGCTATCTTATACGTATCATTACGTGTCCATAGATAAAAGTGTATTCATTCCGAACATTATCTCTGATTTGGATGAGATTTATACTATGAAAAACAAGATAAGTATCTAACTGAAAAAAATAAAAATACGACAGCCCTGCCAAATAAAATTATAGCCAGTATCACTCGGGGTGATGTATGGATTCTAACGATACCCCATACATCCAAATCTGTGCAGGCATTTAGAAATTATGGTGGAATAAAGAATCTCACATACATACATGGATCCTGAAAACATTACACATCTTTTTCGGGCAGTCGCGTAAAAATAGAAATAGATACTACTATTAGTTATTATAATAATATGTCTAATTATAATTGAATACCTGGGAACTGGGTATGTTCTAAAACTGCAACCAGAACCACCGGAGGACGGGCAGCAGCGTCCTCTTGGTTAACGGTGGTGACCATTCTGCGATCCCCAAGCCGCCTGCCAAGCGTGGGGATTATGGCAACACCTCCCTATTAAGGGGGAGCCCTTCGTCCAGCACTAGACGTTTTCTTACTGTTGGGTCGGTATATAATTAAATAGAACATAGAATTTCAATAATATACTGTTACAAAAGTGATAAGATTTCATACTAGAGTCCTACACTTGAGTTATTATTCGCTGAAAAACCTAATGACGTTAACGTGGTTTAACATGCGTTCAAGCATAGTTCTTACGTTGCTATTAAGCATCCTATTATGAATAACTGTGTAACCGTGTTTGTTATTTAAGTTTCATAATGTAAATGGTACTCGTTTGTAGTGTTTCGTAGTATTCCTAGTTTCCAATAAACCGGAACACATGCCACAATTCGCGTGGTAAACAGCTGTAAAATGTTTAGTACAATTATATTAATACTTATTGATATTTAATTTTCAACCGACTTAAAAAAAGAAGGTTCTCAATTCGACTGTACCTATGTTTTATTTGTATTTATCGTCGTCAGCCATAAAACGTCCACTGCTGGACGAAGGCCTCCCCATTTATAGAGGGGTGTTGCCATAACCTCCACGCTTGGCAGGCGGCTTGGGGATCGCAGAATGGTCACCACCGTTAACCAAGAGGACGCTGCTGCCCATCCTCCGGTGGGTCAGGTTGCAGTATAAGGACATACCCAGGTCTATTTGTATGTATGTTACGCGATTATTCCGCCAATTATGAATTGATTTTGATGATTAGTTTTTATTTGGTAGGTCATACTTCAGAGGTGGTCCCAATATAAATTTTATCCAAATCGGTTCAGTTGTTTGGTTTTATCAAAATAACTAACCCTAATGGGGGTAAACTGGAAAAAATTAAGATGACATCCAGGTAGTAGAAAAGAAGAAGCCTGAAAAAAAAAAGTTTAGTTTTTTTTTGTTATTGATTGAATTAGATTCCCGCACTCGTTGAAGTATAATCGTCGTATTAAAAAAGGCCGATTGGTAATATAATTATGGCGCTTAGTATCCTTCTGTGCAAGATAGTCCTCGTAAGCCAAAAGTAGATATAGCACATTTTAGTCGTTACTGTTCTAATATTCTCCTCCATGTCCAAAATAAAGTGAATAAAGCGGTAAGTATCCTGGAAATAAAAAAAGCTGCAGTTAATGACGACCTTGACGGCCTGGGCTTAGAAGTAATGTGTTTAATATTATTTTTTTACAATGGAGAGAGGTGCAGTTGGTGGTAAGCATCACGCCTGCCCATAACAGTAGCAGTGCCAGAAGTATTGTGAACTTGCGAATATACAATCCTGCGCCGCACTGCACTACGCTTGTCACCCTGAGATATTAAAAAAAATATATATATTGGGTAGACATTTATTACACACAGCGCCATCTAGTCCCATACTAAGCAAAGCTTGTATTATGGAAACCAGATAGCTGATAGAATACTTATATATATATATTTTACGTAAATACATACTTATAATACATACTACACACAGACACAGAACAAACATCGATGTACTTCACAAACATTTTTGTCCTGGGAGGGGATCGAACCCACGCCCTACAGCTCTGAAGGCAGACATGCTACCAACTGAGCTATCAGGCTGTCAATAGATGTTAAATCTCTTCATGCCCAGTAATTTATCTGGTAACATTGCCCTTCAAGCCGAAATACATTAATGCTTGCACACTACTGCTTGGCGGTTGAATAACTGTCCCTTTATCATAGAAGACGCCTTAAGCAATGTCATAGACATTTGACTGAGATGGGCTCGTAGAAAATTATTATTCGATCTCTTAATTTCGCCAATTGCTATGCGGCCTCGATATTTGAATTCGCTTTGATAACTCCTGTACCAAGTACTGCCAAGTACCTCCGCTTAGGCAGTAGGCAACCAGCATCGAATACAATGGCACATTAAATTATACGATGTGGACCGTCATGAACGACTCGTCAGACACGCTAGCTGACGTCGCGACCTCTGAATCGGTTTAAAACTTCATTTGATGCCTCTTTGATTTAGTATCTGGGTGGTATTGAGAACACCAGCTACTCGAGTTAGATGTATTTATTGTTAAAATAACATTACGTGGTTGTTGGTCAAGCGTTGTCAAACAAGCCAATAGCAGGACAAAGGCCTTTTCCTGTATTCTTACGTATTTTATTCGCGATTTGCGCCAATTAATTAATAAATTAAATTCTTTATTGCACACATAAATACATTAATGTACAAAAGGAGGACTTAATGCTAAAGCATTTTCTACCAGTCATCCCGCGTATCATAATACAACGATCTGGGTTTGTCCTAAAACTGCATTCAAAACCACCGGAGGACGGGCAGCACGCATGGTGGTGGTGAGCATTCTGCGATCCCCAAGCCGCCTGCCAACCGTTGGGATTACAGTATCTCCCCTCTCCCCGTTGAGGATGAGGCCATTTGATCTTCTCATGATTGATATGACACCGTTGTATGAAAATCTGAAATAGTAATGTAACGAAAGATCTTACATCGGTGTCTTGTGAATTATTTGTATAACATTTTCGACTACAATTTTTCTTCTTATTTTATATATTTACAATTTAACATTCTCTTACATAAGAATTATTATAATCTCCGCTTGAGCCCGTGAGCCGCAATTTCGTGTATAAAGCTTTGCGATAGAGAAAAAAAATCACCTGCTCAGATGTGTGGGAAATAGTTTTGTAAACATTAAGTTCTCATGACATTCATGTTTTTAAAGTTGTCGTAAATAGTTTAAAAAAACTTGTCTTAAAACTAACTAGGGCTACTCGAAATAATTTGAAGCATATTTTTTTTTACGTAAGGTGGATATAGCAACGCCAATGTTAAAACAGTTGCTTAAAAAACTAAACTTTCAGTGAAATTTTAGACCGATTAATTCTATGAAATAAATTTAAACACCAATATAATTAATGCAACTTGAAATGTACCATAAGAGTTCGATCTAATTAACAGTACCTAAGGCCTAGACTCAAGATCGCCTTGGCATGGTTTAAGAGCATCATCTATAAACAAACCTGATTTAATTTCATGGCATTTACAAACATCTAATTTGTATGTACTAGGCGTAACCTACCAGGTTTTCTTGTTTTTAAATTCCGAACAGCTTTTTTTTAGACATGAATTCATTTTAATGACCTAATTACACTTTGTTCCAATAAATAAACTCATGTGTCATTGATTTAACAGAAAGATTAGTTTATACGAGTATATCTAGTGATATAGTGATAAATGATTAGCAACATTAAAATGAACTAATTTTAAACATAGGTCAATAACTTCAGACTTGTCGATCCAACATCAGCAGACTTTTAAGAATGTATTAAGTATTTGAAGTTTTATTAGATCTTTCACCTTTGCAGTGTTGTTATTGTGTGTAACATTGACCTCACAATAATAAGATCAATATTTTGATACCTTGACATTGCATACTAATGAAGTTCATTCGAGTCGTATCGTATATCTATTCCTTGATCTGATATTGGTGTATGTAGGCGCCTCTTATTTTTATTACATAGGTGTCACTTTTTATCGATTTATCAGGGTTTATCAAACAAACGCGATAAGTTTAGTCATTGCGATGTAGCGTCATTTCACGACGTGACTCGCCTTCGGCGATTCGTCTCGTTACTGATTTCCTAGTCAAACGATAATTATTACTTCACAATTACGTAACATGAATCCACATGGAAACTTTGCATGTTATGTCTCAACCTATGTTTGGTTGCGTTGAATTCAGTTTGCTATGTAAAAACGATTTCCGCATACATAATAATAGATTTAATTTTTATTATTTTGAGTGGTTTTATCCAAAGTTTTGAATGATTTAACGTTTTGTTTTTATTGTAATTATTTAAAATTTACATTTTTAGACGAACAATCGCGGAGGCAATGGTTTGTTTTATAGCCATGTGACTATCCATTTACAAAACAACTAATAAACAGATTTCGAAAAATTAAGCGTATAGGTTTACTATCTACAAGAAAATTTAAATGCAATAACATACGCCAATAGATGGAATGCCATCAAACTGCTTTACGACGTCGCTTTTTACGGCTAGACTAAAAAGGATATGCGATGCTCAGACAGACCATCCCGCGGCGTTGTCCGCATTTTTATGTCTATCCGTTCACTTCTAACTGTTTATCTTCTATCTACACGTTTGACGACTACCTAGCCCAGCTAGCTAGCTTTGCTCATTTTGCCTGTCATCTAGAAACTTATTACGACCCCGATTTATAAAATGTCTGATCTTTGCCTTGCCTTCTTAAACTTGCATTTTATTCTACCTAATACTTATTTCTTATGTATGTAACTAAATTGTACGAATAAGCATTATTTAATCAACAAAAGCCTGGCTAGCGTAACACGATTGTCAAGGCTATTTCCGTCTCATTAAGTTGACCAATGACCATCTTTAGCGCTGTCATATTAGCATAATGAGTACGCGTATTCGTATATTCTGGATTTAATACAGTTAACATTAACTGATATTTGGTGATTATTATTAAGCGGTAGTCTGACCCGATGACCTCTTCATTTATTACCAGTATTATCTTTATGGAATATCATGGAATATTACTGAATGTTAAGATACGCATAATTGCCATAAATTATTAAAATAAAGCGTCAACGACAACGTCAAGTCACCAGATAAGTAAGTGCTCTGAAGGCTACAAGAACATTATTATGGTGAATGATAGACTATAACAATCTTTAAAATGTAAGAGACTTTATGACAAATTCTATTCAGTATTCAAACAAGCATACAATTACAGTTGGCGATATGGTAACCAATCACCGTCACCTATGGGTATCAGGGGCAATACAAATAAGTTCCCGAATTTCTAAAGATTATATTCCATTGACTAGCCTATCATACGTACGCCTACCGAAAAGTGAGTTAAATGTGATCAGCATTTTACAAACCAGTAAACTTGAAGGCCTATTACAGTGAGTGTAGTGTTTATTAGTGGCTAATTAGCCAATCAAAGTGGGTCTATATTTGCACCTGACCTTACTAGCGGTTCCGTCACCGGTGATCTCATAATGACAATGCGTGTAGTCATGATGGTCTCGACCCGCATCTTTGACGTAGTCGGCGTTAACATTTCTGTCCATTCCCTCTCAAAAGTACTCTACAAAAACAAACAAAGTTTTACTACAATCCGCTTCCTGAGTGGTTCTTATTTGCGGATATTTCCATTTGATTAAATTCTTGAATGAATCGCGTACGGGATTCCTTATTTGGGTACAATGATTCTATTTTGTTGTCATTTTGCTATAGTACAACTTTTACTATTTTTGAAGTCTTTTTTTAGTTACGGTTAGGTTATTGCTTTGCTAATTACGATTTATGGTTAGACTAAGTATGAATTGAATGAGCTTGGTCATCAAGGCGTGAGTATTTCTCGAGTCATCAATAAGTCGTGAATATTTCTCGAGTCATCAATAAGTCGTGAATATTTTGTATTGTTTCCGTTTATTCTGAACGTAAGTAGTAAGAGTATAGGAAAAAAACAAGATCTCTGTTTATGTTTTTGTTATATTGTAACCTTGACATTCAGCGGGCGATAATGCGACGTTTATTACAGCTATGTATAAAATATATGATATAGAGTAAAACTGGCGATTTCATAACACGGTGAAGCTTTTTTAACCTGCTGCAAAGTATACCTATAGTTAGCAGTTCAGACATCTTATAATTTTACTTATCGTGCCGAAGATCTCTACAATCGGTCATTTCTATTTTAGAATTTATCTGATAACCGCGAACAAAAAAAATTCAACAGACTATTTACAGTAGGGACTTTTTGGCCTGTTTTCATTTTTAATACTTTTAAAATTGTATCTTATATCGCGTCATTGGATCAAATAAGTTGTGTTACTTACCAGCGACGGTGATAATGGAATGGACTGGTCCAGCGCTTGCAAATCGATCAAAATTAACAAGACAACACAATCAAGCATACCTAGCTAAAAGTATGCATATTACATTTTCCGGAAAATAGTGATAACGAATCTAATTATTGCATGACAAAAAGAGAACAAATGTACATGTATTAGAGGTTTGTATTGTCGTATCCTACGGCTCGCATGTCGCAAAGGCAGATAATGACTTCAGTCATTGAGCGACCGGCTCTTCACTCGCTTCAGCGAGTGAAGAGCCGGCGCTCAACATACAGTCTTCAAAATCCGTGCGCTTATTTCCAGTCCATTCATCTTATCATTGTCGCTGTTACGTACACTATTTACTTCTGAAGCATGTTCGCTACATTTGCCAAGACCGGCTAAACCTATTTTATCCATGTGTGACGCTGTTTTTGGCAAACCTGAATCGTTTCAATGAGACAATGTCTGCCACAGCTTTTGAATATATATGGTTACAATGTTGTTTGTTTCTTTGCCCCTGTATTCATAGTATTGGACTGCTAATTTAAAAGAGTAATAGCATTAATAAACATGATGATGTTATGTTCAGCCAGTGGACCAATATAGGTTGTTGATTTTCAACATCTTATACATATTGTTCCTCTGCTGAAGTCTTAGGTTACCGATCTTGGTGTTCAGCTCTTTACATCCACTTTATATTTATCTATGTTTCATAGCTTGGCTTGTTGGTCAGGTTGGTTGTCATCAACATTATAAAGTATCTCTTCATGCAAGTCGTCACTTCACATCACGCAGAACTCTACGTTTATCTAAATTTATTGCCTGTGCTCTAGAACTCGTTTACCGATTTACCGAAGATATCGATCAATTCAATCGGTTACCAATATTTTTGACAATAGCGTCCTGCCAACCCTTCATGATAGGCTTCTGAGATAGGTAGTCTTAAGAACAGAACTCTCATCATTCGTATGTATCGCCAGATTCTGACCTTCCATTGTTAGTCTCCGTAAATAGACGGTGTTTATTGCGCGAACATGCTAATTTGGCGCACACGCTTTCCTGGCATGCTGCAGCAACAGGCAATATGAAAGCGAAAGGTGGTATTTTTTGACAAAAGATTCCCCTGTTTAAATTGATATGACTGCTGAACAGTTCCGCTTCGCGACAGTAACTGTTCTGTTACCCCCTCCGAAAGCACATTACAGTTACTCGTATGTATGTCCGTTTTTACCTGCACTTATATTTGGTTGAAGCAAACATTCCAACAGTTCTATCCTAATATTGTAAAGAGGTAATGTTTGTTTGTGAGTTTTGATGTAGGAGCTAATCAATATCTAGAACTATCTTTTCTTCTACGTCTTCTTCTGTTTTCACTTTGAAACAGGAAAAGTCAACAAAACACAGGAAACCACTTTGAACCTAGTCAACCTTCTTCAGGCGGGGTGACTGGTGCTGGTTGATCAGGAGAGTTTGTTATAAGGTCTAATAATATAAATTTCATCTTTTATTTTGACCTAATCATCTGATTTAAAAAAGCTGTCACATGGTGGAAGCTACACTATTCTTGACTGACATAAGCGATTCAATACGCAGGCGAAGCGATGCGACAACACCGCGGGCAAAAGGCATCTAACAATATTCCAGAATGAAACCTTTAAAAACATTTAAGTATTGGCTGAAACCATTTTTAAAGGTTGGTATTATGATCACCCGTAAATATTTGTGAGAAAGCGGCAAGAAGGCGTGATCCAGGGTCTTACAAAATACCTATAATGTTATTTATATTTATTTGTAAACATAAATATCAGCTGTGATATAATCCTCGAGTCGGATGAAGTGATATAATGTATGCAGCGCGGCGGCGACCGGACTACTTTCTCTCGAATTCGGTCGCGAAAGTTGTCTCTGTGCGCGCTTTCTATGGTTCAACGCAAACAATCGCACAGCCCGAGCGCCTGAGAATATACCAAACTAGTTGCTTCCCGCAATTTTACCCATCATATTTCAGTTTTACTTCTTTTTCGAGGAATATCTTAAGACAGTTGCTATTTGACTTTTTAAATATGTACCTATTCTTATATTTTATAATTTTCTCTATTATTTGGTAGGTCATGATTGGTTTTAGATCTAAAGTAGCAGCTTACGTATTACATACTATTTGAATATTGATTTTTCACATGTCCTTTCATCACGAGACAATATTTACGAATATTATCCAACTATGATAGTTAATTTTAATTAATTGTATTATGTACCTAGTTATTATGACTCTTAGTTCGTCTTAAGTTCCACGCACTGGTTCCTTATTTATCACATAGCTGGTTATATCATCTAAGTACATTTTGAGCCCTTCCACACGCCCATAATCTCCGAAGTAATTTCAACACGATTTCACATTAACTTTATGCGATAACATCGTGATATTACGTGTGTTATCATTAACGGTTGTAGTACTGATAATATTATCTATGATATAATAAACACATGGCATTTAAAATTGTGCGTAATAGACTAGAGTATATCATTTATTTGGAATAACTTTGCGGGTGGTAAATATATATTTGTTATACGTACTAACGATGTTTTATGCTATAATAAGCTTGCGTTTGACCGATATACGCCACCTCATGCGCTGATGCACATAGCTGATGCTAGAGCACGTTTGCCTATAAGAGCCCGATTCGCATACAAGCTGTAAAACATAATGACAAGAGAGCAAATTACTTGATAAGCGCCACGCTTGACAATAACAAATTGAAAGCCACTCAACATTTTGATTTCAACAGTTCAAAATAGCTCAAAACGTTAAAAAATTATACGTTTACATTGTTTTGTATTCATCCAGTTAGATAGTCTGTTTGGTAAGATAATGGACATAACAACACAATAGCAAAGCAATGTTGACATAACATCTGAGTATGACGTACGTGAGAAGGGTTGCTATTTAAAAATCATAATAGCTTTATAACGAGTAATTTCTCTTTCCGAAGACACTACAAGATATAGTTCTGCTATTCGTTATTGATGTTCATATCGCAAGGCGGTTGGAAAGCTGTGTGAAATGCCTAGACTAGACGTAAGATAGTAAACTAGTCGATCCACTTTCACTGACTTCGTTGCATCTAGACTGGCCAAGTGTGCGTTGAATGTCAGTATTGAACAGACACTAATAAAGCACTTCACAATATTATAAATGTGATATTTTGTGTGATTTGTAAGATTAGATAGATAGTTAAGATAAGATTTGTAAATAAACTAAGTGTATGAATTTGGAGAAATATTTTGATCTTTTGCTTTTACAGATACTAAATTCTTTGACTTTTTGGTCCAATAAATATAAAGTTTATATAGGATAGTGGGTTAAATCATGGACACGTCCAGTTTTATCAAAGATCGCGTATCTGAGTGGTCAAAATTACTGTATCTAGAAATAAATAGTACTCTCAATTAACTCAAGACGTTAGTTGATAAATAAATACATAAATATTGACATTTTACACACAGCGCCATCTAGCCCCATACTAAGCAAAGCTGATGACGATGACTTGAATAAAACATGTAAGTAGGGTTGCCACCTTTTTTTTAAGCAAATAGAGTATATTTAATTTTCTAGGGTAAAAAAAAAGTACAACATCTGAAAATAAAGTACTATTTATTTACCAGACTATTTCTCTTCCATAAATATTTTTTGTTGCTTCTAACAACATTCAACAAATATTTGTTACTCTTAAATATATTAACGGCATCTTTACAATCAATCCTTAAATTTAAAAAGCAGTCCGGTCCGTTCCGTTACATGTAAAAAATAGAAGTCAATTAAAAAAAAACTTCACAGGTAAAAATAAAGTATTTTCACGTACTTTACACTTACAATACTTTATTATAAAGTACGGGTGGCAACCCCACATGTAAGCCACGTTATGCACCTTATTAAAAAATCAACCAGAACTTAAGGAGATTATGTAGGTTGATGAACTCATATTGAGACATGAATTTATGTTAGGAAAATGCATAATGTTCATAGCGGATGAATTTCATATTCCACGTATAAATCTTACCCAGACCCAAGCTTTTTAAGTCTCGTCACAATAGTGCTGTACTGCTTTACCCACATACCAGCATAGTTTCCAGTTTTTTTCTCATTATAACTGTTCTGTCCGACTATAGTGAGAATTGAGATGCTGTTAATGTGAATGAACTCACCAATCGCAATATTAGTCATCTATATCTATGAATCACTTATCCTTATGAGATATCCTTTGGAAATTTTGGCGCGTCTCCTTATTAGTTTTTTTTTGTATCTTGAGGAAATTAAGGGTTTATTCCACTTTGTTCACCTGTGTGAAATCACCTAGGTGAACGAAGTGGAAATTATTGTTTCCTCGTTTCACCTCGGAATCATTGCACCTAGGTGATATCACCTGGGTGATTTGTTTCGACTTTATTGGTGTCCTTTGTACACCTTGGAATTAAAGCACCCAGGTGAACAGGGCCAACATTTTTTATTATTCTTGTGGACTTTAATCACCCACACATAAAAGTAGATAATACTATGAAAAAATTAAGTAAAGTTACAGCATGTGCTTGTACTTTAACAATGTAGTTGTTATTATAGAAAAAGTCATTTCTGTAATACTGTCATGTCGGAGCGATTTGCTTGACCTGTAGGTAACTATATAATATTCTTGCTATAAATAAAGAATACACGTGTTAAATGCGCATGTATAATATTAAAAACGCGACCACGTGTTGTAGTAGTACTACAAGTAATAAATTAATCGTAATAATTGATTTGTGTTTTGGCACTCAATGATAGTGCGTTATCTCTAGCCCGTGTCAAATGATGGATCGGTATATTGATTTTGAGTGCAAATATTAGCACACATGCTTCAATTCTCACAACGAATGTTTGTGATGATTAATGAGATTTAATTAAAAGATAAAATACCTACTTAAGATAAATTATAAATACTTCAGAACTTAATAATTAATAAATTTTAATACCTAAAAAAATACTTAATTATAAATAAATTTTGCTGTAGGAAAGAAAAAAATACGCTGTTTTTCAAGTTATGGGGGGTAAAGAGAGGAAATCTTTACTCAGCACAGCCCATATGCCGATACAGAATACAGGCTGATGACGATGAACTATTTTTGCGAATCGACCAGTGATGCCATCTATTTAGCTTTGCGGGAACCGCGGTATTTGCGAGGATTCGTGTAATGCGACAAAGTGAACGTCGTTCCGGTACGCTCGCCGAGATGGCGCCACGGTTATTCACATCAACTTTATCGAACTCATAAAATCAAAGCCACTCGTAGTGTTATTACAAGGATATCTAAATTACTAAATAATTGATAACAATTAACCTAAATTCTGCAGAAAGATTCGATATCAAAAATGGATGTGTTTTTGTAAACAACGTATTAGTCTAGACTGATAACGACAGATAGCGTCTACACATTCTTAATTTACTTTATTTGCGAGGAAATCTACGGCTTAGGTAAACGGCATTCAAGGGCGTGTTGATAAAAACTAGGAAAAGAGTAGCGAGGCTTTTGTCTCCAAACCAAATGCCCAAAGTGCGGAAGGTCCTCGGCTATAACCTTGGTTGTGTACATTTACTAACATAATACAATTTACTTAGTTACTATTTCCCTAGTCCTTCACCAAATATACTAGTAGGTATAGCCAAGTGTACACACACACACACAGCACAGTATAGTAGTAGTAAGTGTAGTAGTAGGTGTATGTAGTAGCACTTTAAACGATCATTGAAGAGGTAAAGAAAAAAATATGACGAACAGACAACATAGTCTAATATAGGTTACTGCACATTCTGACTGTATATTTTAATTAAATTTATTAAAACCTGAAACTTTTTTTCAACAATAACTTAGTAATTTCAATCTATACTAACCTGTAAGTAAGCACATGTACAAAATTCATGAAATACCATATATTAGCAGGTAAATAGATAATGTCGGCCTTATAATAGTACAGCCTTACGTACTCTACCAGCCTCCAGACAAGGAAAGGAATAATAATTAACGAAATGGTATAGATAAAATATAATGTCCACTGCCTTATTAGAGCCAACTATTTAATTAGACCCTGTTTTCTGTTTGTCTGATGATATGAAAGGACTTAGTATATCCATAAAGTTTTAGTAAGCACACCTATGATATTATGTTAGTATGAAAACTGACGGGGTTTTGACACATTTTTGTTTTATTTATACGGGAATACTCACGTTTAATTAAATCGGATACTCCGACTATAGTTTCGATCACATCCGGTGACCTTTTTCAAAGAGTGAAAACAGAGCCCGACGCGCGAGCAGCTGCGTCCTGCTTAGCACACAGCTGCTTAATTAATTAAGTTAATAAATTATGTTAGTAGTTTTCCAGTAGGTCAATTTTATTTGAAAAATCATATTTTTAACACGAGATGGATACACACTCACGTATAGTTACGACTGAGTGAGTTATATTAATAGATACATAGAGGAGATCATTTGATATTTTTATATATTGATTGATTAACTCTTTATTGTTCACACCAAGAATTACACAGAAATAATTTAATAAACTTAAATAATGGAACAAGTAACGGCCTTATTGCTAAAAGCAATCTCTTCCAGGCAACCTTTTGTATATACGCCATAACTTGTTACTATATCTATAAATTTGTATTATATTAGCAACTAGCAGTGCCCTGGGGTAAAATGTAGTCGTTTTTGTGTAAGCGAGTATAACAAATCAATAAACATCTTATCAATACAAACTTTGACGTTTATAGTATTTATATTATAGTATTAGTAGGGTCCTTATTCGAGCTCTTTTTCTTTTCGATTTTTAATATTGTAATTATAGATTAACAAACGTATCCAGTTTGAATCTTATACAGCATGCTATCGTGAATTTATGAAATTTGAATATAAGTTCTAAACTATACATACAGATAAGTATATACTTACAGTTATTCATATAATAAATTACTATAACAACGAAATAACATTATTATGTATTCGCCTATACATTAAATTACAATAACAATATTTTCTCTGCCTATGATCTACATATTCGATTTCTACATTATTTTTCTTTTCAGTACTTGTGAGTTATTGTTAAAGTCATATGTCCTATGTAATTATATTATTTGTATATACTTTATATTATTTCTAATTATTATTATTATTATACGACCGTATGGACCATCGAAAGTGCACATGACAGACGAATTTTGTGTGATAACACCGTACATACGCTTTACCTATTAACAAAATGGTGATGGTATTAAAATAAGATTTAATTATAAGTAATTTTAAAGCCTTGTCCCTATACATAGAGTCGAGATATTTCATGGATATTTTAATAATGATTTATGAATTGCGGGCGCTACTTCTCTATAACTGTTTACAAACAACTATAGATTCAACGTTAGGCGTTTAGGTTCTTTAGCAAACATCGAGGTTAAAGAGGTATTCGATTTTTCAATGTCATTGAAACGTTACTGAAAAAATTGCAACTTGACCTTGGAACGTTCACCGTTTTATAACTTTTTGCTACTACGATCAAAATTGTTCGTTGAAGTAAAAGTAAATAAGATTTAGATGCTTTTTATGATAATAAAGCTAAAATACTAAAATCCAAATAACTTGCAGCAATATTTCTAAGTTTTGATGAATATTCAATCTTCATTTTTGACATAGTACTTAGTTGATCATTTTATAGATGGAATGTGAAATATATTTACCAAGTTAGGATTCTTGGATTTATAAAATGTGCATTGTTACAATAAACTGGTAGACCGGCAAACCTTCGCATTTAAAATATATTCAAAATACGTCATGGCATGTCGTTTCAGAACAAAGCAAATAATTATGAGGAAGTAGGAACTTAATGATGATACTACTCATTGTACTGATTGATGAAGATATTTGGTCATGAAAGACTCGTCCTATTCAAACAATTCTCATTCCATAAATGACGTTATTATGAAAGCAAAGCATTAAAGTAGGCTCAAAACAGAGAACATTGACAGGGTCAAAAGAGTCACGAGTCTCGGCTTTGAGGGCTCGTTAGAACAGGACTACAAATAAAGATCGTTAAACTGCGAGTACGTCCACTTTGACCTTATAGTCTCGTATGATACAAGCAAACGTACCAGTGACCCCTTAACGGAGAGATTTTATTTTGTTCACGTATTGGTTCAGCGCCTTACTAACGTTTCTCCAAAATATATTCAAATTTAAGTTCTACATGCATGACTATAAAGGAACCTTTAGACATTGTGCGTGAAATCGACAAGATAAATCTTTGATTTCACTCTGCATAGGAGACACCAATTTCTAATGTTTGCTAATTTCTCGTAAGCTCGATCTACGATTCGTTTTGTCACTAGCACAAGTTTGCATAAGGCCACGGCCGCTGAATTCGCGTTGCTCGGCCAGTTTCAATATTAGCTGGTAAAAGGCTTCGTAGCAACGAGGCAACAGGCAACCTTCTTTCCGTGACGGTTTCCACATAAATTGCGTGCGGTTGAATTGAATAGAGTTTACAACGGGTTACTGTTATTCAACCCGCGCTCGGCGCGTTTTAGTTGCCTACGTTACACATTCGGTCGAAGAAACTTTGTTACGCAACGCAATTATGCGGCGTCGTGATGAAGATTCTTTTCACAATGCAGCTTTCAGATTTCGCGAAACAAAAACTATACCTAGAACAAATCGAGGTGAAATCTTGTTCTGACCTTTTTAGTAATGCAACTGTTTTCACTAAGTTCTTTTGTCACACAATTAATTTTCATACTGATATTTTCAGTAGATTAACATTTATAAATTTTAAAGTCCGTTGTACCGAAACCACATGTGTGAGTGACATACATTATGAAACGTGACTATGTAAATGTTGGTGCGAATTGGACACTAATCATCATTCATGAGTTCATGACACACAAATTAACTGCTGAGAACAAAAGAGCTGGCTCCTGTGCCGTTATTTCCGTTAACGTCACGCTGGATGCTGAATAAAACAGTGGGTACATCGCGATTCTGTGACCTAAATACGGATTCACTAACTGAAATTTCTATTCGTATTTGGTAGTGTGCCTTCTCACACTAATTCTCATGAATGTTGACTTTAATTTTAGTAAGTACATTGCTTATATGAAAATGAATATGACACAGGTGTCAGCATATTATAACCATTGCTTATGTAAACCGTCACGATAAATGGAGCGAAAGTCTAATAATCTTTATGTCGCACAGACCGTGATTAATGAGATAGGTGAGAGCTACTTTAATGATGAAACTTAGAAAATCGGGAGATGTATACAAATATGTAAAGATCGCTTTAGTAATGTTATTTTATATCGTCGTCGTCAGCCATAAAACGTCCACTGTTGGACGAAGGCCTCTCCCTTTATAGAGGGGTGTTGCCCTATTCTCCACGCTTGGCAGGCGGCTTGGGGATCGCAGAATGGTCACCACCGTTAACCAAGAGGACGCTGCTGCCCGTCCTCCGGTGGGTCTGGTTGCAGTTTAAGGACATACCCAGGTCCATGCAATCCATTGTTACTTTATATACTCGCTCTGATTTATCCCACTTCTGACTTGTTTAAAACGGTCGGAGTGTTTTATCTGAAGAGTGGTTTAGTAAGACGTTTTTTCTTTTGTCATGGGCGCGTCACATACATAGTGTTATTGATTTAAATTGCAACTTTTAATGAGAGCTGTACTTTCACTACTCATATAGTATAATTATTACGACTGACTAATGGCCATACTTTTATAACGACATGGCATTATTTTACTATTACCAGTACATTTTACTTGCTATTACTTTTTGTAACGATGATAGCTTGTGTTCTAACCTAACAATGAGCTACAGTTACGTAAGGGGAATATCGTAAAGAAACCATTTTGTAGAATGATTTCTAGCATTTGGCTGCATAATCATAGAAAAGTGAATTCAATAATAAAAATGTGAAGATTTTTGTTATACTGGCTATGAGATAATAAGCTTATCGTTTTCGGACCGCGGTATCCTCCGACCACTACTTTTTTACACTTGGGGCTATATGAATATAGTCTATGAATCGCCCAAGTAGGTATTTACCTCCTATACCAAGGGCGCTTCGGGCAATTATAAAAAACACCATGGGATAACTTACAAATGGTAAAAAATTACTATAGGATGTACGTAGGGTTTTATATTTGAATAAATGTATTATGAAAAATTTGTTATCAATGCTTTAAATAAATCTGAAGTGGCCGTCACTTATTGTATGTACATGATATTTTTTATGAAGCCCTTAATACTACGCCATATACGTGATACATCCAATATGTTATTCTTAGTTAGAAAATATGAAGTCAGTTAATAAATGCATATATCGTTTTGTAATCCAAATATAAATTAGAAAGCAATCAAAATATGTTTGTAAAGATAACAAAATTCATGATTCCATTATAACAAACGATTTTAGGTTCTTGCAGATTGATTGATTGATTGGTTGATTGATTGATTAATTAACTCTTTATTGTTCACACCAAGAATTACACAGAAATAATTGAATAGATTGGGTTCGAATAAGGAGTAGTAATAGTGTTGGTCCTACTTTTATGATGAATAGGTTATTTTACCGACGCGTAGACAATGTCGAGCACGCGTACAGAAGGTACGTATTCACTCTTCTTTGGAAGATCCTCAGATTAGATGGGAAACAATGTTGCAGGTAGAGCGTTCCAAACCTTTTTCTTATAACACTCCCAAGGATCTATTGAATGAAAAGCATTGTGGAGTTTTAAAAGCAAAATCTTGAAAACGTCTTGTGGTTGGTGATAATAATAATTTGGTAAAGTTTATGATTTGCAAACCTTTTGAAATCCGAAACATGGTTAATTATCTCTCTCTCTCTCTCCCATACCCCTCCCTCTCTAGTTTAAATCGAAAAAAAATAGCTTTGGTTATTTTGGTGCGGTTTTTATCCGAGTACAGTAAAAGAAAATAGAGGATCAAATGTTTGGCTAACATGTAAGTATTATACAGGCTGTTAGTTTGAATACCGTTATCCTTCTAGGATTTCATTTTACTCATCATTATGAACAACTTTTACTATGGGGCCAACCTTGAAATCGCGAAAAATATATCTGCTGTTCCAGACATTTTGTCCAAGATCGATGAACCTTTTTGTATGAAACAGTTGTTTTTTTTTCGTGATTTTAGTGTTGACCCCGTAGTAAAAGGTGTTCATAATGATGAGTACAATGATATCCTAGAAGGATAACGGTGGTCAAACTAACACCCCGTATATGCATGTATGTTGCCCTCTACAATATCATTGTTCCAACTCATCTTTAAAAATAAGGTTTTAATACTAGTAGGTATAGTATTATAAATTATCAGTGGTGTTAATAAATTCCTGAAGGTACAGAGATGGTTACTGAGTAGGTGAATTCATCATATATACATTAAATATGACTCCTAGAGTAAACTAGGGATACCAGGGAAGAAAAACCGCAGTACCGACTGCACCCAGATATATGGGACATTGTTAAATGTATAATTGTGATTATTGTGATGATCACAAA
This sequence comes from Erannis defoliaria, assembly GCA_905404285.2. Taxonomy (NCBI): domain Eukaryota; kingdom Metazoa; phylum Arthropoda; class Insecta; order Lepidoptera; family Geometridae; genus Erannis; species Erannis defoliaria. Next base: position 9,761,661 of record FR990080.1, on the reverse strand, counting down.
AGGTATTGGTGGAGGTGTGGTCAAAATTGGTAAACACACCTTTTTTATTCAGATTTACCGATATCTAGAAACAACAATATTTCCTAGCTTAACTACTTAGCTTATTAAATTATACATCAGCCAGAAGACGTCCACTGCTTGACGAAGGCCTCCCCATTAATTTATAAATCTTATAATTGGCCCAGTAATAGAACCAAGTGTTTAATATTCATTTATTTAGGCTGTTAGTTTCCCTAAAAATGTAAAATAAAATAATAGGGAGGAGAAAAAAAAATGCTACTAATTAATCAAGCAAGCCAAAATCGTTGCGTAGGTTGCACAGGACGTAGGATCTATCAAGTAATCAATCAGTTTTGTTAGAATACGGGAACTAAAGTGTTAAACGGCTCGCCCACTGAAGTATAATTGTAAGGCCTTCAAGCCATTACATAGATGACGAGTTGCCTAACACTTCGCCGCACACTCTTACAAGGGAACATAGGAGTACATTCTGCTTATGTTTCCGTTTAGAAACCAACTGTTCAAACTGTTAAGCAATATGACTATACGTCTCATGTACACGACAGCGCTACTCAAGGGTAGCTCTAGAGGCCAATCAGCAATCAATATTGTTAATAAGATTCTCTATTGTCGCTATAAATTCAATAATAACATGTTCATTATCAAAGTACCTTTCAACTTCATATTAACTCGCGGTAAAATCGATCTACTACGTTGTAAGTATAAATGTTATTGTTGGCTCCTAATTTAATTTGTGTTTTAACGATCTCAAATGTGACGTTTAATGAAAAAATTAATGAACTGAGAGCTTGTAAACTCTATATATGTCTTGGAGGAATCAGCTCTCTCTCTCTCTCTCTCTCTCCGCACTCTCTGCACTCTCTGCATTATGTTATTTCGAAGTTATTATGTGTATTGAAGCGGACCGCCGCCGGCCTACAGAATTTCAAAAGGATAGCATCAACGGTACCCAAATGATGATCGGATAATCATACTCATAATTATTTTCCAGTAGACTGAGACTTTCTTCTTTATTCTGTCAATTAGCTGCTAGGGGCATCAATAAATAATAATACAGTTGTCTTTAGGAATCCCATGATTAATCTTGTCTGAATTATATCTATACCAAAATTCCAAATGCACCGGACAAAAACTAAAAAAAAACACTTGTTTTTTTTTAAAGGTAGTTTATTTTTTACCACGTTTAAAGTTTTGCTTCGAATATTTTCCTTGATTCGATAATTTCTGGTGCACGCTGAGGTAAACGGATTTGTTTATTTTCCGGAAAGTATCCTACGGACGCGGATGGCGTTGACGTCATTAGATAGTAGCATCCTCCTATCTCGGTCACACATCCTTGTCTTAATATAGCACGTTATATCGACGAACTCGAATGTGATTACCAGGCGGTCCGGTATGTAATCTAACTACTGTACTGGGTTCCATATTACCACTCCATAATATTACGTTTAACGGTCTGCGCGCGTCACATCTGCGAGCAAACGGGGTTAGTAATGTTTTGAACGATAGTGAAGGAATATAAATAAAGATAAACCTAAGTAATGTTCATTGTACAAATAATAAAGAGGTCGCGCTGTCTGTTCATGACATTGGTATTGCTAGTGAGCAGGTAGGTAGAAATGAATAAATTGCTGATAACACTTATGCCTTTCAAATAATATAATGATTTAGGTATCAGATACATAAAGATGTCGAAATGGTCTATATTGTGTTCTTCCACAAATAAGCACGGATCAATTTGCATATAACCACAACAAGTACCTGCTCAAACAAAGCCGATGACCGCGATGATAAACGGTTATACTTCGACGGACATCTAGCTTAAAATCATATGCACAAGGTACCTACAATTATTTTCCAAATAACATAATATCCATATTATGTTAGCCAGCATGCTGGGTACGCTCTACGCTGCCGACTGGTAGTGATTTTGAGCATTTGGATTGTCTCTAGACTTTCATCGGTCTGTGTCGGATGTATCCAGACCGATGAAATCCTTTTGTTTTTTTTTGTGGTGTATTCTAAGTACCTAGTCTTTGTAGTTTGTTGTAGTTAATAAAGGCTTACTTAAGCCATTAAAAATACAATCTTTTGATTTTATTTTATTAGCAGTGAACGTAATGACTGTATAAATCTGATCCGCTGTTTACCAAGATAAGTAGATGTACGATTAAAAACTAATTAAAAGCAATTTTGACACAAGCTACATCAACTTAACATATTGGCTATAAATATGATTGAATGCATTCAGATGTCATTTGGTAATTATAATTACAAAACTATAGTGATTACGAATTGACGTATTCAAATTGGCAGAAACGCAATGGATAATTCCGTATGAGTCGGGCAATCGAACGGCGCGTGTCGTTTGCCCTCTACCTTGAAAATTTCTTAATCATAGCTGAAAGAACGGAAATAGCCTTTCGCGGTGTTGCTTCGTGATGTCTATCTTTGTAAATTATAGATATAGGAGAGCGAGAAATCATTTGTCTGCCATTATGAGCAGCGCTTTAAGAATTTTAAATCTTTTATCGTGTGCTCTCATTCCAGTTTTCTAGCAAGATATAAAATTATCTTCACATGGCCTCTTTTTATTATTATCCTGTTGAGAAAGAGTAGGTATAAATATTATAACAAGTTTCCGTACTGCGCAATATGCTGCAGATAAGCGGTCAATGTAGGAAACACCAGTCCTTGTAATTACAATAAATAGCTGCAGACGGGTCGCTGTCTATATGGAACAGAGGACGCTCATTATTGACAATACAGATTATACCTATTAATAAAATGACGATGAAATTAATAACTATGTACACATTAACGTTATCAATAACATAATGCTAATCGACTTCACTTTATCCCTAATTATTTAAATTTACACAATAGGAAGTTCTTGGGATGTGCTGGAACACTAAGTTGACTTTTCAGTCGGCAATGAATTTTTAAACATCAATGACTACCCACTTATCTATGCCTTTGAAGGGTATAAAGCATTGTACGATAATTGCGAACATTAACACCTTTACGTAGGTGGATTTGCGGAGGCTGGTGCTCCTCTGCACATGTATTTATGTCTTATGTTTAGCCCTGTGTATTACTTACTCAGGTGCCACCTACTCAGTCATCCACTACCTTTACAGTTCAATCTCTTAAATTGTGAGTCCTATAATTACGATTCTCCTAAACTATAGAGGCTTTATATGTATTTTTTATACAATCAAGTGACGAGACTAACAAGACCTTCGCCTGGTGGTAAGCGTCACGCCTGCCACTAACAGTATCAGTGCTATAATTATGAACTTGCGAACACAATCCTGCGCCGCACTGCACTGCGCTCGTCACCCTGAGATATTAGATGTTAAATCTCATCATACCCAGTAATTTATCTGGTAACATTGCCCTTCAAACCGGAACACAGTAATGCTTTCACACTACTGCTTGGCGGTTGAATAACTGACAAAAGGTGTTACTTCCCCAGTCGGACTCTGCCAGATGTCATCATTTTTCTTACTGTATAGGTATGCATTATCTGGTATTCGTGTCTGGTTTTAGGTAGTGCTAGTGCGTGCACACCACAAACTTCGTGTGTGAACGTGCCCCGAAAACGTTATTTTTCCGGTTTGTTGGAACTTAACATACTAGTTTGGCTTGGACTAAAATTACCGTTACCCAAATATTGCTAGAGTCAACGTCGACAATAATTTAGACGCTTTATGGCCAATGTCGGAATCGCAGTTTACGAAAAATATTGATATTTTTCGAATGATCATCTGTTGCGAAAATCAGTTTGATTGTTTAATGATTACTGTCGTTAAATATTTCGTAACAAAAGATCACGGATGCTAGTTTTGTAATCAAATTTCCAAAACAAACTTTCGCTTAGGTTTATTCATTACTTGAAAATTTGTCAACCATTCATGCAGCTTAGTCACTAGGTGGTAGGTACGCGACCTCCTTGACCCACATTCGTTGTGCATCGTGATGGTGGTCAGAACTCCGCTCGCTGAATGCGCCGATGATGGACAACTTTCACCAAAACAATATCGCGTCACAGTTACTACGTAGATGCCCTTTAAAACCAGAACGACGCTGTTTAAGCAATTTGTGACGTGACAAATTTTAGTAAGTTTTCCCGCAAGTTAAATTCAAACATTTGTGCAATTATTAACACATTTAAAGGCTATCAAAATGACGATTTGACCACGACCATGAAGACAGATAGACATCTGGTTTCACAATTTGCAATGAATACGCAAATTGAGGTTGACGCTAATTATGTTAAAAGTCCGTTTTTGGAATCTTTGTGAGATCATATTTATTTAGTAGGCAAATTTTAGTGGGTTTATTGTCAAGGTCTCAGGTAGTACTGAAAACGTATCATCCGGTAATCCTCATCCGTTGCCGTGGCACACTGACCGCGTTCACTAGTAGGACAGATGTACGAGTAGTTTGTGGGCGTTAACGTATAGCCAAAACGAGCCGGTGTTCAGACTCTTCAAACTTGATTGGTGCTTTGTTATAAACCTGTATTTAAAATTAATCAAGCTTCGCAACTTGCGTTTCTGCGTTTCTCTAACTTGTACATCAATCAGTATTCGTGTCTGCTAGTCTAGTATTTTCTTATTATCAAGATTTTCCTGTCTTGGTAACGTGTGGCGTATTTCACGGAAACTACGGTGTATGACTGCGGCCGCTATGTCGACCCGGTTCAAAACCTTATCCATATTACGTACCACAGCTATTTCTTCCCGCTCCCACGATAGCTTTATAAATGCAACGTTGGGTTTTCTTTTTTAAAATGGTCCAAAGTCCTTATATCATACTTAATATTCCACTTCCTATTTTAATTTAATACTTATCTGAATCGAACTCCATTCTTAGGTTATCTCTGTTCTTTGCTTAGTTTCGTCTGCTTAGTTACTAATGGCGATATGACTATCAATATAGGTCGTTTGCAGAGATAAGCGATAGGAATCTATTTAAGTTTGTTTTAAAAAATAAATACTGTTTCTTTATACCTACTTCAAAAACATTTGATTCTAACGCAGTAAGATTACATTTATCGTCGGGAAATTGTACTTTGCGCACGGGAAGACGCAAACCTAATAGATAAATATTATCTTTCGTTTTGATAACCTCATGCGCCACATTTGAGTCGAGTCATTGAACCGTCGTCTCACTTACTGTTATAAATTTCCTAGATAAATGTGTTTAACCTAGGTCCTAGGCGATAGATCTCTAAGGAAGATTTTATTATTATCAAAGGAGACAGGCAAACCGACTTTTTATGTGTATTAAATGTGTCATAATATAATTTTTTTGAATTTACCAAGTTTAAGTATTTTGTATTGGCAATAATCGGTATAGAAATTTAGTGTATTTACGGACTACGTAAATTGGAATTTAGGTCGGTAGAGTTACAAACTGGTTCAATAAGTGTCAAGCATTGCTAGTGGTTTCGGATCTTATTGAATAGTTCTACTTCATTATGCGTCTCTCCTCAATATTTCGGTTATTTGGCACAGCCGAGAACGTCATTTTTGATCCTTTCCAACATTCTGCGTGTTTCAAAATATTGCATGAAAACTCTTGCTGCCCAAATCTGCTTGATCTTTAGTCAGTATCTGAAGTCAAAATTATACTCATAATTATTATGGGCTTTACTTATAAATATTGCTTAAGTTAATGTATGCTTAACTCTGATATAAATTTATAAGCAGGACGTCATATTCATGGGCGTTTCTCGCCAATTATCCTTCAAACCTCATTCCAACATATTCATACTTCTTCATCATTCATATTCATATATGAATAATGACAACGTATCGATAATCTTGTTGAGCTGTTAGACTAGATTTCCATGACTTTGTGAACTAGCTCTACCGTCTTCTTAGAGTTGACCCGTCAATTTGCACCGATTCTGTTGTGCCGGGTACCGTTGCCCGGGCGAGTTCGGCGCCGAACCGAAGGTTATCGCCGGTGTCAGCGACCAGCGACGCATCGCCGCGCCCACACGCGCTTTTGTATACAAACAACGCACGCTCACATGGACGTTGAACGCGCCACGGCGCGTGTTACGGATGATGACAGGGATTTGTCGGGACAGTTGCGGAAAGTCTAGCTTGAGGCCAAAAGAAGAAATGAGTAGACTTGATATGACACAAAATTAACAAGATATGTATAAATATATCAATTGTATAATAGTAAAACTATTAGTCATCGTATTGCCGCTGCGCTCTTTTCGGGTGGTCGTGCTTTTAGTCAGATGCTGAAATTAAAATTCGTGGTTTTCTAATTTGGAAGTATTATGCTTTTGTTGGAATAAGAATTATGATTGTATTTCAACGTAACATGTTTTTCACCCTTTGATATTCTGTCTGCTGCGTTCCATTGCTCTTTGTTTTCCAACTTGTGTTTACTTTATATTGATCCAAGACGGTATTGAACTGTTTTAACTTTGGCTAAGAATAGAAAGGTTAATAATGTCAGTCTCCCCAATTTAGCTACGTTAACATTGCCTCTCGATACATATTTAATCCACAATTTACATAGTCTAAATATGCATAGTTAAACAGCTGCCTTCATAACACATTCATGTTAATGACAATAGGCTAGATGACTGGTTTTTTTTTATTGTCTTATTAAAATGTGGCCCAAAATATAGCTGATTAATGAAATCATAATGAAAATCTGATCAAAAATAACCAACTTATAAGCATTTTAATATCGTGCTAGACAGAGAGAAGAAACAGCAAATCGTGACGTCACTTCTCAGTACGCCATATAAATTCTATTCTGACAAGGCTTGACGTAATTTTTTGTTTTGTGGGAAAGGGACAGAGTTGGCTCTAACAAAAACTTTAAACGCTCATATATCAGAACATTATTAACAGATTTAAATTATTTTTTCAATAAACACATTATATTTACTTAAACTCTTCATCAAAGCTATTGGTTTCAACGATATAAACATCAGTCATCTACCCTATTATAATTATCAACTTTTTCGGGCAATTTTCGATTTCTCTGAAGTTACATCAGAATATGAGTCATTATCGAAAATACTTTGGCATCCCACATAACATAACATTATTACCTACGAATAAAAAAAATTGAATTTTATCGCATTCGCTATCTAGATTAGACTATATTTACTTTGAAAACAGTAGTTATTCTTGAAAATATCGACACACAGATTGATAACAATGATTCTGACATTGAAGTGGGAGAATCTGACCCAATTGCTTAGACAATTGGTGCAACGACTATTTTATATTATCTCAACAACGTGATCAGTACTCTTAAAGACCGAACAATAGCATAAATAATAGTTACGACGTACAGGACCACAGATTATGCAATAGAAACTTAACGTTCTGAATTCACAGACGTCACTCTTAAGTGCAAGCTAGAGTCGACAAAGTAAGGTTATCTTGTTTGTCAACTGATATTATTATGAGAGCGTTATTTAATAATTAAATGTTTCTTTTTGTGTACAAGCCACCGGGAATACCCCGAATATTCGAATGAACTATAATACAATTAATTCTTACAACAGATTCTTATTTAAACTTAAATTTTGTAAAACCACTAAGCCAAATCTATAATCATCTAAAATATTGTACTCGGTGTGCCTGTTGCGCCCTAGTTTTTCATTTTCAGAATATATATCACCCCACATTTTAGGTTCGAATCGATTCGACGTCAGTTTTCAAAGTAGAAAGTTACCACGTACGCATAAAAAAAAGCCTCCTACATTGATAAAAGAATTGAGGGTGGTCAATAATTGATTTATGTAGAGCAAATGTCGCACTTCAACGATCGCTGATCATGTTGAGAATCTTGTATTCTGATACATATTTTATTATTTCCTTATTAACAGAAGATAAAAATAAAATCGTCATCTGATTCTATTACATGGCTTCTACCATACAGAATGGGTTCATTGGTATTTAAAAAAATCTTAACGACACTTCGTTTTTTTTAATTATTTAATTCTTATAAAATTAGTTTTGTGCTCAAGCAAATTGGTAGACTATAACAGTATAGCTATAGTATAACTATAATTACTCGATCTAGTCGTCGAAAATTACAGCCATTCTCTTAGCTTACTTTTGCTCGCGTCTTCCTCCGTATTGTGAACACAACATAGTCAATAGTATACACAGTAGTACAACTTCCTATTAAAGAATTATCAGAATCGATTAGGCAATTCCGGAGAGTATTAAAAAAGATAACATCCTACGTCCAAACTCACTAAATTCCACTTTATACTAGGACTAGTGTAGCACGTCATCTTTTATTTGTTAAAAATGTTGTAAGCAATAACATTTCACTTATCGCCTAAGGATGTAGTTATCTGTCGTTGGTCACGTCAACCAGACGACGCTCACCTGACTTTAAACGAGTTCTCTAGACATTCATGATTCATAAATTTTTGGGTAAACTCTATATGTGATGTTATTATGTCTTAATTATTTTCCTCGACTCGCTCGCGTGACCCACAGGGAATATAATCACGTCAGTCCATAAGAAAAATAAACCTTGACGTAATAAGTCCACGGTTTTCCTCAGAAATAATGGAACAGGTTCTCCTTCAATAAGCGATGTTTTATACATTCGTGGGCCAAGTTGCCTCGTGCAATCAATGAAAGTTTATTTTTAAATGATGGCCAGACGTTGTCAGAGCAACGCCCGTCCTTCCTACTCGTTCCTCCCTTCACCCCTTGCAGTACATGGATGCTAGGTGTTGCATCTACATAATATGTCGTATTTACAAGCATCTTCTGTTTTCCTCACTACTTTGTTCAAAGATAAAGCAATATTTAAATAGGTATAATCACGAAATTGTTACTGAAACGAATGTTATCAAATGAGCATGAACTAATAGATCGTTAACAAATTTGACATAATTCAAATTCTGATAACATTAAGTGCCCCCATTATCTAAGTATGCATTTAAAAGCAGTGCGCAACTATATTTAGGCTGCAAATAAATACAACACGAGCAGCGCAGCGGGCGTGCACATCAGCTGATCAAAGTAAACAAACAAACGGGGCATGAGGGACTTTCTCCGCGACATTAGGATAGAGCTATGCTCTCGGTGAGGATTAGTTTCGACGGTTACCTGCTACGAGACGGATCGCTTTGTGTGTTTGTGTAGCGAAGAAAAGTTTTGTTATTGTTTAGAAAAATGAGAATAGGCCGGTCGATTGGCGTGTCCCGTTAACGAACGCGCTCTACCTACGTACGTATAAAGCGTGGGCTGCCCCACCAGCGCGCCATTAGTACAGCGCCCGCGCGCGCGATAGCACGTATCTTTGACGCTCCGCGCTCAATATCTCGACTCTATGTGTACACAAGCCAGCAAGGAAACATGCATTTTTGTATTCAATTGCACGATTGGTTTTATCAAGAGACCCTCGCGACGGTGGATGCTGCCAGCGCTGCAGCACGCCGGCGCAAGCCGCGCGATCGACGCCGCCCCCCGCCCTCGCCGCCGACGCCGTCGACGCCGCCGAGATTCTCAACTGAAGAATTAGTGGAAGCTCTTCGCCCGCATCTGCTCTCGCCGAAGCGCATGTGGGCGCTCGGCTACCCGCTGGAGATCGAGCCCAACTCGTCGAAGGCGGTGGTGTATATAAACCCGCCGCCGCGACCTAGACCGCTGCCGGCCACTACTTGGGATGTGAACGCTCCGGAGTTTGTGCCCGGCTCACAGGGCGACAGCGGTCGTGGCTCCTTGGGGTCAACGCCGCGCTCCGATAGTGATGAAGAAGCGGATGCAGTGGAACACTTGTGCGTACGTTGTGATAAAATGTTTCGAATGACTCGTGAAGGTGAATATGTTAAAGAAGAACCGTGCGTCCACCACTGGGGTCGCGTGAGTGGCGACTACTATGCTTGCTGTAAGATGCCGCTCGGCTTCAGAGGCTGCAGTTCGGCGCGCTTCCACGTATGGAGCGGCACTCGACCCGGCATGAACGGACCCTTGGAAGGATATGTGCGTGCACGCTCGCCTCGCGGCGGGGTGTACGCCATCGACGCAGAGATGTGCTATACAACAGCAGGACTGGAGCTCGCTAGTATCGCGGTCATAGCTTCCGATGGCCGACTAGTTTACAGATCACTAGTGAAACCGAGTTCACCTGTCGTCGATCACAATACCCGTTTCTCGGGCATCAGGCCGCGCGACTTGGCGCGCGCGACTAAGACGCTACGAGATGTGCAGAACGATATACTTGGATTTGTGGGAACGGATACGATTTTAATTGGACACGCATTGGATAATGATTTACGAGCACTGAAGCTTTTACACTTCGCTGTTGTGGACACTTGTGCACTGTACCCGCATGCGAGAGGGTTTCCCTTGCGGCGGTCGCTGCGTGCGCTTTCTGAGGAGCTCCTGGGACGCAGCGTGCAGCGCGGCTGCACGGGCCACTCGCCGCTGGAGGACGCTCGCGCCGCCATGGACCTGGTTCTCCTCAAGGTGCACGAGGAGCGAACCGCACGCAACCGCATCAACAACCAACTGCCGATTTTGCAACCCTACGATCCGTTGATTAGTGCCGCCTAAATGTTGAGTGATATAAAAATGTTATACAAAGACAATTGTTCCATGGACATGAAATATGTTTACGAAAGTATGTTGATGATGATTCAAATTCGACTATACAAGAGTGACAAATTAGTCACGTTGACGGAGCGCGCGTACTTACAGTATGTGCCTTCGAATTGCAGCTACAGCAATAAACGTGATATTTTTTCCCCGAAATATTTGTTTTGTTTTCCCTTCTAAAGGTTAGATGAGCTTAAACTTTGGTGGTAAGTAGGTGTGGTAACATAAACAACGATACAATAATATAGTATCTGCATCAACAGTTATTCAAATATCAAGTCAGAGCTTGTGTCTATTTTTGTGACACAGTAGAGCCATAAAAACTTTCACTGTGCTAGGTTTCTCCACTACGTAACAAGTAGTTGTTAGCTGTGGCACGTAACCTACCTAATGCCGCCTTTAGCTTGGATATATCGCTCTACAAATCTGTATTGTGTACTCCCCTGAATTCATTCATAAATTCGATATTAATTCGTATAGCTCTGACGTAAGGGATTCCCGGTTGATGAAACAGACTAACATGATTCATTGGATTGAGAAAGTGAACAGGAAAAAGAATAGGTACTGCCTTCGTTTGTAGAAGTAGTAGGAACTTATCGAAAACGACCGATATACCCATGATGCATTATAATCAATAATAACACGATATCTTGATGGCATACTCTATTCAATGACTAAGGCTATTTTATTAGTATTTGCTTGTTGTTTTTCAAATAACTGAGTCAGCTGACGTGTTCGCGGCTTCCCAGTAAAATCTTAATGAGAATAAATTGAACAATATGATTCATAAGTGTAACATTTTAAGTGTCAGGCCCTACTTAGGGCTAAAATCGTATACAAATATAGATGGTCTAATAATTAAAAACGAGTCAATTTAGACCAATCAAACGGAGTTACGCGACCGTGCACTCCAGTACGTTACGTAATCTCCTTACATAAGTTAATGACGAAACTGTGTATAAGATGAGCTAACTTAATGACTTCCAAGTTGGCACATCTGCGAAAACGCTTGACGCTTGCTTGAAAATATGCTTTGTTTAGACACAACATTGATGTAAAGATTTGAAAACACATTAGTATGGAAATATATGCATGAATGAGACCAATAAATAGGTATTAAATTCTCCTTATTCTTGTTAATAAGTTAGATACGACGTAAATCTGCGGCGGAGTAGGAGCAACGTCCTCGTGCCCGGTCGTACACGCAGTCTGTTTACGTTTCGTGTCGCCAAAATAATTTGTGTATACTTCACACGTTTCTTGTACTCTAATGTCGACTTAGATTACTCGGCAATCTAATAACCTTATCTCCAATAATTGAGGACACATTGCATGTAGAGTTTTTCAATTGATACCAGCCACGTTGCCGCCTAAAGTATTATAATATTTTTGAGATGCTCTGTTTGATGCTTGCTATCTTATCAATTTATTACAGCGTAACACATACCAGCTGTTACAATTACCAATAGGTATAACAGAGACATAATAAACACTGAAATTGTTTATTTGTGTACGAATGTTATTACACAATAACAAACAAACGTTATTTTGGATAACACCGGTTGTTATGTTTATGTATGATTGCATCTGCGTGATAATATGAGACACTTGGGGACTCTGCATCCGTTGATGTGTGAAGATGGACGCCGTGACGTCACAGTTCTACGAATGAGAGCAGGCGACAGCCGCCCCCTCACTCGAGTGCGGAAAGCAACGCCAAAAATAGATCTTAACAAACGTAAGTACACATTACTCAACGTAAGAATGAAATCATAAACTGATAAAAGATAATGTATCACACCTCGATCAGCAGTTGGAAACGTAAGTAAAATGGGATTGGCCAACTGCATGTCGAACTATGAACATGGATATATACCTATGTACTGCGACTAGAGATAATTATTGCCCTGTTTTGTCCGATTTAGGACCTTGTCGCCACACTTCTCTGTCACTCGCAATAGAGAGAAAACTTATTCGCTTAAATATTTATAGTAGTAGAGATATGGCGTAGTCTCCTAGTACACATCCCGGGCATATTATGGGATAAAAACCTGCCCGGCTTTCAGATAGTAGGCAAAGAAAATTGGCCAATATGTGCAGTTTTTGTAATTAGCGTCATCCTACATCTAATGTACTGATACGAACAGTGCCAAAACATCACATAGCGAGTGACCGATGACGGAATTAATGGTGTCCATATCGCTACATCGTGATTTTAAAGGCAGTCCTGCTGGGTGATCCCTATCACCTTTGCCTTTAAAATCACGATGTAGCGATATGGACACCATTAATTCCGTCATCGGTCCTACAGAATCGTAATCGTTCACTTGATTATGTTCAATGATCAATCAAGAATATTTAGTTTTGTTTCTGCGATATACGATAGCCATAAACGCAATGTATTTTTGTTATTTGGAACCTGCCACGATCCTCACGGAATATTTTGGCTGTCTTCAAAAAGGAAGACGATTGAGCTGACTTTTTATGTATCTTTTTTGCTACAGATCCATTGTTTTGTTTGTTTTTATCTTCTGCGGTGGTCTTGGGATTTCTTACAATGACTTAAGTAGTAGATACGAGATCCCAAATTGTAGGTTGTAGGTAAGACTAACAATCGGGTATTGTACGAGCTGGTTTGATCACATTCCCCAAATACTTGAATTAATGCATGTACATTCTATCAAGAGAAACGAATTCGGTTTGTGAAAACGTGAGTAGGGTTTTCTCACGCATGATTGTTATTCTGTTTCGTTGTAAGAAACAGCTATGGTTAATATGAAGCGTAAAAATGGAATACAGCCAGTCATAAATGTAAACAGAACGACACACAAATCGTCTCGACCTCTATGGCGCCGTCCAGCTTGCCACCGTCAATACATCTTTCACAATAAGGCTCTTGCACAAAATGAGGTGGTGTTTCGTCACCACACACTTCGACACGCCTACACGGGTACACGGGCCCCCACCATGGTCCACGTACTATTTGCAGTCGTAACGTTGCGTTTATGTTTTTACTGTCAAAACGGTGCTGACATCGTCTCTGTGCGATTATCGCAAGGTCTAAAATTGATCACACAATACAAGGTATGTTCCTTCAACAAAATTGCGTCTGGTCTCCGATAGATATCCTATTTCAAGAATTTGAAACAAAGGAACAATACCTAATAAGACAAAGACTATTTAAACTCAAAGTAGAGCACTTAGAGAATGAAGGAATTATTTGACAACTGTTATCACTTTTGTAGTGCTTACGTAAAGTGTACTTATTACATAACTACTACCAATTAACTATCTTGTCTATCAAACAATGACACATTCAATTCTACTTTGTAGTAAGTATGATTACCTATTTAGCATCAAACTGATTTTGAAATTTACTCCGATACCTACCTAATGAAAATGGAATGTCACTGAACTTGTTTCATTTCATCGAACCGAACCAGATGTTTCTGATTTGCTGTTATTGAAGTGGTAGCGTATGTCATGCTAATGAAAGTAATGATTGTTTTAATTCCGGTGCTATTAAACTGAAAGTCAATTTATTTCATAGTTTACTTTTGGTTTGACGGAGTTCGAATTGATTGGAGGTGGCGCTCTTGTCAGCGGTGGGAAACGTTTGCAGTTAAAATGAAAATGACAGGATGTTGGACTCATGCAATTATGTATATTATGGATCCATATAGCCATTCCCTGTTACATGGAAATCAGGGAAGAGTCGACTCTACCACTCACACTCGTGTACGGCCCGTATCGATTGCTCGCCTGGGGCCGTCACGCGAGTGTGAGTGAATTTCAGCCCGATCAATGCAGCTGCACCTATTAGGCAGATTGATGTATTATGCAAACGTTTGCCACCTCTGTTTCGACTATGTTGATGAAACGATTTACTTATAGCCTGAGTCTGCCTATATTGCAACTGTTCCGTCTTTGTCTCAATGTAAATTTCAGGCCTGTAACGTTCTACCCAGAGATTAATGATATTTTCAGTCTAACGAAACTAGAATATTTCTATAATAATTCAGCTTAATATGGTACCTAGTTCGACAGCTTTATAACAAGTTACAAGTTCATTTTATCAATGATTGGCTGATGATTTAAAATATTCTGTAAAGACCATTAATTGCTAACAAAAGGTTGGCCAATTAAGGCAAGAGACTGCCTACTCTCTGCCCACCGCAACTGTGTCTAAATCGGCGATGTTACTTGGCCTCCGCAGTACTCAGCACCGACAATGCTGTTGGACCTTGAATCTTTAAACATTATGAACCAACGTTTGATGTTTGACTGTCAGTAAGTAGTACTTGAGCAACTTTGCACATTCTGAAACTAGACGATGAGCTTTACTTATAGGATATGGAACAATTGTTATTTTATGACACCTTGCCAATTAGGTCTCTTTCCCCGTATTGACTTTGCATTTTATAAGACGACAAAATCATGCCATATTAAGTAGTAGATTTATGCATAGTATAGTTTGTAATTGAAAGTATATCTAAGTGTATCATAGACTGGAGATGGACTCATGTACCTATAGTAACTATCAGAGACAGACTAGTTTTTGTCTCGCCGTACTGTGGATAAGAATCACAAGCTTCATTAAACATTAATGAACCTACAGTCGTGATTATTTTAAATAAACACACGATTTATGTGCACACGTACCTACATTGTAGCTATGATGATGACTTTTGTATCATTTTTTGTTGCCGAGTTTAATAAAACAGAATACTTCCTAGTTCCCTTGAGCGAGTCTTACTCAAAGTTGAGCATTACTTTAATTCACATTTTAATCTCGTTTGTATACAAAATTATGTAATAGTACTGAATGAAATGTCGTGAGATGGTTTATTTCCGTGATTTTAATACTATACTTAAATGAAAAAGGTGTATGGTGCTTTGCGAATCCTTTGTTCTATGCAAAAGACATCAACGCGCTAAAAATTGTGGATTTTTTTGAGTACCTATCTTATTTATAAACAAATGAGGTTTTGTGAGATTGCAAGTTTGTTCGAGGTAATCTTTGGAATAAAAATATGTTGAGCCAAACAGCTATTAGCTGATCATAATATTAATATTTTAATTACAATAAAATGTGCCTAGCTTATAATAGGCTAGATGACTGGTTTTTTTTATTGTCCTATTCAAATGTGGCCCATAAATATAGCCGATTAATGAAAAGAAAATTAAAAGCTGATCAAAAATACGCAACTTATAAGCATTTTAATATCATGCTAGACAGAGAGGCGTAACAGCAAATCGTGACGTCACTTGTCAGGACGCCATATAAATTATATTCTGACAAGTAAGGCGTGACGTCATTTTTTGTTTTTGTTGGAAAGGGACAGAGTTGTCTGTAACAAAAACTTTAAACGCTCATATATCAGAACATTATTAACCGATTTAAATAATGTTTTCAATTACCTTACTATATTCACTTCAATTCTTCATCAAAACTATTGGTTTCAACGATTTAAACATCAGTCATCTACCCTATTATGGCGATAGTGTAGCTTTCTCATTGGTGCAAGGTGTATGTTATAGTATCAGTAGTTCAGAAGATTCGAACAAACTTGCAATCTCACAAAACCTCATAATAATATTAGTGTAAAAGTGTAGATATAGATTATTGTTGAATTTCCTGCCCATATGTATGGCGTAAAATGAATGCATTCTGCTTCATAAGTACCTATATTTTACAATACAAAAATAATACAAAATTAAACTATTCAAGTTAGTACGAGTAGGTAATACACGTATCTTAGAACGTAATTAGCAGAGGACAAAGCTTGACTTAATGTTTCCTGAATGAGTTCTAAACCTACTTGATATGGCATTGTTTTCGAATTCAAATGCATTTATATTCTACTGTTGGAAGTTACAATGATATCCTGGCATTCTAATTTACTTCAATCCACTGTTTGCATTCCTTTCTGAATTGAATCCGAGTTGAAAGGTGATACAAACGCTCTCTGCAAGCGCTGCAAAACCCAGTTATAAGTAGGTAAGTTCGTCTAGTAGATCAGTATTTTCCACACGAATGTTTTATACTCATGTGATGCTACTTCAATGTTCTATCTTTTTGTACTTAAGTAGGTAAATAGTTAAAAAGTATTAAATAGTAAGTATTACTACTTCTAGCTCTATCCCGTATAACTTTATGGGTTATAATAATAAACGTCGATTAGTCTCGGATTAGTTATACGGTCAGTCTTTTCGTTTACTTTCTTTCAAATTTGTAACTCGGTGAATATAGATAAAAGTCGGATTCCGAGGCAAATCCTCGTTTAACGATAAGGCCAATAGAGTCTTATTAATCTCGTTTGGTCTACTAAGGCCCAGGGTCTTATTAATAAACGTGAATTATACTCGGAATGCATCCACGGACGGGCAGCAGCGTCCTCTCAGTTAACGGTGGTAACCATTCTGCGACCCCCAAGCCAAGTGGGGATTATGGAAACACCTCCCTTTAAGGGAGAGGCCTTCGTCCAGCAGTGGACGTCTTCCGGCTGTTGATGTGATACTCGGAATGGTTAATCCGTCTTTTGTCTCTTCCTTGCTTTCAAATTTGTAACTCGGTGGATAAATACAAGACAGATTTACTACCCAACGGTAGTTGACGATTAGTAAAAAGAGGTACCTATATGCAGCGAAAATACATTTATACATACATTTGCCAGAAAATAGAGATATCGAATATAATTACTGCATGACAAAAAGAGAACACATGTACTTGTATTAGAAGTTTGTATTGTCGTATCGTACGGCTCGCATGTCACAAAGACGGAGTACCTATAACTGACGCGAGTGGAGAGCAGGCGCTCAACATATACTCTTCAAAATCCGTGCGCTATTTCCGTGTTCATTCATTTTATCTGTGTCGATGTCAGGTATAAAAAAAAACTGACGTTTATCTACCGTAAAACGACTCTGTAGCCAAGTGTCTGCTCAACTCGCGTTCAATTTGTCCAGTACTCACCTGAAATTGAAAGGCCTTGATACAGTGACTCAGTTACGATAGCTAAAGTGGTCCGTTGACCTTTTACAGCATAGATAATATTATTGCATGATTAGTTTACCTATACAGCGTTGTAGGACATTAGCTACGCTACATTAACTTTGCCCCATAGTCCACGACGTCGAATTAACGACTTTTTTTTGCATTTGTTCTACCACGAAACTTTGCAATGGCGAAAAAAACAATAGTGAGTGTATCTAAAGTAGGTAATGTCTTAATATAAGTAAATCTTAATATTATCATCGGGTAGAGTTCTTACAGTAGCAAGAATAACGTTCTTGCTAGTGTATGATATCTCTTATCTTTACATTATAAAATCTTTTAAACTTTCATTGATTGTAAACTTATTTGATATCTCTCACATTCTTTCATTGCCTTTCCGCTTAACTTGATTTCAAAGATATATTAAGTAATCTTTTTAATCCTGATTTTCAAGTTTACAAACAAAAAGCTATACTAGGTAAGTATACCTACTTTATTTTGTGCGCCTACATCCCCATCTCTTTAACTGCGGGTATGACTGGTAGAAAATGCTTTAGCTTTAACTCCTCCTTTTGTAGGTACCTACATTCATGTTTTTATGTGTGCAATAAATAATTAAATAATAATAATAATAAAGCTATAATCTCTAAACATTGTTTTTCTCATATTCCAATATTTTTAATGTTGGCAGATTACACTACACTACTTACACTGTACTGTAGAAATCAATTGTAATTGTATTGTATCTATAATTATTATGTATAGTCGTGTAACAAACAGCACTATAATCTTGGAATAAAAACACCGTGTTAAACTATAGGAACCCGTACGGATTCCTATTGTTTGCTACGGGACCCTAAAAGGTTTTTTTGCTATACATTGATTTTTCACGACCATGAAACCTTGGTTAATTGTTTTACTACAAATGACGAAAAATAGTAGGTTTAAATTACTGCAACATGATTAGCCTTTTAAAGTCCACTGCGGGAAATACCTAGGTCTATCCAAGAAGGGCGATGGAGTCATATCCATCACGTTGGTCCAGTTGCAGGTTTCGGAATTCACATATGCCATTAAATTTATTCGCCGAACGTGTGCAGGTTTTCCCACGATGATTGCCTTCACCGAATAGCCAGTGTGAAAATCCGTACAAAAACTGAAAGAGTGCTTTGGTTCTGGCCCGGGATTGATCCCACGACCTCACAATTTCGAGTCGAGCGATCGCCCACTATACTCGGATTCTTAATTAAACGGACTAAACTGACATTTCGAGTGTTGCTACTCTTTGGCAAAATTTAAATAGTGCTGGGATAAAAATATTAAGTTTATTAACATATGTTAAGAAGCTTAATCTTTTTATTATATTATAAAGTGATGTTAACAAACTTAATTATTTCACTCCAATGAATTGCTTCGATATATTTATATTAGTCTTTGTAAAAGGTGTAGTTCTTTACTCATGTACGATTTCAATCTTTCCAAGGTTTATAAATCATGAAAATAATGTTACATTTCCGTGTAGCAATTCACAAAACAACTTTTTAACACAATGTTTTCCCTTTTCTAC
Source organism: Erannis defoliaria (assembly GCA_905404285.2). Lineage (NCBI taxonomy): Eukaryota > Metazoa > Arthropoda > Insecta > Lepidoptera > Geometridae > Erannis > Erannis defoliaria. The sequence continues at coordinate 9,742,457 of FR990080.1, read as the reverse complement.
CTACACTTCCACTGGCAGCACTTTAAATGATTAACGGCACTTAATAATTATTCAATAATTTTGTTAAACGATTTGAACTTAAAAATATCCATCACTACGGTTTTTTAGCTGGCAGCATTATTTTGAAAAGTGTCATTTCATTTTGTCAGTTTAGTCCGTTTGATTATGAATACGAGTATAGACTACCACGGCTTCGGACTAGTAAGTACCTACGTATTTCTTTACGAAAACGGGACAATCCCGTTAGACGGGTGACGCCACGGGATAAAAAGCTACTTCTTTCCTAAAACAAATAACCGAGGTATTCATACGAGTGTCATATCATCTCATGTGTAGTGTATGTATGTGTGCTTTCCACTCCTATTGACCTTATTCATATTTGACGTGTAAATACATCGAAATAGTATTAGGAAACCGAAACGTTCCACGCGCACGCAGTTATTTGTTTGTATTATGAACGGGCTAAAATTGAGTCTTAGAAATGTGCACGTGGCTAAAATACGGCTTCAAGAAGTTTATTTCTGCAAAAGAGCAAGGTCTGGTAAGATTGGCGCGGAGTCTTGAAGGTAAACATTTGTAATCGGCCAGTGCCGATTTTCCGACATGAATCCCACGGAAACAATAACTTATTCAGCCGACAATGTGAATAAACTGAGGTTTTATTGTCTGAAAAACAGTTTGTATCACATTGCGTTGTAATCAAGGATTAGCGCGGGCAATTAGCAAACTTTTTGATAAGAATAGACAGACATACTTGTGTATTGCACTATAGTAAAGAACAGTGACTTTGTAATAAATAGTACCTACATTACTCACTTAGGGAGCAAAAGTAAATAATGTCTCAGATCCCATGTATACCTAGGTATTGAAATATGATATGACATAAACCTACCTATATGACAAACACGAGATCAGAGGCTTCTTTACTTGCTCCCGTAGTGTGTATACGATTTTACGTGCCGCTGCGGGGATGAAGGGTTTTTTTTCGCTCCGCGTAGCGGGGCTAAAGTAGCCACTTTAGCCCCGCGGGCAAGTAAAATACGTTATTTTTATACTTCAGAACAATCTACATTTCATCATCATCACATCAGCATCGCATCATCATCGCCTCCCCCTTAGACCGCCACACTTTACGACAACCTTCCATTTGCATCCACCCGTTGCCCGCGACTATTACAATGTCGTCGGTCCACCTAGTGGGAGGCCTTCCTACGCTGCGTCTTCCGGTTCGCGGTCGCCACTCAAGAACCTTTCTTCCCCATCGGTTATCAGTTCATCGACATTTGTATCATTGTAATTCTGTAATTGCTTCCCAAAACGAGGTCCGTTTCCTTTTCATCTTTTAGTTTTCCCGTTAACAATAACACGTTATCATTGAAAGTCTGCCTGGCAACCTATTGTCCTACGTTATTTCAAAAGCTTCCATTAGGATTACAACGTCTTCACCAAGAAATGTTACTAAACTGAAACAATACATACTGTTCGGATGTTTCCACAATGTGCTTCAGGACTTCTGCAGTCTTACTTAAAAAAACTTTTCTACCTCAGTCACTGCATAAACTTCTCTGTCATTTTCTAGCACGTGCAACTTCACGTAGAGAGAAGATGGCAGAGCCTCTTAAGCAGTGACTAACGGTTGAGAAGTTTTTTTAAGTAAGGCCGCTGTTTTTCAACTGACTTCAAAAAAGGAGGTTCTCAATTTGGCTGTTTTTTTTGTGCATGTTACGTGTTTACTCCGCCAATTATGAACTGATATTGATGTTTTTTTTTTGTTTGGTAGGTAATACTTCAGAGGTGGTCCCATATAAATTTTAACGACTTCTGTTCAGTAGTTTGGTTTTTTAAACCAAAATTACTAGCAAAATATGAAGATGTCATCCAGGTATTCGAAGATGAAGTCGGTTATATATATTTTTTTAAAGCGTATTATTCTTCTAGTAGAGTTCTATAAGGTCTACTTTTCTATTAGGTTGCTTAGCTATTATTAATATATCACTGTGCCCTATGTTTGAGTAAGCAAGCACTGTAACCAAGAACTAAAGCGTTTCAGTTTACATGAATGTTAAGTAGGTTTGTAATACACTCTTCTAGTTAATGACATTTTGTTGAATTATTGCGATTGAATTTAAGTAAATTTTCTTTTTTTTCATTAATGTATAATTTGTTTTGACTAACTTCACGCCTAATGTTAAGCGTAAATGTGGCCTACGATAGAGCACGCTTGCCCTAGCAGTGGTTCTTAACTGGTGGTCCCTGCAAGCGTTGGCAGTGGTCCGCAAAATCATCATAAAATGATTAAATAAATTACGAGTTGCGACACGATGATGTACCAGACGGAGAAGGGGTGGCCGCGCGCAGGCACGAGCCTCCAGGAATATTGAAAACAGTACGAGTATCCTTGGTTTCGAATAATGTTGTAGAAGTTTTATTTATAGTTAGAACAACCTAATAATAATTTTCATCACACTTGCTCGTAAAGTGGATCTTATTACATCGGTTTTAGGCTCATAATCCAAGCTATTACGCACGCGTGCTTTTTACTTTACATTACGGCACTAGTGCTATAATAGGTATAACCCGGTAAAGTCAAGTTTGTACGTGACTGCAATTAGACGTATGTATACAAAGCACTGTTAATTTAGCCGGGTAATACTTACAGTTTTTTTGTAATACCAACAAAGAGTTCTTATGCCGCTGAAGTAAATGTCAACCTGCACGCGCATTGCTGGTTTGGGCGCCATTTTCCGCAAATGTTTGTTGACGTTTTCTCTGTGTGGTTGATTATTATCAAAAAAAGTTTGTTTTTTCCTCGCAAGTGTGATGAAAACAGTCGTATGAAACTCTTGTGCTATGTTTCAATACACTCTCGGCTTCCTTATCGGTATAATACCGCCTCTAGTGTAATGACCAACATAGCACACTTGTATCATAATGTACTATTATATCACCGCGAAACAGTTGGTGGTCCATGGCAAGACAAATAATCCGCCAAATGGTTCTTCTACTAAAAGGTTAAGCGCCACAGCCCTCAAGAAACCGACAAGATACCCAGATTACTACTCTACAATCTACATACAGTGGCGTTAGGTCATTATAAAATGTAATCTTCATCTATTTACACCTGGCAAATCCTTGGCAATCGTCCGATTCTCTCACTGAAGAGGGACCTATGAAGTAAGGCTTTCGCTTTTCTGTGGATTCTCTTATCAGTCATATACAATTTGTAATTTGTGTAAATGGTATCTCTACGCAGATGGCTCGGTCATCCTGTGGGACATTCGCGACCTTAGCCTGAAGGAGCACAAGACGCTTCGTGTGAACATCGAGTTTGACTACGCGTCCCACGTGGCTTGGAGTCCAGACTCGAAAGCCTTCATCGTCCATACTGTCCGAGATAACCATATTATCGTCTACAAGATAGAAAAGAAAAAGGATGGAACTATCGGGTCGGCATCGCCGGTCATCTTTTTCGATAAGGTATGTAAGGAAAGCCCATTGTTATCACTGTGCTGATGTTAGCCCGAAAGATAGGACTTGAAATTCATATAAGTTCTTGTCCAAGTAAAAAATGTCTAGTCTGTACAACCCACCCAAACAATGGCACGAAGCGATCTAAATCCCATACCCGTAGATTGCAATTTGCTAAAATTATTTTCTTTATACCTACCTAGACCACAGAAAGCTTAATTTATTTTTTTGCGTTTGTTTTTTTAGGTATTTACGATAGAACGCGACTACATAGTAAACACAGACGAGGCGATAACGAATTAATTGTTGGCCTTTCGTGATATCAATATGGGGTCGGCACTCGGTACTGCGTGTATTTCGTTTCAATTTCTCTCTATTTCGTCATCTGAGTCATCTGTACATTCAGTCCCCTCACACTGATACCCAGTTTCCTGATCTGAGCCGTTTTTACCACAGACCATCCGTTTTTTTTATGCTCACCATAATGTAGGTACCTACTCTACGTTACCTTGCTCTTATTTATTCATACCTTATGGCACAGAATAAATAATAGTACTGCTTATGATTAGAAAAATGATGATGAAATTTGCAAGTGATGTTCACTTGCTCATCATCATTTTTCTAAAATGTTTTTCCAGTGATAGTACTTTATTTATGGAAAGTTTCATTCAGTGTGGTTATTAGAAAATTAAATTATATGTTAGTTATTATATTTTTATCTTGGATATAAACTGCTGAAATGCAAAACTAAGTGCGTGATTCATGATAATACATACAATTAGTCTTTGAGTCTTAACACCCGGCATTATATTTGTCTTGTGCATGATATAACAGCTTAGACCCGCTGATGAGTTTTTTTTTAACCTGTTTTGTCCCACTTCTGGTCAAAGGTCTCCCCCAATTTCTTCCAGCTGTTATTATATGATTATTATTATATTGATATTTATGATGATTATTATATTTTAATCCACTATGTACTTAATGCTAAATTTAAAATCCAATTAAATGCTAAGATTTCTTAAAGCTAGCTAGCTTCTTTTTTTTTTTCTTTCTTTTTTTTTCTTTTTCTTTTTTTTTATTTTTATTTTTTTCTTTTTTTTATTTTTTTTTTCTTTTTTTTTTGATTTCTTTTTGTTTATCTGGTCACCTCGGTGAAAGAACTTAATGCCCTTTATGCACAAAATTATTTTTATCGCAATCCTCATCGTTTTGAAATTTCCATTTAAATGGTAGCGGGTCAATTTCACCGCGTGAACTTTGTTGGGTTTCAGATACCAAATCGTTACTTGTGAAATTAAATTTGAGGTTTAGTGTCAAGTTCTCAGGTTTCAATTTACTTCTTAGATACAATGTGGTCAATTCTGAAGGTTTATGTTGACAGAACTAAACTAACTATAGTATTGCTGTCCTTAACATGCCTAGTAAAAAAGTGACAGCAATATTTTAATTAGTTTAGAACTGTCAACTAAAACCGTCAGAATCGACCACATTATGTACCTAACAAAAAGGTTCAATAATACTGAAGGGTATGTTTGTACTCGTCATTATGAACAAGTTTTACTATGGGGCCAACCCTGAAACCGCGCAAAATAAAACATGGAAGAGCTGTTTTTTGTTTGCGATTACAGGGTTGGCCCCATAGTAAAAGTTGTCGTGGACCACAGCTAGTAGGATATAAATCTCTGCAACACAGACTAGGTAGACAGTGTAGGTATGTACATTAGCAATCCCAAATGCAGTGTTGCTATAATTGTACAAACCGAGAACGAAACCTAGACGAGACATGTCGCGGCGGCTTCGTTCTTGTCACGATGCAACGCGTCGCTAAAGGGAAGTTATGCAGTCACTATCATTCTTGTTCACTCGTATGGATATGTTACTACACAACGTTTTTGTTGTGATGTGTTAGACTTGCTCAAATAGTTACCGAGACTTCTGGGTATATGTAACTGCGACAAATTGACAGAAAATAAGAGTAGGTAATCGATAACTTCTAAATTCTGATAAAATTTTGCCTAAACATATTATACAGGGTGTTTGGTCTAGAGTTGGATTTGTTTTCGCGCCGAATAGTAGAATAAAACATCGGGAAATTCAAAGGAAAAAAGTTATAGGCGGTACAAAGTTCACCGGGTCAGCTAGTAAGGTAATAAAAGTCTAACTCTGACTTTTAAACATTAAAAAAAACCGCAATAAAAGTCTGCAACTACCTTTTGTCTAAAGTTTATATAGTAGTTCCGGATAGGTATAAAAATTTAATAATAATGGGGCTCTCCTAATTTTATCACACCAGACCTATACATTTAGTAGTGGTAGGACTCTACTGCAGAGTCTGCCTGGGCAAGTACCACACCTTTGCCAGTTATTCAACCACCAAGAAGTAGTGTGCAAGCATCACTGTGTTTTGGTTTGAAGGGTAATGTAACCAGAGAAGTTACTGGGTATGAAGAGATTAAACATCTCATATCTTAGGGTGACGAGCGCCGTACAGTGCGGCGCAGGATTGTGTTCCAAATTAATAATTCTGGCACTGCTACTGTTATGGGCAGGCGTGACGCTTAGCACCAGGCGAACGTCTCGCTCGTCTCGTCACTGGATTGCATAAAAAAATGCTACTAAGTATTATAAATACGTAGAGGTTTGTTACTGTGATGTTTGTTACTACGGTTCAACGTATTGTGTGAGTATTGAGAACGAAGATAGTTTTTTATAACTAAAAAAAGTACCTTGTTAAAACCGGCTACTTTTTATCCCTGGAAAATATGAAGTTCCGGATTAGGATGAAACCGCGGTGAACACCGGGTGAATTAGTGTTATATAAGAAAAAACGACCACCGGCACCGTCTCCGCGCTGATGATGAAGAAAAAACTGATAAGTGAATATTTATTTTAAGTTTGCAAGAAATTTTGATTCAATGGAAAATGGGACAAAAGCGGTGTCAAAGTATCACAGTACTTCATAACATTACTTACAGGAGAATAGCAATTCACATCGTTCGACTATGTACAAACAATGGTGACCTTTAACGGGATTTCCCAACTGTAAATAGCAAGATAAAAATTATATTGCAAGCCGACCGACAACAACAGTAAAACCATCCACGAAAGTCCAAGCGATTAAATAATAAAACTGTAAATGTTTTATAATTATTGTAGTACTATTTAACTCTCTTTATATACCACACTACACTGTAAAGTCATGTTATTTAAACCAAGATATAGTATCAAAATACTAAGAGTATATATTCTCGCAAAAAGCTTTTTTCGCAATGACTTGCTTTTCTTTGTTTCGCGGAAAACGAGCAACGGGAAACTGGACTGGAGCCATAGTACGAATTCGTACGCTAATATTAAACCTGCCAGATATACGAGTGATCCTACTGAAGATTTGATATCTAATTAAAACATTAAAGATTAATCTTTTTCCACTCCTGAAGGTTAGTGAATAAAGTGTAATGCAAATTGAATGTTTTTAAATAAAAGAGTTCGATTTTATCTTTATACAGTGTGTTGTCCCCGAAAATTTTCCAAAAGGAAACCGTACTAGATTTTTCTCGGTTTTAAGGCAGATGATATATGAATATATATGAATAATTCTGATCCTGAATAGGATTAGAATTATTCTGTTACTTTCGATTACCAGCGACCAGCGGTCAATTTACTTATGTAACATAGGTACAGCGATCAATGCCGTGGGCTGTGGTCCCGACCTTCCGTACTTAGTTCATAATTGACACATTGGAAATGATAATGACGGCCAAGCCTCTATCCTGGCTGCGATTATTAGGTTGTTATGGGATACGGCCTAACGTCCAAGAAGCTAATTAAGTCAATACGTTTTATGCAAGCATTGTCTTGGCATACTTCTAACGCCAGTTAGTTTCACTTAATGTTATTGGCTATTGCTCTGTTTATCGTCGTGGGACATGCAACCAATGTTTCGTGTTGTGTTAAGTAACAAGTGTTATTATCTCTCGTTATCAACACTGCTATATGCGGCCATGACGTACGCCCGTAGAATCAATAAAATCGTGCCTACGATGCCTACGGGTGCAGGTCCAGGTCAAACAGCCACCTCTAGCCTATATCGCGCGAGAAACTAGGTCAGCAGGCTACCTAGACGTAACATGCATGTATAAAAATAATCACTGATCGCTACCTACCAACTTCACGTCGTACTAATACTAACAAACCTTTGTTTCATAATTTATGACTTATATTAGTCACGTAATAGCCGACCGCAATACAATGTTAAGGGTCTAATTTCATATAGGAAGCCAACAACTACGCTAGGAACATTAATTATTGAGATTACTGCCCATTTTGCCCTACTTGGCAGTTATAAAAAAAAATTAAGCAACTGTTATATAAGCGTAAGTCACGAGCTGCTCCGAATACGTTTTTTGTGTTTTTACCTCTTATCGAATGACGCGTTATTTTTTTAATTTGATATGCTACTGGGAGATCGCGCTTGTTTATAAGATTTCAATGTCACGTCTACGAGTGTTTTGACCGGCAGTTGGAATTATTAGACGCAATATTGAGAAATACGCAATTTATATTTAACTCGACCGAGATTAGGTGGGTGTCCGGTACTCTCACTAAATGTGCGCGTGCAAGAGCAATGGCCGCCACTGAAAACTTAAATGCTTTCAGCGTTTAATTTATTGGAATGAATTCAGTGTTATTGTTTGCACCTACCTTAACAAATTACGTAAAACTTTTAGCATGTGACTTCTTAGAAAGAATTAGACTAGAGTCGTGTATATGCGAGTTTATATTTTTATAGAATTTTGTTTTATGTCCACGGGGAATTCCTTGATAAGTTTATTTTTTATTACAGTACGTTCATTTTATATTTGAACTAATTTTAATCAGTTTTCTTTTATGATTTACATAATTGCATGACAAATGCAAACTTACCTACAATACCTCGTGGCGTAGCTTGTCTAGGTGATTCTACACGATCACCAATGTTAAGCAACGGTCCGGTCAGTCTTCGGATGGGTGACCGTGAGTGGCATTTGTTTCTGAGCGCTACCGTGGGTCGGATGACACGTTAAATTGTTGGTCCCGGTTATTTGTTCTAGTTTCGATAACAATAACCGTCAGCCATGTCAGAGGCCTTCGGGCGGCACATAAACTCTGACACTAGGGTTGGCCTATACGAACTTACTTACTTACCTACAATACGAGTATAACCTCATGTGATCGAATTGTAATAAATATTGGTTGTGATTTGTTAGTAATTTGTAGAAGCTTTATGAAACTAACAGTAAACCCAAGATATATCACTTGCAACCTTTTTATTTGTCTAGCCTCCTTATTATCGTCTTGGTTTCATCATGCCTCGACTTATGTGACTGCATTTAATCTCCATCTATTTAGGGCAATACATTTTCAATACCTACACTTACTATTACATAATACTGTTTGCTAGGCAACTTAAATCTGTTACTTACGAACTAAACGAGCTTCTTCTAAAAAAAATACTCAAGGCTTACAAAAAAAAATTGTGCAAATTCACATTTGTGGCATATTTTAGGAGTGATCCTCACAATAGCAATCAAAATTTTTGCTTGGTGTTATTATTGGAACAAAAATCAATTTGATTTCATTCCCATTTGAGTACCCACGGTAAAACAGCATCTAGTGATGGGACATTAACAAAAGTTAGTAATTTTATATTATTTTATTACACGATAATAAAATAGTTCAAAATACTAACGACATGTGATTATCCACGGTAAGAAAATTACCACAGGAGAAAAAAGAAAATTTCCGTTTTATGGATTTTTTCGCCAGTAGTGACAGAAATTGATACTCAGTTCAAAATATTCAAATTTTTTTTTTTTTAACTTTGTCATAATATATTTTATTCCTTAAAAGTACGAAGTATGAGAAGCTGAGAATTTCGACAGTACTTAATACCAAAATTGATTTTAGAGCGATAATTCAGATTTAGATTGAATCTCGTGCCAAGATGTGGTTTACGCACCAAACGATCGGAGTCTTGAGAAATACTCCGATTTTGAAATATTGTTTATAGAACTAAAAGCTCTTCTTGCTTGTTATCTGTGGTAGGCAATTTATTATTTGTAGATAAGTATACGCAGCGTACGGTACGCAGCGTAGGAAGGCCTACGGTGTACGTAGGTACACAGGCCACACCTACACAAGTCAATGGATATAGGCACAGAAAAGGCCCTAACTTCTCTCTTCAGTGGATATAGGCATAATTATAGACGTTATATTGTAAGCTATGACAGAATACAGCTTTAATGTAATCTTTTACGCATAAACGTGCAGTACTTTTTCGTTTGCAAGGATATTCGCAATGCAAGGAAGCGTTTTTAAAGCAAATAACTTAAGTGTGAAGCAAATTTTACATTGTTGTTCAAATATTTGCAGGTTTCTTCTATGTTTGCACGCTGAAGATAATAGGGTAGATGACTGATGTTTATATCGTTGAAACCAAGCTGTAGCTGTGTTGTAGCTTTATTGAAGAATTTAAGTAAATATAATATGTTTATTGAAAAAATAATTTAATTCGGTTATTAATGTTCTGTAGTGTGTACGAGTAATGTCACCCCTCTATAAAGGGGGAGGCCTTCATCCAGCAGTGGACGTTTTATGGCTGACGACGATTAATGTTCTGATATATAAGCGTTTAAAGTTTTTAGTAGAGAAAGCTCTGTCCCTTTCCCACAAAACAAAAAATGACGTCACGCCTCTGTGCGCCATACTTGTCAGAATAGAATTTATATGGCGTACCGAGAAGGGACGTCATAATCTCCTCTCTGTCTAGCATGATATTAAAATGCATATAAATTGCTAATTTTTGATCAAATTTTTTTTTTTCATTTTTCAGCTATATTTATGGGCCAAATTTTTATTAAATAAGACAATTAAGAAAAACAGTCATCTAGCCTATTGTGATATACTTAAGTATCCACCCACCATCGTCCATCATGTTCACGGCCGGCCCGTGAACATGATGTGACGCAGTTGCATGCGCCAAAATATAGGGAGCTCATTTCACTACATAATCACAGTAAATATCCCGTAAATAATAATAGAACGGTAATGAATAACCGTGATAATTCAAAACAGAATTCAGTATATATATCTATCGAGATGATCAAATGCCTCAGTGGAGATTTACCAACATATCTGCTGTCTTGAAATCACCATTCCATGAAAACATTTCCAAGTCCGAGAAAATCAACAGTCGTCTTTGTCGATCGATTTAATTGTCGCCCGCGCCGGTTAACCCGGCCGATAACCTTGGTCTCACCAGCCTTTGTTGTACGATTAACCGATAGCTAGATATCATTCGATAGTGCGTTTTATCGATTACGAAAACGATCATCGACAATCAATGCAATCCGCACCGGACAGTGACTACCTCACGCGAATTGTCGATTGCGATAATCCTTGTTTGTTGCTTTATCTCTTTTTTCATAAAATTGTATAGCCATCTAGAAGTATCTATAGACAAAGGATCTGGGGTTAAAAAACTAGGGTTGGCTATACAAACTTATCCCGCTTATATGGGTCTTTAACTATTAATAAGGATGTCGAAAGTAACACTAAAGAAAATTTTGCATATCGTATAATTTTTACATGGGTTGGAAACCAAGGTGCTTCTTCGTAGTGAAAAGGCATAAAAAATCTATTGGTATCTCGCCAGGGCCTATAAAGCATAAAGGTATTTCTAAAGCCGAAAAGATGCCATTGTACTCATCATTTAAACAACTTTTGCTATGGGGCTAACACGGAATTCGCGAATAAAACCAGTTCGAAATATTTTGTCGAGAGTGAATGACATTTTAATGTACCTCGGAAAAGCTCGAATTCAGTTTCCTTCGTAAAAACTGTTTACAATGAATAGTATAATGGTCTTGGCTAAGGATTTTCGCCGTTCCGCGTAACCCTGTATGATTGGAACATTACTCGAGTACTTACAAGATATTACTGGATAGTAACTCACACATTAAAATAAATAAATAAATATTGATGTACACTTCACACAGCGCCATCTAGCCCCAGACTAAGCAAAGGTACAATGGGAACCAGATAATTGATATAAATATACTTTTTTAGCTAAATAAATACTTAACACGCTTAGCGCCGTGTGTATCGTTTACGATACACACTGTCAAAACGTTTGTGTATCATTTTACATACACACCTCCAATTTTAGTTTTAGCGCCGTATATAAGTAGGTAGCACGGCTTCCATACATTTTATAAGGTAAAAATAAAGCTCTGGTCCAGGCGGATTTCTTGGTGGTTTTGGATTAGGATAGGACAAATATTTATTTAGAAATCGAAAAAAAATAAAAATATTATTAACTCTACTTTTATTGCAAATAAAGCAATGTATCTAAATTTAAAAGATGAAATCAAATCAAATGAGCTATAATCTATCTTTAGTGAGTAGAATTAAAGCAGTTTTAGACAGAAAAATCCGTCATATGCGTAAAATTTGGTTATAACTTGTGCTGCTCTAACAGATTCGCCATCAACATTTTTTCCCTTCCTTCCGTATTTTCTATAACACTCTGTACTGCGTCCACGTATCATATTTTCTCCGACTGTATTTTTACAAGGAAATGCTTTACGTTTACAGGGGTTCTTCTCGTAGTTGAGGTTGATGGCCAAGGCTCAGGTTCAGCTAACTGAGTGTTTCTTTCGAGCATTCCTGTATTCGCCTGTTCCCTAAATTCCGTGATTCTTAGCTTCTTCCGAGTTGTATTTTGGTTGTATAGGAAATAACCATATACAAGCGATGTTCTCCATAATATTTGAATAAATAATTTACGGTACCATTTCTTACAGCTCCTCAATGCGGAACCGTTTGTCACCTGGGCAATGATATCAATGGTAAATTTTCCGTTATTGTAATCCATGTTGCAATCTAGTTTCAATACGGCTGGTCTGTTCCTGCTTTGAGTGACGGTAGTCTTGAGTGCAAATGTTTTCACTCACTGTTCTGTTCTTTTCACTGTTTTTTTTTGGTGTCTGGGTTTAACAAAAAATATATTTCACCCCTCTTCTCTCTTCTCCCCCCCTTTTTTCGATGTGTATCATTTATGATACACGTGGCCTGGTAAAAAGTTTCGCGTCAAACCTTTTTACCAGGCCACGTGTATCATAAATGATACACATCGAAAAAAGGGGGGGAGAAGAGAGAAGAGGGGTGAAATATATTTTTTGTTAAACCCAGACACCAAAAAAAAACAAAAAATAAGAAAATCTTTTTTTTAAATTTATAATTTTAGCTCCAAGAACTTGGCGCTGAGCGTGTTTAAAATACAATTAGAATTATTATTAGAATTGTACTAAGATACCTACATTGCTTCAATAAAACACAATTTTTACTTAACATAATATCCCAGCGTTTCAGCTTTAACTCGGCGTGGATGATGTTAAGTGGTGTCGTGGTATATGATGGAGCAAGCTTGGTTAGACATAACCGATTCACTCGTGCCAGTCACGACCACAGAGTAATCATGCTGGGGACAATAGAACAGCTGTCCAGAAGGGGTTAGTTGTCGGTGAACTCTATGTCCTCTACGTCTACAAATATCAAATAGTTTATAAGATATAGTAGTGTGTTCTGCGATGAATAAAACATAAAGAGTAAAGTTATTGGGCAAGGTTCGTCGGAGCCATTGTTTCAGCTTGACTTTCGTTTCGGCAAGACATAATAAGCAACGTCTAGTTTCTCTGCATGTGACAATTCTGTCCCATTCGATAGTGGTTGCAGTATATCTAGCTTTCTATCTGACAACGACACTTGGCACGGGCTTCCTCATACTTTCAAAAGTATCGCTTGGAATATTGAAGTGCAAATGCCATTCCCATACTATATATAATTTGTCGTTCGAGTGCGCCGTACAAAGTGTACTATTACACTAAAGCATCTGTTTATGACGTCTGATTTGATCTAGAGCCACGACCACCTCCCTATAAATTTGTGCACGAAAACTATGCTAATAATGTCACGTGGCTTCTATGTATGGTACAATGACGGCAGAGATACAAAAACTGCTGACAAGGTTGCCTGTGGTAAATCAACATACTATACAGAAACTAGGTTTTTTGCTTCGCAACATTTGATACGAATCTATTCGGCGATCGGTGTCCAAAGGCTTAAAACTTCCCATGGAATATTATTAGCATGTTAAGTAAAAAAGTTATTATGCAAAAATCTGTGGGTGTGATAATGATTTCAATCAAATGAGCCTGATATCTTGTTACCAAGACCGCCATAGTATCAATACCAACATAATAATAACGAATACCCATAACTAAAATAGCTAATATACAACGTGTAACAAAAAGGTTAAACAATACTGAAGAGTATGTATGTACTCATCATTATGCACAACTTTCACTATGGGGCTAACACTGAAATTGCGAAAAAAGTAGACTTTGGGCAAAATGTATGGAACAGCTGATTGTATTTTCGCGATTTTAGTGTTGGCCCCATAGTAAAAGTTGTTCATAATGATGAGTACATACATACCCTTCAGTATTGTTCAACCTTTTTGTTACTCATTGTATACTAGCTACTTTTCAACCTACTTCAAATAAGGAGGTTCTCAATTCGACCGTATGTTTTTTTTGTATGTATGTTACGCGATTACTCCGCCAGTTATGAACAAATTTTGATGTAATTTTTTTGATAGGTGATATTTCAGACGTTTTGTAGTGGTAGGACTCTACTGCAGAGTCCGCCTGGGGAAGTAGCACACCTTTGCCAGTTATTCAATCGCCAAACAGTAGTGTGCAAGCATTACTGTGTTCCGGTTTGAAGGGCAATGTTACCAGAAAAATTACTGGGTATGAAGAGATTTAACTAATATCTCAGGGTTACGAGCGCAGTGCAGTGCGGCGCAGGATTGTGTTCGCAAGCTCACAATTCTGGCACTGCTGTTAGTGGCTGGTGTGACGCTTACCACCAGGCGAACGCCTTGCTCGTCTAGTAACATGATTGTATAAAAAAAAAAGGTTCAGTAATTTGGTTATTAAATCTAAATTACTGGAAAATATGAAATTGTCATCAAGGTATTCCAAATTGAAGCCGGTTTAAAAAAAAAACGTATTATTATATCAGTATGTCTGTACAAATAATTAGTCAAGATTTCGACAAAATTGCCTGTACAATATAGTGCTCTACTAATAGACGAAGATTACTTTAGACATATGACGTCTTCAAGGCGTTCGCAACATTGTTTCATTTCAATTTTCGTTCGATAGATTTATTTCGGCATTTCATCGGTGTATCTGACCCTCTGATAGAGAGCTATGCTCGGAGTTACTTTGCGCGATAGAATCCGGAACGAGGATATTCGCCAAAGAGCCAAAGTTACCGACATAGCTCGCAAGGTGTGCAAGTTGAACTGGCAATGGGCAGGCCACATCGCTCGAAGAACTGACAACCGATGGGGAAGAAAGGTTCTTGAGTGGCGACCGCGAACCGGAAGACGCAGCGTAGGAAGGCCTCCCATTAGGTGGACCGACGACATTGTAAAGGTCGCGGGCAACCGGTGGATGCAAATGGCAGTTTGTCGTACAGTGTGGGGGTCTAAGGGGGAGGCCTTCGTTCAGCAGTGGACGTCTCCGGGCTGATGATGATGATGATGATGATAAAACTAGAACTAAGATCGTGTGTTCGTATTTCTAGAACGATATACCTGTTAGCATTTAAATTATTCGTGATAAGTGAACAGCTAATGGTTTTGCGGTTAGTTGTTCTAAATTACTTGCCTAAATATGAACTTATATTTTAAGGTTGACATGCTAGGCTAGGCCCATTCACTCACTCACTCATCACCTAGAAGACGTCCACTGCTGGACTATGGCCTCCCCCTTAATTCGCGTGGGTGGGGATCGAACCCACGCCCTACAGCTCTGAAGGCAGACATGCTACAACTGAGATTTCTTATTTTTTGTTATATTTTCTTTATTTGTACTACCAGTTGAACTAGTAAGTAGTACTTTTCATTGGAGCGGTGTTCAGTTGTACTACCAACACCATATAAGGTCTTTAGTACTACTGGTAGTACAAATTTATATTATTTGTACTACCAGTTGAACTACTCAGTACTAATTTTGATTCGAAGGGTCACTAGTTCTGCTGGTAGTACTAGAGATACAAAGTTGTAATACTGTAGTACTACTGATCCAGAGCGGAAAAATCCATCCCATTGACATTCATTTTTGTTTAGTTCTTAGATAAATATTGTGCTATCTTGGGGGTGCCTAGCAGATGGTGCTCATCTCCTCTCTCCTCATGGCGTAATTCTCGTTATTTTATTATTATTCTATATATACAGATAGTTTGGGTTTCAAACCAGTTCAGATTATCATAAATAAATGAATAAAGTGTGACCGTCCAAGTCGCCTTCGTTCAGCAGTGAACGTCTTCTAGCTGACGATGATGATGCATTTGTGAGTTCTTTGTTCCATTAGTCATGTAACTTGGGTACATAACTGTAATGTTCACGTGCCGTGTCAACAGTCTGCCCCTGAAACTGAATATTACCGACCTATAATGACTAACGCACCGATAGCAAAATTAGTAGGACCCCTCTAGGTCAAACTGCCAATGATTCTGCGACCTCATAATGGTTCGATGAATTAGACAGAGGACTTTACCTGTTTACAATAAAATATTTAAATCAAAGAAATAGGTAGAGCAAAGTATTTGTAGTATAGTGTGACTTTATGTGTCTTACTTTTAGTGTGTTCTTCTAATATCTCAGGGTGACGAGCGCAGTGCAGTGCGGCGCAGGATTTTGTTCGAAGGTTCACAATTCTGGGACTGCTACTGTTATGGGCAGGCGTGACGCTTACCACCAGGTGAACGCCTCGTTCGTCTCGCCACTCAATTTCATAAAAAAAACAAGGGTCTTTTATTTCAGTCTAGTGACGAGACGAGCAAAACTTTCACCAGATGGTAAGCGTCACGCCTGCCACTAACAGTATCAGTGCCAAAATTGTAATTGTTGCCTTGCGAACACAATCCTGCGCCGCACTGCACTGCGCTCGTCACCCTGAGATATTAGATGTTAAATCTCTTCATGCCCAGCAATTTCTCTGGTAACATTGCCCTTCAAACCGGAACACAGTAATGCTTGCACACTGCTGTTTGGCGATTGAATAACTGGCAAAGGTGTGGTACTTCCCCAGGCGGACTCTGCAGTAGAGTCCTACCACTACGAAAGGTACGAGGTTTATGACAATTGGAATAATATATCTATGAACATTTTTAGTTCCCTTCAAAGACGTGGAACTGAGGAAATTGAACGGACTTAGACAGTATCTAACATCAGTTCCTAGTATTGCTTTTGTTGTATAAAAGTGCCAGCGGAATATTCCTACGCGCAACTTCAACCTACGCATGCTCTTCAACCTCTCCCCAACCTAAAATAGATAATACAATTCTAAGAAGGAAAATGCTCATAATATCCGTTCAAGGAATCGGACTGTTATTTATTTATCGACAACAGGACAGTGCGACAAACTTGTCTGTGAATTTCAAAAGGGGAGCCACCACCGTTTTTATGTACAAATCTGATGGTTTTCTTTCAAAAATTTAGTTTATGTAGCTAACTCTTTACTTTAATTCTAAACGTTAACTCTTCAGTTAAGTACTTAACAGAAGAGTTGTTGTGATTCTGACTCTATCTAAGTCAGCAAAATGTTAATTACTATAACATTCCAAGTGTTCAAAATGTAAGCGAATCTGCGAATAGGCTAGATGACTGGTTTTTTTAATTGTACTATTAAAATGTGGCCCATAAATATAGCTGATTAATGAAAAGAAAATGAAAATCTGATCAAAAATAAGCATTTTACGCTTAGATTTAATATATATACATATACAGATCTGTCACCGGGCTTTAATATAGGTACAGTATCTTCTATTTTCCATTACACCACTAACTGAGCTAATTAACAAAAAAAACTAACCAAATAAACTAATAGCACTAATCATTTTTAGGAACAATAACTCTACGAACAAAGAAATTAGTAACATTACTATTTATGACAACTAATGTTAGGATGTATAACCATTATGTCACACTAATATTAGGATCGACAAACACAAGGAGAAAAAATAATTATGCCGGTAAAAAATTATGCGGATGTATCATTATGACTACAGTAGTTTATGACTAGATGCGTATGACTAATGACAAAAGGACAAAAATCAGTATATCAATTCTTAGGACCCCGGCACAAACATGTACATGCTGTCTAAGTACAGTTTGTGCCGTAGGTTAGGTGCATCTTCTTTCTTTAAAAATGGCGCTCCTGTATTATCATGGCATGTTTATATATCATATATCAAAGCTGTTTCTTTGATCGAAGTCAAATTCATTATTATTGGAGTGCAGCCATGAACATTGCACGTTGTCCTATCATGGCATCTTTAAATATCATACTAGAGGGCGCCCGCAACTTAGTCCGCGTACGGAAGAAATTCGGCCCGCTCCCAAAATTCACCACTTAAAGTCATTCTGAGCAATTTTTTTTGCCCCCCCTACCTCTACCAACTCTACCGACTCTACCAACTCCCCCGACCCTCCCCACCTTGAATGAACTATCCAAATATCAATTTTCATCACTATAACTTCAAAAACAAAGAACTTTCCATACAACATTCCACCCGCCCTTTCCCCCCTTAGGGGTCGAATTTCGGAAAATATTTCTTAGTACACCCCTACGCATCGAGACAAATACCCTCTAAATTTCAAGTTTGTACGACCAGCGGTTTGGGCTGTGCGTTGTCTGTCAGTCAGTCAGTCACCAATCAGTCAGGACAGAGCCTTTTATATGTATAGATAGATATATATCAAAGCTGTTTCTTTGATCGAAGTCAAATTCATTATACTTAATTGGAGTGCAGCCATGAACATTGCACGTTGTCCGTATATTCAAATTTCACCGAACATTATTATAACGTCGATCAAACCCAGAACTATCGGAACCAATCAGTAAAACATCATTACATAATCAATACGGCAATAATTGATCTGGTTTACGCAATACCATTGTGCGAATGATTTTGTTTTCGCAACTTTTACGTAAAATTTCACTTTGAAAGCGACCTTAATGTTGTTGATTAAGGAAGTGGACATGATTCTTGGCGGAGAGGTCGTGAGGCAACGTATAATAATGTAAGTTTGTATGTCTCGATCTTCAGGAAGAGAACCTTTACTTGAAGGCTCATTATTTTTTGTAAAATTTAAATAATTATTGCACGTAAATTAATGTTGGTAGCATGAATGAGTTGAATACAAATAATCTACCTAAAGATTTTTCTTTTAATTGTATAGATAGCTGTTTAAATATTGTGTTCCTTGGGTGTACGATTGTGAACTACTAGTATATAGGGTGTGTTCAACAAAATATAAATTTGCAGTTTCGACTGCAAATACAATAAGGAATCCGGTGTTTTTTTATCTAGATACCTACGAGCACGTTTAGATGCCAAGCTAGAAATAACACAAGGAGTAAGTTGGAAATACAGGGTGTTATGAACACCGTTATCCTTCTAGGATATCATTGTACTCATCATTATGAACAACTTTTACTATGGAGCCAACCCTGAAATCACGAAAAAAAAAACAGCTGTTCCATACAAAAAGGTTCATCGATCTTGGACAAAATGTATGGAACAGCTGTTTTTTTTCGTGATTTCAAGGTTGACCCCATAGTAAAAGTTGTTCATAATGATGAGTACAATGATATCCTAGAAGGATAACGGTGTTCAAACTAACACCCGGTATATTAGACATATTTTATAAAGAACCCACGACACAACAATATGATTTATAATAATTGTTCTGTCGTATCAACTCTAAAAACCATCGCCGACGAATCACAAACCCTTTACAGAAAACCGTATCTCAATCGGCTAAGCGGTTTTAGAGATAAATGGGAACATTCGTATTTACACACGATCTCTCTCTTACACTCTAACTGAATGCACCTCCATTCATACACCTTCTCCGTTCCGTTGTGAGTAATAAAAATATTATGTGCATCATTTTGTAAGTCAATACCAAATTCGATTTTAAAATTTAATTCTTGTATGATATGTTGTATGAAAATATGTTCACGCACCGGTAAACATCAAATATTCGTACGATTCTCGTAGGGCGGGATGAGTGTTCACTGTTCAGCATCCTGAAAATGAGGCACATACAGGATTTCCTTGCCCACACTCTAGCTAGTCTAAAATCTAACCTCCCTGTCAACACTGGTCTATTGGTCAGGTTCGCAAGCACTCCGGCTTGCCTAACCGCATCAGAGTCATCGTAAACCGCGATTGAATCAACAGGGAAACCCAGTGAAAGTGCACATTACGAACTATATGGAGTTCTGCCAATAACTTTGTTTAGCAGCAGAGTTCCTAAAAGGATAGCTAATTCAGCTATTAAATGCACGTCAAGAGCGGCGGCGAGAGGCGTGCGTAATGTATGTGCTTATGTCAAGCCTTGGAGCGTTTGTAAGAGTGTTCGGTATCACACATACAGTCATACACTACACCCTATTTTTGTCCTGGAGGTAAAAAAACGCCGGTATAAGTATGTAGCTTCTAGCTGCGCCCCACGCTCATTTAAATTGTCCCATATTAAATAGAATCACACTACTACTATAAATGCGAATATTTTTGAGTTACTTCTTCACACTGTAATGGGTCAACGGATTTGACTGAAAGAGATAGCTACCTTGTAATAACCCATAGGGCCTGTACCCATAAGACCTGCAAATGTGTACCTATTCTTCGTCGTCAGCCATAAAACGTCCACTGCTGGACGAAGGCCTCCCTCTTAATAGAGGGGTGTTGCCATAATCTCCATGCTTGGCAGGCGGCTTGGGGATCGCAGAATGCTCACCACCGATAGCTAAGCGTCCTCTTAGCCGCCCGTCCTCCGGTGGGTCTGGTTGCAGTTTAAGGACATACCCAGGTCCAGGTAGGTACCTGGACCTGGGTAGGTGTAGGTACTCTACCTTGTAATAACCCATAGGGCCTGTACCCATAAGACCTGCACATGTGTTCTTACTCTACCTTATAACAACCCATAGGGCCTGTACCGATAAGATCTGCACATGTGTACCTACTCTACCTTGTAATAACCCATAGGGCCTGTACCCATAAGACCTGCACATGTGTACCTTCTCTACCTTGTAATAACCCATAGAGCGTGTACCCATAAGACCTGCACATGTGTACCTTCTCTACCTTGTAATAACCCATAGGGCCTGTACCCATAAGACCTGCACATGTGTACCTACTCTACCTTGTAATAACCCATAGAGCGTGTACCCATAAGACCTGCACATGTGTACCTACTCTGGAATAACACAGAAAAATCTCCGTAGGACACAAGGTGAAACCTCAGGGCGCTACATCTAATGTTAAATAAGTTTTAAGTTGTGTGTAAAAATGAATGTGAAATTCGTTTTGAAAGGCATAAAATATCATACACATTCATAGTCCTGAAATATATTAGGTCATTAGCGGTCAATGCTAATAAATGAGCTGCTGCGTACGAAACCACTGCCATCTAGCCACGTACAAATCAGCCGATTGGTGGTTAGAATGTTCAGAACCTCATTTGAAATTCGTGGTTTACCTTTACCTAATCAGTTTTACCTTGAAGCCTTTTCATTCTATGTAAAATAATTAGGACAAAATGTAGCGTGACCGTGACATGACTATTTAAATATTGGGAACATTGGCAATTCCATTGTTGATTTGCTGATACAAAACCTTACAACCTACTTATTATAATGTATGTATATGTTATATATTACATGTTTTCGTATTTTATTATGTTATTTTCTAGTGAAACTAGAAAAGCCCGTTTGGAACTTATTTATAAATGATTTGTCTGATAATACCCTCAAACACAGGCTTTTGTCGATAGAGCTAAAAGCGTACCGCTGAAAGAGATTGAAAACTGGATAAACCGTAGGCTAAGTAAAATTTCCGCTCTCTTCCAGAACATTCGAACATTTGGAAATGGAAAAGAATTGTTAAATATTAAATACTGTATTTACTCCTTGATTTAAATCAAAGTTGCTATGCTTTTCATAACTTCAACGTGATTTCTGTAGCATAATTTATTTGGTTTCTTAGTTACCTTAATTGAAAAGGAACTTCAACAATGAGCTCAAAGTTAGAATTTTGCAAGGCCTCTGTTTATGTTAAATGCTTAATAAAGTATATACGTAACGTAACGTATTTACGTAACAAAATACGAAGGAACAAGTTAAATGTAAGTGAAGCGCTAAATGTCAATTTCTTTCTTTATTTCGACCCCAATGAGTCAATACACTACTTACTAGGTGTGTGTATATCTTTATGAATGAGGTGTAGCAAATTGCCCTGAAATCGCTTAGTTTCAGTCTTACTCCATTAATTACAGCTGTAAATGAGCAGTCTGTTTACAAAGTGAGTCACATGTTTAGTGATAAGCGGCCATTGTTACCATTTAATCATTTCTATGGTACTATGGTGTGACTATAAAATGTACATGCACTTGTTACGTATGATATACTCTAATCATTCTTACTGGGACATTTAGAGAGCCTAGTGCAAGATTTTATCGCGTTTAAGTAAAAAAATTGCTTAGCAAAAAATTATAGTAATTAATACAACACTCGCAACTATCGCAAATAGTTCCAAATACTAGCAATCCTGTAGAGCGTCTGAGGAAGATGACCGGATGAATAAAATTCACCATTTTATTTAATTTTCCGTTTCCGTCCAATTTTCCGTTGCCAAGCTATACGAATCGGTTGCAATAAGAGTAACGCCATAGTGTCAAAAAATTGCTTTTTATTTCCTAATAATTCAAATCCTTCAACTTCAACTTTTAGGTAGTTTTAGATTTCCAAGTTCTTTTAGATTTCCAAGTTCTTAATTACTCTATCCTCGTACTAGACATTATCTTCCTGGTGTAACTTATTGTGTTGTATACTAGCCTTCTTTAAAACATTTGCTGCGCCGGTTTGTTTTCTTTGATTTTGTCTTTGTAGAACAATCGTGCTCGTGATGGCCCATACTAGCAGGGGAAATGTGATGCCTCAAGTTGTTTCGCCACCTTTCACTATTAGTAGTCATTCTGCGGAACAATGATGCAAACAATCGCCGCCAGCAAATTTGATCGGTGCTTGATCTATTGCCTTTTATACCCGCCATGAAATATTGGCTAGATCCCCGATCGCCGCTCGAAAATGTTCAACGTCAAAACAAGGTATAAATAGCGTAATATGCCTTGTTTTTCACTCAGTCGCGTGTGACCGCGCCAATCGTGTGACGTGCTACGATGTCGAATGTTTGCATGCTCACAAATGTTTTAGTAATAATAATACACAATTTATTTCAGAACAAGTCCATACATAGAGAGAAAAATTTAATGATGTCTAAATAGTTCAAGTAGTAGTACAATAGAATCCGGATATCGATACTGAAGGGACCGGTGAAAATACGTCGTACTAACCGGACGACGCACAAAACGGCCAGATAAATTCAGTTTGTTTTTTAATAAATAAATAAATATTGGGGGACATTTTACACACAGCGCCATCTCGCGGGGAGAAGCCGGGGCGGCTCGGCGAGTTATTGGTGCGTAGGTTTTGTAAACAACACACTGTGCGTCGTTCTATATACGTACGTATGTAATAGTATAGTTTCTATTTAAGTAAATAAAACATTTAAATACAAATTACATTTATAACTTTAATGGTACTTAAATATTCTATATATACTGTAATTACAAAGAGATACATCAATAAATAGGTATAAGCTCGCGGGGAGAAGCCGGGGCGGCTCGGCGAGGTATTGGTGCGTAACACACTGCGTCGTTCTAACCGGACGAATATCATCAAAATAGGTCGCTATACGCTATGGTCGCTTAAACCGGAGTCGTACTAAACAGATATTTTTCTTAGTAACTCAGTATGAAACCATACTTAGACTACAAAGTCATTGCTAAAAACGGTTTGCCGTTATAAGCGAAGTCGTTATATGCGAATTCTACTGTATGTCAATAAAAAATTACAAATCTTACATATTTTTTTTTTATAATGCCAAATATACCTAATAATATTTATCTTAACCTATATCGTGGTTTGTAAGCGTTTTGCTCGGTATGGACTTTGGTCCAGTGCTGAAACGCTATTACAGGGTGTTAAGGTTAATTATTAAAATGAAACAATATCAGCTCGAGGACTTTTTTATATTAGCTAAGAGAGGTATTAATCTCTACAAGTAAGTTTGGTTTTATTTTCAAAGAGTGTATCTATAGTATATTTGATCGAAGCATTTTACTATAAACGATAAGATATCCTAAATCCGCTACCAAGAGTTTCATGCCATCAAATCGTTAGAAACAAAATATTACAGAACCTACACTTATGGAACAAATTAGAGAAGTTAAAGTTCCGAATCGAGGTGGTCATTCCGTTATACATTTACATATCGACCTACGCTGTGTAAACTCTCGGCGCTCCAAATGATTTCATACCTAGTTCAATATCTATGTCACCGGTCTCTGATGTAAGCTATTAAACTTATTAGCTGACATACTTTACTTGAGTTATCATTATTGGCATTTTAAAGTTCTCAATTAACCCCATTTTGGAATCGAGTACCGTCTTTTTGAATCGTTTTAATTTAATGTAAGTCGGAGATCTGGTGATAAACTTCATAAGTCTCTGGTTTAAAATTAAACAAATATATTGCACCACTTAGTTGTACCCTTTCCACCTGTATTTGACCGCTCGTTCCAGTTGAAGTACCTACTCTATAGCCGACCTGATAAACCCTAATTATATGACTGCCCAAAAAAGGAGGATATTGTTTTCAGGGTTCATGTATGTACGTGAGTTTCTTTATTACACTAGATGCCTGAACTGATTTGGATGTATGGGGTATCCTTAGAATCCTTACAAATCCACCCGAGTGACATAGTAGGCTTATAACTTGTTTCAAAAAACAAAATTTTTTTGGCGATGCAGTATTATTTTTTTTTCTTCTTAAATTATGGCTTGTTTTAAAACACTTAACACTAATTAATATTTGAAAAAGTAACGGCAGGCAGAGATAAAGCTGCCTGTTCCTTTTTACGGCGACAAAACCGCTGTTGTCCATGTTCGTTTTCGTTATGGCGGTAAATAATAAATATCACGGAGATGGACATAGGATACCTTTTCCTTTCAGAAAAGCGCTGGTATAGGCTGATTCAAACTTAAAGGCGGCTGTGAACTTAGGCGCGAGACGCTGCGCAGTAGCAAAAATTTGGCGTGCGGTGTGCGTACAATTGCAAAGTCTCGCTTGCAGCGCACTTCAGTCTGTACGCGCGTAACGGCGAGACGCAGCCAATTCATTACCATTTTTCATTCGGATCGGTGTAGCAGATCTTACAATGTAAGAGGTTGCAAGCAAACAAGCGCGTAATAGAAATTACACAAGAACTTCCTTCCTTGTGATATCAACGCATGACGTCTTACTTCCTTACCTAAAGCATTTCACTTTTTCATACCAGTAAAACATTCAGAACGTTAATGCCCTCACCCAGACAATAGAACAAGGAACTCACAAAATGCAAATACACGCCTGTAAGTATCGCAAGTTGAACGTCCCCGTTGACTCATCAAGGCTGGTGCGTCTCAAGACATTTGTTGCGATACGGATGTGTTCCGACCTAACAACAAAGACTGACTGCCGAATTTGTGAAACTGTTTAAATGTGCCAACATGAACCTTGAGTTGAACTTGTGAGCTTACAAGTTCTGTAATCCTTCAGACTACGGTATGCCAACTAACATCTATTTTTTGGCTGGCAATATTGGCATATAGCATTATTATTGACCAATACCTATATTATAGTAAAGCTTACCTAGAACCTGGAAGTCTTGATATGTCCAGCGCATTTACAAATTGTTAATGTGCATCACTACATAAAATAAAATGAAGTCTTATTTCGCGTGTCTGTTTGTGTCCGCCAAGCCGGGACTGGTCGCTATATAGTTAAGGAATAGATGCCTTATTTGTCGTTCTATGATGCTGGCAATGTGCCCTTAGTAAAATGGGAGAAAACTTATCCTGATGTGATAGTTTTTCTAAGTAAAGTTGCAAAGTCTGAAAGGCACATCTTGGGCTGAATTTGCGAGCTTGCAACTTTTATAATATATACCTTATATGTATTAATGATAGCCAGCTGACATCATCTTTCTCAAACAAAAGATTGCTTCCGTGTAATGTTTCGACATCGTTTTCGAGTTAAATTAACATTTTGTCACTTCGGATAAAGGACCTTTACGTTTCAATACTAGATACGCCCGGCGGTTTCACCCATGTGATGATAAAAAAAACTTTTATGATTATGATGATGAAAAGTAGCCTATACGCTATTCCGAGAAATAAGCTATCTCCATTCCGAGTTTTGGTGTGAAAAGACAACAAACATACACTCACACACACATACCGACAACGCGTTTATAATATTAGTATATGATACGTAAGTGTTCAATTATTTTAAAATACAACGTATACATATTGTACGGGTGCAATAAACTCTATTTAAAAAGAATATACGATTAAAATTACCCCACATACATATATAGCAGGCCAAGTATATATTTGACATGGTAGTGTTGGGAACGATTCCTATATTGGAATAATATAATAAAAAAATCTCGTTTTAGCGTATTTAATAATACTTTTCGAATATTTTTGTATGAAGTGATTCCACACTTATGGTATTTCTATGTTTTTTGTTTTGTTTGTGTTTTTAAAGTTTTTATTTGTTTTGTATTATTCTGTAGCTTAATTGGCAAAGCAGTTGGGACGGAAACCCACTGCTCGTATGCAGGTTCGAGTCCTGCCGGAGGTCATAATTTTTCAATAATACTTATTCAAAGTTTGTTAAATTCTTCAAAAGCTTGCAGTGCTTAACTGATTTGATACTAAATAGTTGCTGTCGATAAGTAATATAAAAGAAGTAAACATATAGATGCCCTTTTTGCTTTTACTGTTTGCATATGAGTGCCTGTTTAAAAAAGTTTAGTAGGCATCGCAATTTCAAAATTTTATTAACTGCTAAATTACTAGATACTAACCACCATTGCCAGTTATTCAACCGCCAAGCAGTAGTGTGCAAGCATTACTGTGTTCCAGATTGAAGGGCAACGTTACCAGAGAAATTACTGGGTATGAAGAGATTTAACATCTAATATCTCAGGGTGACGAGCGCAGTGCAGTGCGGCGCAGGATTGTGTTCGCAAGTTCACAATTCTGGCACTGCTACTGTTAGTGGCAGGCGTGACGCTTACCACCAGGCGAACGTCTGGGTCGTCTCGTCACTTAAATGTAACAAAAAACAACTATTTATAGTGTATTTCCGCTCTGATATCGAATCGAGTACTTACAGGAAGATATAATATAACAGTTAGGTTAAAATCAATCGCATAACAAACGTTGATTGATATTTTTATTCACTTTCTTGTGTCCATACATGAAGTAAGTAAGTTCTTATATGCTGAACTGAGATTCAGTTTCAAAAAAAATCGAGTTTCGTGAGTCGAGTTCCACAGTAACTCCATAACAGTGACAATCTTTAGATCGTCAGATGTACAAAATCTCAGAGTAATAATAGTAGTAGAGTAATAATACTCTAAGGGCTGAATGGTCAGCCCTAGTGTCAGAATGAATGGGCCGCCTGAAGACCTCTGACAAGGCTTGACGGTTGTTGTTACGGAAATATAGAACAAATAGCAAGGACAATTTAACGAGTCATCCGACCGTCCGACGCTGACGGTAGCACTCAGATGTAAATGCCACTCACGGTCACCCATCCGAAGACTGACCGTATCGTCCGTTGGTTAATATCGGTGATCGTTTAAAACCACCTACTCAAGCTACGCCACGAGGGCTACATGCATCACAGAAAAGCGAAATCCAAACTGCAACGGCTGTCAAAACAATGTTCTAAAGCAATTGTATGGAAAACCGCTGTCGCCAGTTTCACACTTATTTACATAGAAACTACGACGAAAAAACGCCAATAATTGGTCGCGCATTTGTAGTAAAACGCTCGTAATGCCAATTTGCACCAGATTAAAGTTGATCTTATTACGATACAATATGGTTTGGTTTCCTACGCGTCTATTTAAATTGTCTTTTTGGGTATTCTCAGTTTAAAAACATGTATATTTGTAGAATTGTCATTAAGCGCATGTGCACCTAATGCCGGCTAGTCCGTCACATTTCCGTTCTATTTACTTCTCTCTCCAGTGACATGCATAGTGTTAGTGCTATTGTAAATTGATCCAACACTAGTGCTCTGTAGAGCAAAAGTGCGTGAACCCAGACCTTGAGATGAACTTGCAACTTTTTGTAACCGGTCCAATGGTTAGGTTGCTATTGTAAATCCGTGGTTATGTTTCGAAATGGTTATGATCAGAAATCCGGTGCCGGAGGTTTTATTACTGCGATTTCTCCTCGGCCTTAATGATGACCACACAATGTTATTTCGGATACCCGTCTACGAAGATATTTCATTCCTTAAGAATTTAGATAGGAGTTTTAGCTATTTATTATTATTATTTACTATTGATAAATGTGGCTTTATGTTTTTGGAGTGAATAAGCAACGGGGTTGATAAATCTATTATGTCAACGGAAGTTGCGAAAAATAGAAAAGATAAAATGACCATTATCGTAAGCGAAAGAATGAGTCTTAAAGTACCTTATTAAGATGAATAAAAATAATCTAATCTAAGTAAGTATGCATTTCATATATGCGTTATTACTAAATTATATTGAAATATAAATTTCGTAACTAGCTGATTAGTGTACAGACTTGCAGGCCTAAATCATCTATTCTCCCCGAGAGAATACCAAGATTAAGAAAAACATATTTCAATACTTAGAGAATAAGTAGATTAAACACGTAATATTTGTCAAAAAACAAAGGTAATAATAATAACAACAACGGCAACTTAATGAGGCTAATGCTAAAAAACTAAGAAATTTGAATATACACCAAGCTACAAATACATGTCATTATGCGAATACCTACTATTATGTAATCTATGTATCTACTGATTAATGAGGACATCCATATCTGTCAGTCTAAGAAATATCAACGGATAATTTGTGTTGCTTTAGCATATAAACCAAAAGGTTCAAGGAATCCGGCAAGTATGGTAAGAAGGGCGCTCATTTTCATTAAGCGGTTCGCCCTTTGAGTACCTAGTTCGTTGACCGCGCCTTGTCTTACCGTCGACCTTCTATTACAGTAGTAAAAAAATAGTAACCCTAATCTACTGGCAATATATCAGACAAATATAATAGATTATGACACAAAAACTTGAAAGAATCTTTAGTCCACATTTTAATGTGATCACATTCTTTATTCTGCTTGTGAAATCGATCGTAAAATTTAAATCCAAAAGCTGTAAACGGTATCGCTAAAATCGACACATATTTATTTGCATCCAAATAGTGCAATTAATTAATGCAACGCAATGATTGAACCAGATTACTTAATCGAGAGATCTAAAAATAAGCAATATACCTCGCAGTTTTAAAAGAAATAAGGAAGGTGTGAGTTATACAGAGTCGAATTCGTGTCAAGCTTTTTAAAATTATTTCTTGGTGTACAGTTCAGGCGGTTTTGATTCACTGCGCAATGCAGTACGAAATTTAACACTACCCTGATGCAACAAGTTTAAATCGCCAAAGCACCACTACTACGTCTGGTCAAACGCAACACGAGCGGTCTCCTTTGAAATACATGATGGAATATTGTGAAATCTTACAGAATACATACAATATCAGTCGATTAGCCTGAGATACAACAGTAATATTCCGTGAACAATACTAGCTTTATTAACGTGATGATGATCACGTATTTATCAACTGATGTCACTAAGGCAAAGATCAGCCTTTGTTTGGTCGTCAGTGATGAATTTTCTTGGGATGTTTTATCAGTTTTCTAATCTTTTACACGTCAGCTCATTTTGGATCTTTTGTCTTTAGTCAAATGCGTTTACCTTTATTATTGGCGTTGGCCAGATTGTATTGTTTTCAATGTTCCGTATTAGGTACTTGTTATATCTGACGTCAAATCTCAACGAAACTAAATCTTACTGGCTTACAGAAATAGCTCCAATTCTCTTTCTAGGTGTTTAGGTCTTAGGTGTTTCCAATTTTCGATTCACATTTAGCATCCAGTTGATCAAAACCACGCAGCAGGATATTAAAAGAAAAAACAACCAAAAAATCTCAAGATGTTTCCGCTACGTTGCCTAATTTTACCGAAAGTGTTAGTCACCGATCATTTAAGGCATCCGTATCCAATGTCGTTCACGCCAGCCTGGTGGTCGTTTCGTCATATCTCGCGAAGTGAACAACCTTGTACGTTCGGCAATGAACCTTCAGAACCATATAAAATACTATATTACAAATATCGTATGTGTATGAAAACAATTGTTTTGAACGTCGTAACAACCGCATCCAGTCTCTTATTGTTTCTTGAATTGTCTTCTTATTTTTTTTACTAGATTGTCATTGTTGGAACAGATGTGATGTCAAGATTTCCCTAACCATATAAACGAGCTCTCTAACAATCTCGACGCACTGTCTCAACTGCAAATTCCCATCGTTATCATTGAAGAAAACTCTACATCTCGGTTTTTACCTTTAAATTATAACGTCTGGGTATCAATAAAGACGATTTGCAATGTATAATGACAGAGCAGGTGTTGAAATCGATACACTTGTTGCCAGTGTAATTAGGATGGCTCGTATAAGATATCGTGATGTAAAAAACGTATTCAAATCATATTTCAGAAGTTGATTGAGGAAAACGCGTGTTTCGAAAACCTGACCGACACACTTGTATAAGTGTATAGGTCCTCACAAAGCCGTCTGGGATCCTTTTAAAAAGCCAGACGACAAAAATAAAGCAAAGGAACTTTATGAATGACGTCAGCGGATCCACACCTCACCACACCTTTACATTCAGGTCTTCCCAAATATCGCCAAACAATTGTGAAGGTACTTTCGTTGGAGTTATTGCTGACGTTAGGAAACTGGATGTTTGTTCTGTGTCTGGGTGTAGTATATGTATTTACAAAAAAATAAGTGTATAGGTAAGTATTCTATCAGCTATCTTGTTTCCATATTACAAGCTTTGCTTATTTTGGGGCTAGATGGCGCTATAAATAAAGATAAAGATCATTTATTTACATATAACATGGTTGGTTTTATACAATTTGTGTACAAAAGATGTCAAATGTTGTGTAATAAAATGTCCACCGAATTTATATTTATCCGCATACTTACAAATAATTATATCGAAGAAAATCCTAATGTTCTAGTAAGTAGGTCAACAGAAAAATATAAGGCTTGTGCTGTGCAAGTAAGTCGTAACAACGATTTGCCCTATAATGGTTAAATTTCAACGTACCAATGACCTGGATGAAATAAAACGGGTCCTTGCGTCATCCAGTCATCCAGGGGCCTTATTTTTGAATCGCACGCAAGAGTTGCGCATGCGAAAAGAGCCGACCTTCGAACGATATTGTTTGGAATGAGTTTCTATATCGTTTAAAAGTCGGCTCCGTTCGCATGCGCAACTTTGTGCACGATTCAATAATAAGGCCCCAGGTCGCGATAACCATTCAAGTTTTACTTCGATAATGTCGCAAAACATCTGTATATAATATATATATTACTACCTATCTAGGCTCTATATCAGCTTATATTTTGGTGTACATATACGATTATGCGGGAAGACGATTAAAAAAGAACTTATAGGTTAACAATGGCTCTTTATAAGTACCGTACAGTTTACCTAGATATTACGCCGTTCCATGGCTGTAACGACGGGTAAATTGAGGTCGCGTTAAACATTTATAAAGTTTGCTTCAGATAATATTTCTAATATTCTATTGGATAATTTAAAAGGATTTTATAGTTGGTAGAAGATAAAAGTAGAGTATTAGTAGTGATAAGAACGTAATTGGACTTTGAGCTCTATTAAAGAGGTATACACGAAGATTCTAGAATATCGGAAATACTCGAAATAGTTCTTGCAATAGTAAGAATATTAAGATTCTTCTTCAGGTTGATGTTTATCTGGCCGAATATGTAAAACGTTTTTTTCTGTGTAGAAAATACATATACAATGTGTAACAAAAAGGTTCAACAATACGGAAGAGTATGTATTTACTCATCATTATGAACAACTTTTTTCTTTTTTTTTTCATATTTTTTTATTTTTGGCCTTCTCCCAGTAGTGGACGTCTTATGGCTGTCAATGATGATGAACAACTTTTACTATGGGACTAACCCTGAAATCTTGAAAAAAAACGGCTGTTCCATACATTTAGTCCAAGAATAATGAACTTTTTGTATGGAACAGCTGACTTTTTTTCCGCGATTTCAGGGTTGGCTCCATAGTAAAAGTTGTTCATAATGATGAGTAAATACATACCCTTCAGTATTGTTGAACCTTTTTGTTACACATTGTATAGTTATGTATTATTCTAGAGTCGAGACTGGAGTTCTTAAAAATATATTTTATTCTGTATTCCGGTCAGCGTAATTTATAAACAACAAAATTGCATACCAATGTCATCTCCGGTCATCATCCTGCGCCGCTTCACGATTGTATACATAACCTTATCTTCTTTAGTACATAGCTACTTATATACCTATACAGGCCTACGCAGAAAGACAGTACTAGACCATTATTGTGAACAAGTTTTACTATGTGGCCAACCCTGAAAACATGACAAAAAACCTGTGTTCCATAGAAAAAAAACATTCATCCTCGATAAATGTATGGGACTCCAGTTTATTTGGCGATTTCAAGGTAGACCCTGTTAACCGCCATGCGCCGGAAGCCGTGCGTAGCTTAGTCGGGACGGGACCGCTTGACTTGTAATCGTGAGGTCGCGGTTTCAAACTTTCAAAGTCAAACCCAAGCCTGTACCAATGAGGTATATACTCTCTTTGGAGTTTATATACGGATACTCATACCACTGGTTTTTTTATACAATCAAGTGACGAGACGAGCAAGACGTTCGCCTGGTGGTAAGCCTCACGCCTGCCCATAATAGTAGCATTGGCAGAATTGTGGATTTGCGACTACAAACCTGCGCTGCACTGCACTGCGCTCGTCACGCTCCCTGAGATATTAGATGTTAAATCTCTTCATACCCAGTAATTTCTCTGGTAATATTGCCCTTCAAACCGAAACACAGAATGCTCACTGGCCGCTTCACCAAGCCGCTTAACAACCCTTGACCCTTTTAAGGGGAAGGCCTTTGTCCAGCAGGGGACGTTTTCTGCCTGATGACGATTTTAGTAAAAGTTATTCACAAATATAGTATGATTACCTCCTTTCGGCGTAGTATTATCTTTCCGCATGACCATGAATAACTTACGGACGGATCGTCGCACGCGCAGCCTCGAAAATAATATTTATTTTTAGCGCCAGGAAGGTCCCTTGGCCGTTTTCCTCTGTACTCCGCATCGTTTGCTTAGATAATACATGATGCATGTGTTCGTCTGGAACATGCTGAATATTCAATACAAATACGTAGATGTACTTAGTTCCGCATTAAGACAACCTTATGGAGGTACCTAAAGACTTGTGTTCTTTGTTTTTAGTACCTGCCATACAGGTAAAAACATAATTAATTCCTTAGATATGCAAAGTATCTTTAGTTGAAAATAAAATGCTTTACATTTAATATTGTGGTTTAGTACCAACCCGAATCCCATATCGTAGCCAGGTAAAAGTTTGTTTTCCCAACGAATAATCTTAAGGATTTGGGTAAATTTCAACATTCTGGACAATTCAGTTTTTTCTAAATAAATCATTTTATCTGATATTTTTTAAATTGATATGATTTTAATTCCTTTTTCATCTTTCCCAGGTACACGAGGACGACGTGATCGGCTTTGGAATTTCCAGCAACGGGAAGTTTATGATGTCTTGTTCCACTAAGACTGATATGGTCCTATGGGATCTTAAGGGCTCGCAGCTGGACAGACTCGACACCTACCTTATGAGCACGCATTCTGCTAAAATATCACCGTGCGGGAGATTCGTCGTCGCTACCGGCTTTTCGCCAGATGTCAAAGTGATGGAGGTCGTCTTCGCGAAGAATGGCGATTTCAAACAAGTGACTAAAGCCTTCGAATTGACGGGACATTCGTCGGGAATATACGAAGTAGCGTTCGATGTGGATACGTCACATATCGCGACGATATCCAAGGATGGCACGTGGAAGCTTTATCACACAAAGAGTGAGTGTTATTGTTTAAATACTGATGCGCACAATGCTTATAGGTAACATTTAGATATTACGTAGGTATTATATGTACTAGAGATGATACCGCACGCTTTGTATGTCCCATTTAGTTGTCTTATATTATCTGCCAGACCGGCCTAGAAGGAGGTGGAAAGACGAGCTCGATGTATTATTATGAAATGATTGGTCCACAATAGCAGTCAACAGAGAAATAGATACTCCTTCTCATACATATATATATATATATATATATATATATATATATATTTATATTATTTGAATATTTTTGTATGAAGTGATTCCACACTTATTTACAGATGGCGCCACCAACGCTTTAGTTGGTAGCTTATAACAGGTAGGGAAAATTTGGCATCTAAGGCAGATACATCTGTAGCTTAATTGGCAAAGCAGTTGGGACGGAAACCCATAGAGACTGCTCGTATGCAGGTTCGAGTCCTGCCGGAGGTCATCATTTTTCTTCCTGTTTAAGCTTTAAAAACATATATATATATATATATATATGTATATATATATTATGTCAATAAAGTTTATTTCATTTAATTTTTTTATTTCATTTCATATAAAATATCTTGTAGATGTGACTATTTCAATAACAATTTTTTTTGTTTGTTTTTGTGTTTTTGTTATGAATAATAATTTATTGTATTGTAAATATATGCTAGAATAATCATTAATAAATACTCAAAATAACAATAATAATTATTCGCATTAATATGCCCGGGGAGTGCGCGACAGCACGACATACTGTGACATATATTTTCTGTTTTGCGAGAGGCCAAGTAAAATATGGCGATATCGTCACAACTAAATTGTCTTAAAGTGCGGTGTCATCTCTTCTACAAAGTAAATAGTAACTCAATGGTTGCTAACGCATCTTACGTAGATATAGGCAGCGGCCTAATAAAGACATAACACCTAATAGTACATATTATTAATATCTCAATGGTACATAACGCATTTTACGTCCTTATACGACGATAGCATTATAATATTATGTGATGTTTATTATGCTTCGATATGACGTTTATTATTTGACAAAGATTTTTTATAAACAAGCTAGCCGCACCCCGTTTCACCCGTGAATAATCTTGGGACCCATACCTATATCGTTTACGACAAACAATTAAGAATTAAAGTTTTCTATGTCCATCCTTTTAATGCACACTCTTGGTAAGTTTCCATTGCAGAGGGATAAAGTGTCTTTGGAATTGATAATACACTTCTATTGAGGGGCTTTCCAGCGTGTTTTTTTATCCGAGGGAAATGTATCTGTCCTCAATGTCGTCACATTTCATTATTGACTACGGAATAATGTTGGTCCGATTCGTTTAAACTTATCATAATAACGGGTCCAGTCGTTTACTCGTCATCTTCTTCTATTAATATAAGAATCTCTGCCTTGACTGAACGACTGACAGACAACGCACAGCCTAAACTGCTAGTCGTACAGACTTTAAATTTGTAGGGTAAGTTTGTCTTGATGCGTAGGGGTGTACTAAGAAAGGATTTTCCGAAATTCAACCCCTAAGAGGGGTAAAAGAGAGGTAAAAATGGGAATGTGTTTGGATAGAAAAATATTTGATCTAAAAAAATACAATTTTTAATATTATTTGACAGGGATGACTTAATAGTGTGAAATGGGGGATGAAATTTTGATTTATGCCATATTCGTCCCGAGAATTTTGTATGGAAAGTTTTTTGTTTTTTAAGTTATAGTGATGAAAATTTGTATTTGGATATTTTGGATAGACTTTTTAAAACAAAAACAATAATATTTTTTGTTAGGGTTGATCTAAAGTGGCGCATATGGGGAGGAAAAAAAAGAGTAATTAACGCAGCGCTATGGAAGATCAAGTATTTGGGCGCTGGGCGAATTTCTTCCGTACGCTGCATAGACATACATACTAGGGACGGGTTGGACGCCATTTTGAAATGTCGCGCATTCGTCGGTGTCAAAGAAGCGTATTGACACCGATGCCGGCACAGTCTGGGATGCACGTCCGACGTGATTACTTGAGAGCAAAATGCCAAACTGTGTGGTGAAGGGCTGTACGAATTACATTTGAAAGTGCAGTAAACACAAGGTGGTGTTTCTTATGACCAGTAAGTCAACATTTAAAGTTAAACTTAACTTGCTTTTACACAAAAACTTTTATTTTTAGGTAATAGGTAAGTCGTTTCTAGTTTCGTACAGTTTGCGTTTCTACCACGCCTTACTGGACGTAGTGTCCGTGACATCCGAGAGATGGCGTTGTCCTTTTGTCAAAGATAAATTAGACTTACGAATTCTTAACTCGGGCGTATCTAGACATAGAAATCATTGGTACGCCGACTTTTAATGATAAAATTAAAACGTAGTGTGATATAGCGTGGTGGCTCTAATTTAATCCATAGTCGTTGCGAAGTGCATAACGAAGTCGCGAGTATTTTTCTGAATTTGAACTGAAAGACCTTTTAGGTGATAAGCGGTAAACACTGCGCAGTGTTTTTATGTTCAATGTGTGACAATAGATGTGTTGTCATCATGTGTTAAGTACATCAGCTTACTTTAAATGGATAACTCCTACTTACCGGCTTATCTATTTAGCAACGTAGGTTGTTGATAGATGAGGGACATAGCTAGACATTTCATTAAAGCTATGACATAATCCTCTAACATTCGAGCCTATTGTCATAATGTGTCGTAGAGAAAGTGTTACGTTGCATCGCTTTAGTTAGTAGTGCTTTAGTGACGCTCGTGGCGTAGCTTGTCTAGGTGATTCTAAACGATCACCGATGTTAAGCAACGGACGGCCGGTCAGTCTTCGGATGGGTGACCGTGAGTGGCATTTATTTCTGAGCGCTACCGTGGGTCAGATGACTCGTTAAATTGTTGGTCCCGGTTGTTTGTTCAATAACAACAACTACCGTCAGCCATGTCAGAGGCTGAGGGATTCTGATCTCTTCGTGTCGATCCACCAACGCTTTGTAGGCCTGGTTTCATTCCATCTCAGCAGGCTATTGCACATAGTAGATCTACCGCGTCGGGGACAAATTGTTTGTACCTAGCTTTTATTTGTGCTAAACCGTAATAAAGGTAGAATATACCTACCTTGTTCTTAAGGGACGCCTCTATCTCGCTCGCGCTTTTCACCATTTTTAAAATCACTGAATACGAAAATGAAAAATCTCATTGTGCGAAATTGCTGACAATAGCTTCAAGGTTCAGCATAAAAATCATTTTGATTTAAACAATTTTTAGTACCTATTACTGAGATAATAGGTTATGCCCGGTTTTATGAATGAAAACTTGCTTGAATCTATTTTTTTCTAAACCTTTCTTATTCTCAGTATTATTATGTCTCTACTGCGATTTTGCATAACTATATTCAGGGATTTTATATGATAACCGTCTTAAGCATAAAACACTAAAACGTATTTTAAACCTATTTTAGTTAAAAAGGGTTTTGTCTTCTTTATTCATACATAAATACATACTTTAAAAATGGCTGTAGTGTTTTATGCATAAGACAGTAAATATATTGAAATGCACGAGCGAGGTAGTGGCGCCCAACATTCTGTCCCTTAAGGCATGAAAGGAAACAAAAGCTGTAGCTACGCGCACCGCAAATACCTACGTTTCTTTGTATAAGAAATAATGAGGGCAATCGCCTGAGAAGGGCGTTTGTTGTAGCTCTTAGAAAAGCTATTTCTTTTCGAAGAGGAGCACGATAACGATCTTTGGTGCACTGGCACACCAAGACTGCAGAGTCTTCGGTCAGCTGGACCCGCGGGTCCACTCAATTCGTGTCGAACACAATTTTTTTTTTATGCTATCGAGTGACGAGACGAGCGAGACGTTCGCCTGGTGGTAAGCGTCACGCCTGCCCGTAACCGTGCCAGAATTGTGAACTTTGCGAATACAATCCTGCGCCGCACTGTACTGCGCTCGTCATCCTGACATATTAGATGTTAAATCTCTTCAATCCCAGTAATTTATCTGGTAATATTGCCCTTCAAACCGAAACGCAGTAATGCTTGCACACTACTGCTTGGCGACATGGCGGCGGTGATGGGGTCTCAAACACAAAATAAATTTAAAAAAGTAGTTTAAACTTAACTGCGGCTCTGCTAAGCTTTCTGAGAATGTACGAGCAATTAAGCGATTAGGATAGTTAAGATTAGGAGAAATGGTTGGGCGCGTCTAACAAAGATGCAACATACCAAAGGACCAAATCAGTGCAAAGTGTGAAACGAAAAGCAAAGTTTACTGATGCTTAAGTAGAAGTCCTGCATGTTCTAGATGTTTATATTATAAGTAGCCACGTGCACTCGGACAGATGTTCCGAAGAGGTGTTCTGTTACAATATAAATTGTCATGAGTTGTCTTCGGCGCTCTACATATTATTAGTATGTAGGGCGCTCAAACCAAAGACTTTTAAGTACAGAGCGAACATAAAAAATACGAATACGGCACCCGAAATTGACAGCCGTAAATGAAGCCGTCCCTTTTATACCTACTCTAGGTACCAGGTATACAAGAGACAATAGCTTATTAGGATAAATGGGGACATTTTGAACTTTAAGATGAAACGATTTACTATAGTGTGGCATCTCTTTTAAAGCTCTTCCGTAATAAATGAAAAATTGAGATCTACGACGCGTTTTGTTCAACTTATTGCTATTATTGTTCAATGGTTTACAAAAGCTGAAGAGCCTCCAAACAAGGTACAACGTATTTGACTTGATTCTCATGAATCGGTCAGAGGAACATGACGAGTTTACTCCATCTGATAGATTGCCCAGGCTATAGATAGCGTAGCTTTAAGTTAAGTTTAAGATAACTTTGGCCCTAGCCAAAAACACAATGACACAAAAAACAAAACAAATGACCCTAGCCGAAGGGGCCGTAGCCGAGTGGCTGTATGAGAATAAACAGTTTTGAGCAATTGAGACCGCAGGTTGAGTTAGTTAAGTTTTTGGCCGATAACGTTTTGAGGAAACAAACATTAGACCTGATACCTGCCAATAATAATAAAAAACAATCTAGATTTTAGTAACACTAGACGAAAACCACGTTGAAAAGCGTCGCATCGCATTCTTTGCTACAGGGTCATAGACGTAACGCGCAATAAATTGGCAGGATTGTTCTGATTGGCGTCAAATTGATGGCGCAAGCGCTAGAGGTCACAAACACTATTTATCATGCTTGAAACTTGAATGAACTCCCAAGATGACGTCTTGACGTCGTCATTTGTTATTCGAATGACCGGAATTTTGCACAAGCGATGGAAAATACAATAATAAAACACTATGTAAGTAGTTTAGACGTCACCACATCGTTCGGGGTCTGGCGCCGTCGGATTATTCACCAACTGGACGCGAGTGGCTGGACTCGCGTGTGTTATCTATTATTATTTCGTCATCTGGACACGCTAGAATTTTCAAGCATGTCCAGATAGTGAATCTTAAAATAAATTACTTAGAAGTTTTCGCCGAAGTTGAGTTCCCGAATTCATTAGAAAATACAGTCACGCACAGCAATGTCTCGAACGTTACGACGGTTTTGGCCACAAAAAAAATTACATAAATTAGCGAAAATTATCAGATCACTAGCGGTTTACATTTTATTATTCATTGCATATTAAGTACAGCATTTTATCTCTTGGTAAGCCAGGGACAGTGTGGAGTAAGCTATGACGCAGTATTATAGGGAAAATTGGTTTTCACTTGGGCACCTATGCAGGTTCACCTAGGTAACGGCTCCGTATCAGATATATAAGCTTTACTGTGTTGTGACGGGACTACGCTTTACTGTGTTCTGGCGTGAAGCGTCAGTAACAATTACAGGGCTTATGATACTCACCATGAAATGTCTCAGAGTAATGAGTGATAACCTAACGAGCGAAAAGTTTACACTATTTGTCTCCATCTTTCTTAATGCAGAAGGCGTCGATGCTGATAAGGCTCCGTCGCAGAATGTCCCTTTCCTAAAATGTCTACTGCACGCATAACGCCCGTTTCGCACAATGACCCTTTCGCAAAATGTCCCTTTCTCACAATAGAGTAGTTTTCGAATCGAATCCGGTTCGTTTAGTTTAGAGTACGGGGCAGAAATAGCTCTAGTGAGTGTGCACTCTGTCTAGAGTGAAACATATACAATAACTTCCTTATTATTAATATATACAATAAAAATAACCAGTTCTGTTTATTACTCTGAAAGCTCCTCTAAATTATTCGTTGCATAATCGTGCTATAAAATATTTATGTTTTTATCTTTAGCTAGATTGCACGTCGTTTTTTCCTGACTACCGGAAATGGAGTTCTGCATTCGTTTTTCCTTGTCTGTTTAATTGTTCTAGTAACAATATTGATACAATTGATTTATCTCAATTTATTATCATTAGGTGCATTCAAAGCTAGTGTCAGACTAAAGCTCGATTCACACAGCATCTGCGGGTATTATAATTATCCTACCATGTACAGAAGGACCTGGGTATGTCCTAAAACTGCATCCATAATCACCGGAGGACGGGCAGCAGCATCCTCTCAGTTAACGGTGGTGAGCATTCTGCGATCCCCAAGCCGCCTGCCAAGCTTGGGAATTATGGCAACCTGTCCCTATTAAGAGGGAGGCCGTCGTCCAACAGTGGATGTGTTTTGCCTGATGCGTATGTGTGTGTGAGTGTGTGTGTGCAGAAAAATACCACGACGGACTGCTCTGCGTTTCTAGACACCAAGGAGCAATACCATGTCATAATTCCTTGGTGATAATCGTCATCATCCACAGCCTTCATTATCCCACTTCTGAGTATATGCCTCTCTCTCTATGCCATCTGCCCCGGCCCTGTGCTAATTTGCAGAGGTATTCACAACTCCATCGAAAGGTTTCTGTTCGGAACCACATTCTCCGTCCGTTGTCCATCATCCTGAATGTAAATGACTGGGACGGATAATGTGGATCCGAACGGAAACCTTTTCGATTGAGTTGTGAATACCCGTGCAGAACCAAGGTTCTGCACACGAACCACTGGGTCCAAAGACCAGCCAAGTTCGAAACGCGATGGTAACGATATCGTTGCCCCATCTTGCAGCTGGAAACGCTCCGTGGAAACGCTTGTCTGGGCCACCACTATGTCACAACCTTAATCCACCTATAATCACTAAGCCTAGCAACAGTAAGAGATGCCACTCCATTCTGGGATTCATTCCATCCATTCCACTGGGTGGCCTCCGACAGTAAGAGACGCCACTCCATTCTGGGATTCATTCCATCCATTCCACTGAGCTTGGAGCTCAGACAAGTCTACCCGAGTCCATGTCTGGGCAGTGGTGACCGCTAATTGTTAATTCAACCTTTGGCAGCTTTTTTACTATAGCAGCGGTTGTGTAAGTATATGTCGCAGGGAGAAGATAAAAACGGAGATTTGATCAAATCTCTTAAAGATTTGATTGAAAAATCAAAAATTGAAGAAAAAAAGAAATTGAGTATCTCTTAGAGATTTGATCAAATCCCTAAACTTATCTGATGATTTGTTCAAATTGTATCTCAAATTGACTTTAAAAAAATAACCTGAACCTAACTGCCATACAAAATAAGAACAAAGTCGTGTACACGGATTATTTGATCAAATCACTAGATTTGTTTGGAGAAATGATAAAGTTGAGTTCCAACTTTGACATCTCCCGGCATTTGAACAAATCTCTGGTATGAACATATCCCTGCGACATATATATTATCTCTTATTTTTTTTTTGTGCAGTCTGGGCTAAGTATATTGTAAAACAAGCTTAACGCGATTAAATCTATTATGTCAATCAACGCTTGCAACCTACCAAAACTAAACGGGGCAATCTATCTAATATTAACCATGCCGATTTATGAATTTTCAAATTAATTCATTGACAGGTACTCATTAAGGAATTTAATATACTAGCAGACATGTAGTTTTATTATCTTATTGAGCCAGTTAGCTCGTTTTATTGTTGTTGTATATAATTTTTATTCATGGTAACTATTTAATTAAGCTGTCGATAGGTTAAACAGATAATTATTTGTTTATATTTTTTGAATGGTTTATTATTCATTAAGCAAACTTGTTTTATAAACGTATCAATCAAGTTGTTAGCGCGTTTTTTTTTTTGCTTTATGGCTTCGTGGATTTATTTGATTTCTTTAAGGAAGTTTAGTGTAAGCTTAATTATTTGAAGGCTCATGAAGATGACGTCTATTAAGTTTTGATAAAATTGTGGCATTTTTTTTTTGCAGGCAATTTATTTTTATTTTTTGGCTAAGGGAACGTTAAAAGTTGCCAGATCTAGCCAAGAAGTGGCTAACTTGGCAACACTCGCTAATAGTCTTATGTATAAAACACTTAACTCCATTTTAAACCTATTTTAGTTTATAGTGTTGTCGAAAGAAATTGACAAAACACCTTTTAAATAAAACTAGCGGCCCGTTCCGGCTTCGCACGGGTGGACTT
This sequence comes from Erannis defoliaria, assembly GCA_905404285.2. NCBI lineage: Eukaryota > Metazoa > Arthropoda > Insecta > Lepidoptera > Geometridae > Erannis > Erannis defoliaria. The sequence goes on along the minus strand of FR990080.1, from coordinate 9,700,138 downwards.
TTTTTTAAAACATTGAGTAAGTATTTTTAAGCAGGACATTGTAAATAACTTTTGATGAATACTTACCATACAAAAACTGTGAGAATAAGTACTATAAAAATTAAACAGTAAAAAATTAGTAAAATTATTTATAAGTAGTTCTGAAAAGGACTTTTTAACTGGAACAGAAAATATGCTATGAAAAAAGTCAAAATATTCAATGTCCGACCGCGCGTTCAGGCCTACCTATTTCATAAGGTTTCTTACCCGTGGTCCACATAAAAGGTTCACCTAGGTGTTCCACGGATACCTTTTTGTATCCGTGTTCCACGAGTGCACTGAATTAAAAGTGTACTCGTGGAACACCCAGGTATACAATGCGTAATTCAATGTACCCGTTAGAATATCCATTTGTTTACTCGTTCACTCCCATGTCCTTCCTTTTTATCCGACTTCAAAAAAGGAGGAGGGTCTCAATTCGGACTATGAGTATTTCAATGTACCCGTAGAATACCCATTTGTTTACTTGTTCACTCCCATGTCCTTCCTTTTTTTCCGACTTCAAAAAAGGAGGAGTTTCTGAATTCGGATTATGCGTAATTCAATGTATCCGTAGAATACCCATTGTCTACTCTTTCACTCCCATGTCCTTTCTTTTTAACCGACTTCAAAGGAGGAGGAGGTTCTCAATTCGGTTGAATTTTTTAATGCACAAGCATTACCTCAGCACTCCTAAGCACACACTTACTCAGCGATATTTTAAATAGCTTGTTTCAAGTCGTCTAAAAAGAGTACGTATACTACCTTAGGTAGGTATCTTATTATAAGTCCTTACGGTGGTAACTTAAATAAATAATTTTATCTGATTGCCTACTAATATTATAAATGCGAAAGTTTGTCAGTGTGCGGGTGTGTATGTTTGTACTCCATCACGCTGAAACGGCTGAACGGATTAGGATGAAATTTGGTGTAGAGGTAGGTACTTTTAACCTTAGAATAAAACATGGCTACTTTTATCCCAAGAATTGCGTAAAACCGCAGGGTGCAGCTATTTGTTTAATGATTTACCTGTGGTTCGCACCTATTGGGTGAACCAAGGGCACTACATATTATCGGCCTTACTTAAAAACGCCGCTTAAACTTAGTCACTGCTTAAACTTCTCTGTCTTGTTCTTGCACGTGACACTTCACGTCAGAGAGAAGTTGACTTAGCATCTTAAGCAGTGATTAAGTTTGAGCGGCGTTTTAAAGTAAGGCTGTGTACCCGTGGTTTACCTATTGGGTAGGCTAAGGGCACAAAAAGGTATCCGTGGAACACGTACGTGGACCACGAGTAAGAAACCATTTCATTGATGTGCACGGCCCTCTCCCGCACTCCGGTGCGTGTCCGTGCGCACTCGCCGTGTTGCCCGCGCTGCGCTGAGCACACGGCCACGGTGCGGCGGCGTTTATTTTTCTAATATTTTGTTTAGATTTTTAAATTCGTAATATCTTTTGAATGGAACGTCCGATTTGAATAATTCAAAAAGTAACTTATCCAAATAAATCGTATTCAAGACGGTTTCAATGCCTGTATATTATGCCATACAAAGGTATGGATAACGTGGTCTGATTTTGGGCGGCATTTCTATCAACTTTTAAGATGTAAAAAGTAGTTATAGTGACATAACTACAATAGTTAGACCTATAGTATCGCGACGTTTTTTGTAGATATTGATATGTTCTTTAATATTGTACAACATGTTTCTGTTCTATCATCAATAGTTTCCGCAGCGCATGAGATGAAAGACGTTTTATGGCAAAAAAAAATACACCTTGGGTTACATTATTGAAGTTTTAGTAGAGACCCCAAATTTTTTTTAGTTATAAATATAGCCTATGTTACTCAGGGATAATGTAGCATACCAATAGTGAAAGAATTTTTGAAATCGGTTCAGTACTTTTTGATTTTATTCGTTACAAACATACAAAAATACAAATCTTTCCTCTTTATTATATTGGTGTAGATAGGTTTAGTGTTTTATGCATAAGACGGTAAGTGTGTGCATAATTGAAAAAGTCACTTATGGAGAATTGCTTTTTATTTCCAGTTGAATATTCCCGAGGTGAATCCCCCCACGTGCTCGAGACTGGTCACTACACGCAAACCGCAAACCCACCGCGCATCGCTTTGTCGCCCAACGCTGAAGTGCTAGCGGTCGCAGTTGACTCGTCCATAGAATTCTACGACACGTACACTGGAAAACTATATGACACTGTGGAGAACATCTATTCAGGTAATCTTCATTCCTACCTTATGTCTCTCAATGCTGAAGTGCTAGCGGTCGCAGTCGCCTCGTCCATAGAATTCTACGACAAATATACTGGGAAGTCTGGGAAACTGTATGACACTTGTCCAATGCTGAAATGTTGGCGGTCATATTCGTCTATCTGTTCCATACTAAGAATTCATATTCAAGAAAGCGTAGGTCGAATTTCAAGTAAGAAAAACTCGCTGCAGACATTATGTGGCCAAAAGGTTTGACAATTGAAAAATTGATACAAAGTAAATTATAATAAACATAATTTTATTATATTTTGTACTAATCACAATAACCTTGAACTGGCCTTAAACTTAAGTAAAGATTCAGGCAGATTCATGCTTAACGTACCTCGGCAATAAATTAACGTCATATTCATTATTTCAACTCGAATTCCGTGTTCCTTATAACAGGCTTTGCTTTTACGCAACCAACCAACTTAAACCGTGCAGTTGAGTGATCATCGTATTTTCTGAACAATTATATATGCCTCATATTGCCTCTTTGTAAAAAAATATCAAGTGAGTTTTTATGACTGAAATGAATAAAAGCGCGACAGGTACACGGTAAAAGCCTGTGGCATAGTTATTTTACAGATATTTTGTTTAAGTAGTTCCTCTGTTGTAAAGAAAATTACCAAAAATGGCATATTATCTGATTATATTGGCTTTTATCTGAGCATATAGGAGTACGCTGAAAACCAGCCCTGCGTGACCCTCCTGGAGCACGCAGCACAGCGCTGAGCGTACCCCTATTGCCAAACAACGACTGTTATGTTTTATTTTAGTGTTGTATCTCGTGTTTATGGCTTCGTACTTAGCTGCTGGGCAATGGCGTCTCAATCATCGGTTTAAGGTTTGTCGGCTTAAAAGTTTATGGGCCCAGTTGGAACAAGAGGGGTCCAGTTCATCCCGCCATCTCCGTCCGGGTCGCCTATCGGTCCGTGGGAACTGTGTACCATTGTCTAATGTATAGTTATACAGGAGAAGCCACTGGTTCCCGACACACAGTCCTTGACTAGTTTGGGAGCCTATGGGTCATAATTTTGTGACATGATTTGTGTCAAAATAAATAAATTTGTATTTGTTGTATTGTGTTGCGAGCTTTGCCCGTAATAGATTTTGTAAACTGACTATTTGAAAAACAATAATTCTATAGATTTTACGTTATATACAGGTTATTTCTAATCAGTCAGCATTCTTTTAAAGGCATATTCTGTACATCAAAACAAATAACTTTTACCAACCAACATTGAAATCGCAAAAAAAGCTGTTCCATACATTTTGCCCAAGGTCGATGAACTTTTTGTATGGAACAGCTGATATTTTTTTCGCGATTTCAATGTTGGCCCCGTAGTAAAAGTTGTTTGTTTTGATGTACAGAATATGCCCTTAAAAAGGACGCTAACTGATTAGAACTAAGATTAGACCTGTCATTTACAAATTATTCTGTTCTGGTGATAAAAGCACCCAGCATTGTCCTCATTTGCCTGCTCCATACCTATCTTGCACGCACATTTTTATATTGAGGCCCATGCCACAGAATAAATATTACCTAGTTACTCCCACGTCGCATAATAATGAGACCTTGACCTAATGTGCCTTCAAACTTTGTCTCTGACAATCATCATCACGACATAAAATTCATACAATTAAGATTATACCACCGTGTCGCAATTAACTTTACACGCACCTATATGCGTTACTATAGGCAGTTACAATCTGATCATTACGTCAAAGTACTACATTGTTCATAGTGGAATCTATATATTTTAAACTCTACCGTGTAGGTAATAAGGGTTTGCTGATTTTGTAACGCAGAGTCATAATGCGATTATGTAATTTTTATGAGCTTAGTGAAATTGTATACTCGAGTGATGTGTGATTTCAGCAAATTAGTCATTCATTTAGCGTTGAGGAATCGTTGTGCCCCAGTTTTCATTGTTTGGTAAGTTGAGTAACAATTCTTAGAATTACTATATAACAAATGTGTAAGAAACTTTTGTCTCTTATCACTCTATAGATGTTGACCACGGCTTCGTCCGCGTGGAATGTAGATCGGAAATTGTGATGTACATGTGTGTGTGTGTGTGTTATATTACTATATACTTATATATTTTCTAATTTAACTGAAAAATATTAACGAGAAGTATAGAAAATCATAGAATTAAAAGTTTCTACAAACTTTATCACCCCATTTCACGACTTTGATGGTAATATTTCGAAAAAATCATCCCATTGAATGCATAAATATCCCTAGTACATTGGCTGGGGATATATTCTTGTAAATTTCAAGCCATTTGGACTAGCGATTTAGAATGTGCCTTAAATGTCTATGAATCAGTGATCAGTATGGAATTTGAATTTTGTTCTAGTCTAGACTTTGATTTTTTTACGACATCAACGGGTCATCATTCAGAAGACGTCCACTGCTCGACGAAAGCCTCCCCCTTAATAGGAAGGGGTTGCCATAATCTCCACGCTTGGCAGGCGGTTTGACCTCCTGTGGCTCTGGATGCAGTTTTAGGACATAATCCGGTAATCTACGGGTGAAAGAGTATATAATATAAGTAATTAGTATTACTGCTGCAAACTTTGTATCCCTCAAATCGTGGTAAACTCAGGGTACACACTGTTGTATAACTCCCCCCCAGTCGTGCCCGACTCGTGAAGTTATTATTCGGCATCGCCAGCGATACTTTCGAATTTTATGTTTGTTAAAAGACTGCGAATATGTAATCCAGTGTTGTATGTTAGCAATTAACTACGTGAGTATTGCCACGTCCACAATAATTGGTTAATAGTTTGATTTTGTTCAATGCACCGGCTATTAGCTGGAATTGTTATTAATAAAGAATATGCATGTGTTTTTTTTATTGACTTACATAAAAGCTGACTGGCAACAAAAAAATCGTCGAAAGTAAAGTTGTAATATGTGCACAAATAACGAAGTTATAAATATTTTAGTTTCATGTTAGAAAGGGAGGGCACTATACTAGGTTTATGACGTCAAAGTTTACGAATCCAAACAAATTCTATACTATGCACGTGTTTTGCTAGAGATGACTCCCTCCCAAATACTTTGAACGCTCATATATTTCAGAACTTTACTAACCGATTTCGACGTAAGCATCAGATTCAGTTAAACTCTCCGCTTATCCTATTATTTTTAATAATTGAAACACATGTATATTCCCTATTATAAAAATCACTGAAGAGGGAAGTAAAGTAGGGCCTTCGCTTTTCTGTGATAAAAATGATGATATTGTTTATCTCGTCAATTCCGTTTTTTTATCGTCTTCTGTTCCATCTACTAGCAACGTTTCTTTCGAATTTTTACCGGTATTTGACAGAAATCATACACATTTTTCGGGAACAAAATGTACCTATCTACATAAGTAACATGTAGCTCAAATCGGTTGAGTAGTTGTGGAGTTCAATATAATAGCTTTTTTTTACTCGCAGCAGACTGGGTCATGAACGTGGTAATTAGTATACTTAAATAAATAAATTATACTAGGAAACTATAAGTTAGAAAAATTACAATATAATATAATATTATCTTTGCAACACTTGTACTGCACGACATTTTAAAGGTGGAATAAATTAGACAGCCGGCGTAGGGTTACTTATATGAATAGGAAGTGCCATGCTTTGGGATTCGTCAGGGTGAGGAAACTGAGGAACTCTGAAAAGCCTTTGAATATGAAGTGTTTCCACACTTTTGGTATTTCTGTTTTTAACGCAGTAAGAATCTGTAAAATCAAAATCAATTCTGTAAAAGGGTTTGGACGGAAACCCAGAGATGGCTCGTATGCATGTCCAAGTTATTAAAAACATAGCCTTAATTATGTAGTAAAAAATAATATTACAATATGTAGTTTCTGCACAGCGTAGTAAAATGTTCACTGGTTATGCGTATTGCTCGGTTGATAAATTGTTTGATGGCGGTTTTATAGCATCATTGATTCAATAGTCCGCGATATTTCATCACTCTTGTTTTTATGGATATAATAAAGTATACAACAATGCAAATTAAATTAAATAGATGGCTCCATGATTAAATCCGTCATAATAGTGATTTTTCATTCTTCATACACACCTATCCAATATTCATCTTCGATCACACCATAAAATAAGGTGAGCTGTGGTGAAACACCTGCAGGTCTAACATGCGCACCGCGAGAAAAATTTGTCGTGTCTTTATGTCGTGCGAAAACGAGACAAATTTATACAGATTCGTAGCCTTGTCCTGTTTTGTAGAATTGAGAAAAATTTCTCGCGGTGCGCATGTTAGGCCTACTGGCATGCCTACGATAGAACTATCTCTCTCGCACTTTTCAACTGTTTTGAAGATAAAATCCCTTCATCCACATTCAATTCGACACATAAAAATTCATTACTAGCTACAAAAAAAGGATTTTTCTTCGCTGTTCAGTTATAAAACAAGACACTTTTTTCTGTTTTCATAACTACGAATCCTTCCATTTTCATAACTCTGACCGGCTACGAACAAATAATTTTATTTACTGTCCCATAACCAGTTATAAATATATATTTTTTACTTCAAAATATAAAATATCACTGAGTCGGAATCAGCTATAAAATTTGTTTTTGTTTAATAATAAACTTATTATTATTAAACGGTTTTATTCAGCTTGCCTTGTTTGTTGTTGTTGACTTTGGGGTCTATTTTAGTAATTGAAATTTCACCCCCTTCCTGTTGACAGATTGATCTGATACTCGTATTTGGTACCTACACACCTTTAGCTCAGAAGACAAAGACGTTTAACTTTAAAAAAAAAAGTGTTCACATTTTATGTCAGCTTGATCTACAATAAAAAGTGTCATCATCCAGTCATCACCTCATGAAGCCGTATGTAGGTATGTGTTGACGTATTTTCAAACGGCGCACTAACATTGTGAGCAAATAGATTTGTCACACCGCAAACGGAATGGCGTTTTATCTGCGTTAAACGTCAAAACAACAATAAAGTGTGTCTTGTCGTATTTTTATTGGTACTATAAAGCGAGGCGACACGACTTAGCGTGTCATTTGAATATCGCCATGACCTTCGTGACACTAAGTATGGTAGTTCGTGTATATTTTATACAGTTTGCTTTACCATTACAGAGCTGCAATGCCAAAGCGATCTTAGCTTTAAAATTGAAATCGATACCAAACGAAATTCCAATGGCCTTTTCCATATTTTATCGTATTTACGACCACAATGTTGGTCTTCGTTTTGTGACTAAATAAAGCAATCCGTATGAGTATGAGTCTCATTTTGTTTTATTTATACGGGAATACTCACGTTTAATTAAATCGGATACTCCGACTATAGCGTCTTGCTTTGCACTCTTTGAAAAATATCACCGGATGTGATCGAAACTATAGTCGGGGTATCAGATTTAATTAAACGCGAGTATTCCCGTATAAATGAAACAAAATGTGTCATAACCACGTCAGTTTTCATAATAAAAACTATGTGTCTCCTTACACTATTTCAAAAACAATAAATGCCTACTTTAGTTTCAGGATAACTTAAGAGAAGCACCACGACGAAGTTAGTAGGTCAAAACGTGTTCTAACAAACATCGACTGCAACGTAAAGATGAGCCAAGCCCATCCCAGTCTTCAATGTGTCGGTGACAAAGCGCCTGCGATTCCTAAATGGACCGTGAAATCAAAGTAGAAACTATACGTTATCCATTATCTTAATCGCTTTTTGGCAGCCCAGGCAAAGTTCCAAACTTTGTAAAGCGTTTAGCTAATTATATCCCATAGAAATAAATACGTTTGGTCTAACATTACCTCTTTACAATGTTACGTCGACAGCTGACATAACCTTGGAAGACGTAATGCTAGGTCAAAAGAATTTATTTGTATGGGATATAATTTGCTAGACGCTTTTCAATGTTGTCATAATCTTTTCATGAGAAAGACAATTTCAAATGAGAGAAATAAACGATTAACATACTGGACAAGTGGACATTTATATTATAACGCCGAATTTGGTACTACGTCGTACAATTTTTTGAATACCTACTTACTTCAAAATAGCTTTGAGTTCGAACTATAAGTAACAGAAAGTCTTTGAATCCCAGTGTTAATTTCAAGATTGGTAGGTATACCAATGTATACGGGGAATAAGAATTTTATAGCTACATATGAAACATGCGTAAAATATCTCGTTAAACGTGTTTTGTCCTTTCCCTTCGCACATCGCTTAAAACATAAAGAACTGAAATTCTACACAAACAAAATCGGCCAAGTGTGAGTTGGGCTCGCACTGAGGGTTCAGTACGGTAGACTATCTATTACAGTTTGGAAAATACACATTATAATAAGTCGTTCCTTTTGGTATCCATTCAAGTTATTCTACTTGAATTATTAAAATTGGTACTTTGGTAATTGGTAATTAATTGGTACTTGATTATTCATTCGATCAACAGTTCTATTGCATATCATATTATGGTGAATAATTCAGACATCAATGAAGCCAATATTAGGCAATTAGTGTGTGTAATTAGACATATTCATGTGTACCTGTTTGGCGATATTGTTTACGCATCGTAAGGCTAATTTACTGAACGCACGTTTTAGCGTATTTTCTGCTTAACTTGCTTATCTGAATTTTCAGGAACAGCCAATATACATTTATATTGTCTGAAGACCACATACATAAATTGCCACAGCAATGCTTGGCTTGGCAGCTAGTTTCTCAATAATCCGGTTTTCAATTTGATAAAATATATAATGTAGCATTTTTTTTTAATAAAATGCGGATTGGCGGGCAGAACACTGTTGAAAGACACACTTGGAACTTAGGGTACCAGCATGCGAGTAAAGCAGAATCGGCCGTCGCACTCGCTCATCTAAGGACAAATTTTATTAGAATTACAATGTAGGTTGAAGCTTACGAGCTTGAGTCAAAACTTGACCGAGAAATAGTCGACAGCTTACTCGCCGACGACGGCCGAACAGGTGCTTGTAATTTAAATTGGAGTTGTTTTCGCCAGTGAATCGATTTCTTCTAGGAAAACTCATTGGGACCTGGGTATGTCCTAAAACTGCAACCAGAACCACCGGAGGTCGGGCAGCAGCGTCCTCTCCGTTAACGGTGGTGAGCACTCTGCGATCCCCAAGCCGCCTGCCAAGCGTGGGGATTATGGCAACCCCTCCCTATTAAGGGAGAGGCCTTCATCCAGTAGTGGACGTCTTCCGGCTGTTGATGTAAACTCATTGGAAACCGCATCTGGTCAGATGGCGGTCAAACGTCATCCTATTAGCACAGAAAAAAACGAAAGGACAGTTTTATTTTAAAAAAACTGGACCTGGGTATATCCTAAAATTGCATCCAGGATAGCCGGAGGGCGGGCAGCAGCGTCCCATCAGTTTACGGTGGTGAGAATTCTGCGATCCCCAAGCAGCCTGCCAAGTGTGGGAGGGTTATGGCCTCATTCGTCCGGAGTGAGCGTCTTCTGGCTGATGATGTGACCTACTTCACATATTTTATCGAATTGAAAACCAATATTATTAAGTAGTATTATTTCAAGTTGCTCGCTTTACTTGCTTCTCGCTAATCGCCCGCGGTCGGGCCGGTACCTAACTCTTCCTCTTAGAGAGATGGCAGTAAGAAAAAGGCTTATATCCAGCTTTGGGCTGTGAGATAAGGAACGTTTTGGATAATGATAGAGGGCTTTTAACTGATTGAGTAGTGAATTATGTTTACAAATAAAATTAAAGGATTAGAATAATCTGGTTTGGAATTAAAACACCTCATGTATCCGCTCATGTATTGGAGCGTAACATTAAAAATACGTGCAACCGACAGTGATTGATGACTTTTTACCCGACTACGCAAAAATGAGGGTTATGGCTTAAGCAGTTTATTTGTACGTATAATATTTATACAATTTGTAACAAAAAGGTTGAACAATACCGAAGGGCATGTATGTGCTCATTATTATGAACAACTTTTACTAAGGGGCCAACCTTGAAATCGCGAAAAAAATATAGGGATATATAGACGCGTATAGGGATGTAAGCTTGGGATGTAGGACTTTGTACGCAGTGTGAACAACTTTAACTACGAGTCCAACTTTGAAATCGCAAAATAATTGCTGTTCCATAGTTCATAAAGTTCATTTACTATTGACAAAGCAAGAGTAAATTAACTTTTTCTATGACACAGCTGATTTTTTACCCGATTTCAGGGTGTGCCACTTGGTAAAAGTTGTTAACAATTATGGAAATTACCCCTAAATTACTTAGCTTTACACACCCTAAGCAATCAAGTATAATTATGTGAGATATTATAGTCAATAAAATAGTCTTCTTTGGATTATACCTTGAGTCGCTTATGCGTGACTATTATCATAACCTCGTATATACAAATTATGATAGTCCTAGAACGAATACAAACGATTGAGTCACTCAAACAAGTTAGCGTCCAATGTCCAACAAAAATAACTGTAGATGTGGCTAAATGAGTGAAACAACTTTCAGCGAGAGGCAACAGGTCGTTAATATAACGAAATACGATGGTAGCTCCCCCCAACTTTAAAACAAATACCTAAGTCGGCCGTCAGGGGCGGATTATCCATAAAGCACACACACAGGCACGTGCCTTGTTTGCCTTAGGGGCGCGAGCTTCCAAAGAGGCGCACGTAGAAGTTTTTAAACGAAAATAATTAATTATGCATGATTAGTCCGAATATGTCATACTAGACGCCACATCTCGAACTAAACTGAACTAGCAAAGTCACTTACCATATACCATGTGTGCCATGAATGATAGCGGCCATGCTGGCCGCTCTCACAAGTCACTCACATGAAGCTAGAAACTCGAAGCGACTACACGCGCTTTGCCTTAGATAATTGTTTCACTGTAACAAAATGGAAGACTAGGTATGGCCGGCAGCAAAGACTATCGGCAGCATGGTACCACCATCAATGGTACCACCATCTATCCATTCCCCTCTCAAGAAAATTAGTAGTTTAAAAACCACTGCTAGCCAATGAGAGTACGTCAGAATCTCATTGTATTTCATATCTCAGATTGCGTCATCCCAGTGATTGGCCAATCGTAAGTATAGAACGTTATCTCGCCCCATGCCCGCAACGGTGAGTCGTGTTTGTGTTCGTTAAGTTCAGGAGCAATCAACAGGCTATATGATCTGCGGCCGCCAGACTCCAGAGGGGCGCTGTTGAGGTGCTAGCCTAGAGCGCTGTCGCCATTTAATCCGTCTCTGTCAGTTGTAATGTGGGCTACGTGGGACGAACTGGAGGGCGGATACGCAAGTATCGCCAACGAAACGTCATTGAAGCAGTATAAGCTTTGAATTTTTAACCGTCTTAAGGCCACCTGGCCCGCTGAACGAGGGAATTATTTAACAGCATTTCAATTCAAGGCGTTTCGGTTCGGTCTCGAAATAGCATTTTAGCGCATTACGTGGCCTGATTTCAAATAAGTAAACTTTATATCTAAATGTTTCATAATGTAACTATTTTACAAACCATGGTAGTATGGTTCCTTTTTAGGAACTCGCATAGATAAGTAAATACTCCCCCGACTGTGTTCCCGTATAGAGGATACTGAAGCTAGCGATATTACAGGGCTAAAACTTAAAAAAAAGACCATCGAGAGTAGGCATAATCATTCAACCAAAAAAAAACTGTTTCTAAATCTGTCCACAATTGATAGAAAAAAATCGGTGATCGTACAATAAGAAAGAAATACAAATAGTCGAATATAATATAACCTCCTCCTTTTTTGAAGCTGGTTAAAAAGACTGACGAATATCTCAAAGTTACGAATTTTTTGAAACGAAAGCTTTTGTTTTTTACTCAAAGTTCTGCAATGGTAATAGACAGAAACTATACTCTTGCCATTAAGAGATCGTCTTGCTTACGTCTTAGAAATTTTGACATGTCATTTATTTGCTTCTTTTTCTTTCCAGGTCTGATCAACGATTTGAAGTTTGACGCGAGTGGGAAGTACTTATACGTGAGCGGCGACCGAGTCATCCGGGTCCTCCACAATGTCTGCGGATACTTCACAACCATCGCCAGTTGCACCAGGATGCTGGGCACCAAGCAAACTTCGGCCACTGTGGAACGCCTCAACAAGACTATAAAAGAGTGCAAGGAAACCCTAGCTACGTTTGGGAAGTAAAGTGATTAGATAACTCCTAACTGTTCGACAGACTTTACTGGAATAGTAAGACCTTTCTTCCACTGAGATATTGACTATACCCTGTTCAGCGAGACGAGCTAATATGACCTTCTCTCTTGCACGATCGTATGAAAGTGATAGGGATGCAATACCAACTTAAATGACTGCCATTGGCTAGTCGGCGTGGTTAATAGGGATATGCATGTTTTGTTATTGACTCACAAAAACTGACTGGCAACAAAACAAATCATCGAAAGTAAAATTTTAATATGTGCACAAATAACGAAGTTATAAACATGTTAGTTTCATGTTAGACAGGGAGGGCACTATACTAGGTTTATGACGTAAAGTTCACGATTCCAAACAAATTCTATACTATGCGCGTGTTTTGCTAGAAAGGGATGGATGACTAGGGAGTCAACTACTTTGAACGCTTATATTTCAGAACTTTACCAGTCGATTTCAATTATTTTTTCGAGGTAAACATCAGATTCAGTTAAACTCTCCATATATGCTATTATTTTTAATAATTGAAACTCATGCATATTCCCTATTATGAGGACAACGAGCTTGCGGCTTAGTAATCAATCAATTTATTTGAGAACACGTCCATACATAGAGATTTTTTTACTCAAATTATTTAATCTAAATAATTAAATCAAGTGTGTTAATATAAATTGCTAATCTTACATAATTATTTTTTAAATAATGTGAAATAATACTTAATAATATTTGTCTTAACCTATATCGTGGTTTGTAACCGCCATGCTCGGTATGGACTTTGGTCTAGTGCTGCATTATAGGACTATCAAAGTCCATCTTCCACGCAAACAGTTGCAAGTAGCTGTATACTGTTTACGCGGAACCCTGTATTCGTTCGTTATTTCTAGATCTCTCGACTAAGAGGTCATGTGACTCTAGTTACACAAGGTCCTTTATTTTTATGCAACGATTATTTGACTCGTTTAGCGTACAAGTAGCTCGACCTATCGTTCGACAACAAACGGCAAGAGCTTTGTGACGCGTCGTGTCGTGTGCATGACGTTGTATGGTGGCTACTGACAAGCAACTATAGTCACCGCGTTACCAACTGAGTCGTGCGGCCATAAATCATGGCCGCACGACCCACAAGTGCAAGCAAGACCCACAAGTACGACCACAAGCAAGACCCACAAGTGCGAGTGAGATAGACATTAGATTTATGGCCGCACGACTCAGTTGGTAACGCGGTGACTATAGTAGGATATACGATATACGTACAAAACGCGAATCCCAATCAATAGCTTCGTGGGAGAAAGACCTAATTCAAATAACACTGGGACTCGAATGTTGAGTCGAGTTTTATACGTTTTCCAATCCAATGAAGTATCGTTCGAAAATCGGTTATAATTTTCATTCGTACGGTTCATAAATTGAGCCCTTAGATATTTGAATGTCTGTCGTCTTTGTGGAGTGATCTTCTTCTTTAACGTACCTACGCAATAATTGTGTCATTGAAAGCATTTATTTTCCATACGTTATGCATAATCGTATTTTTATAATATTTTACCCATTTTGGCATAAGTAAGACAAAATGATCTCGGTCCAAATTTGAAGAGCTCAAGAAGTGATAAGAGATAAGTATTGTTGATAAAAACTCATTATGCAGAACTGATTTGCGTGAAGGACAAAAAATTTGTTTTTATTTTGATATGTAATAAAAAAAATACAACAATAGAGTAATTTGCATATGAATTATCCATTTTATTGTTATTTTGATTTATTTATTTATGTATGATACACAAAACATAACAATCGATTTCTTATTTAAAAAACACAATGTTTTGTTTGTAGAATTTACATTCGACGGCTGCATAAATATCAGTAATACAGTCTTTACAAAGGTTCCTATAAACTAACAGTTTTCTTGATAAATTATTACTATTCCATTACTTAAAGAACAGTATTATTGAGCGCAATGAATTGAACTCTAGAAGCCTCTAGAACCCTTCTTAATAAACGTAGAGTAGCTTCGGAATCCGTATAAATATTCTGTCCTTTCTTTCAATATTGTATCTCGTTGACTACTCCGTGGCTAGTTCGCGTTTATTAATAAGCTAAAAGTTTATATTTTTATATGAAGTGCTTCCACATTTCATAAGAAGAGGTCATAATTATTCTTGCTGATTGGGCTTTATAAACATGTAAATTCTCCTTTTCAATGTAGTAATTACAACTTCTCATTGCATCATCGATTTGCATACAAAATTGCAGACTGCTAATCTCATAAAGACTTGCTAAAATGTATTTCAATTACTTTCCTGACTGTTAGAATGTATGTTATATTATATACAATGCATTTAACCGTAGCTTAAATTGTATTAATTCAGTAGTTATAATTTTCGTTATAATTATTGACATTTGGTTACATCGACATTATTTGTGTTTTTTTAAGTGAATTATTCAGCTAATAGTATTCTGAAGACCAATGAATTTATAACTTTAACTGTGAAAATCTTGTGACATATTTTCAATAAACTAAGGATTTACAAAATATCTTATTATTTTAATTGTTATTTTTCTGAAGAAAAAAAACATTTAGTACCTACATCGAATTACCTTATACCATAAATACGTTAGATACCTGGATATGCAGGTCAGGTTTTAGTTAAATATTTTATTATATACAATCTTATCACACGATCAGTCAGAGCCCTCCCCCCTAAGAGGGGTGCCATAAACCCCACGCTTGGCAGGCGGCTTGGGTATTGCGGAATGCTTACCATCGTTAACCGAGAGGACGCTGCTGCCCGTCCTCCTGTCCCGGTGGTTCTGGATGCAGTTTTAGGACAAACCCAGGTCCACTCTTATAACGCGGAGTATTCTAAGAATAATATAGTTAATGCGTCTTTTGTCATTGCTTTTCTTTCAAACTGTAACTGCAGAGTGCAGATAATGACAACAGACGGATATACTATTCTAAGATTTGACTGCCTTATAGCTCAGTTCATAGTATGTCTCCTATGAGAGCAGTAGGGCGTAGTTTCAATTCGTGGATTCATAAAGTGTCCTGGGTGGCCAGGACAAAAATGCATAGCTAACATTATAAAATTATATAGATTTTCATTCTGTGTCTTGTATGTATTTACAAAAAAGTGTAATATGTAGGTATATAAGTATTGTACTTATCAGTTGACTCGATCATTAGTACAAGCTTTGATTAGTTTGGGGCTAGATGGCGCTGTGTGAAATGTCCACCTTTTTTAAACTACACGTATGAGGAGATTATATTATAAGTTTTGGTATAAATATTCACTTTTCACATTTTCCTCATTGTGTAGGTAATACTTACTGAGAATTGTTATCCACCAAGGTATGATAACCTTTTGATCGCCATCGACCGCCAAAATCTCCAACGTTACCAATACTTTACAAGCGCTAGCGGGCTGAAGCCGTGGTAGGCTAAACGGGAGACCGCTCGACTTGGACGTGAGGTTGCAGTACAATACAAACCCGGCCTGGATTTGTATTGTACATTGTACGTATAGGCTGATTCAAGCTTTGGCGGCTGTGAACTTAGGCGCGAGACGCAGCGCAGTAGCAAAATTTAGGCGTGCGGTGTGCGTACAATCCCAAAGTCTCGCTTGTAGCGCACTTCACAGCCGCTATTAAGTTCGAATCAGACTGTACCAATGAACTATTTGGAGTTTATGTACGGATTTTGATATCACTATAGCTTTTCGGTGAAAGAAAACATCGTGAGGGCTTCCTCACAGAGCGTACAGACGTATGTTTATACGACTGGAGAGGAAATTCAATGGCGTATGCATAGACATACACAGTAGGGACGGGTTGGACGCCATTTTGAAATGTCGCTCTTTCGTCGGTGTCAAAGAAACGCATTGACACCGAAGCCGGCATAGTCTGCGACGCACGTCCGACATGATTACTTGAGAGCAACATGCCCAAATGTGTGGTGAAGGACTGTACGAATTACATTTCAAAGTGCAGTAAGCAAAAGCTGGCGTTTCTTATGAACATTTATTATTTATTTATTTTATTCATTCAGTCGGCAAAGTAACGGATTACTACTTGCTACTCTCAGCAAGTAGTAATCCGTTACTTTGCGCGATAAAATCCGGAACGAAGATATTCGCCAAAGAACCAAGGATACCGACATAGCTCGCAGGGTTCACAAGTTGAAGTGGCAATGGTCAGGCCACATCGCTCGACGAACTGATAACCGATGGGGAAGAAATGTTCTTGAGTGGCGACCGCGAACCGGAAGACGCAGCGTAGGCGCGGCCTCCCACTAGATGGACCGACGACATTGTAAAAGTCACGGGCAACCGGTGGATGCAAATGGCAGGTTGTCGTACAGTGTGGCGGTCTAAGGGGGAGGCCTTCGTTCAGCAGTGGACGTCTCCGGGCTGATGATGATGATGATATTGTATTTTATTCCACGTCTAGACCTAGAGCATAACACTACCTCTACCGATTTTTATAACTGTGGTATCTCGATAAATTTCTTCAATGTATAACACCTACAGAGGTCATACGTGGTGGGTGTATTAAAACTACACAAATTCAATATTTTAACTTTATTGTTTTGCACAAAAGTGGCTTCTTATCGATAATACACTGAGATACTCTGTGATTACAATGTTTAAGTACAGTTTCACAGCTTTTGATAAATAAATAAATAATCCAGCTTCATGAAATATGACTATGATAGCATCTTATCAATTCCACAATGGTTAGTCAAAAATATAATTGCTGAGCCAAAATACATTTGATTCCCTTTTGAGACCTTACACTATTACATAATTTAGATTGAACATTAACCGTCTTACCACAAAAATAAATTAAAGCAACGCTTAGACACCTGTTTAGCTAGACAGTGTCTAAAAGCTAGATACCGTTTAATATGTGTTATTTCTCTTACCACAAAACCATGTTTAGCATGTGTTGTTAAATTAATTTCACAAGCAAAACTGATTCGACGTTAAATAGCATAACTGAGTTAGACACGTCTTAAACCAAGGTTAGGCACTGTTTACATTAAAAGGTGTGGCTAAGGCATGATTATCATCAGACAAGTGTTATAGACGCCGATTTGTGGTACGAAATTTGTGAATCATCTGTTCAACACGTGTCTAAAGCTTGCCTAAATCTTTTGTGATAAGACGGTTAGAATCGAAATAAACATTTACAACATTTTTTTAACTAGCCCTTAAATATGTTTTGTACCAATTTGCTGCTATAACTGCCTTCCAAAAATATTTCTGAATGAACTGGTTACATTTAATAGAATTTGAAAAAGGATACATAGAATGGTGTAGATAACATTGTTTAATACTAGTGGACTACTGTGATAAGTTCAAGTAAGTGCAGTGGATGTCTCCGGGCTGATGATGATGATGATGATGACTGTGTAAGTTTGAGTTATCTACATTGAAATAGCTTTGCGAACAGTTCTAATTGATATAATATAGTAATTTGTGGGTACACTGGTTATGTAACATCCGAGTCTAAAGTAGCATCAATGAGTGTTGGATGTAACGCTCTACATAAGTTAGAACCAAGATTGTCTATGGTAGTGGATGTTCCTCTAAATAATGGAGGGTAGAGGCAGGGGGGTGTCACTCTGCAGTTTAGGTATGTTCGGCCGGCGCTCCGTCCGGGTGGCCAATGCAAGGCAGAAGTCAGTCGCCGCCCGCACGCTAGCCTCGTCACACGTAACTTAGCAAACGTGATAAAAAGAGAGCGGTATATCTAGGTGAATATAGCGAGCGGTATCCAGCGCTGTCCGAGTTGAATTGCTACTTTATTGCCTAGTAGATAGGGTCCTTATTTTTTTCAATTCCTTTGCGGAGTGAACTTTCTGTACGTAGTACTATATAATAGTTAGGTTAAAATTAACTTCCACAATATATAGCCTGAATCAACCACATATACGTGAGTTGAGGGCACTTCGGTTGAGGGTAGGTGACGTTTCATGCATAAACAGAGGAAGGAGTGTACTAACACAAACAGGTGCCACAGGTGAGGAAGCTCTCGTTAAAGTCCTCGTAGTTGATGGAGACGGTCTCGACGAGCGTGGAACTCATGCTCGCCATCCCGACGCCCAGCCGTGAGCTGTTACAGTTTACATAGGTACATACATTATTTATATATTACATACTACTTCTATTATCACCCCCTGCCTTTGACGCAGTACTATTATTTGTTCTGTGGTAGAGGTAAGGAGTACTGTCTCTATAGTAGGTATATGAAAAAGTGTTCGTCGAAATGCGTTTAATTAGAGTAGCGCTAATGTAGCAGAAGGGTTAAATTTAAAAGAAAGCGCCAAAATGTATTAAGAGTAGGATAGATAAATAAACAAGGAATGAAAAACTTTCGCTTCGTCAAGGCGGTTTTTTTTTCACAACTTAAAACCTTATTTTTTATTTTTCTCGACATAAATTCCCATTATTTTATAAAAGATCACAAAAAACGCATTATTTAAAGTTTCACAAAAAAGGTACTCGGCACTTCAATCCGTCTGCGATAGGCTAGATGACTGGTATTTTTTTATTGTCCTATTAAAATGTGGCCCATAAATATAGCTGATTAATGAAAAAAATATGAAATTCTCAACAAAAATAAGCAACTCATTAGCATTTTAATATCATGCTAGACAGAGAGGCGAAACAGCAAATCGTGACGTCACTTCTCAGTACGCCATATGAATTCTATTCTGACAAGTAAGGCGTGCCGTCATTTTTTGTTTTGTGGGAAAGGGACAGAGTTGTCTCTAACAAAAACTTTAAACGCTTATATATCAAAACATTAATAACCGATTAAAATTATTTTTTCATTAAACATACTATATTTACTTAAATTCTTCATCAAAGCTATTGGTTTCAACGATATAAACATCAGTCATCTACAACATTACTACTACATTCATACCATCCCTTTAGCTACTAGCGCCATTTTGGAGGGTTTTGGAACTGTTATTACTGCATAAAGCTGGCCACTTTTTTCAACTTGTCTCCCATATAAGACAGAACTCCTTACCTATGCTCCATACTCTAATTGAGGCGCTACGAGACCTCCTTGCTGCACGTCGCGCATCGTCCATATTTATGTATCTTCCAAACAAGTGCGTTAGCTGTCAAAAAGTAGGTGAAGGTTACATAAAGTGCCGTGATACGTAACGTACGTCACGTGAGTTAACTAATCGAAACTCTTAGACATTGGATCAGATCAAGTTATTGAATGATGTTGTGCGGTTCTGGAAGGGTACCTACACTGGGAAAAATACACAGCTTTCGAACACGGCTCCAGTTTCTGTAGCCATGTAAACGACTGTGCCAGCCAGGTTTGGCAGCCGTGTGAAGAGCCGTGTACGCGGTTAGAGATTTTACACGGCTGTGTAAGCCAATTATACTGCTGCGTTAGCCGGTAAAGACGGCTACGCTTACTGAATTAAATAATTTTACAGCCGTGTCACAACCGTAGCCGTGCAAAAATACACGGCTACATTCTAACACGGTTAGCGTATTGGTGTAGGCAAAGCTCGTCGGGCCGTGTGTTAAACGATAACGGTTTGCGGAGCCGTCCTAAACACGGCACGACTGGCCGTGTGCCAAACTAAATCTGGTTGCGATAGCCGTGTCAGAAACGCGTGTCACCGTAGCCGTGTTAGCGACACACGACAAACTTTACCGTGTTGACACGACTGCAACTACAGTACCGGGTTTATACGGCTCTGCCAAGCCGATAAATCGGCCCTTTTTTTTCCCATTGTATGGCCTGCTCGCCGCTTAGACGTTCCACTTATTGAAATGTGAGCCCTATTTCTTTTCAATTAAAGCAGAAATTCTCATGACAATAACGTAATCCATCAAGCTTTACTTTAGCTCAGAAAAGCCAAAACTCATACGTTGGAAACTTGCTATAAACTTTGGTGAATTTATCTCTATAAAAGCGTTAGGAAAGTTTGTGACACGTGGATATGTAAAAATAGCTTACAATATTAAAATCGAAAATATTTAGTTATAAGTAAAATCACATCAAATAGCCAAAAACCTATCGAACACGTTTTTACGAATCAACTTTTACGTTAAATCGTTTATTTAGTCGCACCCTTTGGCCAGTGGGCACTATGTCCATAGTGCGGTACAGAATTGATTGACTATTTTGCCTTAGAAATAAAGATACAATCAAACTGGCAGATTCAAAACAAAATTCATTTATGTAATTTGTCAATAACTATAATGGTCGAGACGTTTATTGCCGTAACATTTACGCTGGAAATAGTATTTTGGTACACTATTGGCTTGGTAACAATTTGCTCTCATCCCATTCTGAGTCAGGAGTGTTAATGCTACCAGCACTACGCCAAAAGAAGGTAATTGTAATCAACATTGTCAACAAAAATTCATCTTTAACAGGTTTTTGTCGATGGTGAATGACATTTTCTATGAAACAGTTTCTTTGAGGGCGACTGATTTTGTGTGATTTTATAACTTATTTTACCTGATATTTTATTTAAACTTGGAAGAATGCTTTAAACTTGACACTGGCTGAATGCACAAATGCAATGCCACAAATAAAGTATATTATAACTGTTTCTTTTTCGCGATAACAGCGTCAGACCCTCAGCAAAAGTTGTTCAAAATAATGAGTACAAAGAGGCATAATACAGTTGAAACCCGCGTAAGCCCGTATTTAACATTATTACAGTTAGTTAAAGGTGGGTTAACATTTTAACAATCAGTTTTGGTTTAACAATACCAATAACAAGAACTTATAAATGCTTAGTTTTGCTATATATTGAGTACATGATTGACAGATTACACGATATAAATGACACATTTAAAATACACATTTTCAAGAATCTATAGAAAAGTTTTTCAGTTCGATTTTAAGTGGAATACATAATTTGTAGTTATATACGCTAGAAGGCCATCTAGTATTATGTAGCAGATATGAGAACGAGCATTGCAATGTGAACCTTGTATTCAGTATCGGAGAATCTCAAATGACACTGAATTGCGCGGCGAGGGCGCTCAAAAGCCTTTGTCATCGTTTCTGCATTGGGAAATTTATAGCGTGGTATATAGAACCGCTCGGGATTAAATCGCTTGGGATGGATAAGGTACACTTTGTCTGCTATACGTTACACGATAATAAGGTTGACAATTATATGTCTTTTGCCTCTTACGACGGCTCTTGGTCAACTACCTTTGCGCCGAAAGCAAGTGATGATATTAAAGCATGTTTGTAAATAACCTGACCAAGTTGCTGAATGACCTGGCCAAGTTGCTGAATAACCTGGCTATGTTTCAAATGACCTGGCCAAGTTACTAAATAACCTGGGCAAGTTGCTGAATAACCTGGCTATGTTGCTGAATAGGCTGGCTATGTTTCAAATAACCTGGCTATGTTGCTAAATATCCTGGCTATGTTTTAAATAACCTGGCTTTGTTGCTGAATAATCTGGCTATGTTTTAAATAACCTGGCTATGTTGCTGAATAACCTGACTATGTTTCGAACAACTTGGCTATGTTGTCGAATAACATAGCAATTTTTCTAATAGCTATATGTTCCGGATAACCTGGATAAAGCTTTGGCTGCAATAAAACATTAATAATCCTACTAATATTATAAATGAGAAAGTTTGTCGGTGTGTGTATTGTGAGTATGTCTGTTACTCCTTCACGCTGAAACGGCTGAACTGATTTGAATGAAATTTGGTATAGATTTAGCTTATAATTTGGAATAAAACATAGGCTATTTTTTATCCTAAGAATCGTGGGCGAAACCGCGGGGCGCAGCTAGTCTAGTTATATAATGTGTCTTGGCTCCGCTACTGTCCACATATTTAGCATATTTTGCCCATGAAAATGTTATAAAAACTTTAACTTTTAATTATTTATTATAAAAACGTGTCTGATTGCCAGCTGTTACAATAAACAAATACAAATTGTGTATTCCAAATTCCAACAGATGTTAAATTGATCCCTACACCAGACTAGCACTTTATCATCCCAGCCAATACACTCAGTCGGTATGACATGTTTTATTATGATAATTTCACTTAGTCTACAATATTATAACTTTTGAACAGCGTAGAAGATTATTGAAGATAATTATATTTTAAAAACCAACATCAAATCAGTAGGCACACGAAAAACAACGAAAGTAAAAAAAACTATTGAAAAAAACACCACAAGAGCTTTCTTTGCATAATAACAATAATAGGAACAATGTGAAGTGGTTCTTGTAGTATATTGTAATTATGTTAAGCATAGATCCGGTATACATTTTTAGTGTAATGATATTGCCGTAACACTAAATTTTTTCATATTTTATTTAGCTATGAATAAATGTCAGTGTTCAACCAATTAGCGTGTGTTTCACTTCAGTTCTCGAATGTTGGAATAAAGGTACACTTCCGTACATCGCGGCTGATCGCAGCTGCTTGCGGCAGCGGCCAATGCGTTAATACTAGCATTAATTTCTAAAGTATTTGTGTTGAAGCATCGGCCGCGATGCACGACAATATACCTTTATCTGTGCGTAACATACGGCTTAATAAGAGTAAAATTGTGAACCTTCCTCCTTTTTGAGGTTGATAAAAAAATATTCGCAGTATTGAGTATTAAGAAAATTAATTCGTAATGCAAAAAAATTGTTATTATGAAACTTTACAGACTTGAATTGATTCTGCGGTCTTGTTTCAGCGCAGTCTTAATTCTGCCTCTCTCTCTCACACTTGACAAATACAACGAAAGAGTTGACAATACCGATCGTTATACCGTTGAGATCGCGACCACATTGACCGAGAAAGAGTACATCGGAGTATTTTACAATACAATAATTTTGCGGCTCCAGAAATGATATCTTATATTTTTCACAAATATACATTTGATTCAGTCACATCAGTTTATAGCACAGAACTGCAGAATCAAATACCTTGTCCATTAAAACTGATTCATAGCGTACTAAATTTCATACAATCGTCATTTCATCATTTGACGCAAACGATGGACAATATCACTTTGCAACAAACTCAACGGAACATCAGACTAATCTTACTGAATACAATCGTTTATCTTATTTCTATTGCTACTTATAACAGTGAACTCTGCATGGTCGAACGACTTACAATTTACATTTTATTGTTTTTTTTAAGAGTCAGCTCAGCGTCATTATCTAAATTCCACCCGACGAAAACTGGCATCAAAGCTTGTTTATAGTAGCGGATGCGACATCTTATTTAAAGTGCCGCACGTCACGTGACCTTTTTACACATTCTCTACCATAAAGAATCCTTGGGTAGCGTCCATGCATCTTATTACGTAAGCTCGCTATTGTTATCGTGTCATCCCTTTCGCACGCATGGTGCAAGTAATTTAGCGCAAGCAAGATGAAACACTAGTGATTGGGAGTAATAGCGTACGTAATAAGACTGCTGAATAGTTGTCACTAAAATGTTTCTGAAACTCGTACCAGACAATTCAAAATCATCGCATAAACACTATTTTCAAATGCGTTGCGAGGTGATCGCTCAAACATTTCATCGTAGGATTAGGGAGTCGGTCCAGACAATCTGAATCAAAATGAGCTCAGTTTTTCATTTGTTAACAACAACTAAGCCGTCAGCGGTGTTGGACTGACTGGCTGACTCCCAAAAATGTTTCTATATTAGCTACTGAAATCTAGCAACTTCTATGTGTTTTGTCTAAACTCTAATAGCCGTCAAGCCCTTATTCGATTGAACTTATTCTTATATATTATACAGGTAGTTTGTGGGTTAATGTGTGTAAACTGTAAAAACTATTAGGCTGACAATGTAAAAAAATGTTGCGAGCTAAATTAGGCATTTTAACAACATAATTATAATTTAAATTCGTTTGTCAGTATTTCTATACCTACATGTAAGTATCTAAGTTTATAAAGAATAAACTCTATATACACTACGTAAATTTTGCCCTTGCCTAGACCGATATCACTGTTGTTACCAACAACAGTCTACGGCATACCTACTAGGATTGATTTTGAATGGCGTTTTTCTTCATGAAACTATTGTCATCTTTTTCTCGCATAGTGAAATGAGCGTTTAACTTTATTTTGTTAGAATGACCCACATAATTACTCAAGGTGGTCCACCAAAATCTTAAAAACATTCCGCTTTTAATATCAATAAAACGAGTAACGCGTGCATTTCGCGTGTAGTCTGTGTTAGTTATTTTAAACTACACAACGGATTTTATTACGGTTTTCACTATACATTTGACATTGAATTCATGGGCATTATCTTAGAGGGTCATTCAGCTCATCGCAATTAACAAATTTTACAACGAAATCAACGCGTAGATATCGAAAAAAGTCAGCTTTTATGAAGTAAAGAACATGTAACTAAAAAGCAAGTAACATTTTTTTCGTTCGAATAAGCATTTTTTGTATGGGACAGCCTTTTTCACGTTTCGCGACAAGTTTGAACATGATCGAATATGGATTGATGGAACTCTCTATGACAGAAAAAAAACTTAGAATTCAATGTTCAATCAATGATATAAAATACAACTTTTTGTATGGTAACATTTAGAATAGTGTATGAAACTTTGTTTATAGTAATGGATGGATTCAGAATGTTGACTTTATTTTATAATGTAGGTACACTTAAAAATAATATTATTCACAATTTGCCGGTAATGAACTGAAAAGATAAATTGTTATTCTTATTTGCTTGAACAGTTATATACTATATATCCGATACGATTATTTTTAATTACTTTGGGCGGCAATTCTGGCGCGGTCGAGATTGTACCTACCGGGTCTCTTTCACATGCAGTAAATAAGTTTATTAATTATCTCTTTTATTAGAAATGTTATCAGTCAGATTGCTTATATTCAAATAAACGTGAAAATGAAAATCTCGACTCTGCCAGAATAGAATCCCAAAATAAAGAAAATTAATATCTTAAAAATTTAATATACTCTTGTATTGCATTCTTCTTCTTCTTCTTCGTCGAGTCGATGATCCAAAAAAATATAATTATAAAAAACCTATTCTATACTAATTTCTTCCAGTATTTGGCCACTGCCATCCCGCAAGGAGTAGCCTTATTCAGGTCTTCTAAGGTGCAGGAACTCGGGCACCGAGGACACGACAGTAGGTGCAACATGGTCTGCGCAGGCGCTCCGCAGTCGCACTCTGCTCTCTCAGCGTCCAAGTATCCCCACTTGACCATTGCATTACGCTAGGCCTTTGATCAAAGAAACAGATGAGGAGATACCATCCATCCGACCGCACGCCGGCAATTTGTATGCAATTCGGACACATAATCCGACCGATGTTCGTTACAACCCGAATGACGGTTGTAACGAACATACCTTTCATTTTTAGCCTTATCTTTATAGCTTAAAGTTGCTATTTGTTTGAGTAGCTTAAATATGATCTTTGCGTTCCATCTACAGCATGCGATGTCAATTGTTTTTTGATCCGCGACGCAGTTTTTGTTGATATACGTTTATAAATTATACGTATATTAACACCAATATATCATAGGTTACCAATACAATAGAGGTTTGATATAATACATTTAATTATTAATCGAGATTCTACCGACGTTTCACGGAAACTTACAATGGATCCTTAGTAACTAAATAAAATTCGGTTTCAATGTTGAGTTTATGCTTAGAAAAATTAAGTTTAGGCGGCTTGGAGAGATGACTTAATTTTTCTATTCAAATAATTCGGGTTTTAAATCGTGAAAGACAAAAAAAAAGGTCTTAGCGTTTACAGTAGGTATCTAATTTTACAGGAATAGCATTATCGCTCTATAGGCAAATATAACTTAGTCCTACCGTTTAAGATGTTATACAAGGTTAATACTTACAGGAAACTGTAGTACACAAGGCTATTTTATGCAAAGGCTATTGCGATCATTATTATAAGCAATTTTTACTATGGGACCGACGACGGCCGTAAACGTAAAAAAAATATTGTTTCATATGTTACTAGCAATTTCTCGTGACCGCCGTCTCGCTCGCACTGGTTATTGTACGTGGTGTGTGACGGTCGGTCCAAATAATGTGCGGCCCTGAAACATCTAAGTAATAGTTTTATTTAAGGCTTCCTATTGATGTGAGCATGATATGCAGATACTATTTTTGAGCAATTCATGTTTTAAATAAGTTTATACGTGGAACGATAATACTAAGCTGAAAGAAAGTTAGTGTACTCACAATTCCAAATAACCATTACTATAGGGCCACACAAGAAATCTTGAATAAAATAACTGTCCCATATTTTTTGTCGAAGTCATAGTAGTTAGTCCCATAGAATAAAAATTGGTCATAATATGAGTATAATGAGACCCTTTCGGCTCAGTACCAACGTTCTGCGTAGCCCCCGTATTATGCGATTGACTAAAATAATTTAAATATTTGTTCGTTCGTAGTTTATTATGATCAAATGAATAATTCAATTTAGACTAATAAATTGATGTAAGGAATTTTCTCAACGACGATGACTTTTCAAAATTTCAAATATAATTATTATTACGAATTTCGTTTAATGAAACAGAGGATTTTCAGCGACGAGGATTTTCTACGTTCAGCGTTCGTTCGAGCCGTGACAACCAGTCACATAGCTTTTGTTGCCTTATCATCTCAGCTTAGTTGCTATTTCTTTAAGTAGCTAAAATGTGCCATTATTTGCGTATTTCAATTCCGACGATAATCCTCTGATATCTCTTTGATATCCTCTGTTTCACAAATCGATGATTACGAATGTAAGTATTGTCACCAAGTTGAACTCGTGTTTTCATATATAAATACACCAAAGTTGGTAAAAAAAACACGTTTTCACTAAATAAATGCGTTTGTCATAAGACTAGTTCAAGCGTGGCGATTTGAGACAAACATTTTCATTGAATGCCAATAATTTAGAATACTACGTATGATCATAATTTAAACAACAATAAATCCATGGCCACATGCCAAACGTACAAAAACACATGGCGTATAGCAACGAGTCTCTAAGCCAAACTTCAGCTTTACACCTTTAAGTAAACGTTCAATTAGACGAAAAAATCGCTATTATACGAAAAATCATAGAAACTAGTTAAGCACTGCATTATTGCTTAATCAGCCTATTTCTTCGATATGTAACGAAAAAACAAGTGATTTTCATCCTAAACATTAAGATCGAACGCCGAAGAACACCCAACCAGTGTTGCTACACTAAAAAGATTTACACCTTAGAAAAAACACAAAAAAATCAGTCACGATTGTCAACTGGCCGAAAAAAAACGACGCAAAAATAGCCTAATTAAAACTTAATACGAAATAAATACTGTAAGTACTAAGCGATAACTTATAGTTAAGTTAGTGGGCCGGCGGCTGACTAAAGACTTTGGTGCAAGTGCTCGCTCGCGAATATGGCCAACGTTTCGTTCTTTCGTTTCATATCAGACTAGCATGAAATTCTTTTACGCCGCGCGGCGTAACTCTTCTTTATTCCCCGGTCATTGCTGTTCCCAACTGAAAGAGAAACAAGGAGTTGTTATTTTTAACTACACAAAAAAAGTACAAGAGACAAGTGACTAACGTAAGTAAGTTCGTATAGACTGAGTGGCCAGCTTTGTGACAGACCCAATAGGGTCACTGAACCAGACTCATCATCCTCATCGGCCTATCATAGTAAAGTGCCAGACCACCACACCTCTCAGCCCAATCTTCAGATCAGACTCGTCGTCAGCCACTGCTGGACGAAGACCTCCCAATATGGTGTTGCCATAATACCCACGCTTGGCAGGCGGCTTGGGGATCGCAGAATGCTCACCACCGTTAACCAAAAGGACGCTGCTGCCCTTGCTCCGGGTCTGGTTGCAGTTTAAGGACATATCCAGGTCCCGAAATCAGACTCACCATTCACCAATAAGTGTGCAGCCTGAGACAGTCCCCCGCGAGGTCCGCCATCAGCACCCTGTTGTGGGGCAGCAGGGTGATGCCAGCCACCCTGCGCGGCCGCTTGTCCGCGAGCTCGCAGGCCGCCAGCACCCTGCCGCCTGCGTTCAGCTCCAGCACCAGGACGGCGGGCCGGCCGCGGACGGACCGCGCGCAGACGACGCGGTGCCCGCCGTCCGACTCCTCTAACGCTATGCCGCCGTAGCCGCCGCGACCTGCGATGACGCTGCTGTTCAGATTTTCAACCGAATCCAAAAAAGGAAGCTCTCAACTCGACTGTACGTTTTTTTGAGTGATTGTTTATTACGCGATTACTCCGCCAATTACAATAGACAATAGTTTATTTGTGGCAAAAAATATAATCCAAATAACAATTACATTGTACACGGAAACGTTATTATGACAATTATGAATTGAGTTTGATGATTATTTTCTTGTTTTGTAAGCCATACTTCACAGGTGGTCCCAAAAAATTTTTATCGCCATCAGTTTAGTTTTTGGGTTTTTTAATCAAAATAACTGGAAAAAAACTGTCATCAAGGTAATCGAAATTGAAGTCGGTTTTTTAAATTACTTGTATTCAGTCCGTGCTGCTATTTTATGACTAGCTGCGCCACACGATTTTACCCGCGTGATGATGATAAAAGTAGCCAATATGTTATTTATTCCGAAAAAATTATCCCGAGCTACATCCAAATCCGTTCAGCCGTTTTGGCGTGAAGAAGTAACAAACACACACATTTCAGAAACAGACAAACTTTCGTATTTATAATATTGTGTGTATAATATACTATGATTTGATGACTAACGCGACTTGCGAGAAATTAAGGATATTGGTACACACTAATAGCATAATTAACTTGTTAATAGTTTTCCTTCACCAAAAAGCCAGCTATGAAAGTACGTATATAAACTCCAAAGAACCCGAGTTACGGGCCCGAGTTACGGGCCCGGGTTTTGAACCCGCAACCTCACGATTTCAAGTCGGGCGGTCTCCCGATTACGCTACCAAGGCATATCCGCGAATAATAACTAGTGAGTTGTTACTGTCTGCCACCACGAGCCGTCACATTGGCGTTACTCATTAGTGTTATCATCCTAGAGCCGATACAACACAAGATAATAAAAAGTAAGTGAGCGTTTACCTTTAGGCACGGGCGCGAGTGTGCTCTGTAGTTTTCCCTCCGAATCATAGATTCTGACGGCGACATCAGCTATTATAATTACGTCTTCAGACATCGCCAGCCCTCCAACCAACCCCAGGTCGCCGTTACCGATCTGTAAATAGCATCAACAATTCATCGCCTTATTCATAAAATCGTTGTAGCGTTTATTAAACGCTATATCACTTAATCTATGCTATAATAATACATTATGATACAATTGTGCTGTTGTTCCTTACACTCAAAGCTGTATTAGCGATAAGGGAGCCGAGAATGTAATTACCAATGCACGCGCGTTCCATACGACGTTTTTCATCACACTTGCGAGGAAAAACAAACTTGTATTGTTTTCATAATAAATCAACCACACAGCAAAACGTCAACAAGTATTTGCGGAAAATGGCGCGCAAGCCGCGCAGGTGGCATTTTCTTGAAAAAAAAGGGTAGAAATCAATAACGTGATTATCCACAGAATTGCCCGCGAAAAACCGTAAAAAACGTATCCGTTTGTAGATTTATTTGCCATGCTGTAACGGGGGTCTATAACTCGTTATTTTTTAACTACACAAAAAAGGTGTAACCAGTATATGTAGGGTGCCAGTTGTTGTAAAGTAACTTTTGTTCACTGTTTATTTGTATTTTTGGAGTGAACAATAAAGAGTTATCTTAAGGAGTAGAAGCCAAGAGCATTTATATAAAGGCATGTGACATTTTGGCTTACTTCATACAAGGCGGTATGAGGAATTTGTACCAATAGGCCACCTCTGTATGGGAAATGTCCTAAGCGTTTAGGTCTTAGAAGGTCAAAGTGAATAGGTATCTGCTAGATCGTCAAGCTTAATTCTCGATCACATTGTCACTTACCAAAAGGCGAACTGGTGGTCCAACGCGGACTTATCCACGACAAAACAAAACCGTTTTTTTATTTTTTTTGTTAGTGCCGTTTGTAAATTTCCCGAGGTAAGCCAATAGACTGCTTATAGCTCAGTTGGTAGCATGTCTGCCTTCAGAGCTGTAGGGCGTAAGTTGGATCCCCACCCAGTACAAACATTTATAGATGTTTGTTCTATATCTGGGTGTTAATATCTATTATAAGTAAGTATTTACCAAAAAAAAGTATATAAGTTCTATCTGGTTTCCATAGTACAAGCATTGCTTAGTTTGGGGCTAGATAGCGCTGTGTGAAATATCCATTGATTTTATTTATTTTATGTCTCGTAGTCTCTCGCTCGCGCCTCGGTTCTTTGCTATAACTAAAGTATAGATACCTCTCGCTCTATGTTCCCGTGCTTGTCGAACACGAAGACGGCCCGCGCGCCGTTGTCGGCGACGGCGAGCCGGTGCCGCGCCGCGTCCGCCGCCACGCACACCGGCTCCACGAGCCGCTCCGAACGTATCGTTCGCAGTGTCGTGCCGTCTATGTTCACCTGCAAGTTTAATAGGGTATTTAACTACTATTGGGAAATTGTTTTAAATCATTTCTTACTATATTTAATGCACACCACATTAATATTTCCTTGAGACCTGTCGTATTTTCGATAAAAATCGATGTGAACATTTGAATGAGAAAAAAACGCGATTGGAACACGTGACATAGCTGACGTCACACCAAAGTAAACAACAAGCGAAAGAAAGCGATCAATGTATAGATCTAGTAAAAGAAGGGGTTTATGTAAGAAATATCTGTGGTAACTCACTTGAAAATAGCTTTATTTCACTGTAATCTCGATGAAAATGCACGTTAGATCTCGTTGTTTACTTCGGTGTGACGTCACAAAAGTTGCCACCAATCACAATGTTTCGCATCACGTGACCAAACTTCATAATAAATTAATTTTATTTTCGTTTTTTTTGCACAAACTAATCTTATTTTTGAATATTTTTGTATGAAGTGATTCCACACTTATGGTATTTCTATGTTTTTAAAGCTTAAACAGGAAAAAAAAAAAACGGAAACGATAACGGGTTCGGAAATTTGGCATCTCAGGCAGAGACTTCTGTAGCTTAATTGGCAAAGCAGTTGGGACGGAAACCCATAGCGACTGCTCGTATGCAGGTTCGAGTCCTGCCGGAGGTCATAATTTTTCTTCCTGTTTAAGCTTTAATCTTATTTTAGTCTAAAAATAAATAGATATGCTTTTTTACGCTGCAATTTATTAGGATTATATCAATTTGTAGCATATTTTTAATAGAGTCAAATAGCCTAATGTATGGTACGTGCAAGCAACATTTTTTATATTCAATCAAGTGACGTGACGAGCAAGACGTACACCTGGTGGTAAGCGTCACGCCTGTCACTAACAGTAGCAGTGCCAGAATTGTGAACTTGCAAATACAATCCTGCGCCGCACTGTACTGCGCTCGTCACCCTTAGATATCAGATGTTAAATCTCTTCATAACCAGTGATTTATCTGACAGTGACATTGCCCTTCAAACAGGAACACAGTAATGCTTGCACACTACTGCTTGGCGGTTGAATAACTGACAAAGGTGTCGTACGTCCTAGGCGGACTCTGCAATAGAGTCCTACCACTACAGAGAACTAGAATCTTCGAAAGAAACCATGAAAAAATAATACTAAAAGATCCCATGAGGCAGCTTTATCCTCATCATCATCTTCAGCCGGAAAACATCCACTGCTGAACGAAGGCCTCCCTCTAATCAGAGAGGGGTAGCCATAATCCCCACGCTTGGCAGGCGGCTTGGGGACCGCAGAATGCTCACCACTGTTAGGAATACCAATCATCAATAAGAAGCTGCTGCCTTCCTCCGGTGGCTCTGGATGCAGTTTTAGTACATACTCAGGTCCAGATCCTAGTAAATCCTAGCAGAAAATAATCCACAATATTATACTCAAAGATCGCCCATCTTGAGTAAAGCCATATCACATTGTATTCGTACTCAGCGAGTCAAAGGGAGCGGGTTGGCGGACGAACGGACCGTATTTATTTTTATTTAATTCTATTATATTCGGAAAACGTAGTGTTATGTATTTAAGATATAGTTATAACAAGTATTATTACCATTATTACCAGTATTTAGTATTATTATCATTTACGTGTTTTCGCATTTAGAATCTAAATTTACTTGTTTGCTACAAAAGATGAAAATTATAAAAGATAATGTAGTAGTATGTTATATATTTTTTTAATACAATCAAGTGACGAGACGAGCAAGACGTTGGCCTGGTGGTAAGCGTCACGCCTGCCCATAGCAGTATATGTAGTGCCATATGAACCGCTTACGCATTGTTTTACATCCAGCATAGAGCTCTTGGGTACTAGTTTTCCGGTGGGTTAAAATGCCTCATCTTCAGGATCTATGTTAAACTGACACCAGAAAACGTTTGCATACAAAAGAAGCGGCCATCTCCAGTATGCAGAGGTCGCAAATCATAGTTCTACGCATCAATTGAATTACATAATACATTTCGTCTAATCATTTGAACAAATAGTTATTGTTTCACCTCTGTAAGAGTTCGCGTCCGCCAATTGACTAGTACCACACCTTCCGCGGTCACCGCAATCCCCGTACAGCTGCGACCCGCCATACCTGAAATAAAGCAAAGCACAATTTGTAACTACCCGCAATGTAAATTGAAAATAGGCTAGATGACTGTTTTTTTTAAATGTGCTATTAAAATGTGGCCCATAAATATAGCTGATTAATTAAAAGAAAATGAAAATTTGACAAAAATAAGAAACTTATAAGCATTTTAATATCACGCTAGACAAAGAGGTGAAACACCAAATCGTGACGTCACTTCTCTGTACGCCATATAAATTCTATTCTGACAAGTAAGGCGTGACGTCATTTTTTGTTTTGTGGGAAAGGGACAGAGTTGTCTCTAGCAAAAACTTTAAACGTTTATATATCAGAACATTATTAACCGATTTAGATGTTTTTTTCAATAAACATACTATATTTACTTAAATTCTTCATCAAAGCTATTGGTTTCAACGATATAAAAATCAGTCATCCACCCTATTATTCAGATTCTCGCCAAGACACCATAAACCCGGCCAATTTACGAAGCCGCGCATATTTGTTAAATGTAGATACTGAGCACGCGTCTTCGTAATTGGCCGGGTTTTCGGACCGTCAAGAGTCTCGACAATAATGTGCAAAGAGAACATCTTTGATGTCGGCAGCATTTTCTTGACGTTTCTTAGAGGTTGTGTAAAATGGAACCTCTCTGTTCGTATATTATACATTTTGATTAGGCGTAATATAACAATCTTACACTAGGAACAGGTAACAATCAGGAATAATAAGTGGATGGTTAAGAAAGTGCTACGATTTCGCCAATTATTCAATCGCTAAGCAGTAGTGAGAAAACGTCACTGTGTATGTCTAAATGGATACGGATTGATCAACCTACCTTCGTTGACAATATGAGTTTTAAATGCAAAAGTTTCGTCGTCCAACACCTTTACTCTGGAATTTCCTGCATCCAGTACGTATATCTCGCGCCGTTTTGGACATCTGAAATTGATAGTTGAGAATATATTTTAGACAGATTATATCGATATCGACACATCTGGATTTTTGTTCAAACAAAAGATATTACATTTCTTTAAATATGTATACCTAGTATAATTATATGGAGCGGAATTCTAGCTTGATAAGAAAATGTCAAAAAAAAAAGAGAAAATGGCCACGTGATTGAGCCAATAATGAGCGTGAGCTAGTTTAGTCATAGATAGAAACGTGTCAGAAATAAGTACAAAAATTCAAACAATAAAAACAAAAGAATAAATTACACAACTTAAAAAAAACACAACCGACTTCTAATGAATATGGGCCCACCTAGAGAGTATACACTTTCAAATGTTTTATTTTTAAAATCAGTCCTTAATTGACGGATAAATAGGTGACCATACATAAAGTCGAACATAGAAGGTCCTCGTTTTTTGAAGTCGGTTAAAAAATAATAAAGCACCTGTCATCGTTTTCGGAAGCGTGCTCCGGTACTTGCATGCCAGTAGTAAAGCACCGTTTTTTTACTAGTAGTAGTGAGAGTGAGTGACCTGGCGACGGCGACGGGCTGGCTGAGCTGCTCCTTGCCGGTGCCCCGCGAGCCCCACACTAGCAGCGGCGCGTGCTGCTGCGCCGCGAGCACGCGCAGCGGGGAGTCGCGCACGGCGCGCGAGAACACCAGCACGCGCAGCGTCACCGTGCCCGGCGTCCACGGACGCATTGAGATTCTGCAACGAAACATAACAAGCTGTTTTTTTTCTTTCTTATTTATAGGCTTCTCACGTTGTGCATTCTGCCAGTGTCAGTTTTATAAATTTTCATGTTTTAATAGTATAATCAAGTCAAATATGTCATGAAATCACAGTTAGTCACACGAATTTTGTCATAGTAGAGTCCAAGTCATGCCCTAGTAAAGTCGTGGCGACTTTACTATGAGCTTCTACGGAGTTTTGAAAACAACACGGAAAGACATGTTTCACCACATTATATCACTTGCCCACACTTGCTTAGGTTTTCATCACGTAGTCAATATTTTTAGTCATAGAGCTAAATTCAAAAATAACTCGCAACAGGCGGCAACACTGACTCACATAATATGCGTCCTTCCATAATTAATTAAGCGACGTCAGCCACTGGTGTCAAGTTAGCTATTTTATGGCTAGATCTACCTATTTTTCCACCACAGTTAGCAACAATTTCAAAAACGAACAAAAAAAATTATAAGGACATCGCATGTGAATGCCGAGATGGATGTGTGGAAGGGACAAGAATGGACAATCTTAGGAATGAGTATTTTAGAGGAAACTGAATCGGAAGCGCAGCGCACAGCCTCACACTAGGTGGACCGACGACACTGTGAAAGACACTGGCAACTAGTGAATGCATATGGCAGGTTGTCGTACAGTGTGGCAGTCTAAGGGGGAGGACTTCATTTAGCAGTGGACGCCTTCGGGCTTATGGATGGTTGATGATGAAATTCTAAGACCTGTATATTCCCGTGTCCAGGTCGGTGACGGTGCAGGGCAGCGGCGAGTCGTCGATGGAGGCGGCGGCCGTGACGGGGTCGCCGCCCGTGCTGCGCGCCTCGCCGTGGTAGTCCACCGTGTGCAGCATCACCACAGTCTCCAGACCACACACGCAAGCTGATTCTGAAATTATACATACTTACCTAAGCTGGTTATAAACATCCGTGTTGTTTATAAACTGTAAACAATACTGTGTCTTCGTTTGAGGGGTAGTGTTAATACGTAAGGTCTGGTGTCAACCAAGGCCGTAGCCAAGAATTCATATCGGGAGGAGGGGGGCGGGGGTCCGAACTCATATCGGGGTTCTGACGACGATACGCCTCTGCCTACAGCCTTGGATTCAATGTCTGTTGTAATGGTAGTGCGAATTTACTGGGTTAATAAATCAGGGTCTAGTAATCTTCTACGTCTCCGTATTTCATCGTTGACCACAAGTAACGTAGTGTAATGAAATGAATTTATTCCACTGATAGCGACATTATTA
This sequence comes from Erannis defoliaria, assembly GCA_905404285.2. NCBI lineage: Eukaryota > Metazoa > Arthropoda > Insecta > Lepidoptera > Geometridae > Erannis > Erannis defoliaria. Next base: position 9,664,074 of record FR990080.1, on the reverse strand, counting down.
CTCACAAGTAACTATAAAAAAACAACTGACTTCAAATTAATCTAGGACCACCTCGAGAGTATACCATTTCTTTATCTAGAAGCGCTCCAGTGGGAGTGTATTACGTGAGGGCATAGTGTTGTTAGAATATCAACCTACTTACCCAGTGATAGAGTACAGAGTCCAGGGAAAGTGGTGCTAGTCCGTACACGTCCTAGCGCCGCCAGGGCCTCGCTGAACCGGTGCTGAGCATCGTTGTGCGCGAAGTCGACCGCTAAGAACGCGTTCTCCCTCGGCTCGGCCAAAGCAGCCGCGTCACCGAGTCGTGCGCCCAGCGCAGCCGCACGACTGCTCACTTCTCGTACTTCCACTTGCTGCTGAAGCCCTGAACATTCTGCTTCCACCTGGAATTAAACAACAGAACACACACTTTATCACTACACCCAATGACTGACCTGGGTATGTCTTTAAACTGCAACCAGACTCACCGGAGGACGGGCAGCAGCGTACTCTTGGTTAAAGGTGCTAAGCATTCTGAGATCACCAAGCCGCCTGCCAAGCGTGGGGATTATGGCAACACCCCTCTATTGGGACGCCTTCGTCCAGCAGTGGACGTCTTATAGCTCACGACGACGACAGACTCTGTCTTGGTTTACTGAACATATTTTTAACTGAGCAACATACTGGTAGACGTTAGCAGCCTCAAGCTCACTATAACAACTTATTAGTCTATGGTTACCAAATGTTTGGACATAGCTCATCTGATGTTAAATGACGATGTGTGAAAAAGATAGTAACTACATCTAGCTCGGAAAGAAAACCAACTCTCAAGTGAAGCTGTTGTGTTTTCTTTTGTTGTTTTCATTGATGTAGAAAACGTACAGTAAGGACACGTAGACAGAGACGATGTAGGCTATGTGTTCTTCATAGTGGAATTAGCCCCCTTAGGTATTCTAAGCCCAATCGAATAGAATTCGACATGAAAACTGTAAGCTGAAACCTTTCCGTATGAGTTGAGAATATGGTAGCTGATTTATTGTGTAATGGTCAACATAAAGAGTTTATGAAGCGTGGCGTAGGCGAACGTATGAAGTATGAACCTTACTTCTTTGTGTTGATAGGGACGGTAAACAAACACTTTTGTCATTAAGATTGCAACATCGTAAACGATGTAAGCTTTAAGCAAACACATAACAAATTAAAATAACAATGTGAAATCGCGTCGTCTCAGCGGAGAAACATAAATTACTAGTGATTAGCAACTTTAACCATTCAACTTTCACTTGTTCAACTTGTCGCAAACAAAACAAACGAGTTGCTCAAACACTCACTTTAGCCTTTTCGGCGTCGATCAACTTGAGCTGTTCTTCTAACAGCTTTCGCTTATGTGTGGCGGCAGCTGCGGCAGCGGACTTCAACTCGTTGTGTCGTTTATCTATAGCCGCTCGTAGCTCAGCGAAATGTCGATCGATGGCTTCGTCTGCCGCGGTCGCAGCGGCTTCGAGTCTCCGCAATTCGCTCGCGACCGCATCCCTCGCCGACCCCAACTTACTAAGGCACTCGTTCGCTCTATACAGGAGTATTTCGGACATTCTTTTCAAAGCGATCGAGAATGGTACGACGGTGTGGTCGCAGGGTGTATCACTGTGAGGTCCGTCGGCGCAGTGCCGACAGAAAACACAGTCGCAGGTCTCACAGAAGAGTAGTTCTCGACCGGGATGAGAACTGCACTGCGGTATGACTTCTCGGCGCTGTCTGGCCATCAAATCAAGCAGCTGATTAACTAGAAATGAAGGGGGTAAAGCAGCTACTCCCCCTCGAGGTATGTTGATGAGCTCTCGGCATATTGGACACCGGAAGCTATTAGCGTTTCGGTTCTGCGAAGCAGCTATCCGCGTTAGGCAATGCAAGCAGACTGTATGCGAGCACGGCAGTAGCTTGGGAGTGTGCTCGCCTCCATCGTAAGTGCCTGGAAATAGTACAACAGATTAACTATATTGCTACGGTACAGATGCAGTACAGCTTCCTTAATAAAATTTTATAGGCGTTTAAGGATGTTGGGCAATCGAGGTCGCACGTATTTTTGTCGCGTTAATATATGTATTTCGTGAGCAAGTTCTTCTGAACAACATTTCAATTAAGAATAGTATTTGATTGGGTTATTGATTGAAACTATTCCGTTGGTAAGTATTTTTATGGATGTTTACTAAAGATATTAATAGAATATTTTGAATCAAATAAAATAAAAAAAGTTTTTTTTTTCCAAATGATTTGAATTACTGTGTATTATGAGTATATACTGGACTCATTTTTCTTGTCGCGTGTAAGTAAGTAAGTTCGTATAGGCTGAGTGGCCAGCCCTAGTGTCAGAGTTGATGTGCCGCCCGAAGGCCTCTGACATGGCTGACGGTTGTTGTTATAGAAACTAGAACGAACAACCGGGACCAACAATTTAACGTGTCATCCGACCCACGGTAGCGCTCAGAAATAAATGCCACTCACGGTCAACCATCCGAAGACTGACCGGACCGTCCGTTGCTTAACATCAATGATCGTTTAGAATCACCTAGACAAGCTACGCCACGAGCGATTTTTTTTTTCTCTTTTTATGTGTACTCCTTTAAAAAGATCAATGAGTGTTATCAAAACTTTTGTCGCAGTACCGACTCAATCAAACCCGCTATAATAAGACAGAAAAATGGTTAGCTTATTATAAAATATACTATACTATAACACACTAGGGCCTCGTATTTGACCTTTAGTTAGACTTTGTGCATGACTGGAAGTGACATGCATTGATCTGTGAAGATAACAAGAATACGAGAAGTCGAGAAGCAATTGATAAAGTGTACCCTTTTATGTGATTTATTCAGGCGTTACTTTGCTGAAGTAACGATACAATACTAGAGCGCCTAGTATTCGATACGATATTATAGCGGAAATACTTTAGATATAAAAGTATGTCATCATCATCATCATCAGCCCGGAGACGTCCACTGCTGAACGAAGGCCTCCCCCTTAGACCGCCACACTGAACGACAACCTGCCATTTGCATCCACCGGTTGCCCGCGACTTTTACAATGTCGTCGGTCCACCTAGTGGGAGGCCGCGCCTACGCTGCGTCTTCCAGTTCGCGGTCGCCATACAAGAACCTTTCTTCCCCATCGGTTATCAGTTCTTCGAGCGATGTGGCCTGTGCCCATTGCCACTACAACTTGCAAACCCTGCGAGCTAAGGGGGTGACACAAGTATGTATTGGTAACAATTAGGTCATGTAGGCTTTTCTAACTGGTATGTATAACAGTTACAGATAATGAGATTAATTGACTCAGTTTCGATTTGAAACCGCCTCGAATTTGCGATTTGAGTTGCGAGCGCAATCGACCCATCAGTCTAATGACGATTGGATGGGAGTTTTGAGTACGTATGTGTCGTAGAGTATGTGGCGGCATTTACTGTTATCCTGCTAATATTATAAATGCGAAAGTTTGTCGGTGTGTGTGTGTGTTTGTTACTCCTTCACGCTGAAACGGCTGATTGGATTTGGATGAAATTTGGTAGGTATAGACGTAGTTTAGGTATACCTTGCAATAAAACATAGGCTACCTTTTAACCCAAGAATCGCGGGGAAGCTGATATATACTAATGTATTTTTTTTTATACAATCAGGTGACGAGACGAGCAAAACGTTCGCCTGGTGGTAAGCGTCACACCTGCCACTAACAGTAGCAGTACCAGAATTGTGAACTTGCGAACACAATCCTGCGCCGCACTGCACTGCGCTCGTAACCCTGAGATATTAGATGTTAAATCTCTTCATACCCAGTTTCTCCGGTATCATTGCCCTTCAAATCGGTTATGCTTGCACACTACTGCTTGGCGGTTAAATAACTGGCAAAGGTGTGGTACTTCCCCGGCGGACTCTGCAGTAGAGTCCTATCACTACAAATATTTACTAAAAATATTTCCGCTCACATATCGTATCGAGTATTAATAAAGAACGATTAACTCAAACTTTTTGTGCTGGATACGATTTTACGAAATACACTAGAGATATAGATAGTAGTAGCAGGGGGGTGTCACTCCGCAGTTTAGGTATGTTCGACCGGTGCTCCGTCCGGGAGGACATTGCAAGACTGAAGTCAGTGGCCGCCCGCACGCTAGCCTCGTCGCACGTAACTAAGGATACGTGATAGAAAGAGAGCGGTATATCTAGGTGAATATAGCGAGCGGTATCCAGCGCTGTGCGAGTTGAATTGCTACTTTATTGCCTAGTAGATAAGAATCCTTATTTATTTCAATTCTTTTGCGGAGTGAACTTTCTGTACGTAGTACTATTATTTATTCTGTGGTAGTAGTATTATAATAGTTAGGTTAAAATTTACTTCCGCAAAATATAGCCTGAATCAATCACATATACGTGAGTTGAGGGCACTTCGGTTGAGGGTAGGTGACGTTTCATGCATAAACAGAGGAGTGTACTAACACAAACAGGTGCCACAGGTGAGGAAGCTCTCGTTAAAGTCCTCGTAGTTGATGGAGACGGTCTCGACGAGCGTGGAACTCATGCTCGCCATCCCGACGCCCAGCCGTGAGCTGTTACAATTTACATAGGTACATACATTATTTATATATTACATACTACATATTTTTATCACCAGCCTTTGATCAAAGAAACGGGCGCCATCTTTTTGAATCGTACACAAAGTTACACATGCGATATCTCCGCTCGCATGCGTAACTTTGCGTACAATTAAAAAATAAGGCCCCAAATCATCATTCGGCCGCGTCCTACTCCTAAACAAGTTTTCGTTGATTAATATAATAAGATTTCGTAATTATATATTATTGTTTTAATTTAAACATCTTTCCTTTAGGGAATAACATAAAACAAAAAAGTACTTGGTACACCGTGATCAGTTTAGGTTTTTTTTTAATTTCTTGTATCCACGGATACCGTGATCAGCGGGTAAAACATTAATTTGTTTTTGCGAGGGAAACGGATCACGGTATCGGTGGAGACAAACCCCTACATAAAACTAAGAAAAACTCTCTGCCAAAGTCTGTTTCCCGTAACATACAATATACCCATATTGTACGTTACGAGAAACATCTTCAAATCTTGAGTAACTAGGTTCCTTCTAGGTAAGCGTGCTCCATCCTAGATCGAACCGTTGCTTAACATCATGCAGGGTGTGGTCAAACGCAAATCTATTTTGAATAAATAATACCACGCCAGTGGTAGTGCAGCAGTTTGCATTCAGTTCGGCAACGGTCACTTATTGTTCGGGTCGTGACAGACAGTAACTTACTTTGCACTAAGCTTATTGTTGTCATTTGTTTCAATGCCTTTAATATACTATGTATGTACAGCGAGCGATATCCTCTGTCTTTTATCGAATACTCTTTTGATGGGAGCTTATACTTGACCGGTCAAACGAACGTTATCGATCGTGGTGCTAATTCGTTGTAGCAAAACGAGACATTCGTCGGCGGTCGTTTGCAGTTTCTTTGGCGTGCCCGGTCTGTGCCCAGCAAAAAAAAACTTGTGTGTTTGTCGCGCCGACCACAACGAACGAGATAAATATAGAGGGAATATAATACTGTTTCTCGTTGGTCTAGTTCGGCGGAATGGTTGGACCAATACTGTAAGTCATGAGAGATTGAGACAGCACAATTTAGCAATTTATAGGATCCTATCTCGATTGACTTCTCTTTCTTAGAGAGACTTCTCGATTGGCTTTCAATCTTTATAGTATACGAGTAGCTTTACGAACGCTATGAATGAGGAAATAATATTTTGACGTTTTTCTGTGTAATGACTAAGAGAAAACAAGAATTGAAATTTTCAGTAGGTCTAACATTGCTTAAAATATCACATGCACATGCACTTTAAACTCTGTAAAAGCAAGAGTACTTATTAATATTCATGCAGTTTTAAGATGTTTAATCTGCCTGTATCTTGCATCTGTATGTTGTTGTTTTTTTATTTAGGCTTAAGCCTTTATTAACTACAACTAACTACAAAGACTACTTAGCCTACTACACAGCAAAAAACAAAAGGATTGTATCCAGACCGAAGAAAGTCTAGAGACAATCCAAATGCTCAAACCCACTACCAGTCGGCAGCGTACCCAGCATGCTGGCGGCATTGCCACGCTGGATGGCAATGCTTATGCGTTGTTGCTTGTTGTTGTTGATGTGTTATGTGATGTGTTTGGTGGTGTTGTTGCTTAAGATGTTCCGTCGTCTTACCAACACGAGATAATAATTATAGGTACCTAGGTCTAAGGTTTACCTATTTACACACCACTTTACCACAGAGTTTCGGACTCTTGTTATGTTGGTCTGCCGTGGACTTCGTGGTCATATCCACACGTCTATTATGATCTTTGTAAGTAGGCATGATGTATTAAAATAGTGGCATATAAAATTGTGTTTTATACCCATTTTCGTCATAAGGAAAACTAAACTTTACCATAATTATAAATAATAAATATTTATGGTATAGTAAGTATTTTTTTTCACACAAACTTATGAACTTCCTTCCCTAAAATAGTTTATGTTAAGCCACTCACGGGTTGCAGAAGCTCAAAGTCAAGGTTACCAAGGTCGCTTAGTTGGTCTGTCCCCGACCTTTTTTCAGCCTGTTTCAGACTTTCTGGTGTGAAACTTTCACACCGTCAGATTGGGGGGCCAACCCACAAAAGTGTGCAGCTGACGCTTGCCGGCCAAGGCTTTGTCAAATTAACCAGTCCAATCCATTAAGGTAATGGACTAGCCCTTTACTGCATAGAAATAAAATACCTATAGCTTGAACTGAAGCCCATTTGACATGCTGCCATGTTTGGGTTATAGATACGACACTTTTGTAATTTGACTGAAATCGACCGTCTACAAAATGCTGTAGCGCTGTAAATCGAAGCTATTTTGGAGGGCAATTTGGCTTCAGATTACGTCACAAATGGCGCATGCCGAATAATCAATGGTCCAACCACTGTCCACACTGTCAAACGGTCGAGGTCCGACCAATGCTGCGTTCCGTAATGCGCTAAAAGTGATAATATCGCGAATCCGACCAAAGTCACAATTATTACTCGATCAAATCAAAGCCCTTACATTTTGTGACTATTAAATTTGGTGCATTACGTAACGCAGCACAAGTGAGCTTGGTTGGTAAGCCCGGTGGACAGATTGTGTATTATTTTTATAGCACTAGCTTAAAGCTGTGTTTGATTGTATATATGTGTAGAATGGATATTTATTATGTTGCGTTTCAGAGCTCTACCCGTAAACCCCCGGATTCCGTCTTCTTGACGCACACCGGACTACCTTGCGAGTGCAGGGTAGGTAATACCTAGGCTAAATTTCGTTAAGATCGAATCAGTAATTAATTAGATGGATTTAGACATTCTTAACACGTATCTTTATAGTACGATGGTTGGTACTTTGTAAAGTTTTATTCATAACTGGCAATTAAGTAAAGGTACTAAATCAAACAAACAAAAAACAACACGGAAACCGAACTTTGAAGGTCTTGGAAGGTCATCAATGGTAACGCTACCATTAAAAAATCATATTTACGTATAAATTGTTATTATTGTGGAAGTTACATTATAGCTAGACAAAAGAGTAGATAAATAAGAGCGCCACTATCGCAAATAGTTCTAAATAGTCGTAGCAACCATGTAGTGCGTCTGAGGATGATGATTGAATGAATTCATATAAAGACGTGATTTTCTAGCTCGAGTGCTGTATGGAGAGAAAAATAGTTTCCATTAAGACTTTTGTGATAAGCTATAAGTAATAATAAGAGCTGTTTATGAAGCTATACCATGGAGGAGCTATACTAACTGGGTAGTAATCTGTGCTGTTTATGTTCACAATAAAGATTACGTTTAATATACCATTATGTAGCTGTTAATGGAGAAGATATCTAATGAAACTTTTAAACTTTCGCGATAAGACTACTTACGACTACGTCTTGTGTCTTACGTTTACTTTCTTTAAGTCCCGGTGATAAACGTAATTAAGATATCTAATGTTAGAGACAAATGTAATAATTTATTTGATTTTTGATACACATTATCTCATGTTAAGATTTTAATACGTAGCTGAGTAGAATAAGATGATACAAATATAGGTAATAACATAGCTGTGGTATTTCTATTAATTTGTACAATAAGTTTAATTGGTTTAAAAAATATTTTTGCATAACTTGGGATTTACTTTATTATGAAAACTGACGTGGTTTTGACACATTTTAGTTTTATTTATACGGGAATACTCACGTTTAATTAAATCTGATACTCCGACTTTAGTTTCGATCACATCCGGTGACCTTTTTCACACACGCAGATGCACGCGCGTCGGGCTCTCTTTTCACTCTTTGAAAAACGTCACCGGATGTGATCGAAACTATAGTCGGAGTATCGGATTTAATTGAAGTTGAGTATTCCCGTATAAATAAAACAAAAATTGGGATTTACTGTTTTTTTTTAAATTAAAATATATTTTGTACCGAACACGGCATACAAAGCGGGACGAAAGCAGATTTTTTAATGTGGGACGAACTTTGGACGGACTGGACGAAAATGGCATAAATCAAATATAAACACTTTTCAATACACTTGCCTGCACAGGTTGCACAGGTTGCCTGGAAGAAATCGCTTAAGGTGATAAGGCCGCCCCTTGTACTGTCAAATAATGTACCTACCCTGATTATTTGTAAGTTGTTCTATATTTCTGGTGTGCAATAAAGATATATTGTATTGTATTGTATTGTAATACACTTCGAATAAAATACTTCAAAGATAGTTATTAATTGTCATGGATTAAACAGACTATTTTATACCAGAAATATGCGTAAGACTCCTGCAAGATGAAGCAAGAAGACCTGCGAGGTGCTGCTAGAGTAAACTAAAACAAATATCAAACTTACACAAGCGCCGTTCCCTATGTCGTGTGAAACAAAGCGCACATAATATTTGCTAATTGAATTAGATTATTTTCATAAACGGACATTACAAAATCAACACATGTACCTAACAGGGTTAGCTGATATGAGATAATGAGCATAAAATACAGGCGACATGTGATTCGACCAATCATTGCAGATTGCTCCCGTTTCATTTCATTGGCTTCAATTGAATAAGGCATGTAATTATTTCGACATTATGATACATTGTATTGATATTTATTTGCTTTTTGTAGATTTTATCTTATTGTACTGTCAATGGGGATTTTATGTGTTTTCTTTTTTATACAGTCAAGCGACGAGACGAGCAAGATGTTCGCCTGGTGGTAAGCGTCACGCCTGCCACTAACAGTAGCAGTGCCAGAATTGTGAACTTGCAAACACAATCCTGCGCAGCACTGCACTACGCTCTTCACCATGAGATATTAGATCTCTCCATATGTGATAATATTATTGAATTTTAGAACCTGGGAATGGCCTAAAACTTCACCCAGAACCACCAGAGGACAGGCAGCAGCGTCTTCTTGGTTAATCTTGGTGACAATTCTGTGATTCCCAAGCCGCCTGCCAAGTGTGGGGATTATGGCATATAACCCTTAAAGTGGAGGCCTTCGTTCAGTAGTTTACTTTTCTGGCTGTTGATGATGATTATGCAAGCTGGTAATTTTCTGCTCTCACTTGTTGGTCAATATGATGACAATAATAAGGTCATTTCCCTTTGATGCTTGAAGCATATTATACGAGATGCCAATAGTGACAATCTGCCTACATAGTTTTTCACCACCTTTTTGCATATAAGTAAGGGTTCTTTATCTATACCATCCAAAATTAAAAATAAACTTTTTAACCAAAATTTCAATTTTATTTTATTCTACTCCAGACCTACAAAGAAAACCTAATTATTATCAGCCAGACTGTCAGTTATAATAGCTGCTCTTTTTACAAAGTGAGCAAGGAAGTGCAAAGATTATATTCATAATACATTTACAAGTATGCTATTTGTATTGAGAGCATATTCATTCTAATAAAATTCAGCATAAAAATAATAAAAAATTATTAATAATTCTTAATAATAATTACTAATAATTATTAGACTCAGACTATTACTATTATTATTACTCAGACTGGGAGATACCTAACAAAAGGTAAACAACACCTCCAAAGTTCAACATAGTAAAGTACTAAAAAGCTTTTTACATAATTCATGCTAACAAATATTCAGAGGTCATTGACCAGTGCATGTTGATACTCATCTAACTTTACAAACAAGGCAACAAGATTAAAAAAATCAAACATGCAAAGTCTCCTGCCTAGCTTTTATGAATAATAAATAAATAATATAATAATAAAATGTTAGACATCAAAGTATTAATATCATTGCTGCGTTCCGTAATGCGCTAAAAGTGATAATATCGCGAATCCGACCAAATTGAATAGTCACAAAATATAAGGGCTTTGACTTGATCGAGTAATACTTGTCACTTTCGTCGGATTCGCGATATTATCACTTTTAGCGCATTACGAAACGCAGCACATATTATGCAGTCATTAGATGTAGGTACATTTGACAATAAAGTGAGACTAAAATAATCACACAGTAGATAAGCTTAAGTGTGTATGCTTATGAGGGCTGATAATCAGACTATATTGTAGTATAAAATAAAAAGCATAAGTTAGTTAGGTACATTTTAACAGAACAATAAGTATAGGTACTTACAGGAAGGAACAACAATACATGGACGCAATGTGAGGAGCAAGTGGTGGTGGACGACCGTCGGCCCTTCTATCTCATTTTACGTACAACACTATACTATAAGTCGACTATTTTAGACGTTTTCACTAAAATAAGATCGTGTAAGCAAGAAACAACGCACGTAAACACATATTAATTAAAACACTCACGGGCTCACAAAAATAACACAAATCGTATTCTACCGATGCAAACGTGTTTACAGAACAAAATAGATCCGAAAATGCTGATTTAGAAAAACATTAAAACCAAAACGCTATTTCGTAATCGATCGATAGTTGTAGCGAACTTATGTGACAAAGAAACGTTGCATTTTATGAGGCCATATTATGAATTCAGGGGCTTAGGATAGCACTGGGTAGAGGAAAATACTACAAGCTTGTCTTTTTAAAGATTTTACATTATTAATGTGGAGTTTGAACTGCAGAATATAATTTATTTTTAACACCACTTCGTGCGTGTCGTCCATTAACCTCGGCGATCAAAACATTTTAAATTCAAATCAAAACATTGCAGCTGTCACTGTCAATGTGTCAATTTTATTTTTCTTTCATCATAAGAGGATTGTGGCTTCGCATTTAGTGCATTTGCTAGTGAATCTTAGTCAAAGGAAAGTTTCGTTTGGGAGTTTTGGAGGGAACACGGAAAAATCATGTCGTTGCATTCTATTATTTTCTTAAACTTGTGTTTTTTCGCGAATTAATGATTAAAAATGGTGGTGTTTTATTCATTGAGTGTTGAATTACATGCACAAGTGTGGGCAAGTGATATAATGTGGTGACATGTCTTATTGTGTTGTTTTCAAAACTCCGTAGAAGCTCATAGTATAGTCGCCACAATTTTACTAGGGCATGACTTGGACTAGACTATGACTAACTGTGATTACATGACATATTTGACTTGATTTTAATATAAATACTTGAAAAATTCATAAATTTGACACTAGCAGAATGCACAACGTGCGATGCCAAGAACTAAGAAAAAAGAAAAGTCTCGTTTGCCTGGGAATCAGTCAAAATCACTAGTAAGTACGTACGTACACATAGTAAGTCACGGTCAAGTCCAATCATGGCCTAGTAAAGTCGTCTAGTTAAATGCTCAATGTAAAGTCGTTGCAAGGGCCTAGTAAGGTCTAGTTAAATGCTCAATGCTACTACCTACAATATTTTTCAGAGTTAAACAAAACGATAATAACTACCAAAGTACTACATATGTAATGTACCCATCACTGGCGCCACTATACTGAAACGCGTGATCTTTGAAGATACCTATTATGGGTATTTACAAGACGAAAAGAAAAACTATAAAATTGTAGGTACGGTGCTTGATACTCCTAGGTCTCTCTACTGTGCAAATACCGCAAGGAAAATAGTATAAGTACCTACTTATACTTTGTATAAACTCTACTGCGCTTCATTGACACAGTAGGATCTCAATAAAAACATAAATAAACTTGGTAGGAGTGCACTGTGCTGTGGGACGTACCAAAGACTACTAATGTACACCGGGACATACGCACCTAGCGTATGAATAGCATTTAATCAAGGTCAAACAAATCAAACTCAGACATTATTAGTATTTTGTGGCTCACTGCGTAGTTGGACGTGACGGTTGATAAAAATCATCGTCTTTGTTGCCTTTCTGATAATAATTATGAATCCTAGAAAACATTTATGTGATTCTTATAATATGCTGTTACAAATAAGACATGTTAACCGGTATGTGTATTTCCATTCCTAATCGTATCCATGTTCTTAAATTACCTAAGTATTAGTTTTAAGCATAGAGGTAGGAACTACCTCTATGGTTTTAAGCTTACCAAATACTCCATCGATTAGGTACCTACCTAATTAGTTACCTTACCTTACCTGTGATTATAAGTGGGTAGCAATATAGGTACTTACCCAGTTAATTTTTTTACTGTTTGACCTAGAATCTCTGTGGTAAACATTAGGTAGGTATACCTAATAAGATATAATGTTATTTTATATGTGTATGTTAAAACAAAGTTACTTAGGTCTAGTTACTTTTGGACGTCATGTCATAAAATGAAATGCACAATAAAATTTGAATAGTAGATTACTCACCTAGGGAGTAAAAGTAAATGTCTCAGATCTCATTTCGCATTGGGAGTGACAAACATGAGATCTGAGGCTTCTTTACTTGCTCCCGTGGTGTGTACGATTTTACGTGCCGCTGCGGGGAGGAAGTGGTTACTTTTGTTCTGCGTAGCGGGGCTAAAGTAGCCACTTTCGCCATGCTGGCACGTAAATAAATTTTTTCGAACGGTTAGGTACCTACCTATATTGTTATTTGCAGGGCTATTTCAGAACCTCGCATGCTGTAGATATAGAGGGCTATTCTATTAAGGGGCATTACCATCCAGTAGACACAGACGCGGGTACGGTTCGGGGGCAATGGGTGTTATCCCACCAATGAAGAGGAATAAAAAAAGTAGGGCGTTTGCTTTTCTGTGTATCCCACCTTCCCCCAGGAATGTCCCCGACTCAATATTATTTACTTACCTACTTTATTTTCGTAATTAGTATCTACGCGCGCCACCTTCCCGGACTATTTGTATATACATGTACATGTAGTCAGTGACCATCCTTTGTGTGTTTGTTTTAGATAGCGTTCATACAAACAGGGATTTGATAGATTCGTGTAAAAGTGTACTTCTTAGTTAGTGTGCTATGCGAGCGTACCTCATCTGCCGCAAAAACTGGCAGACGAGGTAAGCCCTATCGCCATTGGCATCTCCAACGGTTAATGTTCGAAGGAAGTAAGTTACATTTACAAACCCATACAAAAATGTGGCGTAGCGGTAATAAGTAGTCGGGCTATATAAATTCCAACTTATTTACAACCGACTCCAAAAAAAGAGGTTCTCAATTCGTCTGAATGTTTTTTTTGTATGCATGTATGTGACGTGATTACTTCGCCAATTATGAACTGATTTTGATGATACAATCATCAAAATATTAAGAAGTCATCCAGGTGTTCGAAGTTGCAGTCGGTTGTATTTATTTTTAAGCGTATTATGATGATTATTTTTTTGTTTGGTAGGTAATACTTCAGAGGTGGTCCCATATACATTTTATCGAAATCCGTTCAGTAGTTTGGTTTTTAAATCTAAATTACTAAAATATATGAAGATGTCATCCAGGTTTAAAAAAAAAAGCGTTTTATACCTATTATCTTGTATGTTCTCAGAAATGGGGATCACAGCAGGCTCGTGTCATCACAAAAATCCCCGGAAAATGCCAAGCCTTACGAGTCTATTCCGGGCCTCTCATCCATCCCCATTTTGGGATCTTTACACCACTTCCTACCAGTAATCGGTGGGTACCTATTAAAATAGTTCTGTGTATAGATAAGGTACGATATCATCGCCACTCGGTTTCAGTCGCTACTCTATTCACTAACAACTGTAAAAAGTAGTTCATCATCATCATCAGCCCGGAGACGTCCACTGCTGCCCTTGTAAAAAAGTAGTTATCGGGTTCGAAATGCCTCGATAGCACCAGCTAAAGAATTGTATGAACATAGACAGACACGGCGTGATTTTTAACATGATCAAGATTTTACTAAAATCAAAGCAGAGTAAAGGAAAAGATTTAAATTATCATAGTTTTCATCACACTTGCTCGTAAAGTAGATCTTATTACATCGCCTTTAGGCTCATAATCCAAGCTATTACACACGCGTGCTTTTTACTTTACATTACGGCACTTGTACTATAATAGATATAACCCGGTAAAGTCAAGTTTGTACGTGACTGCAATTAAACGTACGTATATGAAGCACTCTTAATATAGCCGGGTAATACTTACAGTTTTTTTGTACTACCAACAAAGAGTTCTTATGCCGCTGAAGTAAATGTCAACCTGCGCGCGCATTACTGATTTGGGCGCCATTTTCCGCAGATGTTTGTTGACGTTTTCGCTGTGTGGTTGATTATTATCACAAAAAAAATTTTTTTTCCTCGCAAGTGTGACGAAAACAGTCGTATGGAACTCTTGTGCTATTAGTCATTACGCTCTCGGCTTCCTTATCGCGCTCGCCTGCGGCTCGCGCGCATAATACCGCCTCTAGTGTAATGACCAAAATAGCACACTCGTATCATAATGTACTATTTTCTCACCATGGTAGTACCTAAGAATAGTAAAAAGTTTTTATTTTATTTTATTTAAGAGTCAACAAACAGTACACAGCAAAATATTATGTTAAAGTAGTATTAATAATAAGCTAGGTAGCTGGTGCATCAGCAACGTTGACCACAGATTAAGACACAGTTTTTATAAGGTAAAGGCTATATCTAGGCATAGTTAATACTAGCATCCATAGTAAAACTCTGTAAGTATAGGTACTTACAACATCGTTACAGGTGAAATAGGACCAGAGGGGCAGTTATTCAGCAAACTTGGAGACTTTCATACCAAATATGGTCCGATTATGAAAATGAAAGTAATTGAGAGGGCCAACTTTTTAATACTTTTTGAGCCAGAAGACTTCGAAAAGGTAAATAACTAAGCTTAAAAAAATTATGAAAAAAAATTGCAGAAAAATAAGCTAACAAGCTTAAATCCTCTAGAAACCCATCTAATTGAATAATAAGTAGTAACAACTCAAGCGGTGTTAAATGATGAGCTGTGGTCAAAAGCCTAGTCTCTTAATATAAAAATAAATATATTATATGGATTTTATTAATAAATAAATAAAATAATAAGAAATCACAAAAATCAATAAGTTTTACACTCCCCCATTCTGTCTTTGTTAAAAGGTATACAAATCTGAAGAAACAAATCCACTGCGGCCCGGTTTTGAAACCCTCTCGTATTACCGGGAGGAAATGAGGAAATCCACTTTTCAGGGGGTTTATGGACTGACAACGGCGTAAGCTCAAACCTCTTTTTTATGTATTGCACGAGCACTACTATACTATTATTTATTTTGTAACGATACCATACACTATACTTAGAATATGATAATTGGTGGCACTTCACATCGCCTCGTCATCAGCCATAAGACGTCCACTGCTGGACGAAAGCCTCCCCTTAATAGAGAGGTGTTGCCATAATCCCCACGCTTTGCAGGCGGCTTGGGGATCGCAGAATGCTCACCACCGTTAACCGAGAGGACGCTGCTGCCCGACCTCCGGTGGGTCTGGTTGCAGTTTAAGGACATACCCAGGTCCACATCGCCTATGTTTGCCGAATTAAAAGGGACGCACGTGTGCAGGTTTCACCCCCCCCTATTCCTTCGGCAACTTAAGGCGATGTGACGTGACACCATAATAAATTCTTAATTGAAATATTTTATAGTCAAGGAGCCAAATGGCGAGATTTTCGCACAAAAGTAAACCCTGCTCTCTTGAAGCCCCAACTTATCAAACTCTACGCGCCAGGTCTCGAAGAAATTGCTGACGACATGGTAGCACGGTAAGCTGCCATACATCACAACACATAGAGCCACTTATGTTCAGTAACGCTATACCATGAATACATATGTTTACATGAAATTTTCAGGATTTCGAAACAAAAAGACCAAAAAGAACTCCTTCAAAAGAACTTCGAACTGGAGATCACAAAGTGGTCGCTAGAATCAGTAGCTCTGGTCGGATTAGGCGCTAGACTAGGCTGCTTGCGAGACGATTTAACTGAAGACCACCCAGCTAGGAAGCTGATGAAGGCAGCGAGAGATATGATGGATCTAACATTTAAACTGGAATTTTTGCCAAGCCCGTGGAAATACATATCAACGCCTAATTTTAAAAAGATAGTTAAGGTCTTTGATACACAATGGGAGTAAGTAACGTTAACGTGAATAAATAAATAATAAATATCGGTGAACATTTCACACAGCGCCATCTAGCCCCAAACTAAGCAAAGCTTGTACAATGGAAACTAGATAGCTGATAGTATACTTATATACTTTTTTTTTGTAAATACATACTAAACGCAGACAGAACAAACATCTATGGTCGTCACACAAATGTTTGCCCTGGGTGGGGATCGAACCCACGCCCTTCAGCTCTGAAGGCAGACATGCTACCAACTGAGCTATAAGGCAGGTAACATTACACCGTTAACCGTTAAGAAAGAAAGAAATAATTTATTTTATCACACGTGACAAATGACAATACAAAAACAAAAAAAACGATAGTTGCAAATAAAGGGGCGAATAGCGCCCCACCACCGCCCCTCACAAATCTTTAAAGATATTAAATCAATTAAAATAGTTTTGAAAAAACCAGGATCGGTAAAGAATGTTGCTAAAATGTTCAAAACGACTCATTGAAATGTATGAGATGCGACTCAGCCGTATTCTGTATAAAAGCTTTCGTTTGATGTAGACTTTTGATTCTAATGTTCGTATGGTATACCCCAAGGTAGCATTCTTGGATCAATTCTATTTTATTATACTACTACATACAAATGATTTATTTCACATTTCAGCATAAGCAGTGCCTATCTAAATGAAGCGATGAAAAAAAAATATTCAAGGGGTCACAGTGTACCTGAGGAAGACATGAGTATCGTTGAAAAGCTATTGGCAATTGATGAGAAAGTTGCTATCATGATGGCTAACGAAATGCTCATGGCTGGAATCGATACGGTAAATAATAATGTTACACGAAGCTTTAAGATCGTAGCATTTGGAAAATAGTAGTACATATTTACCTAAGTACTAAACAACAAAAAAAAATGCATGGCATGACATGGTCAATAAATGCGTTTCAAAAATTGACATCTCAGTTGCTTGCGAGGTATCGGCTGGCCGAGATGTCTTACACTAACACAAAAACAGTAACAACATAGAAGAAAAAGTATTTAGGTAATTTATTCTGGAAGAGTGCTAAGTCTTTAGTGTGCTTTATCGGATTAGTATAAATAGGAGTCTCTCCTCTTCAAAGATTTCTATCCTATAAAATAACCAAAGACGAAGAAAATCCGAGAAGAGACCCTAATTACCTAAGTCCTAAACAATAATAAAGATTGTAAATTCCACAGGTAGCATTCGCTGCAATGAGTCTTTTGTACCAATTAGCAGTCAATCAGAATGTTCAAGACAAACTGCGAGAAGAAATACGTTCGGGCAAAAGTAATCAATACTTAAGAGCCTGCCTTAAGGAATCACTGAGGATTTGGCATATTATTCCAGGTACCCTGAGGAGGACTAGCAAAAATCACGTAGTTGGGGGATATCGAATACCGATAGGAGTAAGTTTGTTAGTTTTAGTAATCTTGGCGTATGTAAATTCACCAACCCGCAACTGGGCCATTTCCATTCGATGATAGGCAGTCCAGCAGTGGACAATTAAAAAAAGCTGATTAATGCTTTTGGAACTGGGTACGTCCTAAAACTGCATCCAGAACCTCTTAGTTAACGGTGGTAAAATTCTGCGATACCCAAGCCGCCTGCCAAGCGTCGCGATTATGGCAACACCTCCCTATTAAGGGGGAGGCCTTCGTCCAGCAGTGGATGCCTTCTGTTTGGATAATCCCCACGCTTGGCAGGCGGCTTGGGGATCGCAGAATGCTCACCACCGTTAACCAAAAGGACGCTGCTGCCCGTCCTCCGGTGGGTCTGGTTGCAGTTTAAGGACATGCCCAGGTCCTGGTATGCTTATGTAGTAATGCTTATGGTAGTCATCTTTAATCCCTTGTGAACTGAACGCGTATAGATACTAACTTAATTTATGTTTTTTTAGATCGATGTAATTGCTCCAAACCAGTACCTTTCAAATCACGAGAAATACTATCCTCGTCCAAAAGAGTTTCTGCCAGAGAGATGGCTAGCAGACAAAAGTGATCCCATGTATCACGGAAATGCTCATCCCATGGTAAATTTGCCTTTCGGCTTCGGTGTAAGAAGTTGTATTGGTAGGAGAATTGCCGAATTGGAGATTGAGACGTTCTTGAAAAAGTTGCTTCAAGAGTTAAAAGTTACGTGGGAAGGTCCACCTCTACGAGTTAAAACTAAACTAATCAACGAGATGGAGAAACCTTTTCGTATTAAGTTTGAATCCGCTAAGTAAAAGATTGTGCACTTACGGCCGTACTTAAAAAAACTTTTCAACCGTTAGTCACTGTTTAAGATGCTCTGCCATCTTCTCTCTGATGTGAAGTTGCACGTGCTAGAAAAGGACAGAGAAGTTTAAGCAGTGTCTAAGAGAATCGAGATTATTTTAGGTAAGGCCGTTAATGTCTACTATACGCTTTGGGACTACCTGTTTTTTTTTTGTAAATGTTGTTACACCACAACCACAACAGCTGGGTGTGTGTACAACCAGCGAGTATGACTGTAGAGTTCGTAGATAAAAAGAAACTTAATGTTTGGAAACTGTCAAAGTATTGGGGCCCAATTAATTTAAGACCCCACGCCGCAAAAAGCTTTAGAAGCTGTCACTCAGACAGAACTCTAAAGCTAATGGAAGACCGGACAGAAATGAGACTGCAATCTTCAGCTGATATGTCGGAAAATGGCAAGCTTAGACGAATCTCGAAATCTTCATTGGGCATAGTCATATGAAGAAGCTGAAGATAGATGATGGCAGTATCATTTCGTCAAAGCCAGAGATTCTGGAAGAGCTAGTGAGGTTTTATGAACAGTTGTACACCCCGACACAGAAACCCATTGCCAGTAATGCTCAGGACATAGAGCTAAACTGACTCGACACTACCCTGCGGACATCCCAGACGTCAGCCTGTACGAGATTAGAATGATTCTCAAACAGCTCAAGAACAACACGGCAACAAAACAAAGGTTGCCTGGAACAGATTGCTTTTAGCAAAAAGGCCGCCACTTATTCAAATATTTCTGTGTAATTCTTGGTGTGAACAATAAAGAGTTAATCAATCAATCAATCAACAAGGCCCTTCAACCGGGAAAACAGAATAACGACAGAACTTCTATTAAGAGCGGGAAAACCGGTACCTTTAGTCCTCCAGCAGCTATTCAATTACGTCATACACGAAGGTATTTCGCCTGAAGCATGGCACAGGAGTGTGTTGGTGCAGTTCTTCAAGAAAGGAGATAACACGACGTTATTGAAGAACTATAGGCCGATCTTACTCCTGAGCCATGTGTACAAGATGTTTTCGAGAGTCGTTACGAACCGTCTCGAACGCAGGTTGGATGACTTCCGGCCTGCCGAACAATCCGGTTTCCGAAAAGGCTTTGGCATCATAGACCACATCCAGAGATTATATAATTATTAAAAAAAACGAAATTCTTTATAAATAAATGGGGAAGAAAAGTTCTTGAGTTGTACCAAGTACTAAGAAGACGCTGCGTAGGTAGGTCTCCCACTAGGTGGACCAATGACATTGAGAAAGTCGCGGGCAACCGGCAAATGGCAGGTTGTCGAACAGTGTGGCGGTCTTAAGAGGGATACCTTCGTTCTGCAGGTTTGGTGATCATGATGATAATGAATTTTCTCAATATATAATACAACAAAGTCGGGTTAGTTACGCCATTTATGTCAGGTCCGATTTTTATGATCTTTGATTTGATGAATTTGTCTCCGCACTGAATAGCAGAATAATTAAAACATCGGGAAAAATCACGCAAAAATATATATTGGTGGAACGAATTTCGCCGGGTCAGCTGATATTTTATTAGTACCTATGACGGAGAGGAATTGAAGACGCAGGAAGAGGCCTAGGTCGGAGGGCAAGCTGGGGAAAAATAAAAACCAGAAAAAGCTGAATAGCCGATGACAAACTAGAAATATATTGGACGTTTAAATATAAAATGTCGGACATTCAACACTTTTCAATAACAGTTATTTTGACATGCCACAGCACAAATGGCTATAATAATTATATTGACGGATAACACATTCACCTATATCATAGATCTTTTACGCAACCAAGTAAATACATTATTTTGCTTCAGTGTTGTCGTCATCTTTATGTCAATCCTGGATTAATTTACTAAACTAAATAATTATAAGGGTTTTCTATACTTTGCTTGTATCCAAACTCTATACATGGTCAACATTCTACCTCTGTTAACTTGCAGTCTTCTGTCAATAAGATTCTGTTCTTCTACAAATCCCTCTGCTTTAAACAATTGTGTTATTTCATCTTGTGTAAAGAAATAAACTCTTGTGTTGTCGCCTCGTGCGTAGAAGTTCTCAGATATACATCTGCCTTTCTTGAATCTCAGCTGTGCTAAGTCATACAAGCCATAGTCTCGGAACACTATTAAGCCACCAGGTTTCAGGTATTTGTAGATTTGGCTGATTACTGTCTGCATTCTGAAAAATATAGTAAAAGTTAACATGGAGTGTGCATTTTTCTTTTTAAAGTTGTTTTCCCTATGGAGTTCCACTACTAGGCAAAGGCTTTCCTCCTAACGTGTTCCACTAGTTTTACATATTAGGGTATAATGCAATTATGCATGTTTCGAAAAAAATAGGCTATGTGGAGAATTTAAATGAATTTGATATTTAGATACAATTTAACTGAATTTGGTATTTCATACAAATTATTGAAATCGGAAAAACACCAGATTTTTTTTTGGAATCATGGCATCTGACGTCATAATGCGCTCTCTAACATGATTTTTATAAATTCGTTGTTTTTCCATATGCTTAAATTTTGTTTTTGAAGATTGATTCTGTTGTGAGTCAATTTACTCAAAACATCTTAATTGTATGCTATTATTTATCAAAGTAAAAGCTATCTGTCAAGAGCATACTGTGTGCATTTTAATTTTGAGGTTTTTCAGAGCATATTGTGGGTGGTGCTGATGACATTAGATGATTATGGTACTATTATAAACTGATCTGAAGATGGTGCTGGAACAACAGCATTGCAATTTAAGTATTTCTTAATTATGTGTCATTATCAGCCAGGAGACGTCTACTGCTGGAGGAAGGCCTCTCCCTTAATAGGGAGGGGTTGCCATAATCCCCATGCTTGGCAGGCAGCTTGACGATCCCAGAATGTTCACCACCGTTAACCGAGAGGATGCTGCTGCCCATCCTCGGGTGGTACATGATGCAGTTTTGAGACATACCCAGGTCCATTTTGTATGAATAGGCATGATGACTACAATTTTTTTATTACCTCATTAAAAAGCTGATCATCAATAGAGCCTATCAACGAAAACAAAATTTAAAACAATTCAAAAATAAATAAGTTAGAATAGATAAGAAGTATTTTAATTTCAAGCTAGACAGAGAGAGCGCTATGCTGAGCTATGACGTCAAGCCTCAGGAGCGGCATACAAATGTTATAGTAACATGTGGTTTACGAGAAAGGGATAGAGCATCCCCTCTCTATCCCCACCTAAAACTTGAAATACCTAAAACTTGCTCATATCTCAGAGATTTATCAGCCAACACATTTATTTTTTTCAGTATGTGTAATGTATTTGGTTATATTCATCACTAAGCCTGTTATTTGTTATAAATTAAACATTAGGCCAAACACCTATTATGTGTAACCAGATAAAAATACTTACTTGGCAGGATCAATAGCTGACAGCACAAAAATAAGTACAATAATATCTAAAGAGTTCTCTTCAAATGGTACAACCCATTCTTGAGTGGCATCCAAAACAAACACATTACACCTTTTTGGATCATACAGCTCATTTTGTTTCATGATCTCAATAGCTTTTGAAGAAAAATCACATCCATAGATAAAAAGATTTGGGTCTCTACTGTACTGTAGTATTGGAAATATTGTATTACCGACACCACATCCAACTTCAAATATAAAACGTTTCACGTCTGAGGTCATGTCATTATTCACAGTGTTTTTACTATCTGTTGTTAAGTTTTCATTATTTACAGCTGTGATTTTGTCATTTTGTACTCTGTTGGATGCTTCTTGATCATTCTTGTCATTATCTGGGTATACTCTGACTGGTGCCGATGTATAATCAGGGGCTAGCTCTGGGAACTCGGTGAAAAGCCAGTGTCGGTCTTTGAAGAACCTGAAATTGTTTAAATAATTTTATTTAATAAATGTTTGCATAGCCTTGGCTTACTATTTAAATGGTTATTATTACAAAAAATATTTCAACAACAGTTACAATTTATATTCTAACTCATATTTGCCTATTTAGATTTGAAAGTAATTGCCTGTTTCTTTTTCACAATCATGTGGCTTGAACAAATTTTAATGATATTTGGTATAGAGATATAGCTGAAATTCTGAAAAATTACATAGGCTATATTCTATTACTGCTACATTTGATCATCGTCATTATAACCATTATACCAACGTTCGCAGCTTGTCTAGACTAGTACTTATAATCGTAGCATTCTGATGAGTTATTGCTATAATTATGACAAAATAAGTACCTCCATGACATTCTGTACATTTTTACAATACTTAATTAAAGCTTTATTTGGTTGTATTAGGGATAGAAACAAGGCCTATGCTAACCTGTTTTGGTGGATATCATAGAAATCATCCCAATGTTTATCAGCATCTTCTTCCAATGACTTCAATTTTTCCTCTGAGAATGTTATCTGCGAGTTATGTTGTACTTTTTCTTTGGCCACATTTTCCTGCTCCTCGTCCCATTGCACATTGTCCCTGTAATGAACACATACTTAATTAGTCTCTAATTCAAAATAACTTATTAAGTTCTAGGTAGACACCAAGGTTATAGGTACCAAGCATTAAAAAGAAATACGTGTTTTTTATCATCCAGGAAGCGCGATCCGCCAGCTGGTTTCTTTCTGTGTCGAGTATTTTCTAAATGTGATAATTTGGAATTATCTGAGCACGCAGAATGCTTAAATCGTCTAAGGAAAGTGCGAAATACGGTACCACGCGTTATGCTTGAAGACTTCGTCAACATTTTCTAAGATTCTATTGCCAAACTGTGGTCGTTTAACGATAGGAGAGTCTTCCATCACTTATAATTTCTATGGATATTGCAGAGTACCCATATAATATTTTTAGTTTATTCCACTATTTCAATGTAAAATAGATAATCATATAGAAACAAAAGTACAGTACAACAAAATATAACCTAAAAAAGAATTGACATGACAATAACAAAAACAAACATCGTCAATATGACAATGACAAATGAAATAATTGACACTGACAGTAACAACAAAACAACATTTGAAATTGACATCCAAGTATGTGGTCAGAAATAAACGAATAACACCCTTGACACCAATATCGCAAATAAGAACCCACACATTGTGGTCGATTCTGAAGGTTTAAGTTGACAGAACTAAACTAACTAAAGTATTGCTGTCCTTAGCTAACATGCCTAGTAAAAAAGTGACAGCAATATTTTGGTTAGTTTAGAACTGTCAACTAAAACCGTTAGAATCGACCACATTGACCAATTATGAACAGAAAATATAAATAAGACGTATGTCTTGTTTGATTTCGTTGGTGTTGTTGGTAAAATCAGCAAATTTCGGAACGCGCCTTTAGCAACACGATAGATGTTTTTGGGAAGTTTTGGCGGGAACACGGAAAAATCATGTCGATGCATTCTATTATTTTCTTAAACTTGTGTTTCTACTCGAATTGATGATAAAAATGGTGTTATTTTATTCATTGAGTGTTGTATTACATGCACGAGAGCGGGCAAGTAATATAATGTCGTGAAACATGTATTTTCGTGTTGTTTTCAAAACTCCGTAGAAGCTCATAATAAAGTCGCCACAACTTTACTAGGGTATGACTTGGACTTAACTGTGACAAATTATGTATGACAAACTGTGATTTAATGACTTGAAATACATAGTAACTTGTAACTGGCAGAATGCATAAAGCGCGATGTCAAAAATGTTTTGTCCAGTGAGTGTTTTTAAATGCAAATTTCCGCTTCCGGTTGACATTACTATCTTTTCCGAAGCTTTGATTATGTAATATTAGGTCAATATTAGGTATATACGAGAGAGAGAGAGCTAGATAAGTACTCCAAGTTCCGAAGAAACAAGTAATTTTTGCATTAGGATTTCATAGAATCTAATAATATTCGTACCTATATAGCTTGTTAATTAGCTTTTCATTTTTCTTTTCAGTTCGGAAGTTCGTAGTTTCGTTTTTCGTCCGAGTTCAGTCGAGTTGATAGTAAAACTCGAATAATTCTTTCTTTTCGGTCCTTTTTCATTCACCTGTCTCCCTTCTCATTCATCCCTCAATGTTCCTGGCAAAGTTGCTACTTATGAAATGGGACAGGCACAAAAAAAAGTACTTACAAGCTTACTCCTATAGGTTTGTTCTTTTTGCGTTAGGCGATTTTGGCGTCGCATATTGAATTCCAAAACCTAGGTAGGTCATCAGCCATAAACGCCCACTGCTGGACGAAGGCCTCCCCCTTAATAGAGGGGTGCTGCCATAATCCCCACGCTTGGCAGTTAGGTACATTGAGATATTATGTGTTACGTCATAGAACTCTTTGAGTAGGTACTTAAGTACCTTTAGCATTTGCTAAAGAATTTTAACAATTGAAATAGGTACTTCTTAGAGACATCAAAAATAGGAGAATACCTATATCTTGAAAAACTCTAGGTTTTACTTTTACCGCACTATAATGACCTGCCTCTGCTCTTGTAGGTAGGTATTTAATATGCCACTGTTAGATTAAATATAGGTACCTACGTCATATTTATTCTAAGATGCCACTGTTGCTGCCAAAAAGTTGAAGGGCGCTCTGTTAGATACATTTTTTTTGTTTATATACCTATGTATTTGTAGAATATAGCCACATTAGCCACACCTCATACAGGTCGCGTCATGTAAAAAGAACGCTGGCGGTTAAGCTACGCAGTAGGCGATTTGTCGGTCTATTTGATGGTATGAGGAACCTAGCAATAGCCAATATACGAAGCTGCGAACAAAAGGCTAATTAATAATTATTTAAAACAATAGGCCTAGTACTTTTGTACGCAAGTGTACACATGCGCAAACACACCCCCTCTACTTTCTTCCAGCGTTCTTTTTACATGACGCGACCTATACCACATGCTAAGCATGAGGAGCTTTTTTAAAATTTGTGCTTACCTATCTATTATAATAATAATAGATATAATACTTATTTTCTAATTCCTATAGACAAGAGCGGATCCAGCTTTCAAGTCAGGGGGGGTCATATAGTCGAGTCGAGGTCTAATTAGGACAGGCTCCAATTCGATTACAACTAGAAAAAATATCAGTAGTCGACCTACACCCAGCACAGGGTAGGGGGGTCATGACCCCCGCCCCCCACCCTGGATCTGCCCATAGATACATCTTATTAGATAGGTGCACAGTTGCCTACCTACTTACTGGAACACGGGGAACTTCCAATATTCTGTCGAATTCCGCGTTATTGCGCCATAAAAGACGTTTTGATGCTGTTTTCTGATCAAAGTAAACATCATAAAAACGATTCTACGGGTCATTAAAGACGTCCCGCAGACGGGATGGCCGCAAGTTGAAAATTTATAACAGGCACAAAATAAAGTAGATGTAGAATAGAAGAAAGCCCATAACTACCCAGATATAATTATATATAAGTATAGGTACCTATTTACTTTCCGATTCCTATGTAAAATTAGGTAAATAAGCACCTACTTAATTTTATTTGTTTTACGAAAGCGCATCCATTTTCATTGCTGCTCACAGATCAAACACATCACACAGAATCACAGATAACATATTTACTTATAATAGCATAAATAATTATAATCTGTGCTAGTATATTGCCACGCTTTACCCTTAGCACAAACTATCAAAAATAAGTATGTACTAACCGCCTTATGCATAAAACACTATAAACCGTATTTGAAACCTATTTTCAACCGACTTCAAAAAAGAGGTTCTCTTTTCACTGCATGTTTTTTTAATTTATTTTTTGTATGTAGGTATGTTACGCGATTACTCCGCCAATTATGAACTGATTTTGATGATATTTTTTTTGTTTGGTAGGTAATACTTCAGAGGTGGTCCCATATAATTATATCGAAATCAGTTTAGTAGTTTGGTTTTTAAATCAAAATTACTAGAAAATATGAAGATGTCATCCAGGTATACGAAGTTGAAGTTGTTTGTATTTTTTTTTAAAGCGTTTTATATTACTCTTAGCCAAATCGAAAAAATCAGTGGCATAAAATTTACATGGGACCACCTCTGATGTATTACCTACCACACAAAAAAATTATCATCAAAATCAGTTCATAATTGGCGGAGTAATCTTGTAACATACTTACATACAAAAAAAAAGTACAGTCGAATTGAGAGTCTTCTTTTTGAAGTCGGTTGAAAAACCTGCAGATTGACAAATACTTACCTACACAGGGTTGAGTTAGTACATACAGGCGCATACAAACTCGTAGGCAGGGTATCAGGAGACAGTTTGAGTTCTGGAATCGGCTGCAACTCGCTCGGAGTTTCACAAGTTACGTTTGCATTTCAGATACACACGTTACCGAGTAGGTACGTCTGGTGTGTTACTTTGACAGTTTATACCTATGGTTGTACTTTGAACTAGGTTCTATGAGTCGCGTCAGACGTGAGACTTAGCTGAACGTTGCTTTGTAAATTCGGAAACGATAGGCGTTTGTCCTATTTTCATAAAACTTTATAGAACGAATCATTGAGATTAACTAAGTGATCTATTCTAATCTCTGACCGAGCGGAACGAAGGTTGGAAAATTTACTCGAAATCAGTGTTTATAAATTATGTACGTACTTACTTATTTAAGTTCGCTTTTAAATTAAATAAATCAGATTAATGACAACGTTAACAATTTGAGTAGATAGATACCGGTAATGAAAATAGGTTAATATCAACACAGATGTTCGAATATGGGCTAATCAACGCTGGGGTTGCGAAGACGCAGGTCGCAAGGACACCTTTCGTTCCTAACCACTAGAAGTAAGTATATACTATAAGTAATTAAGTATAGTAAATAATAACCACTATAATAATATTAATAATATGTAGGTATAGCATCTAATGCCTCCCTCACCCCTCCCTTTAGCGACGTCCAGCAGTGGACGTCTTCCGGCTGTTGATGTGATAGCATCTAATGACTTATACTTATCTCTATTCTCTTCATGTGACTTTCATCAGTCTGGATACAATCCTTTAGTTTTTTTTGTGTAGTTGTATTTGTAAATTGTAGTAGTTAATAAAGGCCACTAGCATCTATAGAGTATGCACAATTACTTGGCGCTCGATTGATTAGTCGCAACGCAATTACAGCCTTACCTAAAATAATCTCGATTCTCTTAGTAGTGACTAAAACTTCTCTGTCTTGTTCTTCCATGTTACACTTCACGACAGAGAGAAGATGGCAGATCATCTTAAGCAGTGACTAACGGTTGAGAAGTTTTTTTAAGTAAGGCCGTTAGTCTGCAGTAAAAGTGTAAAGGCTCGATTTTTTAAATAAAATATCTAGGTTTTTAACTACTTAGTTCTGTAGATGTGTGTAAAAATAAATGTAAACAAACTAACATTAAAGACATAGGTAGGTACATAATCGGTTTGGTAAAATAGCAGGTTTGTCAAGTTTGTCAGGTTGTTTGGCAGGCAAACCAAGTTTGTCCATGTAGTTGCTGCATTAGTTCCAAGTCTTCGGGTACCTCTTTAAAACCTACAAAGGTATCCTCTAGTTCCTTTAAGTATTACATGACATTGCTAAAGGTAAAGACAAAGGCTGTAATACATATACCTACCTACCTACCTACGTAGGTATAGGTATATGTATTACGGCACATGGTCCTGAAACAGCTTTACAGCTGCCATGAAAGCTCTAGTCTAGCATTAATCCGGATCGCAGGACCGTCCTGAATAACTATTCAGATTCCATTCCACATGGTTATCTAGAGAAGGGTCGCAACCGCTTGTTTGCTTTTAAACGCCACTTAATACTTCGAATGGGGTAAACACAACCAGTTCCTTCTAACTTTAGTGCTCTTAATTTAATAGTTACCCAAAGTAAGGCCTATCTACTAGTACTTAGTACTAGTTTTGATAGTGTATTATGCTATGTTGTACAAAATAGCTACTTTAAATTGTTTCCTCGTAGTTTTTACAATAGACTTACCGTCTTATAAAACGTTAATAGTACATTATGATACAAGTGTGCTATGTTGGTCATTACACTAAAGGCGGTTTTATGCGCGCGAGCCGCAGGCGAGCGCGATAAGGAAGCCGAGAGTGTATTGAAACATAGCACAAGAGTTCCATACGACTGTTTTCATCACACTTGCGAGGAAAAAACAATTTTTTTTTGATAATAATCAACCACTCAGTGAAAACTTCAACAAAAATTTGCGGAAAATGGCGCCCAAACCAGCAATGCGCACGCAGGTTGACATTTACTTCAGCGGCATAAGAACTATTTGTTGGTATTACAAAAAACTGTTAGTATTACCCGGCTATATTAAGAGTGCTTCGTATACATACGTCTAATTGCAGTCACGTACAAACTTGACTTTACCGGGTTATACCTATTATAGCACAGGTGCCGTAGTGTAAAGTAAAAAGCACGCGTACGTAATAGCTTGGATTATGAGCCTAAAACAGATGTAATAAGATCCACTTTACGAGCAAGTGTGATGAAAAAAGTGTTTTGTCTTCTTTTTTCAAACTCAAATCGTAATTCGACAGAAATTTTACAAAACACTTTATAACTTAAATAGGTTTGAAATACGTTTTAGCGTTTTATGCATATGATGGTAAACATATTTAGTTTTCATGTTTATTACTAATTCTATTATTAAATATGACGTGATTTTGACACATTTTTGTTTTATTTATACAGAATTATTCACGTTTAATTAAGTCGGATACTTCGACTACAGTTTCGGTCACATCCGGTGACCATTTTTAAGGAGTGAAAACAGGGCGCTTGCAGCCGATTCCTGCGTCATTATTTGCTATATTCAAGGGCGGATCCTGCGGTGGGATATAGGGGCATCACAAACGGTTTAAATATAACAAAGAACTGGGAGATTTATAAGATACCGCTTTAATAACATTTGTTTCTATTTGTACAATAAACATGTAATTTCTCATTATTTAATCTTTATTAAAAGTATTTTTTATAGTTATTCTTGTATGTCATTGAAAAATATTCGATCCCAAAGACAGCATAATACTACTTGGCGTATAGGCCATGTGCCCCTCCCAGAAATAAATCCTGGATCCGGCCTTGGCTATATTACCTACTAATTATTAAGAATTGTTCCCACAATTTAAATCAGATACTACCAAAATATAACGTCAATAGTTTCTGTTAAGTACTTAAGCTATTTCTATATCCTCCTACTCATAAGTAATCATTATCTTCTCATACTTAGGATAGACGCACTGGCATGCATCGCGGTAACCGAACGAACTTTCCAAGCTTCCTTATTCTTAAGAATTTCATTTTATCCCAAGTCTATTCTAATACTAGACACCCGCGCTCCATTAGAGGTGGGTATTGGCGGGGCTTGTGGGGTGGCAGGGGGTGTTTCTGCAAACAATCCTTGCGGATATTGAACGAGCGATGCGTTGGGAAATGCAGTCGCCGGCTGCGTGGTCGCGTCTCATTGCCCGACGTGTGAAGATATGAAAACTCATTTTCTTCTCGTTTCACAATCATATTGTAGGTCACCGATTTGATTTCTAATATTAAGGTGATTGAGGTCGATGGTGTTGGTAGAGTTGGGACGTCTTTATGAAGTTAATAGTAGCTTATGCACTAAGGGAATAAAGCAGTGTCTAACGTCGCGGGTGGCATACTCAACCCTGAGCGTAACGTAGTCTAGAGAGTCCTGAGTGAAGCGAGGGGTTCAAGCTGCCCAAGACGAAGACAGGCTTTATTCCAGAGGAGCATACTCTACTTTTCACACCTTCTGCGAGACAATAAAAAGCCAGGGCTCCATAAATTAAAATTCACTGACAATCACAGGACCAAACGCCGTCTTTTGTTTTACATTCTTTGTAAAGGCACCTTTTTTTTTGAGGTCTGCTTTTGGTGGGTTAGTTCGATTTTCGAACAAAACTCTTTTCAATGCCATATGGGCATTTTTTTACTTAGAGTTTTCCATGAGTCTGCACACGAATTTGACGTTCCAAATTCAAATCATTTTATTCCTTTCAGGGAGTTTAGGGAGTTTGTATCTCTTAAGAGATATAAAGTTGTATGATACTTAATGCTTTATTTTACGTTGAGATTGCATGATTATGTAATTGGACATTGTCAAGCAGCAGGTGGTGTGAAAACAACATTATGACAACCAACTACTTTTTTTGTAGGTCAACCCACAAAAGCCAACCAAAAAACACAAAATGTAATATGTAGGTACTTACCTCATATTTTACCAATTTTTTATGAATATATATTTATTTTCAATTTAATTCAATTCAATTTATTGCGTATATGGGTATAAAAGTATAGGTGGAATTAAACAAAAAAATATTAGTGGCAGCCATATTCTACCTTTCGGCATACAAAATACAACATTTAAAAATATGGGTAATATTATGGTAATATTTTGGTTTTGTGACTCATTTAAAAGCCCCCCGTAATTGAAAATGGCATCAATTGCAATTAAAAATGACGCAACAACTTCAATTGATCGTATCGGCAGGCCTTTTCAACCGACTTCAAAAAAGGAGGTTCTCAATTCGACTGCATGTTTTTTTTTGTATGTAGGTTACGCGATTACTCCGCCAATTATGAACTGATTCTGATGATTGTTTTTTTGTTTGGTAGGCAATACTTTAGAGGTGATCCAATATACATTTTATCGAAATCGGTTCAGTTTACTTTTTAAAATGTGTCATTGATGTCATCCAGATATTCGAAGTTGAAGTCGAAGTGTATTAAAAAAAGCGTATTATTATGTTTTACAATCTTCAAAGCATGACATGGTAGAAGCTTCGGTATTTTTCCTCCGTAAATCCTACTTGGCTGTATTACAAAATGGAGAAGCTCCGCTATGTCCGTAACATGATCGAAAATACAAAGTGTCTCCAAGTATGGCTAAGAACATAAAAGGCAAACTTTATGAGATTAGCTAAGCTTGCCGGGTTGGCGCGCAATAAAAATATATAAAATCTAGTCTAAGCACTAGACAACAAAGCCACGCGTTCATGTAATAATCGATATCTATGCTTTACAACTACAAGTTGTAAAGCATTTTACACTACCTTTAAATTTTAAGTAGAGCACGAAATAGGTATATTTTATTGTTGACAGCTGTTATAAAATGAATAATAATAGTGTTAAACAATATATCTATGGTCCTATCCCATCACTAGAAGCTGACGTAGACGCAAAGGGTTTTTTTTAATTCCCTTAATAAGCCTTAAGCCAACATTTTGATTGGTGCTATTTTGGGAATATGCTAGGTGCTATTTTCGTGGATGCTCAAGAAATTGCTGAAACGGAAATACTCCTTTTTAATCGACAAAAAAAAATGGAGGAGGTACTATGTTCGATTGTATGCAGCGATGGTGATAATGGAATGGACGGGCCCAGCGCTTGCAAATCGATCAAAATTAACAAGACAACACAATCAAACATACCTAGCTAAAATTATGCATATTATATTAGCCGGAATATAGAGATAGCGAATCTAATTACTGCATGACAAAAAGAGAACACATGTACATGTATTAGAAGTTTGTATTGTCGTATCGTACGGCTCGAATGCCCCAAAGGCAGAGTATGACTGCAGCGAGTGGAGAGCCGGCGCTCAACATTATAGTCTTCAAAATCCGTGCGCTTATTTCCCGTCCATTCATCTTATCATTGTCGCTGATTGTATGTATATTTTTTAAATGTACGTTCACCGTTTTCTCCGTAAATTTGTGGATTCTTTTTCGTTTGAAAGGGTATAAGTACTCTCGAGTTGGTTCTATAATATTGTTTGAAGTATATTTATATATTTTAAAATGTTATATTGCATAGAAGGATGTGCAATGACGCGAACCTAAAAAGAAAACCACATCGTAGCACTTAAAGCTAGGCAAAAAGAAAAAGATTTTTCTTTTGATCTCCGGACAATACTTTGTAAAACACGTCATTGTGAGAATTTCTATCATCTTCCTCAGACGTACTATAGGGTTGGTATATAGAAATATTTGCGATAGTGGCGACCCTTTTTCTACTCTTTCTTGCCAAGCTATACTTACAAGCATCATAGAGGGGTCCGCGCTGTAGAGTTTAGATCCTTTTTCATGCATGCTTACCATCGACCAGAGCATTCCACTCTTTAGCAATTTGCATTCATAACGAGT
Source organism: Erannis defoliaria (assembly GCA_905404285.2). Classification (NCBI taxonomy): domain Eukaryota; kingdom Metazoa; phylum Arthropoda; class Insecta; order Lepidoptera; family Geometridae; genus Erannis; species Erannis defoliaria. Next base: position 9,631,143 of record FR990080.1, on the reverse strand, counting down.
TTTGGAATCGTGCTTTTTTCGAAGCGGTGACTGTGGTGGTAGAGACGCAACTCTTCCAGGTTTTCTATACAATCGAATTAGCCAGCGCACACTGCCAGAGCCGCGGCGTCCGGGCGGGGTCGAGGCGTCGTCGCCGCGGAGCAGCCGTTTCGACTCCGATTCGACTCTGGCAGTGGGCTATGTGCTTTAGACTTTAAGAAAATCTTGGCAATCTTCGTAATATTCTTGTCACTGGCTTGTGTTTTCTTTTAAGCCAGCCAGTATTTTCTGAGCCGGTAGAGCTTGTACCAACAGCAATTAAGTATTAAATAGGTACCTACGAGTACATGTAACCGTTTGCAGACTACGTTTTGGCTTTAGTCCAACCTCCGACGTCAAACCTTTGGACACAGTTTGATATTCTATACGGAATGGCGCTAGTGTTCGGTACGTATAACTATCATGGATTTCTACGTAGTTCCATGGTACGGATACGGGATTACGCGGATCTAGACACGGACTGGAACACTTTGTAGTGGTAAGACTCTACTGCAGTGTCCGCCTGGAGAAGTACCATGCCTATTCCAGTTATTCAACCGCCAAGCAGTAGTGTGCAAGCATTACTGTGTTCCGGTTTGAAGGGCAATGTTACCAGCTAAATTAATGGTTATGAAGAGATTTAATATCTCTCATTTCTCTTTCATTTTATTTTTTTCTCGGGGTGCCGAGCGCAGTGCAGTGCAGCGCAGGATTGTGTTCACAATTCTGGTACTGCTACTGTTAGTGGCAAGCGTGACGCTTCCAACCAGGCGAACGTCTTGCACGTCTCGTCACTTGATTGTATATAAAAAAAAGTAGCCTAAGCCAAAAGAAAATATAATTAATTATTGTGAACAACTTTACTATAGAACAGACCCTAAAATCGGAAAAAAAAATACTTATCAAAAACAACAATAAATTTAATTTTATATACTTTTATACAATTAATTAGGTACTTTTATTACTTGAAATGGAAGGACAATGCAAACTTATACCGGTTTTCTTAAAAGTATAAAACAAAAGAACATAAGTATCAAAAAAAAAAGGATAAAAGATGTAAGTATTCTATCAGCTATCTGGTTTCTATAATACAAGCTTTTCTTAGTTTGGGGCTTGGATGGCGCTATGTGAAAAATGTCCACCGAGTTTTTTTAAATACACTATACTCTAGTGTATGTACTACTTTCACTAATTTCGCTTATAAGTATGAAAAATAAATACACAAGCCTGTAGTACCTAATGAGTAATGTGGAAATGAGTAACTCAAGTGTCCTTGTCACTAACTTTGCCTGCATTAATTTATTGGCAAGTCGTTAGGGACTACGATATTGCATAATCACGACTAATTTTTCCATTAATCTTAACTGCGTGAAGACATAAACACTGGCTTAGACGAATTTTACTTCGGTTATATCACGGGGTCTTATCTTACTAGATATAACAATTTTTCAACCGACTTCAAAAAAGGGGGTTCTCAATTCGACTGTATGTTTTTTTTTGTATATTACGCGATTACTCCGCCAATTATGAACTTATTTTGATGATTCTTTTTTTGTTTGGTAGGTAATACTTCAGAGGTGGTCCCATATAAAATAAAATCGGTTCAGTAGTTTGGTTTTTCAATCAAAATTATTAGCAAACATGAAGACGTCATCCAGGTATTCGAAGTTGAAGTCTGTTGTATTTAAAAAAAAACGTATTTTTAGCTGAATACAAGAATGCTCGCTCCAGTTTTTTTGTCCTTCATCAGAGTCACCATATAGACGTTTTAACATGCGGACGTTCTGCAAACATCGTCATTTACCCTGATAGTCCTTAACCTTCTGATACGGAGCCAATTTTTGTAATATATATTATCTTCGTAATTTGTCCTGTCAATGAAATGTAGGTATATAAGTAGCGATATTGATATAAGTTCAAATAGTTTTTCTTAAATATTCAATCTAGTGACGGGACGAGCAAGACATTCACCTCGTGGTAAGCGTCACGACTGCCACTAACAGTAGCAGTGCTAGAATTGTGAACTTGCGAACACAATCCTGCGCCGCACTGCACTGCGCTCGTCACCCTGACATATTCGATGTTTAATCTCTTCATACCCAGTAATTTTTCTGGTAACATTGCCCTTCAAACCGGAACATAGTAATGCTTGCACACTACTGCTTGGCGGTTGAATAACTGGCAAAGGTGTGGTACTTCCCCAGGCGGACTCTGCAGTAGAGTCCTACCACAACCAAAACATTCAGATTAAATAATATAGCATCTTCAGAGTATCACTGTATTGGCTCACAGACCTCACAGTAGATACTTTAACACATTGAATGGCGAGTTTCGTTAGCCATGTAATTTCGCTAGCTACAGTACCTTCACATTTTCCACATTTGAACCCTGAACTTCAGGTTCCGATGCGACGTAACGACCGCGTCGTTCACGCCGACATTTTCACGTTTTATATTTTCTTGAAGTGAAATCGTCATTGTGGAGCAGTTAGAGGTGCGCCTTTGATTAAATAGAAAGATGTGCTGGTTATAAGAAACAATACCTACGTATTATTTAAAATTACTAACACCTACTTACTGCCTTTTAGCTCAGTTGGTAGCATGTCTGCCATCAGAGCTGTAGGGCATGGGTTTGATCCCCACCCAGTACAAACATTTATGTGACGAACATAGATGTTTGTTCTGTGTCTGGGTGTAGTATAAATATATTATATTATGTATTGTATTATTAGTACTTAAATACATATTTACAAAAAAAATATGTATTTAAGTATATTCTATCAGCTATCTGGTTTCCATATTACAAGCTTTGCTTAGTTTGGGGCTAGATGGCGCTGTAGTAGACTCAATAGTAGTAGTCAGTAGTTTTGATGTATAGAAAGGATGCTAACTGATTAGAACTAACCCTGTGTATATAAAAAAGTCCCTTCTTCTATTAGTATTCAATACGATATTTAGAGCGGAAAAAACACTAGAGATAGGCCCTTTGATTAGTTTTAATTCATTACGTTTCACTTACCACGCAACGAATGCCCAGCGCATCTCCCGATTTAGTTGATCCGCGAGCACATGCACGAGCGGTCCGTGTTGAGGAGTACGTTGGAGCGCCGCCAGATGGCACACTCAGGCACTCACTGACGCTAATTGCTACCAACTCTTCCATAATTATCTCAATTACGTGAATTTATTATTAACGATTAATTTTTGTATTGTACAGCGTCTAATTATAACTATGGGTGGAATTGTTTCTTTTGGATTTTCTTTTGTATTTTGTATTTCCTCGATAAATAGGTAAAAGGCACAGTAAATTCTTCTTCATAGTAAAAGTAACTACATTCTTATAGGCTGAGTGGCCAGCCCTAGTGTCAAGCTAATGAGCAGCCTGAAGGCCTCCGACACCTCAACATCTCGACATCTCGAGGTCTCTTGACGGTTGTTGTTTTATAAATATATAACAAATATAATGTTGTTATTGTTGTAAACGCTTCTAAATCCTCCAAGTAATTGACAGCTCGAATTAAAAAACTTTATTTTTCGACAAGAAATCACAATTTCACTTACATAGAAATGGATCAATAAAATAACTAATCATGCTTCGACAACTTAGCAACAGTTACAGCTATCCTTTCGTCGAAATTTTTATGAAAGTACTCTGACAAAAAAAAATTAGTTTGTTTAGGAGTAAGTACTTAGGTACCCATAAACTTTAGGAGCCACCTAGTATACATAGTTTATTTGAGGAATAACAAAATCTATCGTTGAAATATCAAACTTTTTAGTAAGTATACTGAAAAATTTAAGTAAGTTGATTATAATAGTAATTTTTCAAAATAATAACATTATCATCATCATCACCGTCATCACCCCGGAGACGTCCACTGCTAAACGAAGGCCTTAGACCAAATAAGACACGTAGTGACGTTTAATAACATTATAAGCTCTAATATATTTTATAGAGTATTAGATTTAATATTGTAATAAAATTAACTGCGCAGAATTTCGACGATGACGCTATTCAATCTGGCGTAGCTCCAGCGTAGCGGCTCGTACCAAATATTGCTAGCGCTACAAATGCTACGCTTTTAGGTTTTTTATTTTCGATATTCATTTGTATAGAATTCGGATAAGTAGTATTCAGAGCATTTTGTAAGCAAAACATTCTAGATAATATTTTTTTCTGATGTAGACAGACTAGATTACATTAAGTATCGTCTCGAAATACGTTACAAGGTTTTTTGGATACTCTTACATTTTATAGAAATAGGTATAAAAAGGAAAATGAGAATAAAACGAAGATAACTTAAAATCAACGGTAGATTTTTCAAAATATACAAAATATTTATCTCTTCGGATTTGCTTGGATATAAAACTTTTTTAACGATATGTGGCTCTAGAACCCTATAAAACTTACAATTCAACATAATGTACACCATGAGAACAGTCACTGGCATACATTTTACCGTAGAGATACCCAAGACACTTGAAGGTTACCTTAAAATTTTCAATTTATTTATCGACTTAGCAAGAAATAAAAAATTGAAGTAAAGGAGGCAAAATCATAGCATAGTGAGAAGAACCAAAGAGCCTGAGTTAGTACTTAAAGACATAATGAATTCATACTTACAAGTACATAGTGTATCCATCACCGTCGCTTCAAGTCTTAAGACCCTAACTGGGTCCGCGGTCATGCCGGCACACCTCCAGTGTTAATGGAACGTTATTGGTAAACTTTAAGCATCGCTATTAGACAATCTGCGGTAGAGTTTGCCAAGTAACTAGGGCCGATCGATGGAATATTGTTAGTAGGATGTGATGTGTTGGATTGGATGTCCACGTTCCCGAAGTGTCACCATGAGTATGAGCAATTTTTAGAAACGTTAATTGCTCATACTAATACATAATGATTGTGGACTAGTTAATTAATATTATAATGTGCTAGTAACCATTTCTGTATATTATAGCTGGCTTTACAGATCATAAGAGCAGTCCATACAGCTCTTTTTCGCAGCTCAGCATCTTCTGTGTTCTCTTTTCCAGCTTTTTTCTTTCTTCTATTTTAGTGACAGTGCGTTGCAGTTTCTAATTTTGAGGTTTTATTGAATCCCAATACCACAATATGTATAGCAGTTCTGTTCAATCGCGGTATTTGGTTTTCGCGGTAACGTGCGTCGCAATGACATTATTCGCGGTCTGTTATTTGCAGTAACGGAATACAGTCACATTATGCATGCCAAGTAGCATAAACAAAGCTATTTAAATAACGTAGTGATATTCTGTAAAATATGGCTTCAGAGTTAATAAACCTCTTTGATGCCCATCGCTTGTTTACAGTAGTCTCTACCGAACAACCATAGTATGAAAAAAATATTATGAAAGAGATGCCCCTCTGATACGCTAGAGGATTACCTTACTTACAACCAAAGATAATAATAATACTATACTAGTACTTCCAACCGAATTTCATTCAGTATATAGCTGGGTGGGTATTCTAGCTAGAGGTGTTGTTCGGCCAACCAATCTGTGTGGCACTGAGGTCGAGGCCCGCTGGCGTAAATCCAAGCTTCAGCTGTATTTGTCGCCGCTATCGATTCTACTCACTGAAATTGTCAACTATGGGTTTCAATTGACAGAAACAACTCAACCAAGAAACTAAAGTAATGCTATTTTTTGTGTACCTACTTGACGATAAGGCAATAAGACTTTTTATTTTCTTTTAAACAAATTAGCGTTTAACCACATCTCTCCTGATGATAATAATCAATGATAATGGTTTAGGATGAAGAAGCTTTTATATATAGATCCTGTTTACTCTGTTACCTGTATCGGCAGACAGCTCACACCGTCGCTGTGATTTAGTCAATTTCCGTCATCGAAAACAATTTGTACAGAACTATTAGCTCTTAGCGCAATACTTAATTATTCGAGTTGCAATCGTACTGTCAGCCAGAGTAGTCGCTTTGTAAGCGGCTATTCCGATGTTGATCGACATTTTTACACAGCCTCAGCTAAACGCGTGAAAATCATGGCATGGCATCAACCATAGTGTTCCGATACGCCGATCGTGCAGGAGTTCCTTGCCTTCGTGCAGAACACGTTGAATGTGATGGATGAGCTCAGTCTGGAACAAATCTGCACATCCAGGTACACGGAGGCAGACATCCTGAACACGAAGAAGGTTCTAGCCGACACCGCCAACACGACCTCCCGCTTCATTAGGAGGCGTCGGAAGGGGCACGCTGGGAAGAAGGACCTACAGGACATCTTCAAAGTCCTGAAGGAGACCGACGCAGATGATGTTCCTACATATGTGGGGCGTGACTTGACGTTACGTGGGACCACGTCGATATCACCCCCTTGATGAAAAATATCATGCAGCTGCGAATGGAAGTTTCTGACATCCGGACCATACTGGAGGCGTCAGAACGTAATCTCGCCGAGAAATAAGGAGTTAGCGGCATTACGAGCAAATGCTGTGCCGACAAAATCACCGACCTCATCACAACACGTCAACATGACACGCGGCGGCGGTCGGTGCAATATTTCGCCGGTCAGCATTTCTGCGCATGCGACTGACACCATTTCGCGGTTCGATGACCGCGCTCGTGTGATTCCTGTCGCCGAGACCTCGTCATCACAGCCGGCGACGACACCAGCAGTGCCTTCTGTTCGGCCAGCACCATCTAAGGTCCAGAAGAAAAGTTACGCCCAGGCCTCTCGCCCTTCTTCAGCATCAGCACCCTTATCATGGACGTTCGCGATTCCGATTGCGATAGCATGCCATCCTGCTCGTACCAACCCACTCGCGCCATGCGCCCTCCTGCTCGCGCACGCTCGCAATCAGAATCACGTACGTCCATGATCAGGGTGCTGGTGCTAAAACAACTGCACAGCAAAAGAAGACGAAGCCAACGCCCGCCCTTTTCCCCGCGATTTCAAGGTTATTTATTATTTAATTATTTGTTGCACACATAAACCTTTATTAACTACAATGACTACTTAGCCTACTACACAACAAAAAACAAAAGGATTGTATCCAGACCGATGAAAGTCTAAAGACAATCCAAATGCTCAAACCCACTACCAGTCAGCAGCGTACCCAGCATGCTGGCGGCATTGCCACGCTGGATGGCAATGCTTATGCGTTGAGCCAAATAAACGCCAGAAAATTAAACATAAATACATTAATATATGGAGGACTTAATGCTAAAGCATTTTATACCAGTCATCCTCGCGGTTAAAGAGACAGGGATGTAGGCGCACAAAATTAATTATAGTTAAGAGCAAATACAGTAATAAAAGTAAGGTTGGGAAAGGTTGTAGTAAGGTTGGCCCCATAGTAAAAGTTGTTCATAATGATGAGTATACCCTTCAGTATTGTTGAACCATTTTGTTACACATTGTATATTTTTGCTCGCTACGCGTGAGCGCTCTCATACATATCCGTATTACGTTTGAGTTGACAGCATGACGCACAACGTGCCCCGCGACGCACAACGCGCCTCCGCGTCTCCATTAGTAATTGAAGTCTAGAGTTAGCACTTGAAGTTTCGCTAAACCAGCCAAGCATTTTCGTTTCCAAAATCAAGGTGACTGCGATATAATACGAAAGTTAGGTGTCCAAGTTATGTGTACCATTTCAGCGCTCCGTTTTACTCAGGTCGTAGCAAGTTTAAAATCATTTTAGCCTTTGTCGGTAATAATAGAGTAAAGCCATTCAATGTAGTGTGAAAAGCTCTACCGTACGTAGAGCGTAGCGCCGTTGTAGTGTGAAACTGCAGTAAAATGTATATAAGATAGACTGTGTGACTCTACTCGCGTTTAATGTATGTCGCCACAGTTGAGTGCACTTTGCAGTAGTATTGGGATATTTTAAAGATTTTGGCTGTGGAATGTTACCATGCTGAGTATAAACAAGCTGTATGCGTAGAGGGTGAGGTTTGCAGGATTCACATACGCTTCTTTTTTATCCGGACATATGAAGGCTTACTTGGGATATTTTCCTTTCACCGAAAAGGCATTGGTATGAAAATCCGTACATAAACTCCAAAGAGCTCATTGGCACGGGCCTTGGTATTTGACCCCACGACGTCATGATTCCGAGTGGTAGTCTAATGGGGTCTCCCAATAAACTACCACTACTTTTGTTTGCTGTATAAAGCTGCGCCTCCACTGCATCGGCATTGAATTTGTTGCTTTTTATTGATTTCTTTAGGACTGCGTGCACTGGATTGGCAAATCCGTGCCAGATAACGGTATTTCTGCCGAAGATGTCATCCGCAGCGAACGCGCCATTAGGATGTCGATAAACCCGATGCAAAATCCGAATGTAGTGGACGCACTCTATAAGCATTTTATAAATGCTGACGGCGGATACGCCGTCGAATCGGCCGTACGGGCCGATTCCGATGCGGTGGACGCGCAGCCTAATGCCTTGTAATAGTAACTATGTACCAGGCTACCACGGCTACATAGTTGCAACCAAAACTAATATAGAACGGAAGCGTAAACCAAACCGCCTGGCAATGCACGAAATACATAAATTGTATCAGCGAGTTTGTTTTGGATCCCTTACAAAGCTTGAACGTCCACAATTACCTGTCCATAGGATAACGGCCAACACCCGACTTAGCACAAAACTAGTCAGCGATTTACGGGCTGTAAAATTTATAGGCGCGTGTGAGTTACCTACCTGGTTTACAAGTTAAAGTTGTAATTTATAGTTTTAAAGGTTATGTAACTTATGTAACATATAAACTAAGAAAGCCACATATTACGACATAATTTTGAAGCTGTACTGGGGTTATATAAGCTTCGGGCGTATTGTGTTAGTTAAGATATTTTTTGCATAAACCTATGTTAGTCTGTAACGTATTTATTGTATGGCCCGTATTTTTTAAGTAACTCCTGTTGCCTTAGTATTTATTATTAAAACGGGGCCATTGTATCTACTCCTCACTTCAAACAACTTTAGTTATGAGATCAACCCAGAAATAATGAAAAAAAACATACAAAAAAGTTCACTGACTCTTGACAAAATGGATAGCCTGTTTTTTTTTTCGTGGTTTCGGAGTTTAGCCCCATAGTAAAAGTTCTGCGATGATTTATGTACCTACAATTACCTTTTCTATAGTTACTCTCTTGACAAAATGTATAGATAGGAATATCTATACATTTAAAATAATAAATATTGGGGGCACATTTATTACACACAGCGCCATCTAGCCCCATACTAAGCAAAGCTTGTAATATGGAAACCAGATAGCTGATAGAATACTTATATACATTTTTTTCGTAAATACATACTTATAATACATACTACACTCAGACACAGAACAAACATCGATGTATGTCACATACATTTTTGTCCTGGGTGGCGATCGAATCCGCGCCCTACAGCTCTGAAGGCAGACATGCTATACCAACTGAGCTATAAGGCTGGACCCCAACCAAAGTAACAGTTGTTGTAAATAACGAGTACTACTATTACCTTCTTTCGGCTTTTACACCCACTGAAGAGAGAAGTGAATAGAACAGATTTGTGACGGGCCGCGCTAGCCGGCATTAAGTGTAAATACGCTTAATGACAATAGGGTAGATGACTGATGTTTATATCGTTGAAACCAATAGCTTTGATGAAAAATGTAAGTAAATATAGTATGTTTATAAAAAAAAAAATTTCTCGGTTAATAATGTTCTGATATATGAGCGTTTAAAGTTTTTGTTAGAGACAACTCTGTCCCTTTCCCACAAAACAAAAAATGACGTCACGCCTTACTTGTCAGAATATAATTTATATGGCGTGCTGAGAAGTGACGTCACGATTTGCTGTTTCGTCTCTCTGTCTAGCATGATATTAAAATGCTTATAAGTTGCTTATTTTTGATCTGATTTTCATATTTTTTTCATTAATCAGCTATATTTATGGGCCACATTTTAAAAGGACAATAAAAAAAAAACAGTCATCTAGCCTATTCTACCAATATACATGTTTTTAAACTAAGAATACTCAAAAAGACAATTTAAATAGACGCGTAGGAAACCAAACCACATTGCATCGTAATTAGATCAATTTCTGGTGCAAAATGGCATTTCGAGCGTTTAATTCAAATGCGCGACCAATGATTGGAATTTTTTCGTCGTAGCTTATACAATTTGTGTCAATATGGCGACAGCGGTTTTCCATACAATTGCTCTACAACATTGTTTTGACAGCCGTTCCCGTACCTAAGCCGTACCTAAGAAGTCGGGCTTTCGCATTTCTGCGATTGCACCCTAACCCTGAACAGTTAGAAAGATACGTAGATAGATACTCATAATGTTATGTACATAGTACACACAGTCACGGTCGTCTGTAGGCGAGCCTCTCCACCGAGCTTGAAACTTGAGTAGCCAACTTGGTCCGCCACGCCGCACAAGTTCCTTTTTCATTTAATTTACCCCAAACGAGTGCAGCTTACAATATTTTCAACGCTTGCAACTTTAGACTCGGGTCCTTCGTTATAAATTTTATAGCGACAACGGCATTATTAATTGTTAGACGTGGTTGTGGGTACAACCACCAAGTAGAGCAGATAAACCTAATTGCAATATTTTTTTATACAATCAAGTGACGAGACGAGCAATATGTACTCGTCATTATGAACAAATTTTACTATGGGGTCAACCCTGAAAACGCGAACATAAAATCGGCTGTTCCATACAAAAAGTTAATTGAACTTGGTCAAAATGTATGGAACAGCTGATTTTAAATTCGCGATTTCAGGGTTGACCCCATAGTAAAATTTGTTCATAATGACGAGTACATACACGCCCTTCCGTATTGTTGAACCTTTTTGTTACACATTGTATTAGATGTTAAATCTCTTCATACCCAGTAATTTATCTGGTAGCATTGCCCATCAAACCGGAACACAGTAATAAATTAACAAAAAAAAAAAAAATTGTCATCGCTCATCTTGTCACTCCCCAATAAAAAAAATGTTAATGTCAAGGAACTTATCTATTTTTAGCAGTTTATAGAATACTAGCTGCATCCCGCGGTTTCAGCCTCATATTGATAAAAAACGGCGATGAAGATGAAGCTATCTCCATTCCCAGTTTCAACCGAATCTGTTCAGCCGTTGTGCCGTGAAGAGGTAACAATCAAACCCACACACATACCGACTAACTTTATCTCTTATAATATTAGTGTGAAGTGAATATACTACTTTTTCTTAAATTCATTTAGCAGGCAACAAGTAGCGCCTTAAACTCTAAAACAGACACCTACGACAAAACCTAATCTAACTGACTACGCCAACGCTATATTCATAGCATTATCGTCTAACACACGTATAGCAGAAAGCGCATCATTTTTACGTCCCAATAAATCGACTGCTAGCTCCGTAGGTAGCGAACAGTTTTCAATAAACAAGCTTAGCTCTGTGAAGCGTGAGCGATACTCCTGCAGCAGTCGCGGCATGCGTGCCTTTCTGTGTACTCGCAAAGCCTTTTTAGTAGAAGCTAGAAGGCTCCGGACGATAAGGAGTGATCTGCGGAAGACAGCGTTGCAGCAGACTCGATCGATACTGCAGCGGGCGGCTGTGGGCGGCCCCCTCGCTCTGCCAGCTGCAACTTTCGCGATAAGTACGGAACTAGCGCGTGGCGTACGCAATGCAATATTGTTAGCCGGTTACGAGTCTGAAACGGATATTAAGGGTACAGTAGGGCGCTACAGACTCTGCCGTACCGTTTTTACATTGTGTGAGTTTCAAATGAATACGGAGTTACGTTGCATTGTATTAATTTTTATTATCTAAACGTAGCGGTTTGCTTCCTGCTGGGAATGTGTTGTTGTTATTACTTTGTAATGCGCTGATGAACATTTATAATGAAAATGGAGTTTGTGTGCAGCTAATGGAAATAGGGAAAGTTTCTGCTTGTAACAGCTGTTGTTATGACGCTTCGTCCGATATTAGCAGGCAATATCTTTTCAGATAGCCATGGGATACCATAACAGAACAAAATAATAATAGACAGTCGTACCATACTTTGATCTAAGCTTTTACCTGTTAGATAACTTCTTCGTTTCAAAGCTTTATTTTTTATGAAAATAAAAATGAACACATAAAGAATATGATCTCATAGTTAACAAACCAAGTTGGATAAGTATATAAATACGTCACATTTTATTTGAATATTAAAAAAAACTTTTTTTTTATTGTATAGCTGACTAACGAATTGCTTATTTATGTATTAGAACAAAAGAGCGTACAGGTATAGCTTATAATACTAGCCTTTCTTCAATGAGCGATTATCCAAACATGATTAAAAAAAAAGTAGTTTCCTTCAATTCGATAGATAGCGACTATAGTGCCAGTCATTGGCCCTGGGTATGTCCTTAAACTGCAACCAGACCCACCGGAGAACGGGCAGCAGCGTCCTTTTGGTTAACGGTGGTGATCATTCTGCGACCCCCAGCCGCCTGCCAAGCGTGGGGATTATGGCAACACCCAAAGAAGAGGGAGAGAGAAGAGAGAGAATAAGTAGAAAGAAAGAGGGAAAAGAAGAGGGAAGGCCTTCGTCCAGCAGTGGACGTTTTATGGCTGACGACGAGTGCCAGTCATAAATAGCCAATGGCAAAACAGCATATTTTTTTTCTAAGATTTTTGTAAAAGTGGCACATGAATAACATAAAAAACTTGACATTGACAGCCGCGTCTGGTCTGCGCAAAGTCAGAGCCATCTACAATAAGCTTTTTTTTAATTGCCTGTCAGAAAATCTTCCTAAATGTCATTCTTCTCGGCAAAATGTATGGAATGGTTAGGTTTTTGCAAGGTTGGCCCGATTAATTAATTATAATTTTGAGTACAATGACCTCTTTTCAGATTAGTACCGTCCGCTTAACCCTGTATACTAGTACTACATCCACAATCATATTAGACAGAATCAGTATTATTCCTACCTTAGTTTTATACGCAGCAATTACAAAGAATAAAACAATTAAAAAAAAAAAATAGGTATTTACTTATCGTTTTTTTAAATACCTAATAGTCTTTCACAGCTATAAGGTAAGTACTATAAATACATCGACTTCAAAACTTCTAGTAACTGCAAGTTCCAAATTGGCCAACTCCTCAGTGCACATTATCACCTGTCGTAAAGCGAGGCATATTGAGCCAATAAAGCATTTTAACGGCAAAGAAAACGAGCCGTTCTTGCACCTACGAGTTGAACAAGAAGCTTGTAGACTGAGAGCCGAGGGAGATATTTATCAAAACACGTATCTTCTTCACAACATTAGTTATAAAAAATTATTACATGCTATTGTTGTTATTTACATATTCTGTTGTTTTACTGTCTGGTTGTGTTGTTGTTTGTGTAATAATAATTGTGTAATTATTTTCGTGTTGTGTTTGTGTTGATTAATAGTTCAGTTTTGCATAAAATGACAGAACACTGCTGATAACAAAATACAAAATAAACATAATTAAGTATCTAAAGTAATTATCTGTATAGCAATACTATAATTTCAATCAAAATAATAATCATCATCATCAGCCCGGAGACGTCCACTGCTGAACGAAGGCGTCCCCCTTAATCAAAATAAAGCAAATCAATAATAATAGGTAGAATAACTCATAGATAAAGTCAGTTCGTATATGCTGAGAAGCCTTGGCATTTATTGCTTAATAAATAATTGTCAACTAATAACAAATTGTTACAATCAAAACATTACATTTTAGAAACACATTTTCCCTGACTGTACTAATTTTCTACACTATAAAAATAATAATACTTATAATTTAAATCTAAATTAAACTGAATAATTGTTAATTAATAATTGTCGATGTAAAACCAACAATATTCATGTAAAGTTTAACCTAGCTATACCAAACACCTTTTTTTTTGTTTTGACAGCCAACAGCCTTCAGACGGAGAAGGTGAAAAAAGTACAATGAGTATATCTAGGCCTATTTAGAAAATATATTAACATACATACTACTACCATTGCTCTAATGTGGAAATGCCATTTGCAATCCCACCCATCACCACCGCGATTTAACGTTAAATCTGATTATTTGAAGACGACGGAAAAATCTAGGAAATTATTACACTCGTAAGACATTACAAAAAAGTTTTATCTATGGCCCATGGGACCAAACCTGAAAATATGTTTTATGATTTGACCAACCCTGAATAAATATCAGCTGTAAATAAATATCATTGAAAAATGGCATTCACCGTCAACCTCGGTAAGTACGGAATACTGGATTTTTCTATCGTAATTTCAGTGTAGATCTTCAGTGTGCCATTGAAATCGGCTGGTTAAAGTGCAGACGTCTAATAATAATTCCCGTCGTACGCATAGGATGGATCGGTCTACTACAAATTACTAATCTGTGTTAATTTATTATAGTTTACTAAGTAGCAAGTATCGTCGTCATCAGCCATAAGATGTCCATTGCTGGACGAAGGCCTCCCAGTAGAGGAGTGTTACCATAATCCCCACGCTTGACAGGCGGCTTGGGGATCGCAGAATGCTCACCACCTTTAACCAAGAGGACGCTGCTGCCCGTCTTCCGGTGGGTCTGGTTGCAGTTTAAGGACATACCCAGGTCCAAGTAAATATCAATTTGGCGCAATTCGATCCAATCCGAACGATGCGTACGATACGGACAAGTGGACACCTGCCTTTATGCAATACCACGGGTTGCTTTACAATAAGCTTCAGTAATGAGATTCTCCAGCAAGACCCGTTCTAATTCCGCAAGAAACTCGCCAGTGGTCGGGCAGCGGACAACTTCCGAAGTTCGGGACACGCCTCGCACAACACTTTACTTCCTTCTACCAGATGTGACGAAGATTCTTTTTTGCTCCCGTAGCGGAGTCTTGGTTCGATAACATTTTACTTAGACACGCTAAGTAGGTGTGTTTACTGCGGCTAATGGAGAATACTCTGACATTTACCTTTTTTATTGGTAATAGATCTACGTTTGTCCACCTACTCACCTGATGGTAAGCAGCAGTGCGGCCGAGGATGGAGCACGTTGATCTAGAAGAAACATATTCACTCTAGCCTTCATCATCATCATCATTAGCTCACCTTAGTCCACTGCTGGACATAAAAAAGAAATATTGCAGGTATGCGTAAAATTTACTGCAGGTATATGCGTTCTCGATACCGCTGGAAAGACCAGATGGAGAAGAACGATAGGCCGTCTCAAGTCAAAAGACCATACATAGGGCAGAAACATACAAAAGCGAAAGCCCTTCGTAGGTGTGTGTCGTGTGATATTTTGCAATGATGTTGCACTTTTACTATGTTATTTTCATCACACTTGCTCGTAAAGTGGATCTTATTATGTACATCGGTTTTAGGCTCATAATCCAAGCTATGACGCACGCGTGCTTTTTACTTTACATTACAGCACTTGTGCTATAATAGGTATAACCCGGTAAAGTCAAGTTTGTACGTGACTGCAATTAGACGTATGTATACGAAGCACTCTTAATATAGCCGGGTAATACTTACAGTTTTTTTGTAATACCAACAAAGAGTTCTTATGCCGCTGAAGTAAATGTCAACCTGCGCGCGCATTGCTGGTTTGGGCGCCATTTTCCGCAAATGTTTGTTGACGTTTTCGCTGTGTGGTTGATATTATCAAAAAAAGTTTGTTTTTTCCTCGCAAGTGTAATGAAAACAGTCGTATGGAACTCTTGTGCTATTAGTCATTACGCTCTAGGCTTCCTTATCGCAATCGCCTGCGGCTCGCGCGCATAATACCGCCTCTAGTGTAATGACCAACATAGCACACTTGTATCATAATGTACTATTTTGTACGTAGCGACGAGTGTATAATCTGCAATGTTGAATGTGCATCTAGATATTATTTATGCGCTTTGATTCCACATTTTATTTGAGTCTGTGTTGGATAATCCGGGTTTTGCTTTTTTACACCTTAAGGCCCGACCGGTTCAAGGAATTCCTATAATAAGCTCAGGAATTTTACATTTTATTACTACTAGTCTTATGGTTTTCAAATGGAAACAATATATTATGGTATACTAAAACGGCACATATGGTATCTAGTAAAGTCATTTATTCAATACACGATTTGAATTATTTAACCTGATAGAAAAAAAACACTAATACCACTTTATAAACATTTTCATTTCTTCTTTTTTTTCTGCTTCGCGTAAAGCATGTTCTCTGATGCGCGGGTTCCCGATTTCTTTGCAGTTATTCAATCTCGTGTTGCGTCCTTTTGGGACAGGATACGAAGATCGAATAATAGCATACTGCAGTGCCTGTCTGACGATCAATATAGTAGCCCTATATACATATTCTGGATATCCGTCCATCAGAACAAAAATCGCAAATAGCGTGTGGCTTAAACTATTTTATTTTATACTAGTATTTTATTTTATAGACTGAGGACCTACCTACAACTTAGGTTAATTTTAAATTAATTTTAATTTATTGTTTTATTTTTAAGGTTTTGTGGGTTATGTGCCTGAATTAAAGACGTTTTATTTATTTCATTTTAGACTTACTTTTTGACAGGTTTTAATTTCAGAATCATTTAGTACTTATTAGTTATGTATCAATTTAGTAAAATGATTCATAAAACGCAATAGCATAAAAGATATTTTTATATGAATTTATTTAAACCAAAAAAAACCAGCACCAGCGCACGTTTTCACGCCCAGAATGTGTGCTAGCACCACCACGCATTCAAACATATTTTAGCTCTTTATCTCTTAACACTATTTTTTCTGTGCACTAATCGCGCCTTAATAAGATTTTGCGTCTCTATTTTTGCAAAACATTCTGGTGCAGTTCCTCAATAAAGCATTTTAAACATTGTTTCCTTTCAAAAAAGTGTTATTAAAACAACGCAAGTATTTGTTACAACTGCAGTCGGCAGATGGGCGCAATTACACGAAGTACGGTAATGCTTCACTAGGTAAGTATATTTGTGCAAACAGTAACTGTTCTCTTATTTCGATAAAGTTTACCGAATTAAGTTAATCACTATCACACTATGCAAACTGGTGATAAGTCGGGTACCTATAAAATAAAATAAACTGGTCAAATTATAAATGATGCCATTATCATAATTTTAGGTCAGAACAAAAACTATTTTGTTTGGAAAAAATTGTCTTGTTTGGATTAAAATGTTATTTTACTTGAATCATCGTGATGTTTCACGATGTTGATGGGGGAGGCCTTCGTTCAACAGTGGACGTCTCCGGGCTGATGATGATGATGATTGTGATGTTCAGGGACCTGGGTATGTCCTAAAACTGCATCCAGAACCACCGGAGGACGGGCAGCAGCGTCCTCTCAGTTAACGGTGGTAACCATTCTGCGATCCCCAAGCCGCCTGCCAAGCGTGGGGATTATGGCAACACCTCCCTTTAAGGGAGAGGCCTTCGTCCAGCAGTGAACGTCTTCCGGCTGTTGATGATGATGATGATGATTGTGATGTTGTTTTCAGCGATTTTACCAATTGCGATTTTTCATGAGAACATAAAATATAAGTATAATTCAGGAATTTTATGTCTTCAAAACTGTTGATATACAAAATATAGTGGCACGCTGTGTTCTGAACCTTGAATAAAGAACTTTGTGTCATGCCTCATGCTAGAGATCAGTAGCTTTAGAACATTTCCCGCAAACCAACTAAGTAGGTCAAAATGCTTTTACGGTTACCTGCCCAAACGTCCATCGTTTTCATTAGAAAATACCTACTGAAAAAATAATTTGCTCTACATAGTAACAAAAATAGATACGAATAAGTTTTTTTATAATTATGTAGTCTTGCGTTTGCATCAGACTGTCTGATGTTAATAAACGAAGATGCACTCTACGATGGAGCACGCTTGCCTAGAAGAAACCGATTCATTTGCGACTTGAAGGCACCCATATTATAATTATTGGGAAACACTTACTCGGGCAGCGCATTCCACTGTTCAGTAGTTCGAATAAAGAAAGTGGAATCAAACCGTTTTGTACGAGTTTTTGGTTAGTATATCAAGTATCAACCATGAAGCAGTGTCGCTTTTTCGAGGTCCTGGCCGTCCGATAGAAGAATGGGCAAGGGGGATAAGATAAGATCATGCAAATCCGAATCACACTCTCCGAAAATGTATCCGATAAAATACCGAAAGACTATTTTTCGAATAAATCTGAGTGATTACATCTTTTTTTGTTACACGTCGTACCTAGCTTAAATCCAAAATCAAGTGGTATTCACTTGATTTTGGATTTAAGCTAAGCTGTGATCAATCATACGTTTTAACTTTTATTCCTATGTAGTTAAAACACTATTAAAGAACATCAGGTTTTTGGTATCTGATTCCAAGCTGCAACACTGCTCTCCATTGTGGTAATGCTGCACTTAAAAACGTTTTAGTAGGTATGCCTGTATTAAAATTTGTTGCAGTTTTAAATGTATTTCCTAAAACAGCGTGATTACTGTTCGCAACAATGTGTGTGTTAAAGTCGCGTGTGTGGACTTTGCACACTCAATTAAAATGTTTACAAGCTTTTTAGAATGATGTTCAACTGCCCGATCGGAGGGAGAAATAAACTCGACATGAAGTAGTACAACTGTAAAACATTTACCGTCATATGCATAAAACGTTAAAAAGTATTACAAACCTATTTTAGTTAAAAAATGTTTATTTCTTTTTTTTGAAACTCAAATCGTAATTCGAAAGAAATTTGACGTAACACTTTTAAACAATAATAGGTTTGAAATACGTTTTATGCATAAATGTCGGTTAGTGTCGTAAGTAGCCTTTCATGCGCCTGGCGCGAGGTAGAGGTAAGACTATACTGCAGAGTCCGCCTGGGGAAGTACCACACCTCTGCCAGTTATTCAACCGCAGTAGTGTGCAAACATTACTGTTCCGGTTTGAAGGGCAATGTTACCAGATAAATTACTGGGCATAAAGATATTTAACATCTAATATCTCAGGGTGACGAGTGCAGTGCAGTGTGGCGCAGGATTGTGTACGCAAGTTCACAATTCTGCCACTGCTACTGTTAGTGGCAGGCGTGACGCTTACCACCAGGCGAAAGTTTTGCTCGTATCGTCACTGGATTGTATAAAAAAAAATATTCTTCTATATCTGTGCCCATGCAACCCAAAGCTCTAGCCAAGGAGTTATTAAACGTGGCTGGAGACATCAAGAGGCTAAAAAGATGGCATATATTGCAACTTGAAGAGCGAACATAACCAATCCTTGTAGGATGATTCCCGTTGGGGTGTCACCTAATAAACTCAAGCCAATAAATCTGATTATGACTGAGACTAGTCGATGGCAGATAAAAGAAGCAAAAAAAAAAAAAAAAAAAAAAAATGCAACCCAAAGCTTGGCCCTAGTCTGTTAATTTTTGCGCCCCTCCAGTCCAGGGTCTGCGCCCTGTGCCTGGGCACCGCCATTGTTACGGCACTGCTTGTAACATAATATTATAGAAACCCCGTATTTTTTACGCTTTAGGATTCCGTACCATAATAGAGTCTTATTATTTAGTAAGCCTACCGTGTATTTTTGTCTGCTGCCTAACTTATGTATCGTAAAATGAATCCCATAATAACATGAAATGTAAAAAATATCAAGTCTAGCAAAGCAAACCTTCCGCCGAAAACAATATGACGATCTCATATAAAGCCAAATCAGTTATTTTATATTTTATGTTTTTTTTTGTTTTTTTATATTAGTAAGGAAACACATATTCATTTTAATTATTAAGGAAGAATAAACATGTTCAACCACTTTCATCACAAATTGTCTCCTAATTAGTTTTTTACAACATTTAAAATCGTAATCTTATAAAATAAAAATACTCTTTGTAATTTTTCTCAAAATTTCGCTCAGTACAGTTTATTCTGTTTCTCGTCCCTAATATTTTCCTTTCACATTTTTCACACTCGCGTGAATTTCATTCGCTCACAAACCGTTCCAAAGAAATTGGCTTCCGTAATTAAAACTTTGTTAATGGACCGTAACAAACTACGGAACAGTAGGACGAATTGTCCGGAAAAACGTACGGTTCGTGATTCTTGTGACGAGGTGTTAATAAATGGCGCGCTTTACCTCATAATTGGGAAAAAGTATCGCGTAGTCTTCTCAGTTACAGGAATAAATCTTTATGTAGACGGGGAGGTTTGCGAAGGGATGGGAAACGAAGGGTTGGCTTCAATAACAAGACTTGAATTGAAATGTCAATGTCTTCAATGAGCGATTTTCCAAATATGAATGTTTAAAAAAGAAGTTTCCTTCAACTCGACAGATAGCGCAGACTAAACGCGCCAGTCAAAAACAGCATACAATTTTTGATAGGTGACATAAGAAATAAAATAAAAAACTTGACATTGACTGCACGTCTGGTCTGCGCAAAGTCAGAGCCATCTACAATGAGTTTTTTTTATTATTGCCTGTCAGAAAATCGCCCATTGTCTGTACCTTATGTTACCTACTTCCTTACCAAGTATAATTATGTACTTAGCTAATCATAATGTGGTCAATCTCTCTTAATTGGTGTTGCACCTAGTTTTGTACATTTTAAGCAGAGGATGTAATGTGTAACCTTTGGACCAAAGGCTTAGAACATTTCTCAAACGCAGGTGGCCTTCTGTTACACATTTCCCATACCTCCTTTACTGAACTAGGGCAAAATACCACATATTCAATTTTCAAAATAAATTATTAAAATATATTTAAAATAACTATAAGTGTTTTATTTGATTGTTAGCTAGGATTTGACCGCCAACTCGCCTGATGTTAAGCAAAGATCAAGCACGCATTGCCTAGAAAATTATTTCACGAATTGAAGACGCCCAAATTGAAAGTATTTCTAGAGAGCTAAGTAATATGATTATTAGACGACGGACAATTGAAGTGGCACTTGTCCAATGAAACGAAATGAAAACAAGAAACTTCTTTCTAACGGCTGAGTTCTAAAGTTTAAATTCCTAGATTCCGTGCTGGTTTGGTACCAAAACTAGGTAAACCAGTGAGATGATGGCATGGCACCTTTCATTCAACATAGAGGTCAGTTATTATTACAACAAAATTTTAACTAAGAAAATAATAAATAATAAATAAAAAAAAACACTGGGTTAAAAGTCGGCATAATTTTTTTTTTATTTTTTTTTTTTATTATTTTTATTCTCAGTTACATTACAATGAAGGTTTTGGTAACTAGCACCTACTAAACCTCGCAGAGGTTTGTCTTAGGGCTATTTATTTATATAACGTTACAACACAGGCAAAAAAGGCAAAATTTATAAATTGCAGAAGATCCGTGGCATTAGGCATGAGTCTTGTATTGGACACGTTCAAGATCATTGGCACATCCCTATTATTTCCTGGTTTAGCCATTCACGGCACGCGCAGCCTCTGTCCTCTGAATATAAGGAATATAAGGCCCATTTATTGCAGGTCGTGTCGGCTCGCCTCTAAAGATGTTCAAACTACGCTAAATAATTAATGGCTGCCGTAACCTAACGCAAATTTTAATTATGCGCAGGTATCCGGTGGTTAATGTGAATTTTGCGCTCAAAAATGTGGTACGAAGTATTAGTTGTAAATAAAGCATGGTGTTTATCGGAATCGTGGGAAAATTCGAATTAATCCACTGTGTAACAGAAAGTGGACCTGGGTATGTCCTTAAACTGCAATCAGACCCACCGGAGGACGGGCAGCAGCGTCTTTTTGGTTAACGGTGGTGAGTATTCTGCAATCCCCAAGCCGCCTGCCAAGCGTGGGGATTATGGCAACACCACTCTATTAAGGGGAGGCCTTCGTCCAGCAGTGGACGTTTTATGGTTAATGACGTAACGTGACGTAACAGAAAGTACTGTTTGTTTTGGAATAACTTATGATAAAATTCGCTCCCACAACTAGTTCGGCGATCCCTAAATGTGTTGTTGCGTAGTCAACTTTATGACATTCTCAAAATAATTAGAGGCAACTCTTTGTAGGTATCTCATACATACTAGACTTTTATCACGAAGAAATAGAAATTCACTCAAAAACATTCCATAGAACAGCTACTTTTATGTATCGATTTGTAAATTAAAATTGTGGATAATGCAGAAACACAAAAAGAGATCCTAAATATATCATCATCATCATCATCATCAGCCCGGAGACGTCCACTGCTGAACGAAGGCCTCCCCCTTAGACCGCCACACTGTACGACAACCTGCCATTTGCATCCACTGGTTGCCCGCGACTTTTACAATGTCGTCGGTCCACCTAGTGGGAGGCCTTCCTACGCTTCCGTCTTCCGGTTCGCGGGTTCGCTAAATATATGTAAGTTACATATAAGCTATATTTTTTGAAATCCCCTAATTACTTTATAAATAAAGTGCTACAATTTTATTAATACCATTTTGTGCTTATACTAAAATATTTAAGTGACGTTCGTACTCAATATTTTTGTAAATTTTCAAAATATTAATCCTTAGTTAAACTTTTAATATCCTTGGTACTATACCACAAACATGGATTGTGGTGAGCTCGACAACGTTCCGCCATTTATTACTTCTACCATTTTCCTATACGATTTTGTCAGTGCATTAGCTGGCCACAGAAAATACAATAACATAGAAGAGGAAACTGTATTTACAGATACTGGTGCCTGTAAGATATAATAATATTAAGGGTACAATATGGTGTATATGTCGCAGCCAAATTGCAGAATACGCCGTACTACATAACGGCTAGCCATTTATAAAACAGCGCCGTTTTATAAAGCGGCGTATTAATGTTTAGCCAAATTGTATTACGGCTGAAAGTAAGGCCGCCGCATTGTACGCGTGTTTCGCGTTCTACAATACGGCTAGCCATAATGTAATTGAGCGGATCATGATCCGCCGCTTTGGCAAACTCTAGTTCACATTTTGGACACTCGAGGCGCTTTGACGCTTTGATAACCTAAATGTCACTTTTTATATGGTTCAAACATTTTGTTTGCCTGCTACTGATTTACCAAGTACCTTATTAAAGCATAAAATTATATTTTTTACAGTTTTTATTTATTTATTTTTTAATAAGGTAAGCATTTTGCATTGTAGGCAAGTTTATTACAATACGGCTAAGCGTAGGCCGCCGCATTGTAGAACGTATTGCAATGACAATTTGCCTAAACGTTAATACGCCGCTTTATAAAACGGCGCTGTTTTTTAAAATGGCTAGCCGTTATGTAATACGGCGTATTCTGCAGTTTGGCTGCGACATATACATACATATTAGGTGGTATATTGTAAAGTCAGCTGAATAAGTAATTTAAAAAATGATAATTGTTTTGTAAGCTATTTCGAAAGTTCAGCTACTGACCGTATTTGAAGAAAACAATTATTATTTTCTTCTAGAACAGGAATAACTACTATATTTCACCACATTCAATGTAGACAAGCTTCAATATAAAATAAAGCAAGGTGTTTTCATTTCAGGTATTAAAGTCCGGTGACGCTGTAGAGGCCATCTGAGGCCAACAGCATCAGTCATTCATAAAAAAAATAATGTCAGGTCCATTTTTTAGCACTTAACCTTGCAGGAGGTATCAATTACCTAAAAACTTGCACTTAAGGGGACTGCTCCCTTTTGCAGTTCTCTCGCTCGCACATCATCATAATATTTCATCGAAGACAAAAAAACGATTGACTTAGAATTTTTCAAGCAGTAAAATACCATGTTTGTTGTCTATTATAACCCAACAAGTAAGTACTTATAGAAAAATAATTTTATATGATTAGAAGGAGTAAAATAGCAACAGTAAGAAGTAAGATACAGCAAGATGCAGTAAGATGCAGTAAGATAAGATTATTGTTCTGTGTCTGGGTGTAGTATGTATTATAAGTATGTATTTACGAAAAACGATGGGGAAGAAAGGTTCTTGAGTGGCGACCGCGAAGCGGAAGACGCAGCGTAGGTTTTTTTTTTTTTTTTTTTTTTTTTTATGAATGACTTTGCTGTATGCTGACAGCGTAGGAAGGCCTCCCACTATATATATAGGTGGACCGACGACATTGTAAAAGTCGCGGGCAACCGGTGGATGCAAATGGTAGGTTGTCGTACAGTGTGGCGGTCTAAGGGAGAGGCCTTCGTTCAGCAGTGGACGTCTCTGGGCTGATGATGATGATGAATTACGAAAAAAATTTTATATAAGTATTCTATCAGCTATCTGGTTTCCATAATACAAGCTTTGCCTAGTATGGGGCTAGATGGCGCTGTATGTAAAGTGCCCCAATATTTATTTTATTTATTTTTAAGGGAAAATTTTTGTTTTAATCGTTTTAATTCAAATACTGTCTGAACATAACGCCAGAAAAAATACTTCATTTGCTATGGTTATGATAGAAAAAAAAACATGGTTTTATTATGTACTCTTTGTAATATCTAAATCAATGATTTTAATTATCTTCTATAAAATATGATACACGATGATGTGCGAGCGAGGTAACTGCAGACGGAAGGAGTCCATTTAATGATATACAGTCTTACTTAAAAATACTTCTCAACCGTTAATCACTGCTTAAGATGCTCTGCCATCTTCTCTCTGACGTGAAGTGTAACATGCAAGAACAAGACAGAGAAGTTTAAGCAGTGACTAAGAGAATCGAGATTATTTTAGGTAAGGCTGTTATAATCAAAGCTAAGGCAAAGCTTAGCCACTGCTCTACATATCATGTTTCGTGCGAAATGTGGCAATTATGCTGTTCACAGCCAAACAAATCACTCTAAATGTTATACGTTGCAGTGCAATAAAACCGGTAAGATTGGACATCTTTCCCAATCCTGTCTGGGTAATGGAGAAGTATCGAGATATGCTATAGGTGTACTTTCTGCGAAGTGAGAAGTATTGTATGAACTCGTAAGTACTAAGTATTGTACTTAGTTTGAAAAAAATACCTACCTACTCATACGTTTGTGAAAAGCGGGCAACACCACAGTTTCATAGAACTTATACTGGGTGTTAGTTTGAACACCGTTATCCTTCTAGGATATCATTGTACTCATCATTATGAACAGCTTTTACTATGGGGCCAACCCTGAAATCACGAAAAATAAACAGCTGTTCCATACATTTTGTCCAAGATCGATAAACCTTATTGTATGGAACAGCTGTTTATTTTTCGCGTAAGGGTTGGCCCACTATGAGTAGACTAAAGTCTACAAAAATCTGTCTAAAACTATGACCGACATTATAATACAATCCAGTGCATCGTTGCGTACTATTCATTTATCTGATATGCTGATTGGTTTTTATATATGCCATCCTAGTAATAAATCTGTATTTTCCAAGTTGGCCAAGAAATAGTAAAATAATATAACGTGGAATTAAAGCTTGAATTATAAAGTTCTATCAAAACTACAAAGATTGGATTTAAGTGGCTATAAAATAAAAACCAGTACGTGTTGGGGAATTCACTTATATTCACGCCATTGAATTTATTCCCCAGATATATTATGCAGGTTTCCTCACAATGTTTTCTTTAGCCGTTAAGCCATTGATTTTCATCTCCGGGTCAGAGTGGTAGAGTATCGCCCAATCGCCTTTCGAGGGTAGGCCTAGCAGTGGGATTTGAAAGGTGGTTGCAGTAAAAAAAAATACAAGCTACATAACAAAAATGCTTTTACAAAATTAAAACTCGAAAACAAATCACCGGAAATTTCTCAAAGCTATTTCTCCCTAGTATATTTTATATTCCGAGACTTAATGGGAAATAATAAATAAGGCCGTCTTATTGTTCTCAATATATGTTCCAACATATCAAAAGGATGGGGACGTCTCATCTCGTATTCATTTCGCATAGGCACACTTCGTGAAAACGCGACTGCCAATGGAAGATATTTCCGTGCAAAGCTATAACAATGTTAAGTTATAATAAAATACAAATAATGTTTCCGTAACGGAGAACAAACAAGCTACTATAGTGGTTTATTGACGCTCTATAAAGTTTTGTTTAATTGAATCACAGCGTGTTTCATCATCTGATATATCGTAAGTAGGTATAACACATGTTGAAGCCGCGATTTCGCGGCTTCAATATGGTCTGTTTTCATAACTACTCGTATTTTTCATAGTTAACTAATAAAGAAGTTTTTTTCTTCACTGATTCGTATCTATACCTAGATATTAAAAAGGACATATCTATGTTTTCTATGTGTATCTATGTGTGTTTTCACATTATGTGTGTGTTGTTTTTTTGACTGCCTTGTAGCTCAGTTGGTAGCATGTCTGCCTTCAGAGCTGTAGGGCGTGGGTTCGATCCCCATCCAGGGCAAACATTTATGTGACGAACATAGATGTTTGTTCTGTGTCTGGGTGTAGTATGTATAATAAGTATGTACTTACAAAAAAAAAAGTATATAAGTATTCTATCAGCTATCTGGTTTCCATATAACAAGCTTTGCTTAGTTTTGGGCTAGATGGCGCTGTGTGAAAAATGTCCTCCGATATTTATTTATTTATATTATTTTATTTATACGTCTTGTTTTGTTTTTTTTTTAACCCGAACAAAAAAAGAGGGGTGTTATAAATTTGATGTGTGAAATGTGTATACTGTATATCTGTGATAACCAATGTACATTTGTGTGTCCACCTTCACGATATTCCCATATTTATAGAACAACCTATTGACATTATTTCTACTAATTTATAAAAATGCATGTAGCATACCTATATTTTCTACGGTGTTTGCAGTAGCAGAGTAAGGTTAAAAAAAAAAAAAAATTACATCAATTTTTGTAGCTAGTTAACGAGTATGATAAGAAGAAAATAACAAAAAGTAAAAAATTAAGCTGTTTTCGTTCCTGGTTATTAGAATAAGAAATTTTCATCCGTTTTTGTGTTGGTTATGAAACACAATTATTATACACATGGATTAATAATATTCGTTTTTTATAACTAGCTCGAATCAGTGAAGAAAAAATATATTTCATAGACAGTTATGAAAAATAATAGTACCTACGTTTGGTCAAACATTTCGATGAAATTCGGTGGTCTTAATTCAAGGAGTAAAACAGAATCCCGTCGCGGCTCGGAGCGCTTGCGTCGTCATCCTGCTTGGCACTCCAAACACTTGTTTAAAACTTGTTTATTTATATGGTATTATAATAAGAAAAGGTATAGTGAATAGTGTATCTGTAGCGAAAATAGGTTCTATTTTCCCCCAAAAATGAAATTTAATTCCTTAATGCCTTTATTTTCTCCACACACTCACTCATCAGCCAGAAGACGTTGACACTGCTGGACGAAGGCCTCCCCCTTATTAGCGAGGGGTTGCCATAATCTCCACGCTTGGCAGGCGGCTTGAGGATCGATATTTTCTCATATACCTTAATTATCACATAAAGCAAAGAGATTAGAAGAGGATAAATGTTTGGCCACCTTGTGCGGCATGACACATTTCCACAGATTGTACATTTATGAAAATCATCCTATGATGATTTTCATAAAAGTGCGGAAACAGAGACTCGGTGTACGGAGGGGAAGACAGAAGTAAAGCTGGAATACCTGGAAGACCGAGGAGAAGTTTTGTGGATCAAGTATACCAAAGGTATGTAGTACAAGGAAGTCAAGGCACTGGCAGAACATAGAGAAAGATACCACCGATATGAGAAGTCTAACCATAGAAATAGTAGATTGGTATAACAAGGAAGGAAACACCCATTTTTAAGGCAAGAGTGTTTTTTGAATCCAGAGCGTAACGAGGGATTCAAAGAAACACACACATTTATCCCCTCTATTATCCCCTCTATGAGAAAATAAGTAAGTGCAACTTATGAATCAGAATAGTACCTACGTTTATTTCATTCTAATATTCACACTCACTTCTCACTTTTTATTAAGGAAGATACACTGAGTTAAAATAAAACAAAGTAAAAGTAAACAATTACGAACGAAGGCGGAATGCATTTCGCGCTTTTTTGGTTTTTTCATAATCTTTTTTTTTCGCGCGCCTTCTTTTTTCAAACAGTCTGTTAGTTGTTCATACAATGTCCGTGGTTGATCTCTTTGGTGATTGGAACTTTTACTAACAATATCCACACTCCAAATTCAAATCACCCGGCGGGCGGAAAAGAGCTCATTTCTGTCCTGGAGGAACAATGTAGGTATTTTTAAATAGATGTGATAAGAAAAATACTTACACAGTTTAGTTTAAAGACACATTTATCAAAATTAGTTTCGGGTTAGTATATAGAACAACAGAACTAGCGCCCAACAATAGTAATCATAAGTATACTTTTAACTATAGCTGTTAATAACGGAGTTTCGGAAGTTTAACTTTGTTCTAAAATACCTCGTATTCCCATTCTGGGCCATGAAAGTTTTCCTACATCCGTAGACGAGTAGGTACTTTAGTTCGTCCATATTTTAGGTCCACCTGTATTTGACTAATCCAGGAATGTTAAGATAAATCATGTGCTCTGTACGGCCATTAGTTCTCTGGATACTTTTATAAAATAAAAGTTCTAGATGGAAAAGTTTTATACTAGCCACATAATTTTCTGTTAGAAGCGAGTTTTGATAAGTTTCACAGCTTATGTCAAAGTGAGTGCTTTGTATTATGATTTTTGATATTACTTGGGTCCTTTTACAAATGATATTAAACATGTATTTTTATACTAAGATTTGTTTTATTTTAGGGCTTGTACCTAGTACTATAAATACTATGATAGTTCATAGCAATAAAATTGGCAATTTTAAGTATCACGATTACCGTTTTTTTCGACAAGCCGAGCCAAGTATACGTAAACCATAATAAAATTCGTTGAATAAATGCGAACCTTCTTCCTTTTCGTTTTAACGAAGATTAACATCGGAATAAGCATTCCGTGTTTGGTCTTTATCCTCCAAGTTACTAATAAAAAGGAAAAAAAAGGAAAAAAAAGGAAAGAAAAAAATGAAAGAGAAAAAAAAAAAAGGTTAAAAGGTTAGGTTTTTTTGGTTTAAAAAGGAAAGACAAAAGACGGACTAAGTATTCCGAAGCTAATTTTAGTTTTATAAGGCTTGATAGTATATGACGTATATTCGGACGAGCGCAGACAGACAAAGTTAATATAATCGCTTCCAGTTGCATATTATAGGTGCCTACAAAACACACAAAACAAATTGCGATTCTCGTTTTTAAAATCGATTGAAATATACTAAGTTGCACCATTCAGCAGCTGTAAAACAATTATTCCAATTCCACCAACAAAACTCCGCAAAACAAAAGTTGAAGACACGAAATAACACAGATTTTTATGCGAGCAAGGAAAATTGCAAAGAGCACGAAAACGTTACGCAGAAAATAAGGAATCATGGACTAACTTTTATTTTCCCGGAGAATGTATGAAGCTTCTTTTGGTGCTTACTTATGCATAGTTTCAGATAAGTTTGCTTGGAGACGTTGTATATTATGGCGTGAGTTCGTCTTCAACAGTTACATATTTATGACGGGAAATATAAAATGTTGCTGCTAGTCGATGTTGATAAAAATGCAAACCGTAGCCGGAGGCTCCTGTCTTCTACGTCTACTGAATATGGCTATCACAGACTAGATTCAACACTAAGTTTTTATAGAGACTAGCTTTGCGTACCAGTTTTACCGATGCAGAAACTACGGACGAAATTTGAATGTTTGCACTGGTAAAGATATCGAATTCCTTAGAAATGAAATCGAAACTCTTACAAAACTTTGTTCGTGACTATTTTTCTTCCACTTCTGTACTTTTTTCGAATCACACTTCTTAAAATAATTATAGAAAGGCTATTTATTTTAATTCTTTATTGATATTTTTATTGGTCGAGACATTTACGAGATTTTGTGAGAGTAACGCATGGCAATTGATTTATATATTATCTGAGTATAGATTAAATATTACATGTCCAGTTCTTATATTAATAAAGGTTAAGTAAGTATTTGATGAATACCGGGTGTTAGTTTGAACACCGTTATCCTTCTGGGATATCATTGTACTCATCATGAACAACTTTTACTATGGGGCCAACCCTGATATCACGAAAAAAAAACCAGCTGTTCCATACAAAAAGGTTCAACGATCTTGGACAAAATGTATGGAACAGCTGTTTTTTTTTCGTGATTTCAGGGTTGGCCCCATGCAGAGAAATTTACTTCTTTGGCCCCATGTATATGCATTAGCAAAAATAATAACTTGTCATGTTCACCATATATTGTCTGAATTATGTTCCGAAAAACGATACAAATAGACGTTTGTCTAAATTACTTGTCTGCGACTACTATACGATTTCCCTAAGCTTCAGTAAGAACATCTGATATTCCGAGAATAGTAGTAGAATTCTGTCCGTAATGCTCATTCGGGGAATCAGCTGACGGCATGGCGTATCTATATATAGAAGGGTAGTAGCGGATCTCACCTGGCCGTCAGGCGGTCGCAGGTAAACATTGTAACGTGACCCACCACGTGGGAATCATGTGACCTCTCCCAACCGAACAGCGAAAACTCCCAACCGCCTCTCGCCGGATAATAATCTCGTGGCGACAGATAGCCCCGTTTAACATCGGCACGCAATTTTAATGATATTTTACCAAGTTTTATTTTATCGAATTTCCAGTGAGGAAGCGCAGTTACCAAGTTGAACTGGTGGGCGGTTCCAGACAGTATTGATTTTGTTTTCTCTTTTCGTTCTGGCGATGGATTTACGCGTTGGTGCGAGCGAGAAGGGGAAAATGGTGGGAGGCTGATGCCTAGTGTAGAGTTTCCGCGTAAAACCTCGCTCAGTGGAGGAAAGTCGTATCTAGAGGATGAATGAACGCGTGTTGCGATCATGGAGCGACGGTCGCTGTCGACGCCGCTTCCGGTAAACCCTCTACAACTCCATGCACTTACTTTTGTTCAAAACTGTTTCTATTGCTTTTAACTGTTCATAAATTCCAATTCTGTTAAAAACGGAGTTAAAATGGTCTGGGGCAGTCTGGAGGCACACACTGTAGAGCTATACCAATTCTAGAGTAGGCTTCTTAGCGTCCTGCCTATTTTTACATAGCATTTATTTTATATTACAGTACTATGAAAGTTTGAATAGTAAATTTGTGTGCGAATTGAGCAGAATAGATTCTACCGAACATTTTATCATTTCGTCATCAGCCATAAAACGTCCACTGCTGGACGAAGGCCTCCCCCTTAATAAAGAGGTATTGCCATAATCACCACGCTTGGTAGACGACTTGGGGGTCGCAGAATGCTCACTACTGTTAACCAAGTGGACGCTGCTGACCGTCCTAGGTTTTATCATTTAATTGGAGATAATTCATAATATTTAGAGAACTTCTGTTGTATTATTTTCACTGTAGATACCAAGTACTTGTATTATTAGAGCTGGTTAATAACTACTAAACCAAAGTTAATGAACACCTCGAGAGCTTACTCAATATAAAAAATAAGCACGTGAATCTTTATAGAAATATCAAGTTAATCACAATACATGAAACATTTATAGATTACATAGACAGTCTTCCCTTTTCCCTAATTTGGTTCAAAATAATGGTAAATCGCAGATTGCAAATATGCAAGTGTCAGCCTACGTTTTTATCCGACACCAATAATTTCCCTGAGGGAATTTGAAGAGTTATAAAGAGTCCTCGTCAAAAGTTGTAAGGTGTTACGAACTGAGAAGTAGGTCTCGACAAACATTTGGTGAACGGATCGCCGAGAGGCAGAGAACTTGTACTCGAGACGAGGAAGTGTGCTTTATTAATTCTGTTCATATTTTTAAAACTTTTTTTTTATTACTTTATTACCTTGCGTTTGACTGCCATCTCGTCTGATGTTAAATGAAGATGCAGTATAAAATGGAATTTTGATTTGAAATACCACAGCCTAGCGAAATAGGCGTGTGGCCTAATGTTTAATTTATGACAAATAACAGGCTTAGTGATGAATATAACTAAATACATTACACATACTGAAAAAATAAATTGTATTGGCTGATAAATCTCTGAGATATGAGCGTTTAAAGTTTTAGGTGGGGATAGAGAGGGGATGCTCTATCCCTTACTCGCAAAGCACGTGTTAGTATAGCATTTGTATGCCGCCCCTGAGGCTTGACGTCATAGCTCAGTATAGCGCGCTCTCTGTCTAGCTTGAAATTAAAATACTTAGAACTTAGTTATTTTTGAATTATTTTAAATTTTGTTTTCGTCGATAGGCTCTATTGATGATCAGCTTTTTTATGACGTAATAAAAAAAATGTAGTCATCATGCCTATGAGACTCGCCATTGATTGTCAATAGTGGGGGTAGGTAATGGACTTTGTTTTCTTACTCAGTGTTATCGCTACAAAGGTCATGGACAGGCGTAACCCCTAACCATCACGAAAACGTCTTGTTTAAATCATCATGATCAAAATCAACAGCCCGGAGACGTCCACTGCTGAACGAAGGCCTCCCCCTTAGACCGCCATACTGTACGACAACCTGCCATTTGCATCCACCGGTTGCCCGCGACTTTTACAATGTCGTCGGTCCACATAGAGGGAGGCCTTCCTACGCTGCGTCTTCCGGTTCGCGGTCGCCACTCAAGAACCTTTCTTCTCCACCGGTTATCAGTTCTTCGAGGGATGTATGGCCTGCCCATTGTCACTTCAACTTGCAAACCCTGCGAGCTATGTCTTTTTTTTGGTTCTTTGGCGAATATCCTCGTTCCGAAATATCCTCGTCCTTGTTTAAATAAATAATAATAAAAATAAATATCGGTGGACATTTGACGCAGCGCTATCTAGCCCTAAACTAAATTGTATTTTTTGTGCACTTCACATCAGGGCCCGGGGCAATATGTCTTAATCTCTTTTTGCGCAAGTGCCCTTGTTCAACAAAATACCAACAAAAGCCAAATTCTAACTATACATTTAAAAAAAAGTATTGTATCTAGACCAATGAGAGTATAGAGACAATCAAATGATTCAGCTCAATAGCCAGCAATCAGCATGCTGGGGCCGCGCGCCGCCAGGTGGCGGCATTAATAATGCTTAATTATTGGGCCAGCATTTTGATCACTTGTACTTGCGAATTAACCCACATTAATTTGCTATTCAAGGAATCATTTCTATAAGATACTCGTATAGGCGAAGTATTGTTATGAAAGCCTCAAAGAGTACCTCTCAGGTAGTTATGCAGAATAATCGAATGGTTTGTAATAGCTCATTTCGTTACAAAGGGGTCATCCATGCGTACTTAAATCGGTAAATTGCTCTTACCCACCTAGTTAGAAAGGAGATTAATATTAAATGCGAAGAATGACAAAAAGAAATAAATGTCGTGGATGAATTTAATTGAACATCAGTTTGAAATGGTCTGCAGCTGCTTTGTGAAGATCGTGTAAACTATAGGTAGATATTATGTTAGCTTTATATAGTCTATGTCATTAAAATCGGAGAACGAACGGGAAAAAAGCCACAGGAAGAAGCATTCCAGGCGTTAGAAATGACTCTATTTCGATATTTTCGTAGCTTGGAGGCAACAGAGTCCAAGAATAATAATTGTCCTATAAATTATGATCAATATGGCATCTAAGTATGTTCAATAACATGGCAATCTTAGTAAATGTCACCGAGACGTTCCAACATCGCTGGCTTTCAGTTTGGATGCCGTAAAAAATATCTTCCATGTGTTTTCGATAAATAAAAGATAAGCACAACAATTTCGGAAGTTTAGTAGAAGGTCAAGACAAGATTGGTGATAAACAGGGAATATTCGCTAAATAGGGAAGAGGCTTTATGCTCTCCAGGGCTGGATAAGTTTCGAATGGGGATGATGATGAAGCACAAAAACTTATTCTACTTATTAATACTTTTTTTCCTATTTTTATATGTACTTATAAAAATAGGCAAAAAAGTATTGATAGAATATTGATTTGATATGATTTCATTTTTAAAAGATTACATATTGCGGCGACGCAGCATATGTACTCGTAACAGCATTGCTGTACAGTACAGTCTAAGGACGCTTTTCCCAATACAGAGTGCATTTGGAAAAGTATTTAGGTATCAAAATTACGCTCCAAGGCAAATTCAAAACACGAAAACACCGATAGATAGCTTGAATCTTTATTTAAAAGCAGGCGAAGGTTCAAACCAATGCATTCGGATATTTTGGCACGGCACAGCATCCACTCGTGTAGGCGGGGAACGATGTATGGAAAACTTATAGTGCCCATATATTTTGCCAATACACATCAAACTTGGTCTTGGTCTATGACGCTGGTTGATTGAATACCAAGTTTAGTAGGGACTGGTGATTTATTCGTAGAAATATACGTAAGAAGTCTACGTAGCTATAAACCGTACCCACTTTTAGGCGGGTTTGAGAGATCTAGGACTTTATACACTAGATTTTCCGTAAAACGAGAGGCCAATCTTGTAACGAGGACTTTATACACTAGATTTTCCGTAATACGAGAGGCCAATCTTGTAACGAGGACTTTATACACTAGATTTTCCGTAATACGAGGGGCCAATCTTGTAACGACGAATTGAAAAGGGTGGTTTAAATTATTCTAATAATATTAGACATTTTTATACTCTCATGCCTATTGCTTCTGTTTCATTTGGGGTATTTTCTAAAGATATAAACGCTATCAAAGTCTAGTATTATTTATAATATGCACATGTACGTTGTACAGATCATATATTACATCTATTTCCAGAAAAAAAACCAAACTGTATTAGCTCTGCTTTAAAATTATATGCATTTAGGCAGGAAATCAACTACGCATATATTTATTTCAATTAGTACGGCTTAAGGCCAATAGGGTAGGTGACTGATGTTCATATCGTTGAAACCAATAGCTTCGATAAAGAATTTAAGTAAATATAGTATGTTTATTGAAAAAAATATTTAAATCGGTTAATCATGTTCTGATATATGAGCGTTTAAAGTTTTTGTTAGAGACAACTCTGTCCCTTTCCCACAAAACAAAAAATTACGTCACGCCTTACTTGTCAGAATAGAATTTATATGGCGTACAGAGAAGTGACGTCACGATTTGCTGTTTCTTCTCTCTGTCTAGCATGATATTAAAATGCTTATAAGTTGCTTATTTTTGGTCAGATTTTCATTTTCATTTCATTAATCAGCTATATTTATGGGCCACATTTTAATAGGACAATTAAAAAAACCAGTCATCTAGCCTATTACACTAATGATATTACATAATTAATTAAAAACATTCCTTAAAATGAAACAAAATTATTAAAATGCAAAACAATAAAATTAAATAAGAATATCACATTTCAATAATACCTACTAAATAATAATAAAATGTCATATTATAATAATCCTAAATATAAAAAAAACAAGTTTTACAAACATTATAATAATATACCTACCTAATATATAAAATTGCTTGATATTGTTGGATACAATATCTATTATACATATATATCGAATCGATAATATCCTGAATATTCTAGATATTATCTATAATGTGCCGGCCGGG
This sequence comes from Erannis defoliaria, assembly GCA_905404285.2. Lineage (NCBI taxonomy): Eukaryota > Metazoa > Arthropoda > Insecta > Lepidoptera > Geometridae > Erannis > Erannis defoliaria. Next base: position 9,595,656 of record FR990080.1, on the reverse strand, counting down.
ATGGTCACTGTTGCGCCTAACCATGCAACTCGTTCTAAAATTCATTCATTCATTCAGTTCATTACTTATTGTTTTCTACTTATGACATGCTGATATCTGCTTAAACTTATCCTACAAGAGACAAACGTCTGGCTTCCCTACGCATGGAGAACTTTGTAAACATTCGAGACGAGACGAATGTATTACCTAGGCTGTTGATATACATACTTACATTCATCATACAGCCAGCTTGTATGTTACTGCAGAACGTTGACACCATGTCGAAGTAAGTATTTATGGGTAATACGATCTTTACCAACATCTTACAAAAGAAAATCTACCTTTCTCAAATCTACTACGATTACACATCAAAGGAAAGCTTCCGTGTTAGAAAAAGTGGTTGTTTTGTTATTTGCCTAGGGTCCAGGCCCAGGAGCTTCTCTCAAATTAAAAAGACTCAAAATTTATTTCAGGTTTATAAATACCCAAATGTACATAAATAAAATAATAAAATAAATCCATCTACTTAAATCTAATCTATCTATCTTCTATAACTATAAAAGGCTTTGTCCTGACTGACTGACTGACTGACTGACTGACTGACTGACATATAGACAACGTACAGCCCAAACCGCTAAACGTAGAGACTTGAAATTTGGAGGGTATGTTTTTGGAGAGGTGTAAACGCCCACTAAGAAAGGATTTTTCGAAAATCAACCCCGAAGGGGGTTAAATGGGGTGTTAAAGTTTGTATGAAACTTTTTATTCTCTGGTTCGATTGATACAAAACTTGGTATACATATTCTACTATAAAAATAGGTAGATACGGGTGTCACAGTTTTTTTTTAAATCAGCTCCCGTTAGTATAAAAAAAAACTAAATTTTAGTGATAGTACGTTTGTTTCTCCTTAACTTTGTAACGGCTGTACATATTAAAATGAAATTTGGTATAGGGATGGGGATAGATGTGGGGATGGGGGTGGGGGTGGGGGTGGCGATGATACTGGGAACGGAGACGGGACGGAGATAGGCATGTTAATATTAAGATTACAATTGGTATCGGGATGGGGATGGGGTGGGGCTGGGGTGGGGATTTGGTGGAGACAGGTGGGGGTGGGATGTGGATGTGGATGAGGCTGGGAACGGGGATGGGCGTGTCCATATTAAGATGAAAGTAGAAATCGGGATGGGGGTGGGGATGGGATGGGGTGAGGATGGGGTTCGGGATGGGGATGAGGGAGGGAACGGGGATGGGGACGGGGATGGGCGTGTTCATATTAAACTGACATTTGGTATCGGGATGGGGATGGGGAAGGGGCCGCTTATAGGGATGAGGCTGGGAATGGGGACGGGGATGGGCGTATTTATTGGTCGGCTGAACAGATGGAGCTGCATTTTTGGATAGGTAGTTATAGCATAAGGTTCGGAAACGGACATAGGCTATTTTTTTCGAGGTCCACGCAGACGACTGTTTGACGGACATAATTATTATAGATACTGTACAGCCTAAGCTGCTAAATACGACTGTTTGACGGACATAATTATTATAGATACTGTACAGCCTAAGCTGCAAAATTATTTTTTAATCTATAACTATAGAAGGCTTTGTCCTGACTGACTGACTGACTGACTGACATATAGACAACGTACAGCCCAAACCGCTAAACGTAGAGACTTGAAATTTAGAGGGTATGTTTTTGGAGAGGTGTAAACGCCCACTAAGAAAGGATTTTTCGAAAATCAACCCCGAAGGGGGTTAAATGGGGTGTTAAAGTTTGTATGAAACTTTTTATTCTCTGGTTCGATTGATACAAAACTTGGTATACATATTCTACTATAAAAATAGGTAGATACGGGTGTCACAGTTTTTTTTTAAATCAGCTCCCGTTAGTATAAAAAAAAAACTAAATTTTAGTGATAGTACGTTTGTTTCTCCTTAACTTTGTAACGGCTGTACATATTAAAATGAAATTTGGTATAGGAATGGGGATAGATGTGGGGATGGGGGTGGGGGTGGGGGTGGCGATGATACTGGGAACGGAGACGGGACGGAGATAGGCATGTTAATATTTAGATTACAATTGGTATCGGGATGGGGATGGGGTGGGGATGGGTGGGGCTGGGGTGGGGATTTGGTGGAGACAGGTGGGGGTGGGATGTGGATGTGGATGGGCGTGTCCATATTAAGATGAAAGTAGAAATCGGGATGGGGGTGGGGATGGGATGGGGTGAGGATGGGGTTCGGGATGGGGATGAGGGAGGGAACGGGGATGGGGACGGGGATGGGCGTGTTCATATTAAACTGACATTTGGTATCGGGATGGGGATGGGGAAGGGGCCGCTTATAGGGATGAGGCTGGGAATGGGGACGGGGATGGGCGTATTTATTGGTCGGCTGAACAGATGGAGCTGCATTTTTGGATAGGTAGTTATAGCATAAGGTTCGGAAACGGACATAGGCTATTTTTTTCGAGGTCCACGCAGACGGCTGTTTGACGGACATAATTATTATAGATACTGTACAGCCTAAGCTGCTAAATACGACTGTTTGACGGACATAATTATTATAGATACTTTACAGCCTAAGCTGCAAAATTATTTTTTAATCTATAACTATAGAAGGCTTTGTCCTGACTGACTGACTGACTGACTGACATATAGACAACGTACAGCCCAAACCGCTAAACGTAGAGACTTGAAATTTGGAAGGTATGTTTTTGGAGAGGTGTAAACGCCCACTAAGAAAGGATTTTTCGAAAATCAACCCCGAAGGGGGTTAAATGGGGTGTTAAAGTTTGTATGAAACTTTTTATTCTCTGGTTCGATTGATACAAAACTTGGTATACATATTCTACTATAAAAATAAGAAGATACGGGTGTCACAGTTTTTTTCAAAATCAGCTCCCGTTAGTATAAAAAAAAAACTACGTTTTAGTGATAGTACGTTTGTTTCTCCTTAACTTTATAACGGCTGTACATATTAAAATGAAATTTGGTATAGGGATGGGGATAGATGTGGGGATGGGGGTGGGGGTGGGGGTGGCGATGATACTGGGAACGGAGACGGGACGGAGATAGGCATGTTAATATTAAGATTACAATTGGTATCGGGATGAGTATGGGGATGGGGTGGGGATGGGTGGGGATGGGGTGGGGATTTGGTGGGGACAGGTGGGGATGGGATGTGGATGTGGATGAGGCTGGGAACGGGGATGGGCGTGTCCATATTAAGATGAAAGTTGAAATCGGGATGGGGGTGGGGATGGGATGGGGATGAGGGAGGGAACGGGGATGGGGATGAGGGAGGGAACGGGGATGGGGACGGGGATGGGCGTGTTCATATTAAACTGACATTTGGTATCGGGATGGGGATGGGGAAGGGGCCGCTTGTAGGGATGAGGCTGGGAATGGGGACGGGGATGGGCGTATTTATTGGTCGGCTGAACAGATGGAGCTGCATTTTTGGATAGGTAGTTATAGCATAAGGTTCGGAAACGGACATAGGCTATTTTTTTGTAGGTCCACGCAGACGACTGTTTGACGGACATAATTATTATAGATACTGTACAGCCTAAGGTGCTAAATTAATTTTTAATATTAAATTTGGTCATCCTCAAGCAAACTTAAAGACTTGCAAGCGGCTTGGAAAAAATGCAATAATATACGTATTTTAGTGATTCAATTGAGTTGGGCCCCGATTTAACCGAATTCCAGTATTCAACATTACTACGCGGGCAAAGCCGCGGGCAAAAGCTAGTTAAAATTATAATTGCCGTGCGTTCTCGCAAAAGCTCTAAAATGGCTCGACCAATTAGAACAGTAAAAATTTTTTTTTTCGCCTTATACAACTGAGATTGTTTAGGAAAAATAAAATAGGTGGTTTCACAGACAAAATTTACAAGTAGCTAGGTCAAAGTTAATAATAATACATGTCATAAGTCACACCCAAATCTATATTCTACTTCATTTGTATACTACTACCTGCCTAAATACTTCTATACAATGGAGTGACGAGACGTGTGAGATGTTTGCCTGATGGTAAGCGTCACGCCTGCCCGTAACAGTGGCAGTGGCGGAATTGCGAACTTGCAAACAAAATATTGCGAGAAACAAATGAGCCGTAGTGAACTGCGCTCGTAATACAAAAAAATATATCTGGTTCCATTATCCTACAAACCGAAACACAGTAATGCCACTAAATACATGCCTATACTTAATTTCTTCCACTGCTAGGCAATGGTTTTAATCTCTTTCAAGATCTTGGCGATATTGTGTTACCATTGTTATTTAAAGGCGTTTAGTTAATTAAGCTATCTCATGTAAAACCTACGACGACCCGGCATCGAGATTAGTTTAAAGAGATTAAAAAGGTAAATAATAAAGGCAAAGCAAGGCACATAATATAAGAATAGTACATTATGATACGAGTGTGCTATGTTGGTCATTACACTAGAGGCGGTATTATGCGCGCGAGCCGCAGGCGAGCGCGATAAGGAAGCCGAGAGCGTAATGACTAATAGCACAAGAGTTCCATACGACTGTTTTCGTCACACTTGCGAGGAAAAAACATTTTTTTTGATAATAATCAACCACACAGCGAAAACGACAACAAACATTTGCGGAAAATGGCGCCCAAATAAGTAATGCGCGCGCAGGTTGACATTTACTTCAGCGGCATAAGAACTCTTTGTTGGTATTACAAAAAAACTGTAAATATTACCCGGCTATATTAAGAGTGCTTCGTATACGTACGTCTAATTGCAGTCGCGTACAACCTTGACTTTACCGGGTTATACCTATTATAGTACAAGTGCCGTAATGTAAAGTAAAAAGCACGCGTGTGTAATAGCTTGGATTATGAGCCTAAAAGCGATGTAATAAGATCTACTTTACGAGCAAGTGTGATGAAAATAAATGTATTTCCATTTTCTTAAATTGCAGCAAAAAAAAGCTTTACAGCATGTCTTTGGATCTTTCGATATATTTTCATGGATTGGCGAAGACAACTTTTAAATTGCTTAGAGTGACAAAGTCCCGTGGGTTTTAAAATGTATTCAGTAGGGTACGTGCAAAGGTCGACGAAACATTTATACAGCAGCTAAACTTAAAACATATTTTTGTAGATTTATTATGGGATACAGCATACCGTCTGTATTTGCAGACTGTTTTGAATGTACCGTTTTGTGAAAGCCAGAATTTTGTAGAGCTGTGTCTATTTTCGAACGGATTCAAGTGAGTGAAGTTAAAATTGTATCTTCAAAGTACGCGCTTTACTATGAACTAGATGACTGCTGTAAATAAACGACGTTTTTTACTTAGGACTTTATATTCAAATTAAACCCCTTCTAGGTGGTAGATCCCAAATGCAGGAGGACATTTAGGTAGGTACCACTACACAGTACCAGATATTTTGCCGTTTGACTTATTGTATTAACCATAAAAATGGAAACTACAAACAGTTAGAAACGCGTTTCCAATAGATAAAGTAAATAAAATATAAAATACATTGGGAAGGAATCCATTACAAGTAATACATTTTCATGCGAGTTAAAATAAAATAGCAGACTATGAATATAACTGAAACTCAAGTGATGTTTATTCAAATCATTCAACATTTAGGAGGAATCCAGAGATCCAATCTAATTTGCGAAGACAAAAGCACGTGGCCGCAATTAGTAGAATGGCCGTGGAACAAACGCGTTCATCACAAAAGACTAGGCCAGACAAGGGTTTTTCATTTCTTCCAAATGAGCAAACTACAAACACAGTACTACTAAGCAGTAGAAAAACTTCAGTGATTTCTTTAGATTTAAACAAAAAAAACAACGCTTGATACCTACAGGCAATCACGTCGTAAGGGTAAAACAAAAGGGTAAAAGATATACGGCTTTTGTTTTACTATGGTGGCCACAAATTAGTAGAAAAGATCACCGAAATGCAGCTGCCTTATTTAGGAGGGGCATTTCATTATCTAAATTTCTCTCATTTTTACAAAAGTGTGAATTTTTGGCGAGACTGTCAAATAGAATAAGTACGTAATTGAATAATAGTTGAAATGAAATAGTTATCAACATCACTAGATGCCTATATAAGTCCACTGCTAGGTATTAAGGCATCTCTTAAGACACGCCACCGGAGACCAGGCTTGCAACTTCAGCGTTTCATTGTCAGTGAATGTCAATTAGCTTTCCGTATCATTGTATCTTTGATTATCTAACTAAATCTGACTCCTTTAAGTGCTTACTAACACAAAGAAAGAGCCAAAAGCGGTACAAAATTGTGCCGAGAAAGATCTGAGGGTCAGAAAACAAACACAGAGATCGAAGCGGAAAAGACAGAGAAAGAAGATCATCGAGGAGGCCAAGACCTACGAAGCGTTGTAACGCCGATGGAAGTAGAAGTACTTACATTTGAATCCCCTTACTGTCCTCAAACCGTATGGAATGCTTCAGTGGCATAGGGAAGATTTGTTGTTAAGAATGAAGGGCCACAGGCACGAGTGTGGCCATTGTTCTTTCCCAGTTTGGCGAGCACTTGTGTACTGTTGTTCTAATCTTGATTACAGGGGAGACTTGTTTAACTTATGATTTTTATAGACAATGGAGTCGGTAAACACACAATCATAGTGAAGTTGTTTGAAGAAGTTTAGAGAGCTTTTTATTGGAACCGATATGGTACGTGTTTGGTTGCTTACTGTTTATCTGAAAGGTATGTATCTATTTTGATATTTCTAGTAATGTACTTACATAAAGTTTTTTTGTTTTCCCACCAGTGTTTCCTCCGATACAAATCGGGGACATTGCCAAGCTAAACATTTCCTTACGCAAGTTATTTGTGTTTTAAAAATAATCTACCAGTTTGAGAACGAAAGGCAAGAATGTAAGATGTAGGTGGACAGTTGTGTTTTTTTTGTTAAATGCGCTAAGGCTTTATTAACTACAACAAACTACAAAGACTACTTAGCCTACTACATAACAAAAAACAAAAGGATTGTATCCAGACCGATTAAACTGACCGATTGTTGTGATATTAACTCAGATACTGGTATAATGTAAAGTTCAATTTGACATGTAACGACGAGCTTATGAGTATATCTCTTGAGGATACCTAGTTATTATTTCCGTCAACTTTCGATCTACTAAAATAAATGATGATGCGTCGAGAACAGAAAGATTGAACGTTGCTTTTAAATCATCCCACAGGTCGGTCCACCTATATTATAATGAGACAATGTACATTGTATTGTACATGTACAATGAGACTCATCATCGAAGTCTGTCTCAAAGTAATGATCGCTTATGCAGAGGTGCCCTGGACTTTTTTTAACCCATAACGTGTATATCTGTGTATATGTCTTTGTCATCGTAGCTCCCAAACCGATGAACCGGTTTTCATTTATTTCTTTTTTGTTTGGAAGGTGAGTTCATCGTGTGTTAATTTCAATCTTAGTACTAGCTTTTTTAAATTCAATATTATGTTGGTTGGTAGTTCTGTGTACCGCGTGCCATGGTTCTAGCTTCTGGATTTTCGTTAACCATCAGGAGTGCGCAGGACACAAACACAAACGTTTGACCATGTACCAATTCTCCTGATGGTACGCAAGGATGTTTATTTGAATTAAGCAATGGCATGTATTTATATGGACCTGGGTATGTCCTTAAACTGCAACCAGATCCACCGGAGGACGGGCAGAAGTGTCCTCTTGGTTAACGGTGGTAAGCATTCTGCGATATCCAAGCCGCCTGTCAAGCGTGGGGACTATGGCAATACCCCTCTATTGGGAGGCCTTCGTCCAGCAGTGAACGTCTTATGGCCGACAACGATGTATTTATCGTAAATCATTGGATACCTGTTTCCGAATCTGTATTTAAAGGCATGTGACATTTTGGCCTAGTTCATACAGGAGGTATGGGTATTTTTAACCCTAGGCCACTTGCCTAAGGGAAATTTCCTGAGCCTTTACGCATTAGACTAACTTAAAACAGGCTAATGATGGTGACTCTTCAGTAATGCAATGATATCCACGAAAACGTAATGTATCCCTGGTTTACTTTGCGGCACGTATCGATAAAGCTCATTGTCAAACGGCTCACAATCAGCCGCAGAATAAACGCCGGTGTGGCTACACCCTAATCGTTAGCGCGTGACTCGTGTTCACTTGTATTTTATACTTGGCTGAGTTATTTTATAGAATTGCCAGCCGAGCCAACTCTTTTTTTGTTTTAACGAGCCCTAAGCTTATACTTGGTTACGTTAGTCTGATGATAGGTGGATGATATAAGTAGCTGGTAATGGATAGTGGAACTCCTCAACGGCGGGTACCTATAGTAGACACTAGGAATATGAAAATTTACGGCCTCGCTTGTAAATGCCGCTTAAATTGAAATAACGTTTGTTGATCGTCATCATCAGCCAGAAGGCGTCCACTACTTGAAGAGGCCTTTCCCTTAATAGGGAGGGATTGCCACAATCCCCACACTTGGCAAGCGGCGTGGGGATCGCAGAAGTTTGTTGATATTGCACACTTAATTTTGTATTGCGTAGAAGTTAACGAAGCGAAGTGACGTTGTTCTTAAGCAACGTTTTTGATACTGCGCATCGCTACCTTCTGTTATTGAATACTTTAAAAAACCTCAATCGAAGACATTGGGAGTTTTGGCGCGAACACGGAATAATCATGTCGTTGCATTCTATTATTTTCTTAAACTGGTGTTTTTTCGCGAATTAATGATTAAAAATGGTGGTGTTTTATTCATTATTTAATTACATGCACGAGTGTGGGCAAGTGATATAATGTGGTGAAACATGTCTTTTCGTGTTGTTTTCAAAACTCCGTAGAAGCTCATAGTAAAGTCGCCACAACTTTACTAGGGCATGACTTGGACTCGACTATGACTGGCTTCGTGTGACTGATTGTGTTTTAATGATATATTTGACTTTATTTTAATAAAAGAAACCTCCATAATCATAAACTTGACACTGGCAGAATGCACAACGTGCGACGCCAATAACTAAGAAAAAAAAAATATAACAGACATCTTTGTACTTTCAGAAAAAGTATCATTTTGACACAAGTTTTAGTAGTAGATATTAGATAAACTGGTAGTTAAGTTTTTGCCCAGTTATATGAATGATAATTTGGCTTGGATCATATTATTTTGAATGTTTCTGAACATTCTAGGTGTTTTTTAGTTTTTTTAAAACTATGATAAACATTGTTATAAATAATATTACATTGCGTATCTGATCCGCGGTTGCATAATCGATTTCAGGTAGGTATTAAGTATTAGACTCAATGATCGCATGTTTTAGGACGCTCACTAACCTAATCCATGTTTTTAGTTGATTTTATTTAAATTACTCAACATAATGATGTATGTAAAGCAATTCTTTAAAAAACAAAACTTACAAATCTAAATTATCCATTCCAGGCTCATTTATTGCTACAAATACAAGCTAGAGACTCAAGAAAGCCATTGCCATTTATTTTATTGTCGTTCTTTGGATTTAGTAAATCATTTTAACCGTAAGTAAAAGCAATTCCAAAGAGTATAAATCTAGTAAGTTGGACGTGCATACAATTTAACAAGTCTGTAAGTTAACAACGGTTTATTATTCGCCCTAGCTGCCAACTCAGTGCAATATGTACCTATAGCTGAACCCAGGGGCCGAGGGACAACCCTGAGAAAATTATTAGGGATCCTAAAAATTTGTTACCTTAAAATTTGTCTCACTATTTTGTCAGTAAAATAAAAGAGAGAAAGTTCAAAGTTATATAAAATATGATTGTTTTTAAACTTGTGGCATAGATGTGGCCCTTTGTTTGTTGAAATAATAAAAAGCTTATTCTTACTTAATTGAATTGCAATTCATTAAAGCCTTAAACTATGAGGTACGTGGATGAGCTTTGGAATAGGTCCGTTTTTTTCATTACCTGTCTTCATCATCATCATCAGCCCGGAGACGTCCACTGCTGAACGAAGGCCTCCCCCTTAGACCGCCACACTGTACGACAACCTGCCATTTGCATCCACCGGTTGCCCGCGATTACCTGTCTTACAAAGCTGTAATTCGGTGGATATAGGACGAGTTAGCTATTCCGAAGCTTTCGACACGGTCTTAGGTGACATAATGGTAAGTCGGCCATTTCTAAGAAAATGTTAATATGCTTAGAAAATTTGGATGAAATTAATGAACAAGGTACATTAATGAATAAGGTAAGAAAATAGTGAATAAGGTAAGAAATTAATGAATAAGGTAAGCAATTAATGAATAAGGTAAGAAATTAATAAAAACGGTAATAAATTAATTAAAAAGATTAGAAATTAATTAATAAGGTAAGGTGAAGAATGAACCTGATGCCTAATATTGTAAATGCAAATATAATTTCGTGTTTCTATATGTCTGCTTATCAGTTCGTTTATTTGTTATCCTATAAATAAAGGGCTTAACATTAAAAGGGGTAAATAAATATTATGTGTCACGGCGCGGCGATAGGTTGCATCGTCACCATCCGCAGCTTTTCATATTCCACTGCTGGGTATTTTCCAATGGGTACAGAGAACCTCGAAAAAGGTCAGTAGGTAAACCAGATAGTAGTAGGAGAATACGAAGTCCACAGGTAAGGAGTACCTACACATAGGCTATTCAAGCGTACCTATACCACAGAATAAATAATAGTACTGAATATATGCCTATACTCTAGAAACGCATTATCCGCATGGACGACCACCGCACCATCGCAAAAGTGACTCTTTGTTAGGAAACACTGGATGGTATATCATAGTTTATAACTTTATTTAATTTAATGCTGATATTGTACAAATAGTATTTGCCATAGGCGACGAGACCGGCATAGGACAGGAAAAGATGAGACCTATTATTCTCAGCAATGGGTGGAAAATTGTTGTAGATGATGATGAAATGCAATAAACTTATGGATCAAGTATTCATTGCGTAATTTCTAAGTTTTTCGGGTGGTTTGCTTTCATTATTGTTTTTTGTAGCAAGAATACATATTGGTGTATTTTTTTAAGTCGTGCAAAACCAATTTTCACTTATTTGTTCCTCAAGTAAAAGGTGTCTACTCCCCCCTGCCCTGGATATATTCTGAACTGCATCCAGAACCACCAGAAGACGGGCAGAAGCGTCCTCTCAGTTAACGGTGTGAGCATTCTGCGATTCCCAAGCCGCCAAGCGTGGGGATTATGTCTATTAAGTGGTCGTTCAACAGTGGACGTTTTCTGACTGTTGAAAAGCTACTAGTAGTGTATTTTATTTAATTATAGGTATTTTTAGCTATACTTACATAACTCTTATACCATATCTACAAGTTGGCCTGGAGCACTGCACTGAAGAGTTTCCTGCATTCACCCACACATTGACAGAAACTGTCAACACATAGACAAGAACGTTTCGATGGATTTGTAGAGTCACTGTTATAGCGATCACTCACTGCGCACTAATTAAAATAAAATACAATAAAAAGCGCATAGTAACTCATGCAATATTCTATACTCTATATCTACATATACTCGAAGTGTTTTTTCGGATGTGTTAAAGTATGAATTCAAGCTATGAAACTCTAAATTTATCCAGCTTTTACGAAGTGCAGAAACTCACAAATTTTCGCATTCATGTGTGCTTTTTTACTTATTTCGTTTAGTCGAATTTATCTTTTTTTCTTTTTTTTTTCTAAAACCATAACTAAAATTTACCGCATCTTCCTGCCTTCATATGCCTAAACTCAGCGCCATTGTCATATCTAATACGTTTTGTCTTACAACCATAGACATACATAGATCATTGCTTACAACGCAGGTGCGTGTAGTTACGATTTTAATTCCGAGTTTTATCATAATAATGGTTCCGCCTGCACTTTGACCAATCCCCAACTAGCAACTAGTAAATGACACACCCGATGCTGTGATTGAATTGTTTACTTACCGTTTGTATACCTAACGTGATTCGAACTCATTAATGTTTCAGCGTAGCTGCGGCGTACAGTTTCACAGAGCTTATTCACACGTAGAACTTGTCGTTAGCTCGCTCATGCGATCAGTCTGCAGCTGTTTGAAAAGCTGTAATAGTTCGACAAATGAAAAAAGTAAGACCATAGATATTAGGTTTTTTTTTCATGATTATTGGCATCACACTTTGTGCATTCTGCCAGTGTCAAGTATGTGAATTTTCGAGTTAAGAATGTATCATCAAGTCAAATATATCATGTAATCACAGTTAGTCACGCGAAATTAGTCATACTTAGTCGAGTCCAAGTCATGCTCTAGTAAAGTTGTGGCGACTTTACTATAAGCTTTTACGGAGTTTTGAAAACAAAATGAAAAGACGACACGACATTGCCCACACTCGTGCATGTAATTCAACACTCAATGAATAAAACACCACTATTTATAATCAATAAACACGATTTTATGAAATAATAGAATTCAGCGACATGATTTTTCCGTGTTCCTGCCAAAACTCCCAGATATTAGATTTTTCAACTTACACACCGTTGCCGCCGCTGTTGGTTTACAACAAGGTTCATCGATCTTGGACAAAATGTATGGAATTACATTTTGTCAAAGATAACTATGAAAATTATTGTAGAGGTTATACCGGGTGTTAGTTTGAACACCGTTATCATCGATCTTGTACAAAATGTAATTAACCTTTTTGTATGGAACAGCTGTTTATATTTCGTGATTTCACGGTTGGCCCCATAGTAAAAGTTGTTCATAATAATGAGTACAATGATATCCTAGAAGGATAACGGTGTTCAAACTAACACCCGGTATAACTTCTACAATATTTTCATAGTTATCTTTGGAGGGTTATATTTTCTTTAGCAATTACTTAGTTGCTCAACAAAAAGAAAATGACAGATACATGTCTACAGTAGAACTAGAATTTATAGAAAGAAATGATTTCTCTAGAGGCAATATCCAGGAAGAAAATATGGGAATACGTTTGTATGAAGAATAGGTCACCAGATTCCCTCTTAACTTATAATCAAAAACATCCACATAAATGGCAATTTGTTCAAGTGGACTCTCTTACTTCACTCGGTCAACAAACAGAAAGAATCGGCTCTAATCTTCATTAACTTATTATTTTAATCTAACTCATGATGACAATGATATTGTTCTTTACTGTCTCTCTTATAATGTACGTACCTACCTACATATCGTACATAATATAATAAACAATTTATTCACAAGGCTTACTCGAACAGCGTCGAAGTGTTTGCATGATCAACATTTGTTAGTGCCACCCATTAAAATGGTAATGTCGCAATAAAAAACGCATAAAGTTACGTATCAAAATAATTAGTTGACTTGTTTTTCGTTCAAGTTATTAAAAAGGAAACGCGTAATTTTATGTGACTTTAATTTAATTGCTAACCTGTAGTAAGACCCCACTTTAGTGCGAGGTGCCTCGAGAATCATGCGAACTAAGGGCCGGTTTTTTGATCCGTAGTTAAACCAACGAATATTTAAAAACTTATTAAAATCCCAATAACTCGGTTTTTTGATTCATAGTTAGCATGACCAGTGGACTAAAATGTAACTAATGGTTAGTGTTAGCGACGCACGAATATTTTTATAATTACCTATGTGCATTTTCTTACCTAGTACGCCACCAGGCGACATAAATTGGAACTACATTTTGTAGGTAGTCGCAGGTATTATTTTTCTTAATAAAGTTAAGATTTGGAGGGTGGTTCTAAATTGTCATACGTTTTTAGTATCGTAAATGGTTTCATTGACGACAGCCCGACATAGCTGAGAGCTAGTTTTTTCTACATAATTTCATCGTACAATCTACAAACTACTTTTCACACACATTATCGCAATTTGGAAGCGCCCTCCGTCTCTGTTTTTGCCATACGCACCGTGTTTTCATTTGAATCCCCCACAATCTGGTCTTCGAGCACGAATTAGTGAATGAGTGACGCGTAATAGCCGAAACTCCGTCATCGCAAATGATGACGCGATGGAGTAAGAAGATAATGGCCGCAACAAAATTGGATAGTACACCTGTGAAAAGTGCGAAAGAAGATACTACTTCCCATGGCAGCAATTTTCCAACAACGTCACGGGAACAAAGTGTATATGTCGACACGCCAGTGCCGTGCAAGTCATCGCCGAGCGGTACCGTGCAGCAATCGACGTGTGCCTCCGTAACAACAGTTTGTACGAAGAAATCTAAAGCGTCTTCGGTAGCACGACGGAAACAGCTTGAGCTGGAAGCTGCCGAAGCTAAAGCCAAGATACAAATGGAGTTAATCGACAAGAAGCTGCAAGTTGACCTTGCCAAAGCCGACGCTGAAAGTGCAAACCACGTCGGCACTGATGATGCTTCTGATGATGCAGATCTTGGCGCGAAAAACAATGTGTCTTCGTTACCGAAACGGACACGTAACGACGTGGAGAAATGGCTGGAACGCAGCTGTACCCCTATTCAGCCTCCAAAGATCCACGATGACAGCATCCTTCAACTCGCGCATACGATGAAGGATCTGATCAAGCAGACTCCTTCAGATCGCGAAGATCGCCTGCTCAGCCGGCTCGGCACACCGCGCGATCTGCCTGTTTTTAGTGGTGATTGTTTCGAGTGGCTGCATTTTAAAAATGCATACAATGACTCAACTATGGTGTGCAGGTTCAGTGACTCAGAAAACCTGTGGAGACTTCGCCGTGCATTACGAGGTGAGGCCAAGGAAGCTGTCACGGACTTACTGATTGGTAACACTCCACCTTCAGCTATATTAGAAGCTCTCGAATTGAGATTTGGTCGAGCTGATATTATTATTCAGAGCCTAACGGTGCAGTTGAAGAAGTTACCACCGTTACCTAATAATTATCAACAAGACTTGACGTCTTTCGCTGTGAAGGTCAATAATTGCGTAGCAGCAATACGCGCATTAGATCAGGACGACTACCTACGAAGCCCCGAGCTCGCTGCAGCTGTTGTGTTAAAATTGCCGAGCACTCTGATGGCTAAATGGACTGATTTCGCCTACAGTCGTCTACGTGACGGGAGATCGAAGCTGGAACTGCTAGCTACATTTTTGAAGCTGGAAGCTGAGATGTTATCAATCGTTGGATGTATTCAGCCCAGAGAATGTACGACTAAGAAGCCGATAGACGCAGGAGTAAATCGTACTAACGATAAGTTACGTAATCGCTCTGTTTACACTGCTACAGTGACCGAAGAAAAGAAATGTATTTTTTGTGAGAAAGGCAATCACGTATTGCTCGAGTGTCGTATATTTAAACGTGCGATGCGAAGAGATAGATGGAGATTTGTGAAAAAGCACAGATTATGCTATTCCTGTTTATCTACAAAACAACACAATAGTAACTTGTGTCCTGCACCTGTGTGTGACGTAGATAACTGTGGTATGGCGCATCACCGATTATTGCACTGGACTAAGCCTACTGTGACGTCACACCCAGCTGATGCGATAAGCCAAGACGGCCCGGAACCAGTTTTGCCTACGGCCGACGGCGAGACATCGATAGCTCATGTCGCACGGAATGATGTTGGCGAACGTTCTTCTAGTTCTACCACGACGCCGACAACGGATGACTTCACGCTGTTGAAAGTGATTGCCATACAATTACGCGGACCTAAAGGTGTAGTAAATACATATGCGCTTTTAGATGAAGGCGCTGCGGTATCTATGATAGATTCGGAATTAGCGAATAGCTTAGGTTTAAAATCCGAAAATCCGTGTGCGATTAAGTTTATTGACGCGTTCGGTATAGAAGTATATCAATCGGAAGTACCGAAAGTGAAAGTGCAGATATCTGGACAGGACAATACCTTTTATGATATTAATTTACGTAAATGTGATAAGCTAAAATGATGCGCTCAAAATTTGTCAGTCATAAACAAAATTGATTGTTCGCATTTAGCTCACTTAAAGCAATTTATTTGTGCAAAACGTGTAGTGCCCCGTGTATTATTAGGCGAAGATAATTATTTTCTTATTGCTCCGCTCGAGATTGTTCACGGAGATAAGAACTCTTTGTATGCGTCACGCTGCAGACTGGGATGGACCATCCACGGCTACCACAAAGGTCGTACTCACTCCTCGGTAAGTGAACTTAATGTTTTCCATCTCGCTCGCTCTGATGATAGTGATGATATGCATAAAATTTGTGAACTTAATGACCTAATTAAGAACTCATTTAGCCTTGATTCGATAGGAATATCGACCTTATGTCGTGAGAATAAGGATCACTTGAGGGCAATTGAAATATTAGATAAAACTTCACGTCAGATAGGTACGCAATGGGAAGTTGGATTACCGTTTAAAAAGGACGAGTTTACGATGCCCGACTCTTATCGTAATGCCTACGCCCGACAGCAGTTATTGTTACAAAGATTTTCTAAAGATAGTACATATGCAGTTAGATATAAGCAGGAAATAACCAAGCTATTTGATAATGGTTACGCTCGCGAATTAGATGATAAGGAACTGTCAGCTGATCACGTATGGTACTTGCCCCACTTTGGTGTTCAAAATCCTAATAAAGTAGGTAAATTGCGTCTCGTGTACGACGCCGCTGCGAAAGTTCAGGGAACTTGCCTAAATGATTATTTGTTGACAGGCCCAGACTTATACAATTCATTGTTCGGTATTATGCTTAGGTTTCGCGAGAATCCTATAGTTATTATTGGCGACATTCGTGATATGTTTCTTCGAATTAAAATAAACCCGAAAGATCAGCATGTGCTTAGATTCTTGTGGCAAGAATCTAAAGATAGCCCGATAAAAATTTGTGCAATGCAAAGTTTAATATTCGGTGCAACATGCTCACCTTTCATAGCGCAGTATATTAAAAATAAAAATTCGCTTAAATATGACGACATTAATTCTGAAGCTGTTGACGTCATAATAAACCATCATTTTATGGACGATTGTTTATACTCAACTTATGACGTAAATAATGCTATTAAATGAGTACACGATATAACTTCTATTCACAAGAAGGGCGGATTCGAGATAAGAGGTTGGTCGAGTAATAGCAAACAGGTTTTAGATTCTATACCTACGGATGCGTTAGCGCACACAGCGTTGCAATTTAAAGATGGTGTAAACGACACAACAGAGCGCACGTTAGGCTTGATCTGGCACCCCGCTGATGACTCATTCGGATTTGCGATTAATTTATCTCGAATACCTAAAGATATCTTAGACGGAATTGTATCACCTACTAAAGCTAAGATGTTAAGCATTATTATGTCAGTTTATGACATCCATGGCTTTTTATCACCGTTTCTGATAAAAAGTAAAATTGTTTTTCAAGACGTACACAGGTCCGGTGTTGACTGGCTAACTCAAATCATGCCCGCCGAGCACGTTAAGTGGGTAAAATGGCTCGACGAACTCAAACAGCTGGAACTGCTACGAATACCCCGTTGGTATTTAAATGCTGGTACATGGACTCAATGTTACCCAGCTACGATTACAGCAGGTACTCAATGTGCAAACACAATTATTAACAGAGAAATGCATATTTTTTGCGACGCTTCTCTTAAATCCATGGCCACAGTAATATATTGGCGTTTAACGCGTGGCGATGGGAACGTATTGGTGTGTTTTGCAGCCGCGAAGAGTAAAGTGACTCCACTTCGCCCGGTATCAATTCCGAGGCTCGAACTGTCAAGTGGCCTTATTGCTTCACGCCTCGCTGATACTCTTCAGCGAGAACATAAAGACATGAAGCCTGATAAGCGCTATTTTTGGACTGACTCACATACGGTCTTACAATGGATCCGTAGTGACCCTAGAAACTACAAACCATTTGTTGCATTCCGACTTGGCGAGATTGACGAGTTAACGATGACGTCAGAGTGGCGATACGTACCTAGCAAGCTTAATATAGCAGATATTGCTACAAAAGAAGAGTCACCACCACTTGTATATAACCATATTTGGTTTCAAGGACCGGAGTTTTTACGGCAACCAGAGAATACTTGGCCTAAAGATCTCAAGAGTACCAAGACATCTCAAGATGCAGACTGTGAGGCAAGGAGCATTAATGTTATGACGTCACACGTCATCGAACATTCTTTACCTAACGAAGAGCGTTTCTCTTCATGGATAAGACTCGTCCGAGCTACCGCTCGTGTCTTATTGTTTGTAAAACGATGTCGACGCACTGAGGCTCAACTTGATGTTGAACTACTGAATGAAGCAGAAAAATTACTACTCAAGAAATGTCAACAAGAATCGTTTATTCAAGATATCGAGCAACTCAAGCAAAACAAGCCTTTGTTGACTACTAGTCGCTTGTTAACTTTAACACCTTATATCGACTCTGATGGAATTTTGCGTGTTCAAGGTCGAATTGATAAAGTTCAAAATGTTGAACAATCAACTAAGAGACCTGCGATTCTTGATGGTCACCACAAAATTACCAGACTGTTGGTAGAATACTACCACAGAAAGGCGCTTCACGGAGCGCACGAACTGGTCGTAAATGAATTACGGCAGCGATACTGGATTATAAAGCTGCGGCCGACTGTGCGCGCCGTAGCTTCGCGTTGTTTGTTCTGCCGATACCGCCGCGCGGCTCCGCAGCCGCAGCGAATGGCAGACCTTCCAGCTGTACGCTTGCAGCACCACCGTAGACCTTTCTCTTTTACGGGAATTGATTTTTTCGGGCCAATGGAGGTCACAGTAGGCCGTAGAAGAGAAAAGAGATACGGAGTTATTTTTACATGTTTGACGATTCGTGCAATACATTTAGAAATAACTGAACATTTAACTACTGACTCTGCGATCATGGCGCTGAGGCGTATGATAGCCCGGCGAGCGACTCCAGTTATTATCTACTCTGATAATGGAACTAACCTAAGAGGGGCGGATAATGAGTTAAAGCGGAGTGTAAGCGAACTCAACGAGAGTAAACTCCGCGAAGATGGACAAGTGCGTGGTATTGAATGGAGGTTCATTCCACCTGGAGCTCCGGAAATGGGAGGTGCCTGGGAACGTCTAATTTTGTCCGTGAAAACGGCCCTTAAGGTCGTGCTTAAGGAGCGCGCTCCTCACCCCGAGACGTTAGCTACTTTATTCGCGGAAGTGGAAGCGTTAGTAAATAGTCGCCCTATAACTTACGTGTCTTGTGACCCCAATTTTCCCGAGGCTTTAACGCCTAATCATTTTTTGATAGGCACGTCATCTAACGGTCCAACTTTAGGCAGGTACAATAATAAAGATTTTTGCCTTCGCAAACAATGGCGCATCGCGCAACGTTTAACCGATATGTTTTGGGCCCGGTGGGTTAAAGAATATTTGCCTACTTTACTACCAAGGCACAAATGGAACAAAGAGCAGAGAGCGTTGCGAGATGGAGACTTTGTGTTATTAATAGAACCAAATTTAGATCGTGGCTCCTGGCGCTACGGAGTAGTGAGTGGGACCCATGGTGGTGACGATGGTCGCGTCCGAGTGGTAGACGTGCGCACGCGCACCGGTGTAGTGCGCCAGTATAAGAGTATAGGTAGACGCTGAACGTGAGCAATCTAAAAGCGCATATGTATTTACTACACCTTTAGGTCCGCGTAATTGTATGGCAATCACTTTCAACAGCGTGAAGTCATCCGTCATCGCAAATCTGGTCTTCGAGCACGAATTAGTGAATGAGTGACGCGTAATAGCCGAAACTCCGTCATCGCAAATGATGACGCGATGGAGTAAGAAGATAATGGCCGCAACAAAATTGGATAGTACACCTGTGAAAAGTGCGAAAGAAGATACTACTTCCCATGGCAGCAATTTTCCAACAACGTCACGGGAACAAAGTGTATATGTCGACACGCCAGTGCCGTGCAAGTCATCGCCGAGCGGTACCGTGCAGCAATCGACGTGTGCCTCCGTAACAACAGTTTGTACGAAGAAATCTAAAGCGTCTTCGGTAGCACGACGGAAACAGCTTGAGCTGGAAGCTGCCGAAGCTAAAGCCAAGATACAAATGGAGTTAATCGACAAGAAGCTGCAAGTTGACCTTGCCAAAGCCGACGCTGAAAGTGCAAACCACGTCGGCACTGATGATGCTTCTGATGATGCAGATCTTGGCGCGAAAAACAATGTGTCTTCGTTACCGAAACGGACACGTAACGACGTGGAGAAATGGCTGGAACGCAGCTGTACCCCTATTCAGCCTCCAAAGATCCACGATGACAGCATCCTTCAACTCGCGCATACGATGAAGGATCTGATCAAGCAGACTCCTTCAGATCGCGAAGATCGCCTGCTCAGCCGGCTCGGCACACCGCGCGATCTGCCTGTTTTTAGTGGTGATTGTTTCGAGTGGCTGCATTTTAAAAATGCATACAATGACTCAACTATGGTGTGCAGGTTCAGTGACTCAGAAAACCTGTGGAGACTTCGCCGTGCATTACGAGGTGAGGCCAAGGAAGCTGTCACGGACTTACTGATTGGTAACACTCCACCTTCAGCTATATTAGAAGCTCTCGAATTGAGATTTGGTCGAGCTGATATTATTATTCAGAGCCTAACGGTGCAGTTGAAGAAGTTACCACCGTTACCTAATAATTATCAACAAGACTTGACGTCTTTCGCTGTGAAGGTCAATAATTGCGTAGCAGCAATACGCGCATTAGATCAGGACGACTACCTACGAAGCCCCGAGCTCGCTGCAGCTGTTGTGTTAAAATTGCCGAGCACTCTGATGGCTAAATGGACTGATTTCGCCTACAGTCGTCTACGTGACGGGAGATCGAAGCTGGAACTGCTAGCTACATTTTTGAAGCTGGAAGCTGAGATGTTATCAATCGTTGGATGTATTCAGCCCAGAGAATGTACGACTAAGAAGCCGATAGACGCAGGAGTAAATCGTACTAACGATAAGTTACGTAATCGCTCTGTTTACACTGCTACAGTGACCGAAGAAAAGAAATGTATTTTTTGTGAGAAAGGCAATCACGTATTGCCCGAGTGTCGTATATTTAAACGTGCGATGCGAAGAGATAGATGGAGATTTGTGAAAAAGCAGTTATCTCTTATACTACCTTTAGTTAACTATAGTCAGTTTAACAAATGGTTATGTCGATTTTGACCACGGATTAAAAAACCGGCCCTAAATCACTTACTCTAGCTAGCTAAAAGTTTTTAAAATCTTTACCCTTTTATTTTACAAAGTATAAGGTTTTAAAGGAAGTAACGCAATTTTTCCAAGCAAATTCCTAATATTGAAATAAACCGAGCTATATGTCACAAAATTGTAACTTTTAACTCAATTATAAGTTCGACTATAAATCAATTGGCGGTGTCTCGTAACCTGTGGCGGTGCAACCCAACACCCGCACCGTAGAATAATTTAGAGTAAGTATAGAAAACGTGTAGCTTGTTATTTTCGCGCAGCCGTCGACGGAGGCGCCACGCGGCGAAAACCCGTAACGTTTGACAGGCCGCTAAAATGGCCGCGTGAACACGCGATCAGGCACGCTGAACTACCACGTACGTCACGCGCGAACCTGTTACTCGAAGCCGGCTCACCGAACTATGTTATAGTGCCTACATGGACATTGTTTAAACGTTGATTCGATAGTTCCTGAGATAATAATGGCCCTGCATCTGGAGACGGCGTTGCAACGGAAGCTGAGCTACAAGCTGACCACGGTAAGTGCATGCAATGCCGCCCGCCTTGCGTATCGATCGCCGCCCGCGTGGCCGGAACATATGACCCGCGTAGCTCCCTTACTACGTTTGGAAACCCTCTTTCCGCGTTGAATGTACGCTTCATTCGTAATTGTTGTATTATGAAACAAACTTTAACAACTTTGAATGTTATAATCGGGGCAGAGTTAGAGCGCGTAACCATGTAAATAAACACTTGTTAGGCGACGCTACGCTGATGGCGGCGTGTGCAGTTGCGAGGTTTCACTTCTATTTGATGCGTTTTTAGACGGAAATAAATATATTACAGGTATTTACTGTGTTTGTGATAGACTAACAGGCACTTGTCTACAATCTATTTCACAATTTTCGAAATATTTGAATGCCTTTTCCACATTCCCCATTTTGTACCTACATGCATACTTACATACGTGTATAGGTACTGTCAACTATACAAGAAACGGCGTGCGTGTAAGTATAAGATTTGTATTATTTTCATGTAAGTAGATAATTATCTACCGAACATTCTAGAATTACTATCACATAGTATGTTGATACATACTTGGCTTTAATCTGCAGTACGAGTATGTACGTCATTTCAATAACAAGTACTTACTTATCACACAATTTGCATGAATTGTTGTAATCTGTTTGTCAAAGAGAGTTATTTCTACAAACCTCTAGTACGACAAAATAGACACCTAACCGAGAAGGTTCAAAGTTCAGAGTTGACGTTGTAGGTTTTTGCTGACGCCTACACTTTGGAAAGGTCAAAGTGTGTAAAATGCCGTCAGTGGAGAAAATAACAAATACGTAGATTATGTACCTACGTACAATTATTCAAATCACTGTAATAATAAATTCATAAATCGCGAACTCAATGTTAGTGCACATTGATTCGTTTACAACAAAACGTAACGTAACGATATTGTATACTAATCAATACGTAAACGTCGTATACTAATCAACAAGGATTCGTTTTTAAAATTATCTAGTTTTTCAACCGTCTTCAAAAGTGGAGATTTCTGAATTCGACTGTATGTTTGTACTGACTGTATCGAAATCGGTTCATTAGTTTGGTTTTTAAATCATTACTAGAAAATATGAAGATGTCATCCAGGTATTCGAAGTTGAAGTCGGTTGGTGTTTTTTTTTAAAGCGTATTATTTCTTTAAAAGTAAGTTTGGTTTGGTAAGGCTGAGTGGCCAGTCTTAGTGTCAAATAAGTTAAAATTATCAAGTGAGCTCATCAGTCATAGTTTGACAGTTAATACACTACAACCAAGGACCGACAATTTAACGTGTCTTTCGACCCACGGTAGCACTAATTTGTGCCTTATGCACTCACCCATTCGAAGACTGACTGAATCGTCCACTGCTTAATTTGGTGATTGATTTTTTAGGAACTTTCATTAGAACTACGACACCAGCGGTGTTGGCATTATACTACTTTCGGCTTTTTATTATGAGAAAGATGACGCGAGCAATTGGGTATTGCTTGTGTGTTCCTATCTACCTATCTATGTAAAATAAGTAATTAGGTGGAAAAGTAAGTATATTATCTATTCATATTCTTCTTTTAATTAAAGATTCAGATTTCAGATTAATCATTCTTAAGTATTTTTTGGGAAGGTTTTATATTATATATAAAATAAGGTTTTATATATATATATAGTTTAAAAAAAGTTTACAAGAAACAGATTTGATTCACTCAAACATGTTTCTTAGACAATTTAAGCAGTTAAATTATTTAATTAAACTAGATATATTTTGCATACATTTGACTCTCCCTATTAAGGGAGAGGCCTTCGTCAAGCAGTGGACGTCTTCCGGCTGTTGATGTGATGTGTGATGTGTGAGATACATTTTGCGTGAGGCATCGTGTGTTATTCCGAAGCGTTTCGTAGCTTTCTCAGTTCTACAAAAGTATTTTTTGACTATAGATGTTATATAATATTATAGTAACAACAAAAAAAATACGAAAACTGTTTGCAAATACATTACGTGAATGAAAAATATCGTAAGCCTATAAATAAATTCTGCCGCTGTTTATTTTCTCCAATATTTTATACAGCATCAAAGCTTTGTTGTAATATTTGCAATAAAAACACAAACAACACAAATTTTTCACGCAACGCCTCCAGACGGCGTAATGAGATCGTCTTGTCAAAGAACTCATCACAATTTTTCGTTTCTTTTTTGTACATTTTAACTTCGAAATTGCTGTAATCAATAATTATGTCGAGAATGAAAAATAAGAAAACAAGTTGATTTTAAATTAATTGGCTAAGGGATAAGTTTAAAATCTGAACGATTACTTTACCTTGTAGGTATATGAACAGTTTCTTAAGCTTTGAGAAAAACTTTAAATCCGTTAAAGGTATTTTTTATACATTCAGCTACAATGGTCCTTCTCATTAATCCATCAAACTTTCTTTTTGATCCCCATAATAAACATGAACAATTTAGTACACATGACTATGTGTACTAAATTGTCGTACAAGTCGTACAAGTCGGGTGCAGTATGTTTTTTACTATCTAGTTAGTTGGTACACTATACAAGTGTGTGAGCTGTAGTAGCCTATTGTATTTATGATAACTCACTTATAACAGTGACAATCTCTAAATCGTTTAAAATCTATCGAAACCACGTCAATCAAAATCGTTTGACGCCAGATCGAACAGTTGACATACAAACATGACCCGTTAATAAACACAATATGGCATGGCTTTCTGCCGTCGTCGAGAAAAAAACACAACAGTCGACTCCTATCGCATAGTTGTCAATATGTCGTCTACCTTACCTTACATTGATTTCTACCTACCTATACTTAGTCGTATCTATGGGGTCACCCCGAATAATGTTTTGACAGGCAAGCAGACAGACAGACGACGACAAACTTAGGACCTAATAGGGTTTAACACCCTTCAATTATAGAGCTCTAAAACTATTGGTTAAGGATGAAGGATCAAAAACCTTCGTCCTAGCCCAAGGATGTTGTATACTTATACTATGATCCATCTTCCTAGGTCCTAGCTATTGCTTCACAATAGACAAACATATCGTTGAAACATACTGTCGAACTGATAAAATAACCAAAAACCTCGTTAGCTAGGGCCAGTACAAAATTAAAAATATCATGCACAAAAAATAAGAATTAAAACGAATTCTAATAACATATTTTCAACGTCTATAAATAAGACGCATTGTTCATATATTCATAGACCAACCCTCAAGGTGAGAGGAATAACATCCGCCCCACGCGTTTTCCATCAACTCAAAGACAAATTTGATCGTAACGTGAACGCATTCCACGTGCCTGAACTAAGCTAAATAAAACATTAATCTTGGTTAATAGGATGTTACGTTTTAATCACGAGGTTTAATTGCAAACAGTAACTCCACTTACTGTACTTACTTACATCATCGAAGCTTTACCTATAGATTACTAGTACATAGACGGTTATTAAAACAATTATAGTAATTGAATATTTTTGTATGAAGTGATTCCTCACTTATGGTATTTCTATGGCTTGGGTAAATATTTGTGTTACAAACATTTACAGATGGCGTCACCAACGCTTTAGTTGGTAGCTTATAACAGGTTGGGAAATTTGGCATCTAAGGCAGAGACTGTAGCTTAATTGGCAAAGCAGTTGGGACGGAAACCCTTAGAGACTGCTCGTATGCAGGTTCGAGTCCTGCCAGATATCATATTTTTTCTTCCTGTTTAAGATTTAAAAACATAATTATACTTATTAATTCCACCCCGTGTAGTCTAATTAATTTAGGAGACTATTAGTCCTAGAGCTACTAAACGCGACGCAATTGGATTTTTGATCATTTGCATACATTCAATACAAATGTACTAAGTACTAGTTAATAATTTCGGGAATAATTTAATAAATCTTTAATGAAACTTTGTAATTATGTTATTTTTAGCGATCATATAAGTTTTAAGCATTATTTTTTCGTTTTTATTATACAAAGTGCGTAAGTCGTTACTTGTATTTAAATTATCAATTTAAACCAAATTGAATCGAAAATTGTGTTTGTATGTAATAAGAGAAAATACTACATGCGCCCCGTGGTTTCACCCGCATAATGTTTGGAAACAGTGATGATGATGGTGATAATTCCGGAACACAAGCTATCTATATTCCGAGTTTCATCCAAATCCGTCCAACCGTTTTGACGTGAAGAGGTAACAACAACTTACTAAACAACTTTGGCATTTATAATAATAATTATGTAATTTTTGTGTCCTTTTTATTCACTAAGTAAGGTAATTCCTAGTTATATTTTTACCTTTAAAAGCTGTTGCTCAAATTTTTAGCTACATTGTGGTCGTTAATATAATATCTAAATTTTAAATTTCACCACGGCACTGAAAAATTTGTCTTTATAGCTTTACTTTTGCTTTATAAAAAGTTGATGCATAACAACATTTCGGTTCAACATACTAAAAACTAAGTTTATTGTTGCAGATTTTGATTTTAACTTTTCTACTATATGAAATTCAATCTAAATTTAGTAAACAGGTATGAAATCTGTGAATTCTTTGGATCCCACGTCTTTATGCAATGATTTTTAAGAAAGCTTTGGTATCAATGCCAATTTTTGTATCGGATAACAGCTCTGTTTCTCAACCAGTGTTCCACTACTGCTTAATTTTTTACTTCATATTTTCTATACACAATAACGCTTATCTACGCTGGGCAACCAGCTCCCTTAAAGGTCAGCTACGGTGAGACCAAGGATGGAGCACGTCGACCTTGAAGAAATTATCATCACCTTGTTTATAACTAGAAAGATAATTATTATGGCCTCCAAGCTTCATGTCCAAGTATAGGACCAGCGCTTTTCGTACGTATATGCTTAACTTAGAATCATAGATTAAAAGCAACCAAAAAGAGAAAAGATGAGAAGATAAACAATATTTGGCCACCTTGTGTGACATGATGCATTTATGAAATATATCATAGAAGGGAATATAGAAGCAAAGCGACCGAGCGTCTTCCGGGTGACCGAGAAGAAGTTTTGATGATTAAATAAATGAGAGTCAAAGTCATGTCATACAAGGAGGGCACTGGCAGAAAATAAAGAAAGATGAAAGTTAGTCCACCGATAAGAGCCAGGCTTTTAAATAAATGATGATGTTGTATGCGTACTTACATATAAATAAGAATTACCTACGAGTATAGAATTACCACTTATTTGTAGACGTAGACATTTGAGAGTACCGTCTTTACCATAAAGGTACACGGGGCCCGTGCCCGGGGTGCCCCTATCCTCAGGGGGCCCCCGAAGGACAATGTCTCTCACATTTAACCTCATAACTTTTTTGTCGGGCACAGTAACACTGAGCACCCGAGTCGAAAATAAAACTAAGTACTTTTATCTTAAAACTTTAGTAAACATTTTGTCGATTATATTTAACCAAAACCAAATTAGGACAAAATCAAGTCAAACTTTACCTTTTCTCTTTTAGAAGTATAAAATTTCCTTAACATTTGACTTGATTTTGACTTATTTAGCTTATCTTATTTGGGATCGAATTAAGATAAAAAAAACCAGTAGAAAAATGTTAGTATAATTCGCTTTCTTTACTTTCCAAAAGGGGCCCCAAATTCTTGTGTGCCCAGGGGCCCCAGCATAGTTTAAAACGGCCTTGCATTTGACTGTTTGTCAAGTATACCTTTCGTGTTCTAATCCCTTCTGTTACGTATGTACATTTCATTGCTTATCTGTAAATCTTAGCAGTCTCGTCGCACATGTTATTCGCGAAGGGTTTATTCGTGTGAATTCGGATGAAAGGGTCGCTACAGGCCTTTTATTAAATGATGCTTGTCTCAGTCTCTTTGCTATATCGGAAATATGCTTAGGATCTCGGAATAATCTTTTGTAATGGATGGATAGGTGTGTATGTGTAAGGTACGTTCTAGGACTCGGCTACCAGCTTGAATTAAAAAAATGGCCACCATGTAGTACTTCTGTATTCCGGTAGCCTTACGAGCTAGTTCTCATTCCAGGCTGGGTTTGTTTTCTATATTTTATTGAGAATCATAATTACAAAATATAGGTTATGTAAATTACAAATATACACAATATATAGTTCATTTAAAACATAGTCAAAAAATAAACATTAAAAAAACAATCAGTCAGTCAGAAAATAACCCACCCCTCACAGTACCTGGTGCAAATGTGCCCATTATGCTGGCTGCATTACCACGCTGGATGGCAATGGACAACCTTTGCACCAGGTACAAGCCAGCGCGGGAGTCACCACCGCTATCTTTAATTCTGCGCCCTATTTCGCGGACTAACCTTCTGGCATCAGCACCCCAACTGCCCATGGTCTCCACCGCGATAGGCACAAAGCAGTAACTGCTTTCTAAAGCGGCGTATTTAAGCCGTTTTTTGCAAGCGGCATCCTCTGCTGCTGCTGCCGCAGAAAGAACAGAGCGACCTAGGTGACTGGCGGCGACAGTGCTGACGCAAGTGGCGTCCCAAATCAAGCACTTCCCGTTCTTCCAAGGCACCAAGGTTTTCTATATTAGACCACATAGTCATAGCATCATGTGAGACGTGGTCGAATACCTCCCTGTCAAGCGTAAAAAAATGGATTAAAACTCTCTCCGTATCACATAATGATAATATTGCGAAATACTTGTCTGTAATAAGTACACAGTTTTACTTTTTTCAACACTTAACTCTGTTGTAATGCCCCTTTTATGTTCACAGCTTTTCATAATCAATTAAGTAAATGAAATCCAATCAATTAATATTATTCACCTGTGTTACCTGTAATCCTGATTTATATTTAGCCCAAACATTAATTGGCTCGCGGTTCTCTGAATTGTTTGTAAGGATAATTCGTGGGTGAGATTGAATTGAATTTAAAATTGTTTCGGCTCAACCCAAATCCTTGGAAATTCAGATTACTATAAACAGGATAAACAGGATTAACGAGCTTAGTCATAGTTTCAAATTGATGGAATTTAGGTTATTTACTTTGAAAAAAATAATAGGTTTGCTTATTTATAATCGTTATATCTATTTAACCATAAATATTGCTTATTTTTTATGTACAAACTAATAAACATAATATTTATAATGATTATATTTATTACCGCAGACCAAACTGAATCAATTGTCCGTAAAACAAGTGAATAGGTATTATTTTTATCGGGTAGGTATAATAAAAGAAAATGCAATATTGGCAAGTACATTTTTTTAACACCAATTCCTCCTAATAAAATTAATATTGGTGGACATTTTGCAGAGCGCCATCAAGCCCCAAACTAAGCAAAGCTTGTACTACGAAAACCAGATAGCTGATACAATACTTAAATACTTTTTTTTGTAAATACATTATAGGTACTTTTAATAAATAAACGAATAAAAAATACGTTGTTATAAGTAGACAAATTCTGCACCGATCAGCCCATGTGCATCTGATTATAACGGTCAATTTTTTTTTGCCTTAAATATTTTGGTAATGTATCCAGCGACAATGTTAACATGAATGGACGGGAAATAAGCGCACGGATTTTGAAGACCATAATGTTGAGCGCCGGCTCTCCACTCGCTTCAGTCATACTCTGCAACGACTCACCCCGATCCGATCTGACTCTCATGCGAGCCGTACGATACGACAATACAAACTTCTAATACATGTACATGTGTTCTCTTTTTGTCATGCAGTAATTAGATTCGCTATCTCTATTATCCGGCAAATGTAATATGCATACTTTTAGCTAGGCATGCTTGATTGTGTTGTCCTTGTCTTTTTAATTTTGATCGATTTGCAAGCGCTGGGCCCGTCCATTCCATTATCACTCGCTGAATGTATCCACGAATTGTAAAATATTTCTTCGATTCCAACAAAAGAAAGCTACATACATAAATCACTTGTTCCTTTTCCTAAAGAAATTTTATACGTGGATTGAAAAGATTTTTGTTTATAAGGCCTGAAACTCACCTTGGCGAGATTGGCAACCGGAACACAAAATGTAGGTAATATCAATAACAGTTAGTCCTAATCGTCGTCAGCCATAAAACGTCCACTGCTGGACGAAGGCCTCTCCCTTTTTAGAGGGGTGTTGCCATTGTCCCCACGCTTGGCAGGCGGCTTGGGATCGCAGAATGGTCACCACCGTTAACCAAGAGGACGCTGCTGGCCGTCCTCCGGTGGGTCTGGTTGCAGTTTAAGGACATACCTAGGTCCTAATCAGTTAGCATTATTTTAAGGGCATATTCTGTACGTCAAAACAAACAACTTTTACTATAGGCCAACATTGAAATCCCAAAAAAAACTGTTGTTCCATACATTTTGTCCAAGGTCAATGAACTTTTTGTATGGAATAGCTGTTTTTTTTCACGATTTCATGGTTGGCTCTGTAGTAAAAGTTGTTCATAATTATGAGTACCTAAGAGTAGGGCCTTCGCTTTTCTGTGGTACATACATGCTCTTTAGTATTATTGAACCTTTTTGTTAAACATTGTATATACAATTTTTTTTCTGTAAATCTATGATTGTATTATGTCATATTTCGAGATTGTTTTTGTAAGTAGTTCTGGGAGATAAGAAGGGCATAAGTATTTTTTATAACTTCATGCTGCAATGGCTCACCGAGATTGAGTGAGCAGAGGTTTCAAACCTCTGCGAGGTTAAATGGTGTATGTTACCTAATTAATTAACTGTAAAAAAGTATTTAAAGAAAAAAATGTGAGTTAATCATGCGCCGCACTTTACTATGCGCTCGTCACCCTAAAAATCTGAGATATTAGATGTCAAATCTCTTCATGTCCAGTAATTTCTCTGGTAAAATTGACCTTCAAACCGAAACAGTATTGCTTGCTCTCTGATTGGCGGTTGAATGACTAGCAAAGCTGTGGTACTTCCCCCGACGGACTCTACAATAGAGTCCTACCACTAAAGCTGCCGATTCATACTGTGGGACTTGAGCATTTGGACAGTCTCTACAGTTTCATCGGACTATACAGGGTTAGTTCTAATCTAACGGTATCATACATTTCGCCCAAGGTCGATTAACTTTTTGTATGGAACAGCTGTTTTTTTTTCGTGATTTCAATGTTGCCCCCATAGTAAAAGTTGTTTGTTTAGATGTACAGAATATGCCCTTAAAAGGATGCTAACTGATAAGAACGAACACTTTATAAATTTCTTTTGTTTTTGTGTAGTACTCAATACTCAATGGTAGGTTAAGTTGATTGGGTAGTTATATTTTATATTGTAAGACAAATAGTATTTAACCGTATTTTTTTTTTGTTTATTGTATAAGCTAGCTATTGTGTGTACTCTTGGATTTGTCTTGCTAGGTATCGCTGCAATGGTCACGGGGATCATCTAATTTGTAACCGACTTTAAAAAGGTGGTGGTTCTGTGTTCGACTGTATGTATGTGTTTTTTTTAAATTAATGTTCATCGATTTCTTCGTCAATTGTGGTCCGATTTTGAAAATCCTTTTTTTATTTAAAGGGGTGTTACTCTCGAGGTGGTCCCATATTAATTTGAAGTCGGTTGTTTTTTTTTAAAGTTACTTATTAGTTACTAAGTACAAAAAAGATTTTTCAGCTGTCCCGGCAGGTTTCGGTCCTCATACGGGGCTTGTAAAGATATCCGATCCTAACAGTTGTTCGAAACCCACGCAAGTTCCGCAACTTTGAATACCACAAGAGCGGCGTTTTTTGCTTAGATCCCTAATGGTAAAAGTTATTATTTTGTTATGTCAAACGTGTGACGGCACTATTGCGGCTATATAAAAACATTAATTTATGTCTTAATTTTTTTACTACTTAAAAACCACCGACTTAGATATCGTTTACATGGACGACATATTTTCCAGTAATTTTGGTTTAGAAACTAAGCTGCTGAACCGATTTTGTTGAAATTTCTATGGGAAATAGGACCAATATGAAAGTATATCCCCCTTATACCCTAAAAAAAAACTAAATCTGTTTATAAAGATAAACTCTTCCTTTTTGAAGTCGGTTAAAAATAGGAAAAGTGAGATTAACTATTCCCAAGATACTCCTCGCTTATTAATAAGGTCTGAGTGCAGCTGGCAGGCCATGAGCCACACGCGCGACGTAAAGACAAAATCATGACCTTGTCTAAATTGGAGTTTTTCTATCTTAGTCAATGCGATATTTCAATTATTTTTTATCAACAAGCCAGCAGCTATAATTATGCTTAAATTTTTGGGGTAAAAGAATCTCACATGCTTTAGCAAAATTTTGAAGGTCTGGTTTAGTTTCCTTAAAATAAAGCTATCCTGCAGATGCAAAAATGTTAGGGACCGCCGGCGGATTCCTTTGCTTTGAGAGAGGTAAATTAGGTTAGTACCTAAATAATAACTCAGAATATACAGCATTTCACCCTGGTAGGTAGAAGTACGAACTATATATATGTGAAAACACCGCTAAGCCACAAAATATTTCATAAGCTTTTAGACAAGTAAGTAACGGACAGCTAAAACCTACTCACTTACTCAAAGTTATCAAGGATTTACTTTTGCTACAATAAGATCCTCAACAGATAAACGTAAATGGTTATTACTAAGTAGTTCATCTCACCATGGTATGGACCACAGACAAACGTTTGTAAAATATCAATAAACATACAGGGGCTTACTAAAAACGTTGGCTTAAGTTAACAAACGTCATTTAACTTCTGCGCATTCAAAAAAATTAAGAAAATATTAAAAAAATTAAGACCACAGAGCTTGAAAGGAAATGTTTAATTCTAAGTGCCCATAATATTTGAGCAACGACATAAAATTTATTTGATAAGCTTTTATCTCAATACGTTACGAGACTGAAAATCACATGCCGCCTTATCAACTATGCAAACGAGCTATAAGAACGTCCCTAAATCTCGGGCCCTCCGCTTTTTGCCACATTTCTGTATGTAAATCAATGGAGTCGCGCCTCCAAAATTCTGGTAACATTTTGGGAGAGTGCTGAAGCCGATTAGTTCGTTTGTGCCTTCCAGCAGTACTTAGATACTTGTTTGTTGTTCTTAATGAGCACTGGCAGCCAAGTTGGGCCTGTTCTCGCCTCAATTAAGACTGAAAACATGACCAAGTGTCGCCGAAATGCCTCGCTATGCTTGCCTTCTCTGGTCGTAACAATGTTAAGCGAGTACTTGTGTTTTTCAGTACCTAACTGTATTCAGTAAAGTTCTACAGACTTGAAGAAACATACTCGTAACATTTTACTTGAATACTAAATACGTCATAAAGTTTAAAAAAAGGAATTTGGTGGACTCAACAGCGGGAGAAATAATTATACGACTTAGATAAAACAGTATATTGTGTTTTTCAGTAACTAAGTAGGTATACAGGGTGTTAGTTTGAACACCGTTATCCTTCTAGGATATCATTGTACTCATCATTATGAACAACTTTTACTATAGGGCCAACCCCGAAATCATGAAAAAAAAACAGCTGTTCCATACAAAAAGGTTCATCGATCTTGGACAAAATGTATGGAAAAGCTGTGATATCCTAGAAGGATAACGGTGTTCAAACTAACATCGGTATAGTATTCAGTAAAGTTTAAAAGACTTGCACAAACATTTTACTTGAGTGCTGAATATGTCATTAATTAAAAAATAAAATATGATTCAACAGCGGGAGAGATAATGAGACATAGATAAAACAGTTTCTAAAATACCTTAAAATGTTGCACTTGTTTTAGGTGAAACTAAAATTTTGTGAAGATGTGTTTTTTTCCAGGATTTTCCCAATCCGCTATAGTTTACCCGGTAGGTAATTACACAAAGGTTTACAGGCAGGAACTTACCTTTTATTTCAGTCTATACCACTGATTCATCATCATCATAATCATCAGCCCGGCTAGACGTCCACTGCTGAACGAAGGCCTCCCCCTTAGACCGCCACACTGCACGACAACCTGCCATTTGCATCCACCGGTTGCCCACGACTTTTACAATGTCATCGGTCCACCTAGTGTGGGAGGCCTTCCTACGCTGCGTCTTCCGGTTCGCGGTCGCCACTCAAGAACCTTTCTTCCCCATCGGTTGTCAGTTCTTCGAGCGATGTGGCCTGCCCATTGCTACTTCAACTTCACTTGATGATGATTGGTGAACATTTCACACGGCGCTATCTATCTATAGCCCCCTAAGCAAAGCTTGTGTTGTGGAAACCAGATAGCTGATAGAATAATATTATACTTATACAATGTGTGACAAAAAGGTTCAACAATACTTAAGGGTATGTATGTACTCAAAATTATGAACAACTTTTACTATTGGGCCAACCTTGATGTCTAGAAAAAACCAGCTGTTCCATACAAAAAGGTTCATTGACTTGGACAAAATGTAAGGAACATCTCATGTTTTTTCCGCGATTCTTATGTTGGCTCCTTAATACAAATTGTTCATTTTGATGAGTACATACATACCCTTCAGTATTGTTGAATCTTTTTGTTACACGGTGTATACATATTTTCTTATAAATAGGTACATACTTATAATACTTACATACTACACCCAGACACAGAACAAACATCTATGTTCGTCACATACATTTTATTCCTGGGTGGGGATCGAACCCAAACCTTACAGATCTGAAGGCAGACATGCTACTAACTGAGCTATAAGGTAGTCGAGTCGAAGATGATGATGACTTTCATAAGAAGCAAATTCCTTCTACAAACAATATAATCGAGATAAAAACAGACTAGGTAGGTACGTGCATACCCAATTGCTCACTGTTCATGACTATGACCAGTGTAAACATTGCGAAATGAACTCACAGGCGATTTGAGTTCAAGACCACTTGCTAGTCTGGTTTTCTTTAGTTTTAAAGAAAGACTCCATGGCTTTTGTTTGTCTTAGATGGAGAGGTCTTTGCACCTTACACGTGTTTTAATGTAGCCACTCCCATTAACGGTGAGCGGGGATTTAGAACACATACTTGACTAGTATCGTTATAGGTACATCGCGTCATAGAAACGTGTGCGCAAAACGCTAATATAATGAATGTCTACGGTGTCAATGCCCTATCTAGATATGTACTAGGTACTAGTTATTTCTAAGGTGTTTTTCACTGCTCAAGTTTATCACAAATTACTACGTTTATAACACTTTGTTTCCATCATTAAATACTATGAATATTTAAATAGATAAAATAGTGAAGTATGAGTTTAACACATCACACATCAACAGCCGGAAGACATCCACTACTGGACGAAGGCCTCTCCCTTAAAGGGAGGTGTTGCCATAATCCCCACGCTGAGTTTAACATTTCCTCGAAATTGATTAAGTTATTGCCACAGGTCGGTCTACTACTACGATCTATTCCCTTCCATAATACCACAAAACTGATTCCAGTGGTATTAGTTTATTATCGTAATTATTTCTATTCCCAACGAATACCACTCATATGAGGTACAGCCAGTAATAAAAATGCTTTTAAACGTGATTCCCATCACTTATCGGGTATGTTGTTTACCAAACAATATTAATGACACTTCTGCTACTTACCACAACCTACCTTACTTACCTTCTGGGCTTGTATTTACCAAATTTGCCCCTCGCAATATCAAATTTATTTAGCCAAATTACTATATTTAAAGCCCAAAAATACAAAATGTTACAGAAGAACATCCGTCTTAGTAACTTTTGTGGATGAAAACACGATTGATTATACTTTCCTCGATAGAAAAAAATACCGAAACAGTGTCTATTTTTAAACCATTTTCAGTTTTATGTCCTAATTACAGCACATAGTCACATTAAAAAAATATGTATTAGAAGTTAATAGTATTTTGGAGAGCATGCTGTGGTTCAAAAGTTATTAATTTCTATACTTTTCAAGTAATCTGAGAAAATCTTCAAAAATCGAAGTTTGACACGCACGAATCTGCGTAACCGCCATATTTTTGCTCCGCTAAATGTGACCCTACCTGATACAGCTTTAGACTAATTATTGATCTCATAAAAAAATGTGCTTGAAACGTGGAATACCCGGCCTTACTTAGCTACCCCCCACAACTGTTTATTGTAGATGTAAACAATTGGATCTATAGTTCTTATAGTAAGTACCTTGAAGGATCTAGCTCTCTATCTCGTAAGTACTTACTGGCTTAGCCGACTTTGAGTTGAACCTGATAACACAAGAAACTTTGCGACACATCTGTACCTGTAACTCATAATCATGTAGATAACTGATGTAAATCACACAAGAAATAAACACTTACTTTTCTAATAAAGATGGACCACAGACTGGACCGATAGGGTAGACGATCTATAGCGGAGACCATGAACTGGTAGACGTAGCCTAGGATACCCTGAGATTGGCTGCAAATGCTGCAATTATACCATCATCAGCCAGAAGACGTCCACAGTTGGACGAAGGCCTCCCTTAATAGGGAGGGGCTGCCAGAATCCCCACGCTTGGCAGGCGGTTTCGGGACCGCAGAATGTTTACCACCGTTAACCAAGAGGTCGCTGCTGCCCGTCCTCGGGTTGTCCTGGCTGCAGTTTTAGGACATACCCAGGCCCATTTATATAAGCATTAGAGGTTGCCCGCGACTTCGTCCGCGTACGGAAGAAATTCGGCCCGCTCCCAAAATTCACCACAATCATCCCAACATTTTTTTTTACTGTATTATCCAAATCCGTAATCCTCGGTATGTCCTAAAACTGCATCCAGCACCACCGGAGGACGGGCAGCAGCGTCCTCTTAGTTAACGGTGGTAACATTCTGCGATCCCCAAGCCGCCTGCCGAGCGTGGGGATTATGGCAACCCCTCCCTATTAAGGGGGAGGCTTTTTTCTTGCAGTGGACGTCTTCCGGCTGTTGATGATGATGATGATGATCCAAATCCAAATTTTCTTGACTAAAAGTACAAAAACAAAGGACTTTCATACAAACGTTTCCCCCCATTTTCCCCCTTTTAGGGGTCGAATCTCGAAAAAAACTTTTTTTAGTATACTTCTACGCATTGAGACGAATACATCCTCCGAATTTCAAGTCAGTGCGACCAGCGGTTTGGGCTGTGCGTTGAAAAAACGAGCTGAAATGTAAAAGAATTGAATGAATTTTTGAATTTTTTTTTGTGTGAAGTAGTACCAAAAAAAGCTGTACGGCGCCATTGAATGAAAAAAATATAGCGTAAGTCACTCAGGATGATGTAACTTGGAGGATCTAGCTCTCAAGTGATGTAAGGATTCTAACGATACCCATATAGATTTAGATAATCTCTTTAGACATTTAGAAGTTATGGTGGAACAAAGAAACTCAAATAGATACATTAGATACGTGGACCCTGAAAACATTATACACCACTTTATTTCGGCACTCGAGTAAAAAACCGAATTTCGTGCCAAATCGAGCTATAGGTAATATGATACTTAAAATGGCCAAATATGTAGTAATTTATTGGACTATTTACGGAGTATGCTTGCCGATGAGATGCCTATAATATTCACTTGTCTTGTGGTATACCTATACTACTAGTCTAGAAGAAATCCAGGTCGTACTTTAAAGTGGGAGAAACAAGACGAAAAGTTATTTAACTTCGTTCTTAATAAAAGAACAAGTAATTTTATTCGTAAAAGGACACGGAACTAAACCGCTTAATTTTATATGGTGGACTTGTGACTTGTGAAAGCACCTAAATATCTATGTATTATCAAATATCTATGTATGAAGCAATAAGAACGAGTAAATCTCTATATATTTTCATAAAGTCTGTCATCATAACGGCCGTGTCTCTTCGATCGATCCCCGCTTGACATATTGAAGAGACTTTGTAATTGCAAAGCTGTAATGTAAACACGATTTTCGTATCCCATTTAAAGTGCAAACACACTTATATGTATGCCATGCGACTTCCTATGTTATGTAGTAAGTAGGTACAACTTCCAGATTATGTACTTAATATACAATCTTATCCAATACCAGGTTAAGTAATGGATGAAAATTATGGATGTATTATGATTATAATATATTTTTTTGTACGTCTTGATTTACTATCAGAGATAAATTATTAGTATAGAGGCACTAAAAAGACGACCGATAACTCCATCGCACCGTCTCGTCAAGTCAGAGAGATCAGTGTATAATTAGGGGCCCGCGATCTACAACCACATACCAGCTTCCATTCGGGATGCTCCTTCCACCGCGTGCTTCTAAACCAAGATGAGGAGAGCGTGGTTACAAGAAAATTTGTTTCATGACATTGAAGCTTATTTTAAATTAAGAGATTATTAAGGTATTCTATAATTATTTCTGTTTATTAAGGGATAATTGTTTGTATAGACTTAACTAATGAAATCTGACGCGTAACTTTGATGTTACCAAACTATTGTATTGTATTGCATTGTATTGGTACAAATTATTGTAACTGATTGATACAGACACACACACAACAGTCAGTCCTGGTACCAATAATAGGTACAATTAAAGATAATATTGTACCAAAAATTAACCTAACTAGTTACCTTACACTTTTACCTATATTTATTATTTACATCCAAAAATCATCTGTCTCTTTCTAGCAAATCACGTGCTATATAGTATAGAATTTGTTTGGAATCATAGCCTTGACGTCATAAACTTAGTACTGTCTAACACGGAACTAAAATGTTTATAACTTCGTTATTTGTCACGTAATTATTTAGATTTTATTTTCTATGGTTTGTTTTGTTGCGAGGAAGCTTTTTTATGAGTAAATAAAAAAATGCATGCATATTCCTCCCTATTTTAATATTCTTACCGACCTCTTTTAAGGGACACTAGTTTCATAGTAAGAATATAATTATGAACTGAATTTATATATATAGTTATAAAATATTAAAGTTTAGAGAGGCAGAAGCTCAAGAAAACTGCAAGCAATAACGAACGCCTTTGATTTTTTCAGAGCAAGAAACTTATCAGAGCTTGCTCTAGAAATGGAAAAGGCTCTCATCAAGCAAAATGCACTTGAAAAGGGAATTAATTTTGCATCATTTTATTTTATTTTATAACTCTGGAACTTTTTAATGAGGCTCAGTTAGGTTTTTAATATCAGTTTTGTTAGATATTTACTGGAAGCTGTTTTTGTATCTAACTTGATTATATTCATATTACTTTACTTTAAGCTGTAGTAAACAAAACAAAATGGGCGTTGCTAATATTAACAGTACACTTCTATTTTTATGCCTTTGTACATAGGGATATCCCAGATATTACCAATCCTTAAGTATAATATAAGAGTTCTGTTTTTTAAATCAATATTTTCTTAGTTGATAAAAAAATAAAATGAAAGACCCTTGTCAAGACGAATCAAACGAGCCTAAACTCTATGGGGTTGCGTCGTTTTAATAAAGAGTTCCCATGGCCATCTTTCAGGCTTTGTACTCCATCAACAGATCAGCTCCATGTCATAATAATATAACATCGTCATCCGATTTACATGCAAAATTTCAGCCCACCCGTAAACCGGGAAATGGGTAAATCTTAACTTACAAGATTTGATTTCAGACAGAGTGACACCGGGACAATAAATAAAAGCTTGTAATTATGAATATTTATGTTATGTCAAAAAAACTCCAAGTCTTTTTTGTTTTTTTACGGGAATACTCACGTTTAATTAAATCGGTTACTCCGACTATACGACTACGTGAGTATTCCCGTATAAATAAAACAAAAATGCTTCAAAACCACGTCAGTTTTCATAATAAGTATAGGTCGTCTGTTTTACCAATGTTCAGCTTATACGTAGGTAGAT
Organism: Erannis defoliaria; assembly: GCA_905404285.2. NCBI lineage: Eukaryota > Metazoa > Arthropoda > Insecta > Lepidoptera > Geometridae > Erannis > Erannis defoliaria. The sequence continues at coordinate 9,556,250 of FR990080.1, read as the reverse complement.
ATTACGTATATCCTTCAGCTTTATTCCTTGGAGTGTGGAGATAAAGCTATTTGTATTCCGACATGTGATTTGATTTGTTTACACGGTGAATTTATTCGATATCGTATTACACAGGTACCTACTTTAAAGGCTGCTTACGTATTTGTTAGGGTAGCGTAAATTACTTTATCGCCTTTTATTATTTTTGCTTATAGCACTGAGTAGTAAGAATCTTTTCTCCATGGTTCATAGTACATATCAAAAGTAAACTGTAAATAGTATCAAATCTAGTAAACTGTGTGATATCAGTTTAGTGGGTACTTAATTTCTTTTGACGTTTGCAATGTCGAACATAAATATCAGCAAAATGTGTATGATAATGCTTTTCAGAGAATGTTACAAAGTATTTTGGGTCTTACACTTAAAAACGCAGCAACGTTACTTAGTATTGAGCAATTTATTATTGTATCGCGCTTAAGATATCTGACGTATGATAATATAAGCATTAAGCAACGTTTTTAAAAAAAACGCTCTTTATTTACTAGCTACCCAATTGGGCGAGATGAAATTCAAAAGTAAGCTTATTTATCTATAAAAGCATTCATAAATATTTTGCGACAATGAAGATCATTGACACCCAATGTTTATAGAGAAAATACTTTGCAGGTAGATATTTATAAACCTGCGTGTTTTAAATTTAAACGGCACTTTTATGTCCAAGAATTAACTCGAATATTTTTTTTACAAACGAATGGACTATTCTTTCATTTAAGGTTTACTAAATGGGAATATTTATATTAAATATATAATTCGTTTGATTTTATGTTTACCCGTGGGTCTCTATTTAGGCCGAGCCTGTATTTTGGGTCTGACAATATTACGTTATGACCTACTTCAAATGAAGAACATCTAAAATGGGAAGGATTGAACTTTATTGGTCACCCAGACTAGATCGATGATGTAATTAGCAACGTACATTCCGTAGAACCGTAAATAATTCACGAGTACAAAAATAGTCCCAGTATTTTAATTTATAAATAATCCCAGTTTATTTTTCTCCTCTTGTCGAAAATTTGCCTCATCACGGTGATGTTAAAATACACTAAATTAAACTACAATAGAGATACGTTGAATGCGCGTCATCGAGCAACAACAATGTTGAACAAAGCATTATGCGTCCAACAATGTATGGTAGAGGTGCCTCTATCAAATTTGCGCCTATAAATAGCATTATTAAAATCCGATCGGCGGGTGTTGAACCTGCGCTTCGGACCAGGGACCGTGATTTAATTGGCTGTGGTATGTATTGAAGATTACAGTTTACACTATCTATAGTAAGTGGAGTTAGGTCTATGGCTTTGATTTCTTGAAATCATGCCTCTACGTATGATATTATAAAGTAATAAAACCGCTAAAATTGTTTCTAATGTTTAACAAAACTAAATAAAAGTATGGTTCTGAAATGTTTTGACAACTTTGGTAGGTTCAGAGTGTTTTATAAAGGGTTATACGCGCAAAGGTTTTTATTTCGAAAGGAGGTCACAGTATTCAGAATTGTGAATCACTTTTATTACGGGACCAAGCATGAAATGCTGCAAGCTTTGTTTTGGAAGTTATACTGATGAAAATTGGTATTTGGGTAGTTCATTTAAACTCAAATATGGTATTTTAAAATATTTTTTGACAAGGATGACTTAAGGGGATGATATTTAGTATGAAATGTTATTTGTTTATGGTGATAAAAATTGGTAGTTGGATAGTTCATTTAAAAAAAAATTTTGTATAAGTATTCTAAATTTTTTGACAGTGTTGTCTTAAGGGGGTGAAATGGGGGATGAAGATTTGTATGGACATTATTTGTTTTTGAAGTTATAGTGATGAAAATCGGTATTTGGTTGGATAGACTTTTTAAAACAAAAACAATATATTTTTTTGCTAGTGTTCACCTAAAGTGGTGCATATAGATGGGGAGGAAAAAAATTTGTAATTATCCTAGCAGCATGGAAGATACGAGTGAGTATTTAAGAGCGAAATTCTTCCGTACGCGGACGAAGTCGCGGGCGACCTCTAGTATCAAATATTTTTTCGCGATGTCATAGTCGGTACTTATAGTTACTACTTAGTACTTAGTACCTTTCTGCGTAGCCCCGTACACAGAGTGAACATAAACAATACAAATACGGCAACGGAGTTTTGGCGGGAACACGGAAAAATCATGTTGTTGCATTCAATTATTTTCTTATACTTGTGTTTTTTCGCAAATTACTTAATGATTAAAAATGGTGTTGTTTTATTCACTATGTGTTGAATAACATGCGCAACTGTGGGCAAATGATAAAATGTGGTGGAACATGTCTTTTCGTGTTGTTTTCAAAACTCCGTAGAAGCTCATAGTAAAGTCATCACAACTTTACTAGGGCATGACTTGGACTCGACTATGACTAATTTCGTGTGACAATTGTGAATTTATGACATATTTGACTTGATTTTAATATAAAAACTTGAAGATTTATAATCTTGACACTGGCAGAATGCACAACGTGAAAAGAAAGAAGAAAAGAAAAAAAAAACGGCAACGGATGTTGACAGCCGGGCATGATCGTTACTTTTGGCATAAAGGAGACAGGCTAATTGAAACAGATGATGCAAAGTCCAGTGACGCTGTAGGTAGAGGCCATCTGAGGCCAACAGCATCAGTCATTAAAAAAAATAAAAAAATAAACAGATAATATTTAAAAAGTGAAAATGCATGTGGTATAGAGAAGTCTCTAATACAGAGAAGCAGGGAAATTTTCAAAGAAATTCATATTACTATAGCAATCTCTTTCTTTTAGAGCACTTTCGTATCAAATGAAAAATTAGATCAACGGTATCTGGAAAAGAAAAAATTCTATTGCTATTTTAATTCTTTGGGTGTACGTATTTAACGCTGTTCTGTTGGAACTATCCACAACAGAAATACATACAATCTGACGAATGTAAATGTGAGTGTAAATAATGTGTATCTGTTCATTTATGTCCAATGGTCAATGAACAGTGGCGATTGCGTACGTAAATACTGTTGAATAAATGTAATTAATTAAAAATAATAATGTTTGTATATTGGACATGTGTCTTTACCAGATTTAGACTGTGGCCAGCGGTTGGTGTACGTACGGTTCATACTTTTCGATAAAAAAATAATATTAATACATAAAAAAGAGATAGAGAGCTGACTCGTCCAAGAAAAAATATGATAAATGGTGATCCTTAACAAGGCACGCATTGGCAGGAGGTTCCTAACTATGCATCGTTGGTTAGTTCTGCATAAGGTTTAGGCCATTGGTAGCTTGGATACCTATAAGCTGCCAACGGCACTGAAATTTTTATTGAAAATGAAATTGATCTAAAAGATCAATTTAGATCACTGAAATTTTTATTATATTTATTCTGTGATTTTTTATATTCATATTGTAAAAAACTACAAATCAAAAGAATTAATGAATACCAAAATGATAAAAAATACACGTCGTTCTGTTTTCATTCTTTTACCATGAGTAAAAGATGTATCTTAAAATGTTTGGTAAATAAATCAAGTCCAATGTTCACAAGATCCTTGCAAATTCATTTTACACCATCGTCGCTAAAGGGCAGAGGATATGAAGTGATACTCGTAAATTACAAGTTTATTCTCATATATATAAGAATATATAAATATCATGAATATCACTATCAGTTCTAGTCGCCTGATGATCGTAATAAATATTTCTAGTTTACCGTACTTATTAATTCCTTGTACTATACAGAATGTTAGTTTGAACACCGTTATCCTTCTAGGATATCATTGTACTCATCATTATGAACAACTTTTACTATGAGGCCAACCCTGAAATCAGGAAAAAAAAACAGCTGTTCCATACAAAAACGTTCATCGATCTTGGATGGTTGGCCCCATAGTTAAAGTTGTTCATAATGATGAGTAAGTATACAATGATATCCTAGAAGGATAACGGTATTCAAACTAACACCCGGTATATTTTTGTAGTTGTTTTTTTAAATAATTTTACTTAATCTATTTTCGAGTCGATTAATAGAGGAGATTATCATCTCACCATATTTTATACTACTCGAAACTAAATGTTGCTTCTTCTCTCTAAAAACAATTCGCTCACAGACAAGTTCGCCGTATGCTGTATGTATAACTCGTTAGTTCAATTTAGAAACAACATATTAATACAATGTATATTATGGGAACATATTATTAATGTACTAGACTAATTATGGGGCAATTTACGGGACAATCACAATGCATAACGAGCATAACGTCAGCGCAGAAAACTGATCGCCCCCAAAAGGGCTTAGAACGTTGGATTATGTAGTACGATATCAAACTATTCCAAACGAGGCTAGATTACGCATAATAAAATGGCCTTTACTGAAACTATAGGTACTCAGACAAAGGTCTGCATCATTTAATACGATGTCTATAGTACCTACAACGAGTTCGCTGCGAATTCACAATGCTGAGAGCGGGAACGCATCAATAGTTTGCCCTTAACCTTTCAAATGCGTAGGAGGGTAAAGAGTAGAATGGGGAAGAACCCCCACAGCCTCCGCCTACAGCGGTGGTTAACGAGATATCTCCTAATAAACTGCACGTCATACTTATTTTTATTGTTCGATTCGACTGCATTTATGCTTTTGAGGAATTGTTCCGCGACCTTTTTTTATTGTTTCCTGTTTGTGCTTTTCCGGCGTTCTGGATTTTATGCATTTTTGGTGCGATTCCAACAGTGTTGCAAACAAATCAATACAAATACTGTGCTGGAATATGCAGGCTAAGTTTTCTAGTGTTATTATATTTTTCAGACAGACAGTATCTTTTATTTCCATCTTCATGACGTAGGTAAGGACTTCGATTTCTTCGTACAGTTATAGTTGTGTTAAGGGAACACAGTAGAACCAAAGAAGTATACAGTACTTAGTTTTGAAATAATGTAGTTATACTCAGCGACAAAGATAAGATGAATGGACGGAAAATAAGCGCACGGGTTTTGAAGACTATATGTTGAGCGCCGGCTTTCCACTCGCTTCAGTCATACTCTGCATTTGCGACATGCGAGCCGTACGATACGACAATTCAAACATCTTATACATGTACCTGTGTGTCCTCTTTTTGTCATGCAGTAATTAGATTCGCTATCTCTATTTTCCGGCAAATGTAATATGCATACTTTTAGCTAGGTATGCTTGATTATGTTCTCTTGTTAATTTTGATCGATTTGCAAGTTTTTAATGAATAAAACGTCACCATTTTTAAGCATTAAAACATAAAAAACACAAGTTTTGCATAATAATACAATTCATCAACATGTTTTTTTTCGCGTTTCGTGCCTAAAATAGCCTCATTATGTTTTTCTAGCTTTTTATGTTCTAGTCTTTTATTTGTTTGCCTGAAAACTCAAAATTTCAATTACAATAGTTATATGCCATTCCATATATGCATTGTCTCCATGCCATAAAATTTAATTTAGTGACTTTCCCGAAATAGAACGTTTCAAATAGAGGCGCTTTCGTAATTATTCGGACAGACAGCGTGACACGTACTGTAACCGGCATCCAGGCTGCAAAACCACAATTATTATTTCAGCAAACATAACACTGGTAAATTAAACACACCTTGTTATCAAAACGTGGCCATTCGCGCCTAATTTTTGCTGGATGTGTATTGAAATGTATGTGTGAGCAGTTATCAACAAGCTGCGAGTAGTTCAAGCAATTTTATTTTAGTTACCACAAAAAAATCCTAATAAAAGGTTATCCATTGTAATTACGGGGCTAATGATAGACCCGCCATAGAATGTGTCAAGTAGAGAGAGTTACTAGTAATGGTCTTGTCTTTGTTTTGTGCCTTACTTTGAATACATAGGTACTGTTGCAATTAATGGGCTGGCAATGGTAGCCGTTATGTTTAAATACATACTGCTGCAATGGTCTGGCTATGGCCTATGGCAGCCGTTATGTTATTTTAAATACGTACTGCTGCAATGGTCTGGCTATGGCCTATGGCAGCCGTTATGTTATTTTAAATATATACTGCTGCAATGGTCTGGAAATGGCAGCCGTTATGTTATTTTAAATACGTACTGCTGCAAAGAATGGGCTGGCAATGGTAGCCGTTATGTAATTTTATATACATACTGCTGCAATGGTCTAGCAATGGCAGCCGTTATGTTATTTAGAATACATACTGCTGAAAAATGGGCTGGCAATGGTAGCCGTTATGTTATTTTCAAGACATACTGCTGCAATGGTCTGGCAGTGGCAGCCGTTATGTTATTTTGAACACATATTGCTGCAAAGAATGGGCTGGCAATGGTAGCCGTTATGTTATTTTAAATACATACTGCTGCAATGGTCTGGCAATGGTAGCCGTTATGTTATTTTGATAACATACTGCTGCAATAGGCTGGCAATGGCTACCATCGTGAGAGCGTACTGTTCGTAGTTTTAGGACATACCCAGGTCACTTACTTACATAGGTGATTATAATTATGTAGAACTTAAGCGACGATTTCGGATTAAGCTCTTCAAGTCCTATTGCTAGCAAAATCACAAATCCCTATTGATTAGTTTTTGGCAAGAATCGCGAACCGAACTTTTTCCTTTGCCATTGGTCGGTCATGTCGACGATGTGTGGACCCTTAAAAGGTTTCTGTAATTTTCTTTGGAGAATAACGTTAATCATGAAAGTACGCAGGGCTTTACTGGGTATAAAGTAACTAACTTGGCTGCAGAAGTGAGCCAATGTTGGAACTTTAATTTACCAAGGGAGCCTTTAATGTTTGTATAGAAAATGTGATGGTGGCGCCAACGCTCAAATGTATAGTATTAAGTAAGTTGCGCTATAAGGCCATGGTGTATTGTTTGAGGTCGCTAATCATTTTGTCTGGGAAACTTTTGTTTTTTGTTCACGAGTTGTGGTTTGTCTTTGTCCGTTTCCTAACTTATTTCAGGGATTTTCGTGTTACAACTTTTTTGTGTAAATACCTTTAATTAAACGAGGTATTTAAGTTACATAAACGGTGGTTAAACGTAAAATTATACGTGTTAAAAAAGTCATCACCAGCTGCCAATTAAATGTCCGTAAACCACTTCATAATAAGCTTTAAAAAAAAGAAACAACCGACGTCAATTTCGACTACCTGGATGTCTACTTCATAATATTTCCAGACATTTTGATTTAAAAAGCAAACTACTAAATGATGGCTAGATGGCGCTGTGTGTAAGATGTCCCCCAATATTTATTATTATTATTTCTTTTATTGCATTTGAAACTCGGGTCTAAGCCCGGACCTTTAAGAGGCATTGGTGGGGCCGAAGCCAACACCAAGAGGCCCTTTTGAATAGGAAAATAACATTATAAAACTACTACATGGATGTGAATGGAATATGCTACACTATTTTAAACATTAAGGTATAAAATTGTAAAAAAATATCGGGCTATTTTGGTGAATTTTTATGAAACATTGGACTGGTCTATAGAATGAGAAACGGCACCTGCCTATTTTGTCTCATTACATCAAAATATTAAGGCAAGTGATGACTCGCCATCCACTAAATGGGCCCCCCATAAAGGCTACCGTATATTGGTGCCAGAGGAGCAACATTGACGTGGATGGCTTAGGGCGTCGAGAGGTGTGCTGCGCTTTCACTAAACGCTGCTCGCGGCGTTATGCCCTTTAACACTTCCACCCTGGAGCTTAGGTTCTTAGCTCTTGCGGTTTCGACCCCCGGACAGCCAGTTAAGGCAAGCCGGAGGTCTGGGGTCTCATTTAGCCCCAAGGAATCAGGATACGCGGTGTAGCCACTCACCGACGGCTCGCCACAAAGCCGCCCCTGCGTATAAATTATTATTATTATTATTAACTAAACTGATTTAAATAATTAAGCCTTTTACAGGTCCTCACTCAATTTGGCCGGAGGACTCACTACAATGGCAGATTTACTTACCTAAAAAACACATCTAAACGTAGATATCGTACCTATAACTACAAAAATAGCACATTCAGTGCCATCTAATTTGTACTGTACTTGTATAAGACAGTGAGTCGATATTCTACTGTAGCTCTTGGCTTGTTGACGTCACATGGCTCTCGCCGGCTGCGCTTGCGCCTCATTACTACAGTGGAATATCGATACTTTTATTTGCAAATAGAATAATATAAATATTTTTTTCTTTTGTCCACTAGCTGAGGGCCTAGCCCTAAGACAAACCTTAACGAGTAGTAGGTGCTAATTAGCAAAACCTATACTGTAAATAAATGTATTTAAGAATAAAAAAAATTAAAAATAAATTAATAAAAACAGATATCGGTTGCGAATGATCAAAAATGTGTGTATTGGCCGGTTGCGTTTTTGGTACTTAGCGTCAATACGTCAAATACCTACTACCCTACCGTGCCGTGTCATGAAAACTTTCTAAACACATGACATGTTATTGTGGTATCGTCATGTTTTCCAACATTGATATGTTTTCCAAATACTTTCCTGCAAATGTTACGTCCTACAAAGAAATGACAAGGCTATGTTATAACAAATGTGTTTACCACCGTCGCTTGTCCCAGTCTTGCCATAAAACAATTTGTTCTACTTAAGAAATCTTTTTGAAAACGACTTGTTTGCACAACTTGTTATGACTGTTTCTGCCCTCGAGCTTAAACTGTCCCGTTATACTGATAAAAAAATAGAGCTTCTTTCATAATATCTAATAATACTTAATTGCCAAGTTCAAGGTCTTTTGAAATAGATTTCTTTACGAGGGTAATTTGTAAGGAATCGTAAGATGTGTATTGTGTAGTTGATAGAATGTACAAGAGTATAGAATAAATACATAAGTTAAAATATGCCCGACACTATATACAGTGTGTAACAAAAAGGTTCAACAATACTGAAGGGTATGTATGCACTCATCATTATGAACAAAATTTTACTATGGGGCCAACACTGAAATCACGAAAAAAATACTGTTTTAAACTATCACGGTCATTTACTAAAGTTCTATTATTATTAACGGGATATTTACCGCGATTATGTTGTGAAATGAGCTCCCGATATTTCGGCGCAGTTGCATGCACCATGTTCACGAGTAGACCCAGTCAGTCAGTCTACTCGTGAACATGGTGCATGCAACTGCGCCGAAATATCGGGAGCTCATTTCTCAACATAATCGCGGTAAATATCCCGTTAATAATAATAGAACTTCACGAAAAAAATATCAGCTGTTCCATACAAAAAGGTTCATCGATCTTGGACAAAATGTATGGAATAGCTGATATTTTTTTATCTGTTGTTTCTAGGTTGGTACTTACTTAGTACCTACTTATATTGTTATTCTTGTACATTTTTAAACGGTTTTATTTACCTTGTCCTGTTTGTTGTTTTTTATTCAAACTTAGTAGTACCTAATTGACATTTTACTCAATTAGGTACCTACTAATTAGGTCTGTTGACAGATTGATCAGATATTTGCTACCTAAATACACTTGGTTCTGATGACAATAACGTTAAACTTATTTTTTAAAGTGTGACCATGTTCAACCGACTTAAAAAAAGGGGGTTCTCAATTCGACTGTTTTTTTGTATGTATGTTACGCGATTACGCCACCAATTATGAACTGATTTTGATGATTATTTTTTTGTTTGCTAGGTAATACTTCAAAGGTAGCCCCATATAAATTTTATCGAAATCGGTTTAGTAGTTTGGTTTTTAAATCAAAATTACTAAAAAAATATGAAGATGTCATCCAGGAATTCGAAGTTGAAGTCGGTTTTTTTAAAAGCGTTTTATTTATTTTACACTTGTAAAATCGAGTTGCAGACTGGCACGCGGTTATTGCGTGACGTTTTTTTCCGACAGTGAAAAATCAGTCAAGTAAGAAGAAAGTAAGATTCGGTCTGTGAAGGTTCACTTACTCACTCATCAGCCAGAAGACGTCCACTGCTGGACGAAGGCCTCCCTCTTAATAGGGAGGGGTTGCCATAATCCCCACGCTTGACAGGCGGCTTGAGGATCGCAGAATGTCCAAGAGGACGCTGCTGGCTGCTGCCCATCCTCCAGTGGTTCTGGATGTAGTTTTCGGACATACACAGGCCCATACTGTGAAGGTTCGTACCACCTTTATCTAACAAAACATCCAACTTTTGATATCTAAGTATGGTTAAGTTTAGTTAGCTTTTTGATTTCATGTTTTTAAGTAGGTATCTTTGAGTTTTTGGAGGAGCCAGCTCTCTGTCTACTAATCTTTGAGTTTTAACTACAATCCACCAAGGTTTAAGCTATAAGTGAAATTTATTTTTACGATAGCACAATACCAACAGTTAGAAGATCATTAGTCGCTTTTTTTATTGCCAACTTACCATAAGTATGTAGGTAAAATAATAAAAGTTATTTTACGAGCGTTTCACAATCAAAATATTCTTTGGAAGTCTAGCCTCTTAACCTTTTTAGTTATGTCGTTCAGTAAAAAGGAACACAGTAATTTTTAATATCTACACAATTAGACTTTTCTCATAGTACTGACCACCAAAGAGAAATAAAAAAGGGGCTTAGACCAATCTTTGAGTATTGATTATACCCATACCACAGACTTGTAGTTAAATAAAAAGTCCCTTGGTAGAATGCCAGAGCCCTGAAAAGAATGGTCGACATGTATATCTAAGGCTATAGTGAAATATGGATGTTTCTTTAAGGATTGTGAACGCTGCTTTACACAATCTAGAACCTTTTATCTTCTTGGTTATATATTGTTACGTTTTCCCTTTTGTATTGCACATTTTGGATATGGGAAATATCTTAAAAGTATTTTCTACAGTAGAACGGAGAAATATGTATTAGATTAGAGTCTTCAAAAAAGTACTCTACCGATTACTATGTGACTACAGTACTTACTACTTATAAAGTACTTTTTCTGAAAGGTATAGACACCATAATTTCGGAAATCTGAACAATAAAACAACTACTTACTAAGTTAATAAAATAAATATTATATAATAAAAGGTTTTGTCCTGACTGACTTTTTTGGACTTTTAGTCACGAAAATTTGGATTTGGATAGTACATTCAAAATAAAAAATGCTGTTTTCAATTTTTTTTCGACAGGGACGATTTAAGGGGGGGAAAGGGGGGATGGAATGTTGTATGGAAAGTTCTTTGTTTTTGAAGTTATAGTGATGAAAATTGATATTTGGGTAGTTCATTCAAAGGGGGGGAAGTTGGTAGAGTCGGTAGAGTTGGTAGAGTTTGCTCGGAATGATTTAAAGTGGTGAATTTTGGGAGCGGACCGAATTTCTTCCGCACGCGGACGAAGTCGCGGGCGACCTTTGGTTTTTAATACGCTTCCCGATAATGCCTTCAAATCGCGAGTGAATCGGTTTCTTCTAGGCAAGCGTGTCGTAGACCCAATCTCCGCTTAATATCAGGCGTGATGGAGGTCAAACGTAAGACTATTAAACCTTTAAAAAAATATTAGAGACAGTTTTACCTACCGGTAGGATTAGAACCTCCTAGTTAACCCCGCCATCCCCTATAATCTGACACCTACCTCATTTCTGTATTGTCTTTTTACACACCTAACAAAATAGGTGAAAGTTTAAATATGTAACTACAAATAAAGGGCAAAAAATATTCCTCAACAGTAAAAAAACAACATTCTATGTAACCCCAGTAATTTGAAGCAGCGTTATAGCAATTGCTATCTACTCTCCTCTGTTCAAGTCAAATTAAAATGGCCGCGACTATTGACTTGCAGACCAATATCAGCAATGAAACACAAATTGTTTTCCGAAGCTCGAATTATTTTATTATTGGAGTCGCGGAATGTGTATTATTGGTTCCAGTCGACAAGTCGACGAGCAAATAGATTCTTGGTGGAATTGAAAACGTTTTCTGGTCCACCTAATGTAAGTTTAGGATTGTAGGTACTAGGCGCTCGCTGCCCGTGGTCCACCTACATTGGTTCACCTGGCTGTACTAGGGGCATTTTTTCCCCCTTGGTCCACCCCAAGATAGCTGGGTGTACCAGGGGATTTTATTTTTCCCCATGGGCCACCTATGTAGTTATTGTTATTATTATTATTGTAGTTTGGTGTTCTGCACCCTTATCATGGACGTTCGTGATTCTGATTGCGAGCGTGCGCGAGCGGGTGGGCGCATGGCGCGTGTGTTCGTACGAGCGGGATGGCATGCTATCGCAATCAGAATCGCGAACGTCCATGATAAGGGTGCTGAATGGGCACGTAAGGAAAGTACGTAATTGACATCGTAATATAACAACTATTTTTTGAATGATACTACAGTGATAATATGCAGTAACGTCTTTACCATAAGGGCACAAAGGGCCCTTACCCAGGGCGCTCATCCTCGGGGGCCCCCGAAGGACCGGCAATTTCTCTCACATTTATCCTCAAAACATTTTTGTCGGGCACAGTAACAGTGAGCAACCGGGTCGAAAATAAAACTATTTAAGTCAAAATGTTGTCGATTTTATTTAATCAAATTAAGACAAAATCAAGTCAAACTTTGCCTTTTTCATTTTAGAAGTATAAAATTTCCATAACATTTGACTTGATTTTGACTTAGTCAGGATCGATTTAAGACAAAAACGTCAGTAGAAAAATGTTAGTATAATTAGCTTTCTTTACTTTCCAAAAAGGCCCCAAATTCATGTGTGCCCAGGGGCCCCAGCATAGTTTAAGACGGCCTTGATAATATGAGCAAAACAATGGTTTGAAAAGCGCATTCCTATTGCTAATATTGCTATAATTTTCTTTGGGTTAATCGAAGTTTATCGACATGAAGTAAAACAGTGCCAGTAGGTGTAATACAGCCGTGGGTGGATATAGTCAGTTCTGTAGGCACCGTTGGCAGCTCCGATACCGCACATGATATTTATTTCCCCGGGAAGGGCGCCGGCCGGCGTCTGGCCTGTCTGTCTCCAAGCCATAAGGGTCAAGGATCCGAGACTGCCGACTTGGCGGCTCGTGTAATGTGCCTCTTTACTAACAATCATGCTGCATTATAAATGCGAATTAATACGATGATTGTGATTTTGATGTTATCGTGATTTTCTTCGGTCCCCAAGTTTACCTAAAATAAAAACAAATATGTAGTTTATGAACACAAATACCAATTTATAGGGCACAAAGGATATCTAACAGGATCATAAGCGATTATTTCTATTCGACGAAACTAATATATTTTGCTATTATTTTAAATATGCCTACTGGAATTAATTTTCAGATGCCTTCCAGCAGCATATCAACTTGACACTAGGGCTGGTCACTCAGTCTATACTAACTCGCTCATTTATATAACTGAAATCCTTTCACAGAATAACGAACGTTTATGTCAAATGATAATAAAAGGTATGTATAATATACCGGTTTTACATAAGGAACGTAATAAATGTGTGTGAGTAGGAAAACCAGTTCCTCCATTTTACTATAATATAAGAAGCCTCTTTTTACCAAAGCAAAAGGAAAGTACCCCTTCATCATACGCGTGGTCTCACTCTCATGTGTTTATTTGCCCAACAAGTGCAATATTTGCCTCGGACACAAGATATTCTCTAGAGAACAACAGACTCACAACTTGTTCTATTGTTCATTTTGTGCTAGCGAGCTTGAGTCTCTTAAAAATATCCTGTTTTTCTCCGGTACCCTACTGACTTCCCTACCTCAAATTCCCAAAATAATACAGGTTTAAAAACTCTAGACTCTGCCGCTGCTTCAATCAATCGCTATAATTATAAGAGTACTAGCTGCGCTTCGCAATTTTACCCGCGATTGTTGGGATAAAGAGAAGCCTATGTTTTATTCCAAAGTATTAGCAACCTCTATACCAGATTTCATTAAAATCAGTTCGGTCGTTTCAGCGTGAAAGAGTAACAAACATACACACACGTACCTGTTTATATTTATATTAGGTCTTTACCTATGAAATTGCCGTTTTGTATGGAATAAGTGAAAGTACTTATTTTTTTTTTACTTGTTTATTTCTGTTATTTAAAGTAATCACCCATGCAATCGACGCATCTTTGCCAACGAATTGGCAATTTATTGATGCCCTTCTTGTAAAAATTAGCTGGACGGGGAGGCAACAAACTCTTCAAAGGAACCGGGAAAACCAATAACGGGTTGTGCGTTCGTTTGTACAGTTCTCTCCGTAAACGTTTTTGATGTTACGTGCCGTTTATGTCGCGTTGGTGCCACGACGGAACTCATATTCCATAATTACACGAATTTTTAAAGTATCCATTATGACGAAAAATGTTCAAATGTAATGAAAATACAACGCTAATCAATAAACAAAAGACTGAGTTTGTAAAGATAATGTCATGTTTTTAAGACAAAATTAATTTGATATCAGAATACAAAGCCATTCCAAACTTTTATTCTATTTGAAATGACCAGTACTGAAGAACGGCAATTTCATAGGTAAAGACCTATTATATATGTTAACGCTTTATTGACGATGTGTAATAGGTACCTTACATACATCTTCGGGCGGCACATTAACTCTGACACTTGGGCTGGCCACTCAGCCTACACGACCTTACTTACTTTATACCTGTTAAACCAACAATTAGTTTAGTAAATATATTAACATACATCCTACACAGACATCCTGTCCGTATCTGTGTGTAATTTGTAATTTGTGAGTTAATTTAATTTAATGGTGCGTGGAATACTTAAAAAGATTTTATTTTATTATTTATTTAAACCGACAAACTTTCGCAATTATAATTTTACTAGGATATGATTAGTAGGATAATGTGGTCAATTCTGAAAAGGTTTAAGTTGACAGAGCTAAACTAATTAAAATATTGCTGTCACTTTTTTACTAGGCATATTAGCTAAGGACAGCAATACTTTAGTTAGTTTAGTTCTGTCAACTTAACCCTTCAGAATTGACCATATCGTTATATTATAAGCTATCTGTAAGCCAAAGCTAGAAAAGTTTCAATAATTTTTTTTGCCAGCTAACTTAGTATCGCGCCGCTCGCTTTTTTTTTATTTCCCTTAACTGGAAGATACTATATTATTCGATATGGCTGACTATAAAACTCGCCATCTCTTGCCAAATTTCATGAACATAAGTTCTAGCTTTTGTTGTATAGCAAATATATTCGCAAATTATATCTAGAAACATCTCTACTACATTCGCAAATTCTACCTAAAAACATCTATAATCTAAAGACGGAATAAACTGTCCCGATTGCAAACTTATTCATGACTTATCTCGAATATCGGTCCACCGATCACGATGAAACATGGGTGCGATAAGCATGAATGTGTGATGTTTTCATTTCAAAGGACAAGAGATAGCTACATTGGCTGATAAACAATGCGATCAAGTTATTTGTGGACGTGAATGGGAGAACCACTTCCTTGTTTTAGTAACTAAACTTACAGCCACTGCAATAAAAAGTGTTAGCTTCTGCATTGACCACTTCTACTTCATTGCTACTTACACCTAAATTTTGTAATTAAATATATTAATTAAAAAGTATAAACCACAGTAGACCACCGGTAGGAGTTGGCATGTGTAGTTGGCACATCAAAGAGTAACACATGCCCATCAATGTAAATATACTGACGATACCAGTGACTTTTCTTGAAGCCGTTCCTAAATGTTTATTCTAAAATTTACTTAGACGACAAACTGTTAAATAAGACTACAACCAGAAACTTTAAGGTGAAATAAACAAAGGCTCAAATTGAATTAAATCACCCTAGACAAGAGGCACTTCAAGATAAAGTAAGATTTGTAGACAGTTGCTAGAGTTTATAAAATTGGTCTTGCGGTTCAAGCCAGTCTCAAGAACCGTCTACTAGACATCAGTAAGTACTTACTGAGCGTATTCTACGTATATGTGTATGTATAACATACTGACAAATTGTTTGTCCTAATAAAAAGAAGACAGCGCTATATTTTATACAAGCTTCATGATGTTTTATTTTATTTTATGTACGGTCTAAATTACGATTCCTCTAAATACTGGTCTTGGTAATATTGGACTACACCCAATAAAATCCCCCGGTGGCTTGCCTTGGTGACTGTACGAAGGCTCCGGGACCTCTTGTAGAACATACGAGGCCTTCTGCACTGTGCTTTAGAATGCTTTAGAGTGCAGTGAATGCTGTACGAAGAACTCATTCAACTACGACGACGTGGACCACTTAATCGTGCTCTTGCCGTTTGGATAGATAGTCACAGACCCACCTCCAACCACCCAGAACCTCTAGATGTCCCTCTTAGAGCAAACAGAGGACACCATCGCAATACTAATGCCTTATTCTAAAATATTGCGTTATATTCTGGGATTAAGGCAAAACTTATTTACCTAAATTCACAAACAATTTACCAATAGGCAATTAGGTTTGCTAGATCGCCATATTTTATTACTAAGCATAAATAAGAACAATATTTCCTTGCTATGTCTGCCTCTTAAATCAGTTTTTATTTTGTACAAGACATAAAACAACGCTAATGTTTCAGTCGGGCCTAGTTTATAAGAAGATAAGTATCGGATAAAGTTTAATTACCTACCTAAGTCGTCTGTCTCGCAGAGTTTGAACCATAACTTATTTGTTGGTAGTTTGTGCCTTAATAAAGGGGAAAGTTGTCAAAGCGAAGCTTTTAACAGAATATTGAACGAGCTAGCTGCTGATAATACTAGTTAATTTATGTATAAGTAAAGTAGTTTATATCTGGTATTATCATTGTCATATCTGGTATTTGTATTGTTTTTTTCCGCCCCATTTACACCCCAGTAGATAAAAAAAATGTTTTAGTTTTAAATTTTTTATTTAAATGAATAAAATAACATCACTATGACATAAAAAATAAAGAACTTTCCATACAAATTTTCATTCGCCCTTGTACCCCTTAAGTCATCCCATAAGTCATGTCATAAATTTTATTTATTAAATACAGCATATTATTATTTTATTTTCATCTCCAAATACGTACCAATTTTCATCACTATAACTTCAATAACAAAGTACTTTCCATACAAAGTTTTATCCTCCATTTATACTTTCTGTAATTAATCCCTGTCAACAAATATTGAAAACAGAATATTTTATTTATGAACTATCCAAATACCAATTCTCATTACTATAACTTCAAAAACAAAGACGTTTCCATACAAAGTTTCATCCCACATTTCACTCCATTAAATAATTCCTTACAAAACAATTAAAACATATTATTTATTTTAAATGTACCTATACCTATATGTACATTTAAAATAAAAAACCAATAGGGATAGGTACTATCCAAATACTAATTTTCACACATAAAAGTTCAAAAACAAGGGACTATCATAAAAAAGTTTCACCGCCTTAGGGGTAAAAATGAGTGGAAATGATTTGGGCTAAATTTCGAAAAATCCTCTACGCATCTAGACAAATCTTGGAGGGTAGCTCTCTCTCTCAAATACACCTTCTAAATTTCAAGTGTCAGTCAGGCAGTCAGGACATTAATTAATTGATGTAATTATTTTTTCATATTTCCCTACGTAATGAATGAAATAACATTTTACTCATTTCAGCAATGTAAACCGTGACCTTTTCCTTTGTAAAGTTAGCAACAATCACAACATAATGGTGCCTAGTTCTTTAAACACAGGCTTAGCAGGGGGAGGGGGTTACCCCCACCTCCTCAATCCTGCCTACGCGTTTTCCGCTCTCTAGAGTATGGAAGCTTATACAGACTATTATGTATTGTTATTTGGCTTTTCCGTATAATAAAGGCTGGTTGCTTAATGGAGATTCTAGAGATTTTAGGAGTTGCATTAATTTAGTTTAGGATTTTAAGCTCTTTAGAAACGAGTGAAGGATTTTTTAATTAGCATACCTACTTACTGAGTTATAAGGTAGCATAATCATTACAACTATGGTTTCTATAATACTAATCAGTGCGAATAGCTAGGCTTATACATATAAATTCAGTTCTCAGTTGTGTATCCGTCTCTTTCAGATCGTTGCCTACTTTAACTTAAGTATAAAACGGCTTAACAGAATATTTTGATAAAATTTGCAAAATATGCAGGGGCCTTATTTTTGAATCGTACGCAAAGTTGCGCATGCGAGCGGAACAGACTTTCAAACGATTATGAACCTTATTTCAAACAATATCGTTCGAAGGTCAGCTCCGCTCGCATGCGCAACTCTTGCGCAAAAATAAGGCCCCTGTAGTGTGTTTGTTGTTCCAGTAATCGCGAGTATCCCGAAAAATAACATGTCACACACGCTACACGGAGCGTTGGATTTAATGCAAATACAAATATCTTTATATACCTAAAAATATAATGTAACATAACAGTTTGCTAATAGGGCTAGCCTGTATCGCGGGAGACTGTGACCGATCCCAAAATACAGAGAACTTGTACTATTTAAATTACTATTAATATTTTAGGCCTAAAGAGGCATTATGTAAGTATATTGTGATTGTGTGAGTGTGTGTGGGGGTGTTTTTGTGAGTGTATGAGGTTGTGTGTATGAGTGAGTGTATGGGGCGTGAAAGGTTGCAAATATAGCTATGATAGCGAGTGTGTGAGTAAGGAGTGTTCTAGATTGATTTCACATTGTATAGTAGGTATCATATGTATGACTTCTTAATAATGTCTAATGTATGACTTATGATGTATGGTTTATTACATAGATTACGCTATTCAGCATATAAACCAGCAATAGCGCATAACCGCTTAACCGCACTATATTATAATGAACTATAAAGCAAGTTCTAATAAGCTTAGTAGCCAGTCCTAATGACATAGTTGATATTCATTCTGACGGTTTCTCATTTTGGGACCGCTCAGTTATAAATATCACTGTTGTGACTCACGGTCACCCATCCGAAGACTTATCAGATCGTCCGTAGCTGCCTGTCTCTTTAGGTTTCTCAAACACCTCTAAAGTTTAGCAATACTACTGGAGCTACCGACCGACCGACGACATTGTAAAAGTCGCGGGCAACCGGTGGATGCAAATGGCAGGTTGTCGTACAGTGTGGCGTTCTAAGGGGGAGGCTTTCGTTCAGCAGTGGACGTGTCCGGGCTGATGATGATGATGATGATGATGACTGGAGCTACGCCACAAGCGTTACTATGGCCTGCCGCTTACCTACCGCTTATTTTAATACGTACATCTCTAGTGTAATCTAGAATTCCTTGTGAGTAATGAATCCTATGATATGAGTAATGAAGCCGTGATGACACGACATACGAAAGATGTATTACTTTTATTATATTATCAATGATTGTTATGTCTACAGGAAAATGGAGAACACATAGATGAGAGCTTGTTATATATTGCGGAACGTAAATAATATTGCTAAACGTAACGGATTCTCCTTCTATGAATTCGGATATTATATGGAATGGTCATGATCGTGCTTCCGATATAGGTCATGAAAGAGATATCGTAGTAAGTATTTGTAGTGATATTGTGGAATTAGTCATCTTGCGACTGTCTCAAATTAACGAGCGTCAATGCAGAGATCCTGGACTCAATTTTATTACTCGTGTATACAGGGTTATAAACTTGGGGTGTACTAAGCCGAAAGAGCGTTGTACTCAACATTATGAATAACTTTGACTATGGGGCCAACCATGAAAACACGGATAAAAAAATCAACTGTTCCATACTTCCATACATATAAAGTCCAGAGCCAACGAAATTTTTCTATGAAACAGCAAATTTTTTTTCGCTACTTCTGTTTTGGCCCCATATAGAAAAAGTTGTTCACAATGATGAGTACAGTAGTACCCTTTTGGTTTAGTTCACCCCAAGCTTATAACCCGGTATAAGGGTTACTGACCATACTTTTACTTACTTTTACTTACTTTTGGCAGAGGGCGTTTTGTATGTGTTGTAAGTTTGTTTGAGTGTGCGTTCATATCAACAGTAATTTGTTTTATAGTATAGTTGGAATGGTCAAGATGTTATTTTTTATAATACGACAACAGCGTCTGTTCCTCTCATTATAATTATATATTTCTATATATACGTGAAAACCTATAATTACCTTTATGTTTTTAAATTATTCTATCTATAAGCTACAACAGCTGTAAGTTTTCCAAAATATAAAAAAAAAACTACGATTAAGGTATAAAACTGTGTCTTTTCGAAACTCCATTTTACAATTCAAACTATAGTAAATTTCAACAGTCAGTAAAATAATTTCTGTCCAACTGTATCTCTAATCTATATTCCATTAAAGTTTTGTTCTTTGGCTAGTGACTAAGGTTGCTATCAAATTACACTTTATTTTTCGCTAAAAAAGGGGAGGTAGGGGGTGGTTATCGCTGCAATCGAGACCCCTGATGGATTCCTACTGTCACTACAGAGATACGACCATTTAATTCGAGTTTGCACAGTTTTTACGAGAATCCCCTTTTACCCAGACAGTTTTTACCGACGCCAAGGGTTTGTAATATTTCAGCGAGGCGCCGGTAAAAAATGATAGCCCGTAAGGGTCGTCTATTTTAAATGTATCTTGGTTTAGACATGCTCTACAATCGTTTTGTTCTCCAAAAAAGTGAAGCGAAGAACAAATATTTTTGTACGGCGTACTAGATCAACCTTCCGGTTAAATTTCCCCGTAACATGGCGTTTTGCATTCCCACAAGTATATTGACCTCCATTTATAATTAGTTGTACAAGCGATGCGTGGTGTAGAGTTTAGCTCGCGTCCCACGCGTCCTGTCACCAACACGATTAAACACGCAAAATATATTCAAAAATATGTATTAGTGCTTTACATAACGATGACATCGTCAAAAAGGGTAGCGTCAAACACAAAAAGTTGTTGTTTTCCTACTTCGTTTCCCCCATGTCGCTCGTAAGTAATTCCCTTATCCTTTAAGAAAAGTTACAGCACAGGGATCCCTACTTTACAGAACGATGTAGTTTTTTCGGAACGTATAATTCTCACTTTAAGAAAACCCGCTTCGTTTCGGGCTTTATTGAATTCCGCGCTCGGTATCTGAGGAAGTTTGTAGTGCCTGAGAACATTCTCGAATGTTCTCTTTTCCTAATGTGATTACTGAAACAGTGCTGTCACGTCCATTGCGGGCCGTGTTGGTTTGCGGGCGTCCTGCCACTTTAATATTCAACAGCCCATCGGCTGTGTCCACATAAAATACCGTAATAAGCTTCAAAATATTGTTTGAAAAATATTGCGCGAAAACTGTACCGTGTGCGCTAGTACTTTGTTTGCAACGAGACATGAAATGTAGGAAATAAAACGTCATGATACCTCATACAACCGCACCGAAGTGAATAAGGGAACACTGACACAAATTCGTGAACTTGTAACCTCAGAATCCCAACTGTAAGTAGTTACTTGGTGACGTCTTTACTTAGCGCTCCAACAACTTTTAGTACTTGGACCCCAGCTGTGGCAACATCTTTGGTATTATATTATGAAAACGATGATAGATAAGGATTAGGGATTCATTGAGTTACGACCGAGCTTACGTTTAAGATCGATTGACCTTCCTTTAGGATAATGCTCAAGAATTTAAGCGACGATTCTACGAAAAAAAGATTTGCCTTTTAAAAAAGATTATTTATATTCTCTCCTTCTTAAAATAGAAGTATAAAGCTTTGTGGAGTTACTGTCGCAGTTTCGAGAAAAATAAAGCGTCTGTAAAATTCTGTGGGCACAGTATAGCTTGTAAGTGACGTGTTCTTTGTATCACATTCGTGTCAAACGGTGGAAGGAGTCACTCGCAACGCGTATTGTTCTCGAATGGAGCCATCTACGGCGCGGAAGGTGAGGTAAATCGTGAATAGGTAACTTTACTAAGAAAACTCTTTTGAGTAGTTATTTTCTTACTAAAAAGCAGCGCGAGTACCGTTCTATGTCGCTAAATATGACGTGTTGGTATAGCAGATTTACTTACACGAATTTTAGAATATACCGAATTTTATCGAATTATACCGAATTTAATGTCAAATATACGATTTAAATGTCAAAAACGGGATGTTAGGTTGAACACCGTTATCCTTCTAGGATATCATTGTTCTCATCATTATGAACAACTTTTACTATGGGGCCAACCACGAAATCACAAAAAAAAACCAGCTGTTCCATACAAAAAGGTTCATCGATCTTGGACTATGGATGTATTGATTTGTTTTGATAGTCCGTAGAAAATTTAGTGGGCAACTCAACAGAGTTGCCAATTGCTCTAAAGTTATATTTAAATTGTACAAAAATACAGTACCTAAGTAGTTTATTGGATCCGAAGAGGCCACGTTTGGCCACGTCCTATATAAGATGGAATACCCTATAATTACATACAAACTTTTTCTTTGGATTTGAATCGGTTTTTAAATAGTTAATAGTACTACTAGTTAGTTAAGAGGCGGGAACACTTCATATAAATATATGCACTAGTTTAAAACTATTTAATACTTGAAGCAAGATAAAGCAAACACACCCAGTATAATAATAAGAAGACCAATCATAGAAAAACGAAACCTCCAATTGTGGGTTCCATCACAATGTTACATGTAGTCTACATGTAACATTGTGATTTTACATGTCCATGTAGACATGTTACGTGTAGACTACATGAACTTGATGACTTGGCAGGCGACTTGGAAATTGCATAATGCTCACCACCAAAAACCGAGAGAACGCTGCTGCCCTTCCTCCGGTGGTTCTGGATGCATTTTAGGACACACCCGGGTCCACTTATAAAAATACCTAAAATATAAATTCAAGAACAATAATACCATCATCATCATCATCATCAGCCCGGAAACGTCTACTGCTGAACGATGGCCTCCTCCTTAGACCTCCACACTGTACGACAACCTGCCATTTGCATCCACCGGTTGCCCGCGATAAAAACATCGCAACAAAAATATCGCGTCAAGTTTTTACCCGTTAAGCAATATTATTTCAACGAATAGGAAGTGCTTGTACACACGACGATAGAACGCTCTCAACATCGAATAAACAGCGAAAAAGAAATAAAAAGGAAAATCCATTTAACATCGGCTAAAAGACTTAAACCGTAGGCAATTTGGGGATCGCAAACAGAATCGCGGGATCTAAAAGCGATTTGTCATCCATCAAACGAACGGGCCCGCCAAGTGCACTACCATGTCGACTGTGACTCATTAACGATGGGACCACACGTCGCGTTTTTTCAAGACTGCCTTACTTTTTACTAGGTTAGCGGTAAGAGTTAATTATTTCAGTCTTGTCATTCCTCCTGATCAGAAGGTCTAGCAAGCCTGAGACGAAGTTGAGGGCTTACCACAGTCACGAGTTTGTAAAAACCAATTCCGCACGTGTGCTATACAACGTTTTACAACACATTTACGACAACACAGATAACAGAAGTACAACAGATAACGAAACAAACTTTATTATTTTGTTTACAAATATCGGTCGGAAAGTCGCAACTAAATACTTGACACTGGCAAATGTACAAAGTGCGATGCCATAATCCTCCTAGGAGGAAAGAAGAAAAACAACATCGTTCTAAAGTTTGTCTTCGTTAAAATGTTTCTAATATGAGTGTCTTTTCGTGTTGTTTTCAAAACTCCGAAGAAGCTTGCAGTAAAGATGCCACGATTTTACATGACTGGACTTGACCATGACATACTAAGTGTGACTTAGACTCATTCGACTTGAAAATTATCAAAACTTCATACAAATAAATACTTGACACTGGCAAATGCACAAAGTGCGACGCCATAATCCTCCTAGGCGGAAAGATGAAATGGCGTGAATTAACAAATGGCGCTACGTGCGCGTGGTGAAAATTAGAATTACATCTTTCGACTAATTTTCTATTTAGTATTAATGTGAGATAAACGTATTTCGCAAAAGCGCTTCCAAGGAGGTTCGATTATTCAGCTTATTTTATTCTCGTAATATGAAACTCCTTGATGGAATTCTTAGATATTTTTATAGAAATAAAAAAATACCGTAAAGTGTACGCACGGCGCTACACAACTGAGCGTGCGGTAAAGGCTTTACCGCACTTTGTATGGTGCGTAATGTTTAACTTTCGAATGATGTATACAGGCTTCGTAATAGCACTCTTTGAGCAAATGTGTTCTAAAATATTATGCTGTTTTTGACTGGCACGTAGGTATAGCCTGCGCTATTTAACGAGTTGAAGTAAACTACTTTAAAAAAATATGTTTGGAAAATTGACCATACTGTGAATAATGACGTTAGTGGTTCATCCAACCATCTGCTGGACGATGGCCTCTGGGTTGCCATAATGCCGACGTTTGGCAGGCGGCTTGGGGATCGCAGAATGCTCACCACCATTAACCGCGAGGACGCTGCTGCCCGTCCTCCGGTGGTTCTGGATGCAGTTTTAGGACATATACAGCTCCAGGACAAAGCCAGGTCCCACTACGTACTACATACGGTTGCTAGTGTTGAGAACTATTTGTATAGAGGCACTCCTATTAATGTCTCTTTTTCCCAAGCTCCACAGTCCCATTTCCCAACACACACACAACAACACAGTCCCGTTTAATTACAAATAACTGGTCATCTGACTCATTAGACAATCGATCGTGGTAAACGACAATGCCGCTATTTCTAACGTCCAACACTCGACATAAATAGTTTATTGTACTCGCTGGGGAATAAAGCTTGCCAATTTTTGTTTTCAGTTTATGTTGGATAGCTTTTTTTTTGTTTACGTAGGGCTTATCTTGTTAGTAGGTTAGGTACCTAGGCAGTGGGTAGGTGTTGTAGAAAGGATCTTTTGACGCTGCACTCATTTGAGTAACGAGTTAATAATTTAACTTTTTCCAACCTCTTCTTGTATCTATTTAAGTTCAAACAAAATCATGTAATATAATCCATACGAGTACCGACTACTTTGATTTATAGTCACATCAATAAAATAAAATAAATACTAAGTTAGATTATTTTGATATATTAATTTTTTAAAGGAATAACAATAAGGTAATAAGGTAGTAATTAAGTGTAAAACATAGTTACAAAAATTAAAAAAAAAAAACTAAAGCCACGGTCCCCGTAGTCCGTGAAAATAGGAATTAAACAAAATAAAAATAACTTTATTGCCAAAAAAATATATATATACAATACATAAATGCTAGACATAAAAGAGAACAATCATTAAGTATAACATTTAAAATGATATTTACGTACAAAACTTAAAATAAATATTTAAACTATATACTAAAAACTACTTATTTACAATAAAATATATATATATATATATAAATATATTAAAAAAAAACAAGTATTCATTTCAGAAATTCATTCATATTAATTAGTAAGACTAGGCTATAAAATGTCAGTGAAATTTTCAAGTAGGCAGAGTATATAATTACGGCCTTACTTAAAAAAACTTTTCAACCGTTAGTCACTGCTTAAGATGCTCTGCCATCTTCTCTCTGACGTGAAGTTGCATGTGCTAGAAAAGGACAGAGAAGTTTAAGCAGTGACTAAGAGAATCGAGATTATTTTAGGTAAGGCCGTTAATCCTTTAGTAGTATGAGTCGGCTGTCCAATAAGTTTTCCACGAAGGCTTGGAGGCTATTGCGGGCTTGGGGATATAAAAATTACTGTGTCGTCTTTGCAGATAGCGCAATAACAGAACTATCACTCAGCATCGAATATCTCAAACCTTGATTTCATGAATACTTTGGCCATGAAATCAAGGTTCCAAGTTCCCAAGGTTCTCTGTCCACGGAACCTAGTTAACACCAGAAAAATCACACCCCTTAAACTAGGTACGCCTTGTTATCTTTACATTTTCTGGCAATGGAGATGAATACTGCGATTTTTTCCGCTAGGTGGCGCATTATCGACGAGGCCTAGTCAACTGTAAATCTCATACATTTTGTTTTTTTTCGTATAATTTAATGGTTTTTCTCTTATTACCAGGGAGAATATTATACTGGTTTGTAGAGCAATCCTTTGCCTTGCTAATTAAAGCTCTGTCCAACATAAAATGTAAACAACTATCTAACCTACAAATCTATTTTCATGCCGTCAACAACTGCATAGATTCTTAAAACAAGGAACAGTAGCCAGTATAATTCCTTGGACTAGATTACCGACAACGCCCTCTTCAAGAGCAGATAAGCAACGATTAACAGGAAAAAATGATTTTGTCCCATCCAGACTGCCGCTGGCGCCATCTGCGAAAAGTTTTGCCTGTGGAACGCCATTGTTGACGCCCACTGGCCTTGAAATGCAGTCATCTATCCCACTTGCATACAAAAGTGCAAAAGAGAGAATGCTATAATATTAAGTCTGTCCCGTGGATACAATATAATAGTGCAGTAATGTCCTGTACTTTTGTTACTAAATGTTATAAAAGCCGCTGCAACATCCAAGGGCAGGTGTTATTCTCTTTCCATCAAGAGAGCGTGATCCTCTGCTTGTAACTTGTTAGTTTTTTTAAACCTATTTTCGTGTACCGGGTGGTAGGCCTATTTCGTTGCATTTGCACCATTGATGGTGCAAGTCAATGGTGCATACGGAACGTCGGGGCGTTATTGATGCCGATTCTGTTGCTCCTCGCATTAAACTAATCTGATAGGACAATCTCCGATGGAACATTATCCGCGTCGCATTTCATTTCAATATGTTAGAAAAGGATGTCAATAGGTTTCGTCCTGTCAAACTAAGTAATTAAGTATAGTTTAGTGAGTGGTGAAACAGAATCGACCCTGTTGTGTAACCTTCTCCTATCCAGTTTTCTTGTAAGATACAGACAAGTAAAGAAGTGGAAGAACGAAGAATGGCACAGAGACTACAGAGACATATCTTGCATCTAGCAAATCCTCCTCTAAAATGAGACAAGCTCTGTGACGAATCCTGGTAACAAACGTAGCGTTCGCACTGCGGTCGCGTCACGCCTTTACCGCCCGAGTCTTCCGTTCTACTTAAGGCCCGCTTGTTGCGAGGTACGTCCAGGCGGGTACACGATAGGCACTAAACGGTAGGCGCGAGCGAGAGAGAGGAGAAGGCGCAAGCGCTTGAATTGACAAATTTAGTAGGTTTTTCATTGTTTTGAAACATTTAATAAAGAAATACTGCAATCTTAAAAATCACAAAGCTAAATAATACTATATTCTATCTATTAGTATACATTAGATTAAATATATAAAGTATTAAGTTAAGTAAGTAAGTTAAGTATACGTTAAATTGTTGGTCCCGGTTGTTTGTTCTAGTTTCTACAACAACAACCGTCGGCCATGTCATGCCATGCCTTTGGGCGGCACATTAACTCTGACAGTAGGGCTGGCCACTCAGCCTATACGAACTTACTTACTTAGTATATATTTTACGTGGTTCCATAATGTATTTTATTTATTTTATTTTCTTTCGTTCTGGCTATTCGAAATGACGATTTAGTGTCTACTTTGAATATTTTTTCTATCTAGTTAAACATTCAACCTCAGGTATGGAGTTTTGGCGAGAACACTAAAAAATCATGTCGTTGCATTCTATTATTTTCTTAAACTTGTGTTTTTTCGCGAATTAATGATTAAAAATGGTGGTGTTTTATTCATTGAGTGTTGAATTACATGCACGAGTGTGGGCAAATGATATAATGTGGTGAAACATGTCTTTTCGTGTTGTTTTCAAAACTCCATAGAAGCTCATAGTAAAGTCGCCACAACTTTACTAGGGTATGACTTGGACTCGACTGTGACTAATTTCGTGTGACTTACTGTGATTTCATGACTTATTTGACTTGATGATAACAAATAAATGTGAAAATTCATAAACTTGACACTGGCAGAATGCACAACGTGCGATGCCAAAAATTAAGAAAAAAAAACGTCTAGTATAAAAAAAAGATTTTTTTTTAGCTTCTATATCGGGCATTTTGGATTTTCGCCACTTAAAAAACCGCCTTAAACAACGGCAAATAAAATGGATGCTACAATCAAGTCTTCAACATTTTAAACGCTTGGTAATGCATTATTCGTTACCTACTTTACGATTCCCAGTGATTATGTGTAAGCGCCCCACGCCGGCTGTACCCACGGTTTTTCTACGGTGATTCATCTGACCCACGGTTCATTAAGTAGACATTACTAACTTTGAATACTATCTATGGGATACATTGTTGCTTAGCTGCTTTGCATGTTTATCTCGAAACAAAGTAAATGTTTAATAATAAGGTAAATAAAAAGAAAGCACAGTAGTTTGTGATACTAAATATAATATTGTATTACATATTAATAATTTATAGCACATATTCTTAAGTTTTTTTAAATTAATCTTAATAGACGTACTTTTCACTCCTCTTGCTCAAAAAGTCCGCCATTATAGCACACCAGAGCGGGGCAAAAATTGCTCTAGGGGTTAAGTATGTTTTTTAAATTTTTGTCTGTTACACCAACGAGCCTACAATAACGAAAAAGTTTTTATTCATAAGTAGAATAATAATAAATAAAGACTCGACTTCATTCTGTACTACGTACTTTTTTTTTTAACAGGCATAAGCCTTTATTAACTACAACAAACTACAATGACTACTTAGCCTACTACACAACAAAAAACAAAAGGATTGTATCCAGACCGATGAAAGTCTAGAGACAATCCAAATGCTCAAACCCACTACCAGTCGGCAGCGTACCTAGCATGCTGGCGGCATTGCCACGCTGGATGGCAATGCTTAGCGTTGAGCCAAATAAACGCCAGCATTTTGATCACGCGTCGCGTCGACCAGGCGCTCGGATATGTTTTTGAAAAGATGATGAGCTCCCGGTCCCCACGGACCCAATGTCTCAACACCAAACGGCTCAAATATGTAACCTCTGCCGAGGTTAGCATATTTGCGCCGCTTGTGCCGCTCCGCCGAATTTGCCGCCGCACCAGCCCTACTCTGTGTCTCAGGAAGATGTGACGGTGCCAAAGTATCAACGCAAGTTGCGTCCCATACAAGGGGCCGTCCCATCTTCCAAGGCACAAGTGTCATACCGTCAGGTCTTTTGCCATCGTCACGCGCAAGGCCGCTCGGTTCGAGCACAGCTGCAACATTGGCGGTGGATAAAGCCCGGCGTATGACATCATTCAGGCTAGCGTGGCGGCCGATCCGACCAGCGCTTCTTGAGCAAGAGAGACCATGGTGACCGAGCTGATCGACAACAGTACCACACTGGCAGCGATGGGCCTCACAGCACCTTGCACCCAAGCGCAAGCTGACAGCTAGACGAAATGCAGTTGGGTCCAAAAGGCTACCAGTGTTAAAGGAGGGAATAGCCTGCAACCAAAGACCTGATTCCCATACAGAGACAGCAAGGATCCGAGCGCGATCTGCGACTAGCGTCGCAGATCGCACGTCGTACACGTATCTAGAAGAGATTTCCGTGCTAGTTCACAGATCGGCCCATCCCATAGTCTCTGCGAAGACAAAGTCCTCGGAAAATCAGTATTTGGGCAAGCCTCCCTCCAAACATTCTTGGCCTCATTCAAATGAGCTACTACTACACCGGAATGGCCTAAAGAGGGAAGAAGGATTTTTTCAATTAATTTATGTGTACTATGAACTGAGGACAAGAAAGCTGGTAGAGCTACACTTGAAATTTTGCGGATCCCTAAGCCTCCTAACCTTACTGGTAGTGAGGTAGGTAGTGACTTACTACGTACTAGGTAGGTACTCCAACTATTATCTAGTAGGTATGTATATTTTTTCCAACGTCACATTTCTTGTAGGAAAAACAGCTTTTGAAGTGTAAGAGAAATATTTGTATGAAAAGACAATTTTCATCAAACGACGGAAACCTTCAAAGCAAATTTTAATGGAATCCACGCAGACTTTATGAAGAGTAAATTGGTAAAACCGACGGTATTAAGCGTTTTGACCCCAAAATTGAGAACAATGTCATGTGAGTCATGTCGTTCGTCAGCAGATGGGTGGAAGGTAGTCGTCAAACGGACATTATTACCTCTTCAGACTACGCTATATCGCATCATTAGTTTTCTCTTCACTGGTATTTCGCACGATATAAAAATAATTATATACCGACCTCTGAAAACTGGGACAGCATTTCGGGCGTAAATATTTTTATCATATTTCTTCATATTTTTTTTGTATTGTATACCTATTATATGTTCCTATTTTTATTACTGCCTATTTACATGCCAGACAAATGCTGACATAAATACTTAAGAAAAACATGTTAACCTGTATATTCAGTGATAGTCAGTGAATGAAAATGTAGCTTCCACTTAGGCAATTACGCCTACTTTCCATTTTCCATACGCCTTGCTATTGCCTATCGAATATGTGTTAACATATTTTTTGTAAGTATTTCTGTAAGCATGTGTCTAGCATGTAAATAGGAAGTAATCAAAATAGGAAAATATAATAGGTATAATACAAAAAATATTATGAAGAAATATGATAAGAATATTTACTCCCGAAAAAGGGTGCTGTCCCAGTTTTCAGAGGTAAGTATATACATATTTATCGAAATTTATATCGTGCGATTCGCAGGCAGAAGAGAAAGCCTGCTAGTTCAATTAAAATGTTATCTTAAAGACTGTGTTGTTTGTTATCATGATTTTATTCAACATAATCAGTATAGCGTAGTCTGTAAATGTTTTTATGTAGTATAATGGCGGTGGCGATTGTGGGTGGCGTTTTTGTGAGGACTTTGTGAAAGTCATACAGTCCAAGATCTAATAATAAATTGGGTATAGATATTGAGTTACAAATCATCTGGTATTTCTGGAATTTATAGGTAGGTGCAAGTATATGTCAAAATAATGATGTATATAACATAAAAATCAAAAGCAATACCGTACGTGTAGTATTTTTTGTTGAAAAATCAACATTTCAGGGTTAAATCTGTAGGTAGAAAATAAAAGTAGGAATCGATACAATCTTTTTGGCTTTGTGTAGTGGGTTAAGTAGTTACACTAGTTTTGTTGTACTTAAATGGTCTTGCTTAGTTTTAGTCTTAAAAAAAATGTTTGGTAACAATAAATTATCAAACCTATTCAAAGCACGCTTGTGTGAAAAACAATCATTTATCACAATAATCCCTAATGGTCATTTTAAAGTGACATTAACAGAAGCTCCAAGTTACTTATTAAGTTATCAATAGTTCTTAAGTGCCGCCTCGCGAGCAATGCCCCTTGAGGTTTTCCCACAAGTAAAATGATCTGATGAACTTAATACGGTGCTACTTACTAGGTTAACGACCTTAAGTACGATTGGGTAACTTAAGGTTTCATTAATTTGATACTATAGCAAAAACATACCTAACTGTTAACTTTGTATATAATGGAATAATACTGATCGTAACTTTTGAAGTGTGATTTATTATCTAACGATTGATTGGTTGGGTTGGGTCATGTTTTGATACCTAGATCAATTAATTTATCTACATGATCTACGGCAAAATTTACTTTTTGTGCAACTACACAGTGTTTATAAAAATATTTCTGCAAAACTCGGCTTACTGCATTATTTAGCTATAGAGTTTTAAAGTACCCACTTTGTTGTTCCTTCGTTCCTTCATTACTTTGTCGTAAAAGTGTCCCTAGCAAAAAGTTTCGAATAATACGTTGGTATGTTCGGTAAAAAACGGCCAAAGTACGCATTTGAAAAAAATGCATTGAAATCGATGTAAGGTTGAAGAAAACGTTATAATTTCATACGTTTTCATCTGAATATGTTATAATGTATGTTTTTTGTAATATTGCACTTATTTATTAATTTTTAATAAATATATTTATAATTAATATTTTTATTTTTATTTTTTTTAATTTAATTAATAATTAATTTTATTAGTGTTTCAGTGAAGGTAAAAAAGAAGATGAAAAAAGTGTAGTCTACACCTACTGTTATGTACACTATAAATTACCTGCAATAAAATAACTTGTAAACTGTGGCAATTCTTCTATGGTAACAAGCAAGGAAATTAACAATACGTTCTCGTGATGGTAAGACTACGATATAAAGCCACTCCATGACCAGCGGCGTCACTTTTAGTAACATATCGAAGACATCATTGCATTAGCGCCCATTAATTTGAGACATTCGATGCATGGTGGCTCTCATTAGTCCATTAATTTTTCTAAGTACGTTAGGATAGGGACAGGTTAGGTTAAGAACCTGGAACACATATTTACACGTTACAAAAAGGTGTGGTAATACTGAAGGGTATAAGTACTTGTATGGCCAATCTTGAAATCGCGACAAAATAAGTTCATCGACTTTGGACAAAATGCATGGAACAGCTGTTTTTTTGTTGTAATTTCAATGTTGGTCACATAGTAGTTGTTCATAATGATGAGTACTTACGAGTATATACCCTTTACTATTACTACACGTTTTGTAACACGTTGTATAAGTGTCTAAAGGGTGAAGTGCATTTTTGTGCAATAAGCTATCTGTAGTAGCGCAGGCTAAGCCGCCGGTCGTCGCTATCGAAGCTGCGCGTCACCACGTAATTGCGACCCATAGAAACTTTTATATTACTCAAGAAAATGCGGACGGAATACTTCCATTCAAGTTCTTAAGTTCTCTCGAAGTTCTCGGATCCTCATAGTGTCATGCGGTTCTTTGTTCGCGGACAATAGCGGGCATGTGTTGAATTGCAGTGGCCGAGCGAGCAAGCATTGCACGAGGGATGCGCGCCTACTTGTGGCGAAGCGGTTGGCGAAATTGCATACGTGGTCGCATGCGTTTTTAGTTGCAAGTCGGGGATTAAAAGGAAAATAACGTTCTTGAGACAGCTCGGGTTGGAAAAGTTGCTGATCTAGAAATTAGGGCTTTCGGTTTTCTTGTGGTTCTGATTATTGGGCGAGCTAAGCAAACGGTCGAAAGGGACAAATCATTTTAATGTCGGGATTATTCGTAACGTACGATGAATAAGTACGTTTGGATAAATACTATCAATACGAAAGAAACTCTTTGTGAACAACTTACATTTTTTTTTATTTTATCATTGTGCAATTTTTACTATGGGAACAACTTGTATACCGAAAAAAGACTACCTATAAAATATATTAGTATATTATTAGTAGTAAGACTTAATGGATACCTTATGTCTGAAATAAAGATTTTTAAAGTTATACTATTACACGTAACCTGTCCTGTATACTATACAGAGTTACGATTTTATTAAGCTGAAAGGAGGTCATATTGCTCATCATTGGTACTTTATCAAGACTTCATCAACTTTAACTTTTATTAAGAAAAATGACGTGGTTTTGACACATTTTGTTAACTTTGTATGGTTTTGTTTGTTTTTACTTTGACTTTAACGTGTCAATAAATGATTCTGATTCTTTATGGCCAAATCAGGATATCGCCAAAATTTTTATACATTTTGTTGATGTTGAATGACATTATTCTATGGAACAGCTAACAATGATGAGTACAATGACCTCCTTTCGACTTAGTAATACCGTTACACGCTACCCTGTCAACAATGGTTCCACAGGCAAAACTTTTCGCAGATAGCGCCAGCAGCACGGCAGTCCAGATGTGGCAAAATCAAGTTTTCTTGGTAATCGTTGCTTACGAGATATTATATCTGCTCTTGATGAGGGCGGTGTCGATAATCTACAAGGAAAAATACTGGGTACTGTGCCTTGTTTTAAGAATCTATGCAGCTATTGACGGCATGAAAATAGATTTGTAGGTTAGATAGTATTGTGTACATTTATGTTTGACAAAGCTTTATATTATATTTATTTATTTATATTTATATGCCGATTCTCCCTGGTAATCCGAGCCTGCGACTGCTATTAAGGGACAAGCTTTCGTCCAGCAGTGAACGTCTTCTGGCTGATGATGATATTTTTATATACGAAAATCATTTACAAAATAGCTCTCACCAAAAACTCGAAAATGGCTCGACCGATTTAAATACCTATATTTTTTATGTTTTTTCGTCTCCTCAATCCTATTCTCTGGAGAAAAAAATTGATGGTACAAAGTTTATCGGGGCATCTAATATGGAATAAAAATTCATTTCCAAGGCTGATTTCTGCCGTTGTTAATTAATCAGCCTTTCCACTGCTGGTCTAGAGGCTGATCACATAATATAGGTCTAAGGGTGATTGCGCCGTATCCGCCATGCTAAAGTCACCGCGTTACTAACTGAGTCGTGCGGCCATAAATCATGGCCGCACGACCCACAAGTGCAAGCAAGACCCACAAGTGCGAGCGAGATAGACATATTGAATGATTTATGGCCGCACGACTCAGTTGGTAACGCGGTGACTATAGCTCCGTTGATTCCGGGATTCAAAAACGCCCTAAAATGTCTCCTTCAGACTTATCTTCTGACATTCTTGCAAGGAAAAAGCAAATTTTGTTCCAAAATTCTCACTGGTTCGGGTCCAACATCGAACCCACGATCTCATGATGCCAAGGGCAATCACAAATCCCAAATCAAAAACAAATGTTAACGATCACTTAATATAAATGAGATAAACAAGATTTTCAATCTACGAACACAATAAATGTGTCTGAGACCGAATACGCTATAACCACAGACGTAAAACGTTTCATTTCATACGTGACGATGTAGACTGGTTTAACCACCCAATATACAGATTTATCTATAATAAAGATTTATCTTCTGCATCTGCATCTTGATAATATTCAGGGAGAGACAATGGTAGTGCTGCGCTCGAGGAGCGATCGAGTGTTGGCCCTTCAGACGAGTGCCCTGCAGTTGAATCTGTACCAACTATTATATATTCTGTGTCTGTAGAGCAGGAAGGAATGGGAGACAGGCTTTTTCGATAAGCCTTATCAATGAGTAATGTGCTAGAAATAATATACCTAAATTCATATTTATAGCTAACTGTCAATACACTTGGGTTTATACCTACTATTCGTCTCCTAAAAAATAATTACAAAAATCACCGCAATTATTGTGCTATAGAATCCTCGAATATCAAAATCAAAATACAGCGTGTAGCAAAGATTGCAGACCACTGACGATCAGATTGGTGTACATAAAGTATACTTAGCTACTACTTGGATACTTTTAGCTTACTCCTCCAAGGTGAAAATAACAATTCCGAATTTGCCGCAGCTAGGCAAAGTACGTTGCTCAATAGCTAGAGCAATGAAGGCGTTAAATCGGGTCGTTGGTCAGGATCCTCCGGTAGGCGAATTTTTGGATTGTTAAAATCTATCTAATATAATAAAAGGCTCTGTCCTGACTGACTGACTGACTGACTGACGGTAGAGTTGGTAGAGTTTGCTCGGTATTATTTAAAGTGGGGATTTTTGGGAACGGTCCGTATTTCTTCCGCACGCGGACGAAGTCGCGGGGGACCTCTAGTATCTAATATTCTAGATTGATAGTACATGAAGTACTACAAAAAAATATTCGTAATTTTTTTTTTCTTTTACATACATGCAAGAAATAAATTACATAAAAGTAGAACTTATTTAGATTAGATGGTAATTATAATTTCACTAACAATTTTCTTTTAAATTGCCAAAAGAAAAGCTGGCAAACAGGATAATTAAGATAGGACTCATTTGAGTCTGTCAGCAAAGTAAAAAGTCAAAATATTCGCGTTAACAATTGAAATTATTATTTGCGGTTTTGAAATGTATACAATAAATCGGTTTGCAATTGCGGTCTTCGAATGTCCCTGCGCAATACCGAGCATAGTTATTGAATAATAACGGCAGGCAGCTCTGCCGCGGCGTTTATAGCGTTCTATAAATACCCGCATTGAAGAAAGTCCATTGTTAATTTAGGTATCGAAGACACCTAGCCACAGAATAATAACTAGTAACAGAAGCTTTACTTCGCAATAGTTTTCAAAGAAATATGACTCAATCTGATAAACAATATGATTTAATTTAGCTCGCGGTCCAGTCGAGCACGTGTTCATTTACATACCTACCAATTTCTTTTTGAAGGAATATGGGCCTTAATTCACTATACTACGGTTCATAATAAGTTATACATGGTTATACGTATTGAAAGAGCCGCCGAGCCGAGCCTACTAGATTGGCCCTTGCGCAATGGCCGCCGCCCGTAGGTATGTTTTTAATACCTACACGCGGAGTGACACAGGCCTGACCTAGCTATCGCAGAATCTTCGTGGTGACGAGCCCTGAATACAAAATCTTAAACATGTGCCTTGTTTTAAGATTCTTAGCCAAAAGGGTGTCAGCTGTAATTAGTAAACATTGAGGGACGCTCTAGGAGACCTTGAAATGTTTCCAAGGGACAACTAATAGCTGATATTAAACAAATTGTATTTTGTTTTTGTTAATCAAGGTACTTACTTGAAATTATTAAACTAATTACAAAGTCTGTACGTCTAATTATAAAATAACTAGAGGTCACCCAGCGACTCCGTCCAAATATTCGATGCCACTGGTTTATTTACTGTAGATTACAGCTGTAGTTATTTGTACTTACAATCAAATTATTCGAAACGAAATTTAAAAATATAAACTAAATATCATATATTTTTATCGGTACTTATCAATGTACAACGAACTACTTTTTATATTAGAAATATCTGGGAAAAATTGGTGGCCAAAAGTATAATATATATTTTTTCATCACACTTGCTCGTAACGTGGATCTTATTACATCGGTTTTAGGCTCATAATCCAAGCTATTACGCACACGTGCTTTTTACTTTACATTAAGGCACTTGTGCTATAATAGGTATAACCCGGTAAAATCAAGTTTGTGCGTGACTGTAATTAGACGTATGTATACGAAGCACTCTTAATATAGCCGGGTAATACTTACAGTTTTTTTGTAATACCAACAAAGAATTCTTATGCCGCTGTAGTAAATGTCAACCTGCGCGCGCATTGCTAGTTTGGGCGCCATTTTCCGCAAATGTTTGTTGATGTTTTCGCTGTGTGGTTGATTATTATCAAAAAAAAGTTTGTTTTTCCTCGCAAATGTGATGAAAACAGTCGTATGAAACTCTTGTGCTATGTTTCAATACGCTCTCGGCTTCCTTATCGCATAATAGCATAATACCGCCTCTAGTGTAATGACCAACATAGCACACTTGTATCATAATGTACTATTATATTATCATACGTTTGGTACTTCGATCCAGAACAAAACCCCAAATTGTAATTCTCAGGAATTATTCCTGGTGGTTCCTCAGAATCTTCCGTCTTCCTAGACGGCACGGCTGTGAGATCCATTCTAAAATACATTTAAAATTTCGGAAGTAGTAAAGAAAACAAAACCGGGATCGCAAAAATAGTTTTTCCGATGGTTTGGCCGAATTCTAGTATTACATCTTAATATTACAAACGGTAGGCAAACTTTATCGTTTCTTTTGTGCTGATGTCTGTGATTTGTGGCAACCTTATCTGAGTGGGTTATTCATCTTTCTTTGCATCATCAACGGTTTTTGTTTATTCTACTTCGGTATATGCTTGATTTGCTTTACTGTTCTTCTGATCATTGCTTACTATACAAACTCCATAGAAAAGATGATCTTCATCCTCCAAACATATAACTTTTACGTTGTGTTTCGTAAAGTTTTCACGTTACAATATTGTATTTACTTATATTGTGGGCAAGTGCCTTATTACTATTTTCTTTCCTTCCCATATTTACTACTACAGACTAACACGAGCAATTTTTTTTTAGAATTCATTTCGACGTTCATATAATCACCATAACTTTAAAACAAAGAACTTTCCATACGAAGTTGCACCCAGCCTGTTACCACCCTTAAATCATCCTTGTCAAAAAATATGTTTTTTTTTATGCACTACCTACCAATTCTCGCCGCTGTAACTTCAAAAACAAATAACTTCCCATAAAAAAATTCATCCCCCGTTTCACCCTCTTAAGTCTTCCCTGGCAAAAAATATTTTAAACCCCATATTTTAATTTAAATGAACTACCCAAATACCAATATTAATCATTACAAATTGCAAAACAAAAAACTTTCTATACAAAATGTCCCCCCCATTTCACCCCCTTAAGTCATCGCTGTCAAAAATATATCAAAAACAAAGGATTCATACAAAAGTTTTCAGATTCAGATTCAGATATTTATTGCTTCCATAATGTACACAGGTATTGTCAAAAAATAGTTTCATATGGACCTCGTCGGGCGCAGCAATAGTAGAAGAGAGGAGGACAACCACCATCACCCATTTTTACCCCGTTAGAGGTCAACTTTAAAAAAATCGTACCTTAATACACCTCTGCTCGTCAAGACAAATACGCCCTCCAAATTTCAAGTATGTACGAACAGCGGTTTAGGCTGTGTGTTGTCTGTCAGTCAGTCATTCAGTCGCGTCGCTAAGTCAGGACAGTGATTCTTATAGTTAGATTCGATTATTTTATTTTCTCGCAATCGTAGTGAAAAGTAGAGTGTAACACACGACGCTAAAAACCCATTATAACTCGCTTTCTATTTACTCCCTCGCTAAAGCTCGAGAGTAAAAGTACCTCGTGTGTAATGCGTAATTTTAGCCCCTTGTATAACAATCTACTATTACATAATTGAGTGTGATTTAACTCGCAAACGTTTTCCAATAGCATACAATACTGTTACCAAAAAGGTCAATCAGGATGTGACGTCACTACGATCTACCCAGACGGCCTATCGTGGCGCAATCAGTTAGGTACTAGGTACTTACTGCAATACCGAGTCTATAACATTGAATGACAGGAATAATTTCAGATAACCAACTTTTAATTCATACGAGCGTTTACGTGAGATACTCGTATGTTTTTTAGCGATGATTAGCTCAGTTAGCACGTTTACTCGTAAAGGCGTGGGTTCAAATCCCAACAATGAGCGTATGCTTGTGAAGGAAAACATCGTAAGGAAATCATAGGGTAGGGTACTTTCTAATACTCGAATGGGTAGCTACCACCCTCAAGTTGATAAACTGCCGCTAAGCACCATAACATATATACGTGTACCATAAAAAACACCACATAACGGTGTGCTCAGCCAGCCTCACTAAAAAGGTAGTTCCCACTCCAGGCTAGGTGTGTTAACCATGTCCGACTACGTCATCAGCCATAAAACGCCCACTGCTGGACGAAGGACTCCCCCTTAAAAGAGGGGTGTTGCCATAATCCCCACGCTTGGCAGGCGGCTTGGGGATCGCAGAATGTTCACCACCGTTAACCAAAAGGACGCTGCTGCCCGTTCTCCGGTGGGTCTGGTTGCAGTTTAAGGACATACCCAGGTCCAGCCTCTCTAACACAAAGAAAGTAAGGGAACTTATAAATTTGTGTAGCGTGCTAGTTGATGACACAAAATTTAATTAAAACACGAAGTTTAGCTATTTTAACTCTTTCGAAATTAGGCTGTTCTAACTCTTTATTTTTCACACAAAAAAATACATTACAAAGAATTAAATATATAATACCATTCCATATCCACCATATCCTACCTCTTAACACCCACAAACCGTTTAGGTATTTCGGTTTCCAGCGTGTCTGCTTTGATAGAAGTTACCTATCCGAGTTTTATCGTAATCTGTGTCTATCTATGCAGCTGTTCGTTCAATTTGTTTTTGATAGGGTTCATGTCTTGTTTGTGTGAGTTTGTTTGGAATGTTTGCGTAGAGCTTGCCTAGGAGCTAGAATAAGCTCAGTGAGCGAATGAGTCTTCACAATCATCATCATCAGCCCGGAGACGTCCACTGAACAAAAGCCTTCCCTTAGACCGCCACACTGTACGGCAACCTGCCATTTATATCCAACAGTTGCCCGCGATTTTCACAATGACTTCGGTCACTTAAAGTCGAATTCATAATTAGACGGACTAAACTGTCATTTCTAGTGTTGCTACTTTTTGCCAAAATTTCAATAGTGCTTTGCACGTAAAATTGTCGGTCCCGGTTGGTTGTACTGTAGTAACTGTCATGCTATGACTGATGACCACGATTTCACGCCACTTCTCATAACGAGAATGTTAACAAACACATGTTAACTTGGTAATTCAAAAATAAATTAAAAAACTCGGTACGAACGAAGCCATTTAAATCTGGAGCCAATTATCTGAAACTTGTACTCCACAAAGAAGGAGGAACTTAGGACGGACTAACCACAAACTCGACCAGACTCACCAAAGGGAATGTAAACCAACTTGTTTGTAGTAAAACTTTAAATTGCATTTTAAATTTTGCTCGTTAACATTACAGTCATTCAAACGGTTTAAGTAATTCATGGAGTGCGATGTTGTTAAGATTTTAATCAAAATCACGTGTAAATAGGAGTAAACATTAAAATTGTCACGTTTATAAACAAGCTTTTATTAGTAACTGGTAGCGTGCCATGGTTTTACCCGCTATCAACGGGAATCCCATATTTTTCAGGGATATGAGTAGCTTATGTGTTACTACTAGGTATAGGCTATCTTCATTCCAAATTTCACTCAAGTCTGTTGTGCCACTACAGCGTGAAGAAGAAATCAACACACACAACACGCGCACGCACGCACTCACGCACTCATTCACTCGTGCACTTACTCGCTCACTC
Organism: Erannis defoliaria; assembly: GCA_905404285.2. Taxonomy (NCBI): domain Eukaryota; kingdom Metazoa; phylum Arthropoda; class Insecta; order Lepidoptera; family Geometridae; genus Erannis; species Erannis defoliaria. The sequence continues at coordinate 9,515,754 of FR990080.1, read as the reverse complement.
ATTTACTCACGCACGCGCGCACATACGCACGCACACGTACACTTTCGCATTTATAATATTTGTGTCATTTAGTAATGGTCTTAATAACTAAACTCTAGTATCCGCCCTCTCAAACCATCATCAATCTATCAGATAAATGGTTCCATACCATTTATTCGAAATAAAAGTAAAGGTTACGTTATTGACCATCTTCTTAATTCGCACCTTATTATAAACAGACTACAAACTTGGAATGAAACCTATAATTTCAGATATTTGTTAACAGAACACAAGAAAACCAAAAATTGCAGAAAACTTGAAAAGAAAAACTGTTTTCTTTTATTATTATATTCCTGCTTTTTCAAAGTCCGTCTAGAGTCAAGACTCCGCAATTTTAGGTTAGTGATTCAGCACAGTCTGGAATACGTATCGTCATTTTCAGACTCGAAAATACGCTGAGGTTTGTTATGTCTAAAGTTTGAGTATAAAAGATGTTAGCGTAATCAGAACCCTGTCAGTTCATATTCATATCTACAAGGTTGTAAGATTAATGATGAATCTCACAATCTACCGTTTGACAGGCAAATGTTTACGAGAAATGACGCCTCGCGCCGTCGGAATGCCGCCACGCCACGGTAATGCAAAAAGCCTGTTTTAACGGTACTAAAAAACATCGGTGATTGGTGTCTGGTCTAGCCATTGCAGTCTAGTATGTGATCTAATTGTGGCATGCCGCTGACGTAACGGCTTCTGAGTCGGTTGAGTGACCGACCGCATCGCACGATGCTACTGTACGGATTTTTATTCACAGTACTCGAACTCTGGTCCTGGGTCTCTGGATCAGTAAACTTCTGCTGGGGCTCGGATAGACGATGGACATATCATCATCAACAGCCAGAAAACGTCCACTGTTGACTGTTGGACGAAGGCCTCAGTGTTCGCAGAGGCGCGTTCCCGACGCGGAAGAGTTTAATATAGTAAATTTATGGATGATTGTATAAGGATAAGTACCATTATATCCTAATAAAAAAAGTCCGTCTAATGGTATGATTAAACATACAGCTAGAGCTAACACCTTGTGTCCGAATATGCAAGATACATGAAGACATACGAGGACGACTGTTTGAATTACGCAATTTGTATAAAAGAAAATATTTCTTTTACGTCCAGATCGCTAGCATACTCGAGAACTATAAATAATTATTACACTATCGTGGGTATACTTCGATGAAATTTACAATAGACGCTAATTATCGATGCTTACACCCAGTATAAAGGAAAATTTTATAGTAGGCAAGGTAAGCAAAGAAAGTATCTAATTCTACCTACCTAATTGTTCAACAAGGTAACCAGACAGTCAGGTCATTAGCCTGGCGATAAGCACTACAGTAATTTAAGTGTTTATCACCTAGGTATCATATGTTAAATTGGCTATGTAAATTTGAATAAAGTTATTTGCGATTTATGGTTTGTGAAATAATGAGGTATTTCAGTTTGGCACCATTTAGAAATTCAATAGAAATAATACGCTTTAAAAAAAAATACAACCGACTTCAACTTCGAATAACTGTATGAAATTTTCATATTTTCTAGTAATTTTATTTAAAAACCAAACTACTAAAACTGATTTCGATAAAATTTATATGGGACCACCTCTGAAGTATTACCTACCAAACAAAAAAAAACATCAAAATCAGTTCATAATTGGCGGAGTAATCGCGTAACATACAAATACAAAAAAAAAAACATACAGTCGAATTGAGAACCGTCTTTTTTTAAAGTCAGTTGAAAATAGGACCAAACTGATTCCTCAAACGAACATCGTAACATGCCTTGAATGCTATTATTTGCCAATTAGGACCAAATTGATTCCACAAATGGCACCAAACAAAGTTGTACCACGTCACGTCCTATGTTATTAATTGCCAATATAATTTTTGTTAAAGTAAGCAGGCTTTTTTATCCTAACGTAACTTTTGTGAGTTCATGTACTGTATAATTATATGGTAGCAATACTATTCACTACATCCCGTACGAATTAAAATAGCCTCATTACTAAACAAGCTACTGTTTTAGACCATGCTTCTCAATTTAGCAACACAATACGACCGCTTGACCACTGCAAGCGCAGAAATAGATATAAAAGGCTTATCGTGGTGATATAATCCGACCTTGACATGATGGTTCTTTTTTCAGTTTCATATGCGTTTTATTGTGCACGAAGGAATGAACATTAAATGGAAGTTAACTGTTCAATTTGTAGATGACGTGAGAAGTTCTGATCATGTGGTGTTGCGTGACTTCATAGAATTATGTAATTAACTTCTTCAGGATTTAGCCAAAAAGTCCTCTTATGGGTAAACTAAGATTTTGTAAAACATTCGATATTCGAATTTTGTGGAATGGAATACTTGAAACACTACTTATAGTTAAGTTCTATACAATTTTTCTTTAATTATTTCTGGACATTTCACACAGAGCCATCTAGCCCCAAATTAAGCTTATAATATTGGGACCAGACCAGATAACTGAGACAATCTTATTATTGCTTACTTTTTTTGTAAATGCATTTTTTAAAGATCTCATATTTCTTGCAGTTCGTTGCTTGTCTTCATTTACATATATTTATGTAAGTACCTGCATAGAATTGCAATTTTATAACTATGTGAAACGTAGGTACCTATGAGTGACGTAGGTATCTATGAAAAATGTTCATGTCAATGTTAAAATATAATTGAATCATTTATTCTTTGGTACAATCATTCAGACTAGTAAACGACAAAATTCAGTTGACTTGATTTTTCAATCATACGGAAACTATTTATTATTATATTAAACCCCAGAACTATAAGCGTCACATAAGTAGATACCTACTTATACTCGTACCAGTGCATTTTATAACATCGTCAGTATAAAGCGAAAGCAGGGGGTGTCACTCCGCAATTTAGGTATGTTCAGCAGGCGCTCGATCCGGGTGGACAATGCAAGGCAGAAGTCAGTCTCCGCCCGCACGCTAGCCTCGTCGCACGTAACTAAGCATACGTGATAGAAAGAGAGCGGTATATCTAGGTGAATATAGCGAGCGGTATCCAACGCTGTGTGAGTTGAATTGCTACTTTATTGCCTAGTAGATAAAGTCCTTATTTATTTCAATTCCTTTGCAGAGTTAACTTTCTGTACGCAGTACTATTATTTATTCTGTGGCGAAACGTACATTTGATAGAGAGTGCGCCAGTATCGGTGCAGGCGGGATGTGACCTCGTCCTAGAATCATTTTCTCATTACTGTCTTCCGCCACGCGGCTCGGAACGTGGTGTGCTATTGTACATTTGTACAATATACTTATAATAAAGTGGGAATTATAGTCGATCATAATTCGCTGTGCTGTCCTTACTGAAATGGACTCGTGATGAGTATAGGTTGATCCGGTCTAATCAGATCCTTAATGCAGTCGACGTTATGGTTTGTCTTTAGATGACCCTGAATAGCATTTCTAATTAAGAGTGCTTTGTTTGGCACGTCACTAAGTTCTAAGTTGCATCTGTTATAATGTATAATGTCGGAGGCATTTATATCCTTCTTTGATAGAAGACCGGAGGCCTTCAAACAGAACTAACAAGATTAAAGTAAGCTACTCAGCCTATTCAAACTTTACATACCTACATGTAATGTTAGTTTACGTACATATTGGACTTATATTTCTTATATCTGACTATGTATTGAAATACTGAAGATATTATAGTGAGAAAAAAAAAACACTTATACGATTCGAATTCGATTATTTTGAAAATAATGTACCAGAATTGGGACCTTTTTATGATGTGAGTATTGATGAAACATGTAGATGTAGACCAATGTAGAAAAAACATGTATAAAATAATGTGTGTGATGTGCGTAGTCCATAGAGTCGTAATGCGTCCAAGATCGAGGCTAGTCGCAGTTCCGAGAATCGCACCTCCATATGCGCATCCATTATAACATGGTTGCGTGCCGGTGCTTCGAAAACACATTAAACTGTCAATTCGAGATGGAGAAAATTGCTCTATTTGATTTAATGGGTATTTATTGTAAACTATGAACATGGTTTGGATAGAATATCATTTAAAATAAAATAAATTACTTATACTTAGTTGCTACTAATGCAACGAATGCATTTCATGCAACGTGGCTAGATCATGACTTTCTCAGTTTATTCCTGACCATTATGCACATTACATACATTACGTACTTACTTAATTTTTTTACATATCAGCCAGTTTTTTTCCATTATCGGATACACGGATAATTATTGTTTTAAATTTGGAATTTAATGGCAGTGACGTACTTAACGAGGGTGAAACCAGCGGTGTCCAATCGCTGGGCACAGACCCTAGAGGGGCGTAGAAATGACAAGACCAGGGGGTCTAGTCAAGAACCACTTTCTGTTAGCGTTAACGTCTATGCGGAAAGATAAATTGTATAAAAATGACATTAGCAGTCACGTGACAATTCTCAAGCTAATGTCATATTCATACAATTTTATCTTTCCGCAGGCGTTAACGCTAACAGAAAGTGGTTGTTGTCTAGACCCCCAGGACCACGTTTTGTGTCATGCATGGGCGCAGTTATAAGCTACGAGTAAGAGTAGTTACGACACTGTTAAACTCTGATTATATACGAGAGAGAGAGCTAGTTCCTCCGAAGTTAAACTAGTTAAAGCGGTGTTTCAGGAGCTGACGAGTAACTGAGGTTGATGACCTTTCTCAGTAAAATGCTCACATAAATGGTTAATGGCAGAACTCAGGTATAGGTACTTACTTAAAAATAAATTCGGATATTAATATACTTGAAGGAATAATAATGCAAATACTCATAATTATGTTCGAAGATAATACTAAATAAGTAAGGTTTTGAAGCCATTATTAACACGACATGTAGAATGACGACGCGAACATGCATCATAACCTCGGAGGAACTAGCTCTCTCTCTCTATATCATAACTAAGTTATACTGTTATCACATATTATGTTAGACTGCTGTAGAATACTCTGAAAATGGATGAAGATATTATCGTATTCATATATATTGTTCAAGAAAAAACTTTTCTACTTGTAACCTAGCATAGTAATATACGCCTCCAATCTGTGTTAAAACGTAGGTTTTGAAATAAAATCACTACAGTTTAACATTGATAAAAGCCATCATAATAATAACACCATAGTCATATTTCGTAATTTCAAAGTCGACTTTAGTTTCGAATCCAAGCATGACAACACAACACAATCGTCATATATTTCCGACTATAGAAAAAGGGCAAGGGTCAGATATAATATATGATGGTAGTATTTTCTAGAACGGGAAAACGAAAATGAAAAGGATGTAAGTGAGAGCATGTAATCAGAGAACATGACCACCTAGGGCGGAACTAAGTTATGAGGTGTTATCTGAAAATGCTAAAATATTTTTTGTATTATAAACACGTTGTTGTGTTAACATACCCAAACGCCTAAGAACGTGCCAAAAGATATTAATTCAGGCAGACAGAAGAAATTATTCTATATTTTTGAATTTTCACGGAGAGCAGAAGAGGTAGGTCCTAAATGTGCCGTTTACGCGGATTTATAAGTACAGAAGACATAATATTATGTTCTTTGACGGGTTCAACGCGATCTTTATTTTTATTTTATTTATTTGTCTAAAGAGCAGTGATTTATTACAATATTAGTTAAAATGTATAATGCATAAATCCGGCAAACCTAGGATCTGTATCTTCCGAACTGTAAGTAAAAGGTAAATAGGCTAGATGACTGGGTTTTTTTTAATTGTCCTATTAAAATGTGGCCCATAAATATAGCTGATTAATGAAAAAAAAAGAAAATCTGATCAAAAATAAGCAACTTATAAGCATTTTAATATCATGCTAGACAGAGAGGCGAAACAGAAAATCGTGACGTCACTTCTCTGTACAGCATTTAATTTATTTCTGACTAGTAAGGCGTGACGTCATTTTTTGTTTTGTGGGAAAGGGACAGAGTTGTCTCTAATAAAAACTTAAACGCTCATATATCAGAACATTATTAACCGATTTAAATATTTTTTTCAATAAACATACTACATACATATCGGGAGCTCATTTCACAACATAATCACGGTAAATATCCCGTTAATAATAATATAACTTTAATAAACATACTATATTTACTTAAATTATTCATCAAAGCTATTTGTTTCAACGATATAAACATCAGTCATCTACCATAACACAAATTTACGATATACGCAATAAGTAAATAATACGGAACCCTTGATGCGTAAGTCCAACTATTAGCCAGCTATTAGTCTCGCTTGAAGCTTCAATTAAGACTTGAGCTTGGCTTCTAGCTGAAACCGGTTCATTCTAATTTTATATTCTTAAGGTGTAGAGCTTAATGCTACACCGAATGTGTCGCATTACATAGATTTAAGATGCCGTCTACATAAAACGTTGGCTGTTTACATAATAATTACTTAAAATTTGTCTCGTTCTTAACCTTGAATCTAATTTGTGTCTGTTCACTGTTCACTAATCAGTGTATTCCGGGATTTCTAGGAGTCTCACTTGAGCTTGAGAGCCAGTTCAAATCCAAGCTAGGGCGATTACTAATTTCGACCACACCGTTACCTTCAAGTATCTTTCAAGTTCAAGTAAGTGGCTTTAATCTGGTTTACTATATAAGTCACGAGAAAACGCCGATGGACTTCAAGTTAATCAGATGAGCTGTGGTCAAACACCTAGCCTTTTAATCATAAAAATACCACCTATTCTTACTTAGTTTGGCTTACATTTCCTAAAAATGTTAATTATAATAGACTAGAGGTCGCCCGCGACTTCGTCCGCGTACGGAAGAAATACGGCCCGCTCTCAAAATTCACCACGTTTTTTACCCCCAATATACGTGCTCATTATTTGTACTTGAATACAAAATTTAGAAATAAACAACTTACATTCAAAATTTCATCCCCCGTTTCACCCTCTTAAGGATTGAAATTAAAAAAAACAACTATAAAAGTTGCGTCAGTTTCCAACCTTAAGCCTAAATAATAAATGTGATTTTTACTTTGAAAATGAAGTACTTTACATACACAACTGCATAATTTTTTTCACCCCTTCGAGAGTGGAATTTTCAAAAACGCCGAGTCACTTATAAACTAATTTTAAACCGTCATTCTAAACACTAAATTTGAAGATCCTAACTTCGAAATTGACGGACTGTCATATAAACTATCATCCCCTATTTTACCCTCTTGGTGGTGAAATTTCCAAAAATCCTTTCTTAGTGGATACCTACACTTCACAAAGAACACACCCTCCAAATTTAATGTCTCTAGGACCAGCGGTTTAGTCTGTGCGTTAATAGCTCAGTCAGGACTTTGAATTTTATATATACAGAAGAAGAAGATAGAGGCAGAACAATTTTATTAGAATACTAAAAATCCGTGGTAAGCTGCCATTTTAGAATAGCAAATTACCAAATAATTATGAAGTTTAAAAGAACATTTATTTATTTATTTAAATGCACATGTACAAAGCATTAGAATCTACATATGTTAAAACAAAAGTAGGACTATACTAAGTACATACCCTGTAAGGACGTCGCATTAATATTACACATTTTTATAATGTACTTATAATGTACAACATTTATGTTAGTGTCTTAATTACAAATGATTTAGCACAGGACGAAGGTTTAGGTCGTGAGTTTGAGACATATTTGTTATCCTCTAGAAATTCATCTATACTGTAGTAACATATATTTATAAGTATTTTTTTATGTTTGTTAAGGAACATTTATTCATTAGGCTAATTTTTTATGTTATTTGGAAGTGCATTATATATTTTGATTACCATATATCAATACGTTAAAATCCCAAAGCAACAAAAAATATAAATCAATACTTTACTTACAATTATTATACTTAAATAAAATATAGCACGATAAAGAAAGTCTTATATAAAGTGCATGTTATAAGTTTAGTATTATGAAGATATATACAATGTGTAACAAAAAGGTTCAACAATACTGAAGGGTATGTATGTACTCATCATTATGAACAACTTTTACTATGGGTCCAATGTTGAAATCGCGAGATATGGAGCTCGTCCATAGAAAAAGCTCATTGACCTTGGACAAAATGTATGGAACAGCTGATTTTTTTTTCGCGAATTCGAGGTTGGATCCAGAGTAAAAGTTTTCATAATGGTAAGTACAGACATACCCTTCAGTATTGTTGAACCTTTTTGTTACACATTATATATACGACAGCATAAATTAATCTTAAACCTTGAGCTTTGAGGAATCTCGTCGACACATCCGACAATTTACTCCTCACTTTACCTCGACTCATTTACAATACTTCTACACACTTTACCTAAATTAACTACTACAACATCTGTGATTTTCCCTTTGTAGCTCTGCAATTCTGTAACTTGCTAATAGTAACTGTGACTATTCTGTGGTAATTTTAGCTGTAGTAACTATCCTGTTTCATTTCAATCTGTGGTTAGTTTACCGCAACCGCAATGGCCGATGGCCTACGTACGTTTTCCGAGAAAAACGAAGCCCTGCCTTCCGGCCCGGTTCTTAGATGAGCTGGATGCGAAATTACTCGAAGCGATTACTGATTTAGATTGGGACTGGAAAGGCAATGGATTCTGTTCTTAGTCCGGTCGGTCAGACTTATTTACAAACAACAGCATAATAAAAGGTCACGAGTTTAAATTAGATGGGATCGGTAGGACACAACGATTTAAAAAACTCATTCTTATAATTTAACCTCACAATATTTAAACTCTATAGCTAACTATATTATCGTTACCTTTTTTACAGTAGATACCTACCTAACAATTAATGAGACGATCAAAACGTTGTATTAATATAGTAAATTACTCACCTAGGGAGTAAAAGTAAAGAATGTCTCAGATTTCATGTATATTATCTCCCGAGGCGAAGACGAGGTTGACAAACATGAAATCGGAGGCTTTTTTACTTGCTCCCGTGGTGTGTATACGATTTTACGTGCCGCTGCGGGGATGAAGTGGTTCCTTTTGCTACACGTACCGGGGCTAAAATAGCCACTTCAGCCCCGCAGGCACGTAACATAAATTGCAGTGGCACCCAAAACTTTGAGTAATAAAACAAAGTCCAAGATATTACTGCATTGACGCTCATTACGATGGTGGATGAGTATCATTATTCTTTAGCAATTATTAGCTTGCAACATCACTGTTCTGAATGGACAGATATCTAAGAGGTTTTCTTACTTTTTTTAAGTTATTGGCATCGCACTTTTTGCATTCTGCCAGTGTCAAGTTTATGAATATCCAAGTTTTTTAAGTATCATGAAGTCAAATATGTCATGAAATTACAGTTAGTCACACGAAATTAGTCATAATCGAGTCCAAGTCATGCCCTAGTAAACTTGTTGCGACTTTACTATGAGCTTTTACGGAGTTTTGAAAACAACATGAAAAGATATGTTTCACCACATTTGGCCACACTCGTGCATGTATCAACACTCAATGAATAAAACACCACCATTTTTATCATCAATTCTCGAAAAAACACAAGTATAAGGTAATAATAGAATGCAGCGACATGATTTTTCCGTATTCCAGCCAAAAGTCTCGTAAGCAAGCAAGTAAGTACTTGCTTTCTTGCCTATACAGTTAAAAATATACCTACTGTTACATGAGCGTGAGAGTAAATTGGCTTGATAAATTGCCAAATAAAGGCATTAAGTTTAGTATAACCCACCAAAAACATTGTTAGGTAATAGGAAACATCTACAAAGTTTCATGCAAATCTTGTCACAGTTTTTGGTTTTACGAGTATTTAGGCTTATGCACGTAAAGTATTTTATTAAACTTAGAAGCGTATCAAGTTTCGCAGGCATAGAATAAAACTAGCTTAGGAGATACCACTTGGTATACTACATTTGATAAAAATTATTTTATTTTTGAAATAGGCTTTTTTTATCTTGCGAGATTGTATGACCTAATAGTTATCATCTAGCATTTTTAATTGGTAGCTTGTTACACTGCAGTATTAAGATTTTACTCGCGACATCCTACAAGGACTATTTCTGTCTGTGGCTTCCAAGCTTCCAAAGGAAAATAAAACTAAGGAACTCCTATAGTTTCTCAGTGTCTGTCTTTGTGTCTGTGTGTCGCGGTCTGTTTACGAGACTGTGAGAATTATCCCGCAGCTAGTAAACAATGATACTTTAACACTGCAGTGTTTAAATTTACAGCAGTATCCATTGAAATACAGCTTAGTACATGCACTAAGCTGTATTTCTATAATACGTTTTAAAAAGATATATATATATAGATATATATTTCAACTTCGAATACCTGGATGACATCTTCATATTTTCTAGTAATTTTGATTTAAAAAGCAAACTACTGAACCGATTTCGATAAAATTTATTTTAAATCACCTCTGAAGTAATCGGAGTAATCGCGTAACATACATACTAAAAAAAATACATACAGTTTTATAGTACAGTACGAATTGAGAACCTCCTTTTTGAAGTTAGTTGAAAAAATGTCCAGGTGATGCTTAAAGTTACTGAATAAGTGAGATTTATTTGGATAAGTCCATAGATTTTTCGTTTTAATGTACCTATAGTAAAATTTTGCTCATTATTTGAAAATGTTAGAGTTGTAGAGTATAAAAAAGCCATGAAGATGGAAACAACAATTTTATTTACTTTTACAAATGGAGGCTTTAATCGTTACAGTAAGCGTAGCAGTATTTCAAATTCAATGTTCTTTTAGATTTTAAGCACCACCATAATATATTTTTCAGCAATAACTCTTACAATTGTTCTTAAAATGTTCGATAAATCTCGCCAACCTTTTATTCGTCCATTGTCAGCTTCTAATAGCCCAGTGATGGGTATAAGCCTCTTTTTTACCTTTTCGGACCTGTTTTGCCTCCTGTTCAATATTTCCTCTTCACGCCTGTTGTCTTTTTGACTTTTTCTAGAATAACCGAATATCTATACATATAATAAAACTGTAACGAGGCGATTACTGTACATTGAAGATATATTTAAAAATATATTTTTTTAAGAGTGTATGAGAGCAACAGAACCCAAAAAAACAGATTTAAAAAAAAATGTCTGTCTGTCTGTCTGTCCGGGATAAACTCAGAAACTACGGCACGAATTTAAATGCAGTTTCTTGAAATATGTTCTATGAAGTCCGGCGCTTCACATAGGCTATGTTTTATCAAAATCGGCCCAGGAATATAGAAGTTATGACACAATTTATGAAAATATAATCAAGCCACCATAACTTGAACCCCTGAACATATCGAGCCCCTAAGGTCTGAGGATCAGCTTATACTGGTTATACTTTATCTTGAGAGTTGGAGTAAGGAAGATAAATGGATTGACATGCGATTTTCTAAAAACGTTCTGTGGTGTCCTAAGCTATTTAACACCACACAGCACAGTAGGTAGGCCTCCCCACAGAGTAATAGAAGGGCCTCCCACTAGGTGGACCGACGACATGGTAAAAGTCGAGGGCAACCGGTGGATGCAAATGGCACGGTGTGGTACAGTTTGGCGGTCTAAGAGGGAGGCCTTCATTCAGTAGTAGACGTCTCCAGGCTGATGATGATGATGATGATGGTAGTCGTGGGTAACCGGTGGATGCAAATGGCAGGGTGTCATACAGAGTGGCGGTCTAAGGGGGGGGCCTTCGTTCACCAGTGGATGTCTACGGGCTGATGATGTTATATCTATATAATTATAATATAAAGAAGCGAAAGCCTTATCGACAACCAGTGGACGTTTCTTGGCTGATAATGATGATTAATAATTCTTACTCCAATCAAAAACATTTTGACCAATTTTATCATCTCTATTTACAGTCTCTGTAAATAGAGATGATATCTTTAGTTCAAACATACGTGAATATATCAATTCCAGTAATAATGACATAATAGTGTCGAATTGATAACCTCCCTTTTTTTAAATCGGTTAAAATTTGGTTTTTGCCCCCTTGCGAAGCCAAGGGGTCAGCTATTAGATAATATGCATAAAACACCAAAAACTCTTTTAAACCAATATTTTTAAACCAGTAATGTAAATGTAATATGTGTGTATGTATTCGTGTGTGTGTAATTTTGAAGGCTTGACAGAGAACTGCTAATTAAAATATTGCTGTCACTTTTTTACTAGGTATGTTAGCTAAGGACAGCAATACTTTAGTTAGTTTAGTTCAGTCAACTAAAATTTTCAATTTATTTCGAATAACAAATTGAGTTTGAAAAAGAAGACAAAACACTTTTTAACTAAAATAGGTATAAATACGTTTTAGTAATTCATAAGACGGTAAAAGTTTAAAAAGAAATAATACTTGTAGTGTGCGATTTCTAAGCCCTTTCTATTATTTAAAAAGTTGTTAAGTGTTATTTTAAATATAATACTATAGTAATACCTACGAATAGACATTTTATTTTTTTCTAAGATTTCTAACTAACAACGTTAGCAGCTCTTCGACCACATAGAGGTGAATTTAATCTCTTATCCCTAGTTAATCTGGAAGTTGGCAAACTCCTGAAGACTGCAAACTATTTCCTTGGGACGGAATGTTGTCACAGAACGTTTAAATAACAGACTTGAGTGGTTATACAGAGAATGGTGTTTTAAAGGTGGAAGTTTGTAGTAATAATACTAATGGAGATGCAAGCTTGTTTTGAAAGTTGTATTTAATGTCGTCGTGGTTACTGTGGTTACAATATGTATATATTATTTTTTTGCTTTTTAGCTTCGAAAATTATAATCAAATGAATAGTAGATTATGCACCAAGGGGGAAAAACAGCCTTTTACGTCACGGGCGGCATATTGAACCCTGAACGTACGGCGGAAGTTATATAGAGTCCTGAGTGAAGCAAGGGGTTCAAGCCGCCCAAGACGAAGACAGGCTTTATCCCAGAGGTGAATACTCTACTTTTCATATTCTCTGCGAGACAATAAATCCAGTTGCGCCTTTTTTAGTTTTTTAGTGTTATGCCTATTATGGCCAGTTCGATTTGCAAATAAACTTTCATTGCAATGCCCGTATACTATGCTAGGAGTATTCATACGAATTTTAACGTTCCAAATTCAATTCACACTAAAGGGATATATTATTATAATGTTGTATGAAAATACCTTGGGATATAATGCATTGCTTTACGTTCAGATTGCGTAATATGTAATTGGACATTGTCGAGCAGGTGGTATAAAAAATTAAAACGCGTTCAATCATAAACCGACATAAATTTCTTATTAAGAGAATATTTTGGTACCTTAAGTCAGCGACAATGATAAAATGAATGGACGGGAAATAGCGCACAGATTTTGGAGACTTTAAGTTGAGCGCCAGCTCTCCACTCACGTCAATCATACTTTGTCTTTGCGACATGCAAGCCGTACGATACAACAATACAAATAAATCAAAAATATATAAATTATTATAACCAAAATTCTCTTTTTATCATGCAATAATTAGATTCGTTATCACTATTTTCCGGAAAATGTAATATGCATACTTTTAGCTAGGTAAGCTTGATTGTGTTGACTTGTTAATTTTGAACGATTTGCAAGCGCTAGGCCCGTCTATTCCATTATCATGGTCGCTACCTTAAGTACTACTTACGTACTTAGCTAATAATTTTATAGACCCAGTTAAAACAATCAGGCATAGGTATTATAAGCATCAATATAAGAAAATTATTGGACAGAAGGCAAGAAGGTAGGAAGGAAAAAAACACAGAAATAATTAGTATTGGCTATTGGCACTATCGCTTTGCTTGCAAGCATGGTAATTATTTCGGTACCTATAATATTGATATAAGTATAAATTTTACTCACCAAATACTTGTACATGATGCGCCGTTAAAGATATTTTGATATTCAAAACATGAGATAAGAATAAAAATGTAAAAATCCTAAAACATTTTCAATCCTATTGTAGTCAAATCGCGCCTAAAATACACGACTAAACTGCCACAGCCGGTATTTTATTTCAATCGAACCTAACGTTTGCATTTCAATACTACTAAAATAGCTAGAGTTCAGTTTGTAGGTACAGCTGTATGCGAACTGCATTCGCAATCCATCCCAATAGAAAATGCAGATCGCGCTCTACAAATGCCAAAGTACAGTTTTAAAATCAGACATGGAAGTTTATAATTCACAGCTATTTAGCTAGCTTCTGAATAAGGCAGCGAGCACTTAACTATTTCGTTATTTTACGGTGGGCTCTTAGGAGGCTCGTAGCGAGCCTCGTTTTGCAGAAAATAATGTGGAAAGGAAATTTTCGTATTGTTTTTATCCAGTAATGGCCTGACTCGTGCTCCGAAGTTCACGGTCGTTCAGGGACTCTTCTAACTTTAAGTCATTATGTTTTCATTACGTACGTACTTTGATTTTATTCGTGCACTGTTTACAGGGATTGGGGTACGGCAAATTGAGGGTCTTGAGACCTCCTTGGGTGTAAACAGGAAACGACTTTGTTGGTCCATTAATTAAGTTCTGTGGGCTTATAATTTTATGTAACTGCGTTTTTGTTCTTGTTTATCTGAAGAAATGGCAGAAGTAGTTTACCTTTCAACATTTAATTAAGCCGCTGGTCTACTGCGGCGCACGCTGTGCATGGCCACGCGGCGTATTTTGGTTGCGTGGCTTCGTTTGTTTGACAACGTGGGTCTACGTTTCTACTGCAGCACACACTATATATTAATATTAACCCACGACTAAGTACAACTGTAGCGCCGCAGTGAAGCTGCGCACGCTTCCATAAACCACGCGCATAGCATTGATAGCGTTGAGCTGCGTGGGCGCCATATTCGAGCAAGCCATGCATGTAGCAATGACGTCATTAATCATATATTCGTGCGTAGCGTGTTCGTGGGTTGCAGTGGACATTATCACATACATTTTCTGGCAAAGGGAAGGTAGACACACGTGCGTAGCTTCTCCGTGAGCAGCAGTGGGTCAGCGGCTTAAAAACGTAGTCTGTTCAAAGTAGGAGTGCGTGCCCTTAGGATAAAGAGCCAACTCCTCCGACGCACGTAGGCACCGAAATCTTTGCCGTATTGCGGTTAACACTTAGTTTGGATACTGTTAGTATGGAGGTATTAGAATACATTAGAATACGGACAATTAAGTAGGTATTGGAAATAAGACTACTATAGATTAACAGAGTCTTTGGTCAAGTGGACCCGCTCGCTAGTGGACCCGCGGGTCCACTTGACCTCATCAACACATTTGTAGTCGTAGGGACAACATTTGTATTTTTTCCCTAGGTACCTACGGCTTATTTGGAATACCGAGTATAGCCGCGAGTTATCGGTAGTCTTGATAATACAGGGTTAGTTTAATCATCCATTAGCATCCTTTTAAAGGCATATTTTGTATATTAAAACAAACAACTTTTACAATGGGGCCAACATTGAAATCGCAACACAATAACTGCTCTTATTTATAATAATTAATAATTTAATGTTGGCCCCATAGTAAAAGTTGTTTGTTTTGATGTACAAAATATGCCCTTATACCCATTCAAATAATAAAATATTTTTCTAAATTATTCCACAGTTGACGTAGAAATCGGTGATCATACATTAAAAAAAACATAAATACCGTAAAACATAGAACCTCCTCTTTTTTTTAAGTCGGCGAATAAAGATAATTCACACTCAATGAAATTTCAGAGTTGGTCTATTACTAACTAACTGTTTACTAACTATCATTCTGTTTATCCTACATGTGTTACATTTACATTATTATTAGACAAATCGGAGGAAAAAACTATACATAGATAATAGGTAAATAAAGTTATTATTATTTGGTATAGGTACATAATACA
Source organism: Erannis defoliaria (assembly GCA_905404285.2). Classification (NCBI taxonomy): domain Eukaryota; kingdom Metazoa; phylum Arthropoda; class Insecta; order Lepidoptera; family Geometridae; genus Erannis; species Erannis defoliaria. Next base: position 9,499,888 of record FR990080.1, on the reverse strand, counting down.
TAGGAAAATCATTTTCAGCTTCTGTATTATTTTTCAGTATATCTACATATTCAGGAACAATGCAATCTTTTGTATTCTTAGGCAAGATAACAATCAGGCAGATAATACCGAGAATTATTAGAAGCTCTCAAGACAGAAACCACCTGCTTAACCACAGTCGCTTTTTATATTTCCTTAATCATTTAATGAGATCTTTACTTTTTCTGTAGCTAGATAATTGAAAACGAAAAGTGTCTTTACGGAAGAGTTTGAAATAATTTAAAAAATATATATTGATGTAGATAATGTTTTGAATGTGGCAATTTGTTATAGTAGTTTATTTATATTTTCCTGATGATAGCACATTGGAAACAGGGAAGTTGCATATTATTCGTATAAAATATAGATATCTACGAACCAAATTTTATTATTAATGTCGGATTACCAAGGAGGATCTGCATTATGCTGCTTTGTACAACAATCCTTTGCCTTGCTAATTAAAGCTCTGTGCGACATAAAATAATGTAAAAAACTATCTAACCTACAAAATAATCTATTTTCAGGTCGTCAACAGCTGCATAGATTCTTAAAACAAGGCACAGTACCCAGTATTTTCCTTGGACTAGATTATAGACAACGCCCTCATCAAGAGCAGATAGATATAAGCAACGATTAACAAGAAAACTTAACTTGGTTTACCAAATCCAGACCGCCGCTGGCGCCATCTGCAAAACAGTTTTGCCCGTGGAACCTCATAACAATCATTGCCAACTGCCTTACACATAAGTACGTAAAATTAATGTCTACTTTATTACGAAATAAAATCAATACTAAATAAAAGTTATTTGGACTTAGGTAGACCCATTTGGCAACCCAGCCTCCCTCTTAAAGGGAGCTATTAAGGGGGAGGCTTTCGTGCAGCAGTGGACATCTTCAGGCTGATGATGTGTGTGTGAGACTCATTTGAGATTTGATCTGAGATTTCCAGATTGTATGTATTTACCATTTTCAACTGACTTCAAAAAAGGAGGTTCTCAAATCGACTCGATATGTTTTTTTTGTAAGTGTGTTACGCGGTTACTCCGCCAATTATGAATAGATTTTGATGATTTTTTTATTTTTTTATTTGGTGATACTTCAGAGGTGGTCCCATAGAAAATATGAAGATGTCATCCAGGTAGACGAAAATGAAGCCGATTGTATTAAAAAAAAGCGTATTATCGATAACATTTTTGGTGAGCCGTTTGGTCAAACGCCTGGCCTGTCAAACATGAGACCATTTGCTAATCAAGCTAGCAAAGGATTTACTAGGTCCATTAAAGTTTTGTTGCACTGCAACATTATCTAATTCGGAATCAAAACAGCGCGGTAATCTAAAAAGTCAACGAACTCAAAGTCACTGATAAGTAGTTTGACGTCATAAACGATGCTTCATCAAAATATTTTATCGAGCAAATATTTTTTAGATACGATTCTATCAATTATGCTTATGCTTTAAAATAAATTGGATTTGGGTATGTAATACCTGCACCCAGAACCACCGGAGGACTGAGCATTCTGCGATCCCCAAGCCGCCTGCCAAGAGTGGGAATTATGGCAACCCCTCTCTAATAAGGGTTGTCATAATTTCCACTACCTCTGGGATGCCTTCGTCCAGCAGTGCAAGTCTCACTCGCTGATGATCATGACTTTATAATAATTGTATTTAATAATTATATTGCAATCAAGTCAACTATATATTTACAAGCAGGATAAATGTAGATATACGAGTATAGCAAAATATCCGAGTTCCAATATAATGCGTAAAAAACAACCGAACAGGATGCTGATAAACAAAATGTATAGAAATGTGATATTAAATAATTGAAACTAACATCACTCGTTTTAAATCTACCTTAAATTCCGTTTTTTTTCTTCTAAAACCTTTAAATCTCTTCATTGGATACCTCAAAAGGGCATCGCTGCTAATTTCGTTCTCCAAAAAGATTTGCACGAAATAAGACACGCTGTAGTGTCCGATTTATAAATTACGACACGATACATGACACAAAATAAACCAAAATCGTACAGAGCTATTTAAAAACATAATGGCGGCATTTGTACACTGCTAAGGTATAAGGTATAACTGTATGCATATTTTTACACTTTGTCTATGATGTGAATAAGCCCTATACCTGTTATCTGCGACCCATTAACTTTATTTCCCTAAGTATTAGCTTTTCTAGTTAAACAAATTATAGTTTGTTTTTACAATCTTATACTGACTAATAATTAAAGAAATTTTTGAAATCTAACTTAAACTTCTTGTTGACTCTACGAGAAAACCTACAGATATCTTTTATCAGAGAGTTTATTTGTCTACAATCAGAGTTTGATTGATAAATTGTGTGCAGGATATTGGTATTAAGGCATTTGTTGCAAATTACAATTTTTGTAATTATTACTTATGTGTGAAACTGGGTGTAGTGAAATCTCTCGAGCATAAACATGAATCATATTAGAGGTCCCCCGCGACTTCGCCCTCGTATGGTAGAAATTCGCCCCGCTCCCAAAATTCATCACTTTTTTCTACTCCCCAAAATAACTTTCCATACAATATTCCACGCCCTCTTTACCCCCCCCCCCCTTAAACCGTCCCTGTCAAAAAAAAATGAAAACATCATTTTTTTTATGAACTATCCAAATCCAAATTTCGTGACTAATAGTACAAAAACAAAGGACTTTCATACAAAGTTTCCCCCCTTTTTGCCTTAGGGGTCAAATTTCGAAAAATCATCATCGGGACAAACACACCCTCCTAATTTTAAGTCTGTACGACCAGCGGTTTGGGCTGTGTCTGTCAGTCAGTCAGTCTATCAGTCAGGACAGAGCCTTTTATATATAGATAGATAGATAGATTTTGCAATAGATTATACAAGCCATGGTTTATGCCGCATTAAATTGAGGTTTTGCTCAATTATCGTATTCGCGTCTTATCATTTATCGTATCGCCGGGTGTGAACCTCAGCGAGCTGGCAACCCAGTACTATAATAGCGTGCCCTGGCTCCGGCCGCGTCGGCTCGCTGTCACTACCAGCATCAGATTATATCGGGAAATCCAATTTCGTGGTTTTGTTATCGTTCTCGCAGGAAATTCACTAGAATTTCTTCTAGTAATTTAAGTTTGGGATGTTGTGAGTGAAAGATGTTGAAGTTTGATTGGTAATGTGTGGCCTTAACGGGAGAGTGGAATTTGCTATTATAAAATGACATTTCACACCATACTGCTATCTAATCGCGACGACCAGAGTTGGATTCGTATTAACCAGATGGCTATGCTTTACTCTTCAAATGTCTGTGAATTAGAAATCAATTTAGCCGCACATCATCATCAGCCTGGATACCGCCTCACCTCACCTTAGACCGCCACTCTGTAAGACAACCTGCCATTTGCATCCACCGGTTGCCCGCGACTTTTACAATGTCGTCGGTCCACCTAGTGGGAGGCCTTCCTACGCTGCGTCTTCCGGTTCGCGGTCGCCACTCAAGAACCTTTCTTCCGTTGTCAGTTCTTCGAGCGATGTGGTCTGCCCATTGCCACTTCAACTTGCAACCTTGCGAGCTATGTCGGTAACTTTGGTTATTTGGCGAATATCTGCGTTCCGGATTCTATCGCGCAAAGTAACTCCGAGCATAGCTCTCTCCATTGCCCGTTGCGTTTGCCGCACAGTTGGCTCTAAATAAATACCTAATATAATATCACTACATTCCGACAGCATAGCGGGGCGTTCCCGACTGGCAGATTTGGATTGTTTCTAAAGTATTTTTTTTCACGTAGAAGAAATCTTCGTAAGCCCGACTATGTTGGACCTCAGTCGGATTTATGAGATTGCACCCACTAAGTGTCTCTAGAATCCTAGTGTAGGCAATTCATTTTATGTGTATTTAAAGTAAAATAATATTTACTTAGTTGGTTCAGTAAATTATGTAGTTACATTGTATGCATGTATTTTGTTTTCAATTGCTAAGCGCTTTGCTACATAATAAAATTATATCAAAACTGGACGTTGTCTAGCCTGTAAAATTAAGAGTGGTCGTGTTAAATTTTATAAGCAAAGCCTAACTCTGTCAACGTAGTAGTCTAGTAGTAATAAAATTAGTATTAAAATATATTAAAAAAATAAGCACGCTTAATGCCCCACAAGAATAAAAAACAAACTGTTCCTTAAGTAGATTTATGATTGGATAAAGTTGTACAAAGTTGGTAATAAGATTTGAGAAATGAACGTAATGTCAACAACGCGCAACGGCATGCTACCCAGGCTTAGCGGAAGATAAATGAAAGAATGTAATGCAACGAATCATAAAGTTTAAATAGGAAATTCACAAAAAATACTAAACGATTCAAGCACCCATTAGTTGGAAAATTTGTTAAAGTTTGACAACACTCTGCACCACGTCGCGTCGTCGCAGTGGTTAAATAAATTATGCATTATTTGGTATTTGTATTTACTGCCTACCCACTGAAGTCTAAGAAATATATACCTTTAAAATAAAAGGCTACGTCCTAAGTCCTGAATGACGAATCGACAGACAGACAAAGTACAGCCAAAACCACTGTCCCTAGAAACATACAATTTGGAGAGTGTATTCTTTGTTAAGTGAAATAAATAGAGACATGATATAATTTATACGTGAATTCAAATACTACTACGTTAATTGTATCCCAATACTACTAGAGAGAATTTTGTGTTTTTTTTAACTTTCTGCGCGGGTGAAACCGCGGCCATTATGCCTAAGTATATACATAAAACAAAATTAAATAAAAAATATTATTTCTTTTAATTTGTTTGAGTTAAGTGTTCTGAAAGAAATTACTCTAGCAAATAAACAACACCAGCAATACTTTTTGTGTTGTATCGAATTATTAGTATTCAACAATATAATCAACTGTCTTCACTTTTCGAAGCGGTGTCCTTACACACGGTATATTAAAAGGAACAAGTCCAAGTTCGAAAGTTTCACACTTCCACATCGTGACACTTATCCCAGATAAATCAATAATTTCCTATGCAGATTTAATCGCATTCCTTAGTCCTTATCGACCGTAATCGCTCAAAGCAGCCCGAGCATAAAAGCATTATTTAAATCCTAGCCATTTGTTGTAGGCTCACAAAGCAAGCGCCTTTCTAAGTTGGATTAAAATGAGTTAAATTGTTGCTCAGCCGCGGCATTCATTGCACGTGGCTTTTGAAGCTACTAGTAGATAATACGCTTTAAAAAAAAATAAAGCCGTCAAGATACTAATACGAGTCATCTTGCGACTCGGACAACGACGGTCCCGTACCACCAGAAGTACTAGGTAATCGGGATAGTAACGAATGTTCAGTGAACATTTCAACCGGCTATCTATTACGATTCACGAGATTATAGGCCAATAAATAAATAACTCATAGAAGTGTGTTCTGTGTTTAGGTGTGGTATGTATTATAAGTATGTATTTACGAAAAAGTATACAAAGTACCTTTAGCTATCTTCAGCTATCTAGTTTCCATTGTACAAGCTTTGCTTATTTTGGGGCTAGATGGCGCTATGTGAAAAATGTCCACCGATATTTATTATTATTTACCGTGATTATATGAGCTACTCGGGAAACAAAGAAATTTATAGTCGGGAAATATTCCGTAAGTACTCATAGAATTTTAATAGAAAACCGAGATAGTTAAAAAAATGTGTTTGAATCTTTCTTATTTTTTAGCTTTCTTTTTTTTGTAGCCAGTTGAAACTTTTAGTTTGTTAGTTTTTTTTTTCCGAAATACTACAGTATTGTTCTTAGTACCAGTTTTAAGCCAATGGGTTATTATATTTTGTGAAAAAGAAACATGCCCAATAAATGAATTTGTATTGCAAAATGCGATCGCGACACTGAAAATATTGCTCGAAAGCCCAGAACTACAAGAACCTACTAAACCCATTATATTAGGACAAAACTATTTTCTGGGATTCCTAGTAAAACCACGACCAAATATATTGACCGACGACTGATCCAGGTGGTTGTGTATGTCGCGTCTATTGCGAGCCGGTTCCTTTACTGTCTACAGGGAATTTTGTCGGGATTTACGCTCCCGATATTAATTTAATATCTTGGGACCTGCGCGGGATTAAAGCGGAACCTGGTTTAAGTCTCATTATAAAAGACTACCCTTCTCTCTAGGCTCCTGGACTAATGAACTGTGTAGTGTATACGTGCATAGTCATAATAATGGAATATGAATGTGTTTTTTTTTCATCTATGAGGCCTGTTTCATAGCGTTAATATAGCTTAGTGGTTAGAGCATTAGGTGATAGTGGTGTCACATCCGAACAAGTATCTTAAGCTGCCATCTTCATCGTCATCCACAGCTATCCTCATACCATTGCTGGGTATCTCTTAGTATGCCATTGGCCTTGTGCTTATCTTGTCCAGGTGTGACCCGCGATGGTAACGATAATGGTCAACCCATCTTGAACCTGGACGACCCATGCTTCGGTGATGTTAAATATCTTGAGGAGACCATTATGATGGTAGGGTACTATTGAGTAAGTCGAAAATCTATCGCTAAGCTCCAGCCTCGCTTGAGAGTCAGTTCCCTTTTCAAGCTAGGAATTGTTATCGACAGATAAACATCTGATGTTGACTTTAACTGCTAGCAAGCGTAAAAAGCTTCTTCTCCTATTACCATTGCCATTCAAAGTGGCAACGCCGCCAGCATACGCTGCCGAGTGGTAGTAGGTTTGAGCATTTGGATTGTTAGAGACTTTCTTCTGTAGTAGGATAAGTAGTCTATGTATTTTGTTGTAGTTTATAAAGGCTCATGCACAAAAAACTTCTAGCAACTATAAAAATCGAATAAGTCTAGTCTAGTCTAGTTATCTTCGGCTATGAAAAACGATTTTCGCTTTTTGTATTTTTTAGAGTGAATATTAGTGGCCGGTTGTGCACAATTTTTTTCGTGGAATCCCGTATATTGTACGTGATAAAACAATAACACACGTTCAGGTAAAGACCGTAATAAAATCATGAAAACGGCGAATAACAATGTCGCCAATCTTTCATAACATGTTCATAACATGGTACTACCTTACGTTCATGTTATGAATGTTGTCACCGGAGGCTCGAGTTGAGTCGTTACAAACTTTTGGAAACCATGTCTTTATTATGATAACATGGCTACAGAGGAAATGGACCAAGTCCCTAATGATGTCATTTAGCGATAATGTTATGACTAGACCGCAAATAGATATGCCCTATCTCATTGACGAAAACGTTTTTTGAAAACAATGTAACTCATGTTAATCACAAAGTCAACATAGCGACACGTACCTACCTATATAGGTACTAAGTAGGTAGAAGATTGCTTATAAGTTACGCTAGAAACTATTCGCAATGCGAAACATTGATACTGGCATGCAATGTAATAAAGGTCGGTAGTTTACTGACGAATTCCTCTCGAAGGCGCCAGTGCCCGCATCCTTTCAAACCACGGTTTTATGCGATGTATCGTTTCACTATTAACGCGATGGTGGGGCCAATATCAGAGTATTGCAAAACGATAAAAAGGGAAATAAAGTAACTTGTATGGCGGGTTGGTTGCAAGATGCAGAAATCTGTGCAGGAGTGGGCGTACGAACCGGTCTAGACGAGATGAACTTTAAGGATCCGACAAAAGAAAATAAAAGTCAGTATGCTATATCGTGACACTGAACCGGGGACGGTCCTCTGTCTGATTTCAGACGTGGGCTGATTTAGTACAATTTAAAAGGAATTTCAAACAATTCGAGGCATTCCTTTTTTGCCGAGATCATACTATTTTAGGAGCGACGGCGACTACGAGTTGGTTTTAGGAAATGTCGTTCTACCATTAGGGAAGACCCTGAATATTTTATATGTTCACTCTATTTTTAGAAAATGTGTGGTTACAGAATAATAAATTATAATTCGATTTTCCTAGAGACAAACCCAGTAAGCATTTTTTATAATGGATTGTTTCAAACCGTTCAGTCGCATGATCTAAATTTTCTTCCTCCAAATTTTATTATCATTAATACCTATTCAGTATTTAACACAAGCTTAACACAAATAATTTTGTAACATGCGCACACAAAACACAGCCCAAAATCCCAAAACAAAGGCTAAAACTTGATTTACCAAGCAGTTTCTCCTTACAATATTTCAAGTGAAATCAACATTTGAACAAAATGCCAGAACTGTTATCAAGATCGCATATCAAGATGTCTGCTGTAGAATTATAGCATTGGATGGATTCAAAACAAAAGCAGTTGAAATGAGATTTTTCTAAAAGAACAATGAACCCTGTCAGGGTTTATTGTAAACTCCCGAGAGAAAGCCTCTAATATACCTCGAGTGGACACAATTAGAAGAAAACACAAGAGAGGGCGTCGCGTCGGATTAGATTAGCGCAGATAAGATTAGTGGCGTCGCAAGCGCGCCGCGACCGTCTGCCATGTGAACCGCTAATTGCAAACTCCACCCATTGCACTGCCTCTGCTGCACCGATAGCGGCCGCGGCGCCTCGGCTGGCACACTACCCGCATGACACCGCGACCCCACGTGCCACCGCCTTCGGATCACACTTACATTAGCCTTATAGAAACCACATCAGCGAGGGTACTCTTCGCCACTACTAATGTTTCGAGCGGTTTCAAACCCGTTGCTGTTCAACAAGCGCATTAAAAGAGCTTTTCCTGGCCCTTCATGAATATTTATCGTGACAATGCGCGGACTGGAGTTTCGCGGGCCGGACTCGGGCGGGGCTGCACCCTAATGCAATGATTCATATTACTCGGTTTGCGGGCGAGTTGAACGTCTTCCATTATTGTCATTCATCGGAGGAAGTGGGCGGCGAGGGGCGGCGCGGGTGGCGGCGGAGCCCCCCGCGCTGTCCTCAGTCGCTCGCCGACACTCTCGCCGCCAGCACGCGAGAGCCGCGATGCACGTTGCCTTCGCTTGACGCATTCTGTCGCGATCCGTGTGTGTGTGTGCCCTGTCGTTGTCGGGACCGGAGCTTGTGGAGCCGCGTGCAGTGCCCTGCGCCCGGAGCAGTTTACCGAAGCAGCTCGGAGCCGCAGCGCCCGCGACACACCATTGCCCCCAGCTGACGGCTCAGCTGATTGCCGGCGTGACTGCAGCTTGCGAGCGCACGGTGAGTGCGATCGATCACTGCATGCACGCGCTCGACTCTGCTTTAAGTGTCTATTTCGAGTCGCTCGCGAAACGGATGGATGGATCGTATGCACGCTTGTCGTACATCTCCGGTCGCTTCGATCGGCAAAGGGTGTGATTTCGCGGAGAAATTGCGTCGATGTTCGAAGTGTCGTGTGATCGGCCGTGTTGATAAACAGTGTCGGCTTACTGAAAGTCGACGGGTTACGAGCGTGGTCCGTGGAAACGTCCGATGGATTGAGGAAGTTTGGGTTCGATTAATGAATGTGAATGGATTGTAATGTATAACATGCCGGGAGTGCGTGTGGGTGCATAAGTGTTGAGTTCCCCTCGTGGATTAGCCAGCGCCAGCTGACATCCCGTCGGGTCCGCTACGCGGCGCGACCCGCCGCGCCGGTTGCACTGTTGCGCAAAATGTATAGTCACAAGGCCGTGACAATTTTCTTGCAACTGGCTTACCACCGAGTTTCTGTCTAGACAACTTTATAATCCTTTGTTGTAATGTCGCCTGTTCCATATATCCCTACTGGTCACTCTAGAGTCTTATTGATATTTGTAACTGAACCCTAACTCAAAGTCAAAGTCAAATCGTTTATTGCACATTATGGATTATGTGTAACTAAGTACCTATTCATGAAAATAATGATTCGACGAATGATATCAATTTGAAAAGTGAATTTTGCATGTCCTGTTCAGCGTCCTTTAAAATTTGCAAGAGTCCCGAGGACATTCGGTCTATTATTTCTCAACATAAAATGTATATAGAAACCTTCGTTCTATAAAACCGTACCGATACAATGTAACAACCTGTTATCTCTTATCAATCTGCTCTTGTGAAGGTCGAGCTGATAAAAACGGTCTCCAGTGAAAACTCCGATACAGCGCGAGAGAGGCTTATTCATGCAATAAATTGTGGATGACAACAATGTTTTTTTGAAATTAATTCTTCACTTAAAAGAAAAAATTAATACAAAACTATCTGAATCTATATTAAGTATAATAAAACGGGAAAAAAATGTTTTTTCTCACTTTTGAAAAACATCGAACATACAATATTGAAACTAATATCTGTAGGTGTGTAAGAAAAATGCAATCATGTTGTGACAGAAGAGAAGAAACAATAACCTCATAAATAAAAGAAAAACAGAACTACACAGCAATCTGAACCGTAGACGAAAAGAAAATTTTGCAACACTTTAACAAAAACATGTTGCAGTTAGAAGTAATAACCAATTAAGGTAGAAGCAAACCTGTTCGATCGAATACAAATTAGATAATTCCGCAACTTCCATAAAACAGAACATGCTGCATAAAATAATCATTTCACTTGAAAACTCGACGTCGATAAAGACTAGTTGGATAACTAGCAAGTACAAGTTAGAGAAGCCAGTAACAACCCGGCTCCCGATTTCCATATCTTTGATAAAAGTTACAAGAGACTACCTACATAAGACTGGTAATCTGCTTAAAGTATTAAATGTTCTGATCGAGTTTTCACAAAAGTCAAACATTCTGAAACTTTTGGAATATTTTAACGTCGTTGATGAAAAAGCATTGTAAGCATATTTTTTTAATTAATCTGTTTTTTTTTTAATCTTTATTTAATGTGCTTTTTTGCGCAGCGAAAATGTCGCACAACTTAGACCAAAACCAAGTATAAATACTTGATCGAAGACAACCAATACAATACCATAATCTTATTCATAATGTTGGTTCTATTTGCTAGGCCGTACTTCACCATGGCTATTATCTTTTTTGTGGATTAATCTGATTTCTGTTTTGTTATAGCAATGAGATGACTGAAGAAAAGATTGATTATGATCAAACTCCTAGCCTGTCAATACATAGTATATGTGATACTAGAGTTGTTTTACCAGATTCTAAACTAATTGCTTGATCATGGCTTGGTATTACGGTTGAAGTTAAACCTAAACACTCTAAGGCCTATAGACACTTTTATTAAAACTTAGGTACTGAATAATAGTTTCATTATTATGCCTAACAGTATTATTGAATATGTATGTTATGACTGATAAAAATAGAAAAGTTCATGGGTCAGACACCCGTAGGTAATCAACATTCAAAGACAGTGATTATATAACACGAAGCAAAGGTCAAATGTTGTTCATTATTTGATTTTCATTAACATCATACATTACTGTTATCATAACAGCCGTCAGAAATGATAACACCGAGTAATTTATTGTTAGTACACCAGAACACTTCACGCTTGCTTATCAATTTCTAATGTACATTTGTTGTACTTGTATTTTATTTTATTTTCTTGCTTTCTATCGTTGATTTTGCATTGAAAGTTTCATCTGTTTTATCAATTTGACCACATCGGCCGTATCTAATTCATTAAACAAATAAAAACAAGTCTTTACCGTTGAATGAACTTCACCTTTCTTACACGCGTAAGAGGTGCTAAACATATCTAACTGGTCATCACCACTAACCGGTTCGAGTTAAAACGATTTAAAATTCATCAAAACAAACGTGCTCGCCCATGATGATTCTATAGTAGGTAGTGTTGGGCCGCTTTATTTATGTAACAATGGCGATAACGCTAAACTACTCTAGTCAAACTCGTAGATAAAACAGCACATTCCACGTCTATTTTTTTTAATAGATAAACTCTTCAAAAATATATCCAAATCGTAGACTAATGGGTCAGTCCATTGTCAGCGGGTTATTCAACATCGAAGAATGCGACGACATTAAGGGCAAATAGACTCCCGTATCTTGGGTACAAAAGAGTATTGACATAAGGAGATAAGGTATATCTCACTGTACACTAATGTAGGTAGGTATCAGCGACTGGTTTACACTCATTGTTCCGTTATCATGTACGGTTAGCGCATTATAATGGCCGATAAGTAAATAAATGCCTGTTCTGTCGTCAGACTTGTCGCCCGACTGGTCCGCTTTTTATAGCCTATAAAGAATGTTTTGTATGATATGTGGTAGCAAAATTGTTGTCTAACTATACTATGTGCTTTGAAGGGAACTTGTATGTTGAAAATATTTAATTTGTGATTATTATAGGGTTTGCCAACTTAATTTTCCTGTTTGTTAAATGATTCAATGATATTTATAATACTAATGTACCAAAACATACATAAGTACAGCGTTTTTCAAAAATTAAGAGTTATATAATTAAATAAATGTTGAAGTTAACAAGATATTTTTTTATCACGAGATCAAAAGTTTTTTGGAATATTTGTTTTCATAATCTTATTAATTCTCTACATAAAGTCTTGAATATTATAAATTCGTATTTATATGTATATAGTTTCGATGATAACTTGCTGCGATGACTTGTTCACAAAAAAATGTAGGGATGCAGTTCGAGCAAGTACTTTCAAATATGAACCGAATTAGTCGAGAGAATGTGAAGAAACGTAGAGGACACGAGGTCGCGGTTCGGGCTGTACCACTAGTTATATTAACATATAAGAACTCTACTCTAAAATATTATTTTACCAGCATACGATGAAAAGATATCATAATCCTCTAAGAATACAGAAATGTAGTATGTGTAGACCTCCTCGGGTCTACGGTGCTACGACGCGCTACGAAAATGCCGAAATGTAGACTGAACAACTTAAACGCTGAGCTGGCTCTATAATAGAACCAAAATTTTTAACGGGTGCCTTCCAGCTATGTGCAGAATAGACGATAGTGGCTCCCTTATTCAACTATACAGACACGAATAAGTTAGGCGTATTGAAGCCAGATGTCATAAACAGTTTCAATTTGCCTTCGATGTTTGCTGTATCTGTCTGTAACGGATTTGACTTTGACGTCCCATTGGCGTTATAATAATAAGCAAAGTTGAATTGCTGTTTATATGGTAAGTACATGGTTTGGTACATGGTGTGTGCTATGAAAATAGTAGCACGCAATGAAAACATAAATTCATTTATGTATTACGGTTCGTACGCGAAGTTTTAGCTAAATTAAGATAAACGCATACCCTAAAAGACCAATTTATTGGTGAACATAATATTTTTTAAAAGGTCATGGTTTTCCATTTGAAATGACTGGAGAACGAATCAAATAATTCGTTCGTTTCTCCAGACATTTCATGTTTGTCATCGGGTTGAAGAAACGTCCGTACAATAATTCAATTCAATACACGTACCTTCGCCACAGACATTAGTTAGGTATCCTTTATTGATTTGCTTAGATGAAGTTTTTTAAGTGTACAATAAAATACATAATACATATAATAAGTATATTTGGTACCTACCTAATAAAAGTGGATATAATAGTTAATAGCGCTATCAGCAAATGAGATATTATCTTCTTTCTTCCTGGCTTCTAAATGCTGGCTAACAGAGTAATATTCTAAAGCATACATACAACTTTCAACTTTTACGAGATAGTTAAAGTATATTTGACTCGTCCTTTAAATAAAATGCTGTTTTAGCAGTGATTCGCGTGGTATCGCCGCGGTGGCGGCCCGTTCGTTCACCGCAGGCTATATTTAGTGAGAGAGGTGCGGGCGGCGCGCCGTTGCAGGAATGCAGTCCGCGCCTGACCTACACCAACACGCTGCCACTGTCACACTTTCGGCACGCAGCCTTACCAGTTACTACCCTCAGATTCTTCCCCTACTCTTTCTTAGTCTACTCTGTTTCATGTTCCAAGTTTTTTTTATCTGTGGTGAGGTCATTACAAATTTAGAAACCCACACCAACACGCTGTCAGTGACTCACTTTCGGCACCCAACCGTACCATTACAACTCTTTGATTCTAATCCCAACTCTTAGTCTATGGAGATGAAATGGCTGTCACACTTTCTTCGGCACGCAACCTTACCATTATAACCCTCTGATTCTAGTCCCAACTCCTTTGTCTATGGAGATGAAATGACTGTCACACTTTCTTCGACACGCAGCCATAACATTACCACCCTCTAGTTCTAGTCCCAACTTTTAATCTATGGAGATAAAATGTACACTAGTACGTAACTACTTTCACACTTTCAATATACCTATAATACCACCACTGATTCTACTCCCAACTCTGAGTCTTTGGTGACACCTGTGCCAGTTATTCAACCGCCAAGCATTTAGAAGTTGTTTTGTTTGAAAGGCAAAGTTACCAGCGAAATTACTGGACATGAAGAGATTTGAAATCTAACATCAGGGTGACGAGCGCAGTGCAGCGCGGCTAAGAATTTCGTTTGCAACTTCACAGTTCTGGTGAATTGCTTCTACAGTTATATTGCGAAACCTACACCAATACCTACGTTGGTAATGTCAAACTTTCAAGAGGCAACCTTAATAACCAGGTTTTATATTTAATTTGTTGATGGGTTTGTTTTGACCGCCATCACGCCTGATGAAGAAACCGATTCACCCAGATTGTATCTCTCAACACCCTCTTCGGAATAGCATTCCACTGCTTAGCTGCACGTACAATGAAGGTGGAATCAAAACGTTTCGTTCGTGTTTTAGGAACATCAATCTTGAAAGGTCCCAGGACCTTCAAGTTCCAACGTTTGGTCTGAGGGAAGACCAATCGCCAAGTTAGGGCAAATAGGTGTTGCAAAAACCCGTGCTTTTGGTAGTTAATTTAACGTCATTTATCAAGTTGTGCAGTCTTCGCTAACTAACCGTAACAATACTATTTTTTTGTTGAAACAAAAGTTGTTGCTGGGGTAAATTTCTTATTTTATTGATTTTTAGTTACAGTCCGCTATTCGCAATTCAAAGTGGTTGCTATTGCAACGGGGCCAGGAAATTGTAATGTAGCCTACCTACACGCATCAATCTATCAAGAAACATAAAACTAGAAGTAAGCACCAATAGCCTTTGCGGATACGCAATCCGGCACGTAGCTCACCGCAAGACTGGTTCCAGATTCCTTCTTTACCGCGAGATCCGCAAACAGAAAATTCACTTGACACCAATTAAGGCCAGTCTCACGTTAACCATAAGTTACTAGACGGTGGTAGGGTGGGCTACAAACTAGTACCTAATATGTGAGGACGAAATCTTCTAATGTAGTGATCAGACATTCGCGCAGAATACATAGCAGTTTGTTGGTTGAAAGGATTTTCCCCCACAGACTCTTTGTTTATGCGCTGCAAAGTTGATTGCAGACGTTTTTCTTACAAAGCTTTATGGGTCCAGTGGGAAGAATAAGGAAGGAATATGCTCAGTATATAGCGTCAAAGATTTTAGGTTGTCTGACGTGTCACTTTATCGTGCAGAACCAAGCGGCACAAATAATAAAGTCAAATCGAGAATTTTCTACAACAGACATGTATCATTATTATTTTTAAAAAAAAAGCTTAGGTTGTGGCTTAGTGGGAATAAATCATTGTAACAACTAAGTCAAAATATTCTATGTCCTTATTAGTTTCCAATTTGATGTTCGGTCCCAGCGGCAGTGACCTTACGATTCTTGTACCTTTGTTACCATTTGACTTATTTTACACATAAATATTATTTAAACCTCAGAATTGGAATGAAATGGACTCCTCGAAAACAACATTATAAAGACGAATCCGTCCTAATATTAACTTTGAAAGACTGTTTTTAGTAGATTCAGAAACCTTACTTGGTTCAATCAAACATTTTATTTCAACGACAATGCCTTTATGTAAAATCTCAAATTCAAACAATACTTTGATAAAGGTCAATCGACGCGGAAAGTCTAGTGTCCGTATTTTCTCCGACAAGATTATTATCATAATAATTTATATGTCATGTCATGCTCATGGAATATCGTATCGGATGTGAAGGCAAGCCAGCACAGGGGCGGACGAAGGAGGGTATACGGCCTAACTGCGGTGGCTTCCTGATTGACCTACATTTATTTTCTGTTCTGTTTATTCTCCCCAATCCTTTCCCCTAGGGAAAGCTGTGCTTCTAACACAAGTCTAGTTCTGTAAAATGATAATAATATATTTTCATAGTGTTATGAGATTATGAGCAGTTATAAATTCGGGAATAGGTGACGTTGTGTGAAATGTCCACATCTTTTTTTTATAAATAGTTAGAATAATATTGGTACAAATTGCAAAAAAGTTTTGTACCCTCAATAAAACACAAACAAATCAGAATATATAAGAATCAGAAATAAGTGCGCATCTTCGTGTTTACGTCATGTGAGGACTTCATAGGTGTTTTAAAAACAAATAACCAATATGATTGTATAGTGAACACAGAAAAGCGAAAGCCCTACTTCTTAGGATACTGAAGCATATACGTATGTAATGTTATTTTCATTAAGCGGTTTATTTATTTACTCTTAACCATTAACTTCGGCTATATCTTGCAAAATTATTTGACTCCAGGACGTGATCATTTTAAAAATATTTAATTGAAAATATTTACTTGTGTTCTTTCAGTCTTTAAAAATACAATAAACTAAAAAATATGCACCTAAACATACAATTCTGAAGGGATTAACCCCCCCATTAACACGCAGTCACTCCGGCCCTGGTTTCATATAACCGCTGACTGCGTAGTTAGTCTGGAGTCGGGGTGCGTCGGCCGCGGCGGCGCCAGCTAGGTCAGACTATTACATCCGCAGACTCATCGCGTCTCCGTCGCTGTTTTATACCAGTGACGTCACGCACCACCACCCATCCACAAAACTGGGAAAATTTAAGGTGTTTTCAGACTAAACAATTAAAACACTTACGCAAAACATAATTTCAATATGGGTAGGTACAAAGTTAGCATGCTTTTGTTTTATGTCTCAAAGAGAAATAAGTAGGCACTCGTAACGTCATCAGTCAGAAGACGTCTACTCAAGGACGGATCTAGGGGGGGGTCATGGGGGGTCATCACCCCCCCCCCCCCCTGGGCTGGGTGTAGGTTGACTACTGATATTTTTTCTATTTGTAATCGAATTGGGCCTGTCCTAATTAGACCTCGACTCGACTATATGACCCCCCCAACCCGACTTAAAAGCTGGATCCGCCCTTGCGTCCACTGCTGAACAGAGGCGTCCCCCTAACAGCCACGCTTGACAGGCGGCTAAATCGACATAAAAGAAATGAGCGGTGATGCTCTGGGGTATTGTTTCTCAATGTTTTGGATGCCGTTGCAATGATAATGAGCCGTCGTTATCTTACCACCACGAGAGAGTCTTCTTCGTTTGTTTTTAATGAGACTATTAAAAACAAAAGACCTGTTCGCCAAATATCTTGTCACCTCACCGTCCAGTTATTACTTACCGTTATTGTCGTCAAATCAAATGTCCTAACAATAACTATCACTCCAGTCACAAATAATTTAAAATTATCCATCCATGGGAAAGTTGCTGTTCATTGTCTAAATACATTGTAAACTGAGTACTATTATTTATTCTGTAGTTGCAGGTGCTGTACCAGCCAAGAAAAACATTCTACATGAAATATTTATTTATAATGTATATAGGCACATCGTTTGTTTATAATTATCTTTCAAATAGGCATTGACCATGAGCTTGACGCACTCGGATCATTCTGACAAGTTATTAGTCGTATATTAAACTAGCTTTTGCCCGCGGCTTTGCCCGCGTAGTAATGTTGAATACTGGAATTCGGTTAAATCGGGGCCCAACTCAATTGAATCACTAAAATACGTATATTATTGCATTTTTTCCAAGCCGCTTGCAAGTCTTTAAGTTTGCTTGAGGATGACCAAATTAAATATTAAAAATTAATTTAGCAGTTTAGGCTGTACAGTGTCTATAATAATTATGTCCGTCAAACAGTCGTCTGCGTGGACCTACAAAAAAATAGCCTATGTCCGTTTCCGAACCTTATGCTATAACTACCTATCCAAAAATGCAGCTCCATCTGTTCAGCCGACCAATAAATACGCCCATCCCCGTCCCCATTCCCAGCCTCATCCCTATAAACGGCCCCTTCCCCATCCCCATCCCGATACCAAATGTCATTTTAATATGAACACGCCCATCCCCGTCCCCTCCCTCACCCCCATCCCGAACCCCATCCTCACCCCATCCCATCCCCACCCCCATCCCGATTTCAACTTTCATCTTAATATGGATACGCCCATCCCCGTTCCCAGCCTCATCCACATCCACATCCCATCTCCACCTGTCCCCACCAAATCCCCACCCATCCCCACCCCATCCCCACCCCCACCCCATCCCCATCCCGATACCAATTGTAATCTTAATATTAACATGCCTATCTCCGTCCCGTCTCCGTTCCCAGTATCATCGCCACCCCCACCCCCATCCCCACATCTATCCCCATCCCTATACCAAATTTCATTTTAATATGTACAGCCGTTACAAGGTTAAGGAGAAACAAACGTACTATCACTAAAACTTAGTTTTTTGTTATACTAACGGGAGCTGATTTTGAAAAAACTGTGACACCCGTATCTTCTTATTTTTATAGTAGAATATGTATACCAAGTTTTGTATCAATCGAACCAGAGAATAAAAAGTTTCATACAAACTTTAACACCCCATTTAACCCCCTTCGGGGTTGATTTTTGAAAAATCCTTTCTTAGTGGGCGTTTACACCTCTCCAAAAACATACCCTCCAACTTTCAAGTCTCTAAGTTTAGCGGTTTGGGCTGTACGTTGTCTATATGTCAGTCAGTCAGTCAGTCAGTCAGTCAGTCAGGACAAAGCCTTTTATAGTTATAGATTAATTAAAAATTAATTTAGCAGCTTAGGCTGTACAGTATCTATAATAATTATGTCCGTCAAACAGTCGTCTGCGTGGACCTACAAAAAAATAGCCTATGTCCGTTTCCGAACCTTATGCTATAACTACCTATCCAAAAATGCAGCTCCATCTGTTCAGCCGACCAATAAATACGCCCATCCCCGTCCCCATTCCCAGCCTCATCCCTATAAGCGACCCCTTCCCCATCCCCATCCCGGTACCAAATGTCATTTTAATATAAACACGCCCATTCCCGTCCCCATCCCCGTTCCCTCCCTCATCCCCATCCCGAACCCCATCCTCACCCCATCCCATCCCCACCCCCATCCCGATTTCAACTTTCATCTTAATATGGACACGCCCATCCTCGTTCCCAGCCTCATCCACATCCACATCCCATCCCCACCTGTCCCCACCAAATCCCCACCCATCCCCACCCCATCCCCATCCCCACCCCATCCCCATCCCCACCCCATCCCCATGCCCATCCCGATACCAATTGTAATCTTAATATTAACATTCCTATCTCCGTCCCGTCTCCGTTCCCAGTATCATCGCCACCTCCACCCCCATCCCCATCCCCACATCTATCCCCATCCCTATACCAAATTTCATTTTAATATGTACAGCCGTTACAAAGTTAAGGAGAAACAAACGTACTATCACTAAAACTTAGTTGTTTTTTTTTATACTAACGGGAGCTGATTTTGAAAAAACTGTGACACCCGTATCTTCTTATTTTTATAGTAGAATATGTATACCAAGTTTTGTATCAATCGAACCAGAGAATAAAAAGTTTCATACAAACTTTAACACCCCATTTAACCCCCTTCGGGGTTGATTTTCGAAAAATCCTTTCTTAGTGGGCGTTTACACCTCTCCAAAAACATACCCTCCAAATTTCAAGTCTCTACGTTTAGCGGTTTGGGCTGTACGTTGTCTATATGTCAGTCAGTCAGTCAGTCAGTCAGTCAGTCAGGACAAAGCCTTTTATAGTTATAGAAGATAGATATGTCCGTCAAACAGTCGTCTGCGTGGGCCTACAAAAAAATAGCCTATGTCCGTTTCCGAACCTTATGCTATAACTACCTATCCAAAAATGCAGCTCCATCTGTTCAGCCGACCAATAAATACGCCCATCCTTTCCCCATTCCCAGCCTCATCCCTATAAGCGGCCCCTTCCCCATCCCCATCCCGATACCAAATGTCATTTTAATATGAACACGCCCATCCCCGTCCCCATCCCCGTTCCCTCCCTCACCCCCATCCCGAACCCCATCCTCACCCCATCCCATCCCCACCCCCATCCCGATTTCAACTTTCATCTTAATATGGATACGCCCATCCCCGTTCCCAGCCTCATCCACATCCACATCCCATCTCCACCTGTCCCCACCAAATCCCCACCCATCCCCACCCCATCCCCACCCCATCCCCATCCCGATACCAATTGTAATCTTAATATTAACATGCCTATCTCCGTCCCGTCTCCGTTCCCAGTATCATCGCCACCCCCACCCCCATCCCCACATCTATCCCCATCCCTATACCAAATTTCATTTTAATATGTACAGCCGTTACAAGGTTAAGGAGAAACAAACGTACTATCACTAAAACTTAGTTTTTTGTTATACTAACGGGAGCTGATTTTGAAAAAACTGTGACACCCGTATCTTCTTATTTTTATAGTAGAATATGTATACCAAGTTTTGTATCAATCGAACCAGAGAATAAAAAGTTTCATACAAACTTTAACACCCCATTTAACCCCCTTCGGGGTTGATTTTTGAAAAATCCTTTCTTAGTGGGCGTTTACACCTCTCCAAAAACATACCCTCCAACTTTCAAGTCTCTAAGTTTAGCGGTTTGGGCTGTACGTTGTCTATATGTCAGTCAGTCAGTCAGTCAGTCAGTCAGTCAGGACAAAGCCTTTTATAGTTATAGATTAATTAAAAATTAATTTAGCAGCTTAGGCTGTACAGTATCTATAATAATTATGTCCGTCAAACAGTCGTCTGCGTGGACCTACAAAAAAATAGCCTATGTCCGTTTCCGAACCTTATGCTATAACTACCTATCCAAAAATGCAGCTCCATCTGTTCAGCCGACCAATAAATACGCCCATCCCCGTCCCCATTCCCAGCCTCATCCCTATAAGCGACCCCTTCCCCATCCCCATCCCGGTACCAAATGTCATTTTAATATAAACACGCCCATCCCCGTCCCCATCCCCGTTCCCTCCCTCATCCCCATCCCGAACCCCATCCTCACCCCATCCCATCCCCACCCCCATCCCGATTTCAACTTTCATCTTAATATGGACACGCCCATCCTCGTTCCCAGCCTCATCCACATCCACATCCCATCCCCCCCTGTCCCCACCCATCCCCCCCCCATCCCCATCCCCACCCCATCCCCATCCCCACCCCATCCCCATGCCCATCCCGATACCAATTGTAATCTTAATATTAACATTCCTATCTCCGTCCCGTCTCCGTTCCCAGTATCATCGCCACCTCCACCCCCATCCCCATCCCCACATCTATCCCCATCCCTATACCAAATTTCATTTTAATATGTACAGCCGTTACAAAGTTAAGGAGAAACAAACGTACTATCACTAAAACTTAGTTGTTTTTTTTTATACTAACGGGAGCTGATTTTGAAAAAACTGTGACACCCGTATCTTCTTATTTTTATAGTAGAATATGTATACCAAGTTTTGTATCAATCGAACCAGAGAATAAAAAGTTTCATACAAACTTTAACACCCCATTTAACCCCCTTCGGGGTTGATTTTCGAAAAATCCTTTCTTAGTGGGCGTTTACACCTCTCCAAAAACATACCCTCCAAATTTCAAGTCTCTACGTTTAGCGGTTTGGGCTGTACGTTGTCTATATGTCAGTCAGTCAGTCAGTCAGTCAGTCAGTCAGGACAAAGCCTTTTATAGTTATAGATTAATTAAAAATTAATTTAGCAGCTTAGGCTGTACAGTATCTATAATAATTATGTCCGTCAAACAGTCGTCTGCGTGGACCTACAAAAAAATAGCCTATGTCCGTTTCCGAACCTTATGCTATAACTACCTATCCAAAAATGCAGCTCCATCTGTTCAGCCGACCAATAAATACGCCCATCCCCGTCCCCATTCCCAGCCTCATCCCTATAAGCGACCCCTTCCCCATCCCCATCCCGGTACCAAATGTCATTTTAATATAAACACGCCCATCCCCGTCCCCATCCCCGTTCCCTCCCTCATCCCCATCCCGAACCCCATCCTCACCCCATCCCATCCCCACCCCCATCCCGATTTCAACTTTCATCTTAATATGGACACGCCCATCCTCGTTCCCAGCCTCATCCACATCCACATCCCATCCCCACCTGTCCCCACCCATCCCCACCCCATCCCCATCCCCACCCCATCCCCATCCCCACCCCATCCCCATGCCCATCCCGATACCAATTGTAATCTTAATATTAACATTCCTATCTCCGTCCCGTCTCCGTTCCCAGTATCATCGCCACCTCCACCCCCATCCCCATCCCCACATCTATCCCCATCCCTATACCAAATTTCATTTTAATATGTACAGCCGTTACAAAGTTAAGGAGAAACAAACGTACTATCACTAAAACTTAGTTGTTTTTTTTTATACTAACGGGAGCTGATTTTGAAAAAACTGTGACACCCGTATCTTCTTAT
This sequence comes from Erannis defoliaria, assembly GCA_905404285.2. Lineage (NCBI taxonomy): Eukaryota > Metazoa > Arthropoda > Insecta > Lepidoptera > Geometridae > Erannis > Erannis defoliaria. The sequence goes on along the minus strand of FR990080.1, from coordinate 9,477,341 downwards.
TTTTATAGTAGAATATGTATACCAAGTTTTGTATCAATCGAACCAGAGAATAAAAAGTTTCATACAAACTTTAACACCCCATTTAACCCCCTTCGGGGTTGATTTTCGAAAAATCCTTTCTTAGTGGGCGTTTACACCTCTCCAAAAACATACCCTCCAAATTTCAAGTCTCTACGTTTAGCGGTTTGGGCTGTACGTTGTCTATATGTCAGTCAGTCAGTCAGTCAGTCAGTCAGTCAGGACAAAGCCTTTTATAGTTATAGAAGAAGATATAGATGGAAAATAATGGAAGGTAATAATTATTTATTCGCTGGCAAGGTCAATGACGCGTTTCATTTAGTTTTATAGGCTCCCCCGCTGAGATGTTTTTCGTATTAAGTACAATAATGTGTGACCTAAGCAGGGTCGGATTTAGAGGTGTTCAACTGGGGCAACAAAGGAGTCATCATAATCATAAGTAGCCAGAAGATGTCCATTGCTGGACGAAGGCCTTCCCCTTAAGAGGATTTCCCATAATATCCACGATTGGCTTTGACAGTTAAACAATATTTTTCTTGCAAGTGTTTCCATACTTTATTGCGAGACAAATTTTTGTAGATACAATTTCTGCCCCCTCTCTTGTGGAGGCTCCGGGTAGTTTTTTTTTAATTTAGAATCAACATACAGTACAGAGCAAAGTATAATATTGAAGTACTCGTAGTATTAATAAAAAGCTAGGTAGCTGGTGCACCAGCAACGTTGACCACAGTTTAAGCATCGTTGACCACAGATTAGCAACATTAACCACAGATTAAGGCAGTTGCCCCGGTTGCCCTTCCTTAAATTCAGCGATGTGCCCAAGGCCGTAAGAGATGGCATATACGTTATAATTATATCTATTTTATAAGAGTTTCTTAACTTTTTAGTTTTATAGTCTGTGAAATAAATATTTATCAGAATATCACGTGCCTACCAATGTAATGATGTCATTGCCACTTTTTATACCCAAGGGCTCAGGATTAGGAATTATATAATTACTTAGTTCTAAAAAGTAGGCATCAACGCCAATTTACTGAAATTAGTTTCGTCATTCAAATTGGATAATTAACAACTAAAGTCAATTAATTAATCAACAACATGTCTGCGGTCACGTTTGTTCATTACAACATAATATAGATTTTTAATTTAGAAACGTATTTTTTAACGACTTTTTTTAGATTCATTAATAAAATTACTCTGTTGCGTAGTTTCCGCCTGCCAAGCGTGGGGATTATGGCAACCCCTCCCAATATGGGCGAGGCCTTCGTCCAGCACTGGACGTCTTTCGGCTGATGTGTGTAGTTTACAAGAACATAAGTAGCGCACCAACAGACGCGAGATGCGATTTTATTTTACTATACTTATAGTAAAATAAAATCGCACTATTTAGGCTTATACATTATCAGCGAGGAGACGTCCACTGCTAGACGGAGGCCTCCCCCTTAATAGGAAGAGGGTGCCATAATCCCCACGCTTGGCAGGCGGCTTGGGGATCGCAGAATGCTCACTACCGAGAGGACGCTGCTGCCCGTCCTCCGGTGGTTCTGGATGCAGTTTTAGATTTGTTTTGGTTTGCAGTTTCATTGTGTAAGTATACCAGAATTTAAAATAAAACAAGCTAAAATGATAATTAAACAAGAAACGTTTTTAAATTATTATAGCCTTGGGATTATACGTAAGGATTCTAACGATACCCCATACATCCAAATCTGTTCATTAGAAGTTACCGTGGAATAAAGAAACTCACATACATACATAGATACATACATGAACATTGAAAACACGAACACTCCTTTTTTGAAAGTCACGTAAAAAGGCAGGAATAAGAACCTTAATTATAGTTATATTATTATTTACGGGATATTTACCATGATTATATTGTGAAATGAGCTCCCGATATTTCGGCGCAGTTGCATGCCTTGCATAGTTTTCCTAAAAATGTAAAAAAAAAAAAAAAAAAAAAAAAAAAGTTCAAAATATCAAGGGCATTCGTAACGAAATACCCACTTCTTAGTATTTTACTACGATTACCACTGGAACTCGAATTCAACCCAAGTGTCGACAAAACACACTCACTATATCACTGCATAATTATGTTATTTTGGACACGAGTTAGTGTTTATATGAACAACTATAGAACAACCAATAACTAAAAACAACTAAACTATAGAACTATTGTGAACAACCGTGATAGTTGAAAACAGCTTTTTAGAACCTAACGGCCTTACCTAAAATAATCTCGATTCTTTTAGTCACTGCTTAAACTTCTCTGTCCTTTTCTAGCACGTCCAACTTCACGTCAGAGAGAAGATGGCAGAGCATCTTGAGCAGTGACTAACGGTTGAAAAGTTTTTTTAAGTAAGGCCGTTAATTATTAGAATATGTACCTAGTATAAGATAAGTCTCAGTATTCCCAACCAACCGACGAATAACATCGTTCCTTCCGACATCTATGATCAAATACCTATGACAATTTCTATGATTTCTATTTACAACTGACTTCAAAAAAGGAGTGTCAATCGAAGTCAATTCGACTGTTTTTTTTTGTATATGTTACGTGATTACTCCGCAAATTATGCATTGGTTTTGATGGTTGTTTGGTAGGTGATACTTCAGAGGTACTAAATTTTATCGAAATCGGTTTAGTAGTTTGGGTTTTAAACCAACATAATTAAAAAATATGAAGATGTCGTCCAGGTAGTCGAAATTGAAGTCGGTTGTATTTTCTTTTATAATTGACTTAATGACCTTGTTTTCGACTACGTATTCTTACGAGTATGTTCTGTACCTAATGTGAAACGTACTTTGAATTGATAGAATATGTTTTCCGCGAACTCGCCTCATAAACATTACATTCAAACCACTGATCTAGGTATCATAGTCTGACGTCATAAAATAAAGCACTCCGCGATTTTATTATGTGTTATCGCGTATAAATATTGTTGCAACTCAAGATAAATAAGAGGTGCTTCAAGGGCCGTAGTGATAGCACGTTTATGAGTATGATAGTTACTGTGGCACGACTTCAATATCAACAGGTTTCTGTATAACTGATGAAAATTTTATTTTCATTGAAACATACATTGTATTGGAGTAGGGATTATAATTTTAGAGCTCCCGATATTTCAGCGCAGATCTGCAGGTGAACACGGTGCGTGCAACTACGCCGAAATATATAGGGAGCTCGTTTCACAACTTAATCACGGTAAATAGGATTTACACTCATAAACTGATTTCTCCGTCAATTCAGGTTTAAGATTATTTATTTCTCAAAAATAATTACAATTCACTTGTATGAGAACATATTTAGCATACAAAATTATTGATGAGTGCCGTACATTTAAAAAAAAATAAGGGTAGTTCTATTATTCTTTATCAAATCGCATTCAATTGATTCAAGTCAATTGTGGACCGATAAAAAATAATATTTGAAAGGGTGTACTCTCGAGGTGGTCCCATATTAATATCAAGTCAGTTGTTTTTTTTTAAGTTACTTGCTTAGCCTCTAGTGAACGGCAGAACTAAGCTGAAAAGAGCTCATTGTACCTACTTATCATTATTGTGAAGAACTTAAGTTCCTCACAATAAAAAAAACAAAAAAAAAAACACAGTCAAACATAGAACTAGACTTAGGACTTAGACAAAAAAGGAGGAGGCTCCTTTTTTGAAGTCTGTTAACAAAATATACATCTAATCACGAATGAATAAAGTTGATACTAAAACGTTTATATCCAAAAGAGCCGGTACGGTGATACGTGTATTAATGTTCACTTGAAAACACTGGCTAAGTCACTGTAGCATTAAATCCGTAGGGGTTTTAGTGCTTTGTACAAAAGGACCGCTTTAACAGCTTCGTTTAGGGGAACACTCAATTTTAATTCTAATTATAATAACATGCTTACAAAACAATGAGTCCGCGAATCTTTACTGCTATGTTTCTTTAATAGATTAGGTACTATTTAGCGCTATGAGATTAAGATGATTGTTTACATATAACATCGAAAAATTATTATAGGTATGTATGAAATCCATCATCATCATCTTCGCCTACAACTAGCTGACTGCTATCCAACTAGTAACTGTGGTAAACTGCTGTGCATATGCGTGCATAATAGGTTCTTAAGGAAGTAAAGTCCCACATTTCAGTTTTTTTTACCGGCTTCTAAAAGGCGGAAGTTCTCAATCCAGTAGTTTTTTTAAATGTTTTATTTCCTCTGATCTCCGTCATTTATAAACCGATTAAAAAATATCGGTATTTTTAGGGTTAAGGGAAAAAAGAAACCCTTATAGGATCACTCCGTTGTCCGTATGTCTGTCTGTATGTCCGTCAAGACTCTTTTTCTCTGGAACGCGTGGAGATATTAAGTTGAAATTAATGTCATATACGTAAGTCTAAGGTCCCTTGGTGCTGTAAAAAGATCAAGCTTCTAAGTCAACGCAATAAAAAATTACGGCTATTTTTGTGAGTTTTTTACAGTTAACTAAATCAAAATTCATAGGGTACTTCCCGTTGACCTAGACTCATGAAATTTGACAAGCAAGGTCACATAACAGTAATTATGGGGGAAAAAATTGATAATTTGTATATATATCGTCATTTCTCAAGCCAAAAATGAAATGGTTATTTTGTTTGTTTCTTTAGTTCTCAAAAAAAAACTAGATGGCGTTCTACACCGTTAAAACGCGCAAATGTATTGTTCGTTGGTTTTTAGACGGTTTTAATCGCAGCTGCTTATTACAATTTGTACGACAAACTTATCCCTACAGATGGTCAAGGTACACGAGCGTAGGTTTTGAAGAAAATTGACTGAAAACTGTTTTTTTTTTATTAGTTCTTGCATTTGACCATCATTACAAATAAGTTGGAGGGCTACAATTCAAATGTACCTCTTGAAGATTGTAGAAAGGAGTTTTACAAACTAGTTAAAACCTTTTCTTAGGCCATATTCTTTGCACGGTAATCACATAAAAGTTTAAAACTTTTCATATGTAAGTATGTACATCGGTGTCTGCGTTTTTTTTTCATTCTTATTTTTTGACTTCACTCCATATGTATTCTGCCAGTTTGAAGTATATGCATATTACAAGTGTCAGGTCAGTAGTAAGTCGTAAACTAAAATCATTGACAAGAACAAGTCATGCCCTAAAATTGCCTAAAACACCCGCTGGGTGTTAAAACTCACAAACGTTTCGTAATAAGTAATTCACCACACATTTTTTTGAAATTTTGCAGTTAGCATATTGAACGAAAGTAGAAATTCTTTTAGGGTTCCGTTCCCAAAGAGAATCCAATTGTACCCTATTATTAAGCCACCTACCGTGTCTGTCTGTCTCTCCATCTGTCTTTCCGATCTTTACTGACCTATAATCTCGTGAATTGTAATAGATAGCCGGTTGAAATGTTCACTGAACATTCGTTACTATCGCGGATTACCTTGTACTTGTGGTGGTACGGGATCCTCGTTGTCCGAGCCGCAAGAACGAGTCAGACTTGACGGCTTTATTTTTTATTTGAACGGTTATAAAGTTTCAGATTGGTCCCAAAGATATTTTATCAAAATCGGTTCAGCGGTTTGGTTTTTAAATTAAAATAGCACAATATAAAATATGTGGAAAAATATCCAAAAAAAAAACAAAATTGAAGTAGGTAGTGATTTTTTTAAACTCACTTGTTTTTTTTTGGTTGCCCATACCTAACGAACGACCATAGACTAAGTACTGGTACCTAATGTAGAAGTAATTTTCGTACTATTTACGAGTATTCCAACCTCGGCAGGGCTGTCACCCACAAAATAGAAACTCTACTCCCTCGTCACGCAAGAGTCGGATGTGAAGATAACGACGACAAACGACAATGTTACCTAACTCAACTGATAGTATATAATGTTAGATTACGTCTCGGTTACTAGTAAATATTTTATTGGCTGCTTAGTATTATGTCATAGACTGGATGTGTCGAATGTTTACATTTCTAGCGAAAACTTCTAGCGTTATTTAACCAGACTGTACTTTTTTTCAAAAAATCAGAATCATGTCCAGTTGACGATAACAGACATGTTATTCAAACATGTTATTAACTATCTGGAGACGCATGAAAATTCTAGCGTGTCCTGATGGCGAAATAACAACTGATACTAATTTTGAGTTTCGCCAGCTGGACACACGCGTGTCCAGCCCCTCGAGTCCACTTGGTGAATAACCCAATATTTTGAATGAAATTTGACTTTAAAAATATTTTATATTTCAAAAAACTTCAGTTATATACATTTACTAAGTTAAAATTAGACGCTGTTTTACCTTTACCGTCCTAACGACTGAATTGCCTCGACTGATCTTAGTTAAAACAAGACATAACAAAAAAGGCGCATCTGAGAAAATCAAATATGATACCCATATCGGCAACCACAATTTTAACTCACGTTATTTATAAATAAAACAAAGACATTCTCAGTTCTTAATACCTGAATCAAAAACCCGCCACACAACCTTTTTGTACATGACTAATGCTGCGTTCCGTAATGCGCTAAAAGTGATAATATCGCGAATCCGACCAAATTGAATAGTCACAAAATATATGGGCTTTGATTTGATTTTGTGACTATTCTTTTTGGTCGTATTCGCGATATTACCACTTTTAGCGCATTACGGAACGCAGCATAATTCACTAACCGCTCTCAGAATAAATAAAACGAGATCCCAATCGTCACTAACCCTACGTTGCCTATGTGCTATATTATTATTTCCGTATGAAATGTTACTTCAGACTACGCGACTACGTAATTACGCTGCAAGCAATAGGCAGCATTATTGCATAAGATGTCGCCTGCAATATTTAAATTTCTGCATTTTCTGGTATAACAAGCAAGTAGGTGCATCTGCACTCGTGATATACCACTTCCTCACTGTTTATCAAGATCGGTTCAGCTGCTTAGCCGCAAAATGGTGACGAAAAAATAATCAAAGAGACAGGCGAGGCAGATACGGCATTCCTAATATTTGTGTGGTATACTTACTTACATTCTCCTGTCTCTTGATGAAGTACAGGGTAAATCTATAAAAGCTCACTGGCTAATGTTTTGTTTCGGCACAAAGAGATCTGATGCAGATGGCCCCAAGTAGAGCGTTGGTTTATTTTCGCCTGTAAGATTGGTCGCGGGTTGTATCGATTAGCTTAGGATGAAATCAGATGGCAAGGCAAGAGAGGATAATAAGTCCCAGCGTTGGGATAAAGAACGCCGTATAAGATGACAATGGTACCATATACAATGTGTAACAAAAAGGTTCAACAATACTGAAGGGTATAAAAATATACCAAAATATATACGAAAAAATATCTGCTGTTCCATACATTTTGCCCAAGTGCGATGAACTTTTTGTATGGAACAGCTAATTTTTATCGTGATTTCATGGTTGGCCCCATAGTTAAAGTTGTTCACAATGATGAGTATATACATACATATCTGCTTGCCTGTCTGCCTTATAGCTCAGTTGGTAGCATGTCTGCCTTCAGAGCTATATAAGTATTCTATCAGCTATCTGGTTTCCATATTACAAGCTTTGCTTAGTTTGGAGCTAGATGGCGCTGTGTGAAAAATGTCCATCGGTATTTATTTATCCTTCAGTACTGTTGAACATGTTTGTTACAAATTGTATAGCGTAATCTGTAATTAAAGCGTCATCTATAATCATATAGTCTGAAGCTACCTCCAAACGCCCCCCGCGCTGCGTTCCGAGTGAGTCACACGTCATTGCATTATCGTTTATTACTGCCCATAAATCATTTCAATAGGTGTTGCTAAAGTAATTTTAAAAGTTTGACAACTTCACGGTTTTAGAAAGTTCGTCGATTTGTCTCCCGAATCGCAGACATTCGTGTTCGAACTTATTATTTCTAGGGTTAGAATCCAACAAACAGCAACTTTGTAGCATCGATTTATTCCACCACCTAGTATGTTTGAAACAGAGATGAAGTATTTTATATTGTTTGGCGAAAAAATATGAAAATCTAAAACCTGGTGAGAATCTCAATAAAATAAATATACTGGCTATTAATTTTGCATATGTCAACCTTCAGTCAGCAGAAGCATGTATGGTATGCATACAAGATCATCATCATCAGCCCGGAGCACAATAACATTTATGGATAACATTTATATGGGACCACCTCTGAAGTATGTATGGTATATGACCTACCAAACAAATAATCACCAAAATAAATTCGTAATTGGCGGAGTAATCGCGTAACAAACATACAAAAAATGCTCCTTTTTTGAAGTGGGTTGAAAACTGTACGTGCATGACCCCGTGAGGGGGTTTAACTAATATCTCAGGGTGACGAGCGCAGTGCATTGCGGCGGTGCAAGATTTTGTTCGCAAGTTCACAATTCTGGCACTGCTACGATTATGAGCAGGCGTTATGTTTACCACCAAGCGAACGTCACGCTCGTCCCGTCACTCAGATACATTAAAAAAAAAACTCTTGTATAATACTCTGCATACCAGATACAGTTTAAATAATTACAATACAATACAATAAAATACAATAAAACTTTATTGCATACCAGAAATATAGAACAACATACAACTAATTAGGGTACATTATATGGCAGTACAGTATAGACCTGGGTATGTCCTTAAACTGCATCAGACCCACCGGAGGACGGGCAGCAGCGTCCTCTTGGTTAGCGGTGGTGAACATTCTGCGTTCCCCAAGCCGCCTGCCCAGCGTGGGGATTATGGCAACACCCCTCTATTGGGAGGCCTTCGTCCAGCAGTGGAGTTTTATGGCTGACGAGGATATGGCAGTACAAAGGGCCTCCCTAACCGGTATCACCTTAAGCGATTTCTTCCAGGCAACCCAGTGATTTCTATGAGGCAACCTTGTAATTATGGACCACACTCAAAATATTTTATAAATAAAAGTTACTCACTAAAGTATAATGAATTCTAAACAGGCAAAAAGCCGTAATAAGACATTCACGACCTAGTTTTTAATGATTCGAGTGGGTCCTAGGAGCAGTAAAAGCTCTCGGCTTCAGGAAGCAGGCCGGAGGGTTAAAACGCCCTCCGTGCGACCGATAATTGGGCCCATTAGCTTTCAGCCCTGCCAGGTGTCACGTTTGACAAGGTTTTACTACTCCTCAACATAAAAACGAAAAGGACGACCTACGATAAAGACAATTTCCTTATGCATAAAACAGGCCTTTTAATAATAACATCTTCATATTTTCCTGATTTTTTCAGTTATTTTGATTTAAAAACCAAACTTCTGAAACAATTTTGATAAAGTTTATATGGGACCACCTCAGAAGTATCACCAACCAAACAAAAAAAATATTGCATCTCATCAAAATCAAATCATAATTGGCGGTGTGATGGCGTAACATACATACAAAAAAAAAACATACATTCGAATTGAGAACCTCCTTTTTTGAAGTCGGTTGAAAAAAACAACCGACTTCAAACAATTATTGGATTACATCCGTAAAACAACTGAAAAGTTACAGGAAAACAAATTCGTTTATTTGGACGATATATTTTTTTCCAGTTACAAACTCCAGAGCCGATTTTGATTTAATTTCTACAGGACAAATCTCATTCAAATAAAAAAAGCATTTTCCATATCGGGTTTTAAATGACGGAGATCTGAGGTCACATCACAGATGACGTGATCACAAACAGCGACAATGATAAAATGAATGGACGGGAAATAAGGCGCACGGATTTTGAAGACTATTTGTTGAGTAGCTGGCACTCCACTCGCGTCAGTCATACTCTTATCTTTGCGACATGCGAGCCGTACGATACGACAATACAAACTTCTAATACATATGTTATCTGTTTGTCATGCAGTAATTAGATTCGCTATCTCTATTTTCTGGCAAATGTAATATGCATACTTTTAGCTAGGTATGATTGATTGTGTTGACTTGTTAATTTTGATTTGCAAGCGCTGGGCCCGTCCATTCCAATAACACCGTCGCTGATCACAAATACGTATACCTACAAACATTAATCTGCTTAAACTAATAACATCCCTGTGTTTGCGTCGGGGGTTAAAAATGTCATTGATTACTACCATTACATGTAGAGTACCTACTCGTATATCATATTCCAGAGTTTCTACTACTTTGTTAAACAGTTTATTGTGAAAAGGGCAGGTGGAAAGGGAATTACATGTGCAGAGTTACTTTCGAATAAAAAATACTGTGTGATTGGTAAGGATTCAAAGATATAGTCAGGTACTATACAGCCTGTTAGTTTGAACACCGTTATCCTTCTAGGATTTCATAGTACTCATCATTAAGAACAACTTTTACTATGGGGCCAACCTTGAAATCGCGAAAAAAATATCAGCTGTGCCATACATTTTGTCCAAGATCGATGCACCTTTTTGTATGGATTTGATTTGATGGAAACCCCGTGATTTCAGGGTTGGCCCCATAGTAAAAGACGAAGAAGGATAACGGGGTTCAAACTAACACTCCGTATAGTATTGGTATACAAAATTGTAGCGAGTGCATTAAAATTTAATTAATTCTATAGCGAAGTAATATTTATGTCGATGTTCTAATGTAAATTAATTTCTGTTTCAGGTACGTTCAATTCCAAATCTCGAGTAACTACTGTAAGTAAAATAAACCACAGCTGCCACAAACATTTCACCAAACCTCATATTTTCTTATGACTCAGTTTGCTTTCTTACGCTTTCAAAACTAACACCAAGCGAGTCGAGCCACTGTTTGAATCGTAGAATCGACCTTCGTACATGAATAGACATTATAACAAATCGTATTTGATTATTACACTAACATTCCCAGCGATGCGCGGCGCGGACAATGCGTGCTCTGTAGGGGCTGTTGTGTCTTCAATTAAATCAGGGGTTCATAACCTCGAGCCATCAGGCCCGCATCATCCGGCTGCCAATCACGATGGGGCTCTGCTCCCAGCGTCAACATGAACGAATTTACTGGAACACGGTCAAATATTAGGTATATCCATGAGATTACCCGGCTATGCGGGATGGGCAAAGATTGATATTTAGGTCACAGAATAAATAACTCTATGTAAAAGTATTAAAAACCATAATAAGTATTGTACAGTAATAGTCTTACGATTAAAATGATGCACTTAAACAATTTTCATGTTTCGAGTAAAGAACGAGAAAGCAAACTTAGATCGCGTATTTACACGCTTTTTAGCACGCTTTTTAGTTTACTTAGATTGGAACAGTGACGTGGCTGTCGTTTACAACAAAAACTGTTAATTGTTCATAATCATTTGACTTTTTTATTGTAGACATAAAATACATAGGTACATAATACGCCATCGATTATAATATAAGAAATACCAATAAAAAATGAAGTAATTGATTCAGGTGCCACTTGTTTTTTGTATTAATTCTTATAATGAATAGGTACCTACCTATTTATACTGGGTGTTAGTTGGAACACCGTTATCCTTCTAGGTTATCATTGTACTCATCATTATGAACAACTTTTACTATGAGGCCAACCCTGAAATCACGAAAAAAATACAGCTGTGTGTGTGTGTGTGTGTGTGTGTGTGTGTGCTGGTGCATTTTGTCCAAGATCGATGAACCTTTTTGTATGGAACAACTGTTTTTTTTTTTCGTGATTTCAGGTTTGGCCCCATAGTAAAAGTTGTTCATAATGATGAGTACAATGATATCTTCAAAGGATAACGGTGTTCAAAATAACATCCTGTATAGTATTTATATGCCAGACAAATATTCGGGACGTGACAGTTTCTTGTATGGAGGGATTTCATGCCTAACTCAAATTAATGACACACCGTTGTTAATGCTTTTTAAATTGCACGTTTTTATTGTTTTGACCCGGAGGTCGACATTCCTTCAATCTGTTTTTGTGCTAGTAATTTTTGCATTGACGCGAACTAAAGAGAACTAAAGATTTAGTTTTAAACATTGGTCAAAAGGTGCAAGGCGAATATTCTCAGAAAAATATAATTATCTGGTGCTACAGCTGCAGTGGGTAACGAAGGCTTAACCCAATTAGCGAAATGGACATAATTTTCGTAGATTTTCTTTTATACCTACTAATTGAATATAGTAAGGCCACCGTAATTAGGTGCCTACGTTTTCTGATAACAATGTTTCGTATTCCGGAATCTCAGGCATCCTTACCTGCGATCAAGCATAAATGGTGTCCATTTTGTCATCCCAAGTAAGTGGAGTAGGTGTATTGGAACCGAGGTGACCGTCTCGCCAGCCAGGCATTACTCGATACCGTATTTGCTGACCGCAACGCCGCGACAAGGGAAAATCACCCTTGTTAAAAAGGATCAAGGTGTATCAGCACTGCGGTGGTTCGATCTTATTCCGCAAATATTTGTAGAGTAACCGATCGACCTTATTGACAGCCATATGATAGCCTTTGCAAAACACTGCACGGTACTTTCTTATTGGAGTCGAGTTTACACGCGGGGGAGTGTGCATATTTGCTCTTAGATGAGAAATATTGGATAGATGAAAATTGGGTTCAGGATAAAAGCTTACATTCGCACATATTATATGCTATATTTTTATAAAAAGATATAGATATTTTTTATCAATCATTATGTGAATAGCTGTAAGTAATAGATAATGGACAAAATGGATAAGTTAGCATTTACAATGTTGCGTGTGTTTTAAAATGTCAAATTTGTATTCGGAGCTGCTTAGAACATAAAGTTCTTCACGTAAGATCTAAATAAGTAGATAGAGAGTTGACTCCTCCAAGAAATACGTACAGCCAATTAAGTTGTTAAAAACACATCTTTCTTTTTCATTGTTGTCTATTAGATAGGGTCTGCGTATATAGTTTAGCTAGATCTGTCTTCTCAAAGTATACCTACCTGCACACTGCAATAAATATTTGATATACATAATTGAACATTCGTTTTTTTTTAAATAATTTTTTCAATTAATTACATTTGTTTCAATAACATATTTTGCCGTGTAAGGAGCAATAACCATGTGGGCTCCTCGTCCTCAGCGCCAATTAAAACTTTACCACCTGATATAAATTACTATCTGTGTAGTTATTTACTGCAACAAGGCAAAACTTTTCGCAGATGTCGTCAGCGGCGGTCCGAACGTGGCAAAATCAAGTTTACTTGTTAATCGTTGCCTATATCTATCTGCTTTTGATGAGGGCGTTGTGTCGATAATCTAGTCCAACGAACTTGTTTTAAGAATCTAAGCAGCTGTTGACGGCCTGAAAATAGATTTGTAGGTTAAAAAGTTGTTTATATTTAATTTTGGACAGAGATTTAATTAGCAAAGGATTTCTGTACAAACAAGTACATATGCAAATCCTCTCTGGTAATCTGCGTCTAATAAGAGTAAAACCATTAAATTGAAGAAAAAAGAGAGATGAAATTGACAGTTAACTATAGCCGCATCGACGATGCGCCACCTAGCGGAAAAAAACGCAGTGTGGATTCCCATTGATTGCATATATAATTTAAATGAACATCTTTTTTTATTTTTTAGGTCAAGTTCTTTAAGCGTTGATAGATGGTCATGTAGTATTTGGCGCAGGGTAGGGGTTCCGCCGAGGGGGTTTACCATTGAAAACACTCATATAAAGTTTGAACACGACAGAATTTATTAACACAGTTTATACCTAGTAATCACAATGTTCAGTTCGAGCACAAACGACAGCACAATTTAAAAAGGACGCGAAAATGAGCCGCCGATCGGCTTTCCGTGACAGTACGTTAATTCGGGACGATTGCCACGTGGCGACTGCCTCAAAAAGGGCGGGTGCGCCGGGCGGTGGCGCGTCGAACGAGCCGTGCAACTCTCTCTTTCTCGCTCCGGCCGACGATGGCCGAGAGCGCACGAATGCGGACGACTCGCCACCGCGCGACCCACGACCTTGGCAATATTATTACAATCGGATATTACACTTAAAATTATTTGGTTGCCTACATTCCACCCCCTTGTTCCAGAACAATCTCGTTAGTAGGCAACACAGCTACTTTGACAGAAGGTCTGGTCAGCGTACCTTTACAGGTTTTAATAGTAACAACTCTAACTTGACCGTCGCGACCAGGGTGAACGGCGCTAACTATGCCCCTAGGCCATGTGTTACGCGGTTGATTTTTGTCTAGAATAAGTACCACGTCTCCTTCTTTTATCGGTCGTGCTCCGTTCTGCCATTTTTGGCGTCTTTGTAAGGTAGGAATATATTCCTTTAGCCACCGTCGCCAGAACATGTCCGCGAGCGTTTGCGCCTTTCTCCACGCCTTCCTACCATTCAAATCAGAAGGATCGAACGACCCCAACGTTGATGCGCCCGACGCGGTCCCTAGCAACAGATGGTTGGGAGTCAAAGCAATTGGCTCGTCTGGGTCAGAATTGACATACGTGAGAGGTCTACTGTTTAACGTCATCTCTATCTCTGCTAATAGCGTAAGCAGAATTTCTTCACGTGGTGTACGTTCTTTTAACACAGTCTTTAGCGCCACCTTAACCGAACGAATGAGCCGTTCCCAACAACCTCCCATGTGGGGGGAAGCTGGACTGTTGAAATGCCACGTTATCCCCTTTGTCGTCACAAAATCAAGAAACTTGTCATGATCGAACCCACGTAATGCCGCCCTTAGCTCCGCATCAGCCTTCACAAAATTCGTACCTCTATCACTAAACATGGCTGACGGTTCTCCTCGACGCGCGACAAAACGACGGATTGCCATTATGGCTGAATCAGCGGTGAGAGAAGCGGCTAAGTCTAGGTGCACGGCCCTAGTAGCTAGGCATGTGAAAATTATGCCCCACCGTTTTTCATGGCGCCTACCGATAGATACCTCCATGGGTCCGAAATAATCGAGACCACAATTCACGAACGCTCTTCTCGTATTATTAAGCCTAGCGGGTGGCAAGTCGGCCATTTTGGGAGGAACTGGCAGTGCGCGGCGTATGCGACACAATTGACAAGCAGCTGTAACTGATTTTACAGTACGTCGGAGCTGCGTTATCCAAAATCTTTCTCTAATAGAATTTATCACAGTTTCGAGGTTCGCGTGGTACATACGCTTGTGATAGTCGAGCACAATAAGCTGGGCTGTATAATTGTGACCATCTAATATTATCGGATGTTTTTCGTTGAACGTCAATTCTGCTGCCGCACTTAGCCGACCCCTTACTCTTAACAATCCATCTTCTTCGTGTATGAACGGGTCCAAATCGCGGATATTACATTTTGCGGACAATATACTCCCGGTTTTCAGCGTTTTCAGCTCCTTGGAGTAAGTCTCCGCCTGGGATTGCCGTATCAGAAATAGCTCGGCGTCACGAATATTCTGACCGGTCAGCGGTTCCGTTTGTCTTTTACGGCACATACCAATGAAAGCGAACACTCGCGCTGTAGCCCTTAACACTCGAACCCAAGAAGAAAACCGACTAACTTCGATCACGGACTCATGTTGCTTTACGACGTGAACTAATTGGCGCTGAGGACGAGGAGCCCACATGGTTATTGCTCCTTACACGGCAAAATATGTTATTGAAACAAATGTAATTAATTGAAAAAATTATTTAAAAAAAAACGAATGTTCAATTATGTATATCAAATATTTATTGCAGTGTGCAGGTAGGTATACTTTGAGAAGACAGATCTAGCTAAACTATATACGCAGACCCTATCTAATAGACAACAATGAAAAAGAAAGATGTGTTTTTAACAACTTAATTGGCTGTACGTATTTCTTGGAGGAGTCAACTCTCTATCTACTTATTTAGATCTTACGTGAAGAACTTTATGTTCTAAGCAGCTCCGAATACAAATTTGACATTTTAAAACACACGCAACATTGTAAATGCTAACTTATCCATTTTGTCCATTATCTATTACTTACAGCTATTCACATAATGATTGATAAAAAATATCTATATCTTTTTATAAAAATATAGCATATAATATGTGCGAATGTAAGCTTTTATCCTGAACCCAATTTTCATCTATCCAATATTTCTCATCTAAGAGCAAATATGCACACTCCCCCGCGTGTAAACTCGACTCCAATAAGAAAGTACCGTGCAGTGTTTTGCAAAGGCTATCATATGGCTGTCAATAAGGTCGATCGGTTACTCTACAAATATTTGCGGAATAAGATCGAACCACCGCAGTGCTGATACACCTTGATCCTTTTTAACAAGGGTGATTTTCCCTTGTCGCGGCGTTGCGGTCAGCAAATACGGTATCGAGTAATGCCTGGCTGGCGAGACGGTCACCTCGGTTCCAATACACCTACTCCACTTACTTGGGATGACAAAATGGACACCATTTATGCTTGATCGCAGGTAAGGATGCCTGAGATTCCGGAATACGAAACATTGTTATCAGAAAACGTAGGCACCTAATTACGGTGGCCTTACTATATTCAATTAGTAGGTATAAAAGAAAATCTACGAAAATTATGTCCATTTCGCTAATTGGGTTAAGCCTTCGTTACCCACTGCAGCTGTAGCACCAGATAATTATATTTTTCTGAGAATATTCGCCTTGCACCTTTTGACCAATGTTTAAAACTAAATCTTTAGTTCTCTTTAGTTCGCGTCAATGCAAAAATTACTAGCACAAAAACAGATTGAAGGAATGTCGACCTCCGGGTCAAAACAATAAAAACGTGCAATTTAAAAAGCATTAACAACGGTGTGTCATTAATTTGAGTTAGGCATGAAATCCCTCGCATCTCGTTCTAAATCGTACATCCATATTTAATGGTACCTCTATCAGTCAATCGTCTGTGTGTAAGCGCGTGGAATGTCCGGTATGCGCTCAAGAGAACACGCTGGTCAATTCAGAGGTTATCTATCATGGAAAGCGATAACCGACAGATATAATAAGCGAATGCCACCTTTACAGTATTAAATATAAAGGTTGTGATCGCTCGGCGAACAGCTGTGTGATGAGGTCGATATATCTGGAGGGCGTTTATTGGCGAGAATTGGGCGCATCCCGGTTGTTCGACAAAATCGCTATCCTTCCTACGCTTAGTTATTATCTGATGGGACTTTGGACACACCGAGCTAGATGTGACATTAATGTAATAACAGATAAAACTTCCGCCCCCCAGACCTCGGAACACGCTATTGTGTTCCGTACAAAAGAATTGTATTTATTCCGACCACTAGCGCTGTTGGAAAATGTAGAGATAATACTTACGCTGCTACGTATAGATATATTCTTTATCCTTAGTCAGATTTGACCGTAGATTTAATAGAAGTAAAAAATGGCTTTATGATCAGAGTATGCCAATTTTTGAGTAAATATTTGTAGAAGTCCTTCCTAAAATTGGAATTTTATAATATTAAATAATTAACTCTGTGGTTGATTAGTTTGTTTCTCTTAACGTTTAGGCGTGTTTATGGCATGAAACCGGCTATATTCTAGGATAACGAACGAGTGTAACCGCGTTGCGCAATATTGTCGCGAAATTACGATAGACAATATAGGGCCCAATAAATGTACCTTGTTAGTAAACTTGGAAATCCTTCTGGTCTTGGAAATGTTAATCCCGTCTTTTCTTTTCTTATTTTTTTTTACTGTGTACATAAATACAAAAGACGATTAACTGTTCCGAGGCGGTCAACCTTATAATACCCATAAGTTTCTGATTAGTCTATTTCCAGCTATTTCATATCAAAGGCAGCAAATACAACTACGGTCACTTATTTTAAAATAAATGAGTCCCATTCATTACCCTTGGCCCTCGATTAAATTTGCCGGCCTTGCTTCACCCATGCATGTTTCTGTCTCGTTAGTACTTCATTCATCGGCGCATCTGGTCCGCCCCGCCCTCGCCCTATCTCGCCTTTCCTGCCCTATTTCATACAACTATTTATAGGTACTTGCCATAAAATCTAACTATTTATAGCAAAGAATCGACATAAAAATAAGAGACCCTCGGTAATCGTAAACTGGTTATTGAGCTGTCGTCAGTTACGAACAAGCTTTCCATAAAAGCCTATTTAGATGCATGTTTTATTTTTAAAGCTTTTATGAAAGTCATCACATTTTTTAACTATTTCTCGATGAGGATGCTAATCTAATTTAGATCAAACACAAATGAAGGATAGTATTATCTTTGACAAAAAAACAGGTGTCCCTTAGAAATATAATAAACTCACGCTTATTGAAACATACGGAACAGCAGTTTTATGCGATAGTAGAGTTGGTCCCTTAGTACAACTTCAAATCATGAATACTGTGACCATTAAGACATGTAACCATTTTTTTTTATATTTTGTTAGTTATGTTATAAATATATCCAAGTCAAGTCGTAAAATTAGCACAATATTTGAAAAATATCGCTATTTCATAAACAAGTGCTTGCTAGTTAGCTGACTATAGGTTCGATGTTTCAATATCTCAACAAAGTAGTATGTGGAGCTGATAAGTGGGACGAAATGAGATTTTTTAAATTATAATATTCGTTGGGCCGAACACGGCATACAAAGTGGGATGAAAGAGAGAGACGAACTTTCTCGGGACGAAAATAGCATGAATCGTAAAAACAAACATTGTACCTACCTTCTCTGTTAAACAAACCGTCGCGTCGTCAGGTATATATATACATTACTAGAGGTCCCCCGCGACTTCGTCCGCGTGCGGAAGAAATTCTGACCGCTCCCAAAATTCTCCACTTTAAATCATTCCGAGCAAACTCTACCAACTCTACCGACTCCTCACCTCTTTAAATTAACTACCCAAATATCAATTTTCATCACTATAACTTCAAAAACAAAGAACTTGCCATTCAATATTCCACAACCCTCCCCCCCCCCCTTAAGTTCCCCGTTCCGCCCCTTAAGTCGGCCCTGTGAAAACATTTTGAAAAACAGAATTTTAAATTTTAAATTAACTATCCAAATACAAATTTTCGTGACTAAAAGTCGTTTTTCGTTTCCCCCCTTTTCCCCCCCAAAGGGGGAATTCCAATTTCGAAAAATCCTTTCTTAGTACACCCCTCCGCATCGGGACGAATACACAAATTACTACCAGCGGTTTGGCTGTGTGCGTTGTCTGTCAGTCATTATGTCAGGACAGAGATTCTTATAGTATTAGATTAAGATTATACCAATGACATTACAACTGTTTTTCAAGCTTCTTCATAACATGGATAACATACATATAATACACAGTCAAACCGCACTCCATCCTGGTATAAGTCGATTGTCCGAACAATTGGTCCTTTGTTGACTCCTCTTTCCTACATGTCTATAAATAGGTTTCAATTGGTAGATCCACTGAATCAGTGGAACACAATTTTATTATTAATACCGCTTTAGGTTTCCTCTAATATCCATTTTATTAGACTTCGGGCAGTATCATGCGTGTTTTCCTGTTCTTGAATGTTTTAATTTTAGCACACATTTTAATTATTTATTTGTATTTCAATTTATGAGAAACTATTTACAATATTTTTATAATGCCATCATATTAAATTATGTCATATCATTGATACGTTGAGTCACGGTATTGACGTTTTAAGTATAAGTCAAAGTTCAGACATAAATACTTGAACTATTACGTAGAATATGTGTAACCTTTAGATACTAGTGTTAACTTAGAATTACATTATTAGGAAATAAGTGTAAGGCCGGGCGCATACGACGAGAAAAACCGTAAGAAAAACCGTCCGGTTTCGCCCGAAGGCGCTCCGTGCATACATTTTGTACTAGGTCCCGCACACCGCAAGAAATTTCTCGAGCGCCCGTCTCGCTCGTACCAGTTCATTGTGCGCAGTGTGTTTCGGTCGGTCCGGCGCCTGTCGGGTGCCGTGC
This sequence comes from Erannis defoliaria, assembly GCA_905404285.2. Taxonomy (NCBI): domain Eukaryota; kingdom Metazoa; phylum Arthropoda; class Insecta; order Lepidoptera; family Geometridae; genus Erannis; species Erannis defoliaria. Next base: position 9,457,507 of record FR990080.1, on the reverse strand, counting down.
CGAATCAATGTGCGACCACTCTAAATAGGGGTTTCATACCCGTGGTCTACCTGGACAACATGTCCACCTGGGAGTTCAACGGGTAATTTTTTGTAAGCGTGGTCCATCCAGGTGAACTATGGGTAATTCAGTGTATCCGTAGAACACCTGTTCACTCGTTCACTCCCACGTCCTTCCTTTTTAATCGAATTTAATAGGATCTGCGGATCAATTATTGAAATTTCAATGATTGACAACTTCCTTTGATTTAAAACTCTTAAAAAAATATTTTCGTTGAACTTACCAACAAATAACCCAAACGGTATCTGCGGGATTAAGCGGAACGGTTGTACTAAGCCAAAAGGAGCCCATTGATTTTTCCATTGTACTCATCATTCTGAACAACTTTTAATATGGAAGCATAAACAGCGTATTTAGTTCACTGCTCAACTTAAGCCTTACCTCGGGCGTATGAGCTATATCCATAACTTTGGCCCCATTGAATTTCTTCTCCGGACGTATGCAGGTTACCAAAAAGATTTTTCCTTCATCGAAAAGCCAGTGGTATTAAAATTCGTACATAAACTCCAACGAGCTCATTGGTTTGAACACAGGCCTGGGTTTGAATCCGCGACTTCAAGATTTCAAGGCGGTCTCCCAATTAGGCTACCACGGCTCTTTTACTATGGAAACGATCCTGAAATTGCTGTTTGTTGTTCTACATAAAATGTAATTCATGCTCAACGAAGTGTACGGAACAGATTACTAGCAATGATAGGTTCAATGTAAATAAATAAATAAAATGTTGGTGGATATTTTACTAAGCGCCATCTAGCCCCATCTAGTTCCCTGTTCCGCGAAACTTTGTATAATAGTTACAGTCGTGTGACATGAGTAGTCTCACATAGTTATAGTTAAAACATGTCATGTAGTTAGTAGTTAGATCCTTATGTAGGAACGTACATATATCATTCATACTGATCGTTTCCCTGTGATTAATTGAATCGGATGCGGCGGCCGGATGTGACGACCCGACATACAGCCCGAGAACCCGACATATATCCCGACATACATCCCAGTATCCCGACACGACCCTTTTGGACGTCGGACTCCGATGCCGTCGTTGCTCATTGCAAATATTACTCTCTATAGTAAAGCAAAGCGATCGACATGTAAAGAGATGTTGCATATCCTTTGCTTTTTAATAAGTATGTTAAACGCTTGTTAAAGGCGTCGTTTGATCGCAATGCTTACATAAAAACATTTATTTAACAAAAAAAAACATTGCTATCTAGTATGGCAATGCTGCCATTTTGGTCACAGTTCTCTTCATCGAGATTTTTTAAATATTAGTTTGTTTAAATTTGTGTTGGTAAAGTATTTTATGAATTCTATTTTTAAGATAAGCAAACTTAATTTGAGATGTATGAGGTTTTTTTTTGTATCTAAGTATTGTATCCTCAGTCGTATTCTATTTTACAGACCACCTATTTATACGACTGCCCAAAAAAGGAGTGTAATATTTTCAGGGCTCATGTATGATTCTGAGTTTCTTTATAGCATTACCTACTTACTTTTAAATGCCTGAACAGAGTTAACCAAGGATCAGTAAGGAACAACCCAGATTTAGTTGTATGGGATATCGTGAGAATGCTAACATTATTTCTAGTGATATAGGTAATTAAAAATTATTATAAAATAAAATAAATTATTTACTATAAATACTTTTTCGAAAACTTCTGCTATTGAGGATTTACAAACTGGACAAAAAAATCAAGCGTAAATTTAAACTTCAACGTAAATCTTAGTCATTCGTTTACACATTTCACAAACATTAAAAGCGTCCAACTCCTCTCGGAATAATTCCGAAATCCGTAATATTTTGCAAACAGTAAAGGAAACGTCGAATTACATTACATAAAAGCCTCTAAAGCGGACTCGGTATTCCCTGAATTACAGCGGAGACAAATCTGTCCCGTTTTTAAAGTCTCTCAAAGCAGGGAGATTCTAGAGCGTTATGATTGGGAGGGACAATTTCCCGAAGGGCAAAGAGACTCATTTCCTGACAACTCCGACTGACGAGCGATGCTCTCGAAAATATTATTTTAAACTTCCGCGAACATCTTTCAACGCACGCTTCGCCTTTATAGCCATTCAAAAGTTCGTTCCAAAATTAAAGCACTCTGGAACTCGAATGGGTTAAACAGATTGTAATGTTTTAACCAGTTTTGCAGACAGAAAATAATTCAATCATAATAAAATTGCTCACCATTTTAAATGTCACGTTAGCAGACGTTCCATGTTTCTCTAATGCTAGGACTTCACTTGCGTGACGCTTTACGTCCAGTTATCGGAATAATTAACGTGCAATAAATGATGCATTAAGCAAAGCGCTACATGGACGGCCACACTATCATTTGACTTTGAATATCGGCTAACGTCTAACGACGTTAATAATGCCACTAGCCTTTTAGCGTGCTAATACCCGGCCATATCTGCGTACTGTATAAAATACTGCGCTAAATAATGGCATTACACGCAGGTGAAGCCCTAGCATAAGAGAACTAAACAAAATTGAATTTTTTTGCAAACAGTACAATCCATGGTATTTATAAAAATATCGAAGTCGGTTGAGATAAGAATACAAAAAAGATGAGCTAAGAGTAATAAAATAGCTGTCGGATAAGTTGAGAGTAGAAAACGGTTGAGTTAAGAAAAAAATACGAAGGATGAGACGTCATCGGACGAGTGCGGAACAACCCAAAATATTGCAGTAAAACGTCGGGAGGACGTATGAAAAACTGCAATATATACTCTGAGTGATTTATAACGTCATTAGGTAGCTGAAACTAAGCTGTTCAGCGTAAGTACTACAAGGGATTTATGGCTTTGTTTCGGTTTCCGTATGCGTGCGTTGCCTTTACGAGAGCCAAAAACACGAAACCGCGATTAAGTTGCTCCATTCTTTCTGACGACTTAAAATGCAATGCACCAACGCTACTTACATATATTTCAGACAGTATCAAAGCATTTGAAAATGAAATATTTTGAATTGCGTAATATCTGCACTCTTGAGTTCGTATCATTCTACACAAAAGGTGTACAGAATATGTTTGGAGAGGATACCTGCGGGGAAATACCTCCGTGAAATGTATTTATGTAATCGGCGAGCAAGGAAAGCCGGAAGGAGTTCAATTAAGTCTGGTATTTAAGGTTGCCATCCACGGGCGAGCTCTGATTGCTTGCAGTGCCGTCGAGCTCCCTTCTCCCTCCTACCTCACCCGGGGAATTCCTATCTTCCTTTTAATTTTCGAATTCAATAAATATCCGCGAACCGTAACATTTTTGCTATCAAACCTTAAAGTGAATTCATAAATCTGAATGCCGGCTACAAGTAGGTACCCACAATATTTTCAGCTTCCAAACATTTCCCTCATTATTATTCACTAGTTATTATTCTGTGCTTTTACGGAGTGTTTATCATTTTTAACCGACTCATATATTTATCTGAACAAATACCGAGAGGTACTCGTAGGTAACCGTTTTTTATACAATAAACTGTTTTAAAATAACTGAATTGCTAGAAAACAGCAGTTAAAATTTACGATGTGCAAAATGCAGCCACGGTGGCGGAGATTTTGCAAGAGAGATGAGAGGTGTAGATTAAATAATAGTTACTTCCCGGAGAGCTGAGATTAGAGCGTGCAACCGGGTTGATAACCGCACAGTATCTCAGAGTAATGTGCATGCAGGATGCTTAGAATTCTAGAATTAAGTATGCGCAAAATATTAAGTCTTAACATTTATATTCGACTAATATTTTGTTTAAAGTGTTAGTATATAGTAGACTTTACGTAACTTTTAAACCATTAAGTACTTAGAGTACTTACGTGCAGTGCAAAGTGGAAAAAAAAACGTAATTATTAGGTACATTGCTTGTTGAATAAAGAAAACTGTAAACATTGTGTAAAAGTCTAAAATGAGTCCCGAAATAACGAATCCATGCGAGGGGTGTGGGAATCTGTTTTTTCGTCGCTAATAATCAAATGAATAAAGGAAAATAAAGAAAGAAATTATCAATTTAAATTTTATTGCTGTCCACTTTTTAGAGATAAAATGAGGTTGATTCTGACGGTTTTAGTTGACAGTTCTAAACTAATTAAAATATTGCTGTTCCTTTTTTACTAGGCATGTTAGCTAAGGACAGCAATACTTTAGTTAGTTTAGTTCTGTCAGCTAATACCGTCAGAATCGACCACATTATTAGCGTCAAAACTCTTTAACAAAAATTTAAAAATAACAAACTGGCTGAAATACGTATTCCAAATAAAATTGAAAACGATCCACATGCCTACCTACGCTCTTCAAATGCTGATGAGCTTGAAATTCGGGACGAAACGCGATCACGGGCTGGCTTCTATCTCCGGTGTCACTCTACACGGACTTTCAATAGTCCTTGCACTCGAAAATACACAGCCTCTCATACAACTTCATTAATAAGTACCAAGACTTTAGCTTTATTCGTAAAAGCTATAGGCAGTAACAATAAGGACTAATACTAACTAATATTTTATATTATTGTAATTGTAAAATAAAATAGGTAATAACAATATTTTAATTTTTAAGCTTGATACTTATTTAAATTATACTTCGACACCTATTAGCATTGTAACTGTTTCAAAACTTGATTTAATAATGTAATATTTTTAATTTAATGTTATTTTAACTAAATGAATTTCATAATAATAGATACTGGTAATATTATCAAATGAATAACATTATATAATTGTTGCATTCACGGGAAGGTCTAATCCTCAAGATTCTGGTACTTAACTGCACCCAGTTTGAGAGATTAGCGTTCAACATTTGTAAAAGTACTTTAAAGCAGACAATAAATAAAGTTGAATTTGAATTTGATTAACTTAGAAAGAAAAAAGAAAAAAGAAAGAATCGCGTCTCATAATCATAATATCTTTCAGATTTTATCAGTGCGATATGTTGCTGAAAAGAAGGTATCTAGCCTCTATACCGGTAGACTTAATACGAATGTAGCTCCATCGTTAGTAACCTGTTAATAGTTACCAATGTTATGAAGTTATCTAGCTCATTTCTGTAGTAAAACCTAAACACCCTTCCTGACTGACCTTAATTCACCGACTTTATGCTAACTTTTGCTTTGAGAGAAAATCGCGATCGCGTTTCATTCATTTTTTATGCATTATTATTTTAAATGTCGAAGATGTTTTCTAACGTTTTTAATAAGGTAACTTTGATTCTAGTATTTTTACAAGATACCAGTGGTGGTGGTGGTTTTACCAGTTTTATTATTATATTTGTAAGGGATTATGCACATTACTCAAGTTACTCTGACTAGTTTCGATCACATCCAGTGACTTTTTTCAAGGAGTGAAAACAGAGCCCGACATGCGTTCATCCGCGTCCTCAAAACGACATATGTGTCAAAACCACGTCAGTTCTCAAAATAAAAAGTAGTATAAATAATTGTATAAAAAAAATAGCAATTTAGGCCTAGAATTTGAGCTTACATTGTAGAAGTTAGCTCGATATTATCAAAGGAGCTTAACTTGCAAACGTCTACAAACTCAATACCTTCTTTTTTTAAAGCGTAATTAGGTACCAAAGACTATATAATACTATACTAGGTAGTAGGTACTAAAACATAGCGCTATTTGAATTGTTTTGTGATGCTAAATTGTGGGTATAACCAATTATAAACTGTGTAGGTATTGTATGTGGCTGGGACGTCACACCATGCCTGCGTCCGGCAGCAAGGATGCACTGTCGCTGGAAACGACATGACAACTTGATGCGTGAGAATGGAACGTGAATATTCATGAATGACGCTTCCATTAGCAGCTTGCGATAACTTTGTTGTTAGTGTTTATTAAAATGACTTTTCTAGATATTCTCTATATATATCACGGTTAACTCGAGATTACCTTAAATTTTGCAAGTTTTCTAAGATCTTTTGCATCAATCCATTAACTAAAAGAAATATAGTTCGTAAAGTTTAGTGCAAATGCAAAATGTTCGCTTAAAATAAACCTATTTATCAAAATAATTACACATTTGTCTGTCCTCTAAGATCATAATTAAGTACCTATGTCTCACAAGTAAAATAAATAAATTTTGGGGGACATTTTACACACAGCGCCATCTAGCCCCATACTAAGCAAAGCTTGTATTATGGAATCCAGATAGCTGATAGAATACTTATAAAATATTTTTTGTTTTTAAATACATACTTATAATACATAACTACATACTACATGCTTATGGGTAAGTTAGGTTTCAAAATTGTTTTATTTAGATACCTAGCATGTAGAAATTTAGTAAGTTAGTTTTATTCCTAAAATTAGAAAAATAAAATAACATCAGTAAATAAAAATTCGCTACACTGTCCTTCTACAGTAAAATGTTGTGAGAACTCATGTAAAGCCAAGTAAGTTATTTTAGTAAGTATGAAAGCACCTATTCGTTTTAATTATTAAAGAAGTACCCATTCAACAAATTTCGTCGTAATTTATTTCCTAATTATTTACCTACCAACAATTACTGACTGTATCAATATTAGTCATCTTTTGTTCTATAATATAAATTTATATACATACTTGGCAACACAATAACTTATCTACCTAATATCTATTTACTAGCGACCTGAGAAAGCATTTCCACGCAGCAGCACTATATCTAAATCCAATTTTCTTTTTTAAATAAAAACCAATAATTTGTCTTCATTGTTTGCCATCATATCTTTATTGTCCATTATGTCAAAGATAATTATATCATAATGGAAGTCGGTTTATTTATGGACCCGTTATCGGTGTTTGTCTTTTAGATAAACTCTTAATTAAACATTACATTAACGCTGTGTAAAGCTGAGCTGTGCTAGTTTTAAATTTTCTTTCAGATTAGATTACGTGTAACACTATTATAAACTTGAACTGAAATGTTGACAAACAATAAGTAGGTAGATAGATCCGAGTTAAATTTAAGCTAAAATCGTGTTCTTGGACAAAATTACATTAACATGCCTTCAATAATGTGCTCTCCCTGGGCATTTTCACACTGACCAGAAACGATATCGTCACGACATCGTCGGAGTGCTAGTTTCATACAATTAGTACTACACGCTTTCACACTGACAAACGATATCGTGACGATATCATTTCTGGTCAGTGTGAAAACGCCCAATGTATCTCTATATCTGAATCTGTATTTCTGCATAATTGCATCCTAAAGGTATTTTCTATGATTGCTAGTAAATAAATATCATCCTCGATTCTCTACGACCGCATTATTAGTCCCCATTAGCAGAGATGTCGGTCAAATGTTGACCTAGCAATGATAAAGTATTTTAATGCGATGTGATGCCGTAATTTTACTTACAAAGCAAATTCTAGTTTACGCCAATAGAGTACTACTTACCGCCACTTTTCTTTCTTGATATATTACTTATAAAGATTAAGATAAAATGATATACCGGTTTTTATTAATTGCTTTAAAAAAGTAAGCCACGTGCGTGTCGTGATTATGGTTGTGTTATGCTAGAGTTAAAAGCTATTATTATTATATTAATTTATTTTAGTCACATTTAGTCCATAAATATACATCAAAAAGTTAAAAAAAAAAAAACGCCAACTCATACTATATACCAATAAATTAATTACAAATTTCAATTCAATATATAAAAAAATACAAAATTACACAGCAAATAATAAAAATTACCAAAAACAATACAAAATGTCAAAATAAATAAATCAAATTATCTTAACCTATATTTTCTATTGGATCCGGAGTTCTCAACATGTAACCTTGTCCAATGTTGTATTATTGGGCAGTCCAGATCCATCCTATGTTATAAATAAATTATCATAAGTTTTTATAAAGGGAGGTAAGTGTTAGATAACCCAGATAAGTGTTTTTCACTTACAGTTTTCCTCTGCCAAAGTATATACTTTGGCAAAGGGAAACTGTAAGTAAAGGCAACTGTATTACAATTTCCGAGTCTGTACGTGTTCTTAATACTACACAAGAAACGTTTCATCCTTATAGCTGCCGCTAAATACTAAGCTTCAATCGTGATAGCTGCGTTTAGCGATCCGGCCTCGGAGTTATTTCTCGAGACAGTTCATTTGCTCTGTTAGCAGATAAGGCTCCACTGTTTCTCCGCTCGAATTTATTGCGTTGTAAATCCAGAGAGCGCCGTCGAGCCAATGACTTGCACTTCTCTGCGCCCTCGAAGAATCGACGCTTTTAAAACATTCCCCACCACGGAGGGGACATTAATTAATTTCGTTCACCCGCGTCCGATGTCTGTCTCATCCACCGTTTTTTGTTGTCCTTCATCCATGTTAGGTTTCAAACTTTTTGCTCGTCGTAATAGGATTCTGTAGCGAAATTGAAATTACATTTTTTATTACCTCTAATGAGACACCCGATCGAAAATCCATTACATGAAAGAGCTCGCCGGTCGCCATTTGAAAATTCGTCGGACAATGCCGGATTAGTTTGTTCACCCTCAATCGCCCTGAATGACCTACGAGCTCGTAAATAACTCAACAGCATATCTCTGTGTAGCCGCGCTAAGTATAAACATAAATACAAGAAGCTAATGAACTTCGGGCGGACGTTTTTCTGGTCTATTGTCGATCACATTAGTGGCGTAGCGCTCGTAGCTATATAGGTTGGGGCCCCTAATTCACGTCGCCATCCCTCTTTGTGCTGAAATCCGAGCGTCTCCGATTGCCAATGACTTGCACTTCACTGTACCGAGTTAATTGTGTTCGCGGTTTACCTATATATTCTATGCCTATATAGGTACGTACGATCTCTGATCCTCGTAGCGGCCGCTACGAAACTTAAATGTACCCAAACCGACGCTAATGCACTACCCACTACGCACTGACGTATATTAATAGCTTGCTTTATGACATGCTATAATAATGTAGGCATGTTCCGTGTTAAGTAGGCAGCCGCGCTATACAAATAGCAGCGATTTAACTTTATTGACTTTTAAGAACCGTTACCGACATACACGTAGATCCGTATGTAAGCAATCCCGGAACAAAAATTCAAAAGCATAATAAAGCACGAAAATAATTTTCTTCATACGGTGCAGTGGACGCAACATAACTGCACCGCGCTGTTACCGAGTTGTTAATACGCGGAAAAAACTCGTAGAAGAAGGTGGAGGCATGTTTTATTAATTCTCCGTACACACGACGCGGTGCGGCCGCGGAATGGAGTCGACCGCCATTTTTCTGCGGACGAGATTTAAATATGGAATTCCGGTGTGCGAGCGGGAGAGGCGCGTGCCATTGACCTTGCTGCCGGGGCCGTGCACGCGCCGCCGCCGCTGCCGCCGCCGCCGCCCGCCCGCGCGTCCGCGCCGCCTCGCTCGCCATGCGCTTGCGCATGCACACTTGGATTGCACTCCTATCTACAATTGATGAATGTCTAAGTACACAAGGTTACGCTGTACGGTAGTACTAAGCCGAAAGGAGGTCATTGTACTCATCATTATGAACAACTTTCACAATGGGACCAACTCGCAAATCACCTAAAAAATAAGGTATAAAAGATAATAAGGTATCGAAGATAAATAACATTTTTAACGGAACAGAAGGTTTTTTGCAATTCCAGAGTCGACCCACTGTAAAATCTGTTAACATTAATGATAATAATGACCCTTCGTTGGCTTATTATAGCTGTACCACGCAACCCCGTACAATTACGCGGCGCAAATGCACATGACATTCGTATTTGTAAGATCTCTTTTTAATTTATTATACTTAGATACTCTATCTTCTGTATACGTTTCCTTCTCATTGGTTGGTATATGTATAAAACCGCAAAAAAATTATTGATCGATGTGTCTGTCAGAACTTATATTAAAAAAAACTCCATGACACAGCAATATTGTTTAAAATTGGAATTAGGTACTTACACCATTTAAAACCTTGATTTAACTCATTGTACCTATCTCCATCCATGTATTTGTTAAAACATCTATAAATATCATAGAGCGTCAATGCGGGAATAATACAATGTATTCATGTATGGTATGATGTACGTAACCTTCTATTAATAGGTACATGAGTGTTACTGCTGCATAGCTATGCATATAGGATTAATCGTGTTTAAGTAGGTACCACACGGCCTCTGATATTTATCCAGTCATTGGACTTGTTTAGACTTTACAGAACGTATTGGACGGATTTTGCAATAATTAGGAATTTATCCATCGAAGTGAACCTATATAAAAAACATTTTTGTTTTATTTATACGGGAATACTAACGTTTAATTAAATCGGATACTCCGACTGTAGTTAAAAAGGTGAAAAAGAAAAAGTTAGTGAGTTAGTAGTTTAGTGAAAAAGGTCACCGGATGTGATCGAAACTATAGTCTGAGTATCCGATTTAATTAAACGTGAGTATTCCCGTATAAATAAAACAAAAATGTGTCAAAACCACGTCAGTTTTCAAAATAAAATTATATGAGAGAAGTTTGCTAAATTCGAAAAAAAAATTGTGTCCATCCGAAATGGATCACCTGATTTGCAAGCCTATTATCCCATACCCAGGGACATTTCCTATACCCAGGTGGCCAGTGGTATAGATTTCCCATACTTCTTTGTATAAATTAGGCCAAAATATCACATGCCTTAATTTAAGACTTTTAAAAATCCCTACTATTTTGGTTTGTAACTACTATATACAAAAGTAATAAATAGTAGTGTAATTAAAAAATCTTTATAACATTTCCCGTCTTTATTAATGTGTATATTCTTCCTTATGGTTGCCTGGAAGAGATCGCTTTTAGCGATAAGGCCGCCAATTGTGGCACTAGCTCATAAGGTTCTTGTATCATTTTTTTGGTGTGCACAATAAAGAGTTTCAATCTATCTATCTGTATAGGATCTCTATGCCTCACAGTGAACAACAAAAAAAAATGTTTCCATACAAAATGGATCACCTGGCTGGCAAGCCAATTACAGATTGTAATTTAAGAATTTTAAAACCCCAGACTATCTTGAGATGCAGCTAAGAACTCTCGATCAAGACCCACCTTTCAAACAAACAAAAAAAACAAATTCGGTTTATTTTGGACGTTGCCACAGACAAGTTTTGTAGTGGTTGTAACTTGCGAACAAAATCTTGCTCCGCACAACACATCGCTCAACACCCTGAGATATTAGATGTATGCACACTACTGCTTGGCGATTGAATAACTGGCAAAGGTGTGGTACTTCCCCAGGCGGACTCTGCAGTAGAGGACTCTGCAAGCATTACTGTGTTCTGGTTTGAAGGGCAATGTTACCAGAGAAGTTACTAGGTATGAAGAGATTTAACATCTAATATCTCAGGGTGATGAGCGATGTGCTGTGCGGAGCAAGATTTTGTTCGCAAGTTCACAATTCTGGCACTGCTACTGTTATGGACAGCCCTAATCACCACCAGGCGATCGCCTCGCTCGTCTCGTCACGCTATAAGCATAAAAACACTAGAGTTATGCTAAGTTGCAAAAATGAGTCAAATTCATTTGTTTAGATCAGAAATCGTTCAGCTTTGCTCAGTTTTGCAAAAGCAAGAGATGCGTGAGTGAGTGTAGGTATTCGGAAAGCTGCACTGTTTGCATATTCTATGGATGCTTAATTAGTGAAATTGGCGTCTGTTTGGCCACGTCCGCTGGAAACTTGCCTAACTCACCGTACTCAGTCACCGTTAGTCAATGCTGGCCATTAGGGACAAAGGCGACGCAGCTGGAAGTTAAAATGCATGAATTGGGCCTGAGGGGAATGATGGACGCGTAGTCCCTAGCTTCAGGTGCACATAGCAGCTCTATATTTGTAGATTAAGGCCACGTTGTAGACTACTTACTTTGAGGCCGACACTAAACGGCCTAAACGACGACTTACTAAATTCGCAAAACAACTGCTGTTAAATACGTTTACGTCTGTGGTTTTGTAGAGTGGGTGACATTTCTCTATCGAATAGCTGATTTTCTATCGCGAGTTTAGGGTTGACCCCATAGTACAAGTTTTTGACAATAATTAGTACAAAATGACCTCCTTTTCGCTTAGTAAACCCGAAACGCGTACTTAACCGTGCATAACTTAATTTGCGTCGTCCCTCGCTTTTCTCACTCAATTTCAATCGCATTCATTTCTTATAGACACTTTCACACCTTGATTTCACGCTGTTTTATATCATCAAGCGTTCAGGAAGCAAAACAAGGTGTGTTATTACGCGTATTATTAGTGTAGATGAAAAAATACTTTATTGCATTCACTGACGCAAATGCCACCTTAAGTTTAAAAATGTGCGAAATGATTATAGCATAGATATAAAACACCAAAGATCATACAAACTAGGATATTCCTAACACTAAGGTACCTAACGGATTTTACTATTATATGGGTCAAGTCCTTTTCTATATAAGTAGGTAATCTACTCACGCAGAAAATTGTTTTGACATGAAAAGTTCATGTCTACTAGATAGGTTCTTTAAGCTTCATAGTGTACGATAAATAGTTAGCTGTTCAATTCGGTGGGCTTCAATAGAGTGATTCATCAGATCTATTATTTTGATCTCAAGGGCCAGCGAGCAATTAGCTAATGTTCTAGATATTAAATGAGGGCATACCGACATTATGAACCGAGTTCGACTCATCTAGGTACTATTTGTATGCGTTTGCATTTTAAAATCCTTGCTGAGAATTTTTATATCCACTGTTAAGATATGTTTAACCATCAACAATAAGTCGTATCCTCAAATTTTTCATCGGCCTATATTTTTATCGTTTTGGTCTTCTTTTGTTCATTGCATTTCTGCGACAATGCGGTCTTTTATTACTTGGACCTGGGGTTAGATATTCTTTATATGCGTTTTTGCTTTGAGTGATCGTTCATATATCGTTCGAAAGTCAGTAATAAGTCTTTTTTTTGCGAAAACTAACACGTACTGATTCTAAAATGAAGTGACTGTGAATATATTTGCCTATAAAATGCCTAAAATCGATGTTAGATTCCTGGATGACTTCTTTTTTGTTAGCATTGTTTAAGTTTAGCATGCTACTTCGCGGCTAGGAATGTGCGCTGGCTCGCATGTCAAATTACGAAGAGACTTCAAAAGATAAAATGCAATCATCATGAAATCTGCACAAATATGCGCGTCTTAAGCACATTAATTCTAGAAACGACCGGACCACCCCGACCGTAGCATAGTATTTAGCTAGTCAGTGCCTTTGCAGCATTATTGTATTCATGTAAGAAAATTACGAAGTAGTGGTACTTTATAAAGCAACAATTTAATAGCTTATCGTTTGTGAAACGTTTTTGCTTCTTAATTCTTAATTTTTCTCTCGCTCTCTCTTACTATCTCGCTCTCTCCGGGGTTTTTTTTCCTAGTTTTTGGCATCGCACTTTGTGCATTCTGCCAGTGTCAAGTATTACGCAATTTCAAGATTTTAAAGTATCAAGCCAAATATACATAACATACAATCACAGTTAATCAAGTCACACGAAATCAGTCATAGTCGAGTCTAAGTCATGCCCTAGTAAAGTCGTAGCGACTTTACTATAGGATTTTATGGAGTTTTGAAAACAACACGAAAATACACGTTTCTCCACGTTATATCACTTGCCTCACTTGGGCATGTAATTCAACATTCATTGAATAAAACGCCACCATTTTTAATCGTTAATTCGCGAAAAATACAAGTTGGTTTTTGACGTGTTCCCGCCAAAACTCCAAGGGGTATTTAAACGAATGAAACTATAGGTATAGTTAAGTGTAGCGTTTTTGTTCGGTCATGGTGGCACCACAAATCGCCTATCTATGTGTTTGCCGAATAAAGAGGGACGCATCTATGTAGCCTGCATACGTGTGTCACTTTTTATTCGCCAAATATAGCCAATATGTGTGGTGCCAGCATCAGATTTCAAATAGACACATGCCACGCCACGAAGCACCACTATATAGCATCGGGTAGATTATCTACATAGAAAATTTTGGTAGCGTATTGATCACAGTGATGACTTTAAGCCTTAAGCTTGGAGGAATCAGCTCTTTACTAAGAGATGCTATGCTAAAAAGCATACGTCTATGCTAATGTAAGACCACGGAAACGATTACTGATTATGTATACACACACACACATCAGCCAGAAGGCGTCCACTGCTGGACGAAGGCCTCCCCCTCAATAGGGAGGGGTTGCCATAATCCCCACGCTTGGCAGGCGGCTTGGGAATCGCATAATGTTCACCACCGTTAGACAAGAGGACGCTGTTGCCCGTCCTCCAGTGGGTCTGGTTGCAGTTTAACGACATACCCAGGACTAACTAATTAATCTTTTTAAAAGTTTAGGAATTTTATTTTATTGTAGACTTTTTCCATACTGCTCATAATCTAGCGGTTAAACTTTCACTCAACTAATTGCACGTCTTACGTCGAAATGTACTATGTTCTTGGTAACAATAAATGGCGAGCGTACGTCAGTGTGCGTGACCAGCATAGCGCTATTTGTTCAGATCTCATTCTCTGGCCCACACTGTGTACTGAATAGTCCTATTATGGTCGTACGAGACAAGAAACCAGGCGACATCCGAGATGGCGTCCGCGGTCGCACTCCGGTTGCAATAATAAAAGATTTGTATAATAAACTGCAGCAGAACGACTTGGTTACATTGGTTACGGAAGATTACGTTGAAATTAGGTACACCTCATTTATGAAGATAACATTGTCACGTAGCTAAGAAAAGTCTGTGATAAAAATGTGTTGATAATTTTAAGTGTTCGATAACTTATTTATCGCAGAAGTAATATTAATTTAAAAGTACGCATTACTTTGTTATACACGACTGTAATAACAAAAATGGTTGACTGTAATAACAAACAAACATAATACAATTTTACTAACTCTGTCCAAATTAAACATTGCGTCTGTAAGGAAAATTAAGTATATAGCTTCAACAAACGCAAGGTAAACAACAAAATCAATTTAAGGTCCTTTGGGAGCAGTATACTGAATGGATGGTCGAAAAGGGGAAGAAATCTCGCTAAAGCAAAATTAATGAAAGAGTCACGATGATACGGCAACAGGCACAAAATTCTATTGAAAAAAAAATATGCCTGTTGAAACAATGCGTCGAGTCATCGCGTCACGATGCTGTGCTCTATTAAAAACTCAGCGGAATATGAACAAAACACAGGAAAGTACATGTTTTTTTTTTGATAGAGAGTTCAAGAAAAGCTGAGATTAAATGTGTATTATACGCTAGCAGCTTTCCGCGGTTCTATCATTACAGGAACCGCATCAGAATAAAGTACTCAAGTACGCTACTACAAAACAGAATTTTATTTTAAATTTATTCGACTGTTATGGAATTGTGTAGAAACAAATATACACTACGATACTAACGCACAAACTTTCACTTTTAGATACTAGTTTAATAGGTAATAATTATTATACATGGAACTTCCCCATTAAGGGGAGGTCTTCGTGCAGCAGTGGACGCCTTCTAGCTGATGATGATTATACATGGAACTGATAGAACCACTGTTTTCTACTCAACAAACCTGTATTTTTTAGATAGTGTAGTGGTAGGTTAAGATTGGTTAAGATTGATTAGGTTTAAGTTTGTACATATGTAAATATTATAGATGTTTGTTTTTTTAATGATATTATACTTGTCTATTCCCAATAAAAAAGTGGTAGGACTCCACAGCAGAGTCCGACTGGGGAAGTACCACACCTTAGCCAGTTATTCAACCGCCAAGCAGTAGTGTGCAAGCATTACTGTTTTCCGGTTTGAAGGGCAATGTTACCAGAGAAATTACTGGGTATAAAGAGATTTAATATATAATATCTCAGGGTGACGAGCGCAGTGCAGGGCGGCGCACGATTGTGTTCGCTTGCAGGAAGTTCATAATTCTGGCACTGCTACTGTTAGTGGCAGGCCTGACGCTTACTACCAGGTGAACGTCTTGCTCGTCTCGTCACTTAATTGTATAAAAGAAAAAGATAGAACTTATTTTCTAAATTAAGCTCCTTGTATCGTGAAGTATAGTCGTATGGCAATACACGTTTACAAAAAGCTGCTAAATGAGCCCACTTTTAGAAATCCCCTTTGAATACAGATGTAAAATAGAGTAATCAACAAAACATTTTCGCAATCCCTCGTAACTTTTGCTCCAAACCCTCCGCCTAAAAGGCCACAATTACATCTGATTGTAAATACCTTTGTTGTAAAGTAAAACCTTAATTTAAATTCCCAAATATATTTGTTCCGCGGTAAGGCGCTTCCTTTTGGCTCTTTTAATTTATTGTTAGGTACACCTCTTACTTTTGATAGACAATCTTTACAGTATGCGACGTCGAGTTTCCCTCATTCATTGAGGTCTTTTAGTAGGGTCCATAAAATGAGGGACCCTTCTTAGCTTAATTGAAAATACTGAGTAAATCTGAGGATTATCGTAAGGTCGTGTGAGATCTCTTCACCTTTACTGTTATGGACATGCTATTACTTTCATGTAGCTGGTGTAGTTTTTTTAGCAGTGTTTTAGTGTTATAATTTTTTTTATTCGGGTGGTAATGAAGTCATGGGAATTTAACAGTTTTTTAACAACACACACGTACACAGGTACGTGACTCTCTCGCGGTAATAGCGTGTCAAAAATACATTAAAAGGAATTTGTAAAGAATAAATTTTAATTATACCTACTAATCTATTTATCAAATTTTTCCATCACCTTTCTATTGTAACGATAAGTACTTACCAATCACATGGTTGCTAATGCTTGCACTCCATACGTCGCTTTGTCACGCTAAAACTTCGAGCGAATGTCATTTCGATGTAATAATAATAATATCGTGATATCGTGATGGTAGATCGGTCCCAGCGCCGGGCAGTGCTCGTCGACGTCACCATCCCACATGATGAGAACCTCGTGAAGGCCAAGAAAGATAAACTCAGCAAGTACCTTGACTTGGCCTTCGAGATAACCGTCATGTGGGATGTTGACTCGACGATCATTGTCCCGATAGTCGTTTCGGCAAACGGTCTCATAGCGAAGAGCCTCGACCAATACCTCGAGAGGCTCTCGCTGGGCGGTTGGGTCAAGGGTCAGATACAAAAGGCAGTGGTACATACTTGACACGGCACGAATTGTCAGGAGGTTCCTCACTCTGCAGCCCGAACCACCGGCAGCTTGAGCCCTGCCCCGCTGCCGGCGGCACCCCAATTTTAAGTTTTTTATAATTTGTATTTTTATATTTTTATACCTACATATTGTAAAAAACGTATAAATTAAGATAAGAAATAAATGAGTGAATAATAATAATAAAATGTATCTATGATTTACCTAGTAGAGAATATCTAAAAGTTGCCGTTGTAGGGAAATATCTTGAATGTGACGATTTGGATACATGGTATACGCATTGCCGCAATGTGTGGGCTCGAGCGTAAGTATAAAAACCGTATTTTTATCATTTGCGCTGCCGTCGTAACGAATCTTCCGAAGGGAAAAAAGTGTAATACAAAAAAGTTATATACCAGCGTACAAATAGTATTATAAACGTATTGTACTCGTGCTAGCCAATCCAACAATCAAGAATTTCAATGATTTATCAATGTTGATAGCCCCTATAAGATCAATGGACGGTAAAAGAAATACGATGATGAATATTCACAGTACTTTTTATCACTACAATAAGCGTCCGTAACAATAATAATTAATAGCAATAGTTATTACACGGTGGCACGCGTTGTTCTGTTGTCTATTAACTTAACTACCTCATCATCATCATCATCAGCCCGGAGACGTCCACTGCTGAACGAAGGCCTCCCCCTTAGACCGCTACACTGTACAACAACCTGCCATTTGCATCCACCGGTTGCCCGCGACTTTTACAATGTCGTCGGTCCACCTAGTGGAAGGCCTTCCTACGCTGCGACTTCCGGCTCGAGGTTGCCACTCAAGAACCTTTCTTCCCCATCGGTTGTCAGTTCTTCGAGCGATGTGGCCTGCTCATTGCCACTTCAACTTGCAAACCTTGCCAGCTATGTCGGTAACTTTGGTTCTTTGGCGAATATCCTCGTTCCAGATTCTATCGCGCAAAGTAACTCCGAGCATAGCTCTCTCCATTGCCCGTTGCGTGACTCTGAGTTTCTTCAAAAGGCCAGCAGTTAAAGACCACGTTTCAGTTCCATATGTCATCACTGGCAACACACACTGGTCGTAGACCCTCGTCTTCAGACACTGAGGGATTTTGGACAAGAAGATATTACGCAATTTCGCGAACGCTGCCCATCCGAGTTGGATTCTTCGGGCGACCTCTTTGTCGAAGTTGGACCTACCTAACTGAACAATCTGTCCAAGGTAGTTGTAGTGGTCAACAACTTAAATACCTACTAGTATACCTAAATATTCTTAAAATCTTTTGCTTTATAAAATTACTAGTGACCTGCACCGGCTTAGCACGGGTACAATTTCTATTTTAATTAGGATGTTTTAGATTGATTTAGATTTTAATTACTGTACATAATATAATGCCGTACAAAAACCGTTTCAAAATCCGTTGCGTGGTTTAGAAGGAGCTAGTGATAAACAGACTTATAGACGTGGAGGGCGACTTTCTTTTACAATATGTATTGATGAAAGACAAGGAGAGGCTTCTCATAATTTTTTCCACTATTCTGCAGCGCCAAACTTTATGGAGAACTATGGGAATTATCTATACTACATAAAAGTACTATATGCAAGATTATATCGTAATTGGTTTAACTGTAATTATAAATTACCTTTTTCATTTAAAATAATACCTTTTAGTGTGAATCGATGCGGTGTACCAGCTTTGTTTGAGCACTTACATCAATCCTGCAAACTGCCTCCTGCTACTAAATCAAAATTTAGTACAAATCTACTAAGCTGGGATGAAAAATCATATACCTAATGAATTGAAATTCGTAATTAATTTAATGAATTTATAGGTAGTATGATGTTGGTGTTTTGTTTTAAATGTTTTTTTGTGTATGAATAATGATAATGTATAATTATGGACTAAATGTGTCTGAAATAAATGAATATAATAATAAAATAATCCAAATAAAAACACTGAAAATAAACTTTTTTTTAAATTACACGTTATTTCCAAACTAGCTCCATACAGTTTCAGTGGATTCCCATCCTTATGCTTGTGTTGCGCATACGCAAGTCACAGATTAACTGATAGTTCATATACGGGCACCGCTATAACAGGAATAGAACAATTAATTACACAGATTGAATCGTCAATGGACTCCATTGTCAGCGCATCAGCAACTATTAACTTTTTTATGAACTATTAATAAGCCTTATGGGTATTATTACGCATTGAATGGTAGTTGATTTAACAATAAAGATCGAAGATACCGTATCGTACCATCTAAGTAAGATCAATTTAGAATTTTTACGACATTTTTTTTGTATAAAATTGTAATTTGTATGTATTGGGTGCGTTGGTGTCTTTAACATGAGCAAACACCACAATAAAACAAATTATAAGAACATCTTAATTTATGCTAAACGACCGTTTTAGCATAAATTAACAGCCGAGAAAATATTTTTTTTCATGTTTAGTCTCAGAACGATATCAAGGTCTATTGAGAGCAAAAAGCGTGATCAGTACGTACACCTAGCGCAGAAAATATGGAAATATATAATTTTCTATTTCACGTAAACGACAAAAAATTTAACGTTCACGCTGTCCCCAATCAAATACGCACTATCTATTCTGTGCTAGGGGTACAAATCAAACGTCATCTCTTACTATATTCAATCTAATGCATTTAGGTAATGACGGGTCATCATAATATTTAGCTTTCATTCGCTTTCTTGGCTAAGTAAAAATCTCTCTTTTGCCATTTAATCCATTCCGTTCCAATTGATGTACCTAATGTAACACAACAGAACGAAATCAATCGATGATATTTGACACGTGTCAAATAAGATATTACTTAATAATACAAAAAAACAATTGCAACACGTGTTGAGAATCGAGATCAGTGAACGAGTCAGCGTAAATTACCTTCGAAAGAAAAGCCATTAAAGTCATAACAAGTGGTCGTCGATGCACGTCAGGTGCTAGTGAGGCGTGCGTGCCGTGCCTTATACGACAGTTCCGGCGCTGGCCCGTTCCGTTCTGTAAGACTGATGACCGCAAGATAACGGGCCCCCGCCCTAAGTGCCTTACCTGCACTTGGGAACAGCCGCCATACAGAACATAATGAAATACAGCGATTTCTTACAAAATACGCTGGTGTAAAATATTATCATCAATTCAGTAAAATATTATCATCACTACGAAGGTTCATTTAGCATCTACAGCATACTACTTAGTCAATACAGCGCTCTTCACAAATTATTAAAATCCCTACGACGCTCAATGAAGTCCCTACAAGATTCCTACAAATAAAAGGCCTTACTTAAAAAACTTCTCAACCGTTAGCTTAAAGATGCTCTGCCATCTTCTCTCTGACGTGAAGTGTAACATGCCAGAACAAGACAGAGAAGTTTAAGCAGTGACTAAGAGAATCGGGATTATTTTAGGTAAGGCTGTTAGTCCCTTCAGCGCTTTACCACAATAATTACGACCAACCTTAAGTGTGATCTTTACAGCATACTTTTAGTTGCTAGATCGTGCTATCCTGTAACTAAACGATTATTCCTAGCCGTAGATTTCTCAACATTATAACGTTAGTATAACAATGAACAATGTAATATTTAGACAGTGTTTAGCCCGAACCGCAAACTAATAATATCAGGTCTGACGAGACACGAGACTAAGCCACAGCTGTCACGAACAGCCTTAGATCTGTGAGTTGTAATAATAAGATACAAAAACTTTTATACGTCTTCAATACTTTCGATATTGAGGCAAGCGCCAGGATACAAATTTCAGCGCAAGCTCCGCAGACTGGTCGGCCGTCCTTGTTAAAACCGGCTACTTGTGATAAGTTAAGCAACTCCTGCAGCCACAAAGAAACATTGAACAGACGCTTTGTTAATTACAAAGCATCTGTTCAATGATCCGTTCCAACAAAAACCAAATCAGAACTATTTAGTTGCAAAACTGCAACCACGTATGTTATCGCCGAGGCGACGAGACGAAAAAACGATCAAAACAAACATTGAATCTGTCGTGGGTCGAAAAACGTAGTAAAAAAATTAAGTGTCGGTTCCCGGCGTTCTACCTTACCTTCGACAAACCACCTGCGCGCCAGACGAGCAAAAAACTCGCGCAAAGCAATCGCACGACGGATACAGTCCACGACTACGTATTATACCGAAAAACAAGCTAACCCCGTCTTTATTGCTTTTACATACAGATTACGTTTAAGTATAGCGGTATACTTGTGGTAGGTTGTTTAGCCCAAATCGTACAGGAAAAGAATTGCACACTTTCATTTCAGTCGTAATTTGGTCTCACTGCGTCGCACGCGACTTGCTATTGTAATGTTTTGTGCATTTTTGTTACGTTAATGAAAAAGAGAATTGCGGTTAGTCGCTGCTTTGCATGAATGAGACTGAAAGCTTTTTCTTTTTTGTTACTTGTTATCAATCATAGAGATCTTAATCTACTAACATAGTTATTTATTATGGTATGTTTAAAGCTTGATTTGCATTACAACGAGCCCTGTCCAGACCCCAAATGACTCATAATATTTTTTTATGACTAACTATGTATGTTATGTATAAGAAACGAAGCGTGCTTTCGTATTTATTTCTGAATTAATTTTTCATTAGAAATTTTACATTTTAACATGAATTAGAGCTCAATTTTCAATTACATGTTTGGAAAATGTCCTCGACACAAATATTACTCTAAGATATGTCCTTTCATCACAACAATCAGATAAGGCTCTGAAGAGACGGTTCTAAACAGCGTTGCTATCTCAAAGACCACATATTTTAAAAACATCATGGATTCCAAAGAGTCTTTATCTCATCTCCCTACAAAGACTCCAGACGTATTGTTGAATACGAACGTCTGAAACGCACCTGTTTGACGTAGATATAACAAGGATTCGATTCCTTTGCAATCGCAAATCAAACGGCGTTTACAAAGTGCAAATATGTACATACAGAACATGTATTTCATCTTTTATATTGCACTGTGCCTTTGTTCCATATCAATATGGATAGTTATGCTTTGTTTTATATGCGGTGGAAATTTTTACACTACAAATGCCGTTTTATTGCGTGCTATAGTAGCGTAAACAAGAGAGCAAAAAGCTGTACGCTTCGGTCTTACGTCACAAGTTTCTAAGCTCGGAACTTATTAACGCGATTGTGGCCAACCTCTTTTTGATTATTTTTTTGCGCTGTCGCATTACTTTTTTAGGTAATCTTACCTATAACAAGGCCCCAGGTGTTTAATACTGGGGAAGTTTTTAGTTTATTTGAGTGACTAGAGGAGCGAGGTGCTCGCCTAGTGGTAAGCATCACGCATGACCTTAACACTAGCAGTGCCAGAATTGTGTACTTGCAATCTGCCTGCGCTCATCACCCTAAGATATGAGATACCAAATCTCTTCATCTGTAACGTGCTGTATATGCTTGGGACTTTCCTTCTGGTACTACCTACTATTTAGAAAGCCAGCTAAGCAGTGCAGGTACTAATCGTAATGATGATGATATCAAATTGATGTCGATGATGGTAATGATGGAAAGCAACTAGTTAGCCCACCAAGAACTAAAAAGTCTTCGCCGACAGTAACTAACCAATTAACATGCATGCTGCAGAAATCTTTATCTTTGTTAGCTTTCTTGCAAACTTACTACATACATTGCCTTATCAATATGCATGATATTATGTAAATCGAAAAGTAAATAAGCATTCGAATAAATGTTTAATTCGTGAGTCGAGTCTGTCACGAGCCAAGTAAATGATTTCCTAATAGATATTCATATCTATTAGGTAGGAAGTAACGTCTACAGTTCATTGAACTAGAAAGACATACCCGCTGTTATTTATAAGGCCTTATAAACGGATATACCTACTTACTGTCATTTGGTCTTAGGATATTCAAGCACCATTAGATTGATTTATGGTAGAACTTATAATAGTTTTTTGTTGAAGGCTCTACATGAATAAGTAATAGGCATCACTCGTAAACACTTTGATATTTTCTAGTACGAGTGTATTAGACAGTGATTCATGAGGTAATCTTCATGTACTTAAATATGAAGCTTACGATAAAATTACGCACTTATTGATTGTGTCACTTAAAATTATTGTCTCGTCAGCCTGGAGACGTCCACTGCTGAAAGAAAGCAAAAAAAATAACAAAAAAAAAACAAATTAAATTAATAATTATTATTTTTAAATTATTGTCTAATACCATTAAATAATTTTGAGGAAATTTACTTGGTCGGAGTGTCGAGTGTAAGTAATTAAATATTCTGCTTTTCGCCTCAGAATGTTTTTGGTTCCCGTAGCAAACTAAATAACTCTTACAGGTTATACCGCTTCCATAACCATAAGCCATAAGCTTTGCTAAGTTTGGGGCTAGATGGCGCTGTGTGAAAAAATGTCCTCCGATATTTATTTATTTTTTATAACCGTCTGTCAGTATGTCTCAGTCCTTTTATTCTTCGATGAATTCATACATTATGCTATAATTTGATACTCAAAAGGGTCAAAACCCGGATAGCCGCCATTTTTTTTTTACTTTTTGAAATTACTTAATTTTTTTATTTATTTTTTACGTTATATCTCTCAGTACAAAAAGCGCAATGTTTTACTTATAAAAATGGCAGGTACTTTTTTTTTATCTACCATTTTATGAAAAGTAAAAAAACATTATCTTTGATATTTCCAGAGTATTAGCTAGTTTTGCGGACCTCTACATTTTGTGGCTTCTATCCCATGTACATGATCATTGCCTAATCCATATAAATTACGTTTGGGATAGATGCCCCACCGGGAAACAAGACATCTATTCCGCAAAAACCTTGATCGTACTTTGCCTTCCAATGCAATGGCACAGAGACATGCGACACGGTCACCTTAGCAATAGTAGGAGAATCTGTCGATATATAGATAAAATAGCGTGCGATTCATCTGGGATACCAGAGTAATTACAATTGGGGCAACTTTACCCCTGGGGCAACTATCCTGGTTTTACCCTACATGTTGATACCTGATACCAGGGAAAATAAGCCTCTCATACATGAAAAAAAACGTGAATTCAACGTATCTACTCTATCCATTTTCCGAGTTTCGTTGAGACTTAAATTCAAAATCGATGTAAAGTAGCCATTTTCAATTTATTCACGTGTTGAATAAAATTAGATACTGAAAGCGTTTTATAATATTTTTACCCAAAATAATGGTGATTAAAAAAAACTAAATATACCGACTAAGTTTATGCTATTAATGCATACTACACGTTCCTGAAAATACGCAAAAACAACTCTGCGCTTCTAGAACTCAATTTTATTTCAAGTAATATAGCTACAAAGTTCTTCCACAATCATACCATTACACGCAAAAAAGCGAAAGTCCTACATTACGTGCACTTGACAGATTGTTTTCGTTGCAAATTACATAGAAAATAAGCACACGGGTACAAAATTATCTTTTGCACTTATATAAGTGCTTTCAAGATTACGTTAACGTGTAAATTTAAATAATAAGTGCTTTTAAAAAAGAAACAACCGACTTGGATAACATCTTTTTTTTTCAGTTATTTTGATTTATAAACCAAACAACTGAACCGATTTCAATCAATTATATGGGACCTCAGAAGTATGACCTACCAAACAAAAAATCAATCATCGAAATCAATTCATAATTAGCGTTGAAAAAACTGGATTTATAAAAATCCAAGTAAATCAACTCTGCAAGCGTCGAACCAATTTTGTGCAGACTGAGACCTGTAAAATAGTTCGAGGCTATTGAACTGTCCGGAGTATTCCGTCGAGACGTTACTTCATTAATATTACATTGACACTTTATCAACTAAATCATGCTTTGATAGCATCTTGCAGTCGTGACTTGGGAAGTCTACCGCCGGTCGGTAGAATGCCGGCGGTGCTGTTCGCACGTTTATAGAAAATGTTACTACGGAAAATGGCGTGAAAAGCAGCGTTACAGTAAAATGCAGCCTTATAGGACTCAGGGATAGTGTAACTTTCTGGTACTAGTTTTATTTTAATGAAATTAGGAGTTCCAAAGATTACTTCGAATAATACCTACAAACCTTCCTACTTTATAATATAGTCTTAAGTGTTTAAGGTACCTTCAATATTACTATTATTGTAAATGTAGAAACAGACTAGCATACTGCATTGCATTGCAGTTTTTCGCAGCCGGATATGTTACTTTCAAGCAGTTGGAATGCGGTCAGTGGCCAGCCGACGGCGCGCGGCGTCGGCGGCGCGCCCGTAAACCTACCACTACCACTACGGCAATTTTCTACGTACTTTGGTACTATGTATTGTCCATTCTATCCAGACGCTGTGACGTCAGTGTGCCATAAAGATAATCCAATGGGGATCCACAATGCGTTTTTTTCCTCTAGGTGGCGCAACGTCGATGTGGCCATAG
This sequence comes from Erannis defoliaria, assembly GCA_905404285.2. Lineage (NCBI taxonomy): Eukaryota > Metazoa > Arthropoda > Insecta > Lepidoptera > Geometridae > Erannis > Erannis defoliaria. Next base: position 9,431,909 of record FR990080.1, on the reverse strand, counting down.
TCAACTGTCAATCTATATTTTTATTTTTAATTTTTTTTTTACATTTTAATGGTTTTTACTCTTATTAGACTCGAATTACTAAAGACAATCTGCATATACTGGTTTGTACAGCAATTCTTTGCCTTATTAATTACCGCTCTGTCCAACATAAAATGTAAACAACTATCTAGCTTACGAATCTATTTTCAGACCGTCAATAGCTGCATACATTCTTAAAACAGGGCACGGTACCTAGTATTTTTCCTTGGGATAGATTATCGACAACGCCAAGAAGACGCCAATTATCAAGAGCAGATAGATATAAGCAACGATTAACAAGAAAGCTTGATTTTGCCACATCCGGACCGCCACTGGCGCCATCTACGAAAACTTTCGTCTGTAGAACCTCATTGATTTCCAGACAGTTTTTTTTTCTTTGTTTATTTTATTGCAGTAAGTAATTAATTAAATTTTAATCAGTATTTAAACCTAATTAAAACTACACTACATAATTCCATAATTCCAAAAATAGTAGGTACCTACATCTACGACGAGAATGTCGAGCTACCCTTTTCATAAACAGAAAAGATGTTTACAATCCTTGCAAAACCATATTTCATGATCAATCACCGCGTAATCTTATCTAAACGCAAACAGTATAATAAAATATAGGTATAGCAGACACAAGGCGCAATGCCCTATGCATAAGCATAATAAGTTAATGACCGATAGGTGTCGTGTCGTTATTTAATTTTCTTGAATCTCTTTGTGTGTACATGCAGATATTCAAAGTGCCACTGCGAGATTTTCCAATTGCCTTTCAATCGATTATATAAATTTCGAGGAGCGCCATCTATTGTCTAAAAATGTATTCCAATTCTTTAATATCTTCTCAGGAATTAAACAGAGTTTGATAACGAATTCACTCATCCGTTCATACAGCGTCCTATACAGAGTATTTTAATATAGTCTGCTTACAAATACAAATATTTTTATTAACCAAAGATGACAACATTTTAACCTTAATAAACTTAATGAAATCTGGTCAAAGCTATAAGTATAAAGAACGAATGTTAATTAATTAATGTTAGTTAATTTTAAGCTTACTACGTTGACACTTGGGGAAAAGCATCTTGCATCCAGAATCACGGGAGGACAGGCAGTAGAGTCCTCTTGGTTAATGGTGATGAGCATTCTGTGATCCCCAAGCCGCCTGCCAAGCGTGGGAATTATGGCAACCCTCCTATTAAGAAGGCCTCCCTTCGCCCTGCAGTGCATGTCTTCTGGCTGATAATGACTACGTTGCTACACAATGAACATACCGAGCCATTTCCAAATTATATTTCCCGCGTCCACATTAAAAGTTCCAACGAGATTTAAACGGTCTCGCTACAGCGCACCCAAAATAGAAGAAAATGAAATGAAGTGAAAAGTGAAACGGGAAGAAGGAAATCATTAAGCGAGAACTGAACTTGACTGAATCTAGAGCTCAGCATTATTTACCGCTGCAAAAAGAATAATATTTGACACCGTTTTAAATTTGCATGTCTTTTCGCAGATTTGTACTCTTGGAGTAGAACTAAACTTTAATTCTATTCAGTGGGAGCTGCATTATTCAAACTTTATAGTGTCGGCATTATAAAGGGAGTGTCGACGACGTCCCAGTATATTGACACAATTTGTTCCACATTATCAAGGTTAAGCATTTTCATTCAACACATTAGCACAAATTGTACTTGTCAAAATGCTCCGCTCACCATTAACAGGCCAGCAGCGCGAGTACCGTTCTCGAAGGTCGTTATATTTTACATCTAAATCGTATATTTGACAATTAAATCGGTAAAATTCGATAAAAATCGGTATATTCACAAATTCATCTAAAGAAATCTGCTATACCGACACGTCAAATTTAGCGACATAGAACGTTACTCGCGTTGCTTGTATCGATATAGTGGCACTGAGTAATTCATCCCGCCTCAAATTATACATTGTTATACACAAATAGCGGACCAGGCAGACGTCGTCGTGTACAGAACGTAAAAAAAAACTAGTACTCAATTGAAGCGCCACCTACCGGATCCAAATGTGAATCTTAAACATCCAAGTACATACGCAAACGCACAAACAAAAAATCATTGAAATCAGTCCAGCCGTTTAGGAGAAGTTCAGTCACAAACAAACGTACAGAAGAATTGTATAAAGATAGAGAGACAAACAATGAGACGACATAACGCAAACTAGTTTTCTTTTTTTGTAAATTAACTAAAATGTTTCATGTCCTGTTCATGCTCCAGTCGCTAAATAGTGGAGTGTATGCTTAAACTTTCATAGCCGTCTATACCTAAACGTGGAACGTGAATCAGTGTTTAATTAAAGAGTTTACACTGGGCCGCCGTCTGGCCTCGAGGATCTGCACCGTGACGTCACAGACGTGATAGATTGGGTCAACAATCAACATCATCTCGGACGCCACGTCTCCTAACGTTATTTAGGGCGTCCTTTCAGTTTTTACGTCCATCGTCCGTACATGTACAAGGCCGCCACATAGTTATCTCGACGGTAATCCGCGTGTCGTCATGATGGCGTGGCCGCAAACATAATAACATAGAGTGTATTTCACATAGAGGCTTATGACGGATAATCTGTGAAGCGCTTTATTACTTTACTGTTAGTGTTTAGGATCGACAGATATTGGGTGTCGTTATTGAAATACAACGCACCTAGCATATTTCGAGACTACACCTAACAAACCATGTAAATGTCGTCGAAAACCATCCCGCAGACGAGAGCAATTTGCATTTCGCCCGTTAGTAATTTGCGAATGGCGTCTAGCGCTCGGCGCTTGTCGAAATTCGGAATGCTAATAATACAATGGCCAGACGCACCTTGTGTACCGCCGCATGTGCCTGATGCAGTCCAGTACCCATTAAACTTCAAGCTCTATTCCCTTACGAGAAAGACCCATTCGATTCGTTAGCAGTCTGTGAACTAGACCATAATTCAATGCTCTACGGCCTTGCGAGTCGACCGCAGAGTAAGTTAGATTTATTTAACATGGTTTAGACGCTATAATCGCGTGGTGGAGCTTTCTGTGGAGTGCAGACGGTACTCACAGACAACTTTCGACAGTCATTGAATGGAAGGTTCAATGACCCGGCGCCGATGTGGTTCGATTTGCATGTGTCAATGACTCGGCGGCATGCAGCGCGGCCTATACTTTTCCTTTCGGTCGCTCGTTCACCGCGAAACACTTTTTGGGACGACCTCGTGACACGGCAGTGTCGCGTCGTCGCCCGCCGTCTGTCTAGAGGCCTACGCATTTTGCAGTTACTCATTTGTTATGCATTTGTGATACTAATGAGTTACAAGAATCGACGTTACATTTTTCTTTGGCTGTTATGGTAATTAGGACTCTACAAAGAATAAATTCCCTACATTCGTGTTCTTAAATCGGTAAGTAAAAACAAAAAAAACATTCTCTCCAACTTTTACCATTTCATAACTTAAAAGATTCCCTTTTCCAACGAACCACTTTTTCCGACAATCTTAACTTTCCTAAAAGACATCTGTTCATTCAATAGGTACCGAGAAAACGAAGGCAATCGCCGCCGCACCCTTCCACTTGACCCATTTCGGACACTAGGAGTATTCCGAACATCATTTAGGGGAAAATTAATAGGTGCCTGCAAAGAGTTTGCAAGAATCTTCTGGCCATCAAACACGTCGACGAGGAACGCGCGAAATCCAATAAAGAAGTCGCGGCACCTGCGCCTTATTACATTCTTTCGGTGATGCTTACCGCCCGGCTTCTCTGAAATTCACCTAAACTTTCCATGTCAGGAGATTGCTTGTTGTACAACTTTTACTTTGAAAATTCTTCTTGATAGTATCAGAGAAGTTCGCAAGTTCGAAATGTTTTGTAATCGGTGTATTAAATTCCGTTCGTTCGGTTGTCCAATGTGCCACCATCCTAAAATATGCTACATCTTCGTCTTTCTATTTGAATTGATTTCCTCTGTACTAAATGCTAATATTTTTCTTTATTAGCGCTTAAATAACTGGCTCAATAGTAAGAAAGTAGTATTTCGAATTGATAATTATCTATTAATTTGAAGGAGAAAATAATAATATTTTACATTAATTACGTTTTTTTTGGCGACCTGGATATGTCTAAACTGCAACCAGACCCACCGGAGAACGGGCAGCAGCGTCCTCTCTGCTAACAGTGGCGAGCATTATGCGATCCCCAAGCCGCCTGCCAAGCGTGGAGACTATGGCAATACCCCTCTATTAATGGGGAGGCCTTCGTCTAGCAGTGGGCGTTTTATGGCTGATGACGACGTTTTTTTTTGAGGTTTTAAAATAAAAAACATACATATACACTTTTTGTAAGTGTATATCTTTAAAACGTACAAGCGGGAAAACTGAAGCACGAATATTTATAATTAACGCAACTACTCGAACTACTTGAACCTTTCTGTAAGCATAGGAAATTGACAAAAAGGAAGCACTAAAATCTACGTACTCTACCGACATAGAAATAAAAAAGTTTTTGAACCTCCAAACCTCAACAAAACCCTCAATCCGTTAACAAATGGATACCAAATTTATCATCAGAGTGTAAAATCGAATAGTCACATTAAGTACTTAATGACGTTTCGCGTGTATGAAACAATGGCATCCCCAGTGGGCGTCCAGATCTTAATTGCAAATGTGTCATTAGCATATTCCGCTTTGTGAGCTGTTGTGTGTTCTTCAATGGAGTCCAAGGCGATGTATGTCCTTACGAGCTATACATGACACGAGCCTCGGCCAGGTTAATGTAATTTTATTGTATATAAGTAATAATATTCAAATCCCCCATAGAATCTATGGTATAGATAGATGATAATATCATCATTTGTCCGTTTCTATCTTCAGGAGATAACTTATGTAGCGTCCATAGTACATTGGCGGTCGTGGCTACAGTAGCCTATTCGGACGTCACAATTACGATCACGTATTTACCCGACGACGGAAAAAGGACGAGGCTAATGATCTTATGTTATATTATGAGAGTATAATAAATAAGTTAATGTGTTCCTTCGTATCTTCTACTGGCGAAAGAAAGGAAAGTACTTAGGGCTTTCGCTTTTCTGTAGAGACTTCTAAACAGCTTTATACTTGTGCACTGTGCAGTGAATCTAATATGGTGGATTTCATATCCTAAATATCACAAAAAAAACTGAGCTTCTCGTGCTTTTATCAACGGCCAAAGTGTATTCACACGGTCATAAGCAAAAAACACTGAAACCTCTTTTTAACTAAAATAGGTTTAAAATACGTTTTAGAGTTTTATGCATAAGACGGCAAGTATTTTTTTTTTTCTAGCCACTGACCTAGGCCTAGCAGTACAAAGCAATAGGCACTGGATAATTAGAGTATGGTTATTGGCTATGAGTTCCTCAAAAACTATGAGTATGTAAATGGCTAAAATTAAGTGTGAAAATTGTAATCGAAAAAGCCGTGAAATTTGACTTCACGGTCTTTGTTCATACATTTTTAAGGCTTCACTGAATAGGCGTACAGAATGAAGAAAGAAAATACAATGTAGTTTTAAAATACGCTGTACTTACGTAGTTAAGTAGTAGGTAATGTAAGAGTATGTCGGTAATACACTTACTTGGTGTACTATCTGCCTCGATAGTCAGAGCAGTCAAGTCATGTGAAAGAAGAGAGAGGCTTATTTTGATGATGATAAACTAGTTTTCATCTAAGCATCGACGTGTAAATGTTATCTATATATCTATCTATACTCGCATTAACTATCCTCGGAAGGCCTCCCACTAGGTGGACCGACGACATTGTAAAAGTCGCGGGCAACCGGTGGATGCGCAGGTTGTCGTAAAGTGTGGCGGTCTAAGGGCCTTCGTTCAGCAGTGGACGTCTCTGGGCTGATGATGACGATACTCGCATTATTGTTAAGGGAGTAACACGTATAAGTATGCACGGAATTCGATATATCATTGTGAACATAATTATACATTCGCACTTCGCTCCCTAAGTCGCAGGCACAGAAATGGCAACGGTCGCGGACATGGCACGGGTTCCATTCAGATTTCATATTAAATACATTGAAATAAGGCACAATTTAGGACATACCGAACGACGTTCATCGAGCGTGCATCGAGCGAGAGCGCGCCCGATCAACGTTAGATATTTGGTGTGTGCCCTTTGATTATATACATAAGAGCTAGATCCTTCAAGGTGTGTGCCTTATTTCAATAAGCTTAATATGAAATTTTAATGGAATGGCAAGCCGCCCGTGCCATGTCCGCGACCGTTGCCATTTCTGTGTGGTCTGCGCCTTAGTATAGGTACTTCCAGCCATAAGTGCTACTATTTTGTTACAATATCTTCCTAACACATCAAGCAGATTCCGCGCTCTATTGAAAAAAATACCTGCCAAGCTTCAAAACATTCCAGTGATTCCGAGCCAACGTTGCTATACAGAAAGCGGTTTCAAACTTTAAACTATTTATGTTAGCCATTACAACACTGCGCATTACAACGCTTACTGTAGCGTAGTTAAGTCACTAATTAATAAATGGAACACACTAAACATAGTTTTTCGAATGGTGTAGCTGAGGAAATGATAATTAGTGACTGTGTAATTGGTTTGCACCCATGAGTGATGATTCATGCTAGGTAAAGTAGTGCAAGTTTAGTATACAAATATTTGAAAGTAGGTAAAGTAGTGCAAGATTAGTATAAAAATATTTGAAAGTATAATGTACGTAATTTTGCTATAAGGATATATAGATTTATCTTCTACTGCGGAATTATTTTGATTAAGTAAGTAGTTACTGATTTAAGCAATTATGTACGCACAGCTCAATGTAATTAATTACGATGCTATAAATTTATTAACATTATTTTATATAAGCTAGCGGATATATGTAATAGGGTAGATGACTGATGTTTATATCGTTGAAACCAAAAGCTTTGATGAAAAATTTAAGTAAATATAGTATGTTTATTGAAAAAAATATTTAAATCGGTTAATAATGTTCTGATATATGAGCGTTTAAAGTTTTTGTTAGAGACAACTCTGTCCCTTTCCCACAAAACAAAAAATTACGTCACGGCTTACTTGTCAGAATAGAATTTATATGGCGTACAGAGAAGTGACGTCACGATTTGCTGTTTCTTCTCTCTGTCTAGCATGATATTAAAATGCTTATAAGTTGCTTATTTTTGGTCAGATTTTCATTTTCTTTTCATTAATCAGCTATATTTATGGGCCACATTTTAATAGGACAATAAAAAAAACCAGTCATCTAGCCTATTAGTACTTACATATATCCGCTTCGATCGATCGGTCGATTTTGAAGGTATATTCGTTGACAGAACTAAACTAACTAAAGTATTGCTGTCCTTATATAGCTGTAGTGTGTTAGCTGTATGTCTGGTTAAAAAGTGACAGTGATTGTTAATAATCTACTAATATATAGTCAACTAAAGCCTTCAAAATTGACCACATCGTTCCAAAACTTAGCATCACATATTCATTGCCTAGAAATATAGCTCGGATGTTTTGGCGGTAACACGGAGAAATCCTGTCGCTGCATTGTTGATTGTATTATTTTCTTAAACTTGTGTTTTTTCGCGAATTAATGATAAAAAATTGTGGTGTTTTATTCATTGAGTGTTGAATTACATGCACGAGTGTATGGGCAAGTGATATAATGTGCTGAAACATATATTTTCGTGTTGTTTTCAAAACTCCGTAAAAGCTCATAGTAAAGTCACCACAACTTTACTAGTGCATGACTTGGACTCGACTATGACTAATTTCGTGTGACTAATTGTGATTACATGAAATGTTTGACTTGATGATGATATACTTGAAAATTCATAATAATACTTGACACTGGCAGAATGTAAAAAGTGCGATACCAATAATTAAGAAAAAAATTTTTGCTAACATTAGTTTAACCAAATAGTTCATACCAAATAAATTGTATACTGATCGATGTATTTTTGTTGCGATGCATTTTTTTGCTTCTAAACGAAATAAAATAGTTTTTATGTAGTTTAATTATAACTAACCCGTAAGTATATATGAAACTATAATCAAATCAAGTGCTTGTTCCTCATATCCCTACTCTGATCTATCCCTACTGTTAGGGAAGATGGGAGTTTTTATCCCCTTTCTGCTACTGCCCGCCTAGCACGCGAGCCGTGATAAACGTCTATCCACTCTTTTTTCCCCGCGAAAACGAAATAGACGTATCCATATTCTAACTTTATCACATTCCCGCGCGGCCTAATAAAAACTTTTTCGTATAAAATCAATTGACGAAACGAGCAAGACGTTCGCCTGGTGGTAAGCGTCACGCCTGCCACTATAACAGTAGCAGTGCCAGAGTTGTGAACTTACGAACACAATCTTGCGCCGCACTGCACTGCGATCATGACCCTGTGATATTAGATGTTAAATCTCTTCATACCCAGTAATTTCTCTGGGAGCATTGCCCTTCAAACCGGAACACAGTAACGCTTGCACACTACTACATGGCGGTTGAATAACTGGTAAATATGTGGTACTTCCCCAGGTGGACTCTGCAGTAGAGTCCTACCACTACAGACAATATTAGTGTGATTTCCATAGTAAAATACATGCTCATTAATTGTGTAATACTTTTCCAAAGTTATAAAATGTAAGTATACTTACTGAGACTTGATTTTTTACCCAGTTTTTTCTCTTTTCAGGTACGTGACTGATTAGTATTCTAGCAACATACGGACCATACAGTGCGGGCGGCAGCCGGAGTGGGTAGGTATATGATGCTCACTCGTATGACACGATAATGATTATACTTACGCGGTTTCTAAATATCATCATCAGCCCGGAGACGTCCACTGCTGAACGAAGGCCTCCCACGAAGACCGCCGCAATGTTAGACAACCTGCCATTTGCATCCACCGGTGATTCCAAATTTAAAATAAAATCTAGAAAAAAAAACATAATTATGTTTCATAAAATATTGAATTGATAACGTAAAAGTCGAATGAATAGAATTATCCTCCAGCTATAAGTAAAATGTGACAAAGCCCTTCAAATCTCAATCCCTATGTTTTGGCCGATTTCTAACATTCTTGTTTTTTCACCTGATTGCCAAAAAAGGATGGTGCCGAATATTTTTCGGGTGTACGAGTATGTAATGCAAAAATAGGGCCTTTTAAAATTTAACCTCTTTAGCTCAAAATACTTAACCAATTTTGATTTACGAGGTTTCGTTATTTCTTTAATCTTCAAAATGCCGTAGATAACAACTACTTTTAAAAGTCGACATTTTGTTTTACTTTCAACGATGTTAGTTCTTCCAAGAAAACACATTAGCCCTTTAATCTAAACGGGCACACTGGCGCCATCTAAGTACACAATAAAAACGGCGCAAGGGTTGCTTAGGTATGTCTTTATGTACTTAAAAGCATAGATAGGTAATGGGAGATAAACGACCGACGGGAGCACTAATTGAAAAGGGTTTCAGCTAGATTAGGTTCGAACAAAAAGGCTATTCATAAGTTATCTCTGAACAAATCTATGGGCTTTGCTTCGCAATTGATGGTTGCATTACAGGATTGCGTGCATTTTACACTTTATTTGTTGTGAGAATTGAAGCGTTTTTGTGTCTCAGTAATATCTTTCCATAGATTGTAGTATAGATTACCTAGCAAAATGGTTTATTTTCATGATGACTTTTTCTGTTGGCCTCAGACGGCCTCTACAGCGTCACCAGACTTTAGGCAAGCGCAAATGGCGCTAGACCTAGATAACTAGCAAAATTAAATTGCTAGATATAACCTTTTTTAAACGTTTCGTTTTGCTACTGGCTTCTGATGAAGGAGGTTTTATGTGTACAAAGATAATACATGCTTCTAACTGCATCGAAATATTATTATATAGGTACCTATCTACTTATCGATTAAAATTCCTAGCACCTTATAAAGGCGTTGGCACATAGGTATTATATTGTTTTAACGAAGCTAGAACACAATACAAATTATTCTGCAATTGTATCAGCCCGAAGTGATGACGAAGACGGAAGAAGGCTATAACGTTCTGACGGACGTAGCCTTACCGAATTGGGCGCTTCGGTGACATTTTTGTTTTTTTTATGTTTAGTTTATTTATTACAGATAAATTTTACTAGATTTATTATCATAGAGTCTATAACCTCGTTAGTAACCACTGGTCAAGAGTGATCTGGGATCGCGCACCAAGGGTTCCATATCGCAACACTACACATAATATTATATTTGAGCTATGTAAAAAAAAAAAACTCCGTTTGGTATTATTGGTATTTTTAATGTGAGCCTGACTCGCATTTAGCCAATAATAATTTAGGCTTGATGAGTATGTTACTTTTTTGTTATTGGAGTTAAATCAGTTTAGTAAATAATATAATATTTACTAAATAATTATAGCAAAGTGAATCGTATAGGCATTAGACTAAAACCCTTATTTGCGACAAAAAACATAATATACAAATAAACATAAAAAAATAAGACAATTTAAACATATACACTTATCGCTAGTTTTATGGTGTAGTTATATAGATATATAGTCTTATATCTTAGTGTATGAATTTAGAGTTTGCACCATATTTAACCCAATTTTAACGCTTTTAAAATTGTTTTATTGTTTCTTCGTTAGAACAAAATCAAAAACTGCAACAGGCTTCAGTGTTAGGGTTCAAAATATACTACAGGTCATTAAAAATATGATATAAAGGAATGATAGTACTAATAAAGTCTTGTGTGATACACATTAGATATGGAACCTAAAAAACGTTAAAAACTTGTAACCACGTTTTTGTAGAGACTTAAGGGTAAAGTTGGGAGAGGTGTGCCATAGTTAACAGCGCGTGTCCTGTTTATTTCTTCTACTAGCTAGCTGTACCGTATCACGGCACATTGACGCCGTACATAATAATTTCCCTATTAAAGAGATCTAGATAAAAAAATACATGTCTTGTTTGTAATTTTAACGCGATGAGTCGTAAGTTTTCACAGAAAGCGCGTTAACAAGAAAGATTCCTAAGATTGCTGGATAATTATGTTGGTTTATGTTTATTCATAGCTTTGTAATTGAAAAATTTGGTTTCTTTTTGTTATACGTTTTTATTGTATTATAAGAATTTTAAGTTGTGCTGTGTTCGTCTGTTCAAACAAAATCAATCAAAAAGTATCTAAATAGCTTAACGAATTTAGTATCAAAATAATTATATTATACGTAAAAATAAACGTATATTTTTTAATAATAATCGTTCATTAAGGCACAATACATATTGATAAAAACCAATGATTTCTATGTCTGTCAATGGTAAAAACATACACACATACTTTAATAATATTATTATATATTATTATATTATGTACCTACTTGACAGTAAGTTATACAGTAAGAATAATAACATTATTCTACGAAACTAAGTATAGAAAATAATTTAGTTAGTATTGCCATTTTTGGAGTGTTAGAATCTGAACAAGGGAATCCTATAATAAAATAATCTGGAATAATCTGGTGGTCTTCTTGCTTATTAGGTGCTTATTAGGCGTTTAAACCTACTAAGCTCATGGTGTCAAACTCAGATAAAGCTTATTCTGTATAAATGCTTCAGATATTACCTTGAACATAATAATTTGTATAGTTAAGCCAATTAACCATATCCGTTATATCCCCTTTTCAGCTGAATCAGTCAATAGCACATTATACGTTTTGCTCCATTACGTTCTACATGGGTCGTGTTTCCTTTCATTTGGCAAATATCTTCAATAGCATTAATAATTACTACATCTGCTGGATGTATTTATACATTTTAGTACATAAAATCAGATTTATATTATTAATGCAAAAAAAAAACTGACGAATTTGAGAGAAATTTGGAATTGAGATAGCTTAAGTACACCATTGAGCACGTACACACACATTTTTTTCATTCCGGGTAAACATTCGGCTCTCGTAGCACAGGGGATAAAACCGTGGTTTTCATAGTTACCTAGGAACCTATGAGAAAAACTCCAAAAAAAGGCTCTAAAATTTTTCACTAGCGTTGTTTCAATTGTTTGTAACCATCATACTCGTATTATGAATGTTCAACATACTGATTTGAAGTCGTTGTAAGAAAAATAAGTAAATAAATTTAAGTAACAAAAACATTAAACGATTGCTCTAGAGGCTTATTCAGGAAGAAATTAGGAGAATACGTCTGTGTGGAGAATCGCAAGCCCCGTTCCGTCCTCAAAACGCTGCCTTAAGTTTAATGTTAATTGTTGTATTGCGCAGTAATAAGTTAAATTGTTACGATTGTTAACTTAAGCGACGTGTTTAAGTAAGGCCCTAATTATTTTAGCTTCGACGCGCGGTGCCTGTGCCCCCACACCACATCCGATCGGAAATTTGAATCAACGACACACCAGCATAAACGCGCCGGCACTCGCTTCACACGGTTCGCACAGCCGCCAAAGGAAAAGCAATTCCAACAAGCCAAAATACATATTTCTTAAATCCGAAGAAAAACAACGGGGTTTACCGGTATTGCAACATTTTACTGCGGCATTGTGAACACACATAAAATTTATAGGCGCTAAAGTCTCTAGGCCGGCAGTAAACAGTTAGTCTGGAGAGAACGGCCGGTGCGCCGCGCCACGGGACTTTTTTAATATTTTCTCTCATCGGTATACAGGGTTACGCATAACGGCAGTACTAAAGAGGCCATTGTACTTAACATCGTCAAGAACTTTTACTATGGGGCCAACTTTAAGCTCCGCGAAAATAAAAACAGCTGCTTCATAAATTTCGTCGAGTGTGAATTACATTCATCTATGAAACAGCCTAGCAAACGGTATTGTTATTTCTGGGACAGTTCTATAACAAAAGTTTTTCACAAAGATAGACCACCGACTTACATACAACAAACGACATAATAACTAACTACTTAAACTACTAAATAAAACAAAAGGATTGTATCTAGGGTTCGGGTCCCGGGACGTCTCGTGTCTCGAAGTCCCGGGACTTTTTGTAAATTTAGTTATCTTATGTTAAAGGACTTTCGGGTCGAGACTCGAGACAGGACTCGACGGTTATTGAAATTGTAAATAGTGTTAATTTCAAAGCTCATACCTACATAATGCACTTTATTAGCGTCCCGCACCTTGTCATTCAAAGCGCCATCTATTAGCTTGACAAATAATTAATACGTTTGTCACCAATGACCGATATATTCTTGTTTTGTGACATGTGTAGAGATCGTGATTCGTGATATTTGTGACTCAGCTCGGTCAGAAAACTTATTGCTCACATTCATTTTTGTCTGTCTTCTTACAGTGACTGTGTCATGCTGACTGTATTGTCATCATGGTAATCGATGAGGCAGGGTTACCGAAAGTATTTTCCCAGTCTATGAGCCAGTCACCAATTTCACTTAATGAGGTGAAGTGTTGCGGTCGTGGTTATTTTCAAAACTTGCGATTGCGACGCTCTCTTTAACGTTATGGATGTTATAATTTGATTTTATCATCAAAAAATGTTGAGTTATACTAAAATTGCTTCTTTATTGGTACATCTCGCCAAAAATTTACTCGATTCTAATTTTATTCCGAAAAGTATCAAAGCTCGGGACGTCCCGGGACTTTGATTGCGGATGGTCTCGTGTCTCGGGACTTTGAAAATGTCGAGACTTCCCAAACCTTAATTGTATCCAGACCGATGATAGTCTAGAGACAGTTTGAGAAATTTGGCATCTAAGGCAGAGACTTCTGTAGCTTAATTGGCAAAACAGTTGGGACGGATTGCTCGTATGCAGGTTCAAGTCCTGCCGGAGGTCATAATTTTTCTTCCTGTTTAAACTTTAAAAACATAGTCTAAAGACAATCCAAATGCTCAAACCTTCTACCACTCAGCAGCATTTCCAGCGTACTGGTCGCATTGCCACGACAAATGGCAATTTTTGAAGTAAATACAGGCCGAAACCCCAAAACAATGGTTAAAATACTTAAAATAAACGTCCTTTGTATCCTTTTTTTCCGTTACTTTGAGTAATGAATGAGCCTGAATGAATCGGTACATAGTAAATAATTAGCACAATAATGACATCTGTCAACAAGCTTCTTTTGACTTAGTAGTACTCGTAACGTTCTACGTATTCCTGTAGGGCCGGTTTAGGCCGCAGGCGCGAACACATGGGTTCGCAATTAAGGGCCAGACAAAACGTCATCGACGGCTCACCGCTTTATCAAATATTAAACCCGGACCAAGCCCGGTACGCGAACGAGTCCAAAGGTGCATTAATATTTTACATAAAACGGTCTGCGGGTTCTGTCGACGGACTTTTCTTGTAGCTTTGCGAGGCGATTTAAGTTTTGCTTCAGCACTTGTGAAGCACCTCTGCGTGCTCCTTCCGCCTAAATAGTTGATGTGATGTTCTATATTATTGGGCGTATAAACTTTAACGCTTTAAATAAACGTTGGGGATTTCCGGGTTCGTCTCATCATTACATATTAACCAACAGTGTAATTTTCATAGGATTTTCTCTCGCGTTTTGGGTCGAGGTTATTAAAAATGAGCCCTCAACGTCCTTTTGGATTCCAGCAAAAGATAAAACGCAGTATATTTAGGTAGCACGCTATCTTGAATTCGTGAAATTGCAACAATATCACCCGTGTGTTGTGTGTAACCTTATTTTTTAAATAAAATTAATGACCACAGAGAACATAATAGTACCTTGGTACTACATAAATACAGAGGGTTGAGATAGATAGATTGGATTGGAGGTAGGTGATGGCATGGGGTTATGGAAACACCCCATATTAACGGGGAGGCCTTCGTCCAGAGTGGATGTCTTATAGTGGACGACGACAGAGGGTTCATTCCCATAGAAACGCCGCTAAGCATACTTGTACCACAAGATATCCGTATCTATACTAACTACAATCATGTCATATTCAGTATAAGCTATAGCACTCTATTTATTTCACTGTAGTGATGAGGCGTGCGCGAAGCCGGCAGAAGCCGCGTGATGTCATATGTGATGCCAAGCACTACAATGGGAAATCGACACACTGTCTTATATACAAATAAAGTAGAAATTAGCTTGCTCTGCATATGACATTGTTGTAGTTATAGGTATCATTCTATGGAAGTGAATCTGCGTATGACGCTAAATCCATCTTAACTGTATCGCTTACCACTCTTAAAAATAACAGATTAATTATAGGAACGAATAATATTAGCTTTAATCAGATGCGGTATTAACTCCCCTTGCCACGGGCACAGTATACGTTCAGCCAGTAGGCCCATTTACATTAGTCGATGCAGTCGCCACGTTTCATATGCGACGGACCAACGAATATACTTAATGACGGTAATTTGTTTCGTTGCCACCAGTTTGGAACTTCCATGTTAGTTACTAATATGTATGATCAAATACTCGTAACTAACTCAGACAAACTACATCATCAATTTTTAAGAAATAAACTTTGTGTGCAGACGTTGTTGATATAGTTTATGGAATTGATACCAAAAGGTTTGTAATTGTTTTTTTTTTTTTTTTTTTAACTATCACGGTTGTTCGTTATAGTTATTTGATTATTATTGGGATGTTTCATGATCACATAAATATACTGTAGTAAAGAAATAAATATTAGTGGACATTTTACACAGCGCCAAGTCCGCAAAGCTGATACAATACTTACATACTTTTTTGCCAAACTTTCTTTTAAAGCACGCAGACACAGAACAAATATCTATACATATACCGTCTTATGCATAAACACTAAAACGTATTTCAAACATATTTAATTTAAAAAGAGTTTTGTCTTCTTTTTTCAAACTCAATTCCTAATTCGAAAGAAATTGACAAAACACTTTTTAAATAAAATAGTTTTTAGTGTTTTATGCATAAGGCGGAATTATATTTGTCATAGTAAATAATGTTCGTCCTGAAAGTGAAGGCCCAAGCTCTTAGAACAAAGAATACCTACTAGTTTTGTTTCTGTGTGGCCATTGCCTGATGAATATTCAGGGTAACTGACACCGGTTGTCTCGAATTTGCAAGAATTAATCTCGACAGTCGGACGGTTATAAATCTTTCAGGATCAAATTGTTTCCATCTTTGTATCTTAGTGAGCTTACTGTCACGCAATTTATTGTCATTTCAGCTTAATAAGTAGATAAGTGGAGTTTTGGCGGGAACACTGAAAAATCATGTCGTTGCATTCTATTATTTTCTTAAACTTGTGTTTTTTCGCGAATTAATGATT
Source organism: Erannis defoliaria (assembly GCA_905404285.2). Lineage (NCBI taxonomy): Eukaryota > Metazoa > Arthropoda > Insecta > Lepidoptera > Geometridae > Erannis > Erannis defoliaria. The sequence continues at coordinate 9,415,621 of FR990080.1, read as the reverse complement.
AAAAATGGTGGTGTTTTATTCATTGAGTGTTGAATTACATGTACGAGTGTGGGCAAGTGATATAATGTGGTGAAACATATCTTTTTGTGTTGTTTTCAAAACTCCATAGAAGCTCATGGTAAAGTCGCCACAACTTTACTAGGGTATGACTTGGACTCGACTATGACTAATTTCGTGTGACTTACTGTGATTTCATGACTTATTTGACTTGATTATAACAAATAAATGTGAAAATTCTTAAGCTTGACACTGGCAGAATGCACAACGTGCGATGCCAATAACTAAAAAAAAAGTAGGTAAGTACCTATGGATGTTATTACGTGTTGCACCGTCTAAGAGCATCTTTATGCTGTCAGCAGCTTTTGTTCACAATAATCTCAATTCACGATAATCTAACTGTATTGTAAAAAGATTTTCATTAATCAGCTTTATTTATGGGCCACATTTTTTCATTAATCAGCTATATTTATGGGCCACATTTAAATAGGACAATAAAAAAAAACAGTTATCTAGCCTACTGTATATCCTAGTGAAATAAGTATGGTGCGTAAGTGTAAATACCTAATTGGTATATTTTAAGTCATAAAAATAAAACTAAGAGATTCAGCTTTACTCTGTGACTATACTAATAATGAATTTGGGCAGTGAGTCCAGTCGACCTATTCAAAATGTGATTGGGTTGAGTGATCCCGCGGGTCCATTTCGAGTGGGTCCAGTTGAACAAAGACTCTCTAGGTATGCAACATATATCTGTAAAAGATCTTCAGGCAAGTTTTATTAAAACAAACGGTCTCCGTGATTTAAAGTATATTTTTTGTTCGTTGAATTTACTCGGTCTGTTAGCAAATTCTAAATACAACAAGTCTAATACTTACATAGTCAAATATGCATACCTTCATTAAAAAATAAAAGAGATCTTACCCCACCACTGTGCAAAGGATTTAAAACATTGTATTCTTAGTACACGGTTTATTCTCTTCTGTGAATAATGCATGGTGGAGGTGCCAGCGACATAAAGAGCTTTATAAACTCAGAATTTACTTTGTCATGTTTGTCCTTTTACTTCTTTTACAATTCTGCGTACCGTGTCTTATATTTTTGCATACGCGGAGCTTAAATATTTTAGTCTGTTGTGTTTGAAGTTAGGTGCGTTTACCTCTACCTGAATATTTAAAGAGAGTTCCTTTGTATTTGAATACACAGTCGTAAATTGAAAAATACTAATTTAAATACGAAGCTGTAGTCAGTCAAATGTTAAGAGTGGTCGTCTCATCTAAAAGTCATAAATTGAAGGCAGACCATAATAATTGTGCTTGGCTTTTTGTTTACTCCAAACCTTTACTCTTTATAGAACAGGAATAAACTAGACCATCTGGAGTGATAGATACGTTGCAGCCAAATTGCAGAATACGCCGTATTACATAACGGCTAGCCGTATTACATAACGGCTAGCCGTATTACATAACGGCTAGCCGTATTACATAACGGCTAGCCATTTTAAAAAACAGCGCCGTTTTATAAAGCGGCGTATTAAAGCTTAGTCAAATTGAATTACGGCTGAAAGTAAGGTCGCCGCATTGTATGCGCGCTTCGCCGTCTACAATACGGCTAGCCATAATGAAATTGAGTGAGTCATGATACGCCGCTTTGGCAATATTTAGTTCAAATTTTGGACACTTGCGGCGGTTTGGTGCTTTGATAACTGAAGTGTGACCTTTTCATTCGGTTAAAACATTTGTTTGTCGGCTACTTAAATACCAAGTGTTCTTTTTTGTTATAAATTTTTATTTTTTACTAAGTATATACACACTGTATTTTGTTAGTGTGATAACCATTTTGCATTGAAGGAACTTTGATTACAATATGGCTAAACGTTGTAACGAAACAAAACGTTACATAGTTATTTAAACATTAAAATTACAAAATATAAAAATAAAATAAAATAAAAAAACATTACAATTATAATTTAAATTATTTACAAAAACACAAAACAAATGAAATACATTTAGCTAAATTAAATCCGAACGCGGCTGTGCAATTCGCATGTCGCATAGATTGTATGACTCACGGCCGGCGGGGCATTACTTGAGGTATGAGGGGAGCAAGCCAGCTGAGTGCGCGTCTAGCGGTCATTCAAAGAATTCTAATTCCTGAGGCGGTTGAGCCTTGTTTAGCGTATTAGCGGACAAGGGATTTAAAGTTAATTCGCAATAATACAGACCAGCAATCTAGCTGATTTTATTGTGTGCGCCTCAGAGAAAGTGATTTCCCGTTATAGGGTAAGTTTTGAATGGCACATAAAAATAAATCATGTCTTGCTTTTATTCATATCTGTACTGTGTATAATTGTGTTAAAATATTCTATTTCAGTTTTCCTCTGCACTGTACTTAATTTCACAAATTTAGTTCGCTTATTTCTTGGAAATTTCCATTCAAATCACTTCGTTTTATTTGTATAATCTATCTTGTTTTTTTTACAAATTTACTAATTTTACACATTTAGAAAGCTTTCACATTTCCAAGTATATCTTATTGTTCATTTTATTTATCCCTTAGCCTTCAGCTTATTATAGCTATTAAAATGCAACTCCGTTCTGATATTAATTACCACCACGACAAAATAACTATGCATGTAACTACCCACATTATTTTTGTGATGCCGTGGTGGGCCCTCAGAACGGAAATTAGATGAGCCAAATTGTAATTATTTGGTTTATCGATTTCAGGAAACAATTTCACGGAAGGACATCTTCCCACTTTGCGTAGTCGAGTTGGGGGGCTACCACCGGTGCGACCCGTGTGCGGCCAAATTTTACACACCTCACATTTACGACCTCGCTGCGCGTCCTAGTGCCGTGGCCACTCCACTGCAGACCCTGAGGCCACCTACCATCTACGGCCGGACTCACAAAATAGGGTAGTACTGCGCTACGGAAGTGGAAACAGAGCGAATCTTCAGGTCGAACAACCACGACCCTATAAATTGTATGTGCCTCCTTCTGAGCTAAATCCTGGTAAATTCACTATTCTAAATTTTGACCTATTCTTTTGTTTGTAACTTAACTTCATCAATTTATTAAATTTATTCTTTTGAGTACCTATATCTTAGTTTCATTTTCTTATCGCCATATTAGGTAAGTAGAAGCTAAGGAAGGGTATAGCGGTACAACGTAGGCCTTTTTGTTTAACGTATCGCAATGACAATCCGGTTGAACGTTGGTCCGCTGTTTTACAAAACGGCCCTGTTTTTTAAAATGGCTAGCAATTACGTAAAACGGCGAATTCTACAATTGGGCTGCGACATATATACAAGATTTATTGTTCCGAATTTTCCCCTACTGGAAACTGTGATGCGAATGAAAATCGTTTTAAAGAAAATTATGCTTTTTACTTATCTATCGGAATCAATCAAAAGTAGTGTAGTCTTTTTGTTTTGTTGTTTATTTTTTTGTTACTTGTGTTGTCCTACTGCTGGGCAAAGGTCTTCCCCAATTTCTTCCAGCTATCTCAATCTTGTGCCAGTGGCATTACTTTAATTTAGTTTTCTTGTTCACGATGCAAATTCAGCTGAAAACAGAAATAATGCAGCAATCCTACGATAACAATCTCCAGACAAGCTCGGCCCAGACCTCGTTGCGAGTTAGCGACAACCCCTTAAACAACTGTTTCATTTTAATCTTTCTCGCGATCTGTGCGTATAATTACGGCGAGCGTTTATTAAATTACATATTTTACCAAGTTAGCCAATTAGGTACTTTCTCTGTTACAATTTCTCTTGTTAAGCTGTGAGTGTGCGCTCACAAGGCTGGCTTGCGAAAAGGCTGCGAGGGCGTTGAGTTTTCCTTCAACGCTCGCTGTGTTTGAAATTCCTGCGTCAATTAAATGCTTGTTTGTAAATACGACAGACAGAGAGAACAGTGTTCGCGATCATTTTCGCAGAACACGTCTTTCTACCCCACAAAGCTACGTATGTACTTTGTAATAGAACTCCTTTGAGCGAACAGGCTGAGCTACTTTCGTAGGTCAATTGAGCGTAGCACAAAGAGTTGTTTTAAGTAAATTGTACACAGTTTCTCTTTTGTAACGAGTTTAAACACTTAATCGTATTCATATCTTTTTCAGTCATAGTACTCCAAACAACTTGAACATAATGTAGATTGTGTTAGTTTCGTAAGGATATATTTTATTGTAATCCAAGAAAAACAACGTAACAGATAAGGAATTATTCTGTACCTATGTTGTTTTTAAGTTTAGTTTCCAGCTTTTCTGTAGCTGTTTTGTGTGCTCGCGCGCATTTATAGATATCATGACTGTTTGATTTTATTATTTTGATAAGTTGTATATATGTTAAATACTTTTTATACGATTGTCAAGAACTTGTTGTCTAGACAAACCTTAAATAGATTTCTAGACAATAGATAAAATATTGTTTTAATAGATTGTTAAGATTTGATAAATAAAAAATAATTAAATCCGACTTCAAAAAAGGAGGTTCTCAACTCGACTGCATATTTTTTTTTATGTTTGTTACTCGATTACTCCGCCAATTATGAATTGATTTTGATGATCCTTTTTTGTTTGGTAGGTGATACTTCAGAGGTGAACCTATATAAATTTTATCGAAATCGGTTCAGAAGTTAGAAGTAAAATTACTGGAATAAATCAAAATAACGGGAAAATACGAAGATGTCGTCCACGTAGTCGATTGAAGTCGATTGTTTAAAAAAAAACCTTTTATATAATAATGGTAACAGTCTAAAAGAGAATCATAACAATTGGTTTTCATAACTTTTCCCCTTTTCGTCGGGTTTTGTCCGTCAAAGATACAATTAGCCAAGAAACAATGATTAGGAAAGAAAACAAAACAATGTGCTGTCAAAAATACGGAACCGTGTCGTTTGTTTAGCAGAAGCGTTTACCGAAAGCAGTTTATTGTTGTTAGGAGTGACAAAGGGCGGGCGGAAGCGAGGCGTCGGCAATCGCGCGATTGGCGCGGGGAAAGCCGGTTTCCGCTAACCAGAGTCGGCAGATCGAGCCGTGGACTACGGATACTCATTTACAATGTAATATCCTCGACAGTTAGACGGCTCTGAAAACAGAATTAGGTACTCTTATACCGGTTTCAATTCATACCTCTTTCTATCTTTCTGCTCGTTATCTTTTTACGCCAAACAACTGCATTGATACAATTATACAACATCATAGCACTGCTTTATGACAATTGATATAGAATATGATTTAATTCCAAAAAAAAAGAAGCATTATGTATTTTTATTGGATACCGCCAACACAAACTCGCCTGGTGGTAAGTGACGGTTTGGCCGAGGATGGGGCACGTTGATCTAGAAGAAATCTATTCACCTCATAAACCCGATTGAAGTTCTCAAGAAACAGGGCAGATGGCAGCGAGTTCCATTCTTGGGAAAAATGTCGCAAAACCAGGATAAAACGGAAGAAGCTCAGATTCCGTAAAGGACCTCGCACGCGCATAGAAGTAATTTTTGACATTGTCATTATGATTTAATAGCATGTCATGCCTATTCAAATCAAGCAAGCTCATCACTGAGCTATCGACCCGTAAAGGTTAATTAACTATTATAGTATCAAAATCTACCGGCTAACAACCGACAAGCGATAAAACATTTTAGACATACGAGTTTACTGATGTTGCAAAACAAACGAATTTAGACGGGGCGGTTGAACAAACCGAGCTCCTTTAACTCATTATATTACTTTTGCATTTTTACTCTGGGATCAAACAAAACGTTGATGCCGTGAGAATGTACCAAAAGTAAAAATATTTGTACCTACACTTGATAAAAACTGACGTGGTTTTGACACATTTTTGTTTTATTTATACGGGAATACTCACGTTTAATTAAATCGGATACTCCGACTATAGTTTCGATCACATCCGGTGACCTTTTTCAAAGAGTGAAAACAGAGCCCGATGCGCGTGCAGCTGTATCCTGCTTAGCACTGCGGGCCGCTGCGCCCGCACTACCCGCCCCCACCCGCAGCAGAGCAGCCGTTATCATCGCGCGCGCGACGTGCAGCGGCCCGCAGTGCTAAGCAGGACGCAACTGCACGCGCGTCGGGCTCTGTTTTCACTCTTTGAAAAAGGTCACCGGATGTGATCGAAACTATAGTCGGAGTATCCGATTTAATTAAACGTGAGTATTCCCGTATAAATAAAACAAAAATACACTTGATAAATGTACAAACGTATGATTTTGTTATAATTTCAAGGCTAATCTCTCATTGAAAATAGCCCATCACACTCGTGAAAATGTACAATAACTTCGGTATACGAGCTACGATTAATTCCTTAAAAACTTATGGTAAAGCTTGCATTCTGTCTTCTAGAGTTTAGCAGCGATTGGCCAGAGATGCTTAAGTAATTCCGTGTCGGTCCCCGGCTAATTGCGGGAAATGAGTTAATTAATTGTTTTCCTTTTACTCTACATTTGCGGCGTATAACGTCGATTTACACAGAATCGGAACCGGATTGTCGGCTGGGAAAATGGGATTGCGGCTGTTTTTGAATCGGAGTGTTTGAATAATTTAGGGGCTTGTAGTTGGTTAATAAATACGCCAAATTGTATCGTAGGTAAGTGCTTTTAGTGCTATTTTACACAACGGAAATGTTTGCACGTAAATGGTAGCGGTCGATACTTTTATATTTAAAAAAATATTATGATCTAATTTAATTATAAATGTAAGCTTAAGTTATTAACGTAGCTACGATTTACGTATATACATTTGAACGATTTAGATGTACCTATATGATAATAAATTAAATTCTTCCATTATTTCTCGTAAATCGGTTAGTTCGTAATTTTTTTTTGCAATAAAGCTTGGTGATGATTTAGATTTAATTTATATTATAGAAGGTAAAGACGTGCGAACAGGTATTAGCAACGACCATGAGTTGTCCGATATTCGTCGAAGTCGCAAAAGATTTAAAAGGAGGAAATCAAACAATTCAAAATAATAATAAAACATAGCGGAATTCATTGAATATAGAATAAAATCATTGGGTATAAAATCATTGTATATAGCTTTTCTGCAATCATATTTACACTCAAATAAGCGCACAATTCATTTCCTGGTGAAACCGAGTCAAAAACATAATAACTGTGTGAAAACCAGCAGAGTTAAGAGTGTTAAGTAAAGTTTGTTAAAGTCATTAAAATAAAAATGTTTGTGTGCATCTGTTCGATATATTTATAGATAGAGGCGAACGGCCGGCAAAACCGAGCCAAAACGCAGACCTTAAACATATTGTTCGTTTAATATACGAGATTGCACGTTGCTATACGAATATTGCAGTTTTATTCTGGAAACGTGTTGCAGTAATTAAAGAGTATGAATCCGAATAGATGGTTGAAATTGCAGCTAATTTTGCAGTGAAGCGCTCGCTAGACCTGTCACTCTGCTTGCTCTCTATGAGCAGCACCCTTATCATGGACGTTCGCGATTCTGATTGCGATAGCATGCCATCCCGCTCGTACGAACTTACTCGCGCCATGCGCCCTCCCGCTCACGTACGCTCTCAATCAGAATCACGAACGTCCATGATAAGGGTCCTGGGCCCTATCTAGCTATTTAGCCGCTCCGGGCAAAAATTATATTCGCCAGCCTTTACACTAACACCATATAAAGAAATTCGCCTCGCGCCCAAATATCTATCATACCGCTGGGTTATTTACTTACTTATTTTTTTCTTCCCTGTTTCCATCCGTTTAGGACTATTATTTAAGTCAACCCTGGCAATATAAACTATAAAAATACTTTTTTGTCGGGCTGCTAAGCACGGTAATTTTTATAAGATTCTTCTCTCCTAGAGAAAAAAAATAGGTCTCCGTGAAACCGCCCGGAGCCCTGTTTTTGCCGCTCTGGGCATTTGCCCGGCTCGCTCCCCCCTTAGATCGGGCCCTGTCTATGAGATTCCCGTTCTCACAACGTATGGAACAATGGGTACATATTTCGTACATTTATTATCTTTTTGGATTAAAAGGTAAGAAAGTACAGCATTCAACTAAATCTTAAATCAACGCAAAACTTTCTGACCAATATTTACGATGAGAGCAGCAATTCGTTTATTTCACAAACTTGCTTTCCCTTTTTACTTAAACGTCAATATGTTTACTCCACAATATAATTTGATTTGTAGTGGTACCTACTACCTATAGTATATGCACTCATAGGTAAACATAATAGGCATGATGACTACAATTTTTTTATTACCTCATATAAAAGCTAATCATCAATAGAGCCTATCAATGAAAAAAAAATTTAAAATTATTCAAAAATAAATAAGTTCTAAGTATTTTTATTTTAAGCTAGACAGAGAGCGCGCTATACTGAGCTATGACGCCAAGCCTCAGGCGCGGCATACAAATGTTATAATAACACGTGCTTTGCGAGAAAGGGATAGAGCATCCCCTCTCTATCCCCACCTAAAACTTTAAACGCTCATATCTCAGAGATTTATCAGCGAATACAATTTATTTTTTCAGTATGTGTAATGTATTTAGTTATATTCATCACTAAGCCTGTTATTTGTCATAAATTAAATATCAGGCCACACGCCTATTGCCCATTGTTGGGCATTGCAGAAAATAATCAAAATACTGAGCCAGTAAGGTAATTTGAGTATTTTCAAAAGGTTTGGTGGAAACAAGATAGTCTTGAAACTTAGCTTCGGGTGCACAACTTTTAGTCAAAACGCATTTCGTCATCGAAAACCAGTTCTGAGTTTTTATGTATTTCATTAACCTTAATTTTATAATTGCATGAACGTTATCACGTACACAAGTTCTTCCACGTCTTGCTAGAGTGTCAGCATGCGCTTTATATTTAATTGATCGTAAATTAAAGTAATTTATGATCGAATATCTTTGAGCGATTATTACACTTCAGTTTTAACTCAATCAAAAGTGATGAAAGAGATTTTTACACGAACAATAACCTATTTTAAGATAAATTACTGAATGATGAAATAGAACAAGAAATTTGCATTTTGAATGACTTTCGACTTCGTTCGGTTCTCATAAAAACAATTACCTACTCGGAAAACAGGATAAACGACTGTTTACTTACTTACTGAGCGTAGGTACCTATCTTTAAGATCATTGGTAATAATTACAGTGATATGTAATAGTAGCTATAGTTTTATAATTATTATAATCTGAGGTGATCATAAAAATCACCAACATAGAGTCACCATGTATGACGTAGCTTTACGTGAGACAGAGAAAAGCTCGATCGATTTGCGTTTTTTATTTTTGGGTTCGTAATTGTCAGGACAAGGTTTGTAAGTATGAAATAAAAGTACTTGGACAAAGTCATTATAATTTTACCCGTGCGAAGTTGGGACGCTAGAAAGTAATATATTCGATAAGTTTCATATTTAGTAACTATTATTTATAAGAAATTTATTACCTACCTAAAATAAATTATTATAAGAAACTTTTTTCAATCCCTTCGACATTTGGAGACTAAAATAAAAGCACCATTCTGGGATTGTATCCCTAATTTAGAATTTAGCACATGTGTACGAAATCGTGGCTAAATTAAATTAGTATTAAAATGAACACAACTATAAATCAAATATTCTCGAGTCTTGATCAGAATACAAGCCATCCACTAAATTAGAAATACAATATTGAGGTTTAATTGCCAGCCGTCGGCTTCTTGAGCGGAGTGGGATATTGCGACCTAAACATCCGTATGATTGGACCCGCTTCCCATCTCTATTTGCAATTCATGTCTTCAAACGGCTCGATGCTATGTAAGTCTCGCCATTATTTGAATAAAGGACTATCTAGACGCGTTTCTGAGATATGAGAGTCCTTTGCATACCTCATGTGGGCAAAGAATATATATTATGTGGATAAATTACATTGTTGTACAAGGAATTTCGAATGCTGTGCTCTCTAACTTACATAATGTTATCAATAATAAAATGTATGTTAATGGTTATTTAGAGTACATGTTGTACAGAACGAGAACACTAAAGAAAAAACTGGTGACCTCAAATCGAATGTTTTTATTTTCCGTAGAGAATGTGTTTTTTTTTATTGTCATTCAAAAACTCACAAAGTCAATCACCGAAAACAAAATTGAAACATAATATGCATAAATAACGAAGAATTATTATATTTTTGTTATTGGGCTTGAAAAATGCGGTCTCCGGAAGCACGCTTTCCCAGAAGAAACCAATTCACTTGCGAGAAGAGTAAAATTGAAGTTTCATATTACACCAATAACCTATACACCAATAACCTATTATAGTCACTGAGGAAAAATACACAGAAGCCAATGAAATCTTTGACTTTATTTACCACGAATCTAAACAAATTCGTTACTCTAGAAAGGGAGATACAGTGCAAGATATATTTTTTTCAAAAACTGTTGACGCTTACCTTTAGGTCAGATCTTTACAGGCGACAAATACTTCTCTTGTAAATATTAGATTCAGCTAACCTAACCTATTATTTTCATCACATAAAACACATGCACATACTCTGCCAGACAATCTCTAAATTACTATTATGTACTCACTCACTCACTATATTAAATTAACGTAGGTACTGATAAATAACGTATCTATTAATTTACTGCATGCTACCCTGAAACCAATTCGTAGAACTCGGGTTAGTAATAACATAATCGAATAAGCTCAAATCGAGTGGATTTTCCATCGATCATATTTAATTGACTATGCGGCGAACCAACAAACGCATTAGCCAAACCGTAAACCTGTACCTCGATCAATTCTAAGTAAGTGCTTATAGGATATTTAGGAGTTCTTGCTGTCGCATTCGATAAACGAACTCCCAAAATTCTAGGAGTGAGTTGATTGAATCCGAGCCGCCTCGGGGGATGAAGTTATTTTCCAACCTATTTGGTGGCACCGCTTCGGAGTCTTCACTCTCATATTTGTACGTCCTACCCTCTCGAGAAATTTCTCTCAGTTCATTTATTTGTTTGGAGACCTTGTTGTGTTCACAACACACTTATTTGACGCTGTTGTTTTGTTTGTAATATGATTAGGGATTGACGACTTTACGTAATGGTTTTTTAGAGTAACATTAAGCAAAAAAAATACCTACACTCTAGGTGTAGGTACCAACTGCAGATACTCTAGGTCCTAGAGTACCTACAGTTGGCAACCCTGATCTGTGGATGGAGAATAGAAGACAACCTGTAATTCCCACCCGAGGGATTGTTTCTAGGTATACATGCTGTCCAGTAATCGAATAGTTTTCTTAAAATTGTGCTTCTAAAATATTATGGGATTTATATGTAATAAAAACAAAATTTTGGCACTTTTTTTTCCTATCCATTTTACTTATCCTTCATTTACTAATTGAGTTGATTTCAATATGAAATAATAATTTCTAATAATCATTTCATTTGTACTTATCTTATTTTTTAAATAATTATCGAGTAGATTTAGGGTCAACCCACACGTACCACAACCACACCACAACCACAACACGTGGTCGAACGCATATTTTATATTGATAATGAATAGTAGAATTCACACGTACCACATTTTGCCGTCGTTTTATCCGCGTGGTTTGCGACCACATCGCAACCACTACGCAACCATATCACAACCACAACGCAACCACATCGGAACCACAACGCAATCACCAGCCACACAGTGAAATAGCCGCCGGCCACATCGCAGATACAACGTTGCGTCGACGCAACGATAGTGCGCGCTCTATGAAACCCAGAGTCGAACTGTGTCTGCACACGACGCAACCACATCGCAACTGCTAACAACAACGCAACCACAACGACATTTTGTCGGTACCACAACGCAACTGCAAAAAGCAGAGACACTATTCACACGTAGCCACTGCGTCACCACATTTTGTCGTTGCGATGTGGTGTGATTGTGGTACGTGTGGGTTGACCCTTAAAGCTAAAAGCCTTAAATCACTGAACCTGATAAGTCGGATTGGCAGGAATTCTGTCAAATGTATTGAAGTGCAACGACGCTAGCATTTGGCAAAAACATCTTACAATAGCACCGTAGTAAATTGTGCAGGAAATAATTACGTTTAGGTAGCAAAACTTTAGCATGCAGACTTTCCTGTTTCTGCCACTGACCTGTGGAGGTACAAATTATGAATGGTTTCACGAATTTAATATAAACCTTTAGAGCTTTACCGGCTTACATTGTTTACGCCAAGGTACGCAAGGAATTTAATAACATAAATGCGTAAGCGTATAAATGTTAATTTCATAAATATATTATACTCGCAACTGAAATTCCTTCGGAAGATTTAGTTTAGCTTAAAGCTCTAAAATGTTGTCTTATTTAATCTTTGATCATATATATTACAGATCAATGTATTTAATCTTCAACTATCAACTCAGCGCAGTTAGAGCAGTCTCCAGGCTGATGATGATTCAATTTAAATAACATTTTTACGAAATTTACAAAAACTGAGAACGTAAGCTAGATACATATACAGGGTTAGTTCTAATCAGTTAGCATCCTTTTAAGGGCATATTCTGTACATCAAAACAAACAACTTTTACTATCGGGCCAACATTGAAATTGCAAAAAAATCAGCAGTTACATTTTCCCAAAGTCTTTTTTTGTACGGCACAGCTGATAATAATTAAAAGCGATTTCAAATTTGACCCCATGGTACAGTTTTTGTTTTGATGTACATAATATGCCCTTAAAAGGATGCTAACTGATTCGAACTGAGCCTGTATAGTTTTTCTTTATTTGAAAATATTATATTCGTTTGACCACCATCTTGCTTTATAATAGGGCTAAAAATGGAGCTAGCTTGCCTATCAGAAACCGAAGTAACAATGAGTTTCACCAATGATTTTCCCAGGAACAAAACCACACTATTAGGTATAGAGTAAGTACTTAGAACTAAGTCGAGCAAGAAGAGATAAGTAATCTTAACTTAGCTAAGTAGACGCAGCATGCAGCAACGTTACTTTACAAAACAATGTATTTGTAGCTTAGTGGGTACAAATACATATTGCTAGTGACGTGCAGCCGCGAAATGCGTGATTCATTACAAAGCAAATTTACTGGGCGATTAGATACCTTGCGATAATACAAAGCGCGGTGAACGCATCTACACAATATTAAAGACTTCTTGACAATAGCTTACTCATCCGCTTACTTCGTGTCTATATATCCATAAACAATAAAAGGTCTGGCTTAAGTGGAATAGTAGTACCACATATAATTAATACTCCACTAGTAGTAGTACTAAACCGAAAGTAGCTCATTATTGCGAACTACTTTTACTAAAGACTTAAGACATCTTCCATACGCAGGTGACCTAGTGGTAAAAAAATCCCATACCTCCTTGTATGAACTAGGTAGGCCAAAATGTCACATCCATTTAGTACTAAATTGAAATCGTGAAAAAAAATCGTCTGTTTTATACAATAATGGCATTCACCCAACTAATGTGTGTTTGGAACAGTTGTTTTTTCGTGATTTCAAAGTTGGTGCCATAGTAAATTTGTTAGTCATAGTTAACGAATAACGACAACAACTATGACTTATTTATGATTATTCTAGTCGTTAACTACTTTTGAATTGTTGTTTTTAAATATATTTTTTTATACAAGTGACGAGACGAGCAAGACTTTCACCTGACTTACCATCAGCCTGCGTCATCACGCCTGCCACTACCAGTAGCAGTGCTAGAATTGTGAACTTGCGAACACAATCCTGCGCCGCCCTGCACTGCGCTCGTCACCCTGAGATATTAGATGTTAAATCTCTTCATACCCAGTAATTTATCTGGTAACATTGCCCTTCAAACCGGAACACAGTAATGCTTGCACACTACTGCTTGAATAACTGGCAAAGGTGTGGTACTTCCCCAGGCGGACTCTGCAGTAGAGTCCTACCACTACAAAAAATATTATGATGATGAGATCAGCTTTTTTGACTTAGCATTATTATACCCCCTGTGAGCCCGTTTATGTACAACTATGTAAACCTAAGTAGAACGAAACATTCACTCACGTCACAAATGGCGGCGATCGGTCGCCGGGGGCGTTTGATTAAAAATCGATAACTTATGCGTCACATTTCAGCTCGCACTTACGCATTGTTGTACCCACTATTGTACCCCGATATCTGTTATGGTTACACTGGCCATGCTTTTATCAGAAACAGAGATATAAATATTAAACATCGATTCTTGGAGAAACTTGAGAGGTTGTTTTGAAGCAAAACGAATAACATTTTTTATATCATCATCGTTGATAGTTGGCCTGTCATTAGGGTTTGTAATTACCTGATGACATAGGTAATACCTAATTATACCTAGCTTTAAATTACTAGCTCTGTGATACTTAGCTACTAGTAGTTTAGCGCTAACTGAGATTTCGCAAATTTTATCTTCACAAACTCTGGACCTGTTTTCTTTATTCGAATTTAAGAACTATATTTAATAAACTATTTGTCTACAAAACATAAAATAATAGCTACATTAAATCGTATTTTTCTTGCTGTAGAGTCTGAGGGGAACATACAGGAAAACCGTATAAAGTTTCCACTTTTGTTTACTATATCGACTTTTATAGTAGCTATAGTAAATAAATGTAAACTTCGACCAATAGTGTGTGTAGTGTTTTGGTAAGGATCAAAGTACACTCATTTCAAGAGAATAGATTTCTCTTGAAATGAGTGTATTTTGATACACTACACTACACTACACACACTATTGGTCAAAATACACTCATTTCAAGAGAATAGATATTTAGCATAAGTATCAGTGCGCAAGTTCAGTGAAATACCTACCAATTTCGAATTTCATGATTCAAAGTTAAATATTGTAAAATTACATTTAATAATATTGAAATCTAGAAATAAGTATTACAATTACACTATATACAATTTGCTTTACTTTATTACTATTACAATTTGTAGTGGTATGACTCTATTGCAGAGTCCGCCTGGGGAAGTACCACAACTTTGTCAGTTATTCAATCGCCAAGCAGTAGTGTGCAAGCATTACTGTGTTTTGGTTTGAAGGACAATGTTACTAGAGAAATTACTGGGCATGAAGAGATTTGACATCTAATATCTCAGGGCGACGGGCGCAGTGCAGTGCACAGGATTGTATTCGAAAGTTCACAATTCTGTTACTGTTATGGGCTGGCGTGACGCTTACCACAAGGCGACCGCCACGCTCGTCTCGTCAATTGCATAAAAAAAACAGATTAAAAGTTTAAACATTAGCGATAAGTCGTTAAGTCGCTTTTAAATCGTTTATTTTAATTTATACATGGATACTTACTCTAACAATAGAGCAGAACGTGTGGCTACACTATACGTAATGCTTTTAGTTCACTAGTAATCCTAATCAGTGGGGATTTCAACGATTCCTTTCTACGCCCTTTATCTAGCTGATTTTTTTGTTCCACCCACACAATAGCGGACAGTTTTGATTCATAAACATCTGTCGCGGAGATAATTACTTCTCTTACCAAAATAGAACTGTGAAAGGACGGAGATAAATTTTCAATTTGTATTTTAACAATGGAAAAATACTTAGTCATTATGACTATAGTATTTGCATTTCACATTTATTAACTAAAGAATCAGATCTTGGGACATTTCTCATATCCCAGGAAAGTTAACCGACCGGGAAATAAAATAGTCACTCATTCTGATTTCTGAATGTTATAACAGAACCTACCTCTCGTATAAAAAGGAAAATGGTCTTACTGAAAACCCTTTTTTTAAATTTTGTGTTTAATTGAATTATATACAGCACAAAAATATTATTGGTAAATAATGATAGTGCTGCAATTCCTTCGATTACACAAGACTACTACTTTAAGAGACAATTATTTATGGCTTCTTAAAAATGAATAAAAAACACATTTAATTTAATTTAAAAGTAACCCATCCCGCCTTTTTTTAAATTTCTATACCAATGTTTAACACCTAAAATTACTGTATATGACAAATTAAAATTGGCCCTGCATTATTTTTGGATGATGCATTTCAGTAATAGGTACATTATAAATTTTTTTTTTTTCAATAAATCAAGATCATATCTACTTAATCATATGTTTTATTGTTTCTCCGTCAACAAATAAAACCAACCTCAATTAATATTTGATGACAAATTAATGCGAGTAATGTCATACTAAGTCTCGTAGATTGATTGTGCATACAGCTTATCAATACATACTAGGCCAGAATGGTCTATGTTCCGTCTTTCTTAGAAATGTTGGACACATAGAATGCAAGTTTTTCTTCCCTAAAATAAATAAAGAATACCTACAGTTTATACTATCACGGTTATCATAGGAATTTAATAAACAACGACGTAGGATTGACAGTCTCACATGCACTTGACATGCAAACCTTTGCAATAAAACGGTTCACTTTTTGCTGAAACGGACAGGCCTATCAGACTTTTTGAATAAAAATGTTAACCTTCACACTACAAATCTTTAAAACTCTGTATAAATTATTCACTTCTTTAACTGCCTCCGTAATCTGAGCAGCAATAAACTTTAAGTTAGTGCTCCCATTGTTTATAAAACCCATTATGTTGGCCGTAAAAATGGTAAACAAATCTAGCTAATGGGCTACGGTTATTGTATATGAATCATTTTGAATGCATCTGCTTCTTATGAACTGAGGTTTGATATCCGCGAATAATGGAAGACTTTAGTTCTTAGAGCTTTATAGTTTTAGAGAATTAAGTGTAAATTTCCCAAAAAAAAATTCTCGCATATGTTTTAGCATTATGAATTTAGTTGGTTGTGTTGGAACGAATGGTTCTTTTCATGTATTTTAATTTGGTAAAGTGTGGCGGTCTAAGGTGGAGGTCTTCGTTCAGCAGTGGACGTCTCACGGCGTCTGCTATTTATCCCAGGAATCGTGGGTGAAACCATGGGACAATGCTTGATATTAAATATTTAAAAAACGATTTTCGAACTTTTTAGTAAAAGTGCGATACAACGGGCGACGCAACGGTTAAATTATAATAGTGGCAAACCAGAAAAGTTATAAATAACAAAATAACTTTGAAAACACTTATAATGGATTTGTAATAACTACATAAGATTGGCTGAAAAAGGCTGCTGCAAAGCAATGTACCTATTTTTGCTAGTGCAGTGGTTAAGCCACAGCTATGTACATTTACCTGCACAAGGCCAGTGAGGGTTAGTAGTATCGTGGGGACTTTGATTGATGACGTAGAGCCGAAGGGTCTGGCAGGACACGCACTGAACGTAAAGCGGGAAACAGACCATCGTACACGACATGTGTTGTGAATGACAGTGCCAACGAGTCCAGTGAATAGTTAAATCCGTGCATCTGATTTTTGTCGAACTGTGTCACACTGATTTATTACCAAAGTTAATAAGGCATGGAGTAAAAAAATATAAAATACACATCATGATACTCTTTAATCCTGAGAAAATGGGTATACTGAAAAATCATACATAACAGCGCAGTTAGTCATTACTATCATTCACTTCTAACTGACTTCAACGCTATGCGTATTTTTTTAAATGAAAATAGAATGTGTGATTTTAAAGCATTATTTCCCATAAGCACGTAGCCAAAATGTCCTATGGTTCAATCCTGATTGACAGTTTGTTTCCAGCCTTACGGCCAGAGCAGTCGGACTAGCGGTCTGGCTCCTATTGTCCGAGCCACGTGGATCGAAACCCGGACACAAATGAGCGCCTTTATTCCCGCCGATTAGCCCCGCATTCGTTCGTGTTTGCCTTCTGAAGATTTTATCCTGATTGAAGGTTTTCGCTTGATTACATTCCCGTGTTTGAAGAGAGCGATGATGGGAAGGAGTTTGTTTAATATTCGTAATGGTCTGGAGACGTTTATAAGGTACGCATCAAATTAGAGAGTTACGTCGGTTGTGGATGTTTTAAGGTACCTATATTCTAAGTTTACCCGTTTTCACCCAATTATACCTATTTACTGTTATAAGCCACTTATTGTCAGAGATATTATACTTGTATAGCTAATTTAACATTAATAAGTTATAAGTGCAAATTAAATATATTATGTAACAACCTAAAGTGAGAAACAACGTGATATCAATGGCTTCAATGCGTGACATCACATCATTAATATATTAATACCTTACTAAAAAGACAGTTTTCCTCAACTTCTACCTACCCCTTACATAACCGTAACTCTAGCGAAGTAAGATAAATGAGTATAGGTGAAGATATGATCAAACTTTTAAAATCTAGCCTTTATGATCTTAAATTAATTTCCTGTTTTCCACAACAAAGGCTATTTCACAAAAAAAACTACTGTCCTTGAAAATCTTATCAAGCAACTCTTGCATGAACCTTCAAATCCAATGTTTGTACTGAACACTGCTCTAAAATCTCTATAGATTATCACTATACCATTCCTACAACATATTTATTGTGATATACACACACGACGCATACAATTCGTCGGCGAGCTCATTTCCATGCGGTATGGTGTCCAAACAAGGGCCTCGGTTTCCACGGCTTACCGCTCGGTGGGGACTCGCGTGACCGTCTGGACTCTAGCCCAGAGGCGTACGCAAGAACAGGCGTTGGGGGCACATTGCCCCCTAGCAGTTCTCGTCGCTTTATGGCATAAAACTAGTTATATCCAGTGAATGTAACTAAGGTTAGCGTGGTAGATGTATCTGCCACAATTTCAAATTTTAGCTAAAAAGTAAGTAAGTAAGTCTCACACACATCACATCAACAGCCGGAAGTCGTCCACTGCTGGACGAAGGAAGGAAGTAAGTCTGATTGCTAATAATTGTACGTTATTAGAAATGTTACCTATTGAAACAAAAAGTAAAAGTAGGTACTTACTATAAGGTAGATACTTATTATAAAATCATTTCATCATCAGCCAGAACTACCGGACGAAAGCCGCCGTCTTAATAGGGAGGGGTTACTATAATCCCCACGTTTGGCAGGCGGTTTGGGAATCGCAGTGTGCTCAACACCGTTAACCGAGAGAACGCTGAAGCTCACCCGCCGCCCGTTGGTTCTCTAGAACCAACGGGCGGAGGGTGTCCTAAAACTGTATCTATGCAGTTTTACGACATACCCAGGTCTGGAATAATCTCAATTAATGAAAACTATTGAGTAATAATTGACCTTAGATGTGTATTTTTTGGTAAGAACATAATAATTATCTTAATAATTCAGCAAATTTTGGTCTAGAGTCTAGACCGTACAAACTTTGCCTTCATCATCAGCCAGAAGACGTCCACTTGACGAACGCCAAACTTTGCTTGGAAACTTTGCCTTACTTTCATCTAATTATGACTCCAGCTAGCAGCGCTTCGCGGTATTACTCGCCACCCTTCAAATTAAACTCGCTCAATTTAGCAAATCAAAACTGCGCGCAATCCAACCTGACTACGTCCACCGCTACCCCCGCCACTGAAAAGCGAAAGCCCTACTTTACTTCTCTCTTCAGTGTCCCCTGCCAAGCAGCATTCTTAATACCGTATGCCGAGTGTTTTATTATTAGGTTTGTAGAATATAATTACTAATCTTAATGCGGTTAATTTTGCCATTCGTTTATATTAAAGCCTTCATAATTGTTTTTATGACATATTATCTAATTGCTTATCAATTACCACTAATAAGTAGCTATAATTGGTTATAGCCACGTGATTTTTATTCTTTATTATTTCACTGCGTTAGCTGTGTTTAAGTTATCTATTAAAATAAAAACTATTCAAACAAGTATTTTTGATTAATCATTAATGTCCGATTTTATTTTATTTAACCGCATTGTATCTATTTTAGAATACGTTTGCATTGTCAAAAATTATGCTTGCAGAAATACAATTAATTTTCATTGTGGACACACAACACATTCGTCATCAATTTCAACTTCAATACTGCGACCATTCGCCTATAATGCAATATGATACAAATCAAATCATTCATTCTTGCTTTATATTATAGGTAAGGTACAGCTAACGTACAATATTTATATATCTCACTTAGTCCTTCGAGCATTATACTATAGGAGGTGGTAAACCAAGGCGTAGGTACACCTCTGCCAAAAATTAGGTATACCTTTGCCAGTGTTGTGAGTTTGTTTTAGTGTGCATTCATACGAACAGGAATTTGTTTTTTTAGTGTAAAACGCGTGCTATGCGCGTTTACTTCATCCCCTGGATGTGGCAAAAAAATATGTAGACGGATTACAGCCATTGGCATCTCCAATCCAATAGTATGTTATGTATGTGCTCGAAGACTCGATACTTCTTCCAGAAACGTTTATCAAGCGAAGATTGAAATAAATTATGTTCTTCTTTTTCTATTCATTTCGAATTGCTATCATTTCCAATGAAATTGATATTCGGGATTATAGGTGTACGTTACATGAGTTCTCGGGAAAACGAGCTGAATTTTAAAATCTATCCCGAGTCCGATTTGGAGTTGGATTACTTTGGCAGAAATATAAAATGCCTCAGAAAACGATCCATACAATGGGAGATTTTCAGACTGTAACGTGGTGGAATAATAAAAAAGATTTTAAGTTGATTGGAATTAAAAAAGCGGTCAAGGGTGAAGCTCGGTGCGAAATGCCCCTCGTGGTGCGAAACGCCCCCGACGGTTCCGACGTATAGTCCGCGTCACTGCGACCCTAAACCTACCTTTGACGCTATACCTGTTACACATATTTAACATTAAAGAATAAATAAAGTATAATCGGATATGTTTCAATCAGCAAAGTATGGATTTTTGGTTCATGGACGGTACCGTATTGAGTGTATAATGAGAGTTGCTTCAGGAGGGCAAAAAGATACACTAAAAGTAGGTTCTATAATATTAATGATGTATTTAAAGATAATCACATCCTGTAAATAATTCTAATATTTTTCAGCAGAATTTGCAGAATGCAAACCAAATCACTTTTCTTAAATTCTAAGTACTGCTATAGTTTTAGCAAGAAGTACTCTGCGAGTACTCGTAACTAATATGATGTACATATTTTAAGAAAATCACCTCCTGTAAATAATTCCAACATTTTTCAACAGAATTTCCAGAATGCAAACCAAAACACTTTTCTTAAATCCTAAATACTGCTATAGTTTTAGCAAGAAGTACTCTGTGAGCACTCGTAACTTATATCAAAAAAACTAAATGTAATCCTAAGGTATTAGCGGACTCCAGTTAGAGTTTCACATATTGTGTCACCGCAGCGACCATACCGTATGAATCGATTGGCATTAAACCAATTTTGCGAAAATACTTATAAAGAATGGAGCAGATTGTCTAGACAATCTGTCCGACAATAATAACGAAATTATATTCTATACTAGCATTACAATTTCGATGCTTTTACAATTAAGACTCGGACAAAAAGACTCGAAGGTAGTTCTAGAAGTTTTCACTCAGTCTTCAGAATTCTGAAGTGCTAAACAGCAAGAAATCTCTGATTTGGCGAGAATATACTACGCCGGTAATAAGCTACGGTCATAGCCGTAGTTGTTATAATTGGAAAAACGTTACCATATATTTCTGGCGTGCGTGGCGAAAGCGACGAGTCGCTTTGCAATCGTGGAGAAGCCAATCGCCGAGTTGGTCGCGGTCTTCAGGTCAGTGTCGTGGATAGCAATCTTAACCCAAAGGGCAAAACCCGCTATGAAAAACAAATCACAGCGTCAGATAAAGTTGCCGGTCATCTTTGGGGCGCGCGCCTAACATTACGCTTCGGAAGATAAAAAGATGCCGGTGAAGTGGTAAATCTAATGATTGCTCACCTTCTTACGGGTTTTGTAAAACGTGGAGATAGCGTTCAAGAACGCTCCGTTCCATCGACCTGCGCCAACAACGTCTTCCGAAAGTGGATTCAAAATCCGTCGTCCGTTCATCTTGCTTCGGTACAAATTTCAACTCGTGGCAATTATCCCCAACCCTTTCCTAAAATTGCTTGTCACGAGTCACGACTCATCTCACGCAGATGATAAAAATGTCACCAAACTTCACTAAATGTTTACTTACGTTGCAATTTTATAATTACGTTTGTAAAAATGAATGTTCCTGTCTACACTAAATCGCACTGATTGTTTGTAAACAAACACGAATTGTTTACAAAGATACATAAATATTATGAAATACGTTTCGTTTTACTAAAAGCATGTCATCAAAAATCACAGATACTAAAACCTTAATGAGAACCATAGCTAAAAATCTGTTGATGCCTTACAGTGCTAATCGCTGCTGGTCATGATTTACGTATGTCAGTGTCACAGGTGTCACTGTCTGTATTGAAAAGGTGATAGAAGTAATATCAAATCAAAATGTAAGTACTTATCAGCTGTTTATATATTTGGGAATAAGTTTTTAATGATAAACAGCATGATAATTATGCTTTGTTTTATAAGAAATCTAAATCTAAGTGCCTGTGTGATTTGTATGTGAAAGTAATGTGTAGCATCGCTACAAGACACACTTTAAAAAAAAGCTCATTGTAGATGGCGCTGACCTTCCGCTGACTATACGTAATAAAACAAAAGCAGTCAAAAACAGCGTCGGTACAACTTTTTTTTTAAAAACATTATTGGACAATATTAAATAACAACATAACTAACACAACAACATAACTAACACACAACAACATAACAACACAACATAACACATAACTACATAACTATTATTATAACTTTAGTCAAAAAGTTGATTAAACTTGTGGTATTAATATCAGACTGAAAAATAATAATAAACAGCGCATGAAACATGTTTTTCGCAACTAGGCTAACGTCTGAAGATCCATTTGTGTTGTAAAATTATAGCATATAATAAAGCTCAGACAAAGAATTTTTATGGGCATAGAGAGGCGTCGTTCATATTTGTGCAGCCAGACTTGCACTTTGGCTGCCGTTACGGCATTCTGGCCTCGGACTCGCTATAAATTTTGCTTTTACCGCAACGTAGTCTGCATTCGAGCAAGCTTCCTATTCACAATTAAATACCCCTAAGGTCCTGTTTTAAAAAATCACGTGCAGTAATAGCAGTTTTTGACAGTTTTAATGGGTTTGTGTTTTCCAAAAAATATATTTGAATCAATATAAGATGTAAGGAGTGAACTAACGCTTTTGTAATTTTTCTTAGAAAAGAAGAAAAAATATGAACAAAACACCTCTATTTTTACACATTACAACAATTTTAATCATATTTTTATTACAAATAAAGCACGAAAATTTACTCACTTGTAAATAATATGGTTTGTCACGAACGAACGCTCTTAGTTTTGAAAAAATATTGATATTATGCTTGTAATAAATTAAAAATGGGTCTGAAACCTCAAAAATCAAATCTTGACAGAATCTGCGTAACTGCCATATTTTTACTCCGCTAAATGTGACTCTATCTCATTCAGCTTTAGAATAATGATGATTGATTGCAGTAAAAAATGTGCTTGAAACATGGATGTGCGCGGACTTAATGCCTAGATGATATTTTCATATACTTTTTGTCTACTACGAATGCCAAAAATATCTTAATATTTTCCATTAGCTGCAATATTTGCAAAAAGTGGTTAGCAAATATTATAGTTGTTTACTTAGATTGCAGAAGTGCCTATCTTTAATACTGACGTACTGCTTTATCAGTCACGACTTATTTGTAATATGCAATCGCCAATATTACCTACTAATGCTTGTGCATCACGTGAGCACCCAAAGGGTATGCATGATCATTAAATACCTTAGCTTAGCCAATTATTTTCGGAGAACTTTGCCAATGTAAAAAGGAGTTAAAGAACACTGTAAGTATGTAAGTTTTGTAAAAAAGTTACTGTCAAGTTGAAGGCTGAGCAAGCGCACAATTAGAATCGTAACTTATGTCTGTTTGAAGATTGACGACATCACTTCCAAGAAACAATCTGCGGGTCGGTTCTGCAACATATCAAAAACAATAAAGTGATATCTGAATGATAATTGGGAAGTAATAAAATGTCTGCCTGGATGTAGGAGCCGTAAGCGGCCTGTGTGCAAATGAACCGGCGCCGTACGGCGAAGGACGCGGCCGCATTCCACTCTGCACCACTACACCCGAGATGGCATACATACCGACACGTTCCAGCTCTATGTGTGTGTGCAACAACACATTAACACTTCACTACGTAAGGCACTTTTGCAGTACGCCTTCGTGAGGGTGTCCGTATACCGCTAGCTAACGCTGGAATTTCTTATTACGATGCAACACGTTGCATTCACGAAATAGCTTCTGAGCATGCAGTTACGCAGCCAGCCACACAGTCCTGGTTTGCTATATCGCTCGCTTTTAAAACAAATATCGAACATTATCGTATGAGTTATGAGAGGATCAATACGGTAGATGTTACATGCGGAATATCTGCGAAGCGGAAACTGTTTAATCACGCAGCTTGTCCGCTGGCAGGCGCTAATCTCACGGCGACCACCGCCGAAGCGAATCGCATACAAATACGCCGCCAGTCTCGGTAAAAACTGCTGAATAATATCCACTGGCTGCACTCGTACGAGCTTTATACCGCACCTAATGATGCAGTCACGTCACGGCACACTATGCATTTTACAACCTCATCTCGTAGATATATTCTTGTGCTAGCTCTATATTATATAGCATGATTATTTATTTAGAGTGACTTCATAGTGAATTAATGTGAATAAGGCTGCGACGCTCGATAAGGCCGGCAGAAGGATCAATACTCCATATTAAGTTGCTGGCATGTGCCAACTGCGTCACTTGGCCACAGCTCGGGTGACATCGTGCCAGACGCCAACGAAAAACTTAATTCAAAGCTTCCATAAGATCTTTAAAAGCCTCTAGCGAGTTATTAAACAAAGAAAAGTCGTCACAAACTGCATGGAAGAAACATGAAAGCTCTGTATGTTATTCAAAGCGAATGCAATTTGGTATGCATCGCAGCTGATTTTGCAATCGTTTTATTGCCGAAACGGTCGCACACATGACACGACTATTTGTTTATATAAGCCTGTCGACACATTTGCTAAGTAGTAAACTGCACAGTGAGCCATATAGTTTCTGCTTTGATAAGCTAAATAAAATGCATGTAAAGCTACTGACCCGCGCAAGGTAACTGATTTCCAATAATGGTCTTTTCACATGTTTGCTGTTCTCTATTCGGTGAAAAGTTTTGGGTCATACTAGTTGAGTAATGTTCGTTGCGTCTAGACATTGTATAATATTTAATTGCATTACTAACTTATCAAACACAAGTTCTCATGTAGGTACTTATCGCGACACCCACCTACAAGGTAGATGGGTACATAGCTGTCTAGCTGTATGTACACAAACCTGCGAAAATTCAGGCTTGACGAATATTTTCTTACCCAACTTATCATTAAAAAATATGTCTGATGTTTTAACATGTTCTGTTGATTTACATTTTGTTTATCGTTTTATATAGTCTAAATGAATACTTTCCAGACGTATTTAGAACAAGCTGCATCCCTAATTGGCGCTTCAAAGATTATAAAGGGAGAGATCTGCAAATTATTTACATCGCTGAACGGTTCGGTATCTGGAATCCAGAGACAACTGCGCCCGTGCCTCGTCACAGGAGCTTTGTTTGCGGCCAGTGCCGACTGTTGACTGGTAATCAGGCAAGGGGGGCAAATGGGGGTGAGCTGTGACTAGTTGAAATGTCTGGCTTCTAATTTGCAGAGATGGTTGACCTCGCTTCACTTTACTATACAGCCATCATTGTATACAGCCTTCTTTTCTTCGACTCTCAGTCAACAAACATAGCGCTGCGTATACATAAAACGACACCTTTTGTTAAATATATATCGGCTGGCACTTTGTTATAAAGCACTTGTCTACTTAATCTCTGACAAATTAAAACTGATAGCTATATCCACTATTTTTGCCATTTTATTTAAGGCGAGCATTTATATCGAGCCACGTCCAGGCGGGTAAACGATAGGCACTAAATAATACTATATTCTATCTTCTTATAAGCATAAATTTCACGTGGTTTCTGTGGTATTTTCTTAGTTCTACCTAATCGAAATACCGATTTAGTGTTTACTTTGTAATTTTTTTTCTATCGAATCAAACATTTAAAATCGCGTTTTCTTTCTTTTCTAAAATATATGATTAATTTTAATAAAATATTTTGTTTTGTGCAATATCGGGTATTTTGGATTCTGCCCTCATTTAAAAATAGTTCATAATTGCTACAAGCCCGCCTTAATCACATTAAACTCAATCGACTCGTATCTTTGAATTTCATACGAAAGTTTAGCTTAAAGCACGGATTAGAGAACATGAGTGTAAAATTTGCAGTGTTCCATGCTCTTCGTAAATCTTCACTTTATTTTAAGCTAGCATGCAACGCCAGTCTGGGAGTGCTAAAGCCGCGGGGACCAATTTTATTGGCTCTTATTGGCTAGCCTTTAAAGTGACAACATTAAACTTTTCCTTTATACGAGCTCGAATGAAAATAAAACGTCCAGAGACCAGTACGATATCTACTCGTAATTCCGTTAAACGACCGGTGAAATCTCAATTCACGGACTTTTGGTTTAAATAAAAAGGAAACACAATAAAGACGAATAAGACACTAGATAGCTCCGTACCGAACTGAATTTGATTCTGATTCGTGCTCGTATCGAGTTTATGTCTATCGAAGTTTGAATGGACAATAACTTTGTTAGTTTGGCGCGAGTGGTCTTTGCTGAGAATTATAGCGCTCTATCCCGAAGTTTCTACTTAATAAACTCCGTATATTAAGTTTCAGACGCAAAAGTTTTCCGACTCTTGAATCATATCCTAGTTTACGTCACTAATATCAATCTTTATAGGTAGTTATTACTTTTCTTAGAAACGTATAGGTCTCTAGCGGACTAAACTTCTCGGAAATCACATCTTTTATGATCTGACTCCAGAATAATTTATTATATTTTCCTTGAGCCTTTTCTTATTTATTACCCGTCTCGTCTGCGATATCTGTTTAAATGTTCCAAAGTTGTTTACGTTCCCGATGTGATTCGTAATGATGTATTAATTCAGGACGGGTCACGGTTTGGCACGGCTCATGGTCGGCTGTCTCTTCCAGGTTGGTTTCATCTGGGTTTAGTCTCCCGGGGTGGTGTGAGGGAGGTTAAAGGGGAGGCAGCAACAAGCTGGGGCGGCGAGACGGAAGCGGCGCGTCCCGCCGACGCCAACAATCCCACTCAACATAAAACTAAATCTCCCAAGACTGGAGACGAGAAAACGCTATAGCACTCAAGAAGACGACGTGAGCACTGTCTCGAGGATCAATTCTGTGTTTTCTGGTGGTCCCGTTTATTTCTCTTGCTGCTCTGAATTGCGCTCACTCAAGGTGATTTGAATTTCAGTTTCAGTAGGTACTTCATGATTTGTCTTTCGTTGGTGTACGAAACTTGTGGTCTCAGAATTCGGTAATCGACAGAAACATGAAATGTTTTCCTAAAGTAGGTATAGACCGTACCGTCTTTAAAACTAATTCTATCTGTAGATATTTGTAATATTAATGTAATGTGCTAGATACCTGAAAAAAACATAAGTTCACTTTATCCATCCTTATCCCATATCTATTCAAATGCATTGTCCGCAAATGAATAGCGTCAGCTAATAGCAACCTTGAAGGATCCATGGCTCTCGTCTATATTTACCCTAATTCCTTGGGCAGCCCTTACTCCCACGCAGTATAAGCGGATTGTCGGCTTATCGCCTTACGGGCATACTCACCTATTTTTTACAGTAGCAAAAAGTAGTATTACTTATACTTATTATTTTACGACAAAGCCCAGATCCCTCGAACTTTCCTCGTGTTTCTTTTTGGAATTCCGTGACACCAATAATTAAGTACAGAAATGAGGGTCGACGTGAAATTATACATTGTTATATTGCCCACTATAAATCTCATTTTTGGTGAACGTGTTGTCCAGAATAACAAAATATAAGCAATAGGAGAAATGTTACGAGATTGTAACGCATGGTAAAGCGTGTATGTTTTTATTAATATCACAGGATTTTTTGGTATTCTTGTCATCGACACGCATATAGCCTTTTGTATTCATTTCAAGGTCGCCAACATATTTAATTTTAATTCTGAAGTTTCCATGACTCTGCTACGTGCAGGGACAATGCTATTCGTTCTTTTGTTTCATTTACTAATTTCTTTAAAAGGTAGGTCGTCTTTTGTTTCGTTTAGGTCATTTCAAACTTAACTCCCTCAAATTTTCTGCATGATTCTTCTTAATTACTCGATTATATTTCACTTCTAAAAGAGTAATATCTTTTTAGTTTCTTTGTAACTACTGGACGTATAAGCTTAATAATAATTATCTTCGAAGAGTTAATGAGCTGTAGGTACCTATATAATTAAGCTGACTCTGTCCGGGTGGCTTCTCTGGATGTAATATATAATTATGTATTAGGTTTCTGTGAAATGTTTTTTTATAACGCAAAACGGTATCGTTTTAAAATCCGTACGTAATATCAAAATGGGTTATATAGCACCTCATTAGTTGAGCACGGTAATTCTGCTGCTTTATAGATGTACCTACTTACAATCCGCTGCTATTAGCGACTGAAAAAGCAAGATGACGTCATGCGGACTGATGCACGATGGTGGTCATGGTGATGACGTTCTCTGGCGTCGCAGGCTAACACCTACATCGGATTGCTGCCCCAGTAGTGGAATAATTAAGTCGGTATATTACTGTACATCAGTAGTTTCCACGTGTGACTAAGATCCGCACCTACATCCGCTACATAAGGTATGCCAGACGGTTGCGAAAGTGCAGTCGGCCGTCACGGTTTTACGCACGATGTAGATGCCTATCTGTTCTAGTCTTACTTCTGCTTTGTGACGCAATATGCTCCTCAAAACGATCAGATAATTCACCAGGTGCGAAGTCAACTTAGTTCGTAGCTGTAAACTTTCAGATCATAAGGAATGATTGATCAACTGTATTATTGTATTATTGATTCTGTGATCGATATAAATCGCCATAGAACGTCAGTGTAGATAACTTATATATACTTTCTTGAAAAGAACATCAACGTAAACTTTGACTTTGCTTTACCTTCTTTGATATTCATAGATTCACGATGTCTAGGGATGTTTTCATTTAAACAATTTAGGAGCGTTGACCGCAAACAATGCACGAAAAATAAATCTACGCGTAGGTTGCTCCTAATGATATGTTGCAGTGCAGAATACTCCTACGTTTTATAAAACCCGATCGATACGACGATTCCTTCTCCTATTTCAAGCCTGCGTGTAGATATTCTAATTTATCAAAATAAATGTTCACTCTATAGTGAAAGCGAACACGAATGTGTAATCACGGCACGAAGCTTTAATTTGTCAAACGATTCTTGAAGGGCTTTTTCCTGTACACCATTAAAATTATTGAGCACGTCTATCTACCAAACGAAGTAACTATCAGGTCATCTGTGACCATGGGAGACGTACTTAACTTTTTTTAGAATGTTATTGGGTTTGTTGTGAGAGTTCCCGGGATTTAGATTCGGTCCCTCATTTTGATGTCCTGAGGGAGTTTTGTGGGGTTTTTGTTGGTTGTCGGCTAAATTGGATATTGTGACAGAATCAGGTCAAAATGCGTCTGATGCCTGATGTAATGAATGGTGTTTGGGCAAATGAGAAAATAAAATACGGGGAAATCTGATATTTTCGCCCAGTGCGACCAGCATTATTTAGAGCCATATGGGTCAAAACCAGGAAAAGGTGTGTAATCAAAATCACAGTCGAAACAAAAGCCTATAGAGATACAACTACCTAGGTTTACCAATCTACAGTCGACCCACGTGAGGGTTTATAGCTCCTATAAATGTTGTCAACGGGCAGTTTCTCCTTGCCCGTAGGATCAGTTCGGATTTCCTAAGATTTTTTATTCAGCTTGGTTTATGTTGATAGTGCAATTATAGTTAAAACGGTAATCCATAGATAGTCCAGCAAATCCATCACTGAAATTTCTATTCAGTGTATGTCACATCATGTTCGATTAGGTTACACATGACCTATCCAGTTTTATTCTACACATATCTTTAGAATAGCGGTGATACTTTTAGTGGATACCTATGTAGCTGTTAAGTACCTAAGTATGTTATTGACAATGGTCCACTGGACACTGACTCCGAGTCAATAGCGAAATCTTCATACTAAAGGACCACGAAACATGATATCTACGGGTTTTTTTTACCAAATAAATGTATAAATTATGAAAATGATACTTTCTTGCATTGGTAAAATTACTATAAAAGGTAGGAGGAATTGCTTACGTTTTTTGGGCAATTGTTTATTCCCACTGACCTTGACACGCCGTCATCTGTCCCTATAACTTTCATACAAAAGAGCAAAAGAGAGAATGCTATATTAACTCTGTTCTGTGGATAGAGTATAGTCAATTTACTATCCTTATCTGACGAGCGGCTTTAGTGCAAGTTAGAGAAAGAGTAGGTACTATGGAGACGTGATATCACCAGACTTAAAGGGTAGGTAATATAAGGGTGGCATTTTATTAGTGACCGCATAAGTGAAGCATATTTCTAATTCAATGAGCTTACTATACTTGTCCTTTGAGTCAATTACTTGTTCGGCAACTAACGTTAACAGATTTGTCGTTCGTGTTTTATAGTCGACTTTGCTAAGCCAACAAACAAAAATGTGTTTTGTCTCCCGTATCATCCTTCTTTCTATTAGCAAGCTCATGCCAAACGTCAACCTGAAGTAAACAGTGAATAGGGTGATGAGCACATAGCACATTGCCAGGGTCGAGGCAGCGGCGTAGTCTGCGCCGCGGCACCGCACCGCCTAGTCCTTGCCCGACGCCGTCTTGACTGCACCTCGGCATTGCTGACCAATTCGATTGCACAGACAAGCTAGAAGAGGCGTGTCTCCGCCTCGACTCCTCATTCTATGTGCGATGCGCCTAATAGTATTAATTTGTTTCAGAATACCGGCGGTTGTCGTTCGGCGAGTGGTGCGGGCGTGGGCGCGGTGACGGTCGCAGGAGCGGGCGCAGGCGCGGGCGC
Organism: Erannis defoliaria; assembly: GCA_905404285.2. Classification (NCBI taxonomy): domain Eukaryota; kingdom Metazoa; phylum Arthropoda; class Insecta; order Lepidoptera; family Geometridae; genus Erannis; species Erannis defoliaria. The sequence goes on along the minus strand of FR990080.1, from coordinate 9,384,553 downwards.
GGGCGCGTGCGCGGCGCGCATGGCTAGCGCGGGCGCGCAGTTCCGCGGCGGCCAGCAGTGGGCGGCGGCATACGCGCCGCAGCCCTGCCGCTACCCGCCGCCGCAGCCGCACCAGTACGCGGCGGCTCCCAGCCCTTACACGCCGCATCAGGTAACACACATTCTCTTCAACTAGAAAACTAGCGGAAGGAAATGTCATCATAAGCCATAAGACAGCTACTGCTGGAAGAAGTTCTTAACCTTAAGGGAGGGGTTGCCATAAACCCCACGCTTGGCAAGCGGCTTGGGGATCGCAGAAGCTCACCACCGTTAACCGAGAGGACGCTGCTGCTCGTCCTCCGGTGGTTCTGGATGTCTAAGTCGATTTTCTTACTGTGTATAGTATGGGAGTACAATTTTACTAGGCGCACGCACGTTTTTAGGTAAGGAAATGTAAATGGTTGTAATGTAGAGCAACTCCTGGCACATCCGACAATATTCCACCCGCTGGACTGTGTAGCGTGCATTGCATTACAATACAACCAAAATTTTCGATAACAGCCACAGAGAGTCACTGGAGAGGCGAATTTCCGGTCAAATGTATAGAAAGATTTAGCACGAAACGACTAGATAAAAATAACAAGTAATCTTCCAATTCAAAAGTCATACTGCATGTAATGGAGAATACCGCGAGATATATACTTGATCGATAGCTTCTAAGATATTTTATCTACTGGACTACACGGACAGGCGACGTCATTGCGCTCAGCGCAACGCTTGCCTTCTTATATGTTGCCACAATTCTACTATGCGTGTATATTAACTGGCTGGTATTATATCAGTGACCAAACTTTTAGTTACCAACCGTATGCGATGACCTAACGCGGGATACGCATTTAGTTGTTTAAAATCGTTCACGACAGCAACACGGCATCTCCAAACAAATACCTCCGTAATCGCGAAGTATATTTTATGGCCCATTGCTATGTTGGAACAGGCTACTAGTTAAACTATCCAACTCCTGATTGGTCGCAACAACAGCATATGTACGACATACAAATTAAATACTTAGTCATATTATCTAACTCGTTGTAAAAGTGTCTGCTTTATCTATATTTAGGTACCCACTGCCTCTAGACTTATAAATTTTTTATATGTCACTATAAGAACATCAAACAGACATAGACGGATCGTGGTTCGCAAATAAAATCTATTCAAAGATTCCAAACCCAGAATCACCGTCAGAATAACTGAGTCATCGATGATCCAGCATCTGTTCTTTGAAATGGCTCGTATAAGTTCCACGCTCGTTCCACCGTTCCGAACCGTTTACTTCTTTTACAAAGGAGCATAAAATATGCGCGGCGAAACGTGCCCAAAACACATGCCTTGCCCAATAATCACGGGTTGTTTTTCATCCCGCATTACGCGGCCCTCGCTAAAGTAGGGATACTTTATGCGTCGCAAGAATACCGTAAATAAACTTATGTTTAACTGGCGCCATCTTTTACATGTTCTAATGAGGTATGTTTAAGTTTACGAGCTAATTTACGAGCGAGTCTGTCTGTCGGGCTCCACAGCTAGTGGGATTTGGTTTGTGTTTCGTGCCAAGCCAAAAATTGGCCATCTTTTGTTTTAGGATTCGAGGGCCTCAATATAGTCAATAAACCCGCACAAGTAGGTACTTGCATACAAAAATCCATTCTACAGTTACAGTTATATTTCTGAATAGTATTATTATAGTCACTAATTTTAAGATAAACAATAAATCTGTCAAGAAATCTATAATACATAAATCAAGTCTAATTTCGTATTTCTGTCGGGTTCACTTGCAATTTCCTAACAAGATGGCAACGTCAAATATTTGCTTAGAAAACAGCGAACCAATTCTCCGCGAAGCTTGGAGTCAGATAATTAACCACAAAGTCCGCTTGTTGACATCTCTCCATCAATTTCTGCTCCCTCGTTATGCATTACCAAACAATATTAGATGATTAATGTCTTGCTGGGGCACTTAGAACAACACTACGCAGTGATTTGCATAAAACTAGTTAATGTAAAAGTTATGTTAGCACCTACTACCAAAATGGTTCGATGCGGTTGTGGACCGAAAGTCGTAAGATTTGCGAGTTAAAGAAGTAGATTATACACTCACATAAATGTAATTTTATTAAAACTATGTCGAAGCTTAAAATAAACAGCACGACAGACGGTGAATAAACGTGAATAAACAAATGTTCACACGTGCCATAAACATTTATTATTGCCGTGCATCACAATTATAAAGGTCAATAACACTGAACTTGCCGGGCCTCGTTTTTGTTCATTTTTTTCTGCTATCCATAGAAGCCAATCATCACATTTCCCGGCCTCGAGTCTCGTCTTGCCAGAGATAAACCAGATGTTTCACAAAGGCAACCACACTCTACACTGCATTCACGCGCCAGAGATGTAGTTAGGCTTTCATTAAAGGGGAGCAGATTAACGACTTCTTGGCTAATGGAAGGAATTCATGCTGAGTCCTCTAAATCCCTATGAAATAAATCACAGTTTTCCATGGCAAGTTTAGTAAGGACGCCAAATATTTTGACACTTTTGCTTTCACAAACGTTGTCTAATTAAGAACAAGCTTTCGTTCTTGGTTATAACTGTACAGGATAAGAAGCATAGACAGATTGTCACCCAAGATAGGAATTAACCCATTATGTCGTAACAATGTCCTCTTTAACTTTTTTGCCTTCAACGACATGCAAAAAATAGCACAAATAGACTTTACACTTTACACACATCACACCATACGCTTAGGCTTACACACATACTTTACACTTTTATGGAAATTTTATAGCTGCGCGCCGCGGTTTCATCCGCGATTCTTGGGATAAAAAGTAGCCTATGTTTTATTCTAAGGTTATAAGCTACCTCTATACCAAATTTCATCCAAATCTGTTCAGCCGTTTCTGCGTGAAAGAGTAACAAAAATACACACATATCGACAAACTTTCGCTTTTATAATACTTATTAGCAGGATAGGAAGTAGGACTTTTACACATTAAGTAAGCTTTTTATGGAAGAGCGTAGCGAGCAATTGTTTATGTTATAAACAATATAAACAAACAATGTAATTATCCTTAATATTATTTAAACATTTTCCCATGTGTTGCACTTACCTCCGCAGGAAGTGGTCGGCTCCGGGAAACGGGTTTCCTTGTCCGGAGTCCGACGCATAATTTAATATAAAAGTTAATTATTATAATTATGAATTTAAATATATATATATATATATATATATATTATTATAATATCTCGGAATACGATAATTATTTGCAAATAAAATACAATTATACACTAAAATTTAATTATAACTAACTAAAAACTATATAAACCCTACCTAGTAAAAACAACCCCTACATAATAAAAAATACAAAACTTAAAATTTAAACTAAAAGCCGTCTACTTAGATGATGGAAAGGTGGCCAGAATGCTGGCGGCATTGTCACGTTGTATGGCAATGCTAATAATAATAATTATTATTTCACGATTTAAGCCTGCCTTTGCTACGCATGCACACAAGTCAAACTACAAGTGTCGTAAAAGAAATTTCTCGCCCCTTATCGCTTTCAGAAATAAAATGTAGCGTCCGCGTCGTACGTGTTTTATTACAAGACTCCTTCAGGATTTATCTCATGGTCGCCGGCACTCGCTGAACTCGTTTTTTTATGGGATTTGAAAAGGATTCCGGCTAGCGATTTTGCTTTGTTACTTTGTGTTTTAGTGCTTACGCGGTGATGTAGTTACTCTCAAGTTGTGTTATAAATAAAATCAGCTTGCGAAAATAATGCTGATTTTCTGTAGTTTTTTATTGCAGTTTAGTGTTTGTGTTTAAGAATTAAATTATGACCGAGTTTGGGTAAGCGATGAAATTATGCATTATTTTACTTGATACTATGCTACTATACAAAAAATTTGATATTCTATAACTTTATCTAGGATCTAGCTCTCTCTCAACGTGACTCATGAATAATACTAAATTAAGTACTACAAAATATTATAGTAGAGTCAGATAAAACCTTTTAAGCGTATTTAAAAAACATTAAACAACGAAGTCTTTTGGCCGCCATACAGTCTGCAATTACAAGCGAAACGGGTTAGAAAGTGATTAGCAGGTAAGCAATAAACTGCTCAACTCATTATAAATCTTAATCGATTTCTAAAAGAAATTACTTTTGAACGTAGTAACTATAACATCATCTATGATTTTACACCGTTACCTAAAAACCAGCTAACGAATCTTGAATTTCAACTATAACAATAATATCATTATATTCATTGTTACATTTTTATGCTCGATCCCAAATCCCCATGGCATAGCAGCTTTGTAAGCCACGTTATATAATATCGAAAAAAATCGATACTCTCAAAGTTTAAGTCTAATGGGACCCATAACTTTGCGTTCCGAGTTTTTACGACTCGATTCCGATTCGTCGGCAGCACTCGTCCGTCCCGAGTTGTAACATACATCTATGACCGTTTGATTAACGAGCCGAATACGTCAGCTGTCACTGGTGTCACAACTGGGAGCTTGTTAGATTCGTCGCGCTCGCGTGTGGCAACCCTAGATAGAGAAGCTTTTTTGGAAGAACCCGAGTTTTTATCGTGTCGTGAGTGTCATCCTAATTCCTTAATGCGTCGTGTGTAGGATGCATAATCCGCCTCTGGAAGATAAAAGCGAAGGTTTATAAGATTAGTAAGTCTTTATGCGTTTTGAAGATGGGTGTGGTATTGCGTTTTGCTGACTCATGGAATGGTTTACGAGGGTCCTTTGGTTTTTTTGGCGCAGCGGGATGAAATTTGTAAATAAAATTATCTGTCCAGAAGATTATATTTTCTAAACTCTATTAAAAATACATTAAAACTACCTCTATTTCTTCACAAAAACGTCTGGACGGTCTAACCACTCAAGTCTCGTGGTTTCTCACGCACTCAAGATTATGCTGATGTATTAAAATGAATGCGGCACGGAATAAAATTTTTGTAAATGAAATTACCACATTTATTCGCGGGGTTTCCCTTTGCCCGAATAAATTTTTATTTGGGAGTACCTTTTTCATGTCGAGAGCTTTGAGTTATACGAGTACCTGGTTTATTTTACAACACTAGATAGAGGTCGGGTCGTGTATCTGCGACTGAAATACTCGTTCTTCTTCGGCAGACCTATTTTTCGTACGACATAGGTACAACTATTTGAGCAGGCCTATCTTTTACAATTTTATTTTTGTGATGTAAATTTTATTTAAAACATTCGTTTGGGGATCCTAGCAGGAGAAAAGTCAGGACCTAGTTTATATTATATTAATAAAATTACCTTCTGTAAGCCACCAGCTATTTTTGTTAAATTAAAGACATGTGACATTTTAGCCTAGTTCATACAAAGAGGTATGGGATATTCGTACCACTACGCCACCGGCGTATGGGAAATGTCCTAAACCTGTAACGTAGTGACGAACATTATAAATGACTGTACGGTAACGAAACCACACAGTGATTAAACGTTCATAACTACACATGGCGCAGCTTGTCTAGGTGATTCTAAACGATCACCGATGTTAAGCAACGGACTGTCCGGTCAGTCTTCGGATGGGTGACCGTGAGTGGCAATCATTTCTGAGCGCTACCGAGGGTCGGATGACACGTTAAATTGTTGGTCCCGGTTGTTTGTTCTAGTTTCTATAACAACAACCGTCAGCCACGTCAGAGGCCTTCGGGCGGCACATTAACTCTGACACTAGGGCTGGCCACTCAGCCTATACGAACTTACTACACCTGGTTGTCAAAAAAAGTGTAACTGCCATACGTGACATTCATCAATTCTAAAAGCGTTAACACCGTAAGCGTAATAGTTTATTTCTGTACAATGAGATAGGGCGTCCCACATGTGCTACCCTCAACTTGGGGTGAAAGTATAAATAAACAAGGCTTGCTGATATCTGTCATCCAAAGAATTAGATTTATTTCAGCCACACCGGAAGCCTCGGGGTCTTTCACCCCACAGCACCTTAAAAACATATCTTGGAGCAATGTTTTTCCGCGCCATTAGTGATGAGCCACTCGAGACATTATTTCTGAGGGTACTTTGTCGACGGATCAAGAATAAATGAGTTTCTTCGAATGTACGAGGATGTTTATTTCTTTGACACCTTGAGCTTGATATTCGATATGAGTTTTTTCCTCTTTATTAACTGAATCAAAATCACAATCGACGGAATCTACCCTAACCCTAATCCTAACCCTTGGAGGATTTAGCTCTCACTTAACCTAAAAAACGAGAACATCTGCCTATAGGCAGGGGGGTGTCACTCCGTAGTTTAGGTATGTTCGGCCGGCGCTCCGTCCGGGTGGACAATGCAAGGCAGAAGTCAGTCGCCGCCCGCACGCTAGCCTCGTCGCACGTAACTAAGCATACGTGGTAGAAAGAGAGCGGTATATCTAGGAGAATATAGCGAGCGGTATCCAGCGCTGTGCGAGTTGAAATGCTACTTTATTGCCTAGTAGATAGAGTCCTTATTTATTTCAATTCCTTTGCGGAGTTAACTTTCTGTACGGAGTACTATTATTTATTCTGTGCTGTGTGCTGTGGCTGGGCCGATAAAAGTCTGTAATCATTTGGTACGAAAATTGTCTTCCGATAAGTATCACTGATGGACGTCGAAACTTATAACATAAAAATTAAAAACTTAGAATAATGTCATGATCATGACCCTAGATGATAAATACAAGATTTATTTGTAATAATGTACTTAATAGTTTAGGTAGAGCAGTATTTATTGTAATTTAATTTTTTATCATAATAAAATTCATTGTTTGAAAGGAACCTCGATTTTAGCAAACCTAGGAATATGTTGGCAAAACAATTTCGCTAGAACTTGTCCAATATTGTGAACCCAAGGGGCGATCGGGTCAGGTTGGGACCCGGTGAAAAAGAAGGATTTTCCTTGGGGTGTTTTTTTGTTGAGTTATGTAAATGCTGGAGTGACGCGGGCTAGGTCCGTAGCCGATATTTAAATTCGAACGTCGAGCAATTTTTTTACGCTCGCGCTTGACCCTGCCTATTTATTACGAAGACGGCAAACAAGGGTGAGTAATATTTCACCTCGCTACTTCATTTTTCTTCTTTTAATTTCTTTAGTTGGGCTGCGAGCTCGGCAACTCGGCAACAAACGTGGCTGTGAGTCATCGCCTCCGAGTGTACTTAATTAACTCATTACATTTTACAATTCAAACTTTTAAGAAGAATTACTACTTACGAGTACCTACACCCTGTTTATATTTACTACCAGTACCTATGTAACGTGTAATAAAATCGTGTGGTAATACTGAAGTGTATGTAAGTACTCATACAATGAGCAACTTTTACTAGTTACTAGTACTTTTTTGTATTGGTAGGACTCCACTGCAGAGTCCGGCAGGGGAAGTACCACACCTTTGTCAGTTATTCAACCGCCAAGCAGTAGTGTGCAAGCATTACTGTGTTCCGGTTTGAAGGGCAATGTTACCAGAGAAATTACTGGGTATGAAGAGATTTAACATCTAATATCTCAGGGTGACGAGCGCAGTGCAGTGCGGCGCAAGATTATGTTCTCAAGTTCATAATTCTAGCACTGCTACTGTTAGTGGCAGGCGTGACGCTTACCACCAGGCAAACGTCTTGTTCGTCTCGTCACTTGAATGTATAAACATAAAACTATGGCGCCAACCCTAAAATCGCGAAAAAATCTGCTGTTTCATACAATTTGTACAAGGTCAATGCGTTGGCCCTATAGTAAAAGTTGCTCATAATAATGAGTACTTACATACCCATACGTAACAGTATGTAACAGTTGTTTATAACATAAAAACAAAAGGTTTTCAGCAAGGGCTTAATGGGCTCAAAGGACCAATGTATTACTATTGTACGAGCTTTGCTTAGTTAGCGGGGTTAGATGGCGCTGTCTCTAAATATTTTACAATATTTTATTCGTTCTATGATTATTTACGGGATATTTACCGTAAATTTGTTGTGTGCCAAAACTGGTCTGGGAAAATTTGGGTGCATCAATTGGCGTTTCGGCGTATCAGGAACTCGATTCACAACATAATAACATTTTATAATTTGAGCCGAATCTGAATAACGTGTTTTACAATTTTCAATTTAAGCAATCTCTTGAAGCATAAAATATACGAACAGAAGTTCTGTTACACAAATAGACGCCTAATAAAATTAACACTAGATAATTGAGAAGATACCCATTTCTGCTCCTGATGGACGGCCAAATTGAATTACCTTGCATTCAGCTGCCTCGCGCTGATTGCTAATTGTTGCTGCGGACGGAACCCTTGAGACACCGTCTTCAATATTCTCTGAATGGAGCATATTCTTTGTTTTAAGAAAATATCGGCTAAGGGGTCCGATGGCTTCTAATTCAATGTGAATAGTTCAAAATTATTCTATCATGAAATGTTAGCTTTCAAAAACCACGTCAGCCTTGGAGAAAGAATAAAAGGTTGTTTGGGTGATAAGATATCAAGCTATATCCCTCTCTTCTCCATTCCCTCGACTACGCCATTAATCAATTTCATAGGTGATGATGGTCAGTTAGTTAGTATATAATTTATCTCATACTAATAGCGTCCCGCGGTTTGAGCAGCGAGTGACAGTATATTTATCGGAATGAAACAAGGACAAACTCAGCCAGTACCTAGACTTGGCCTTCGAGATAACCGCCATGTGGGATGTTGACTCGACGATCGTTGTCCCGATAGTCGTTTCGGCAAACGGTCTTATAGCGAAGAGCCTCGGCCAATACCTCAAGAGGCTTGGTTGGGTCAAGAGTCAGATACAAAAGGCAGTGGTACTTGACACGGCGCGCATTGCCAGAAGGTTCCTCACTCTGCAGCCCTAACCACCGGCAGCTTGAGCCCTGCCCCGCTGCCAGCGGCATCCTAGTTTTTAAGTTTTTTATAATTCGTATTTTTATATTTCTAATTGTAAAAAACTTAAAAAACTAAGATATTCAATAATATGTGCTTAATAATATTCTGCAGAGGCTTCAAATAACTTAATAGAAGTATTTCAAACGTTCTAACAAGTGTACCTACTGTGTCGTCGTAGACCGAATGAATTTATCGATTCCCTGATTGAAACGACGATAAAACAAATGGAGTGCTCAATTTAAATAGATTGAATGGATTTATGTTTCATTTCGTGAGCTTCGGCGCGGATCGGTCGGATCCGTCGGCGGGTGCTAGTACGTTGTACCGAGCCAACTTGGTACGAAATCGCTGAACAAAATAGAATAGCATTCACGTTAGTAGGTATAGGTAGGATAACCGGTGAAAGTTTAGTACCTAATAGGAAGATTGCTATACTCGTGAAGTGGTGGGTTCAAGTCCCAGGAGCTCAATGAGCTCTTTGGAGTGTATGTACCTACGGATTTAAATACCGTTAGCTTTTCGGTGAAGATGAACATCGTAAGGAAGCCTGAATGCGTGAGAAGAAGAAATTCAATGACTTATATGAACCCACTAATCCGCAACTGGGCCACCGTGGCGGATATGGCCAACTCGCCCTTTAAGGGAAGCCTTGCTATGTTCAACAGAGGACTATTAACCGGCTGATTATGCTAAAGTACAAGATCGCGTTGGGTACCCTCTGGATAGGGATCCCTAACAAGTAAACTTGGCTATTTCAAAATATGCGTTACTCCAAGTCTGGTAGCTCCATCCCAAACCACATCGTCGCTCACCAACAGGTGTATTGGTACAAACGCGATTTGAAAAATGACTTTGTTTTTTGTAAAAAAATTTTTCATACTCGTAGAATGGAGTTAGGTATGTGTAAAGAACAATATGTTTCAATAGCCCCGTAATGTAAAATTTCCTTTAGCTTCCATTTCGAAGACTTCCAAATTTCGTTTTCTGTTGCATTTTTTGCTAGTTTTTTTTAAAATTATTAATGGATTTTAGTGACAAGACGAGCGATACGTTCGCCTGGCGGTAAGCGTCACGCCTGTCTATACAGTAGCAGTACCAGAATTGTGACTTGCGAACAAAATCCTGTGCTACACTGCACTGCGCTCGTCACACTGAGATGTTAGATGTGAAATCTCTTCATGCCCAGTAATTACTCTGGTAACATTGCCCTTCAAACTGAAACACAGTAATGCTTGCACACTACTGCTTGGCACTTGAATAACTGACAAAGGTGTGGTACTTCCACACCCTCTGCAATAGAGTCCTACCACTACAATAAAGTGAAAGTATGATGTGAATAGATATGAAGTGCATTAGTGAGATGTGAAACGTGTGATGAAGAAACATTTCCAAAGCTTTCCACTCGTATAACCTTTATATCATGAAAGCTTGCACAAATTTCTTGCTTTATTTTATACCATCCATCATGAAGAATACTACGCCAAGGCCCCGCTAGATCTTACAATTTTATTGCATCTATATTCCCTTGAGCTTTTGTAAGTAACATTTATAGTTATTTCAATTGCGTGCACATTTCTAATGAAATATTTTATGCTTTTTCTTTTTGCTGCTTTTCGCTTGGAAGAAGAGGGATGGACTGGGATTCAGAGGACCTTCGAGGACGGTAATTAATCCTTTAGCTTCTTTTAATTTTCGAGTATTCCTTTTTTTTGAATTATATTATTTAGCTACTACTGCGCTTTGAAATCTACCTCCCTGGTTAACCGCGGTTTTCCTTTTTCTAATTTTGTTAACAGGTAGTTTTTGTCAATACTCGTGCAATGCGCACTTTTCTTAACAAATTTAATTACATAACAAAACCGTTTCAGTATATAGGACAGAGTGATAAAAATACAGATGTGTACTCGTATTTATAATATTTATTACTTTCAAATTGATACCAAAAAAAATTATATAAAAAAATAATAACATTTTGAGCAGTGTAAGAATATTTAGATTTTTTTGTTTACTCGTATCATTCGATAAAATTTGCCACGTCATCATCATCAGCCCGGAAACGTCCACTGCTGAACGAAGCTCTCCCCCTTAGATCGACACTATACGACAACCTGCCATTTGCATCCACCGGTTGTCCGCGATTTTTACAATGTCCTCATTCAACCTAGTGGGAGGCCTACTAGGTTGACCGACGCAGCGTCTTCCGGTTCGTGGTCGCCACTCAAGAACCGTTCTTCCCATCGGTTATCAGTTCTTCGAGCTATGTGGCCTGCCCATTGCCACTTCAACTTATAATTGTATCAGCATCTAGTTTCTTTTTACTTTCATGTGTTATTGATAATGTGTTGATGTATGGTATGTTGGTACCCAATAAATAAATAAATAAACTTGCAAACCCTGCGAGCTATGTCGGTAACTTTGGTTCTATGGCGAAATATGCCACAAGCTAGCTTAAAATCTCAAATTCATAATTTGGATCCCAACTGACATAGACATAAATCTCGACTCCCATTCACACATGTTACTAATTAACGTTGATTGGGGCTTGATTAATTATTGGTGTGGAATGTATCCCAGGATTGCGTGACCAAGGCTTCAGTAACTGTTGCACATTCTGTGCTATGGCGCAGTAGTGACTAATAGCTCAACTGTGGCAGTGATGTGTCTCGCACGCGCCTGCAATCGAACAACTGTTGAATAGGACTACCGAGCGAGGCATATACGTGATGGAATTAACAGGTTGTTCCTCTAGCACCATAATTTTTCTTAAGAGGGAACACGGTCTGCTTTTCTCCATACAAATGCATTCCCTTCTATTTTCTTCATTTCCTATTTTTCAGCAATAATTGCTAAAGAAAATATAACCGTTCAAAAATATTTTTAGTGATGAAGGAAAGGAATAAAGAGAACCGACATTTATTTTAAGTAATTTTATATGGCACTTAGTTTTCAGTTATCCAAACGCTAAAAATTAAAAGTAACAATACCGTAAAAAACAAAAAAAAAACACTTACAAAAAAACTGCTCGTGATCCATTGAAAATTACCAAACAACAAATAAAATAATTTGTGCAGTGTTCAAATCACGAAAGCTTCAAAGTCACAGAAGTATATTTATAAAATCCTAATACAGTTTACAAGAGTAGATATTCTCGAACCTTCTCATATGACTTCATCCCACGCACGAATCTAATAAGTACCCATAGCTATACATCACACTTATAGCATATTCTTAACCAATAAGAGTCGTCCGTAGTTACCACCCCTGGGCTATCCGAGATACGTCTCCCCCTGTGCGTGACGTCATCAACATCATTACGTCATTTCCTATAGCAACAGCGCTGTGTACGCGTTATCGTATCGTTAAATTCGGCTGTGTAAATGTAACAAAACTCGGAAAATGGTACGCTATCAATTTTCAATGTAACAACTTGAAATTATGTGGATGTGTTTTATTGGGTGGAATTTCCTCTTTTACTCATCTATGGAATTCTTGTATGACGAGGTTAATGATAACGAATGCAAGCAACAAGCAATTGAAAAACTACAAAATTAAGTTCTTACTTACACAACTGTTTTTAATGGGTGTAATGTAATGCCTTTTTTATTGTGTAATCCTAGTCTAGAATTATTTACTATTATATAGGTACTTAATAATGTGATGCCATCGACCCATCGAGTTCTATAAAGATCGCTATATAAAGATGTTTCATCGATTCAGACGATTTAGAATATAGGCCACCCAGTTATGGCATTACCAAAATTTCACCCCACTTTAGCAGTTAACTTGCACTTTTCTTCGGAAAAGATTCCTATTTCCTCTTAGCTCCAAATCGCTCTCGATTTATTGGACCCATAATCGAAATCAATCTTTGTCAGTCCGCGTTTTACGCCATTACTCTTTTCTTTACTGGTCACTTATCTTCGATTCCAGAATAATTAATCTACTGACAGATAGACGGGATACTTACGTATATTTTGTATCTATTTGATTATTAAATAAGCTTAGGTGCAGAATGTCTTAGAAATAATTATTAGAGCTTCGCTTTTTTTATGTTATGCAGTATGAAATAATAATTTCACATAAAAATTTAGTTTTGTGTCAGAATAAACCCCAAATATTTTCTTAAATGTAAAGTTCTTAAAAAAGAAGTCGTTTTCTTATGAGAGGATCAGAGTATTTGCTTGTAAAATACTTAATAGGTGCGTAGATTAGCTTATTCAAAGTTGCAATAGTTCGGTCAACCGGACTAAATACCGAACTTTGCTGTGTTTAATTTAGGATGATATGTTGGCAGCTCACGCCCATGAAATGTTTTATTTTTTTCCGGTAAAATGTACTACGATCAATTTGTACTTCATTGACGGGTACCGCCCACTTCACAGAAAAGCGAAGGCCCTACTCTTTCTCTCTTCAGCGGCCCACTTAGTGAAGTGTCATACTTCAGAGGTGGTCCATATACATTTTATCGAAGTCAGATCAGTTGTTACGTTTTTAAATCAAAATAACTGGAAAATATGAAGATGTCATCCAGATATACACACACACACACACACACACGCACACACACACACACATACTCGTAAAATCAGATTTTGTTAGTAAATAGATCTTTATTTTTTATTTAAGTATTAGGATTTCTGTACTTACTTTTAGGAACTCTCACATTATATTGTTCGGAGGCGGGCGTTGTTACCCGCGACACAGTTTTTAACTTATGCGGGTAGCATCGTTCTACCAGTGTTTTTAAATGTACTTTTTATGTTCCTAATAAAGATCAAAAAAAAAAAAAAAAAAAAAATAAATTCATGTCCGTTGTTTTTTTAAAGCGTATTATTTTGTGCCTTATCGGCAATTATTACAAGTTGTTGCCGAGTCTAGTTCTATTTTTAGTTCTCGTAAGAAAAGATTCATGACAAAGGCTTAATAAATTATAATAAAACTCAAAAGGACCAAAGAACAAAGAAGCTTTAACTTGTCTTAAACTTCAAGTTCGATTTCCCAAAGTTATTTATATACCTAACATCTGGTAAGGACACAGCGTAATCTTTTCCCGACTTCCCAACAGCGATCCCGATAGCAAAACGCGTTTCGCGGTTTTACAAAAAACCACTTTATTCACGAACTTGTTAAGTTGACGTCGAACTTTTGGTAAGTTTCATGCTCCGTGATTACTTTCGTCGGTTGTCACCCTCCTCCAAGGGGGAAGAGCTGTGGGTGTGAGGAGGACAATTTTACCTCCAAGTCCTGACATGACACCTGTCGAAGCTGAGCCAGACTGATTTGAAGACTTCGGGAACGAAATGTCTAGAGATGCGTGGGGTAGACTCATTTGCGAGACAGTCTGTGGATGTTCTTTGAATTTTGTTAGGGTTTGTTATTCCTGTGTAAACTATTTTATATTGTTAGCTATAATAATTTAAAAATAAGATTCTTAAGTATAAAGTTTATTATTGTTTTGTAAAATGGAAAGCTTTAGTAGAGTGGGTTGTATTGTATTATCTGAACTAATTTATCTTTCTTAACAGTTGAAATTTATTCTAAAGATAACAGTTTAAACTTTTGACTTACTTATGCCTGGCATTGTATAAAGTTTATTCGTGAAACCCCAAGCAATCATGCTCGACGCTATAAATCTTTTGTTACCTTCAATTCCATGGCAGTTCACAACTTCATCCCGCAATACGGCATTTAATTTCGGCGAAGCATTACGTTTAATTTCAGTCGGCCGAGTCTCTGCGGAACGTCGAAGTGGTTCTAAATCTCACCAAAACACTGAAGCTTCCAAAACAACAGTGTTGCGAAATTTGCTATGTACTTATACCTACTGTTGATAGAGTTGTACGGTAGGTAGGCACTGTTCCAGTCATTTTAGATCTCAGTTGAATGCAACTATTTTTATTTAATTATTACTTTTAATCTTAATTTAAATTTATTCTGCAGTGGATACAATAGAAACAAGCTTTCTGTTATCTCAATAATTTCAAGAAAATATTCCAAAGGTAGTTTATATGGATTGAAAAAAAATTCGAAAATAAGGGTTGATGTAAATCAGCATTCTTTTTAAACTATATATTTCTGTAAAGTACTTAAATCTAAAATGTAGAAATTAAATTACCAACCCATTTTCGATAAAAATGAAAAGAGGTTCCTTCCTATGAGCAGCAGAGACTAGGGATAAACTCGCTTAAGTATACCAACGTAATTAATTATCTAGGTACTAATATCTTCGCTTCATTAATAAGTCATACCATTTATGCCTACTGACTGGCAAATCTGCAAAGGTCGTCCAAACTCTCTCAAATACACGTTTGAACTGCTAACCTTGTTAGGTGGTTGCCTAACCGTCCCGCGAGGATCGCTCTGAGTCACTTAATTACCGCTCCGAAATGCCCAGCAGATAATAAAGTTAAATTGACTAAATTACAGGTGGCCGACATGATGTCGCGACGATTTTTAATCAGGGTTGCAACTCGATCCCACGAACAGGTGCTACATGGCATCTATCTATTTTTTTCGGAAACACGATTACTACTAACTGGTAAAGGCAATCCACGTACTTCTAACAATAGGGTAGATGACTGATGTTTATATCGTTGAAACCAACAGCTTTCATGAAGAATTTAAGTAAATATAGT
This sequence comes from Erannis defoliaria, assembly GCA_905404285.2. Taxonomy (NCBI): domain Eukaryota; kingdom Metazoa; phylum Arthropoda; class Insecta; order Lepidoptera; family Geometridae; genus Erannis; species Erannis defoliaria. The sequence goes on along the minus strand of FR990080.1, from coordinate 9,368,972 downwards.
ATGTTTATTGAAAAAATAATTTAAATCGGTTAATAATGTTCTGATATATAAGCGTTTAAAGTTTTTGGTAGACAACTCTGTCTTGACAGAATAAATTTTATATGGCGTACTGAGAAGTGACGTCACGATTTGCTGTTTCGCCTCTCTGTCTAGCGTGATTTTAAAATGCTTATAAGTTGCTTATTTTTGATCAGATTTTCATTTTGTTTTCATTAATCAGCTATATTTATGGGCCACGTTTTAATAGGACAATAAAAAAACCAGTCATCTAGCCTATTAAATGGCACACAGTTTTACCAATAAGACAGGCTTACTCCAAACTGACCTGGACCTGGGTATATCCTAAAACTGCATCCAGAACCACCGGAGGACGCGAGCAGTAGCGTCCTCTTAGTTAACAGTGGTAACACTCTGCGACCCCCAAGCCGCCTGCCAAGCGCGGGGATTATGGCAACCCCTCCCTGGCCTCTTATGCTCCCTGGCCTTCGTCCAGCAGTGGTCGTCTTCTGGCTGATGAGTGACTCCAAACTGATGCTATTTTGCAGTAAACAGAGTTGCAAATTATCTAGCAATTTAATAATGCCCTAACTAACAACTAGACGAACATTTTCATGTTAAATACAAACGATGTTGGTGCACATTTATCTATGTACTTATGCTAATTATTATAGTTTAATTGAAAAACGATGAATCTTATGCATTTTGATCATATTACAGTATTATTTTTAACTTAATCTGCACTATTAATTACCATGACTCTAGTAGTTTTACTTAACACCTAGGTATATGAATAGGCATAAACGCGGATATCGAATGATTCATCGGATAGTAGTACAGTCTGTGCAGAACGAGAGCTAAAACTAAAAACTGAACAACGTTTCGATTTTTAAATAGTTTACTTAATATGTAAACCGCAGATATTATCTGCGGGACGAAAGTGGTTATTTTCGCCCCGTTACGCGGAGCGAGTGTAACTATTTCTTCCCCGCAGCGGCACGTAAAATCGTATCACAAGAATAGCAAGTAAATAAAATAAAAATAAATAAATAAATATTGGGGGGACATTTATTACACACAGCGCCATCTAGCCCCATACTAAGCAAAGCTTGTATTATGGAAACCAGATAGCTGATAGAATACTATACTATAGTACTAATACTATACTATAGTAAAGAAACCTCAGATCTCATGTTTGTCATCCTCGGCTTGTGAGATCTAAGAGTTTTCTTAATTTTGCTCCCTATGTGTGTAATTTACTAAATATACACACCCTGTCCTCAACTACGATGTCAACATTGACGGCCTTACTTAAAAAACTTCTCAACCGTTAGTCACTGCTTAAGATGCTCTGCCATCTTCTCTCTGACGTGAAGTTGTACGTGCTAGAAAAGGACAGAGAAGTTTAAGCAGTGACTAAGCGAATGTAGATTATTTTAGGTAAGGCTGTGATTTGCTATTGTGTTACTTAAACAAAAACGACCTTTAAGTTCAAGCACCGCAGAGCCTTCTATTCCCACATCAGCCTTCTTCCTTCTGCACAAACTGTAGTTTGAGACACAGTTTTGTAATATAGGTACTTAAAACTCTCCATACTTAAGTGATAAAAAATAGTTTAATATTTAAAAGATTTTTATAACTTTTAAAAACAAACCTATTAAATAAAATTGGTTTTGCCGGAATCGTCGAATTTTATTAACAATGAAACACAAAAAGTTGGTGAAGTTGGTGGGCCGAAAGTAGAAATTTTGATGCGATCCGAAACTACGTGGTCTGAACGAAGCATGAATCCGATTCAAAACTACCTTTAAAATCAGTCGTATCGGTACAAACGTTATTTATTTTAATGGTCGGTAATTTGAAATTGGTAATGTTGAACCTATATTTAAAAATCTTTGGACGCAATACACAAGATCGGCTGTACTAAAGTATGACTACGACATTCAATTAAGTATATCTTATAAAGACCTGATAAGTTCTTCGTATCAGTTATTACATTTAAAAGGAACATTTGTATCACAGCGGTGGTCGTTTCGGCAGTTACCACAAATTGCCGCAATTACCTGGTTCTGTGAGGTACAAACCCACTACGGCTAAAAACCTGCGTTTTTTAAATAAGTGCACATGCAGTCTATAAAATTTTAGTGTAGAAAACTAGATCTTAGATTAAGGGAATAGAATAGAATTCTTTAGTTTGTGAAGTGGATTTCATTAGATCTGATTGTAGTAGATTTCATGAGCAAGCTTTCATACGCCCAGTTATAAAATACAAATATGTGTGTGTTACGAGTATGACATGGCTATGGTAGAGTTCAACAGATGGGTTGGAATTAGGAATAATATAAATCTAGGCCGAGTTCTTAGTTGTTATTGTGGTTTTTTTTCCTGTACGATCGGTTTTGACTCTTCATTAGCTTTAACTTAGCGGAATATATCTCGAAAATATTAAACACGGTGAAATTATATGAGCTCCTTTGTTTGCTACAAATCCTTAAAAACACGAAATAGTTGTACTTTTGGCGTGTTTCTGTGCGTTTAGCGTGGTTTTGTAGCGGCTATCTGTAGCATTGTAGCTCGGAAACGATGCACCGTTTTTTTTTTATTTCAATCAGATCAACTTACTAGGGCCCCAGGGCTTACCCCTTCTGGGTTACCAGGGCAAATCTGACCCCATTTCCGGCGACGCCCAAGCCGAAGTCCGTACTGTCTGAAGTGCCCTTGAGCTAGTCGCCTATAAGTCATAAGTAATTTATTGATAAATAGTCAATTTACAAAAAATATATAAAAACTAAACTAGGTCTAGCGCCATCTGCGATTGCCTTATGTCCGGTGACACTGACCCTATGTGGCCACTACCGGTGACGGTAGTGGCCACATAGGGCCAAGATAAAAAAATGGTTTTGTAACGTTTTTTTTTCTACGTTGTAATTATGGGTTGTGGTCCTACGTCGGAACTCCGAAACACTCCAATTGGATTACGAATCTAAATTCGTATACAGGACATCCTACATCCTAAATTTGTACTCGAAATAAGTGCCTATCCACAAAGATGCTCTCGAAATACCAAATTTACGAGTTAGAAGCCGGGGCTAAATCGAGTTAACTCAAGTTTGCGTTCAACTTACTCAACAGCATTACAAATAATTTACCTAAGTTAAGCGTGTACCTAATTTAAAGTTTCTAGACTTTATAAAAATGTATAACCTTGTTTTATTTTGTACTTACTTATTACTACAGAATTTACCTATAGGTAAAATAAAAATTTGACTTCATTGTAAAAACATAGGTTAAGTAACATAGGTATAGGTACTCTCAATACAATAGGGTCGATGACTGATGTTTACGTTGAAACCAATAGCTTAGATGAAGAATTTAAGTAAATATAGTATGTTTATTGAAAAAATAATTTAAATCGGTTAATAATGTTCTGATATATGAGCGTTTAAAATTTTTGTTAGAGATAACTCTGTCCCTTTTCACGCCTTACTTGTCAGAATATAATTTATATGGCGTACAGAGAACTGACGTCACGATTTGCTGTTTCGCCTCTCTGTCTAGCATGATATTAAAATGCTTATAAGTTGCTTATTTTTGAGCATATTCAGATTTTCGTTTTCTTTTCATTAATCAGCTATATTTATGGGCCAAATTTTAATAGGACAATAATAAAAAACCAGTCATCTAGCCTATGCTCTAGCGCTCATTGTACTTATCGCCTGTAGCAAAGCTCTACAGTAAAAAGGACGATCCAGTAACTTTCAGATTAGTGTCCATGAGAGCATTTACAATAGTGCGTTAACAGTAGATTACACAACTGATTAAATTAAGATGAAAAATGGTGACAGTTTCAAACAGTGCTTTAAATTGTAGGTCTGGGTAGTCTGTCTTAAAAAGAAATCGCTAAGTGTGTCTGTCACTGACTTTTGGACGGCTTACCTAAGCACTCTGACATCAGGGCAGGCTGGCTACTAAGCCAAAAATAGGTACTCATCATTGTGAACAACTTTGACTATATAGTATATCCATATGGACAAGGCCAAACAAGAATTCGCGAAAAAAACTGCAGTTCCATACATTTAGTCGAGAGTGAATTGCATTTTTGCTATGAATTATATTTTTTTTTATAATTCAGTGTTGTACCCTTAACAAATTTGTTCACAATGATGAATGCAATCACTTCCTTTCGGCTTATTAATTCCGGTAAGCGTAACCCTGTATCGTATTTTACTCTTTGCTATACAGATTGTTATTGAATTAATGAGCAATATCTTAGGGGATCATTAAACTCATCATAGTGGACAACTTTTACTACGAAATCAAAGCGGAAATCATAAAAAAACAGCTGCTCCATTTTTATACATTTCGTCGTGTGCTATTGTTTTTTTTAAGTAGGACAGCCGATTTTTTTTCTCGTTTTCAGTGTTCGTTTCAAAGTACAACTTGTCCTTTATGATGAGTTTAATGACCCCCTAAGATATTGATCATGAACTCAATAACACCATGTATATAGGGTTAGTTCTAAACAGATAACATCCTTTTAAAGGCATATTCTGTACATTAGTTGTTTGTTTTGAGGCCTATGGGGCATAAAAATCGCAAAAAAAAACAGCTATTCCATACATTTTGTCCAAGGTTGATGAACTTTTAACACAAGCTTTGCTTAGCATGGGGCTAGATGACGCTGTGTGTAAAATGTCCCCCAATATTTATTTATTTATAGTAAAAGTTGTTTGTTTTGATGTACAAAATATGCCCTTACAAGGATGCTAACTGATTAGAACTAAATCTGTATACAATGTGTAACAAAAAGGTTCAACCTCGCAAAATATAATACTTTTTTTCGCGATTTCAGGATTGGCTCCATAGTTAAAGTTGTTCATAATGATGAGTACACACTAACATACCCTAAGTATTGTTGAACCTTTTTGTTACACATTGTATAACAGTAAAGTAATTGGCCAGAGCAAAGACCAATAAAACTACACACCCGATGATTATGCTACCCACTATTCACAATTGTTAAATTACCCACATGAAACAATATGAAGGTACATGTGGTATTTTTCAATTTCCACAAACACTTATAATTATTAGCAAATTATAATTTGTAACCTTTGTTAAAACCTAAGTGTTTTATTTATAAATAATTAGTACCTATAATTATTTATAAATAAAACGCTTAAGTACGACGTTGTCTAATAGAGCATGAAGTTGAAGCAAGAAATGTTTTATAAGTTAATAACCGCATAAGTCTAGTTGTTTCTTTTCACACTATCATTACAGTGCACATCTAGAAAGATAAATTATTTTAAGTAATACTTTATCGGTTGTGAGAATCATAATATAGATTAAATTTCATAAAAAAAAAACTGTAGGCCAGTCAATACCGAAACAAAAAATGGAAAATATCGCAAACGCGCATGTATGTATAATTTTTGATATATTGTTAAGATCCATGAGAGTATAATAGTTTATCCCAAGTTTGCAACCCTGAAAACTCTGTGCTACTCCCATGATGCTCTAAAAACTGCGAAATTTTGGCACTAATTGTTTCTTGTTACTCAAAAAAACTACCTTAGGAAAGCGTTTTTCGGGAACCTATACTATATTTTTTTTAAAAGGCTAACTAAATATGTATTTGATAACCTAGGTATAATTTGAGCCCAACTCAAGCTTGCTGGGTTCATTGGAATGGGTTTTTGCACGTGATGTTACCTATTTTCAACTATACTCATTCATTCTTCCTTGAGCCGCCGGCGTCGAGTACCTACAATGTCAAGTGACTAGTAATACAGACGTTCTTGTCTATTTTTATGCGACGCGTATTCAAATTGCCTAGCGTGCATACAACTGCACAACAAGTAGCTTGCATCTGACGTCTAGCGCATTGTCGACGCGTCTGCGTCCGTCGCGTCGTGTGGCGCTGTGTGCGCTGAATTCTACCTACACGTAGAATTCTCCAGTAGCTTGTCGATAGCCTCGTGGGAGAAAGGCTTTGCATTTTGTGTCATCACATGGCCTTTCTCTTACTACCCCTATACGTCTGCCTTTCTGAGCTAGAGTTGCGGATTTGACACATTTTATATGGAGGTATAGGTCGCGTGGTCATGTAAACAGAACGCTGGAAGAGAGTAGAGGGGGTGTGTTTGCGCATGTGTACACTTGCGCATAAAAGTACTAGGCCTTTTGTTTTAAATAATTATTAATTAGCCTTTTGCTCGCAGCTTCGTATATTGGTTATTACTCATACCGCGCCTCATATCACCAAATAGACCGATTAATCGCCTACGGCCAGCGTTCTTTTTACATGACGCGACCTATATATTATGTAGTAGTTAAGTAGCTGTAGTTCGCGGAAACTGCCACCGCAGTATAAAGAGAAACTATTTTCAACTGAAGGCTGAGGAAAACTGAGACAAAGATTTCGGTAAGAAATACGGAATAATCAAAAATACGGATTCAGTTAAGATTTATCGGAATCAAACATGCATCAAATTGAAAATCTTTAGGGCACTGTAATCAACTACTAAGTAAGTCATTTGATGTATCAAATACGTACACATATTTTGGAACCTATAGGTATACGTCTAAATTAAGCCTATTTGACTCTGTTCAGGGACAAAACACGACTGTAGGTATTTCTGAGGAGACGAATTATTGTGACAAAAAGGCTCGCAAACAAATTAATATGTTAAATAAATGCAAATAACTCGTAGCACATAAATATAAATACGAACCGCTATTACACACTCAATGTAATAACATTTTATTATGTAATTTTAACTATGTAAATCCACAAACATTGTAAACTAGGCAAAAGCAGTAGGTAGGTGTATCAAACGATAAGGCTTTTAATATGTCAACTTTTCCGATTTATTTACGTAGGTAGGTACATGTAAATTCAAATTTTCTTGATAAGAATGACGAACTGTTCTTTTGGTCCGGTCAGGGTAAAAATACCCACAGAGTAAGTACTCGTAAACACGATTTGACTTATTTTTATTCCAAAAAGCTATTTCTAAACAACATAGGTCTATTTAGTACCTACAGCTTGGAAGAGTCAGCTCTACAGGCAAACGAGTAGTATAGTTGTATATGGCGTTTATAGAACATTTTGCTATAGATGTCTATAGCTGGACCTGGGTATGTCCTAAAACTGCATCCAGAACCACCGGAGGACGGGCAGCAGCGTCCTCTCAGTTAACGGCGGTAACCATTCTGCGATCCCCAAGCCGCCTACCATGCGTGGGGATTATGGCAACACCTCCCTTTAAGGGAGAGGCCATCGTCCAGCAGTGGACGTCTTCCGGCTATTGATGTGATGATGTGCGTCTATAGCTCATTTGTTCAGCCTATTTGGATTTCATGACTCATCGCTCCCTTCTAGCTAGCAAATAAATATTAGCAGTTCGTTTCCTAGAAACAGCATTCGAATAATCACGAGTATCTACTAATGAAGTTCGATCGATTCCAGACAAATACCATAGCTCCCAATCACGCACAGCCATAAATTATAAAGACAAACTATGCCCCAACTAATCACCCTGTAGATAAGTCGTTTAATTAAACCCATTCAAACACGACAACCAATATACCCACAGTTACAGTCATTAGTTTCTCGTTAAATACTTGTATATCGAACCAAATTGCCATTTCTAGTTCGCCACGAGCCTCTTCGTTAATTTAAACTAACTGTTCACGAATATACAAAGTGTAGCGATGCTTGAAACACGTGCCGTACGTACAGCATTCGACGGAAAATGCGAAAAATCGAACATGAGTCTTATGTGTGCTACAATAAAGGTTGGTGAAGTTGTGGATTGCGCGTTTGACTGTATCTATAAGAGCTATACCATAGGTTTTATTCGCTCTCATTGTAGTGCGAGTCGAGTAATGCCAGTCGGTGTAGTGTATAGTCGTGTATAAGCGTGAGCCGGACCGCGTCGGTAACAAAAAGTACGCACGCAATCGTAATATGTATTTCTAGGTATTGCTCTCCAGAGAGAAAATTCTGCTTCACTGAGTTGTGGAAAATGCAGTATGTAATTCAAACATCATCAAGACTGTTTGCGAGTAATCTTCATTTTAATTGTCTGGTTTGGTTTATTAATATACTAGCTGCGCCCCGCGGTATTACCCGCGTGATGATGAAAAAAAGTATCTTATATGTCATTCCGGAAAATAATCTATCTGCATTCCGAGTTTCATCCAAACTCGTTCAGCCATTTTGGCGTGAAGAGGTAACAACCATACACACACACACACACAGACCGACTAACTTTCGCATATATATTAGTTGGATGTGATTTTGTTATTTAGGGTAGCTAGCTTGTCTGAAACAAATTTTTTGAATCATACAATTGCAATTACGCATGAATTTTTTTTTTAAAGTAAGTCTTTGTGTACGAAAACCCATACGAATTATTCAAGAATTAAGCCCCTGATCTATTCCTATTTATTGTGAAAGGTAAGTGGCTAGCTTTATCACCGTAATCGCTCAGCAGGTGAGCGATTACGGACTGAAGATGATGATGGATGGCTCTAGTAGGGGTCTGAAATCAACTTGCCTCAAACTAACCATTGTAGTAGTATACATAGTTATGTGTACTTTGACGCAGCAGACTGAATTATGTTTGCTTTGGAATCTTTGGAATATAACGGCTTGTTGTGGAAAAAGTCAACAATAGAATAAGTGTCCTATTAACTAAAACTACTTACGGGTTTAGAATGCGACATTAGTATTTTACTCTGGTGTAACTAATAGCCTTCGTCGTGAACAGTTAACGAAGGTTAGCTATATTCAACTTATCTATCTTACAACTAGAGCTTAGAACGAGCTTTTCTCTAGGGACTAATGATTCTTGTACCTAAATGTTACGGCACAACGCCTGTAGAATTGGTATGCGTTCATGGCTTTTATTAACTGCTACACGACTGATCTTTAAGGCTAAGTTCACACGGCATTACACTGCACGTTTTTTGCAGTATATTTATTATCGAATAAACTGTGGCACTTTAATTGTACATAGAATTGTTCACACGTTTTTGTACTGCTTTAGGACCTGGGTATATAAGGGTATGTCCTTAAGCTGCATCTAGCACCAGCGGAGGACGGGCAGCAGCTTCCTCTCCGTTAACGATAGCCCCAAGCCGCCTCCCAAGCGTGGGGATTAATGTCCATCCTATAAGGGGGAGTCCTACGTCCAGCAGTGGACGTCTTTTGGCTGATAGTGTTCTTTGTACTGCAAAAAACCAACACCGTTTTAGGGATACCTATTCAACGGGCTTGTTAAGCAAACTGCAAACTCTGAATTATTCCTGCGTAACCAATACCTAGTACTTATAGGTCGCGTCATGTAAGAAGAACGCTGGCGGATAAGCTGTGCAGTTAGCGATTTAGGCGATATCTAATATATTTTGCCATGTACCTAGTAATAACCAATGTACTAAGCTGCGTGCAAAAGGCTAATTAATAATTATTTAAAACAATAGATGAACAAAACAAAAACAATACTTTTGTGCGCAAGTGTACACATGCGCAAACACACCCCCTCTACTTTCTTCCAGTGTTGTTTTTACAAGACGCGACTATAGCGCATGGTTTTGCAAAAAACACCTTAATTGTGCACGAATGAAAGTATAGTGTAAACATCTCGCTGTTCCTACGTTTATTAATAGAATATTGAAAAACGTGCGGTGTATTGCTGTTTGAACTTAGCCTAACAGTTATTTTCAGCTTATTTATACGACTCATTGTAAACTCGCCCCAAAGTTAATTCGCCACCCACACATCTAAGTAGGTATAATGTATATAAAGTACCACTACCACGTATACCATATACCACGTATCACTATACAAGGTGCTATTTAATCGGCTAGGGAGCGGTCGTGAGCATGTTGTATACAAGATAACAACTTTTGTTCTACGACTTTTGAAAATTCACGAAAAAAAAACTGCTGTTCCATACAAAATGTTCATGGGTCTTGTGCTAAAGTGTATGAAACAGCTATTTCTTTTTTGGAAAATTTCAAAAATCTTTTATCATAAGTTGTTTGTTATATTGCAATCGGATTCAATTGCAACATTATCACAATCGGTCCCTAGCCGATTAAATAGCACCTTGTATATTTTCTAGTCGCGTCGCGTTGTTTCACTAACCATTAATAAGTGATCATATGCTTAAGGATCGACAAGTTGACGGCTCAAACTCATCGGTGGGCGCGGCTAAAAAGCATGTTCTCTTCATCAAACAAACTGTGGGAAAGGGAGAAAGAAAGATAAATGAGCGCGCAAATTTTTGTTTGTCGACCTTTGGCTGCAGTAATGTAGTTGAATAAACTCTGAGTTAATTTATTCCAACTTAAGTTATTTGAAATGTTTATGGACTAAACTATGCCGCTTAATAAATTATTTTAGAGTTTTCGTATTCCTTATGTTATTTATTTACGTCCAATGACGTCATTTTTAAAATTGAGCTAAAATACAAGATGTTTCCTGGCTCATAACTTTCGTGTTTATTATCTTTTTACTTTCGTAATAATTTACAATCCTAGATAATGAAGAGATTAATCGATATAATACTTAGTCTTGTCAAAATTACACAGTGGAGTACTCGTAGTAATACTACCGCGTTTCTATGGAGAAGTGATCAACTTGTCTACTCTTAATACTTGGGGTTATAGTTTTATACGTGACATACCGGATGTTAGTTTGAACACCGTTATCCTTCTAGGATATCATTGTACTCATCATTTAGAACAAGTTTTACTATGGGGTGTACTCTGAAATCACGAAAATAAACAGCTGTTCTGTTCCATACATTTTGTCCAAGATCGATGAACCTTTTTGTATGGAACCAGCGGTTTCTTTTTTCGTGATTTCAGGGTTGGCCCCATAGTAAAAGTTGTTCATAATGATTAGTACAATGATATCCTAGAAGGATAACGGTGTTCAAACTAACACCCTGTGTATTGCAGTAGTGAACGTAAGCGTACGTGCCTAATAACTACTAAATAGAATAGTTGAGTTTCGCCCTACTTTATGACTCTACAACTCAATGGTAAACAACAAATTTATTTTAGCTACATGGATAAGTGTTATTACTACGTGAAACAAAACTTTTAGTGGTCGTATAAATATAAACGATTGAGTATTGTCAATAATATATTTGGTGAGTACAGGAAACGGAAATGAAAAAACTAGTAATATGAAGCATGTATTTAGTCCATCCAATGTTAGAGAAAATGAATTAGTAGAACTAAATAAAGCTAGTATCAATTTTATCCGAATTAATTACTTTGTGTATACCTAGATAGGCATAAACATTGAGGTACTACCATATTATTTATTATGTGGTACTACATCGTACATTCGCTCACAGGGTATTAAAAAAATCTACCAAGGATTCTATAAAGATAGCCGATAGCCATGCAAGATGTTTTTGAGCAGACTAAATCTAATGTGACCTATGTATTCCTAAGAATAAAATAAATCAGAAAAAGAAGCTTCAAAACGTACGTAGGTAGGTATCATAAATTCATACTAATGTTTTACCAGAGCAATAATTAAATACGTGACAGTTTTATACGTCCTGTATCCATTTTCGGAATTCTCCAAAGAAACTGCAATACCCAGGAAAATCTGTACCTACCAGCAATCCAAAGCTAAAGTTCGGAACGAAATGGAAGACGGCCAAAAGAGAACTTCTAAAACTGTTATCGTGACCAATTAGAATTGAAAGCGATTCGCTTCTCAAGATTTGCAGGCTCTTTTAGAAGAGATTTCTAGATTTTACGAGCACCGACAACGCCTAAAAGTCCAGATTGTTACTTAGTTTGTTTTAGACTTCTGTAGAATTGAACTTAGAAGAGATAAATCCGTTTCTGTCTAGTTCCAAATTGCAAAAGATTAGTTATAATTTACGCGCACCTTCGTTCAAAAATGTTGTGCGAGGAAATTCATAAAATTAATAAATTAAACTAATGATGCGTAGGCCTGAACTTAGGCCAATTATATTTTCAGCCTTTTTATATCACTTTCATGGCATTCTGTATTTGTTATATTTAATTTAATATTTACTTACCCGTCCGCTGTTGTCATACTGGTTTATTTCTCCCAGTGCATGGGTGAAAATAAATAAAAGAACTTGTATTAATTGGAATTAAACGCGAGTAGCACAAAACAGTAACTTTCAAAGTAGTTAAACTCCATCAAAAACGTAACCCAGATAGATGTGGTTTACTTATTAACTTCAGAAAATATTGTCATCTAAATAGTTAGTTGACAAAATATTTAAATGTATTTGTTATTTTATGGACTACATCGACATAACAAACCAGCTTTTCCATAACTTTCGCATTCAGACATCGCCTAATCAAATAAAGGTATAACTTTCATAATTATTATATATACATTTTTTAAACACACATAGCTGGATGACTTCAATACCGAAACTATGTAGGTACCTACTATAGACACACCTGTAATATGGCATACCAAATTACCTACCAAAGCCTTTAGCCGATTTTAAAGGGCGGTTTCAGTTTCGGTAATAAGCTTTAAATTCAAACATTCCAGTCCAGTATACAGGGTTACTTATAATCAGTTAGCATCCTTTTAAGGGCATATTCTGTACATCAAAACAAACAACTTTTAAAGTCGCGAAAAAAAACCAGCTGATCCATACATTTCGCCCAAGGTCGATGAACTTTTTTTATGGAACAGCTGATATTTTTTCGCGATTTCATTGTTGGCGCCATAGTAAAAATTGTCTTTTGATGTTCAGAATACATATACCCTTAAAAGGGTGCTAACTGATTAGAACTAACCCTGTATACTAGTAAACAGGTAAACTTAACGTTTACGAAATGCACAAAGATTCAAATATCTAACAACCATATTAACTCCAAGCATCCGGCCGCCAAGCGCTGCAAATTCCAAAAATACCCTTTTGAGACGACAAAGACATGACGCATAGCGTGATATAGGGCTTGTTGTTGCAGTACACCGGCGCAACGATGGGCGGCGGATGCGCGACGACTGGAGCCCGAGTGCCGACGGCTGCGTCCCCGGCTAATACGGCATCCTCGTCGTCTTCCAACACGGGCTCGGCTGGCGGGACCCGATCCACCAGCCTGAGCACCGCGCCACCGCCCCCGGCTTCTTCGGGCTCCATCACGGGCCTAAACGGCGAGCAACTCAGCCGCACCAACTTGTACATCCGCGGCCTTAACCAGAACACCACTGATAAGGACCTTGTCCAAATGTGCCAGATGTAAGTATTATATTACTAATCACTGTTTCTATCTTTGTTAACTATGTTTCCGCCCACTGGGGTGGTTTTGTGGTAAGGTTACAAGTGTCTTTACCGAGGCGACCTTGGTTCTTTTTTTCCATAGAACGTCCATAGACACTGGCCAATACAGCCCTTTAGCCTACCGTAACGTATCAACTTTCATGTCTCATACTTGATAATTTGTCTGGGCTCGAGTAATAAATTGCTTTCGTGAATTGACGTAACTAGGTACGAATAATTTTACACGCTTGATTTTCATACAGTTTGAAATTATTTCGGCAACTTCAATACCCACAACATACCTATATCTATCTAAGATGGTTATAATGCCAGGGTATGAATTTGCCAAGTGTACCTTGGTAAGGACTCTAGCAGTATGGTTGTCTGGCTTTACATACGTAACGCGATGTTTCTTTTTACAGGTATGGCAACATAATTTCCACAAAAGCAATATTGGATAAAAATACGAATAAATGTAAAGGTAAAGAAAATTCATAAAAGTACGTCTTTTAACACTATCATAGCAGATAAAACTTTCGTTATAGGTACTTCTAGTAATTTAATCTGTGCATAGTATTTTCACGTATGTATTATAAATGTATACTTATTCTTTTTTTCTTATATTCTTATCCGAATAGATTTTTGCATTGACAATTGATTGATTAAAAAGAATATTAATATTTTCTAGAATACCTACCATATACCTTCATTAAACTAATCCATCTATGGTGAGATTTTTTCCAATATATGCACGTACACTAGATACATTCGGTTTAATTCATATTTATGGTATTCTCATTGTTTTTATGATATTTATTTTACATGAATATAATATTTGTGTCGGTAGATATCATCTTCACTATATTACTGCACCAAAGCACAGATGATATAAACTTTATACTTACCTACTTTTATTATTAAAACTACAGCACAGTAAGTTAATGTTTGTCACAGTGTCTTACCGTCTATGCCACAACCCCATCACGCTACTCTCGAGTAGGCAACATCCGCGCTCATTTAAACATATCTCTGACATTCTTTAGTTGTTTCCTAGAAGTTTAATGTAACCAAGCATGAATCATCCAAAATGTAACCGACGGCTTGCCTTACTCGAGCGGCTGAGGTAAGCCCGCCATTTCATGTTATATTTCACTTTGTTTCCACAGGTTACGGTTTTGTAGATTTTGAAACGATCGCGTCAGCAGAAGCAGCTGTTAAAGGATTACAAGCCAAAGGTGTTCAGGCCCAGATGGCTAAAGTGGGTATCTGGTTCCTGCGTAGACTGAACCGTGTACGTTGTGCATGCAAGTAATACTATTATGACTAACCGCCTGCTCCTAATCCGCTGTCTTTCTCCTAAAATAACATTCCACATCTATAAATGCCGCCGGGGGACCGAACTATAAAGCTCCTGAACTCCATTACTTCCTATATAAATTAAACAAAACCATTAAGCGAAAAGGGGAAGGCAAGTGTGAAATTAAAGCAAGAAGCGTTACACGAGAGATAATACCTCTTTAAGCGAATAAAACACAAACACGCAGCGCATGCCGCGTCTCATAACAGTTACGAGGCAGGTAAAAGCATAACGATGCTTTAGTGCCTCCTACAATTTATTCAGATTACCCTAACATTTGCCCTCTGCCGTCAGTCCCATCCTTTATTCCTTCTACCTTTACTTATAGCTTTAGTACTTTACCCTGTTTTCTCTTGAAAAATGCTGTAACACTTTATTGAGCATTAAAATTTAAAGCCGTGTTCTCTATTTATGAAACTTGCTAGATATTAAAGTAATGCATACTTGTAGCGAGAACCTGCCCTGTCGAGTGGTAATAGTCTAACAGCAAGTTAATGCCTATGTTTGTTTGATTCAATAGATGTTTTAAAGTGTCTAGATGAAGTAGGTCCAGTGTTTAGATCATCGGCATAAATGGGCGTTTCACGTTTTGCAATGTCACGGTGAAAAAATCATCGTCACCGGAATTTCCGATCATTCATTTGTCAGTCCATTTGTGGGATCTTCACGACTGGTTATTCGGTTCGTCGAGTTGTCGAACAGAAAGGTCTAACACTAATGTGTTGTAAGTATTCACCCCCTAAATGGTGCGCATTTTGGACGGAAATAACGCTTACTTAATTTTATACTTCAGACATTTCATCCTGTTAATTCTATCTATTGTCGTTGCTTCAGCGTTATAACAATGTATCCGCTACTGGGCTCGGGTATTTCTATGCTTTCAATATTAAATTAGTGTGTATGCGAGTTTTAACTAGCTTCATAATCTCTATGCTGATGTATACTATGCCCATGTCGTTGATAACACCTACATAAGTAATATTATTTTTAGTATATATAGATCGATATGCTGATTTACGTCAGTGCTGACGCTTCAGTGTCTAGATAATCTATGCGGGCTTCAAGCTAATTTTAACATTCTAAGGAACAGCCAACACTTTAACAATTCATGCTTGATAACAACAATTATAAGCCAATATTTAAATGTCGCCTCAAGATGATTAGACGTAACTGATTGTTTAATGCAAAATGCGAAGAACTCTGTAAATAGAAGAAAAGACACGTCAACTGAACTCCGATCCAAGTTTAGCAAAGTGTCTAAGTAAAATCAAAGGTTTTGTTTTGACTGCAAAGTTTCCGTGATAACTGCTACAAAAGACTTATAACCATTTCGAGATCTTGTCAAAGTTTGTTTTGATAAAGTTATACCCATTATAAATTTCAATTATTGAGAGAATTACAAAGTTTTGAATAGGTGTAGATATATTTAGTGAGCTACAGGGCAATTGCTACATGTCTTTTAATGGGTGTTTACAGCAACAAGAACAGGATCCGACGAACCTTTACATGGCCAACTTGCCGCCACACTTCAAGGAGAATGACGTAGACCAACTACTGGCCAAATTTGGCCAGGTTGTGTCCACCAGGATCTTACGCGATACCCATGGACAAAGCAAGGGCGTCGGCTTCGCCCGAATGGAGTCCAGGGAGAAATGCGAGCAGATTATCCAGGTAACTAGAAAGTTATAATTTTATAACCCAACTCATTTTTAGTGACACAATTTTTTCAGGTGAAATTAATTAGGATGGATTGCGCAAACCTGTGACAACAAAGTGTAAAACTTGTCTAGGTCATGTCTAAGGTGATGTTTGTTATATTGTATTTGAAATAGAAATACAGACCGAAGCCGTAACAGTGTCGTGCAATACTCACTTAATACTTAAACCAGCTCTTCACTCAACTGGGTATTTACCGGATAACTAACCTGAACTATTTCACCTCCGTTACATTTGAAGGGCAAGGAAGCCTGTGAAATGGAAGGCAGATTTATGTCATCGAATGCCTGTCTTCAGTAATTACATGACTTCTATTGATTGACCAAGAACGTGCAATTTGTAGACAATATTTTAAAATTGACCTTTAAAGAAAAGCAATAATATAAATTGTAGGTAAAGCTAGGTATCACAAAAATTACACGATGCCAATAGATACGGCTAAGCCTGCATAAGGGTGGATGGAGAAATGAACTATTCTTTTCAGCACCATATCCCATGACGCACTTAATGTTTAATAGAAGAAGGATGGTGGCCACATTTAAGGGCACATCCGAATAAAGAGAGGGGTGTTATAAGGACAACCAAGATAGGTCAGACCTAAATTTGAATGTGATACTTTTTCAAATGTTGTATTGAAAATCTCCTTTCAATACAACGTTGCTCTAATGAAACGACATCCTAACAAAGACTTACTTCCACTCGTCTGTCCAATTTTTGTTCCCCATATTTAAAACTTACAATGTTAGCATTTCCAGATGTTCAACGGCAACCCGATCCCGGGTGCCAAGGAACCTTTGCTAGTGAAGTTTGCCGACGGCGGAAATAAGAAGAAAGCTCTTTACAAGAACAACGACGGTACCGGCCGCATTTGGAGGGACAACAATGATTCTATCACGCAAGTAAGTACCACTTCTCTGAGAGGAACTTTCTATCGCTTTTGAAGAGTCGATGACGCATGAGCATTTTTACAGTTTACTCTTAATCTAATTGTGGCGTAAATGGGTTCTTGGCGTTGGCGTCCGTGGTTGGCGTCATAACCCAGTGTAAGAAAATGGTGGGCCACGATCATGCCCACCCTGGCTTGCCTAAGTCATGAACGACTAACACCCAGACCCCCAGCAAGAAATCGAATTCAGAAATTAAAGGCCTATATAGCTCATTGATGCATGTTGAAGAGAGCAAGAGTACTTGTCATGTAGGAAAAGCGTCGTATCAGCATTCAGGTTAGTACAAAAAACCAAGGAAGAAAATTCAATTATGTGTACGCGATCAAAATTTGCAAATAATGTTGTAGGTACGCCTATGCATCCAAAATGGTCAATATTAATCTGTACACAAATATCAACATTTTCATAATTATTTTACTACGTGAAAGGTACCAGAACTAGTCCTCGTCGCAAGGCTCATCAGAATCCTTGGATTATAATTGAATAACCTCTTCCAAAGTACAATTTCCTGAGAACCGGTCCCTTTATAACGCGTAACGATAATGTGCAAGTATGGTATGTACGTTTACAATGCAATGTCTTCATTAGCAATAAAATTTGCATAAAACGCCTTCCGGCTGCGATACTCGGTGCCAGTTTATCGGCTCGCTGCAACTCTGCATGCATTTTGAAACATTCCTTCGACTACAGGACTGTTTTGTGATTAACATTTCCTAATGATTTATGTAGTAACTTGGAAATACGTACCTACTGTCATAGCTTGCAAAATTTACCTACACGTCTCGAAATAATCCGCTTAACTTATTCAAAGTTGTTTATGGGGAACTGTGGTATGAATTAACACACGCTCTGTAGCGGCTTTATGTACGTTAGGTAAGTATTTACTTTGTCATATCTGCCCATTTGAGTCATATTTATGACTCATTCAGATGGAAATGAATCCAGTAAGCCCATAGACTTTCTAGCTAAGGGAATCGATACAAAGTCAGTTTAAGCAAAGTACTTATACGTTTAAGGTTCTGTACTTTTGCGTTAGAATATCTAGTAGCACAACTTCGGGATTGGAATCCGTATCTCAAGGGGGCCGTAAAAACATTTTGTACAAAAACCACTGGGCTATATTTGCATACGCTCCTGAAACCATCAACATAAAGGGGATAGGCAAATAGAGGGTTCGGATCAGAAAATTATCTTTCCTGTTAGAGACTAGTAAGAGATGGATGCATGTAGCTAAATTGGAGTCTGGCCGAGTGTATTCCGATTAATTTGATGGAAGATTGAAGTTAATTTATTAAGACAGTACACTGTACACTGCTTTGTTGTCTTGTCTTGGGTACAAAATGTGGTTTTTTCTACAAATATAACATTGTCTATTGTATTGTGAATGGCTGTGAATAAGACACGTGGCCGCAGGCGTAGTGCCAGCGTCAGTGGCTGCTGCTGCCAAATAAGCGGCGAGTTGCTCGTCTATGATTCGTCAGTATCGCAAATCGGGCCTGAATCCGATAAGCACATGAGTTGTGATCAGTACGATATTGAGGTGGTTTTAGTAAGTGTGATCTGTTTAAACCTGACTGTGTTTTATTCAGCTCCGTATCTTTAGAAACAATTAAGACCAGTTCCTCCAACTTCGCCAGCTTTTATCATTCCATTTCTGGAGATAGGCCTACCCTCGAAGGGTGATTGGGCGATATTCCACGCTGATCCGGCGCGGGTTGGCAGTTTCACATATAATCTTTGAGTTTCTCCTCCGGACATATACAGATTTCTTCGCGATGTTTTCCTTGATTAAAAAGCCAATGATTTGCAATTCATTGGTACTGGCCTGGAACCAAAACCCACACCTCACTACAGGCGCATCTTCTCCCAATGAGATACCACAGCCCATAAGAACCCGTGACAAGTGCCCCCACATAGACCGTGGCAATGCATACTCATTGAACATTAGCCCTACGCTCTGGCTCTGCAGGCAATGGCCGTGAGCTCTGTGTACGCGGGAGGCGTCGGCGCCGCCGGAGCGGGTGGAGATTGCTCGGGGGTGTACCGCGGCGGTGCAGGCGTGTATGGTGTAGCAGCGTTCCATCACCACCCGCAGCTGCATCATCACCATCACGCGGCGGCGCATCCAGCCACGTGGCTTGCGCCGTATGCTGCGCTCATCCCCCCCGCGCACCCCACGCACCACGCTGCCGCTCACCAGCCGCACCCCGCGCACATACCCATGGATTCCGTGCCTAGCCAATATGTAAGTACATACAACTGATTACAACACCTTCACAACATCACACAGTTTAAAGAGATGTGTATAATGATTCGTATGGAGAGAATAATGGCACAAGCAAATATTCTCATGCTCTCTCTTATCCAGTAGATATAAACAGTTGACTCCAATGTTTGTAACATTGCATTTGATTTTTCATTGAATTTTACTTTAATCATTCAGAATCGGGTTACTGATTCTGGAGAGGTTAATAGAGGATAGACCGAATTCGTTGACACATAAAATTCTCTTCAGACTATGTTGATGAATTATAATGATAAATCCGCCAGATTAAAAACTTGTAACAATGGAATGAGTACAAAGCGCGGCGGTTAGCACAAAATATCTCAATTAAAAAGGCCTGAATCAACGCAGCGGCACAAAGAGGGATCCAGTCAAACAAAAAAATACAAACGACTGACGGCGAATCTCTGTTCCAGGTAAACTGGGACAGCTTAAGGCCGGATAGCGAATTATACGTGAGTGCTATGTAATCGAAGCTGTGCTAACCTTTTAAACCCTGCTTAATCCGACAGCGCTCCTTTTGCTTTCTGTCACAGCCGCAATGTATTGTACCCCGCCTGACATGATTATACTCATAGAGATGCAATAATCGACGTGGAATGATGCGTTAATGGGATATGCTTTTATGTATCGCTCTCTAACTTGGAGATATCGCACGGTGCGGTCGTGATGCTTTTCAATGTAAAGATGCAATATGAATCTAGTATTCTTAGAAATGGTTTCACAAGTTTTTTTAAGTTTTCTGTGCCTTAACTCAACCTTAAAAGTTTCAGTAGTTTTGAAAACGGGTTGATTGTTGACGACGTTTTGCGTTTTCCTCCGTTTTCCCGTAGCCGATAGATATCCACCGAAAATCTATATTACTAAGCCTACGCCGCTTTCTGTCTGTCCTGCCTACCGTTAATAGCTTTATTTCTACCGTTAATGGCCGTTAACATCATGACCTGTTGTTACGGTTCAAAAGGAGGAGGAAGTAGTTCCTTTCGCTTTCCGTAGCGGGGTTAAACCAGGCACTTTAGCCCCGCAGGCACGTAAACACTATTTTAAGGTTGCATTGAGATGGGAAATTTTAAGGTTAATTGCATCTTAGAATACGAAGAGCAGTCGCGTACCGTCATGTCACCGTGCGGTGTGTCCATCTGAGGTTTGTGTTCTGAGTTGGTGGTGTTATTTTGCAGTATTTCGCGTCGCACCCGTACCAGTACTTCGCAGGCCCGACCCCGCCCATCATCCAAATGCCGATGGAGTCCGAGCACGCCTCCACGGCTGCGTCGCCCGACGAGTCCTACCAGCCCTACCCGCCACCCAAGTAGACACCCACGCAACTAAACGTGCTGTACACGAGCCAAAAATTCAAAGCAACTGTGACTTTTACGATGTTAATTTGTTTTAGTTTTAATTTGCGGCCGTCGTGGACTCCATCGAACGATCCACGGCGCCCTCCACGTTGGCGTAGCTAGAACTTTACCTAGCCTTTTTCTTTTACTTTTTCTTTTTTCTAGGGTGGGCCTACAGCTTTTCACCATAAACACAAAATTTTGGAACGTTTTTTTCTTTCTGCAGTAGGCTACTTACCCGTGCTAACCTAGCTATGCCAATGGCTCTTATATTTATTTGAATCACTTTTATCTGTCGCGGGACGTGTTTTGTGCGGTGCCGAGGAGTTTCGATGCGGTCTTCGATGGTTCGAAGGGAGGATTTGATTGTATAGATATAGCTGCAATTTTTAAAATGTGTTTTTACATTATAATTTTATCATTGTTTTACGAAGAAATAAATTTAAGATTTTTTAGGCGCAAGTTTGGAATATGTTGACAAGATTTATTTAAGATAGTTAGGTATTTATTTTTAGCATAGTTTAATTTCGGTCGAGACGGTATACTTGATTTGCCCTGAGGCATTCTTTTTATTGTTTTCTTCTGTGTCATATAAAATGTAAGAGATGTTTACATTATTGGAGAATCGACAGATATGAAATTGTAAATTGATGTGCAATCGAAGCATACAATTTTTTATCAAAGATTATTTTGAAATTACTTTATTAACATTTATGATTTTATATTTATTTCCAAATTTTTATTATATACACGTACATTTTAAAGATATTATTTTTACAACGGGCATAAGTGAGTGTGAGCAATATCTGGAAGGAGTGGAATAGTGGGATAAATTTGAAATGGTCATATCATGTGGAATCAAAGAATCAAAGATATTTACTAACGATTATTGTAGGAAGGTATTGAGGTGGCTTTATGTGTGTAATGGTTAAGGGTGGCAACACCATGTAGAATCGCGTTAAAGTTATGCCGAAGATTTAGAATCTTCAATGGAGAATAAGTATTTTTAAAATACAATAGAAATAAATTTTGTTACGTTTTGTTGGAAATTTGAGGCAGCTTCTAGAAGCGGATCTGAAATTTACAGTTGACGATTTCTGAGAGGTCTGTGACTGCCACTATGTGGCCGTAATGCAAACAATGTACGTAAGTACATGTTCAATAAATAAGGCGTGGTGCTTTACCTTCTTTTCAATAAAACTACTCATTATACAGTATTAATCTCACGAGTCATTCATACTGGCGCAGTCTTCCATAAAGCAATTAATTTTGATTTAAAATAAAACAATCGGGCGCGAAGTTTGATGCGATTGTTCAGGCATTTTAGCTTGATACTGTGTTTGAGGCTTACAAGCTTGATACAGATTTTCAGACTTTCGAGTTTGAAGCGGTATTTCAAGCGCGTCTTGTAGTCTTTCGTGTCGCTACAATGTACGGAATATGTTGCAACAATATTACTTTATGCATAATTTTCAACATCACATAGGTTTTAGAGTAACCTAAAACTGTTTAATAACAATAATGTCGTTGCCAAACCCGAATACAGACTGAATTTATGTATACTGTTGACTTCCAAATCGTTTCTGTTTTGTAATATCTGTGTAGCTCTCGGTTAACGACATGGCAATAACTAAATACCTAACACAACGCTGTTTAAACGAAATACGCTTATAGAGCTGGGGAATTATGGTTTAAATTACAACATAATTCATATATAACATAATTCATAAGAAGTGACGCATTATGCAGTTTCATAGGATGGTATTTACATAAAGGTTTGGTGAATTCCCCGAGCCAAGAGCGTACGGCGTGTAAATGGTGATTACCTTTATAACCCCACGTAGGGTAAGTGACTTCCAAATGTAACTTCTGCGCTTATATGGCACAACCGTGCCTATAACACGGCAACATTTAGCAATAAGCAGTTGTACCTATGTAAATTCTATTTATACATTTTATGAGTCTATACAAATTTTTGTACGTTGGTAACTCATGTTCGGACACATGATTATTGAAGTGATCCTTTTTTGAGAATCGTGTACTGAATCAACTGTAGTTGTTATTTTGTAGGCGGTCGGCACATTCCACTAGAAAACTTGAAACAAAATTCCACGATTGATTCCCACAATACGAATTGTAAAGGATTTCAAATCCGGGTGTGAGCGCGTATTGGCGCGGATGAGCACTATTGTACCATCACGTAGGTTTTGGGTACACTTTATGACTTTATATGAAATTTGATATTTTTATATTGAATATATATAAATTATACATGGATATGTATACATGTATATACATTGTTGATGGGTACGAGTAAAGCCTACTATATCGCAACTGTTTAATTCTATTTTGGCACGTCAAGAGTTTCATCAGAACCAAAGTATACAAATCATTAAAGTCGAGTAAGAAGTAGGGAAATATTTATACAATCAGGGACTGAAGACTAGTTAAATGTTTGATATATTAACTGTATTTTAACTGACGATTAAGCGGTAACCTCTTTATTCAAAACCTGTGAACCGACTTGAAGAATACAGGAACTGACACTAGTAACGACAGGTTTTGAATGAATTACGTAGATTTTCGACGAATATGTAGATCTGTTTCATTTTATTTATTCGTTTCATTCAGGAAAAGGCTGAAATTGTACTGTTGTTCCGTAAACGAGATACTCTTTGGGATTGTACATAAGTAGGACGTGAATTATCTGTTAAACACCCCGTAGAGGCACAATATCCACAACTTACCCAGCAATGCAGACAATGTAAAGCACTTTAACCCGTATAGTAACCTAGCTGACTGCCTGACTATACCTTCTACGACAACGCAAACCTGTCAACGATTGAACTGAACTCACGTCTCAACACTAACCGAAGGGGTGAGATTTACATAAGAAAAGTCATTCGACAATACTTCGTTTCACAATACTCCGCAGATCAGTATTATCTCCGCATAATTTCTGATCAAGCCAAATTATTTGAACTGATTTAAATACCGCCTTTTTACTTCTTGTGAAAAAATATACCATGAAGTGCAATGTAGTACCAAGTGTGGTGGTACTTAGTTAAGTGATCGTATAGTGTTACACGTTCACCGTGGCTTCCTGTAAATGCAGTCTTCCGATAGATATTTCAGCTAAAGTTGCATTTAAATTGATGTCGTATAAATTGTGTGTAAGAGCACCGCATATAACCTCGGTTATGGACTGTAACGTCCTTTCCACTCCCTTGTCCTAAAGACAGCCCGGTTACTTTCATTCCACAACGTAGATGTCCCTTTGATGTTAATGAAGTAATATAACAATAAGTAGAATAGACCCAGACGCCGTTTAAGTGACTTGTAGTGACTTAGAGTGGCACTGTCCCGCGTAGAATATTACCGTCAGAAGCAAATGTATTTTAGCACTAAATTATTTTTCTAATGCTTCCTTCCAAGAGCAATAAAGTTAATTTGATGGTAGTGCCTTCAGCTTTCTTTAAAATAAATTGACACAGTATAGAAGTTGCATGTGCTTATAACAATATTTTTACAGGTAATAGAGAGCAAACCGTATTTCATAAACGTAGTGGTAATGTAAAAACTGTGTTTAAATATATTTTGTATGAATTAACAACTGATGAAGAAAACAATGTGGCTGTCAGATCGTTGCATTTCACGTGATAACATTGAATTTGGGCGAGAGTAAGTAGACGTTCCTAGAGACTCTCCGCTCTTTATAGACGTTTGTGGTAATTTGATAAACATAACTTTCTTATTCACGAATCGTACGTTATAGTGAGAGCTATACACCTCTGATGAGCACAAAAGATATTCGGATACTAATTTCTGGAAAACCAAAACTATGATTCAACTACAATCATGTCGACGGATAAGGTGAAGCGTTAAGTAAATGTTTTAAATATAAGTCGTTTAATATTAAGTGAACGTTTGACAAGTTTTTAAACTGTGAAGTGAAGCTATGGGAACGAGGAATACGAGATGGCTAGTTCTTAAAGTTTAAGCTTAACTATAGATAGGTTAGATTAGTAAAAAAAAATGTTTCGACGCTAAGATAGATAGAATAGAGCCCTAGATTAATATATTTCCAACGACGCGGGTCGGCCGCGGTCGCTGGGCCCACTCTAGGGTAGTTTCCTTTGTTAGTTTATTAAATAATTTAATTTGAATGGACTGAAGTGGGCCCGCGCGCGGACGTCCGCCGTCCTAGCCTGTAAGCAAGTTAGTTGAACACATTCTTCAGGTAAGTTTCAGTTGAACAACGTTTGCTTTCACCTCCTTTGTTATGTAGTTGACTAAGCGTAAACAAATGGAAAAACTAAAAAAATCAGTCGGATGTGTGGATACGAACGTATTTGTCCATGTGTATTAATTTAGTGTGGTGTTCTACCAGCAAACTAGTCTAGAATCGTAGTATAGTTTAGTTAAAAATTTAGTTAGGTAGCCTAGAAATACGAAAATGCAAAAATAAAAACTTCATAAAATGTAAAAAAAAAGTGAAATGAAATTGTTGGTAAGAAAGAATATTTTTAAGGAACATGTTGCTTCGTTGTGTTATTGTGTGGCGGTTTGGCATAACTATAAGTAATGGTTTGAGTGCATTTCTCGCAGAGAAACGAACAAAGAAGGAGTTGAGTCTATTTTGTTACAAAGTGTTTGCAAGTGTCTATAGTGCTATGAGCATTTTACGCGACGCATTATTTATAGTTATGCTGAATGGATTAAAGTAATATATAAATAAATGAAAATGGTACTAAGAAGCATGTTTTATTGTGACGAGTCATGTTCCTTTGCATTGAACATATTTTGTAAGAGCAAATGATTGAATAAAACAAGCGAAACCAAATTTAGTTCGTTCTTTCATTTCATTCCTCCCTACTCGACATTATCCCTTCACTTGATAGATACAGTTCGACAAATTTGTCTGGCCAGCAGCGCGAGTACCGTTCTATGTCGCTAAATTTGACGTGTCGGTATAGCAGATTTATACTTAAGACGAATTTGAGAATATACCAATTTTTATCGAATTATACCGATTTAAATGTCAAATATACGATTCAAATGTCAAATATAACGATTGTCAAGAACGGTACTCGCGCTGCCGGTGAACAAAAAAGGATCTAGCAAAGCGACATTGAAGCATCTGTCAAACAGTCGACAGTTATTTTTTTCTTTGAAATTGCGAGTCGCCGTTTTAAAAACGTTTGTGGCGCCGCTGCCACTGAGTCAGATAAGTTTGTCGGACTGTACTTGTGCAGCACACACATGAAAGCTTCTAGATATGCGGCTCAGTCCAGACAGCCAGATCCTTGGTCTGATATTGTACAGTACAATAGGGATAGCTAGACATGAACGTAAGAGACTAACTAACTATGACTGCACTGCAGTTCAGCGCGCAGGATTTTGTTCGTAAGTTCACAATATACATGTTTTTTTTTATTGACCCACAAAAAAGCTGACATGCAACAAAACAAATCATCGAAAGTACAATTTTAATATGTGCACAAATAACGAAGTTATAAATATTTTAATTTCATGTTAGACAGGGAGGGTACTATACTAGGTTTATGACGTAAAAGTCCACTATTCCAAATTCTGTACAAGCACGTGTTTTGCTAAAAAGGGACAGATGACTCACTCCCAGAAACTTTGAACACTTATATTTCTCGGTTATTTTTTCGACGTAAGCATCAGATTCAGTTAAACTCTCCGTTTATCCTATTATTTTTAATAATTGAAACGCATGCCTAATTCCCTATTCTGGTACTGCTACTGTTAAGAGCAGGCGTGATGCCTACCACCAGGTGAATTCAGGTATTAAACTATATTTCAGGAACTATATTATTACCGTACCGTCCTATGCATACAACACTAAAACCTATTTTAAACCTATTCTAGATAAAAAGTGTTTTGTCATTTTCTTTCGAATTATGAATTGAGTTTGAAAAAAGAAGACAAAACAGTTGTTAACTAAAATACGTTTGAAATACGTTTTAGTATTTTATGCATAAGACGGATAGTCTAAAATTACTTATACTTACATAATAAAAAATAATAAAAAAAATATAAAAAATATATGATAATATGATAATAATATATAATGTACACCAAGATAAAAACACTTTTACACTCTACATTTGTTAGAAGAGAGGCACATTTGTGGATTGAACTATAATATAATGCAGTCATAATTCAAACAGCAAAATTTGATTAGAACATATTTTATTAAATCTCATATAAATATTTTTAATAATCTTGACAATGTCGCTTTCGGTTTTTAAGGCTACGGGTGGTTCTTAATTGGTGACATATGTATACTCTGTGGTCGACTGGCAACACCATACTGCCCAGCTCTATGTGCTATATGACAATGGCGTTCCTAGATATAACGTGATTATTGTGTGATTAAATAAGTCTTAACTTTGCTGTACGTTATTACTCAATTAAAACAAATAAGCTTTACTTTTTTTACTTTACATGGTGTTATTAATCTATATTCATCGAACGTTACTTGGTGCCAACCCAGCCAAAATGAGCAGGTACGAGTCCCAAGGAAACTGGATAAGACCACCGAAACTTTTTGATTTGGAAGGCGGTACGGCGTCCGGGAAATCGTGGCGGCAACAATTTAAGTGGTATGCGGTAGCTACTAACTTGGACAAAAAACCTGAAGATATACAAGTCGCAGTCTTTATGTCCACAATAGGACAAGATGCAACAATCATTTATAATGAAGATATACAAGTCACAGTCTTTATGGGTTGACTTTGTTCACCTGGGTGAAATCACCCGGGTGAACAAAGTGGAAATTAAAGTCTCTTCATTTAACCTCGGACTCATTGCACCTAGGTGATATCACCTGGGTGATTTGTTTCGACATTATTGGTGGCCTTTGTTCACCTTGGAATTAAAGCACCCAGGTAAACAGGGGCGACTTTTTTTATTATTCTTGTGGACTTTAATCATCCACATAAACATGTATTAAAATTATCAAATCAAAGCCTATAAACCAACCACAAACCAACCAACGTTTAGTCAACGTAAGTCAACGGTAAGTCGTAATATTATAGTGCAACGCGGACGTCAATTCAATTCTTTATTTTTTATCTTTTGACATCATCACAATGCTCTTAGATACGTCATTTTGTGTACACTTTAGTTAGATAAGTATAATAAAAACAGACATGGTTTTTGCCAAAATAATCTTAAGCTATAAATAATAACGGGTGAATTGCACTTGAACGTCCGCGACAAAAGGCAAATTATTATAAACCTGCTTGTTCCCAGCGAGGTGGCCGCAGAGAGCTACGGAAGCCATCCGCCTTGCTGTGAACAAGCAGGTTTACGTTAAATTATTTTGCCATCCACCGCGGGTCGTCGGTCCCCCGCGTCGAATCTGAGGCTTTATCTTTCGCAATTTAAGGCTTAAGAGTGCGCCTAACGCCAGAAAAATATCAGATTTCACCCGCGCGTCTTGCATTCGTTTAGAGACATAAATCGCATGATATAATTGATGATGATAAAGGCTTTGAGCAATTTAGGTGAGATTTTATTTAATTATTCAAAATATAGGCATGAATTAAAAAAAAAACGGTTACTCTGCTAAAACATTAGTCTGGCTGTGTAATTCGTAAAAAATAATGCGGTGTTGTCGCTGATAATTTAGAACATTTGAATTAAAACAGTTTTTTTTTTACTAAACCACTTTATTTTCCAAAATTATATTCGGTTACTCGGCTTCTATAGGATTTTCCCCTATCTGTAGTATTTTTTTAATCTAAATATTCACGTTCTTAATCAATAAACGATGTGTTTAAAATACACCTTTACTTACTTTTGGCATTGGTAACCCCCTTCATTCAATTTGACATGTAGACGCTTAGTTAGTACCCAGAGTGATATATATTTTGAACACAGATGATTCCGATACAAGCCAAAATACTCTAATGATTTTTGTTTGCCACGCTATAAAAACCGCGCCGATAGGAATGACGCGAGCATCAATCAAGTGTCAATGCGGAAACAATGATAAGATTCAGAGGGTGTGTTCCTTAACTGCAATGAAAAAACTGCTATATCTATCATCCATTACCGTCTATTAGAACAAAAATAAACCAGTTAAAATGGATGAAAACTGTATATATCATTTAATTCCTTATAAAAATGGATAATGCATCGTCCTATATTCACCACCGTAGACAGAAAAGCCAATAGGCAAATGGTAGGCGTGCCCCATGTGAGATAGAGGGTTGCGAACAAAACTTATGGAAAACTAGTACCACACAACTTGTGCGTAATAAAACGAAACAAAAATAATATCGTCTGTTTCATCCAGATTTATACAACGTGTAACAAAAAGGTTCAACAATACTGAAGTGTATGTATGTACTCATCATTATGAACAACTTTTACTATGGGGCCAACATTGAAATCGCGAAAAAAAATCAGCTGCTCCATACATTATATCCAAGATCGATGAAACTTTTCGTATGGATCAGCTGTTTTTTTTCGTGATTTCAGGGTTGGCTCCATAGTAAAAGTTGTTCATAATGATAAGTACATACATACCCTTCAGTATTGTTAAACCTTTTTGTTACACGTTGTATCAATATGAAAGATAATATATAGTGTGTATACAAGGACACATTAAACCACATATCTCGCAGAATTGCAAAAAAACTTTTAAATCACGGGTATAATCGGATACATAAATGAATCATGGTAAGAATATGATGCTTCTATCGAATAATCTATTTCTTTTTCTGTCTACGATCACCACAGATGATGAAATTTTCTCTACCTGTCTCGCTCTTATTCGTAATGATTTCATATATCAACCAACTGTCCGCTATCAAAGATTACTAATAAGAGTACATTGGCATCCAATCTTGCATTTTAATACTAAACAATAGATAGATACTAAACAATACATAGATACTAATACAATAAAGATATGTGCACCTCATGCGTTTTGCTCGGCGTGCTTAGCCTTGAATATCCTGAGGGTGTTATCGCTGGACCCGCTGATGAGGAGAGCTGGATTTGACCAATCACAGCACAGGACTTTGTCTTCGTGCCCGCTGAGATCGTACAAAGGCGTTCGCGGACTGAAATAGGAAGAAAAATGGTTAAGTTACAAGAGTTGATATCGAGCATAAAAAGAGTTGCTGTCAAAACCTAGTAGAAACTTTTTACTATCCACGGCCAAAAGCGGCAAAAATAAGAGCCTTATAAGATGACGCCATTAGAGGTGGCCTTATGGCTAAAAGCTTTCACTTCCAGGCAACCATTATTGTTAGTTTTAAAAGGCAATCGCCTTATAATACTAATAATATAATATAAACTAATAGTTGTAACGAAAATTTTGCAAAATTCACTAGCAAGCACATCCCACCCACTTATGTAATAAAATCCCAATAAAAAAATGAAATTAGGTACAAAATTGCTTTGAATACAATATAGAAATCATACGCCATTTTGGCGTCGCCACGTCTCGAATTCATCGTCTTTTCAAACCGTGTCAGATACTAAAAGTAAGTAAGTTCGTATAGGCTGAGTGGCCAGCCCTAGTGTCAGTTAATGTGCCGCCCGAAGACTTCTGACGTGGCTGACGGTTGTTGTTATAGAAACTAGAACAAACAACCGGGACCAACAATTTAACGTGTCATCCGACCCACGGTAGCGCTCAGAAATAAATGCCACTCACGGTCACCCATCCGAAGACTGACCGGACCGTCCGTTGCTTAACATCGGTGATCGTTTAGAATCACCGAAACAAGCTACGCCACGAGCGCTACTGTCATGTCACTACTGTATGTCAGATACTATATTATATATACTAACTATCCTACTAATATTATAAATCTGTTTTTTTTTTGTATGTTTGTTTATCATTAATAGCGAGTTCAATACAAATGCAATGCAAATGTCTTTCTTTCACAACGGAACAACGGATCGTCTTGATTTTCAACATGGATAGAGATAAAGAGTCGGATCACTTAGGTTATTTATATCCCGGATTAACAGACAGTTCCTGTAGGATACACGAGCGGAGCCAGAGCTAGTTAAAGATAAACAAAAGACAATCTCACCTCCTAGTCTCCCAAAGCTTGACCTGTCCATCGTATCCGGCAGACAGGAATAATGTGTCTCGAGTTTTGGACCAGCGTACCGACTGCACCCACCCCGTGTGCGATGTAAACGTGGTCTTTACAATGCTGTCTGAAAATATATTGTCATTTAAGCACACTAATATTAGATTATACTTTACACTTAGTATTATAATAAAAGTTTGTATTTTTGTGAATAATTGTTTTGAAGGCTGAACGGATTTGGATGAAACTCGGATTGGAGATTTTATCGTCATCATTATCAGCACCGATTTTCATCATCACGCGGGTGCAACCGCGGAGTGCAGCTAGTAATAAATAATAATAAATATATTAACATTTCACACAGCGCCATCTAGTCCGAAACAAAGCAAAGCTTGTACTATGGGAACCAACTGATGACTGATAGAATACTTGCATACTTTTTACATTATTATATTATTTTATTAATACATACTTAGGTATATGTAATACATACAACACCAGACAGAACTAACTACCAAAATCTATATTCGTCATATAAATATATCATTGTCAGCAACCGTAGTCCACTGCTGAACATGGGCCTGATTTCATGGGATGGTCATCCTGATTATTTAGGTTTTACTAAATCCAACATTTTGAGAAGTTTCAATTAGAACATTGAGATTCACCATGGAATAACTCAAATTAACGAGCGCCATTGCATTCATGGTCTGAACTTTGCTACCAGTTGTATAATTCTGTAGTGGTAGGACTCTACTGCAGATACCGCCTGGGGAAGTACCACAACTTTGCCAGTTATTCAAGCGCCAAGCAGTATTGTGTGGCACTGTGTTCCGGTTTGAAGGGCAATGTTACCAGACAAATTACTGGGTATGAAGAGATTTAACATCTAATATCTCAGGGTGACGAGCTCAGCGCAGTGGGGCGCAGGATTGTGTTCGCAAGTTCACAAGTTCACAATTCTGGCACTGCTACTGTTAGTGGCAGGCGTGACGCTTACCACCAGGCGAACGTCTTGCTCGTCTCGAAGTACAACTGGGCTTAACTTTCCCAGTAGGTAGCAGATTCAAGCTCATATCATGTTACATGTTAAATTCTTAAACAAAAATATTGTTGTGGGTGAAAATAAGGTAAAATAGGTACCTGTTGATCTCGGATCGTACAAGCGAATGTGTCTGTCAGCTGATGCAGCGATAATGCTGTTGTTCAACGGAGACCAGTCCACATCAAAGAATGCTTTGTGCCCTGAATAATAATAAGATATATTAGGGTCAGATACACAAGGCAGTGCAGTTGTCCTTGACGCGGCACGCATTGTAAGGAGGTTCCTCACTCTGCAGCCCTAACCACCGGCAGCTTGAGCCCTGCCCCGCTGCCGGCGGCACTCTAGGTTTAGGTTTTTTATAATATTTATGTTTTATATTTGTATTATAAAAAACTGAATTCTAAGAATGGAAATAATACAGTGAGATATATTACACAATAGGGAATATGCATGTTTTTTTTAATTGATTCACAAAAGAGCTGCCTCGCAAAAAAAAACAAAACATCGAAAATAAAATTTAAGTATGTGCTCAAATAAAGAAGTTATTATTAGTATAACCATACAAAAGTATGGCCATTTTACTAACGTAAACGGTGACCCCGGTCTCACGCACCGGGTTGGTGCTAAAACTTCGGAAAGTGCGCCTACGCACTGCACCGATGTTGATAGGTTATCGGTAGGGGGAGTAAAAATAGGCAGCTATTCGAAATCACAACTCCATTCGCTGGCGGATTAAAAAGTTATTCTATATTCTCGAACCACCCGGTCTCTCAGACATGTAAGTCACCAACCGCGGGTTAAAGGTTTTGCTAAAGAACCCCAAAAATTTCAACAAAATCTCAATATGACAAAGATTAACATACCAGCAATCTCCTGCTTGATGCCGCCAAGTTCACAGTCCCACAGCTTTAGTAGGTGGTCCCAACCGCTAGATATAATTGTGTTGAAGTCCATCCATTGCACTCCAGACACTGCCTCTCTGTGCCCTTTCAATGTCGACAATGGCTCCTACAAGTTATAGGAAAATGGTTATAAAGCACTCAGAACAGTATTTAGTACGATTAGTACGATTCTTAGGACATGTTTAAGGTTAATTTAGGAACTACCAACTACTTTCTTCTATCAAAACTTGAAGAGCTCTGATAATAAGATAATTCCTTATTGTTTTACGAAAAACAATGTAAACCTATGATTCATATTGCTAAAAAGAACCACAAAAACCCAAATGCTATATACATAGCCTATGATACGATATTTAAAAAGAAAAGTATACTTTTCAACTTCTGAGAAAGGCGTTTGAATTAGCTCTTGGCATTGCAAATTTTTCTAAAAATAATGCCATGGAGGATAAGGAGTTGCGGTGAGCGACTTGCAGCCGCAGATCTTATTTTGCGGACGGAGTGTGTGACGTCACACTTATTTGCTCAGACTGCTAACGTCCGCCACGCGTAACGGTCATTCAAACTTACATATTAGGCGTACGATTTTTAATATTTTTACCCAGTAACAGTAAAAATTAAATAAGTTGCTCTGTTTCTTAATGTAAAAACAGATGACATGATTGGCATCTAATTTCATTCGTAAGTAATTTTATTTGTATATATTTAGTAATCCGTTCTATAAAATTTAATAACGCGACATCTAGCGTGATATTAAGAAATTAAGTGTCAATTCAGCTAAGTGTTAGTTCACTAGTTCGATTCTCAAAAACTTTTCCTGTAAACCGCTAGATGGCAGTACAATTTGCCACTCCTCCCGCGAACCTACACCTCCCCTTAATCATATCTCTGCTTCTATTACTCTGTGAATAATGCAAATGTAGATCTAAATAAAAACCTACCCTCGCTTTGCTATGCTCTGGCTTGCTTCTCTTTTTAGCTGGTACATTGTCTTCATCAGATAAACCTGAAAATAATAATAACCTTAAAAAAAAAAACAACCGACTTTAATTTCGCCTACCAGGATCTTCATATTTTCCACTTATTATTCCAGTAATTTTGATTTAAAATCCAAATTACTGAACCGGTTTCGGTAAAAATGATATGTGCCCACCACTGACGTGTCACCTACCAAACAAAAAAATAATCATTTTCAAAATAGGTCCCCAATTGACGGAGAAATTGATGATATACATAGAATAGAATAGCCTTTATTGGTGTTATGGTACATAAAATTATTACATTCAATTAAGTTTTTATCATGCTAAGAATTATATTATATATATTATTTTTTTAAACATTCAAATTAAAATAAATAACTTATTATTATTTAACTTTGTTTTATTTTATTTTCATGCATTCTTCACAAAACAGCTTGTCCTGAAACATAGGCCTCCTCCAGAGATTTCCACCCTGACCGATCCATTGCAACATTGGTGATATATTTAAAAAAAAATTTTTTATCGGTTAAAAATAGATTAAGGACACAGCAATTGTGGTGTTAACCTATGACTAGATTTTTCCAAAAGATCACCAAAGCATCAGATAATATTGTCAGTTCCATTATGGATTATTATGGACTAGTGGCATGAGATAACATATGTCAAATTTCTGCATGCCCAGTAAGTTCTCTGGTAAAATTTCCATTCAAACCCGTAACACCAGGGTCACCAGTGGTCACTAAGCCGACGAACATACCTAATATTCCAGTGAAACCATAGGCAACATCTTGTTTATAATATTACCATATTATGCATAAAACACTAAAACGTATTTCAAACCTATTTTTGTTAAAAAGTGTTTTGTCTTCTTTTTTCAAACTCAAAACGTAATTCGAAAGAAATTTGACAAAACACTTTTTAATTCAAATAAGTTTGAAATACGTTTTAGCATTTTATGCATAAGATGGTAATATTATAAACAAGATTTAGCCTATGGGTAGTGTAATGTACTTACTGGCACTCCATAAGCAGATTGTGTTATCCCAGCTGCCGGTAGCAAAACGTCCCGCGTCCACAGACACGGCCAGGCACTCAATACCCTTATCGTGTCCTCGGCAGGTCACCACACAGTCGACCGAGTTGTTTGGCACATTCCATACCCACAGCATGGCTGATTGGTCATGTGAGCCACTGTAATAAAAAACAACATCTTATTTTAGTCAACATGTCTTAATGCTACCTTAAATAAATCTGATTTATTGTGTAGAGAAAAAGAAAATAATAGAAACATGGACCGAATTAGACAATAGGGAATATGCAAGAGTTTCAATTATTAAAAATAATAGGATAAACGGAGAGTTAAACTGAATCTGATGCTTACATCAAAAAATTTAATGAAATCAGCTGGTAAAGTTCTGAAATATAAGCGTTCAAAGTATTTGGGAGGGAGTCATCTGTCCCTTTCTAGCAAAACACGTGCATAGTATAGAATTTGTTTGGAATCGTGAACTTTGACGTCATAAACCTAGTATAGTGCTCTCCCTGTCTAACATGAAACTAAAATGTTTATAACTTCGTTATTTGTGCACATAATATAAAAAAATTATGATGAAATGATTTGTTTTGTTGCCAGTAAGCTTTTTTCTGAGTCAATAAAAAAAACTCATGTATATCCCTATTAGGGTTCTAAAGTATATCAATTGAGACATTTTATTTTATTTACCTTGCAAACACTGCCTGATCCCCATTGAATGAAACCCATGAGACAGCTTTTACAGGCGATGTGTGACCAGGAATCGCTAGTTTATGCTGGCCTTTGGTACTCCATATGTGGATGCTATTGTCATAGCTGCCTGATAGAATCCTGGAATAAATAA
Organism: Erannis defoliaria; assembly: GCA_905404285.2. NCBI lineage: Eukaryota > Metazoa > Arthropoda > Insecta > Lepidoptera > Geometridae > Erannis > Erannis defoliaria. Next base: position 9,333,147 of record FR990080.1, on the reverse strand, counting down.
ATAATGTAATTAGTCATTTCTATCATTGTAGTGGTAGCACTCTACTGCAGACTGCGGAATTACCACAGCTGTGCCAGTTATTCAACCACCAAGCAGTAGTGTGAAATCATTACTGTGTTCCGGTTTGAAGAGCAATGTTACCAGATAAATTACTGGGCATGACGAGATTTAACAGTAAACAAGCCGGTCACTTCTTGATAGAAACGGGAAGTAATAATTACTCCACTATGTAATGTTGTAGGTCCAAGAATAAGTATTAAATCGATTTGTCTCTTATTATCAAGGATTGTAAATTGATAAGGAATTAAAAAGTTAATAAACATGAAAGTTATGAGCCAGGAAACATCTTGTATTTTAGCTCAATTTTAATGCTACTTTAACAACATAATAATGTCGTAAATAAATAACATAAGGAGTACGAAATCTCTATAATAATGTATCAAGCGGCATAGTTTAGTCCATCAAAATTTCAATTAACTTAAGTTGGACTAAATTAGTTCAGTACTCTATTCATCACAATCCTGCAACCAAAAATCGACAAAAAAAAAATGTGCATTCATTTCTCTTTCTTTCTCGCTTTCCCACACTTTGTTTGATGAAGAGAGCATGCTTTTTAGCTACGCCCACCGTTAAGTTCGAGCAGTCAGGCGGTGCATCCTTAACATCTAATTATCTCAGGGTGCCGAGCGCAGTACAGTGCTGCATAGGATTGTATTTGACATCTAATTATCTCAGGGTGCCGAGCGCAGTACAGTGCTGCATAGGATTGTATTTGCCATTTCACAATTCTGGCACTGCAACTGTTAGTGCCAGGCGTGACGCTTACCACCAGGCAAACGTCTTGCTCATCTCGCTACTCGATTGTATAAAAAATATATAATTAAGAATGCTGTTTTCTAGAATTTGAAATGCAGACTGGTGGAATATAATATGTACCACTATAATGGTAATTTTCTAGTGTTATCTCTTATTCTCTCATTAGCAGCTTGTTTTGTACTTACAACCACAAAAAAACCTATGAGTGAGAGTTGGATAAAATGCTTTGTCCCAACTTTAGCAAGCTTATGAATTGTGTAAGTCAAGTAAAATGAAATTTGATCCCAAAATCCAAAATAAAAATCCAATATCTCTATCATAGTACCATAAATTCTATGCAAAACAAGCTTGTAGGTGTGTTTACTTCTTTGTAAGTTCCTTTGTTTTTACTCTTATAAATTATAAGAAATAGGTTCTATTTTGCATGGGTAGTAAAACTAACTTAAGCAATACAAATAGTACCTACATTTCAGTAAGTTATTTTAACATAATCTTTACCAATTGCCATGTGCCTGCACTGTGGACACCCAATCATCGTGCATCAAGCAATCCTGTGGTGTAGGTGCTGGGAATCTTTCCAAGTACTCTATCTCTAGAGTCTCCTCTGTAGAGACTCCTTTCTCTTGTAAGTGCTCCGAGAGCGGTGTACATAGCAGCTCTCCGCATACCAGAAAATCAAATTCTACAGTTTTCTCATGAGAAGGAATTGTTTCTTTTAGTACGGCATTCACTAAAGTGTTCAAGTCTGCCGACTGGACGTTACTCTGGATAGCATATGGTGTATCGGGAACCGCATATCTGTAATTAGAGACACGTAATAGCGATTATTTTTGTAATTACTCTAAACACCATGCCGCAAACTTTCGTTGCACTTACTGTTCTTGTTTAGTGACGAAACGCACTTGCACTTGTGCTTCTGCAGGTTCACTGGACATAGCTGTATATTTATTTTTTATTGTTTTTAGGCAAATTAGCTCATTTAAATTAAAACCTACAATAAAAACAAAGCGCAAGCATGGACACACGATTCGGCACGACAGACACGAGCTTTTTGAAAATAAAATATACGGCCGATCCTATTTTCAGGCAGTAACGTTCATTCAATCATTCGTTCAATCGTTCATTCTTTGTTCATTCAGCACCACAGATAATAAAATCATTCATTCTCCAAGGTTCAGTATTGCCATTGTGAGGACTGAAAATTCATCGATATTCTGATGATATGATGAGCGTGAATAGGTTCCTTTAATAAGATAGATGAGAGTTTTGGCAGGAACGCGAAAAAACCATGTCGCTACGTTGTATTATTTTCCTAAACTTGTGTTTTAGCATATTCATGGTGGTGTTTTATTAATTATGCTGTGATTTACGCGCAAGAGTGTAGGCAAGTGATATAATGTAGTGAAACCTGTCTTTTCGTTTTGTTTCCAAACCTCCGAAGAAGCCTGTAGTAAAGTTTATACGACTTTACTAGGGCATGCCTAGACTTGGCTGTGACTAGAGGTGGTCGGTGCAAACCATAAACAGTTTCAATACCTAGTTATCAATACAATACCCAATACCGGGTACTCAGAGTTTCGATAACTGGGTGTTGGCGATAACGCGAATCGTCTCAACGTCATCGTAACGAGCGGGAACCAATACCTGCGCGTGCCGAGTACCGACGGGTGACGGACAATACCGATCGTCGCTTCGCAGCCGATGTGATGCGCCCGAGTTTATCCGTAATATTCCGAACGTAATCGTACTCTCCAAGGCCGAAACACGACTAGAGCGCCAAAAGTAAAACTAAAAATGACACTTATTACTGAATCATAAAATGCGTTTTTTTGTAAAAAGTCAAGGGTTTGAATATGAATATATTTCAAAAGTACAAGATATCACACTTTTTCACTAAATCAGTGCACTTTCCAACAAATTTAATCAGTAATCTTTTTAATTCATAAGCATTTTTATACTTTAAAAAAAGGTGACTCCAACCACTAACTAGTAGGTAGTAAACAAAGATTATTTAGAGCAAATAAATTATTATTATAAAAAGTTTCAACGAAATCATCAAAAAGACATCAACAAAAAATTTACCAATACCAATCGGTATTAGTACTTTCATATGCAACACAGTTATTTTTGTAAAGCGTTTTTTTAATAACAGCTGATACCAAATACCTCTGCAGAAACTCAAAAACTACGTTATTAAAGAAACGGCCAATACCTAGTTATTAAAATAAACAGTTTCAGAACACGGTATTGCCATTCAATACCAATACCCGTTTCGGTACTGCAATATACCATACCGACCCACCGCTAGCTGTGACTAACTTGACTTGCTTGAAAATCATCAAAAACTTGTTATTTAAAAATACTTGACACTGGTAAATGCACAAAGTGCGACGCCATAATTCTCCTAGGAAGAAAAATGTGAAAAAAACATAGATGTCAATGTCACTGTCAGTAGTCAAAGTCAAAATCGGAAGTCTGAGTCGACTGGACTTAACCAACAGGATTGCCAGTTCAGAATTTTATTTGCTAAAATTAGCTATCTTTATTTGTATGGACGAATCTGGATAAGATACTGATACGAGATAAGATAGACTGTTATAAGATGCTACAAACAATCTCCGTTAAATTATACATCTAAATAGATTTAATTTAATTTTAAGAAGTTTTTACAATGTTCAAGTCCGGTACCTTATTAAAAAAAAAATTTTTTTAATTGTTACAATACTAGCTGCTCTCCGTAGTTTCACCCGCGTGATGATAATGATGATGATGACGATACAAAATAACTTGTAAAATTTGTAGTTCCGAGAAATAAGCTATCTCCATCCAAATTGCCATTACCACGATTAAGATATAGTCGAAAAACATTATAAAGTCGTATAAGATAACTTGAACTTTGACCAAAAAACAAATAGAAAAGCTGAGAATATTTCAGAGAGGAATAGAGAGGAGTTATATAAACGTGAAACTAAAATACCGAGTTTAAATCGCACACATTAGAAAGAAAACAAAAGGCAAAGATGTCATGAAAGAAATTTTAAAACTAAAATGGAAGTGGGCTGGCCACATACACAGGCTAGACGGAAAGAGATGGGCACACATATCAACTAACCCCTAGAGATAAAAAACGCAAGAGAGGCAGACCAATCCATAGATGGAATAAAGACATCATACAAACCGCGGGAAAACTTTGGACTAGAACTGCCAGAAACAGGCAAGAATGTAAACAGCTGGAGGAGGATTTTAGCGCTATAGGCGGTTTTTATACAGATACATTATAATAACAAATAAAATAAAAACAACTATAACTACTAACGACTATACTACTAACTACTATAATATACTAACTAATAAAATACTAACAATTTTTTTATAGATATCTCATACTAACCCTACTAAAATAATATCAATATCAAACTAGAGGTCTAGATATAATCTAGACCTCTTCAAGGTCAGAGTGAATAGGTATCTTCTAAGTCTGCGTGCTTCATCCTCGACCACATCGTCGCTTACCAACAGGCGAGTTGGTGGTCAAACGCACACTTATAAGTGTTAAAAAAAAAAAAAAAAAACTCTGTTTTAAATTGTATATACTCACTTGGGTGTGACATTAAAAAAAACCGATTCATTACGATATAGGATGAAGATGATGATGATGGTGAGTGCACGCCCTTGTCTACACTGCTCGGCCTGGCGCCTATCAGCTAATCAAAATATCCTAAGCAGCTTAGCATATTTTATAGTAGTTCAGCTTAGCCTAAGCAATTGTGTTTTTTTTAATGACTACCAGCTTAGCATATTTTATAGTAGCCGAGAAGGCAACACTGTGTCGATCCTTTTGCTGCGTTCCGTAATGCGCTAAAAGTGATAATATCGCGATTCCGACCAAATTTAATAGTCACTAAATATAAGGGCTTTGATTTGGTTGAGTAATACTTCTGACTTTGGTCGGATTCGCGATATTATCACTTTTAGCGCATTACGGAACGCAGCATTTGTCTCGTCCTTGCCTTTTGCTTTTGTTCGATTTTCTATAATTTTGTAGATTTATTGAGTTGAATTTAAGGATGATGGTGTTGCTGATTCAATATGTGGCTTATGAGTGGATCGGAAAATCGCAGGCTATCATAGAAATGTTCCGGAGAAATTATAACCTATGGAGTCCTCCATCATCATGAGTAAAGGAGATCAAGGAGATCAGGAGTAAAATATTTGCTTATTTGTGTACCTCCACCGCATAAATGCTTCTTTATTGTTTTATTTATGATGCCGGTGCTCAGCCCAGGTAAAGGAGAAAACAAACAACAATTCTGATACCTAGGGAGGTTCACAACTGCCGACAAAGCTGATGTATCTCACTGAATAATGTAATGACTTACATAAGCATTTAAAACGTTTTTATATTAAAAACTTCTGTTACCTACCTGGACTGACAGTTACTCATAGTTTTAGTTATGTCTCTTACATGAATAATAATAAAATCATATTATTAATAAAACTTGTTTTTATTTATATAAATTACCTACTATGAACTGGCTTACTGATACAACCAATTACCAATTGTTATTACCAATTATTGAATAAGAAATTGCCAAGTGCAAGACATGTTCAGCTAGGTTACTTGAACAAACTGTGTTGTGGTCAGTGCTGTAAATAGCGTTTCATGTGCCCGGTGCGAGCAGCCTATAATTGCATCCTTGAAAAGAAAAATATTTAAAACTTGTTCCTACTCTGGTAATTTTTGCGCCCCCTCAGGACCAGTGCCCTGTGCCTGGGCACTTCTGTCACGCCCTATTTACGGCACTAGTTGTGGTGTATGGCATGGACCCATCCAACTCGATCATTCAACATTGTTTGTTATTTGATGTAAAATAAGACATAAATTATATAACATATCTTTTGTTCTGTGATCTTCCTGTACTAGTCTACTACATAGTAACTAAATTCTACCTAAAGTACTTAGTATATTATTATATTATCTTTGACCTAAAGAAAGTAATTAAAAGTGACGGAAGCTAAATGTAAAATTTAGTATTTAGGCACAGCCTGTACAATGTACATCCATAATACAAGTGATCCACGGGAAGAAAATATTACCCCTGGTACTGCCAGGTGAACTAAGGTGGACCATGAGAAGAAATAAAAGACCCTGGTACACCTAGTTATCTTGAGGTGGACCACGGAAAGAAAAAATGCCCCTGGTACAGCCAGGTGAACAGTGTAGGTCCACGGGCAGGGACCGATTCAGTTCAAGCAGTTTTGCTCCGGGCCCCAAAACAAGATAATAAAAGCCGATTTGTTTGGTTCCCAAACGCACCATATTCTTCTTAGAGGTGGTTGTGCAAAGCTATAATTACAAATGGGGTAGGTACTCTAAGGTGTGACCGTTCTTCAATGTTCTGCCAATGGAACCGCTTATAAAAATTTGGAAGAAAGAGAAAGAACGAAAATACATTCCATATTGATATAATTAGATACAACACAAATTATTAGTGCTAGTGCTTTGACACACTTCTTCGATTGATCTGGCCACTGGTCTATTGCCGCATGCTTTATTTTCACAGGTATTGAAGCCACTGCTGCCACAATATCTAAATCTTCAAAGCAGGCTTTCACATCTAAATCTTCCCATAGTCTGTAGTTCAATAGGTGGAGGTTGACACTATCGGAGGGCTAATGTTAATGTAAGGCCATAAAATTGGGTCAATTGTCCTTTAACCAACATTCCATGGTTCTCGCTTTGTGTGGAATGGTCCAGTTGGAATATTCAAAGCTTTTGGTAAAATAAAGTTTGGCTCGGTAGCAACAGTCTCCATATGATCATCGTGGTGCTTTGTGACCACCTTGTCTAACAACACCCCACCATACAACTATGACTGTGGCCGGATGATGGCCTCTTTCCCTGATGATGGCACCTTCTCAGAAGCTTCTTTGAACTTCTTTTCTACAGTTAAGATTTTCTCATTCGTAAGTATGATTTGCTATTATACACCCTTTGCGTGCTGCTGCCACAACTTCTTCGCTCTGGTCGCTCTAATGCGGCGCAGAGCTGCTGTATGCTGTAAAAGGGACTTCAGCAAGTTGATTTCGACTGGTCTTTTTCGTGCCTTGTGATTTTGATGGCGTTTTGTTTTGCTATGTTTAAATGTTGACTTATGGGTCATAAGAAACACCACCTTTTGTTTATTGCACTTTAAAATGTAATTCGTACAGCCCTTCACCCAATGATATTATAGGAGGGAGATATGAGTAGGTAGAATTTTGAAATACTTATTCGAATAGGTACTTATTTCAAAAGTTAAGGAATAGGCTTTGATTAGGTATATTCAAAGTATATTGGAATAGGGATATGTAGTAGGTATTGACTAGACTTCTGTAAAGGTAGGTAGGTAGGTATCATGGGTAGAGTCTAGAGTTCCTACCTCTATAGTAGTATGTTATTTAAATTTATTATGTAGGTAAAGTACCTAACCTCATAGAGAAAAGTACATAATAATATAAAATTACGCTTTTTTAGGGTTTCGCACCCGAAGTGTCTACTAAGCTACCTACTACCCATTAGGTATACCTATCTTACTAGCTGATCCGCCCCGGTTTCACACGGCGGTAAATAAACCGACACGTTTGTATGTACCTAATATCAGCGACGGGATAATGGAATGGACGGGCCCAGCGCTTGCAAATCGATCATAATTACCAAGACAACACAATCAAGCATACCTAGCTAAAAGTATGCATAGGTAAAACATTTGTCGGAAAATAGAGATGTCGAATCTAATTACTGCATGACGAAAAGAGGACATGTACATGTATTAGAAGTTTGTATTGTCGTATCGTACAGCTCGCAAGTCGCAAAGTCAGAGTATGACTGAAGCGAGTGGAGAGCCGGCGCTCAACATAATTATAGTCTTTGAATATTTTTGTATGAAGTGATTCCACACTTATGGTATTTCTATGTTTTTAAAGCTTAAACAGGAAGAAAAATTATGATCTCCGGCAGGACTCGAACCTGCATACGAGCAGTCGCTATGGGTTTCCGTCCCAACTGCTTTGCCAATTAAGCTACAGAAGTCTCTGCCTGAGATGCCAAATTTTCCGAACCTGTTATAAGCTACCAACTAAGCGTTGGTGGCGCCATCTGTAAATTTTTGTAACACAAATATTTACCCAAGCCGAAACCGTTGCAGGTTCCAAGGCCTGACGAGAGAAGTCGCACTGGCTATACTATTTTGAATATTTTTGTATGAAGTGATTCCACACTTATGGTATTTCTATGTTTTTTAAAGCTTAAACAGGAAGAAAAAAAAAAAAAAAAGAAATACCATAAGTGTGGAATCACTTCATACAAAAATATTCAAAATAGTATAGCCAGTGCGACTTCTCTCGTCAGGCCTTGGAACCTGCAACGGTTTCGGCTTGGGTAAATATTTGTGTTACAAAAATTTACAGATGGCGCCACCAACGCTTAGTTGGTAGCTTATAACAGGTTCGGAAAATTTGGCATCTCAGGCAGAGACTTCTGTAGCTTAATTGGCAAAGCAGTTGGGACGGAAACCCATAGCGACTGCTCGTATGCAGGTTCGAGTCCTGCCGGAGATCATAATTTTTTTTTTTTTTTTTTTTTTTTTTTTTTTTCTTCCTGTTTAAGCTTTAAAAACATAATTATAGTCATCAAAATCCGTGCGCTTATTTCCCGTCCCTTCATCTTATCATTGTCGCTGTGTAATAGCTGTGCCACGCGGTTCCACAGCGTAATGATGAAAAATGGCGAAGATGAGTAGGTATTAAAAAAATGCTATAATGTTGTTATAATGTTATCCCCGTTATGTCCCGGCATATGAGTTACTTATCTCCAATCCAAGTTTCATTAAAATCCGTTCAAACATTTGGCATGAAGAAGAAACAAACATACCTACACACAGATAAACTTTCGTAGGTATTTATAATATTAGTGTCATATCCATCCCCTGTTTCACCCCAAAATTCATTACTATAAAAAAAAATTGAAACATACTTTTTTATTATGAATGAACTATGTATCTAAATATCAATTTTCATCATTGAACTTGAAAGGAGTAATTTGTTCATGACAAAAAATCTTAACAGCTTCGCGCTCGCTACGCTCACGTGTGTGTTGACTTATGGTTTACCTATTATTTACAAACGACGTGAAATCCGCTCTAATTCGTCTTTTGACTCACTTCGGTCGCGCAATATTGATGCATTCTTATCAAGCGCCGTGTAATAAACAGCAGAAGTAGGTACCTATCATAAAATCATCCTTAACTTGGTCTGCTCAGAGTATAGACGAAGAGCTAGATATAAGTAGAATAAAAATCCTCAGTAGGTATATTGTACATTCCTTTTGTAAAGCACGGACCTCGGAGCAACCAACAATAGATAAAATATCTTTCATTATTCATGTAATTATTGTCTAGGTCCGTCGTGGATATGCCACCCCCCCTACCCCTCTAGAATTAAGTCTTGACAAGTGCAAGGGACTTAAATATACAGCTATCCTTATATTTATATTTTTTTAGGTATCAGCCATGATAATGGATACGTGACCCGCTTATCAAAATAAAATGATCTAAACTATGATAAAATGTTTTTTTTTTATTAATAATATAGTTATTACTTATAAGTATAAATATTTTTAATCCTTGTATAATTAATTATACACTTACACTTAAATAATTAAAAAAAAAAAAAAACATTTTATCATAATTTAGATCATTTTATTTTGGTAAGCGGATCACGTATCCATTATATATATATATATATATATATATATATCGTCTGTCCGTTCGATCGTCCGATTTAAAAATATATATACTTATAAGTATATACATATATATATAAAGGTATAAATAATTATTTATATAGATACCACGTAGACTTAGTTACGGTGCGGGGGACCCTAAAAAACGATGCCTACAATCCATGGAGGTACCAAATCCTATGTTAAATGCCCAATTGCCTACATTATTAAAAAATATATCATACCTACATAAAACTTTATTTTTTAAATATTAATTCGTAAGATTCAATCTGCCTGTTACAATACGGTTCACAATATTCAACAGGGGTATTCACATCACCATCGGAAATATTTCCGTTCCCTGGATTACCCCTTCAAGTCACAGCTGTGATAGGATGGTCAGGGAACCCATAAGTACCTCTAATATTAATATGGCTTTTTTTCTGCCTCCTTATCCCTATCTTAATGTTATTTTTCTGTGCTCCCTAATGTGTTTGCTACGGAATCCTAAACGTCATACTATGACACGCACTTGGCGTCTTGGCAATAATATGTATGGAATTTATAAGAAGAAAAAAATACATCAAAATAAATCATATAATGTACTAAAAAATACTGCAATTTATTAACGTAGGTACATACATGAAAGAATTTAACATTAATTATAATTAAAAAAAAACCGGTATTCTGTTTTCCTTCGTAGTTGGGAACGTAATAATATCAGTGTACATTGCCTTGTAATCATAGAACACATGGAAACATTAAGACAAAACCACACCCTTATTCACTTGCGCACGGCACAGTAAGCTTTATTGTTAGTGGTATATGGATGCATTCACAGCACGACGTAAGATGGTACTGAGTGGAAATAGCCAAAACAAACCCCGATGACGTCCACGCACTACTAACACAAAGACAAAAACAACAACACATTCAAAATTTACTTGCACACATGCACAAAGACCTGACAGCACACTTACATCCGAAATCCTTAGAATTGCCAGTAAAAACAAAAATCGCAAGGTACATATTTCGTAACTTTTAAAGTTGACATACAAAGCTAGCTATTCATGGTCAAAACATATTTTATTTTTAATGTAAGCACAGAGAGAACAAATATTAGCAATTTACTGTCAAAAAGTACAGATATGTCAATGTCACTGTCAGCTGTCACTGTCATTTTTGACTCTAGACTGAGTATGAATAGCTGTTGCGAAAATATACGAAATACGAACAACATTGAAATTGACTTTTCGATATAATTGACATTAACATTAAAATCATCAAATGAGCAAACTTCTTTTCTTCTTTCCTCTTAAGAGGATTATGGCGTCGCACTCTGTGCATTAACCAGTGTCAAGTTTTTTTTTATTTTTAGTTTTCAATGATGTTCAAGTCGAATGAGTCTAGTCACAGTCAAAGTCAAACTTAGTATGTCACAGTCAAGTCCAGTCTTGCCCTAGTAAAGTCGTGGCAACTTTATTACAAGCTGCTTCGGAGTTTTGGAAACAACCGACCGACATGTTTTTTTTGCTTTCTCGCCATAACTCCTAGTACCTATTTACTTACTCTATGATAACTCCCATGAGCAAACTAAGCCTGGCCGCACACGACGAGAAAACCCGATAGAAAAACCGTCCTCCCGAAGGCGCTCCGTGCATACATTTTGTACTAGATCCCGCACACCGTAAGAAAGAGACACCCGTCTCGCTCGCACCAGTTAATTGTGCGCAGTGTGTTTCGGCCGATCCGGCGCCTGTCGGGTGCCGTGCCGAATCAATGTGCGACCACTTTTACACAGTACACACAAAAAATTCACTCTCGCAGTTGGCCTAGGACTAAAAGCATTTTGTCAAAGTGATATCGGTGTACCTCAGGCTACAAAAACAATATATTCGGCATGCTCCTTGAAAATCATACATACAATTTTAATCGCTTAAAATTCAATTCAATGTAAGTAGCTTAAAAATAGGTAGAATCTACATAATATTAATATAGGCTGTTCAAAAATAGAGAGGACGTGACCAAAAAGTAAACTATCATTATGACTTTGTAATGAGACGTTTGTTTTGAAAAAAAAGAATAGTTCGTATTGTTTTACTAGATGGCATAAGAAGCACAGAAACTGTTCTGTCAAACCCCGTTTAATCTTTTTTAGTTGTTCCTGGCCATGGATACAAGTCCTTCGGCCGAAACACGGTCAAACCGATTACGTATGGTGTACATGGTGGTGGGTTCGTAACGAGTCACACCAAAACTGTGACTGCAGTTTGACTCGTTAGGATTAAACGGGGTTTGACAGAACAGTTTCTGTGCTTCTTACGCCATCTAGTAAAACAATACGAACTATTCTTTTTTTTTCAAAACAAACGCCTCATTTCTTAGAATCTACCATTTTTTTTACACGCAATCACCGTGCACCTAAATTAAGACATGGCAACACTGCTCTGATACGTCATAACAGGGAGTTTTTGCGGGAACACGGAAAAATTATGTAGTTGCATTCTATTATTTTCTTAAACTTGTGTTTTTTCGCGAATTAATGATTAAAAATGGTGGTGTTTTATTCATTGAGTGTTGAATTACATGCACGAGTATGGGCAAGTGATATAATGTGGTGAAACATGTCTTTTCATGTTGCTTTCAAAACTCCATAGAAGCTCATAGTAAAGTCACCACAACTTTACTAGGGTATGACTTGGACTCGACTATGACTAATTTTGTGTGACTTACTGTGACGATTTTATGATTTATTTGACTTGATGATAACAAATAAATGTGAAAATTCATAAACTTAACACTGGCAGAATACACAACGAGCGATGCCAAAACCTAACAAAAAAAAAACGTCATAACAAAGGATTTGTGTTTTTTTTGAGGTTATGTCTTGTGATGGTTGTTTGTTACTTGTTATGTTTTGAAATTATTACCTAAATATTAATTTATGTGTAGTTTAAAGTTATAATATTAAATAAAATGGTTATTAGTACGGGAAAAAATGATAACTCTGTGAGTGAAACTATCAAAAAACCAGAAACACAGTATAAGTTTAACAGAAAAGGTGGCAAAAGTATCATTGAACGTCGTCCTGCGTTTTCGCCTGATGGACAGTAAGTTATATTTTATATCAAACTAATATTTTTGTGCATATTTGTACATATGTTATGCATATTAGTACGAAATACTTCGTGTTTCTATACATGTACCTAAGTACGCCAATGAAAATCATGGTATAACCTCACTTCTGACTAATACAAATATGTTATTTAGGTCGTTGGCAGTTATAGTAGAGAATACTGTTCGAGTGTACAGCGTTGAAACTGGCGAGTGCGTGAGGATCCTTGAAACAGAGAGACATACAGATGACCTTATTGCAATTGAATTCCCTAGTGATGATCGGCACAACCTATATGGGTGCTCTGTTAAAGGCCACATCACAATATGGACTTGGGAGAATGGAGCTGTGCTTAGAGAAAAGGTTTGTACTAATACTAGTTCCATAAGTGAAAACGAACACTTAAAGTGTGGTTGTAGCGAGGTACGCCCAGGCGAGGAAATGATAGGCAATAAAAGGTAGGTGCGAGCGCTTGAATTGCTAAATGTAGTTTTAACTTTGTTATGAAATTATATTTTCAAATTATTTCAAAGAAATACTGAAATCATAAATTAAAAAAACTAAATAATACTATATTATATCTATTAGTATAACTTTATCCCTTCGAGTGCTACCAGTACCGAACCCGGATGTACTGATTGATTATAGTGTGCATCTGCCGATCGGCCCGATATCGGGTTGATCACTCATTCTGTTGTTTTTGCCCTCATGCTAAAGATTGTGGATATCCAATCCTGTTCTAACTAGTATGACAGCATAAAGAAATAACAGGGATAGATATACTTATTTGTGTTACCAGCCCAAGGAGGTAGATGCCTCGCATGACATAACCATTTTTTGTTAACACCACGGGCTGGGAGCCACTTCAGTGCTTCAATGTTGCCCTCAGTTATTTTAAGTAGGTTGACATGTTATTTGTATTTTAGTTTTAATATTTTCAACTCATTTAATAAGCTCATGTCCTTCTGAGCAGACCTCAAATCGGTTTTGAAATTTTGATTTAATTTAAATTTAAGAATCCGCGCCATCGCGACGCTCCCTGAATCTTGACTACTTTGTGTTCCAAGCACCACTCCCAAACAATTTGTATCGAAATTGAATTGTCAAACAAAAAAGCACAAAAAATATTTTTGCGTAATATACGGTATTATTGAATATGTTTTGGTGATCTCGATCTATTTTCGCATCAAAAACATGAGTAGATAAGATAACAACAAGTTAAGACTGAAATTTAATAGATTTGTGTAGAATTATCATAATTAATCCAAAATCACCAACCCACAGCAGCCCGGCTACCAATTTACAAACATGTCTGATAACTAAGTTATGGCAATAGGCTAGATGACTGTTTTTTTTATTGTCCTATTAAAATGTAGCCCATGAATATAGCAGATTAATGAAAAGAAATTGAAAATGTGACCAAAAATAAGCATCTTATTAGCATTTTAATATCATGCTAGAGAGAGAGACAAAACAGCAAATCGTGATGTCACTTCTCTGTACGCCATATAATATCTATTCTGACAAGTAAGGCGTGACGTCATTTTTTGTTTTGTAGGAAAGGGACAGAGTTGTCTCTAACAAAAACTTTAAATGCTCATATATCAGAACATTACTAACCGATTTAAATATTTTTTTCATAAAACATATTTACAACTATATTTACTTAAATTCTTTATCAAAGCTATTGCTTTCAACAATATAAACATCAGTCATCTACCCTATTGAACAGACTTGTAGAATGGATACACAATGAGGGGCTATCAAGTGGACGGGTTCACAGAAGAGGCTGAGAAGAGGTGCCATTTTTTGTAGGATTCGGGTCTCGCCCCTTGTTAAGCTTATTTTGTGAAAAACATATAAAGGGAGGTGTAATATGATTAAATCCTATATATTTGTGTATAATCATGTAAATAAAACATTAATATTCCGAATAACATGTTTTGTTTTTGTTTTCTACTTCGAAAAATAAAACCGATCACGCTACTATAAGCTTAGACTGACAAAACACATGGCAATAGGACTGTATTCTCATTATTTGAATAAATAGCTTCTTTCAGTACGATGACAACAACTTATAATAAGTACGAGGCTTCATAACAAAAATCTATAGCAATATTTTGTTTACATAACCTTCAAGTGGCAAGCGACAAAAATATGGTCTAATATGGCTAAATTAGATGATCCATTTTAATAAAATATTGTTTTTGGTTCAATATTTTATATGGCATTTTGGATTTTTCCCACATAAAAAAAAGTTCATAATTGTTACAAGCCCGCCTTAAACATTTCTAAATATAAATAGGAAATGTATCAGTTGTATATTCTATGGGGATGGTCATCAGAAATATGTGCAGTAATTTATATGCAGTGCTAAACATGGAATCAAATTAATTTAGGACATAATCTACTTCAATTCTAAGAATATATTCCATATCTTTCCCCTACCTAAAAAACCTACAGGCATAGCGCCTAACTGATTAGGTTCCTGCGGTAGTAGAGCAGCGTGTGCGGGGTGGCATGTGACATCACAGAACTCTCCTTAGGCTTAGCTGTCCATATAACACTTGTTGATGACAGCTATATTGACGCCCAGATCCCACGACACTCCACTACCGCCGGAACATACTCAGTTAAGCGCTATGCCTAGTACATTACTAAAAACCTTCAATTAACTTACAAAAACCTATTTTTTATTTATTTATGACAGTAAAAATTCTCATATACTTAATAACCATATAACCATACTGCAAACCCTCATTTAGTACACTAGCATGAATATACTGTTAATGTTACAATATGTTGTAGATCCCATTCACAAGCAACATCTCACAAAAATACCTAATTTTTTTTTTTCAGAAACTTAATATGCCAGAACACATGGACATTCTCCATTTCAACCTCATAAACTGCCGAGTATGTCTTTTAGCTGTGGGTACTCCATCTGAAAAGTACATCCAGCTGATATCATACTCAGTGAAAACTGGACTAATAGAAGTGAACTACAGACACACCCAGCCCCAATACCATGACATGGTGTCTGTTGGTATAGGACAGTATAATGGTGACAAATTTGCTGCACTGACAAACGGAACAAAAATGTTGTTTATTCAAAACTTGAATAAACCGCATATTAGAGAGCAGTAAGTCCTTTTTGTTTTGAAGTTTTGTATATTACATAATTATTATTATTATTACGAGCCTGAGTTGTCCCAATGTTGGGCAAAGGCTTCCCTACCCTCTTTCCATATATTACATAATACCTATACGAAAGTAGCAGGAAACCCAGTGGATGCAAATGGCAGGTTGTCATACATTGTGGCGGTCTCCGGGCTGATGATGTATTATATTGTGTTTAAATTATACAAATCTCTGCTATAACAGATTTAACTTAAATTTTGCAAACAACTGCTGTTGAAATATTACCCATAGCTACAGTTATAATTATTTTTGGGGATTGTTTAGTTACAGTTACATTTTATAGTTACATACTTGTAACATTTGTTAGAAATAAGTAACTGTAAATGTTGGAAGTTTGATGCACAGGCTTCCATCGAACCCTTCGAGTTTGGGCTCATTTAATTTGTTTTAACGAGTTTCAAACATTACACTCATTGAGCTAATATCTACAGAGACAAACGTGCAAAAAAAATGTCTGCGCCAAAACTCGGTGCACGCCATCCAGTGCGCCGACTTTTTAAACGACTTGAACTACGATAAGACACAATCGCTCAAGCATACATTGAACACTATAAGCGACATAATGTCTAAATTCGAACAATTGTGAACTATATAATGCACATATAGGTATGTTCAACGTCATTTGGACGTTTTTTGACTGTTTTGAGTCTTTAGATATTAGCTCAATGTTTACACTATAAGAAAATTAAGTTTGGTTTTTAACTATAATTTGTTGTAATATATATATGTATATAATATATAATATGTCTATAAACCAGGATTCTTACTGAACTACAAAAAGGTCATTATCATAATGTTTATTTGACTAAACTTAGCTTTATTTATATTATACATAAATAAGTAGTTATTTATTTTAACATTGTTTTTTCAATCGAACGTAGCTGAATATTATAATGATGTAGGGTAGGTAGAAGGTACATATGTTTATCTAATACACCCAAAAATGTGAAACCAATTTGTTACAGGCTACTAAACCACACGCTTGTCCGGATTCTATCAGTAGCCGTCCTAAACGGCACAGTGGCCATGACTGACGCGCTCGGTCGCGCCAACGTCCTACGCGGTAACTTATTTGACAACAAAGAAAATAAGGGACGAGAAGTTTTGCACTGGCACTTCTTACCGGCAATGTGTTGTGCATTTTCCCTGCAGGGTGAGTTATAAAACATGCAAATAATCCAATCAGATCATATACTTTTAAGTAAACCAATCAGATCTTCCACTAATGGGAATAGACCCTTTTACAATGCGGCCGAATATCCTTCTCGTCGAATATCGTCGATCGCTTAGTACGAAGAGTACGAAGCGCAGACAGATACGAGGCAGTCCCTGGGGCCGTTTACTCGGGGCCATTTGAGGGCGCGATGATATGACATATTATAATATACAATGTGTAACAAAAAGGTTCAACAATACTGAAGAGTATGTATGTACTCATCATTATAAACAACTTTTACTATGGGGCCTACCATGAAATCGCGATAAAAATATCAGCTGTTCCATACATTTTGTCCAACTTTTTGTATGGAACAGCAGATATTTTTTTGGGGTTTCAGGGTTTGCCCCATAGTAAAAGTTGTTCATAATGATGAGTACACTTCAGTATTGTTGAATCTTTTTGTTACACATTGTATATATAATATCATTGTTAAATAGTAAAGTAGATTTGAAACTACTTTTCAGGGCAGTACCTCTACACTGGTGGATTGGAGAAAGTCCTGGTGAAATGGACGTTAGGCGAAAATGAGAAGATAATGATGCCGCGTCTCCCGGGACAGATTAGATTCATAGCAAATAACAGCACACATGTGGCTGCCACCCTAAGCAACAACTGTAAGTATTACATTCTGAATATACAATCTCCACCAAAACAGCAAATTTTGGTAACCTTTGTGGAAGGTTAAACTTTCGTGTTGACCACGTATTTTTAACATTAGTGTGTAAAGCCGCAAATAAAGTCGCAGAACGTATAGTTAAATATAATATGTACCTATGTAATATTAGTAGGTATTTAAGGTAGGTAGGTGGTAGGTAATCCGGAACGAGGATATTCACCAAAGAACCAAAGTTACCGACATAGCTCGCAAGGTTTTCAAGTTGAAGTGGCAATGGGCAGGCCACATCGCTCGAAGAACTGACAACCGATGGGGAAGAAAGGTTCTTGAGTGGCGACCGCGAACCGGAATTGTTGTTTGTAAAAGTCGCGGGCAACCGGTGGATGCAAATGGCAAGTTGTCGTACAGTGTGGTGGTCTAAGGGGGAGGCCTTCGTTCAGCAGTGGACGTCTACGGGCTGATGATGATGATGAGGTAGGTAAGATATTTAATGTCCAAAAATTTTACGTCTAGCCTAAGCCACGATTTAGGGAACTTTATGCTCATATTTAATATTTTCTATGGACTAAAATATTAATTTACTGTAGTTACATCGAATTTAATAATTTTGTCCTCGTACTACCAAAACAAGCAAAATAATCCGTAGATAATCTTTAAGGGGCCAATAAAGGTTCTAAAAAGGCCATAATCATAATATTCCCTGCTAATGTTTCCTGCACTAATCCTGAAAGAGAAACTCAGTTACAATACAGTGTTCATTTTTAACCGACTTCAAAAAAGGAGGAGGTTCTATGTTCGACGGTATGTAATATGTTTTTCTGTTCCTGATTTTAATGTATGTTCACCGATTTCTCCATCAATTGTGGACTGATTTTGATTTAAAAAATATATTTGATAGGGTGGTCCCGAAGTGGTCCCATATTAATTTGAAGTCGGTTGTTTTTTTTTTAAAAGTTACTTGTTCTAAATATTTTCGTTTGTTATCTGTTGCCCATGATATTTAAAAGTCATCAACTCTTAAGAATCAAGATTCCACATCTCTTATCATCTTACCCAAATCACACTCCTGCACAACATGTTTTCTCCATGTTATCAAGCAACGTCTAAATTCACTTATCCACATACCACGTGTCTCTTTGGTTTGGTCCGTTTTCGTAATTTATTTTCGTAGTCAGTTACGAAAGAAGAATTATTTTTCATTGTTCGTAATCAATTATGAAACAAGAATTTTGTTGCCGTTTTGGTAGCTGAGTTTCGTAGTCAGCTACGATAGAAGAATTTCAGTTCCCTTTTCGTACTCAATTATTAAATAAGAATTTCAGCGCCGTTTTGGTAACTGTATTTTTTTTGTATCTATGGTGAACCCAGAAAAATAAAAATCATGAAAATTAAAAAATACCTTTTAATTTAAAAATATTTAATAACAAAAACCTTCTTTACCTTTTTCTATCTACATTTATGTTTTGATCAAGCACCTTTATATATATATTATTTTATTATTGTATCATGTGGCAAAGAAACTAGTCACTACCTACCTGTTTGTATAATTTTGTTCTTTTTCTATATTTCCGTGTGCTATGTTTTTTTTTTGTTGCAAATAAAACATTGTATATTGTCTATGTAGTAGTATCCTGGGGCCTTATTTTTGAATCGTACGCAAGCGTAGCGCATGCGAAAGCAGCTGAGCTTCGAACGATACTGTTTGGAATAAGGTTCAATATCGTTTAAAAGTCGGCTCCGCTCGCATGCGCAACCCTTGCGTACGATTCATAAATAAGGCCCTTGCACTAACTCTAACAAATCTATTTCTATTCCAGCAATAATCATAGCGAACAGTCAACTCGAAGCGACGTGTACGATACTGGAGTGTGGAGGGCTGTCGCCAGTAATGCGAACTATAGGAGGAACCCTCATCTACCACCAGCGGCTAGCAGGGCTGCTGATACCGGGCCGGACTGGACACCTGCAGCTATATTCAGCTGCTACTGATAAAGTACTCTACAATGTAAGTTTGTGATTTATTTAGTACTAGCTGATACTCGCTATTTCGTACGCGTAGAGCTCGGCCTTCGGTCTCGCTACTGAGACCCGCTCCAGCAACACTAAATTTCATCGAAATCGGTCCAGCCGTTTACTCACCGTTTAAACCTTCCCTGGACTACGATAAACATTTCAAAACCAAAATCAGCTAAATAGGCCCAGCCGTTCTCGAGTTTTAGCGAGACTAACGAACAGCAATTGATTTTTATAAATATATATATATATATATATAATATAATTTAGATATGTCGAAGTATTTTATCAGCTATCTGGTTCCCATATTACACGCTTTGCTTAGTTTCGGGCTGTGGAAAATATATTGTTTTTTTATACATTATAGGCTTGCGTTTCACTGCCATCTCTGATGGTAAACGAAGATGCAGTCTATGATAAAGCTCGCTTGCCTAGACGAAACCGATTCACTCGCGACTTGAAACACCCTGATTGTAAATATCGAGACACACCCACACTGGCAGCGCATTTGCCTCAGACGTAGATCACGTAATTTAATCGTTTTTGTTTGATGCAAATTCACTCTCTCATAGCTGCAATGTAAGTTATAGTAAGAAACCAATAACACTCGGTAGCAACACCATAGCAAAGGATTGTTGCCATAACAGCCGATTTTGATATTTGGCGGAAAGAGTGGGTTGCAAAGTTGCAACCAATGTAAGGAAGGAGATATGTATATCGCGCCCTCAAATGTCAACGTGAAAACGGCCCCAGGGACAGTCTCGCCTGTCTGCGCTCACTAAGCGAGACGCGCGCTATCCCTTTTGCTCTCACAAAAGTGGTATCTTCTTTTGCACTCCGGCGCAACTCGTAAACATGACGGCAGGGGAGTCAAACGTTGCTTTATTAGCATCTTTCGTAATCTTTGGTTGCAACTTTACAATGAATGAACTACCCAAATATCAATTTTCATCACTATAACTTCAAAAACAAAGGACTTTCCTTACATTATTCCACCCTCCCTTTCCCCCCTTAAATCAACCCTGTCAAAAAAATATTGAAAACAGCATTTTTTATTATAAATGATGTATCCAAATTTTCATGACTAAAAATCTAAAAACAAAGGACTTTCATACAAAAGTTTCTTTTCGAATACACCCCTACGCATCAAGACGAATACACCCTCCAAATTTCGAGTCTGTACGACCAGCGGTTTGGGCTGTGCGTTGTCTGTCTAAAATGTCTAATGACTAAAATAATAGAGTCAGAAAAGATCACTTCTTATTACCAGTGTCAGAAAAGATGACCATTTATCTTATTTCCAGATCGACATAACACAAAAGAACGAAATACCCGCAGAGCGATATAACCTGATACCTCTGGACACAGAAGTAACTTGTGCCGCAGTCAGCGCCGACGGAAATTGGCTCGCCACTTCAGAGTACAGAAACGATGGCATTAACTACCCGGAAGAAAAACTAAAGTTCTGGCACGCAGCGTTAAAATCAGCTAGGCCGTTTATATTAAAAACTTGCGTCAACTTACCCCACGGCGGTTGCAATGTCGTCGCATTAGATTTCGACAACCAAGGAAACTACTGCATATCAGCCGGTTTAGATAAAAAATTCCGCATTTGGAAAAGAGAAATTTCACCCGAAAACAAGAACTTACAATACTACACTTGCGTAACCGCCTGTTATTACTCGTCTGGCGTCGGGAACTCAATGTCCCATGATATAATGAACAATATGAAACACCACGATGTTAACACCTACGGTAAACATATGTATCCGTACTTGAGAGAGATTGCAGAGGATGATGTTATACTAAAACTGAAGAATATACATAAAGAGATGTCGTTGGTTGATTCTAATGTGCTGAGTAGTGGGATGAAAAGAGACGACGATGCTGATATGGGTGGTGTAGCGATATCGGAAGATGGGTCGCTGATTGCGGCGTGGTTTGGGTGTAAGCTGACGTTGTGGGACTCGCACCTGTGTAATATTAGTACGACATTGGCGCATCCTGCGTTGAGACCTAAGGGCATTCAGGTCAAGTTTGGAAACCACGATGCTTCGCATTACGTAAGTATGCACTTTATTATGAAAACTGACGTGGTTTTGACACATAAGTGCTAAGCAGGACGCAGCTGTACGCGCGTCAGGCTCTGTTTTCACTCTTTGAAAAAGGTCACCGGATGTGATCGAAACCATAGTCGGAGTATCCGATTTAATTAAACGTGAGTATTCCCGTATAAATAAAACAAAAATATGCACTTTATAATATGTACTAAGGTAGAGGTCTCCAAACTACGGCCCGCGGGCCAAGACTGGCCCGCTAATCTGATAAGCTAGCTAGATTTTGGCCTTTGAAGCTTTGTAGAGCAATCCGTCTGAGCTATAGGCTATAAAGTTTGGAGACCCCTACTGTACTAAGGATTCGATATATTTTTGGTTTTTTAATGCTCTACAATAACTTAATAAGCGGCTTGTATTCAAAACAACAAAGTAATAAATCCTAACCAACATCTGTCTCTGTCTGTTTGTTTTCACAATCAGATAAATTATTGGGTATGAAGAGATTTAATATCTAATATCTCTTGGTGACGAGCACAGTACAGTGCGGCGCAGGATTGTGTTCGCAAGTTCACAATTCTGGCACTGCTACTGTTATGGGCAGGCGTGACGCTTACCACCAGGCGAACCTCCCGCTAGTCTAGTCAATTAAAAGTATTAAAAAAACGGCGTGGCCGATCTTCGTATTATAATTTGCCATATAGTGTATTTTTGTTTTGTAGTCACTAAATAATTTTATTTGATTTGAGTCTGGATTAGTAACCGTGAGCGGCATTTACAAATAACTCAACCGTGGGTACGGTGACAATAAGTTGCATGGTCGGTCACGGCGGCTTTTCTGTAACAACCGTGAAACCGACCAGAAGCCTGTCTTTGACACAAAGACTGGCCAAACAGTCTATAGCTACTTGCTTAGTTTTACAATGCTTGCTTAATCGTTTTTTTTTCTTGCGTCGTTTCAGTTGGTGTGCACAACAGAAAACTGCCTCGCTGTGTGGAGTCTTCTGTCTCTGACTGTGAAGTGGATGGTCCAGATCAAACCTTCATGCTTGGCGGCTGACAAGCTCTCTAACAGAATGGCGGTCGTCACTCAAGATAATGACTGTGAGTTGCTACTTAAAAATCATGTTAGTTATAGCTTGGCCAAAAAGTAGAAGTTAATGGGGGCGCCACGCAAACAGTTTAAAAAATACTAGCAAGTCTGTATAGTATGTCAGAGAAAGATGTGTTCCCCGCTAAATTCAAGATTTGCTCGTAAATAAGATTAATGTACAGTAAATCTTAATAGTCATTTATAAGTTTAATGTAATAGTATTAAAAAAAAAAACTTCGTACTTACTATCCGGTACCGGTCTTCGTGTCTAGTATACGATCCTATTCGTAATAATAGGGTAGATGACTGATGTTTAAATCGTTGAAACCAATAGCTTCGATGAAGAATTTAAGTAAATATAGTATGTTTATTGAAAACATAATTTAAATCGGTTATTTATGTTCTGATAGAAGCGTTTCAAGTTTTTGGTAGATAAAACTCTGTCCCTTTCCCCCATAATAAAAAAATGTCGTCACGCCTTACTTGTCAGAATATAATTTATATGGCGTACAGAGAAGTGACGTCACAATTTGCTGTTTCGCCTCTCTGTCTAGCATGATATTAAAATGCTTATAAGTTGCTTATTTTTGATCAGATTTTCATTTTGTTTTCATTAATCAGATTTATTTATAGGCCACATTTTAATAGGACAATTAAAAAAAACCAGTCAGCTAGCCTATTGTTATTGTTATCTTTTGCGGCTGAACGACTTGTATCCATGGCCATGAATAAATAAAAAAATAAAGTAAAGATGATTGGGTAAATTCCTGGTAAATTCACACACTGGTTGGCGTGTTTTTTTTTATTCTTGACCATGGATACTATCCTTAAGACACTGGTGTGATTATCCACAGTGTTGCCCGGACACAAAAAGTTTCCTTTTCAAGTTTTTTTGCCAAGCTATAGTTAAGTTTTTCGCCACGTTTCTCTTTCTATACAAAGTACTCATGCTTTGTTGCAGTGTTCGTGTTCACGCCCCGCAGTCCGACGCCGCTCCTGTCTCGGAAAGGGCTGTTGGACCCAGAAACAGGCGTATTTAAACAGATCACCTTTGGAGCTTCGACTGGCCACGACATAAGGTTATTCTTGATGAGGAATAACTCGGTAATTAATACATTGAATTACGTTTAAGGTTTTCATCCACCAACCCGCAACTGGGCCAACTTAGTGGATATGCCCAATCGCCCATCAAGGGCAGACCTAAGTAGGTACAACAGTCCACTATGAAATAGGCTAATGCTTATGCTATATTTATGGCTCAGACTAAACGAGCATAGGTTTACGAGTTGTGACTCGCGGTTTTATGTCGTGCAATTGACATTTGGTTTATAAAAATGATCGGTTTGTGCCTCATGACGACGCAATATAAGTTGTCTGCCGCCTTCCCTCGACTATATACGTGAGATACTCGACGGTGTCGCCCCAGCCTAAGAAGACGTTTCGAAATTCATTGTTTAGCTATGCTTGTAGCATGTTTTTTTTATATCCTTTCTTGTGACGAGACTAGCGGGACGCTCGCCTGGTGGTATGCGTCACGCTTGCCACTAACAGTAGGAGTTCCAGAATATTGTGAACTTGCACAATCCTGCGCCGCACTGCACTGCGCTCGACACCCTGTTATATTAAAAATATATTTTTTTTATACTGTCAAGCGACTAGACGAGCAAGCCTAGTGGTAAGCGTCACGCCTGCCACTAACAGTAGCAGTACCAGAATTGTGAACTTGCGAACACAATCCTGCGCCGCACTGCACTGCGCTCGTCACCCTGAGATATTAGATGTTAAATCTCTTCATACCCAGTAATTTCTCTGGTAACATTGCCCTTCAAACCGGAACACAGTAATGCTTGCACACTACTGCTTGGCGGTTGAATAACTGGCAAAGGTGTGGTACTTCCCCAGGCGGACTCTGCAGTAGAGTACCACTACTTGATAAATGAATGATGTTTCATCTATTAAAAGAATATGGTTGGTAAAAATATCATATTATGTATAGGGACATAAGCGAAATGGTAGTAAAACAATGTAAAGTTATACATTATTGTATACAATTTTTATTATGGGACTCAAATAGGCTAGATGACTGGTTTTTTTTTATTGTCCTATTAAAATGTGGCCTATAAATATAGCTGATT
Source organism: Erannis defoliaria (assembly GCA_905404285.2). NCBI lineage: Eukaryota > Metazoa > Arthropoda > Insecta > Lepidoptera > Geometridae > Erannis > Erannis defoliaria. The sequence goes on along the minus strand of FR990080.1, from coordinate 9,308,124 downwards.
AATGAAAAGAAAATGAAAATCTGATCAAAAATAAGCAACTTAAAAGCATTTTAATATCATGCTAGAGAGAGAGAAGAAACAGCAAATCGTGACGTCACTTCTCTGTACGCCATATAAATTCTATTCTGACAAGTAAGGCGTGACGTCATTTTTTGTTTTGTGGGAAAGGGACAGAGTTGTCTCTAACAAAAACTTTAAACGCTCATATATCAGAACATTATTAACCGATTTAAGTATTTTTTTCAATAAACATATTATATTTACTTAAAATCTTCATCAAAGCTATAGGTTTCAACGATATAAACATCAGCCATCTACCCTATTGAAATCTCTTTAAAAAAACAGCTATAATAGCAGCAATATTCAGCTGTAATATAATTCACCCGATGAAATGTATGGAACAGCATTTTCGAGATTTCAAGGTTGGCCCCATAGTAAAAGTGTTCGTAAAGAAAAAAACGTATTTCCTTGTAACCAGTTTCGTATAACGAAGATTTATTCTTCTGCCGTAACTGGTTACGAGTCTCCGGTTTCGTACGCGGTCGATGGGTGTTCATAACTATGAGTACCAGGCCTCAATTCGGGTTAGTGATACCGATACACCTAGCCCTGTAGAAGTGATCATATCTATTGCTTCTTTTTAGCATGCCTTGGTGTTTGATGGAGGACTCCGGGATATCCAGTGGTTCCTTATTTATGAAAACGATAAACGTACATGTTCATTTAGTAGTTTTTTATATATTATTTTATTTTGTTTAGACAGTAAAAAATAGTTTTCTGTTCCAGGAAATCTACACCATAGAGCCAGAGGAAGCAGACCAATCGCAGCTTGAAGTGTTATCATGGCAACACAAGCCTCGATCAAAGTTCAGTGCAATGCTGGCAGTTCAACAAACATCGTCAGTACAAACGGCTACATTGGGAGACGTCGTAGCTTGGGACGCTGGCAAGATTGGCGCCGGCGCTGCTGCTCAGGTTAGTTGTACCAACGAATTGTTCAGTACTAAAACTGTATGGTACAGCCGTACCGGTGTTCAATGGGACATTACCAAGCCGTCCGTCTGTATGACTATCAGTCTGCTTTGCCTTTTATGCCCTGTGTCTTCCGAACTTTAATAGCCGGTTGAAATTTTCTCTGAATATTATGACGGATTATCTGACAAATAGTGAAAAAGTATGATGAATAGTAGATTACTCACCTAGGGAGTAAAGATTAAGAATGTCTCAGATCTCAATTATATTGTCCTTAAACCGCATCCAGAACCACTGGAGGACGGGCAGAAGCGTCCTCTCGGTTAACGGTGGTGAGCATTCTGCTAACCCCAAGCCTCCTGCCTATCGTAGGGATTATGGCAAACCCTCCCTATTACGGGGGAGGCCCTCGTCCAGCAGTGGACATCTTCTGGCTGATGATGAATCACATGCACATTTTTTCTTCATTACAGATAATGTCTGCCGCCCCACACATGATGCCTCCGGTTAGTCTCCTAACCACCACGTTCCTCGAACAAATAGCGGGAACCAAAAATAACAAGGAAATTGAAGTTAACGAAGACGAGGAACCAGAGCAGATGGAGGTAGAGGAACCTGTCTCCAGCGATGACGAAGAGAAGGTAGAGGAAAAACCTCTAAACGGGCCCACTCCAAAAGTCATGGAACTTTGGACCCCTAATTATGAAGCGATCAAACAAAAAAGGTTAGCGAAAATCATGAAGGAACCTTTCGTAGATTTAGAATCGACTAGCCTTTTAGTGGGTATTTGAATCCTTACACCTAATTTTTACGAAATAAATGTTGACTAAGTTTTTTGGCTTTTTCTTTTCTTAGATTTATGATTACGTGACTTGTCCTTGAAATCTAGAAACAAGATGAATGTTTCAACCAATTTATTTATTTAATTTTTGTACGCGCTGATAGCTTTGCCTTTGACCGCTATCTCGCCTGACATTAAGCCAGCATGTGGTCTAATGAAGCGTACTTGCCTAGAAGAAACAAATTTACTATTATAGAGAAATAGCTAACGAAAATTCAGTCTACCAAAAAAGTATAAGCTAATTGATAGACGAAATTGTAAATAGATATGTCTACGCCAATCACACAAATTAATGTGTGATTTGTATGTGTAGGTATTAATAGTATTAGTGAAAAAAATAAGGATATAAGAGACTGTTTAAAGTATCTATAGGTAGCATTACCTATAGATAGTTTAAACGGTCTCTAATTTCAGGTATTTTTTTTCTAATTTTCTATTAGTGTATCACAAATTATGTATAATACACTATTCAAATTTATATCTGTTAAATTAAAAATAGTCAAAATTAACACTAAATTAATAAATAAAATTAAATAACACATCCTAGTTTATTATATATAGTACTATACTAGGTATTATATAATCTGTGCCTGTGCCTATGGTTATTGGCATCATCAGTGTAACAAGAACTCATTCCTGGATGTCATATTCCATACAAACTTTGTTACATATCAAAATATTTTTTTCAGATAAACCAAGAGCTAGTTTTGTATGTATGTGTACTTGTATAGGCTAGATATGTTTACCATCTTCGACCGGAACATCGTACATCAGGTACAGGTGAGTTGAGGTCAAACTATGGCTGGAGGCTGAACAGGCTAGCCCAGCATTAAAATCTATATTCTTCAATCTCCATTTTTTTTTATGAAGATGCTAATATCGATTTCGCTTTAGTAAGTGCCTATTTGCCGGACCAAGGCACTAGTTTTGTCACATTGTCACACTTCTAACAGTTGACAAACTACCGAGTTTAATTTGATCACTTTGTGAACTTGTTTATAGCTAGGCTAAAAAGTCTTAATACGGAAACTTTTTATCATCCCTGGCAGATCTGTGGATTATTACGAACTCATTGAATCATCTTCCTCCGATACGCTACTGGGTTGCTAGTATTTATAATTATTTGCGATAGTGGTGCCCCCTATTATTTTCTACTCTTTCTGGTAAGCTATATTATACCGGGACCATTTCATGCCTCTTTATACTATTTTCTTTACTTCAGGTAGGGTACAAGTGTGACCCTGGGCAAAAAATATAATGTATAAAATATAATATAAATGTATAATGTTACACCCAGACACAGAACATATATTATGTTATTATTAATACACATATTATGTATTTTAATAATGTATTTACAAAAAAATGTGTATATATATAAGTATTCTATCAGCTATCTGGTTTCCATTGTACAAGCTTTGCTTAGTTTGGGGCTAGATAGCGCTGTGTGAAAAACGTCCACCGATATTTATATTATATAAAATAAAAAATATATTTATTTATTATATTCAACCGATGAAACTGGCAACAAGGCGCGGCATATTTATATACTTGAGATAGATACAAGAGTTAAGAATTGTTTATTTAAATCACGTTTTCTTATCTTATCAGCAAACAATTATAATAGAAGAAGACTAAGCAAACACGCAAATGCGGTCTTCAATCTTTGCTTTACACTGTACAACGTTGGTAATCGAATAGTGATATTTCGCCAATCAATTCTACTACATAGCGCGGGGAATTCTCATTTAACTAAAGATTGTTTAAGAATCTACCTTTCTAGAGTAACTGTAAATAAGGATATCATAGCATTTCAAAAACAAACCAATAGCAAAAAAACATTTACTATGGAACTATTAAACGAAGCTGAAATAAATTCAATAGTAAAGCAGTTTAGTCTTACAAAAATACTAAAATGGCACATAGAAGACTTTGAGGACAAAATGATTGGATACCTAGGCGATCATCTCAAGTTAACAATAGAAGCGGAAAAGAATGGGACTAAATCTGAATTGCAGTTGTTTGTAAAGTGTATGCCGAGATTTGACAAATGGAAGTCGGAGTATCTTCAGGAGTTGAGATTTTTTTATAAAGAATATGTCATGCTAAGCAAGTTGTTCGAAGGTTTCTGTGACGGAGATGGTAAGTTGATGATTCCATTCAGTTTAACCTCGTTAACGTTTGACCTCTTATTATATAGATACTCGCCTGTTGCTAAGCAACGATGTGGTCGAGATAAAGCAGACTTATAAGATATTTACTCTAATCTTGAAAAGGTCTGGATTAAACCTTTCAGGAAAGGCAGCTTGTTCCATTCCTTAGCTTCTAATCCATACGATTAGAAACGGTTAACTTGCCTATTGTTAGGTACATTATATAGGTACCTACTCTATTATACTTAGGTACATCTTGATTTGGATTGTTATCTTTTATGCATGAAAGTATATTTGCAGGCACAACAAAATGGCGCCCAAAATCTTATTACATGCGAGAAGATTTATTTGTTTTTGAGGATGTAACTAGATTTGGTTACAAGATGCCTTACTTCAAAGATACTATGACGATCGACGCACTGAAAGCAACTGTAAAATCTTTGGCCAGATTCCACGCACAATCGTACATTTACGAAGAAAAGAAAAGCAAAGAACTTGGAAAACTGTATAGGATTTGGGACGAATTCAGTGAGTATTTACAGGAACCCGCTGCAGGGAATATGCTTTGGCGCGACACAGGAAGAAACGCGGTTATAGACTATCTGAAGAGGTTTTCTAAACACAGTTCAAATCCGGACTTTATTAAAAAGTTAGATGAAGTTGTACCCGTGTTGTATGAGAAAGCAATGGATCTGATGAAGCCTAGTACTAAATACCGCAACGTGGTTGTCCATAGAGATCTTTGGAGCAACAATATATTTATTAAGGACGACGGAGTTTCTGAGCCCCATGCTCTACTAATTGATTTCCAAACGGTTATTTATTGTTCCCCGATGCTCGATTTGTCTTCTATGATATACTTTAATACTTTAAAAGCATGTAGAAACACTTACGGCAATACACTCATTGAGATTTACTATAACACTCTTTCCAAACTACTTGAGGAAGCGAATGTTGATATAGATATTGTTTTCCCGAAAGATGTTTTAATGGAAGCTTACAATGACAGTTTACTTTTTGGTATGACGCAAGCTTCGATAATAGTACCTATAATTTCTATGAGCAGTGAAAAGAAAGAAGAAATATTTTGTGATCCTATCAGAAGTGAAAAGGCAAATTTAGTAACACGCAGCGAAGAATTTATAGAAATTGCTAACGAAGATTCAATCTACAAAAACAGAATAAGCGAATTACTAGATGAAATTGTTGATAGATATGTCTACCCCAGTCAAACTCAAACGTATAATATCATTTGAGTATACATTTGTTTTTTATTTATTTTAATTTTATAAAGATGAAGTGAATGAAATTGAAAATATAATAACTCTTCTGACTCGTAGACATCATGAACTTTTTAAGTTATTTTAATTCTAACTCGACTACTACTTATTTATATTTGTTCTTATTACCTTCCTGATATTAATATCGTCAGTAAAACAAGGACTGTTATCTTGGTTTGTCTACATGGTGAAGAAATATCAGTTTATCAAAATGCAAAGTTTCACCTGATCCAGGGCTTAATAAATGTTTTGCTAAACCAACAATTTGTGTATGTAGTTACCAGCTGATAAAACATGGGTAATTGCTATCTACAGATAGATAATATAACTAGCTCCCCTTTTAAACATAGTAAAGTTTTCCGTACAACCTATCATAATTTAGACACTGCTATAATTTTTACTACCTACCAGTAATGGAAACTCTAACAGTGGAACAAAATAATTACTATAAGTACATAACTGAAGAAGATATAAAGTTGATTGTCTCTAAACATAAAGCTGCAAATGAAGAAGACGTAATTGAAAACTATGTTATTATAAATGCCAGTGATAAAATGCTGGGATTCCTGTGTGACTATTGGAAAGTTAAGGTGAATTTACTCGTAGGATCTCACAATAAAGTGCTCCAATACTTCATAAAAGTAATGTCCGTGACAAATGCAGCTAAGGCGGCCATGGTAAAAGAAATGAGATTGTTCGACAAAGAATTGTACTTTTACACAGTGATCAAACAAAGCATTGAAATACCTGGTAAGTTTGATATTTCGTTGATACATATCAAAGTATGATTTTAAATCTAAACATTACAAAATTCATTAATTATACTGTACCTACTTACTAACATTACAAATCCAATAGTGTCAGCAGGTACAGTCCGCGAGGTATAAGCTGAGCTTTGCATTAGTGTGAGAATTGCATTGCAGAATGGCGCCGCGCCTCAGGCCGGTTACCCAAAATCAGTTTAAACCGGTTTTACCGGGCGAAAATGGCGCCGCGCCTAAGGCCGGTTATCACACCTACACTATCCATGTACACTCACACAAATGCAAAGCTCAGCTTATACCTCGCGGACTGTACTCACTATACCTATTTGTTCCTATATTTGCTGAACGGATTTAAATGATAGAGAAGTAGCTTATACTCTGGATTAACAAACAGGCTACCGAAAAATATGTAGTTTCTGTTGGATGGCTGGTAAAACCGCAGGCATTGCTTCTTTAATAAATTCGGTACATATCATTCACAGGTTTAAGGCCCTGGAGTGCTGGATTCGTGACATGTTTAGGAAACGCTATGGTGTTTGAAGATATGAACGCACTTCAATACAATTTGAGGGACAAATTCAAACGATTCGACGTAGCACATGTGCTGGAAGCATTGAGAACCCTTTCTAGATTTCACGCATCGTCAATCATATACGAAAACAATAAATCCAAGGAGTTAGGACGCAGTTTTTCGTTGAATGAAGAATTTTCTGAACAACTACATAATTCTGGCTATATTGATACGGATAATTGGTTTGTGCTATGCTCGAAAGCAGGCTTAGCTGCAATCAAACAGTTTTCAAACTACAACCAAAAAGAAATAGATACGATTGAAAGCAACTGGTTTAACGTTTGGTCAGCTGGTTTGGCTTTCTCAAACGCTTCTACGGAATACAAAAACGTGATATGTCATCGTGATCTCTGGAATAATAATCTGATGTTCCACTATAAAAAGGAAGGCGAGAATATTATACCAGATGACTGCGTTCTCGTTGATTTCCAGGCTGCAAAATACCAACCGCCTGCAGGTGACGTCATGCTTTTACTTTACTGTAATTTAGATTCGCAGTTTAGAGAAAACAATATGACTAAATTCTTGAATTTCTATTTTGATGAGCTAGACCAAATTCTCATTGATAATGGAATACAGATTGAGAATATTATAAAGCGAGAGAAGTTCATTGAGTCAGCTGAAAAACAAAGACAGTGGGCTGTAGTCGTCTGCGCTTGTCTGATTCCACAGTTTTGGCTCGACGAAGATCTTACCACTCAACTTTTCACCGACAACGCTCAGTTTGATGAAATACTCTCTAAAAATAAATCGGCGTTTGTTATAAAAATGATGAATTCTAACCCTGATTACAAAGAAAAAGTCATGAATGTATTCGAAGAAATTGCTGAGAGGTATTGCTTGTAATTTCATCTTAAAAAGTATCATAGTTCTGAAAATGTGTTAAATAAAGTAAAGCAATTTGTAGCTAGAAGAATTTGTTTATTAACTCTAAAGTGCAATTATATTAATAAAGCATTATAATACCTACGTGATTGTCATGTGATCTCTAATTCTACATTTTAAATTTAAAAGAATTATTTTTACGATCGAGATTTTTCAAGCTACCAGGATTAGTTTTATAGTAAGTCCAGTCCCAATTCCTGACAAACTTGTTGTCTGTAAGCAAACGGGTTCCGAATCTCCTATGCCATGGGTCGTCATCTCTCTGGCTATAGATATCACAGAACGGGCGGATAAGTAGAATATAAAATAGTTCGACGAAGCTAAGAATGCTGGCTCCGAGGAATAGGCCGCCTGTTCCACCAGTGGACACTATAAGTGAAGTAACCATGTCAATATTATTAGTTCTATGCTACTGACAGTACGGTTTCATTTAAGACTACCTATTGAGTTCATTTCAAATTGTCATTCACCTGCTTACCTACTAAATCCAGCACGCCTCTAACGACATTTCTCCTGTACCTTTCAGTAGGTAACATAGCCAGTTCAATTTCGACAGTAGCGAAGTTGTTCGATGTCACATCCTTGAAATCTTTTACAATGGATATCTCGGCTTCTGTACAGGATGGTAGGCAGTTACAGTATAGCCCATCGCGTGGTGACCAGGGGGCCTTCAGAACCTGTTGAAAAATATTAGAAGTTTACTTCGTATTGCATACTTGTGTAAACTTGAATCGTTTTCAAGGATTTCCTGATTATTTAATACAACTTTGAACATTTCCTTTAATTCATCATTATTTGAACTGTCACATAATGTCTCATCCAAAGTTCACTAGCCGTCGATTCGTATAACTATCAACTATTGAACACATCTAGATTATGAAACCACATTAACCAGATGAAGTCCACTGCTGGACAAAGGCCTCCCTATTAATAGGCGGCTTGGGGATTGCAGAATGATTGCACCGTTAACCGAGAGGACGCTCCTGCCCGTCCTCTTGTGGTTCTGGGTGCAGTTTTAGGACATACCCAGGTCAGGTCAGGTTGGATTATGAAACACAGTTTTGTGTAAGTACACTTACAGATAAAACATTGACGTTGCTATTGAGGCATATTATACCACTGACGTTGCATTTAATTTCTTCCGGGACTTTAGGCATGAAGTAGTTAGTGCAGTTACAAAGTTTTAACTGCGCGTTTTTCCTGCATTGCACCGTGCAAGCTGTGTAAGAGTAGTGGTTGTAGACTTCTAGAAAGTTCTCGTCGGTGTATCGACATTTGCGTTTTTGAGGGGTGATCATCCGCGCGCCTGCGTCGTTTTCGATGTTCCTGATTGATATAAGACGTCTGAAACCAAGATTTAAAATCTTACAAACTAAGCACATCATCCTCATTCGACATTTTGTTACCTACTATTTCAATCAGATCTTACCTAAAATTCAGCTCCGGTCCAACGGTCAACACGTCTGAGCCGATAGTCGTCAATGCTGGCACTTCTTCTTCATTTAGCACGTATACGTTAGCAGATACTTTCACGTTGAATTTTATCGTTCCGGGACCTGTAGTTCTGTTACTGATCATCTGATATATTGGTGGATTCGTCTCCCTGAAGCAGTAAGGCCGAGAGTAAAATTCAATAGACTTACAAAAGACAAAAGTAGATTGCTCGTTAGTAAATGCTAGGAGCTTAGTGCTGGAGTATTTTGCGCTCCCATTATCGTTTTAATCAACTGCAAATTTTTGTTACCTTCCCTGAATACTGTTGATGGCGTAGCAGGTCCCAAGTTCAGTATCCATAGGTCTGAAATAAGTGCAGCAATCGAAGGCATTGCCGTTCCAAGAGCAATCAGATAGTGTTTCCTCGCAGGTACTGCGAACCTAAAAGATCAGAATATTACATAAACCATAACAAGTGGACAAATAAATGCATTGACCACAGATAACAATACTGTAGTAGGTACTTAAATTGAGTAGGTAGGTATGCTGCTTGTAGTATTCTAGGGTAAAAAGTAATATTAAGATATTTATAGGTACCTATGTATAATAAAAACAAATATAAACTTACTAGATTTGCGTAATATGTGAGGTTGGTTTTGATGCAATCAGGCAAAGGATCTTCTAGATTACAAAACTCAGAAATGTAATACGTAATACCTTTAAAATAGGATATTTCTTTCAACACTTCTTCCATATTAAAATCGTGATCCTCTCCCCATAAACTGAAATTATTTGATAAGTACTTGAAAATATGTACCTACCTATCTGGACCCGTTACGAATACAAATTACAGAAAAATAAAAAAGATATTTTTCGGAAGTTGCATTTGTTTTAGATGTACACTTTCAATCAAAGCATGAAATTAACTTACCCGTCCGATATTTCTTCAATGCGGTTTGTGTTATCGCTCTCACAGACAATAACCGACGGGAAGTAAGTATTCCAATCTTTATAAGCGGTTTCCACCACGAATGATATTGGGTTGTTTTGGAATGCATCGTATTGTGCCGCGATTAGCAGCGACGAGCCGTACCAAGACAACGCCACAAATATTAACCAGAATATTCTGCAACTCGAATATAAGTTAAGCTTTTTCAGTTATTATTTAATTAATTAAGACAGCACATTGCCAGTGACGATAATCAATATCAACAGAAAACTTACACATAATGTCAACATTTTAACTTATCATAATAGTATGTCACTAATACAGTCGTACAATAATTTAATTACACAAAATAATCAAATCAATCATGATTACATTGACAGCTCAGTTGGTAGTATGTCTGCCTTCAGAGCTGTAGGGCGTGGGTTCGATCCCCACCCAGGACAAAAATGTTTGTGACCGTATATCGATGTTTGTTCTGTGTCTGGGTGTAGTATGTATTATAAGTATGTATTTACGAAAAATAAAATTGTATATAAGTATTCTATCAGCTATCTGGTTTCCATAATACAAGCTTTGCTTAGCATGGGGCTAGATGGCGCTGTGTGTCATAAATGTCCCCCAATATTTATTTTATTTTATTTTTTTATTACCTACTTAGAGAATCGACAGTCATCAATTTTTCTCACAAGTCGTCAGGCATAGGTAGGTTCTCATCAGCTAGAAGACGTCCAGTGCTGGACGAAGGCCCGCTGCCGTAATCCCGACGCTTGGATCGCAGAATGTTCGCCACCGTTAACAGAGAGGACGCCCGTCCTCCGGTGGTTTTGGATGCAGTTTTAGGACATACCCAGGTCCCACGTCAAACATACGGACATCAAATACGACCAATTCAGGGTTCCGTACCCAAACTTTCAAGGTAACTATGAGAATCAATCAATATGAGACTCAATCTCAACACGTACCGTTCTGTCCAGTGTCGGCCGGTATCGGCAATAAATCGAAATCCATGAATGGAGGTCGTCTGGGGCAAACTTTTAATCCCATTCCACCAAATTTCGAAATATCGCTTCATAGATTCCTTGGAATCCATTTTCCTCTACAACGTTAAGTGTCATGTGGCAAATGAAACTCCAGATATTGAAACAACATTTTTATAGAACTCTTCGTGCGTATAAGTACCAACCAACGACATAAAAAGGAAGTTACCTAAATAATAAAATTGTAATATCACCTAAATCTAACATAGATCGTAATCACGGCGGGAACAACGCAAGTGTTTTCGTGTCTCATAATACGTATCAGATTTGTTTGTTTTTTTTACAATTATATCCTAATGATAATGACGAATGACATAATCTGCTGATGAGCTAGAGCGGTGCAACTCCGGCTTGCAGGTGGTCGCGTGGTGGTGGTACTGTGACGGTTCTGACCCGTCTTTAATTCACGGAGTCCTACCTATAAATTAAACCTAACTAGTGCCTTCAAACGAACTGTATTAGTTCCAAAATAATCTACGAAAAAATAATATAAATACACGCGCGTAATGAAATTATATGCTATACGTACGCACCTCTAGCTATACAGATATTTTAAAAGAGCTAGAATAGTGCAACAAGGCACAAAGGCGCACCGCGCGATGTGCGACTCTTTGGCGGCGGCAGCGAGCGGAGATCAACCAACTTGCCGCCACATTATAAAAGCCCCGCGGCGAGCTCAATAGGACATTCAGCGACGAACTGTGAAGGCAGCTTCACGTCCGTTCGCTCCGCCCTCGCTCCTCGATCAGCTCTCGCGTGCTTTTAATTACTTTCATAGTTTCATATAATAAAAGGCATTTTTGCCTAACTCTACTCAGTTAAATGAATTATTTACTGACTAGAAATACTTACGTTTAAATAGTGAAACAGTGTTCATAGTGGTTTAATATTTGTGATATTCCGTATCGATTTGTTACATAAAGGCTGGTCTTGGAGAGATGCGCGGATTGTGTTATTTGAGTCTTATTATCTTGTGTAGGTCAATTTCGGAGACCATGTTTACCTTTTGTTCGTCATCGTAAATTTAAATTAACTAAAGTGAATTTTAATCAAATGTTTGTGGTGTAAAATTTGATTGTAAATGCAGTTGTTCGCGAGTTAAAATCACGCGGTTTAAAATAACGTCGCACTACTTTTTTCTCTCTCAAACATAGCCGACGCCCATTTAAGCGCACGTACCTAAACACCTGTGTGTGGTATTCAAAACCGACGTATTAAAGTTGCTGTTGGTGTCAGAGTAAAGTTATTGGGCGAGATGGCAGAGCTAAGTAGTGTGTGTAACTCGATTTTATTAGGTGTATTAATGAGGGAAACAAAAAAAAAACAAAACAGTGATTTCGTCGATTTGTGTATTGAAGAATGAATTGAAGAATTGTTTGTGTTCACTCCTGGCCTGATCGTATATGTCCCAGTACCTTCGGGTAGCCTATCTGGCGTTGCGATTCTCGTTTGGATGGATACAAAATAAATTCATAAAATAAATTTAATAATTTAATTATACGCGAGGGGTGGAAGCTTAGAAATATGGTCTCTGCTGTTATAAGAACAATAGTTCCAAAGTAACTAGTTCTGGCCTCATTTACCTTGTAGGTACATGTGGTTTTTAGTTGGGAAATAGTTAGGCCATATGCTTGAGACAGTATGTGGAAGGTTATGTCCGCGCTTATACAACTAAGCGTGGTCTACCCTTTTTGGTCTCCTTTGTGTGGTGTTCTTCCTTCCTTTGGCCTTGGGACAAACAACCCGGAGCTGCGGGTTGGCTTGTCACGCCATAATTGCACCAAGGTATCTGGAATTAAGAGCGGTACGCGAAGCCGGGCGCGAATAGGAAAATACCTACAGATGCTGGGCGTATAGCAGCTGTCGTTATTTGTAGGGTGCTAGGGGCTCTTAGGCTTGGAGCTCGCCACTCAAACTTATAGGATCGTTTAGCGGCAAGGACAGTGAAAGTGCTTTGATCTGCCTGGAAGGTGGGAACCAACCGGTGAGATTCATATCTCGGGGTAGTGGGAAACTTATGTAGAATAGGGCCGTCATTTAAGGTGTAGGTCATAGCAGGTAGAATGCCAGGTACACCTTTATCTTTACAGGAATATTACACACCCACCCCATCCACACATTTACACTACCCAAATTCTTCTAGAATCTGGACATTCACCAGTGGTGTCGTAATGCACTGCGAAACTCTAGAAAACCCCTCTGTTAAGTCTCAAGTAGGTAGGTAACGCGTATTAAAATTGGGTTAGGTTGATTAGGTCTTCTATTACATAGGAAGGTACTCCAAATCGTAGGGAACCTAGAATTAGTAGGCAAGTAGGCCGGCCGACTCAAAATCTTAAGGCGTTCCACATAGGTACCTACCTATTTACGTAATTCAAACAACTAAACCGCGAACGTTTGTTTCCGTCGGGAAAATATTTTCTGTACCTATCAACACGCGAATAAATAAATAGGCGTTGTTCAAAATATTCACTAAAGTAAATTCAATATGTTTGCTTACTGAGTCTAACATTGTTATCCAAGGAATATAAATTCTGTACTAAATTACTGACGAGAGAAGTCAATTTGTCACTTCAAGATTTAAGTCAAAACGATGGACTTTCTATCTATTTGTAACCTATAATAATCTAGACTCCATAGCTGGATCTACGGCTCGGCAACTGATTGACTGAATTATGTGCAAGTTGAACCGAAAGTGTTCGGGTTACCCTTAAGTCTTAGAAAAGAGGAGAGGCGCCCATACTATGTCACTAATTGAGCGGATCACTGTCTGGTCTGAGATCTGGTCCATATCCGTAATACATAAACATACCTATTTTCTTTATGGAAGAAAGTCTTATCTGACTGGCGATTTGAAGTATAATAATACTTAAGTAATTACACTAAAATGTGTTAGACTTGGTTACCAAACCTAGATGCACCAGTAAGCACGGAATCACGCGAACAGATAGGCTACTAAAATAAAGCCGTTCAAACTATTCACAAAAGTGGATTCGTTATGTTGGCTAGCTAGGTCCAACATGATTAATTAACGAAATCTAATTTTCACGCCAAAATGTTGACAAAAGAAGTCAAGTTACCTATACCTTCAAGTTATGGTCATTATGGGGGAACTTCTCTCTCTATTCATAATCGAATATCAACTGGGTACCATAAAAGGGTCCCGTGATAGCAATCTATCTACTTATACATGAACGAGCCGAAAGTGTTCGGGTTACCCTTGATTCTTACAAAAGAGGAGAGGCGCCCATTCCATGTCACGTTAGTAAATTGCTAGCTAATTCATATTTATCATCTTGAAGGAAGTTCCATCAAGACCGTCAATTTGAAGTTATAACGTAAAAGTTATACATACATAATATAATACACACATAATTGTGTTGGACTTGCTAGACATGCGGGATTCGGCGGAGATTATAATAATACCTACTCTTGCAAAACTATAGCAATGTTACATTAGGGTTAACCAGGTTTACGCGGTTATTGCGGTTACTTTGATGTACTGGTTATTATTATCATTGATTACTTATTATACTTGCTATTTCAGGTCGGACAATAATAGGCAGGGCGACGCTGGAGTTCAGCAGGAGAGACCTCGATCAAAAGATCTTGGAGCCTCTCATTTAAACCAAAGATTGATGTATGATAGAGAAGATCCTTAGTTATTTCAATAACTATAGGGATAAGGTTTTTGAAAGATTTTAATGAACGGCTTCCCTTGAATGGTTTTACCAACTGACAATGACACACAGATAGACTTGCTAAAAGATTAAGTCCTCTTGTCCCTTTCCACAGGTAAAATGATCCATGATCATTGTCCCATTTTTATGTACACCTTATGTGGAGGATTGGTGCCCAAGTCAAAGGAAGAACCAAACTGGAAGGCGCGACTGGAGGGGCGTCTTTCCTTAGCCACAAATATATTATTAGCATAATTAGTCAGCTAACTCAAATCATCACTATTCAAATTTACTAGTAATTTTATGAAGTTTCAACCTCACAATAGTTTTCCCTACATTTATTATAACTTCTAGGTATTATGTAGATCGTAAGTATGTAAGAAGATATCTACGTAGGTTGATAACAAACTATAGCATCATAATATCATGCAGGTGTTGGTAACAGTATGAATGAAATTATAAACCGTAAGAGCGCCTATTACATTTCTAATACAGTCGAAATTTTAATACTAAACTTACTAGCTTAATAGGTAGATGTGTTCGGTAAATAAGTTACGGGCTATTAATATTCTGATAGTAATATTAAGGACGAATAGCGTATACGGTAGACGCGCTTACCATTATTCCATCGTGTGAAATACTATATTATAAGTGAATTAACATCCACAAACGGTTTAACGCCTTATTATTTTACGATAGCAATATTAGGTTTTCTTGATACATTTTGATACCGGCTTTATCTATTGACATCCTTTACTTCGGTTTAAGTAGGTCGCGAAGCTAAGATAGGCATGTAAAAGTATATAGTAGGTACGTACTCATCCCAAATCACTAAAACTTAGGGTTTTCACGGATCACAGCGTAGAGTCCTAGCTTAGACGATCACTTGGCCATATCAAATCATAGGTATAAATAAATAGACACGTCGTACGGTAGGCAATTAACAAGTCGGAGTAACCTTACACCCGGTATTAATAAATTAATATTAATAAATTAAGTAAATAAAAAATTAAAAGAACATTGTAGAAACGAGGAGGAACGCCCCCACTTTTTAAAAAAGGGGGGGAGGTTACAGTTTGATGTGCCGTGACCAGGATGATGAATCTTTACTTTTAAGTAGGTTTGTGGTTTTATTTTGCGATAACTTGGGTTTCTCTAGTATTACACACTTTAAATTCATACTCGACTTTTTCGCACGGGAGAACAGTCAAGTTATAGCTAGAAGCTCTAGGGGTTCTAAGTACTTGCACTACAATTCGACACATTCAATTCGTTTCACATAGACATCACACACAAATAGGTTACCTACACACACGCATAGAACGTACTTATAATATACTATGACAGTTACACTTAAGAACTCAAAAGATTACAACTGCTTTCAAGGGTCTTTCTACGCTTCTTTCATGTAATAACACACTAGTTAACATTCGGAAACTAATAGAGCTGCGAACTTTTCGTTAGCATACAATAAAATATTCAATACAACATTTTAGTAGAAAGGTAAATAAGGAATAATCACGTAAACAAACATTGATAAAATAAAAACTGCGTTATTATTGAGTGGTTATAGGTATAATATTGGTCGGCATGTTTCTAATTAAAAAGTACAAAGCCTAGTTATAAGACATCGTAAATAAAAAATCCAGGGGAGTAAACTTGAGCAAAACCGAAACGTAAGTTTGTGCTATTAGAAATTAGTAGGAGATTAGCGTCAAATCAATAAATTCATAGATTGAAGTAACTATGATATTCAAGCTATAGGTAGATTATTATGCGAACTATCATCTCCATACTCATACCGTAAGTTGTCTGTAGGACGTCGTTCTTAGCGATAGAATAGCGAGTTGTCGTTTACTAAAGTCTTTTTCTCAATACTTAGATACTTAGTTGCGGTGTAAACGTTATGAATCATCTGGGCGTAAGAATAGTTACACAAACAGTAGCAATGTAAAGATCATTTCATTATATTTCACTTTACGCTAATATTTATCTAAACACGATGACAAACTGTAAAACAATATAATACTTAGATTTCAAAATAGCAGTATACGGAGCGGAGCGCCTGTCGTAAACATAACATCAAAGAAAAAATGATAAGGGAAAAATTAGCACGGTTATAATACGTTCGTCTATTTATACCTCATGTTGAATTGGGAATTTAGGGTAGTCATTTTACTAATAATAAATAAATAATTATTATTCTCAATGAAATAAGTAAATTTAAATAATTAGTCAAATTAAATTACTATATCAGTTAACTTCATTAAAATGAATCATATTTTATAATACATGGAAAATCTAGGCATTAGGTTTCGTCTCATGAATGTTTTCCGGGACCGGAATCGAACCGGCGCACTACGGCTCTAAGGCGGACATGTTACTAACTAAACTAAGGCAGTCAATATTTATTATAACCCATTTTTAGTTAATACGTACTTCTATGAGCGACTAGATTCTTCGACAGATGGTAGATGGGCTAGTACTTATCATACTGAATATGTGTAGTAAACTAAACTAGGAGAGTATGTTAGAACAATAATATTATAATGGTAGTAGGTTCCGTATACATAGGGTTAGTGTCCAAAAGGTCTAGCTTTTTGGACACAATTTGCTGCCGTCTGAAATGGAAACGCGTGATTTGGGATGCTAATAATAGATATAGGTAGTACGATTCGTTCAATCATTTTAAAGTCACTCTTAATAATAGGTTAATCAAAAGTGGCGGATTAGTTCGGTATTGGTAGAACGTATTTGAATCAAACTTGTCAAGATAGGCAAATACTAAAAGGTACTCAAAAGTCCAATAGGCCGGGGGTCGGTTTAAAAGATCAGATTATTTTGAATTGTAGGACGTACAAAATAAAATAAAAATAACATACACAATCAAACATAGAACCTCCTCCTTTTGAAGTCGGTTAAAAGTAACGTCTTTACGCCATAGCTTTACTCGGTAATAAAAATAATATAAGGTTATGAAAGCGGAGTAAGTATTCTAGGTTGTCTGTCGGTCTCATATTTTACGTTAATTGCGATTAATCAGCGGGATAGATCGTGAAAAAACTAAAGTAGGTATAGTACACATCTTACGGACAGTGATAGTTAAAGATTTGGCAAAAACAAGCTTTATCTACGTGCATATAAAGTAGGAAACGAAAAATAAACTAGGCAGGACGCGGTTGCCACAATTACTGATACCTATTCTGTGACAACGTACTATTGCAGCGGCGGCGCGGGAGATTCTTATGAATATAAAAATGCGGGAAATATAAAATCGGATTATTAATACTCACATATTTCTGAAAGCTTTATAATTAAATAGATTGTTTTGTTATTAGAGTATTCAGTGTAAAGTAATATCACAGAACAAAGTCTAATAATAGGTATACCAAAAATCAAAACTCAGAATTAAATTAAGATTTTCTTTTATATAACTCTTAGTACGAAAGCAAGCACAGTACAGCGGGAACAAAACTAGGTCTTATTCACAGTTTAGTATATCATCATTATCATCATCATCATAAACGTTTTAATTATTTTGCTAGTTGAGGCTTAGAACGTTCCATTCACTTGGCGGTGTCGAGGAAAATAATAATAATAACTACATTTACAGTAGGGCGGTTAGTTAAATTGGGAATGTGTGTATGTACTTACTTAGACTAAAATCTTAAGAGAAAACCTTCTAGAAAAAAAAAAAAAAAGAAGGGATTAATCAAACAGTAGTAATGATGGGGAAACGGGGTTTTATCACGGTAACACCTGCAACATAGTTGAATTAAAATAATTTTATAAATGGCGGTAAATTAGTAAAATAAAAAATTATAATGGAACATTAAATTTATAGGTTACGGTAGCTTGTCGCTTGTTTGTACTTATATAATGTATGTGTATACAGGGTTAGTCCATTCTCTTAAGGGCATTAACTGTATAAAAAAAAAACAACGCGCACGATGGAATAAAGGAAGGGAGCGAAAAAGTAGAAAAAAAAATAACACAAATTATTAAATTAGTAGGAATATAAAAATAAAAATTGGTAAGGTATGTTTTGAAGGTAAGGTAATGTAACCATACTTTAGTATGGTGAGGTAAAGGTAAGGTACAACAAGGTAAGTAAGAGGTGAGTATTGTACTGTAGTTTAGACTTCTATTTTCGTAATAAAGTTTTTTACTTTCGGTGTGCATGTATTTACCCAACTGAAACGATATAATAGGAAGTTACTTCTGTGAATTGTAATACTTTTAATTGTAGCTTAATATTATAATTAATAACGGTACAGTTAAATAATAATATCAGCGGATTTAGAATCAAATGGTCGTAAGTTCGAATCTCGGTCGACATTAAAATTGATTTGGTGATTTATGCACAATTAGGTACGCTTTAAAGATAACAGTGTGCATAATGACGAATAATAATAATACAAAATAAAAATAAAACAAAAGGAAACTTAAATAAATTGTGGGTCGTATTTTGCTAGTCATTGAAATAATTATAGTCTGGGGGTCGAATAATTTGAATATTAACTAAATGAATAAAGATTGTAATAAATAAAAATAAAAATAAAGTTCTTTTGGGTTTATAAAAAAATTATAAAAAACATTCGTTTGAAGGTATAGTTTGAGTACAAAAAAAATTATATATTATATCAGCCATTACGTGAATTAGAGCGGGTTTTCAAATAGTAGGGATGTAAATTATATACAGGGTGTAAGGGGAATGTGCAAGATTTATTCGTTTCCCTTCTGGAAGATAGTGTTATGTCGTAAGTTGGCGTGCAGGCAG
This sequence comes from Erannis defoliaria, assembly GCA_905404285.2. NCBI lineage: Eukaryota > Metazoa > Arthropoda > Insecta > Lepidoptera > Geometridae > Erannis > Erannis defoliaria. The sequence goes on along the minus strand of FR990080.1, from coordinate 9,288,778 downwards.
CGTAAACATGCTCTGAAAGAGAATGTTCTACAAAATTAGATTAGGGCTTCTTCATAGTATAAATGAGTGATGAATGTGAGGTGTATGTAGTATATGTGTTAGAGCTAGGGACACTCTAATAGGAAGGGACTTAGGACGATAATACTATTGGGATTGGAAGCGGTTTGTCAGTCTCGGAGGGTTGACTCGGGGGGGATCACTTATCAATTTGATCTTTATGAAGGAGATTTGGTGTTAGGTTAGGCCAGGAGGCTATTCATCAACATACGTTGATTTCATAAAGATCTTGTACTCTACAGGGTATGAAGACTTGAACTGGTACACTCCACATTCTCCAATTGAAAATAATTAGATTATAATTTTCGTCTCTTAGGGGAATGTAGAAACTATACGGTATCTACTCCATTTTGCCTTTGGGGTCCCTAGAATTTGGAAGGGGTGCATCGGGGACTATATGGTAAATTCTTGGAATTGAGGTTTGGCATTAGATTTCGATGCGCTACTATTAGGGTTGATCTGACTCACAACCAGGTTCCTTAGCAGAGGTTGGTGGCTCCTGTGAAAGGAGAATTTACTTTATGGTTGATATGTTATCAAACTTCGAGATTGAGGTTTTATGACGATTATTTTCAGTTGGTTTAAAAACACATTACTTATTTCATATTGTGATAGAATAAAAAATATATGACACTTACATTATTCCACGCATAGATAGTTGAAACTCTGATACTGACAAATTTTAATTTTGCACTTTGCATTCTCAGATTTTAATTTTCTTTGAAATTAATTTAGTTTATTAGATTTACTTTTAGATTTTATTGGGTTTATCATTGAATCTTCCGTGAATTAAATTAAGATATTGATATTGGGAAAATTTACTCCGATTAGGACTATCATCTTTGTAAATTTTGGGGGTCGCTGTGACGGTTCTGACCCGTCTTTAATTCACGGAGTCCTACCTATAAATTAAACCTAACTAGTGCCTTCAAACGAACTGTATTAGTTCCAAAATAATCTACGAAAAAATAATATAAATACACGCGCGTAATGAAATTATATGCTATACGTACGCACCTCTAGCTATACAGATATTTTAAAAGAGCTAGAATAGTGCAACAAGGCACAAAGGCGCACCGCGCGATGTGCGACTCTTTGGCGGCGGCAGCGAGCGGAGATCAACCAACTTGCCGCCACATTATAAAAGCCCCGCGGCGAGCTCAATAGGACATTCAGCGACGAACTGTGAAGGCAGCTTCACGTCCGTTCGCTCCGCCCTCGCTCCTCGATCAGCTCTCGCGTGCTTTTAATTACTTTCATAGTTTCATATAATAAAAGGCATTTTTGCCTAACTCTACTCAGTTAAATGAATTATTTACTGACTAGAAATACTTACGTTTAAATAGTGAAACAGTGTTCATAGTGGTTTAATATTTGTGATATTCCGTATCGATTTGTTACATAAAGGCTGGTCTTGGAGAGATGCGCGGATTGTGTTATTTGAGTCTTATTATCTTGTGTAGGTCAATTTCGGAGACCATGTTTACCTTTTGTTCGTCATCGTAAATTTAAATTAACTAAAGTGAATTTTAATCAAATGTTTGTGGTGTAAAATTTGATTGTAAATGCAGTTGTTCGCGAGTTAAAATCACGCGGTTTAAAATAACGTCGCACTACTTTTTTCTCTCTCAAACATAGCCGACGCCCATTTAAGCGCACGTACCTAAACACCTGTGTGTGGTATTCAAAACCGACGTATTAAAGTTGCTGTTGGTGTCAGAGTAAAGTTATTGGGCGAGATGGCAGAGCTAAGTAGTGTGTGTAACTCGATTTTATTAGGTGTATTAATGAGGGAAACAAAAAAAAAACAAAACAGTGATTTCGTCGATTTGTGTATTGAAGAATGAATTGAAGAATTGTTTGTGTTCACTCCTGGCCTGATCGTATATGTCCCAGTACCTTCGGGTAGCCTATCTGGCGTTGCGATTCTCGTTTGGATGGATACAAAATAAATTCATAAAATAAATTTAATAATTTAATTATACGCGAGGGGTGGAAGCTTAGAAATATGGTCTCTGCTGTTATAAGAACAATAGTTCCAAAGTAACTAGTTCTGGCCTCATTTACCTTGTAGGTACATGTGGTTTTTAGTTGGGAAATAGTTAGGCCATATGCTTGAGACAGTATGTGGAAGGTTATGTCCGCGCTTATACAACTAAGCGTGGTCTACCCTTTTTGGTCTCCTTTGTGTGGTGTTCTTCCTTCCTTTGGCCTTGGGACAAACAACCCGGAGCTGCGGGTTGGCTTGTCACGCCATAATTGCACCAAGGTATCTGGAATTAAGAGCGGTACGCGAAGCCGGGCGCGAATAGGAAAATACCTACAGATGCTGGGCGTATAGCAGCTGTCGTTATTTGTAGGGTGCTAGGGGCTCTTAGGCTTGGAGCTCGCCACTCAAACTTATAGGATCGTTTAGCGGCAAGGACAGTGAAAGTGCTTTGATCTGCCTGGAAGGTGGGAACCAACCGGTGAGATTCATATCTCGGGGTAGTGGGAAACTTATGTAGAATAGGGCCGTCATTTAAGGTGTAGGTCATAGCAGGTAGAATGCCAGGTACACCTTTATCTTTACAGGAATATTACACACCCACCCCATCCACACATTTACACTACCCAAATTCTTCTAGAATCTGGACATTCACCAGTGGTGTCGTAATGCACTGCGAAACTCTAGAAAACCCCTCTGTTAAGTCTCAAGTAGGTAGGTAACGCGTATTAAAATTGGGTTAGGTTGATTAGGTCTTCTATTACATAGGAAGGTACTCCAAATCGTAGGGAACCTAGAATTAGTAGGCAAGTAGGCCGGCCGACTCAAAATCTTAAGGCGTTCCACATAGGTACCTACCTATTTACGTAATTCAAACAACTAAACCGCGAACGTTTGTTTCCGTCGGGAAAATATTTTCTGTACCTATCAACACGCGAATAAATAAATAGGCGTTGTTCAAAATATTCACTAAAGTAAATTCAATATGTTTGCTTACTGAGTCTAACATTGTTATCCAAGGAATATAAATTCTGTACTAAATTACTGACGAGAGAAGTCAATTTGTCACTTCAAGATTTAAGTCAAAACGATGGACTTTCTATCTATTTGTAACCTATAATAATCTAGACTCCATAGCTGGATCTACGGCTCGGCAACTGATTGACTGAATTATGTGCAAGTTGAACCGAAAGTGTTCGGGTTACCCTTAAGTCTTAGAAAAGAGGAGAGGCGCCCATACTATGTCACTAATTGAGCGGATCACTGTCTGGTCTGAGATCTGGTCCATATCCGTAATACATAAACATACCTATTTTCTTTATGGAAGAAAGTCTTATCTGACTGGCGATTTGAAGTATAATAATACTTAAGTAATTACACTAAAATGTGTTAGACTTGGTTACCAAACCTAGATGCACCAGTAAGCACGGAATCACGCGAACAGATAGGCTACTAAAATAAAGCCGTTCAAACTATTCACAAAAGTGGATTCGTTATGTTGGCTAGCTAGGTCCAACATGATTAATTAACGAAATCTAATTTTCACGCCAAAATGTTGACAAAAGAAGTCAAGTTACCTATACCTTCAAGTTATGGTCATTATGGGGGAACTTCTCTCTCTATTCATAATCGAATATCAACTGGGTACCATAAAAGGGTCCCGTGATAGCAATCTATCTACTTATACATGAACGAGCCGAAAGTGTTCGGGTTACCCTTGATTCTTACAAAAGAGGAGAGGCGCCCATTCCATGTCACGTTAGTAAATTGCTAGCTAATTCATATTTATCATCTTGAAGGAAGTTCCATCAAGACCGTCAATTTGAAGTTATAACGTAAAAGTTATACATACATAATATAATACACACATAATTGTGTTGGACTTGCTAGACATGCGGGATTCGGCGGAGATTATAATAATACCTACTCTTGCAAAACTATAGCAATGTTACATTAGGGTTAACCAGGTTTACGCGGTTATTGCGGTTACTTTGATGTACTGGTTATTATTATCATTGATTACTTATTATACTTGCTATTTCAGGTCGGACAATAATAGGCAGGGCGACGCTGGAGTTCAGCAGGAGAGACCTCGATCAAAAGATCTTGGAGCCTCTCATTTAAACCAAAGATTGATGTATGATAGAGAAGATCCTTAGTTATTTCAATAACTATAGGGATAAGGTTTTTGAAAGATTTTAATGAACGGCTTCCCTTGAATGGTTTTACCAACTGACAATGACACACAGATAGACTTGCTAAAAGATTAAGTCCTCTTGTCCCTTTCCACAGGTAAAATGATCCATGATCATTGTCCCATTTTTATGTACACCTTATGTGGAGGATTGGTGCCCAAGTCAAAGGAAGAACCAAACTGGAAGGCGCGACTGGAGGGGCGTCTTTCCTTAGCCACAAATATATTATTAGCATAATTAGTCAGCTAACTCAAATCATCACTATTCAAATTTACTAGTAATTTTATGAAGTTTCAACCTCACAATAGTTTTCCCTACATTTATTATAACTTCTAGGTATTATGTAGATCGTAAGTATGTAAGAAGATATCTACGTAGGTTGATAACAAACTATAGCATCATAATATCATGCAGGTGTTGGTAACAGTATGAATGAAATTATAAACCGTAAGAGCGCCTATTACATTTCTAATACAGTCGAAATTTTAATACTAAACTTACTAGCTTAATAGGTAGATGTGTTCGGTAAATAAGTTACGGGCTATTAATATTCTGATAGTAATATTAAGGACGAATAGCGTATACGGTAGACGCGCTTACCATTATTCCATCGTGTGAAATACTATATTATAAGTGAATTAACATCCACAAACGGTTTAACGCCTTATTATTTTACGATAGCAATATTAGGTTTTCTTGATACATTTTGATACCGGCTTTATCTATTGACATCCTTTACTTCGGTTTAAGTAGGTCGCGAAGCTAAGATAGGCATGTAAAAGTATATAGTAGGTACGTACTCATCCCAAATCACTAAAACTTAGGGTTTTCACGGATCACAGCGTAGAGTCCTAGCTTAGACGATCACTTGGCCATATCAAATCATAGGTATAAATAAATAGACACGTCGTACGGTAGGCAATTAACAAGTCGGAGTAACCTTACACCCGGTATTAATAAATTAATATTAATAAATTAAGTAAATAAAAAATTAAAAGAACATTGTAGAAACGAGGAGGAACGCCCCCACTTTTTAAAAAAGGGGGGGAGGTTACAGTTTGATGTGCCGTGACCAGGATGATGAATCTTTACTTTTAAGTAGGTTTGTGGTTTTATTTTGCGATAACTTGGGTTTCTCTAGTATTACACACTTTAAATTCATACTCGACTTTTTCGCACGGGAGAACAGTCAAGTTATAGCTAGAAGCTCTAGGGGTTCTAAGTACTTGCACTACAATTCGACACATTCAATTCGTTTCACATAGACATCACACACAAATAGGTTACCTACACACACGCATAGAACGTACTTATAATATACTATGACAGTTACACTTAAGAACTCAAAAGATTACAACTGCTTTCAAGGGTCTTTCTACGCTTCTTTCATGTAATAACACACTAGTTAACATTCGGAAACTAATAGAGCTGCGAACTTTTCGTAAGCATACAATAAAATATTCAATACAACATTTTAGTAGAAAGGTAAATAAGGAATAATCACGTAAACAAACATTGATAAAATAAAAACTGCGTTATTATTGAGTGGTTATAGGTATAATATTGGTCGGCATGTTTCTAATTAAAAAGTACAAAGCCTAGTTATAAGACATCGTAAATAAAAAATCCAGGGGAGTAAACTTGAGCAAAACCGAAACGTAAGTTTGTGCTATTAGAAATTAGTAGGAGATTAGCGTCAAATCAATAAATTCATAGATTGAAGTAACTATGATATTCAAGCTATAGGTAGATTATTATGCGAACTATCATCTCCATACTCATACCGTAAGTTGTCTGTAGGACGTCGTTCTTAGCGATAGAATAGCGAGTTGTCGTTTACTAAAGTCTTTTTCTCAATACTTAGATACTTAGTTGCGGTGTAAACGTTATGAATCATCTGGGCGTAAGAATAGTTACACAAACAGTAGCAATGTAAAGATCATTTCATTATATTTCACTTTACGCTAATATTTATCTAAACACGATGACAAACTGTAAAACAATATAATACTTAGATTTCAAAATAGCAGTATACGGAGCGGAGCGCCTGTCGTAAACATAACATCAAAGAAAAAATGATAAGGGAAAAATTAGCACGGTTATAATACGTTCGTCTATTTATACCTCATGTTGAATTGGGAATTTAGGGTAGTCATTTTACTAATAATAAATAAATAATTATTATTCTCAATGAAATAAGTAAATTTAAATAATTAGTCAAATTAAATTACTATATCAGTTAACTTCATTAAAATGAATCATATTTTATAATACATGGAAAATCTAGGCATTAGGTTTCGTCTCATGAATGTTTTCCGGGACCGGAATCGAACCGGCGCACTACGGCTCTAAGGCGGACATGTTACTAACTAAACTAAGGCAGTCAATATTTATTATAACCCATTTTTAGTTAATACGTACTTCTATGAGCGACTAGATTCTTCGACAGATGGTAGATGGGCTAGTACTTATCATACTGAATATGTGTAGTAAACTAAACTAGGAGAGTATGTTAGAACAATAATATTATAATGGTAGTAGGTTCCGTATACATAGGGTTAGTGTCCAAAAGGTCTAGCTTTTTGGACACAATTTGCTGCCGTCTGAAATGGAAACGCGTGATTTGGGATGCTAATAATAGATATAGGTAGTACGATTCGTTCAATCATTTTAAAGTCACTCTTAATAATAGGTTAATCAAAAGTGGCGGATTAGTTCGGTATTGGTAGAACGTATTTGAATCAAACTTGTCAAGATAGGCAAATACTAAAAGGTACTCAAAAGTCCAATAGGCCGGGGGTCGGTTTAAAAGATCAGATTATTTTGAATTGTAGGACGTACAAAATAAAATAAAAATAACATACACAATCAAACATAGAACCTCCTCCTTTTGAAGTCGGTTAAAAGTAACGTCTTTACGCCATAGCTTTACTCGGTAATAAAAATAATATAAGGTTATGAAAGCGGAGTAAGTATTCTAGGTTGTCTGTCGGTCTCATATTTTACGTTAATTGCGATTAATCAGCGGGATAGATCGTGAAAAAACTAAAGTAGGTATAGTACACATCTTACGGACAGTGATAGTTAAAGATTTGGCAAAAACAAGCTTTATCTACGTGCATATAAAGTAGGAAACGAAAAATAAACTAGGCAGGACGCGGTTGCCACAATTACTGATACCTATTCTGTGACAACGTACTATTGCAGCGGCGGCGCGGGAGATTCTTATGAATATAAAAATGCGGGAAATATAAAATCGGATTATTAATACTCACATATTTCTGAAAGCTTTATAATTAAATAGATTGTTTTGTTATTAGAGTATTCAGTGTAAAGTAATATCACAGAACAAAGTCTAATAATAGGTATACCAAAAATCAAAACTCAGAATTAAATTAAGATTTTCTTTTATATAACTCTTAGTACGAAAGCAAGCACAGTACAGCGGGAACAAAACTAGGTCTTATTCACAGTTTAGTATATCATCATTATCATCATCATCATAAACGTTTTAATTATTTTGCTAGTTGAGGCTTAGAACGTTCCATTCACTTGGCGGTGTCGAGGAAAATAATAATAATAACTACATTTACAGTAGGGCGGTTAGTTAAATTGGGAATGTGTGTATGTACTTACTTAGACTAAAATCTTAAGAGAAAACCTTCTAGAAAAAAAAAAAAAAGAAGGGATTAATCAAACAGTAGTAATGATGGGGAAACGGGGTTTTATCACGGTAACACCTGCAACATAGTTGAATTAAAATAATTTTATAAATGGCGGTAAATTAGTAAAATAAAAAATTATAATGGAACATTAAATTTATAGGTTACGGTAGCTTGTCGCTTGTTTGTACTTATATAATGTATGTGTATACAGGGTTAGTCCATTCTCTTAAGGGCATTAACTGTATAAAAAAAAAACAACGCGCACGATGGAATAAAGGAAGGGAGCGAAAAAGTAGAAAAAAAAATAACACAAATTATTAAATTAGTAGGAATATAAAAATAAAAATTGGTAAGGTATGTTTTGAAGGTAAGGTAATGTAACCATACTTTAGTATGGTGAGGTAAAGGTAAGGTACAACAAGGTAAGTAAGAGGTGAGTATTGTACTGTAGTTTAGACTTCTATTTTCGTAATAAAGTTTTTTACTTTCGGTGTGCATGTATTTACCCAACTGAAACGATATAATAGGAAGTTACTTCTGTGAATTGTAATACTTTTAATTGTAGCTTAATATTATAATTAATAACGGTACAGTTAAATAATAATATCAGCGGATTTAGAATCAAATGGTCGTAAGTTCGAATCTCGGTCGACATTAAAATTGATTTGGTGATTTATGCACAATTAGGTACGCTTTAAAGATAACAGTGTGCATAATGACGAATAATAATAATACAAAATAAAAATAAAACAAAAGGAAACTTAAATAAATTGTGGGTCGTATTTTGCTAGTCATTGAAATAATTATAGTCTGGGGGTCGAATAATTTGAATATTAACTAAATGAATAAAGATTGTAATAAATAAAAATAAAAATAAAGTTCTTTTGGGTTTATAAAAAAATTATAAAAAACATTCGTTTGAAGGTATAGTTTGAGTACAAAAAAAATTATATATTATATCAGCCATTACGTGAATTAGAGCGGGTTTTCAAATAGTAGGGATGTAAATTATATACAGGGTGTAAGGGGAATGTGCAAGATTTATTCGTTTCCCTTCTGGAAGATAGTGTTATGTCGTAAGTTGGCGTGCAGGCAGCGTAAACATGCTCTGAAAGAGAATGTTCTACAAAATTAGATTAGGGCTTCTTCATAGTATAAATGAGTGATGAATGTGAGGTGTATGTAGTATATGTGTTAGAGCTAGGGACACTCTAATAGGAAGGGACTTAGGACGATAATACTATTGGGATTGGAAGCGGTTTGTCAGTCTCGGAGGGTTGACTCGGGGGGGATCACTTATCAATTTGATCTTTATGAAGGAGATTTGGTGTTAGGTTAGGCCAGGAGGCTATTCATCAACATACGTTGATTTCATAAAGATCTTGTACTCTACAGGGTATGAAGACTTGAACTGGTACACTCCACATTCTCCAATTGAAAATAATTAGATTATAATTTTCGTCTCTTAGGGGAATGTAGAAACTATACGGTATCTACTCCATTTTGCCTTTGGGGTCCCTAGAATTTGGAAGGGGTGCATCGGGGACTATATGGTAAATTCTTGGAATTGAGGTTTGGCATTAGATTTCGATGCGCTACTATTAGGGTTGATCTGACTCACAACCAGGTTCCTTAGCAGAGGTTGGTGGCTCCTGTGAAAGGAGAATTTACTTTATGGTTGATATGTTATCAAACTTCGAGATTGAGGTTTTATGACGATTATTTTCAGTTGGTTTAAAAACACATTACTTATTTCATATTGTGATAGAATAAAAAATATATGACACTTACATTATTCCACGCATAGATAGTTGAAACTCTGATACTGACAAATTTTAATTTTGCACTTTGCATTCTCAGATTTTAATTTTCTTTGAAATTAATTTAGTTTATTAGATTTACTTTTAGATTTTATTGGGTTTATCATTGAATCTTCCGTGAATTAAATTAAGATATTGATATTGGGAAAATTTACTCCGATTAGGACTATCATCTTTGTAAATTTTGGGGGTCGCTGTGACGGTTCTGACCCGTCTTTAATTCACGGAGTCCTACCTATAAATTAAACCTAACTAGTGCCTTCAAACGAACTGTATTAGTTCCAAAATAATCTACGAAAAAATAATATAAATACACGCGCGTAATGAAATTATATGCTATACGTACGCACCTCTAGCTATACAGATATTTTAAAAGAGCTAGAATAGTGCAACAAGGCACAAAGGCGCACCGCGCGATGTGCGACTCTTTGGCGGCGGCAGCGAGCGGAGATCAACCAACTTGCCGCCACATTATAAAAGCCCCGCGGCGAGCTCAATAGGACATTCAGCGACGAACTGTGAAGGCAGCTTCACGTCCGTTCGCTCCGCCCTCGCTCCTCGATCAGCTCTCGCGTGCTTTTAATTACTTTCATAGTTTCATATAATAAAAGGCATTTTTGCCTAACTCTACTCAGTTAAATGAATTATTTACTGACTAGAAATACTTACGTTTAAATAGTGAAACAGTGTTCATAGTGGTTTAATATTTGTGATATTCCGTATCGATTTGTTACATAAAGGCTGGTCTTGGAGAGATGCGCGGATTGTGTTATTTGAGTCTTATTATCTTGTGTAGGTCAATTTCGGAGACCATGTTTACCTTTAGTTCGTCATCGTAAATTTAAATTAACTAAAGTGAATTTTAATCAAATGTTTGTGGTGTAAAATTTGATTGTAAATGCAGTTGTTCGCGAGTTAAAATCACGCGGTTTAAAATAACGTCGCACTACTTTTTTCTCTCTCAAACATAGCCGACGCCCATTTAAGCGCACGTACCTAAACACCTGTGTGTGGTATTCAAAACCGACGTATTAAAGTTGCTGTTGGTGTCAGAGTAAAGTTATTGGGCGAGATGGCAGAGCTAAGTAGTGTGTGTAACTCGATTTTATTAGGTGTATTAATGAGGGAAACAAAAAAAAAACAAAACAGTGATTTCGTCGATTTGTGTATTGAAGAATGAATTGAAGAATTGTTTGTGTTCACTCCTGGCCTGATCGTATATGTCCCAGTACCTTCGGGTAGCCTATCTGGCGTTGCGATTCTCGTTTGGATGGATACAAAATAAATTCATAAAATAAATTTAATAATTTAATTATACGCGAGGGGTGGAAGCTTAGAAATATGGTCTCTGCTGTTATAAGAACAATAGTTCCAAAGTAACTAGTTCTGGCCTCATTTACCTTGTAGGTACATGTGGTTTTTAGTTGGGAAATAGTTAGGCCATATGCTTGAGACAGTATGTGGAAGGTTATGTCCGCGCTTATACAACTAAGCGTGGTCTACCCTTTTTGGTCTCCTTTGTGTGGTGTTCTTCCTTCCTTTGGCCTTGGGACAAACAACCCGGAGCTGCGGGTTGGCTTGTCACGCCATAATTGCACCAAGGTATCTGGAATTAAGAGCGGTACGCGAAGCCGGGCGCGAATAGGAAAATACCTACAGATGCTGGGCGTATAGCAGCTGTCGTTATTTGTAGGGTGCTAGGGGCTCTTAGGCTTGGAGCTCGCCACTCAAACTTATAGGATCGTTTAGCGGCAAGGACAGTGAAAGTGCTTTGATCTGCCTGGAAGGTGGGAACCAACCGGTGAGATTCATATCTCGGGGTAGTGGGAAACTTATGTAGAATAGGGCCGTCATTTAAGGTGTAGGTCATAGCAGGTAGAATGCCAGGTACACCTTTATCTTTACAGGAATATTACACACCCACCCCATCCACACATTTACACTACCCAAATTCTTCTAGAATCTGGACATTCACCAGTGGTGTCGTAATGCACTGCGAAACTCTAGAAAACCCCTCTGTTAAGTCTCAAGTAGGTAGGTAACGCGTATTAAAATTGGGTTAGGTTGATTAGGTCTTCTATTACATAGGAAGGTACTCCAAATCGTAGGGAACCTAGAATTAGTAGGCAAGTAGGCCGGCCGACTCAAAATCTTAAGGCGTTCCACATAGGTACCTACCTATTTACGTAATTCAAACAACTAAACCGCGAACGTTTGTTTCCGTCGGGAAAATATTTTCTGTACCTATCAACACGCGAATAAATAAATAGGCGTTGTTCAAAATATTCACTAAAGTAAATTCAATATGTTTGCTTACTGAGTCTAACATTGTTATCCAAGGAATATAAATTCTGTACTAAATTACTGACGAGAGAAGTCAATTTGTCACTTCAAGATTTAAGTCAAAACGATGGACTTTCTATCTATTTGTAACCTATAATAATCTAGACTCCATAGCTGGATCTACGGCTCGGCAACTGATTGACTGAATTATGTGCAAGTTGAACCGAAAGTGTTCGGGTTACCCTTAAGTCTTAGAAAAGAGGAGAGGCGCCCATACTATGTCACTAATTGAGCGGATCACTGTCTGGTCTGAGATCTGGTCCATATCCGTAATACATAAACATACCTATTTTCTTTATGGAAGAAAGTCTTATCTGACTGGCGATTTGAAGTATAATAATACTTAAGTAATTACACTAAAATGTGTTAGACTTGGTTACCAAACCTAGATGCACCAGTAAGCACGGAATCACGCGAACAGATAGGCTACTAAAATAAAGCCGTTCAAACTATTCACAAAAGTGGATTCGTTATGTTGGCTAGCTAGGTCCAACATGATTAATTAACGAAATCTAATTTTCACGCCAAAATGTTGACAAAAGAAGTCAAGTTACCTATACCTTCAAGTTATGGTCATTATGGGGGAACTTCTCTCTCTATTCATAATCGAATATCAACTGGGTACCATAAAAGGGTCCCGTGATAGCAATCTATCTACTTATACATGAACGAGCCGAAAGTGTTCGGGTTACCCTTGATTCTTACAAAAGAGGAGAGGCGCCCATTCCATGTCACGTTAGTAAATTGCTAGCTAATTCATATTTATCATCTTGAAGGAAGTTCCATCAAGACCGTCAATTTGAAGTTATAACGTAAAAGTTATACATACATAATATAATACACACATAATTGTGTTGGACTTGCTAGACATGCGGGATTCGGCGGAGATTATAATAATACCTACTCTTGCAAAACTATAGCAATGTTACATTAGGGTTAACCAGGTTTACGCGGTTATTGCGGTTACTTTGATGTACTGGTTATTATTATCATTGATTACTTATTATACTTGCTATTTCAGGTCGGACAATAATAGGCAGGGCGACGCTGGAGTTCAGCAGGAGAGACCTCGATCAAAAGATCTTGGAGCCTCTCATTTAAACCAAAGATTGATGTATGATAGAGAAGATCCTTAGTTATTTCAATAACTATAGGGATAAGGTTTTTGAAAGATTTTAATGAACGGCTTCCCTTGAATGGTTTTACCAACTGACAATGACACACAGATAGACTTGCTAAAAGATTAAGTCCTCTTGTCCCTTTCCACAGGTAAAATGATCCATGATCATTGTCCCATTTTTATGTACACCTTATGTGGAGGATTGGTGCCCAAGTCAAAGGAAGAACCAAACTGGAAGGCGCGACTGGAGGGGCGTCTTTCCTTAGCCACAAATATATTATTAGCATAATTAGTCAGCTAACTCAAATCATCACTATTCAAATTTACTAGTAATTTTATGAAGTTTCAACCTCACAATAGTTTTCCCTACATTTATTATAACTTCTAGGTATTATGTAGATCGTAAGTATGTAAGAAGATATCTACGTAGGTTGATAACAAACTATAGCATCATAATATCATGCAGGTGTTGGTAACAGTATGAATGAAATTATAAACCGTAAGAGCGCCTATTACATTTCTAATACAGTCGAAATTTTAATACTAAACTTACTAGCTTAATAGGTAGATGTGTTCGGTAAATAAGTTACGGGCTATTAATATTCTGATAGTAATATTAAGGACGAATAGCGTATACGGTAGACGCGCTTACCATTATTCCATCGTGTGAAATACTATATTATAAGTGAATTAACATCCACAAACGGTTTAACGCCTTATTATTTTACGATAGCAATATTAGGTTTTCTTGATACATTTTGATACCGGCTTTATCTATTGACATCCTTTACTTCGGTTTAAGTAGGTCGCGAAGCTAAGATAGGCATGTAAAAGTATATAGTAGGTACGTACTCATCCCAAATCACTAAAACTTAGGGTTTTCACGGATCACAGCGTAGAGTCCTAGCTTAGACGATCACTTGGCCATATCAAATCATAGGTATAAATAAATAGACACGTCGTACGGTAGGCAATTAACAAGTCGGAGTAACCTTACACCCGGTATTAATAAATTAATATTAATAAATTAAGTAAATAAAAAATTAAAAGAACATTGTAGAAACGAGGAGGAACGCCCCCACTTTTTAAAAAAGGGGGGGAGGTTACAGTACTAGGGGTGAAAGTAACTTATTTAGTCCCGAGACGGGGTTTGGCTAATAGTTCGAGGGACTAAATAAATAAGTAGTCTAATAAGTCTTTAACCCCGAGGTAAATACTGTGCTTTTCATTACGAATACAAGGAAACTAAAAATAAAAACATGAACTGACACTGGGAAATGCACGAGAAGTGCGGGACCATAATCCTCTGAGGAGAAAATAAATGTTGGAACATTGTTCAATACAAATTTATATGACCTCGACAATAGGCGCAGTGTGGGAACACCGTTGGGTGTTTAGTCGGTAGGGGTGCCATCGAGTCCGACATAACCCTCCTGTGCCCTGGCGGGAGGGTATGCATTAAAACGTAAAAAAAAGAAGTAAAACCGTGCAGCACTACTTGCACTGCAGCTACTTTAATACATTATATATTCACAGATTTAAGACCCTGGAGTGCTGGATTCGTGACAATTTTAGGAAACGCTATGGTGTTTGAAGATATGAACGCACTTCAATACAATGTGAGGGACAAATTCAAACGATTCGACATAGCTCATATGCTGGAAGCATTGAGAACCTTTTCTAGATTTCACGCATCGTCAATCATTTACGAGAACAATAAATCCAAGGAGTTAGGACGCAGTTTTACGTTGAATGAAGAATTTTCTGAGCAATTACATGATTCTGGCTAAGTATATTGAATCGGATAATTAGTACGGTTTCATCTAAGACTATTGATTTCGTTTCAAGTTATCATTCACCTGCTTACCTACTAAATCCAGCATGCCTCTAACGACATTTCTTCTGTACCATTCAGTGGGTAACATAGACAGTAAGACAGTTCAATTTAGACAGCAGCGAAGTTGTTTGTTGTCATTTCTTTGAAGTTTTTACGATGGATATCTAGCTTCTATACAAGTTGGTGGGCAGTTACAGTTTAGTCCATGGCATGGTGACCAGAGGGCTTTCAGAACCTATCAAAAATCATTTTTATTAGAAGTTTACTTTACATTGCATACTTATGTAAACTTACATATTTTTTATGGTTTTCCTCTAGATTTTCTGATCATTTAACATAAATTTGACCACTACTTAATTAGAATTACCGCTCAATTCACCGGCAGGTAAATTAGAGATTTTGGCGCCCCCTAAAACGCCCCGGTTTCCCCCCACCCCCCTAGATTCGGGGCTGCCAACAAACGACATAAACAAAAACTTTCCTAAATAGCACCTAAATCTAACATAGATCGTAATGACGCCAAGAAGAACGCAAGTGTTTTCATGTCTCATAACAACAGGTAGGTATCAGATTTGTTTGGTTTTTGTTACAATTAAGTATATCCTAATGAACAACGACCCTATTAAGGGGGAGCTTCGTCCAACAGTGGACGTTTTCTGGCTGTTGATGATGATGATATAGTGCGGTGCTTAGTAGGCTAACTTAGACTTATAGGTGCTCCTATATTTCCTCAGTGCTTGTAGGCAATATTCCACAAATTTTAGTTTATTTTTTTATACGTTCAAGTGACGAGACGAGCAAGTCTTTCTCCTGATGGTAAGCGTCACGCCTCTAACAGTAGCAGTGCCAGAAACGTGAACTTGCGAACACAATCCTGCACCGCATTGCACTGCGCTCGTCACCCTGAGATATTAGATGTTAAATCTCTTCATACCCAGTAATTTCTCTGGTAACATTGGCCTTCAAACCTTCACGCTACTGCTTGGCGATGGATAACTGGCAAAGATGTGGTCCTTCCCCAGGCGGACTCTGCAGTAGAGTCTTACCATACTACAAAATTACTATTAAAATACTATTTATTTATTTTTAGTCATTATTTTATTATATCTTGTGAGTGTAAGGTAAGATAAGATAATGGTAATCAGATTGTTTGCAAAAAATGATCCCCCACCCTCACATATCCAAAAGTTGATCGCACTATACTTAATGGTTTTTTTTATAGAACGCATAATGTGTATGTATTTTGTTTTTTTAAGCTATACACTACATAAATAACATACTTACTCTGTGCTCTCCTACTTATTACACAATCAATTGATTAATATCTTAGCCTACGCTGCAAACTCTCAGAAAAATTGTGACTGTAATTTGTAGACCTAGTCAATTCATTCCAATAAATGGGACGGTATCTTGAAATAGACTCAGCAGCAGTATACTGTGCCTCGCCGGTCTTCGCTGTTGTGATTTTTCTTTGTCTTCTGAATGAGATCTCTCGGAATAGCTTGACGGTATAGAAGTAGATGAACTCCAGAACGGAAACGAAGCTGAATCCGGTGACGAAACCGCAGGTTGAACCGATGTTACCTGTTGATGATTGTAGCTTTAATGAATGTTATAGAAATTTACTTATCGTACATATTGTGTAGGTTTAAAGAAGCTGGCCACTTTATTTAATCTTACTAATAGGTACGAGTAATTTAAACAAAAAAAAACAA
Organism: Erannis defoliaria; assembly: GCA_905404285.2. Taxonomy (NCBI): domain Eukaryota; kingdom Metazoa; phylum Arthropoda; class Insecta; order Lepidoptera; family Geometridae; genus Erannis; species Erannis defoliaria. Next base: position 9,272,039 of record FR990080.1, on the reverse strand, counting down.
CCGACTTTAAATTAATATGGGACCACCTCGGGAATATGCCGTTTCAAATTAAAACAGAATTTTCAAAATCGGTCGGAGAAATCGGCGAACATACTTACATAATATAAAAAAACATACATACCGTCGAACATAGAACCTCATCCTTTTTGAAGTCGGTAAAAAAATGTTTTACTTGGTAGAATTGTAAACGTTAATTGATATACAACGTACAACGCAACTGGGTCTAAAAGCATTCAATATTACAGCAAATTTAAAAAAAAAAAATTGTTTGGTCCTATATATATGACGGAAGTAACGTAGGAAATAGGAATAGTAAGGATTTAGTAATATGATAGATAGAGTCCATGTTCATTATAAGACCCACCTGTTGAGAAACGTTACTGAGTTTGCTGAGCATAGTATTGAGATCCATTCAGCCATGATGACTAAATCATCGGCAAAGCGAAGGCGAATGAGTTTTATGAGTATTTAAAAAAAACAATATATTTTTTTTGCGCAGGTTCAATCGTCCGTATACAACATAATTATGTACAATACAATACCTACTAGGTACATAATTATGCATGTATTCTATTCAGCCTATATCGTCCAGACTAGGTTAGTATTTTTTATTTTAGTTGATAGACATTCTTTCTCTTTTATAGCTTGTATAGGTTTTAGGAAGGTTTTAGGCTTGTTTTTCTAGTTTTGCAAAAGATTATCATAATAAGGAACGTAATATAATCTAACTTTTATTAATTACTTAGGCACACTTACCTAATATTTCTACGCGACTTGATACTTTCATCGCGCTCTCACGTGGTTCTATTTACGTAAGTTGATCAGTGAAGGTAAACAGGTAGTTTCCTTGGACCTGTTAGATATGGCTCAGTTATGTAATGTTGCGTTGAGCTCACCCTGAGATATATGCGGGTTACGACGTAACGTTATGTAACCATATTATTAATGGTTGAGACAGAAATAATTTATTAGTCTGATTGGCATTTTTATGCTGTCAAATTTCAATTATGATCATCATTATCAAAGCATATATTCATTATTCACTACTATTTAGGTTTTTATTATCAAAAGTACCAACTGATGATGCATATCTGCGTGTGGGTTTACCCATCCTTCTTAATACCTTATCATTGGATCTGAGTAGGTACCTACCTTATTTTATTTGTTATATTTACTTAGTTTTTAATTTTTATGCAGTACAAAAAAAATTGCCATAATCCATTGAATTTTTTTATTTATTTCCTTTGAAAAAGAAAGTTCCTTTTAAGCTTTATGGTTGCCAATCAAAAGCCAAAATTTACCTAAGTCATACCTTTAATGTATTTTGTGAAATTACTGCTCCTGAATTTTGTTACCCTCTACCGCAACGATTAGTCTTTCTAATTTAGGCTCTTTTCTTAAAGAGAAAAGAGGGCTGTTAAACTTTATAAAATAATGGATCAATATTAAAATGAAGATAAACAGACCAAGTCCTAAAATCTGCTACCTAAAAGTTAGGCACGTTAGTTAGCTAACCTATACGTTATTTCCAAAGTCTTGGTTGGTTGTAGATAAGAAAATGACTTACTGATTAAATCAAACCACTTCATAATAACATTTTGTCCGTAACAATCCGCCACTTCTCTCGCGTACTTTACATGGACTATCGAAGAACCAGTGAAGTTTACGCCTCTCCTGCGAAAAAATATAACCGATCATGTTTTTTTTATACATTCAAGTGACGAGACGAGCAAGACGTTCGCCTGGTGGTAAGTGTCACGCCTGCCACTAACAGTAACAGTGCCAGAATTGTGAACTTGCGAACATAATCCTGCGCCGCACTGCACTGCGCTTGTCACACTGAGATATGTTAAATCTCTTCTTACCCAGTAATTTCTCTGGTAACATTGCCCTCCAAACCGGAACACAGTAATGCTTGCACACTACTGCTGGGCGGTTGAATAACTGGCAAAGGTGTGGTACTTCCCCAGGCGGACTCTGCAATAGAGTCCTACCACTACAAAACCGTTGGGAGGAGACAGCTCTCTATCTTCAAAAGGGATTCCAGCACTGAGGGTGCGTACCTACCTACGTCGTACAACCACATAATATATACCTAGGTATATAATAACGGTACTTAAGTAGTCAGCATTATGAATAGCTTTTACTATGGGGCCTACCCTAAACCTGATATCGAGAAAAATCAGCTGTTCCATACATTTTGTCCTAGGTCAATGAACTTGTTCTACGGTGCAGCAGTTTTTGTTCACGATTTCAGTTTTGGCGCTATAGTAAAAGTTGTTCATAATGGTGAATACGTTACATACCCTTCAGTATCACACCTTTTTGTTACACGTTTTATATTATACGTAACCTATAGGTACGTACTACGTTCCTAGTAATAACTTCCAAAAGCTTATAGGTCACATTCAGTTCATTCTTTTTTCGCGATCCAAGCCGCGCTAGGAAGGTTTTACATAGGCTGTAGGTACAGCTTGCACTAATAATTAAAACAAGTTATTATTACTCTCTTCTTGTGTGGACCTGAGTATGTCCTTACTGCAACCAGACCCACCGGAGGACGGGCAGCAGCGTCCTCTTGGTTAACGGTGGTGACCATTCTGCAATACCCAAGCCGCCTGCCAAGCGTGGCGATTATGGCAACACCCTTCTTTTAAGGGGGAGGGTTTGTCCAGCAGTGGACGTTTTATGGCTGACGACGAGTCGGCTCTCTTCTTGTGTAAAAAGCGCCCTTGTATTCTACATGTTAATAGGTACTGTCTACTACTCAACATGCATTAATGTTTGTTTTTTTGTTATTAATGTACCTATTCTTGTAATGGCGAATAGAAAAATCCCAAAGTACCTCTATGAACATTTGGTGGGATACGGAATGCTGTGGATGATGGTGATAATTATATTTGTTAGGAAATCTTACAAATATCTACTAAACTATTAAAGAAAACTACCCAACGGGTTTTCATAGTCGGATTCACATTCGCTTCACAAATTAATTTTCATCTACCTCGTCAGTTAATAGCGACGCTTCATCTTACCTTTAGGAATATCATTGCCTGTACTGTAGGTATTTTTGTAGTAGGTATACCGGCTGTTAGTTTGAACACCGTTATCCTTCTAGGATATCATTGTACTCATCATTATGAACAACTTTTACTATAGGGCCAACCGTGAAATAGCGAAAAGAAATCAGTTGTTCCATACAATTTTCTTATGACTTGAACAATGACGAACTTGAACAAAATATATGGAGCAGGTTTTTTTGTTGCTATTTCAGGGTTGGGCCCCATAGTAATCGTTTTTCATAATGATGAGTACAATGAAATCCTAGAAGGATAACGGTGTTCAAACTAACAGCCGGTATATTCCAATTCTGTTAATATTAGTAATTTGTATTCTACACACAATGAAGTGTAGGACCTCTTGGAGGATCTAGCTCTCTCTCTCTCGTAAGTACTGGTTATTTAATTTCATTTATTCATAAATGCCAAAGGCAGTGTAAATTTTGCAAGCAACATTTGACGATAAGCCACAGAAGAAATAATATTATCTTCTGCTAAGCCAAGCCAGAATAATAGGTACCTACATTATTGTGTTGATTTCGTAGAAGCTGTACCAGAAAGAGTAGACATTAAATAAAATGGAACTAAAAGTTTTCAATACAAAATATTATTCAGTGTTCCCAAGTTATACGTAATTTTGAAGAGTTTGCATAGAAAGTAGCGCCCCCATTTTTTTCTACTCTTTCTGGATTTCGTGGGTGGATCGCAGTGTCGCGTGTTTCTTAAATCGGTAAGTGTTGCATTAAAACCTCTAGAAAAGCTCTTTTCAAAATGTTGCTAGGTATAATAAAAATATTCTTCCCAGTGCAGCTTTGCAACAGGCAACTAAGAAACGTTTCATATACCTATTACGTAGTATTTACTTACTCTATGCATATACCCATACTGCCATATACCTATGTACATTCAAAGCTTATGATTCAAAGCTACATTCGTTTCCCGAACGACGGGTAAACAAAACAAAAACTCGACGTTTCTTGTTGATTTCTTGACAACAACGATCTTACTTGACAACATGTAATTTTTGTAATGTCTATATCGCTTTTTAATATACAAAACAACAAATTATTATAGGTGAGAAACTAGTGAATAAAAACATCATCATGTCTGTGAACAAGAAAGCTGGTCTCTCGACTGCGGATTTCGAGGTATTTGGGAAGGTCCAAGGTGTTTACTTTAGGAAGCATACTCAAAAGAAAGCCACGGACTTGGCCTTGAAGGGATGGGTGATGAATACAGCTCAAGGCACAGTTATCGGCCAGCTGCAAGGGCCTGCAGGTGCGATTGAAGACATGAAGATATGGCTGCAAAAAGTGGGGAGCCCTAAGTCGAAAATTGAGAAAGCTGCCTTTAGAAACGAAGGCCCCATCAACAGCTGCGCCTTCAGAACCTTTGAAATACGTCGATGAAATATGTAAAAACTTTTGATAAATAAACTTCTTAAACTTGTACAAAATCTTATTCACATGTTAACCTATGTCTACCCTACTATAATAAGCCATTACTGTTGAGTGATCGTTATCAAAAACCCACCATGGTTCACTGCTGGATTTAGTCAACTCCTTATGCTCGTGTCTTAGTCCGATCGTCGGATTTTTACGGTAGAGTCGATGGTAGAGTCAACATAGTAAATATTTTTAGGATTTCATAACCAAATAGTGCGCAGCTGGACCACATAGTAAAAGGAAGGAAAAACGATCATGGTTGTTCATCACAGTTACAGAACTTAAATAGTTTTTTAACCTCCATTTTCCCATAGTGTACCTATCGATAATTCGGCATAGTTGCTAACACTATGTTAACGGAAAGACCGAAGAGTGCTGCTGTCGATTTAAAAAAAAACATGCCCCCCTATACAAACCGCGGCCGACTAACGTTCACATGTCCCATATACCTAATTATAACTACTTTTGATTTTGCTCTTTTATATCGTAAAACGGTTAGAGAAGCATATAAAACGAAGTTCACATCATTGAACAAAACATCGTTAAACCTGGTGTGAGTAATTATAGACCAAATTCCTTGGAGGATCTAGCTCTCTCTGCCGTATATAATCAAAGACTTATAAACATTCATAATTAACATTAGTGTGGTATTTTTCCATAATAACTTTGAATGCTTTTACTATTTTCTCAATTTTACTTACAACCACTTATCTCTGTCGTCATCCGGAATCTCGTTCAAGTATTCCGGATAGATGATGACATTGTAGTAGTCGTAACTGTAAGCTGTCTTGGAGCAAGTCGGGCAGCACATCGGGCAATTCAGACCACCGTACGCTGGCTCGCCTTCTAGCTCCAACTCCGGCGGGACGGGATCGACATTTGGCCGGGGTGTTATAGATCGAACTGCAAGGAATAATGTAGGTACATTAGAACCATGGATAAAGTAACCTACAGTCACGGCCATAAATCATGGCCGCACGACTCAGTTGGTAACGCGGTGGCTATAGGTAGATATTCATGCTAATTTTCACGGTGAAGTAGAGCTTCTCTTTTGTCATTGGTTGAAGCCATGATGGAGCTCTCTTTTGTTTAACAATGCAATTTTTTTACCTTCTACAGTTTGCCAAAAAAAGTCTTGAAACAAAAACTTCTTTATCTCTCCTGGCAATACTGAGGAAAAGATGTCAGTAGGAAAAATCATCTTCCTCAGACCGACTAACAGCCCAAACAGCAAAAAACAATCTCTAGACCACTGTTTTCTTGCTATTATACCATTCATATCATCGTACAAGCCTGGATTTGGGCACCATTTATAAGCTTATTTCGTTTATATTGTTCTAATATAACAATATTTTTTCCACTTAAAGTAGTCTTGCCAAAATTAATTTAAGCCGTTTGAGGAGGGGCAGGGGGAAGGGCGGTTTTGGGGGTCCAACCCCCCCCCCCCTCCATCCCCGAAATGCCTTCGCCAACCCACCGTTTTATACATACCTACTTACGTATATGTCGGCGTCGTCGTCGTCTTAAAGTTGTTACTTATTGTCTCTGGTCAAGAGCTCGACCCCCCGAAATGAGCTCGACCCCCCAAATGAAGTATACTTAAGTATTTTGTAAGCTTACATATAGGCTTATATTGATCTAACGTTAGAGTCCTGTGAGAGTATATTACTCTGCTCTATGCCTGTGAGCGTAAGCAAGCTCATTTTGATTTTAAATAAGATCAAACATAATCGTAAAAAACTGCCCCGTGAAAGTTTGTCTGAAAGTTACAACTAATCAAAAAATTAATAAAAAAATACCAAGGTACATATCTAAGGATTATGATGTAATAACGTGTTTATTTTTATGTTTTATAGGAGTTTATATTGGGAAATATAATTTACTGTAAAGTAGGCCTTATTTTTAGTTGTAGGGGTTGCTAGAACTATTTGCGATAGTGGCGCCCGTATTCCTTTCTACACTTTTTGGCATGTCTGAAGGTTTGGTGCCACGCAGTGCCGTAAGAGTTCAGCTCGTCACTCCACCATATTCAGGGTCGACCCTGAAGTTGTTTAGATTTGGGACCCAATCTGTTCTGTGAGTAATTTACATACCATAATATTTCCTCAAACAAGGCACGTCTTTCATATTACAAGTCCTGGCGTTTTTCATCTTCAGCATATTGAACGGTGTGCAGTTACAATGATCCAGCAGAAAATACATCCTGCATTTCAACATACAATCGCTGTATGTATAGAACGGCAAGTAATTCGATTCGTCGTAAAAACGGCACTTTCTCAGTTCTATAGGCACGTGTTGTATGTCTCGTGAAGCTTCAGTAAAGCTTGCAGATACCATAACCGTCATCTATAAAAATAAACATACATTTTCAAGTGCTTTTTAACGCATGCGTGTTTAAGTAACTTATTGTTCAGGCAGTCATGCGAGAATGGGTTTCATTCTTCTGGAAAGGTTGTACGCGACTGAATATATAATTAAACACATTTTTAGAATTTTCGGGGCCTTACTTACTTGCACGCTGGGGCTTATTATCTGCATTGCGAAGCTGCCGCTTGGTGCGTCTGGGAAATCGTAAGCGTCTGAGAATTGTAACTGAAATATAAAATCAAAGGTCAAGAATACTGCGTGCCGCTATCTCGATCAAGTATTTTAATATTTTTGAAGATTTAAAATCATGAACTATTAAAATCTTAGTTGGTGAAACACTGATGCTGGGGCTACATTAGCAGGCGAAGATTTGTATCGCGTTGTCGCGCTGAAACATCGTGTTTGGACATAGGCGATGTTCTTGTCTACATTAAGGCGGGCGAAGATTCGGGTCGAGTTGACGCGATGCATCGTGCCGGATTGTGTTGTTCAGTTCCCAACTGTGCGGCCGAGACGTAGGCGGTAATTTAAAAATGGAGGAAATAGTGGCTTTGTATTATATGTCAAAAAATTATTATTTATTCCAACTATTCATCCCCGAAAAGGCAAACCAATTTGTCTGGTATACGTCGTTGGCGCCAGCTCCTGACTTAATTGATTTCTTAATTTTATTGAGATGAGCCATAGTCATAGTCATTTATTTTGAAAAGCCAATTTACACGTCAAACTTATAGCTGAATACAGGCTGAATAAGATTAAAAATAATTATTATTTCATAATAAAAATAATATTACTAAATTAAACAAAGTAAAATAAAAAATATATATAAAAAAATACACATTATACATTATTTTTTATAATTATAAAAATCATCATAGCGATAGAATAAGCCAACGCTGGAGGCGACCTTTGAAGCTGTGCAGGCTGGGAGCTGCAGTGATGTGTTCAGGTAACACATCACTGCAGTTCAGGGTGAGCTCTGTAGTATGCCATCAAAGAATCTTTTTTCTTCTTCATTTCTTCTACTGTGGTAGGCCAACTGAACTTATTTTTAATTCGAATCCACGCATCATGTACTAAGTGTTTCTTTTTATGGTCGGGGTCACTAGGATTCCATATGATACTCTCCGTTTCATAAAATTGAATAAACTCTAACACTTTTTCGTTACTCCACTCTATAGTGTAAAAAAAATACAGGCACGTCCGTCTTGCTTCAAAGTCTGGAAGACGCTGAATTGACGTAGGTGTAGCCACCCAAGCGAATATTGTAGCGACAAATCCCTTTGATCCGCGCCAGTTTACCGACAGCTCCCCGATACTACATCGTCTTCGCCCGAATACTACGCGATGACACGATGTACCCGGCCACATTTATTGCGACGAATATTCGAATATATGCCGTAGCCCGCTAATGTAGCCCCAGCATGAGAATAACATAAAGAATAAAATGTTGATCCAAGTGAGTTTTCATTTATAAAATCTCAAGTAACTACTCAAACTTGTTTTTTGATGAACCTTTGAAATGTTATTCACAATATAATTTTACTTTTTGCGATTTTTCATAGCTGTATTCAGTGATTTTCATACATATTGAAATGCGCAAGCGCAATAGCGGCACTCGATTTCTAGTCCTTAAAGCTCGCTGAGTAGGGCTAAGTGTAACTGGCGTCCTGATTACCTGGCAATATTATATACTTAGACATGAAAGTAAAAGGGACATGGGTAGATAATATTGCTTTCGAATCAGTCAGTTGATACGAAACAGTCTAGATAATGTCGGTCTTACTGACCTGTGCGCCTTGCATAGGTTGGTTGTAAAAGAAGTCATCGGTTTCGTTCAATTTCAGTAAAACTTTCAACCCTTGGTCATAGTCAAAAGTAGATTTGTTACCGTAATTGTACATATCCATGTTAAGAACACTCCCTTCTTTGCTGTAATGAAAAGCATCTTTTAAAGAGAAGTAGGAACTCTACTTCCTATCTTCTGTCAGGCTAACAAGTGGAATAAAGCAGACAAGGTAAACGGTGGCTACAGCATTTTTTTATGCAATGAAGCATCACGCCTGCTCGTAACAGTGGCAGGTGAACTTGCATGCGAACAAAATGAGCATTGCGCTCGTCACTCTGAGCAAGGCCGTAGGCAGGGTTTTGGGGGTCCAACCCAAATGCCTTCGCCAACCCACAGTTTTATACATACTCACGTATAGATCGTCGTCGTCTTATTGTCCCTGGTCCAGGGCGCGACCGGGGGGCGCGACCCCGAAATCAATTACTGGCTACGGCCTTGACTCTGAGATATTAGATATCAAATCTCTTCATGCTCAGTCCACTTTTAGATATCTTGACTTAAAAGCTGGATCCACCCTTGGCCTTGCCTGGCTTGGCCACTAAGAGTTGGTATTCCTATTTTAAAGAAATATGAAATGGAAAACTACAATGTCGAAGATACCAACTTACTCTTGAAAGCTTGTATCTGAGTAGCGGAGATAGTTAAAGGTACAGCAGTAACCATTAACAGTTAATCGAAAATCAAACAGCTCAAGGCAATATTTGTATTCATTATTCCACACACAGCTGATGAGAAGGTCTTCGCATCGAGGTGTCAACTGCAAATATTTGAACACACTTTATTAGGCAAATGTTTAAGCGACACCCTTTTACTTCTTGGCAAATACTAGGTACTTACCTGATACTTATTGCTAGGTATGACGAGGTAGATTGAAAGGTCAAATATGTATTGAGTTTAAAGATCGCAATATCAACGTAGGTTTATAAAACTACATCCATGGAAGACTGCTGCTATACAGGGTTAACTTTGGGGTATACTTAGCCTATAGGGGTCATTGTACTTTTTGTAAACACTTTTTATTATGAGGTCAACCCTAAAGTAGCGAAAAAACCGCTGTTCCATACATCCAACTTTATCTATGAAAAAACAACAAACTTTTGCAGCGGTGATCGCTCGCCCGACGACATTTTTGTGTGGTCTGCGACTTTGGTAGAATCGTTACTTTGCCTTGCGGCTACAGAAGAAATTAAAAAAGAAGGCAATGGCGCGAAATCTGATCTGACCGTATTTTTTTTTTAAAACAGTGATAATGACGTCATCTAGTGAGAATGGGAGCCTAATTTTCAGAAAGAAGAGAAAGGAAAAGAAATAATTTTCAATATGTTGCCGTCATAGTCACAAAGAATTTATTTTGTATTGGATAATTTAATTTTGTCACGAAATGGTAGTGAAAAGTAGAGAAGAATTATACTTTTATTTATTCTGTGGTGGAGTATAACACGGCGCTAAAACCCATTATAACTTGGATTCTATTAAGCGTTTTTAGTAAAACTTTTTCGTATATAATGGGTTATTTTAGTCCCTTGTGTAACAGTCTACTATTACAGTGATGAGTACAATGACTCCCTTTCGGCGTAGTACGCCCCAAGGTACTCTGTAGAAAATAAAAGCCAAAGTACCTACAAACACGACTGGTACTGCGGACTTGTAGTGGTAGGACTCTACTGCAGAGTCCGCCTGGGGAAGTACCACACCTTTGCTAATTATTCAACCGCCAATCAGTAGTGTGCAAGCATTACTGTGTTCCGGTTTGAAAGGCAATGTTACCAGATAAATTACTAGGTATGAAGAGATTTAACATCTAATATCTCAGGGAGACGAGCGCAGTGCAGTGCGGCGCATGTTTGTGTTCGCAAGTTCACTATTCTTGCACTACTACTGCTGGCAGGCGTGACGCTTACCACCAGATGAAAGTCTTGCTCGTCTCGTCACTTGAAAGTATACAAAAAAATATATATAAGACGACGCTCAGCGACGACAACGAATGAAAGAAAAAAGAGTTTCATAATTTCTAAGCCGAATAAACCACTCCGTTATCTAAGAGGTAAACATACACTTTCCACCAAGTCGTTGACGTTGTAATCTCCCAAGACATAGTGTAGCCTTATCGATTTCTCGTTATTTTCAGTTTCATTTTCTAAGTCAGGTTCCAGCTCATACAGCTGGCCAAGTTCAAATAACAGGCTCAGCATACTTTCTTCGGTATAGTTCTTGTTGCGCTCAGCTTTTAACCTGTTAAGTTACCCATAGAAAAATAAATTGTAGAGGATATCTTGTCGAATTAGGATAATAACTCCTAATTTTCAGAAGCGCTTTAGGCTCCTGCAGCGCGCCCAGTACCGTTCTATGTCGCTAAATTTGATTTGTCTGTAAAGCAGATTTACTTAGACGAATTTGAGAATATACCGAATTTTATCGAATTACACCGATTTAAATGTTAAATATAACGATCGTCAAGAACAGTACTCGTGCTGTGAAATTTTATCATTCATGTAAATATCTTTGCTGAATACCTAATGTTGAGGTATTTTTGAAATGTTTTCGACCAGTTGTTTATTCTATTTATTTCTATAACAAACACTGCGAAGCCAAGTCAAAGGCCTTTGCGCGGCACACAGCCTAAACGAACTTACTTACTTACTTTTCTTAGTGTTGTAACATTAAATAACTTACAGTTCTTTAGCCAAACGAGTAACGGCTCGCTTACTAATCCTGTTATTAGTACAGATGCCCACAGCGGGAAATATGATTTTACTGACTGAAACACCCTGCGGCATCTTTGTGGTAACCAGCGGAGCCCTGTAGTACCTTTGGAAGGTCGAACAGACAAGCAGGACTGAGCAAACCAGTCCGACAATAAGAATGAAGATCCAAAGTATTCTGAAAACATTTTAAAGATAATTAGTACATAGAATAGGTACTTTCTCTTGTACATGTATTTTTCGGGAATTCAGGGGAGTTTAAAAACGTTCACAATGATGGGTGCACTGCAATGGCCTCCTTTCGATTAGTAACCCGTTACGCATAACCTAAGAGCCAGCTTTAGCCCATGTAGCGCCCGGGTAGTAGGCACGCGCCTGGTGAAAATAATATGAAAAAGGAGTTACGAGTACAGTAATATTTCCACCGTGCCTTGCTTACACTGTCGCCGTCAACCATAGAACGGGCGCAGATTATTTGTAGAGAGCCACGAGCGACGCAGACTCTTTTGCAGCGCAGACCAATAGGACATAGACTACAGAGAATGCGCCTGCATGTAACACGTCGTGTGATTTTTTATCCCTCAAGCCCGGACAAATGATTCGCCTGACGAATTGTCTTCTCGAGTCCGTCCGGATTTAATTTTGATCAACATTTTGCCAAATAAACCAATACCTATACCTACTCTATAGAAATCGTGACCAAGTGCAGTGAAATTAATCAAAAGAGCATGCACGGTGGTGAGCATTGTGCGATCCCCAAACTACCTGCAATCCTGCAATCCTGCAATCAATCAATCAATCCTGCTACTTGCAAACCTACAAGCGATTATGGCAACACCTCCCTAATAAGGGGGAGGCATTCTTCCAGCACTGGACGTCTGCTGGCTGATGAGCGAGCATGCAAAGATCTGTAGGTACCTACCTAATAACAGAAAACAGAATTCATGATTTAAAAAACCGGGTCACACCCTTAAGTTATGTTATGCAATAGTATTAGCAGGTTTGTGTTTCAGATTATTTAGGTATTTCAACACAGAAAATATAAAATAATATAATAATCAGATGTTCGTGTGGTGTGTCTCAAGAAAGCTAGCTACAAAAAAGCTCTAAAAAGGCAGCGGAGTCGACTAAACGTTTTTTTTGTTTTTTATAGTTTTGTACCAGTCAGAATGTTTGAAGACATTTTTTGTATTCGTATAGAGTATACTACTTAGTAATTACTCACCTTGGGAGCAAAAGTAAAGAATGTCTCAGAACTCATGTATATTGAGATCTGAGGTTTCTTTACTTGCTCCCGTGGTGTGTATGTATTTTACGTGCCAGTGCGGGGAGGAATTGGTTGCTTTCCCTCCGCGTAGCGGGGCTAAAGGAGCCACTTTTGTCCCGCAGGCACGTAAAATATTTTATAGCTTTGCATTTTACACCTATAGACCACTATGACATACATAATCGATTAAGTGGTCAATGGGCACACAAATGTCGTAACGTAAGCTCGACCACATCAAAAACTGCCGTTGCGACAAACAAGCCATCGGGGAACTAAACGAGACCAAAACGAGTTTGTAAGCAATACTTTTGGCAATAGTGATATTTATCTAAAGTACCTTTATTTGAATACACAGTTATGGAAAAGTAACATACATACTTAAACCACAGAATAAATAATGACTCGGACGACGACGGTCCCGTACCACCACAAGTACTAGGTAATCCGGATAGTAACGAATGTTCAGTGAACATTTCAACCGGCTATCTATTACGATTCACGAGATTGTAGGTCAGTAAAGACCGGAAAGACAAATGGACAGACAGACAGACACGGTAGGCGGCTTAATAATAGGGTACAATTGGATTCTCTTTGGGTACGGAACCCTAAATTAATTTCAACTTTCGTTCAATACGCTAACTGCGAAATTTTAAAAAAAATGTGTGGGTAAAACTTATTACGAAACGAATTTGCGTATTTTAATACCCAGCAGCGCTGGGTGTTTTAGGCAATTTTAGGGCATGACTTGGACTTGACCATGATTTTAGTTTATGTCCTATGACCTGATACTATCAAAAACTTGTAATATGCATATACTTGAAACTGGCAGAATACATATTGTGCGAAGCCAAAAAATAAGAAAAAAAAATGCAGACACCGATGTACTTACTTATTTATGAACTTAACTGAGTTTTGGCGGGAACACGGAAAAATCATGTCATTGCATTCTATTATTATTTTATAAACTTGTGTTTTTACGCGAGTTAATGTTAAAAAATGGTAGTGTTTTATTCATTGAGCGTTGAATTATATGCACGATTTATTTTTATTTTTGTGTTGTATTCAAAACTCCGTATAAGCTCGTAGTAAAGTTGCAACAACTTTACAAGGGTATGACTTGGACTCGACTATAACTAATTTCGTGTCACTAACTGTGATTTCATGACATATTTAACTTGATTTTAATATAAAAACTTTAAAATTCATATACTTGACACTGGCAGAATGGACAACGTGCGATGCCAATAAATAAGAGAAAAAAAAAAGGTTTAAACTTTTATTTGCTTTTATGCAGATACATTTTACTAGCTTTTATGTGATTACTTTTCTCCGTAAGTTTTAAGGTGCAAAGAATATGGCCTAAGAAAAGGTTTTAACTAGTTTGTAAAACTCTTTTGTACAATCTTCAAGAGGTAAATTTGAATTGTAGCCCTCCAACTTATTTGTAATGTTGGTCAAATGCAACAACTAAAAAAATTCAATGCAGCTGTCAGTTTTCTTCAAAACCTACGCTCGTGGCTCCCTCGTCCATCTGTAGGGATAAGTTAGTCGTATAATTGTAAGAAGGAGCTGCGATCAAAACCGTCTACAAACCAACAAACAAAACGTTTGCGCGTTTTAACGGTGTAGAACGCTTCTAGTATTTTTTTGGGAACTACAGAAACAAACAAAATAACCATTTCAGTTTTGGCTTGAGAAATGACGATATATCGACAAATTATCAATTTTCAGTTTCTTCCCGTAATTACTGTTATGTGACCTTGCTTCTTGTCAAATTTCATGACTCTATAGGTCAACGGGAAGTACCTGCCATATGAATTTTGATTTAGTTCACTCTAAAAAACTCACAAAAATGGCCGTATTTTTTTATTGCGTTGGCTCACAGCTTGGTTTTTTTTTACAGCTCCAAGTGATCGGGGACTTACGTATTTGATATTCATTTCAACTTGATATCTCCACGCGTTCCAGAAAAAATGGGACAGACAGACAGACAGACAGACGGACAACGGAGTGATCCTATAAGGGTTCCTGTGCGGAACCCTAAAAATGAGCACCCCAGCACGCGTCCGCCGATCACTTGCATCATCAAATATGTTGTTATAATTGAAAGTAAGAATCATACTCACATGATTACTATGTATGTCGATGATCATACATCATTTTGAGTCAGATGTTTATGAGACCAATTTTCTAAACATGATCCGACAAAGTTATAACGTTGCCGGGTTTTATATCTTATTTCACACCACCTGCTCGACAATGTCCAATTACATATCATGCAACCTCAACGTAAAGTAAAACATTATCTCATAAGGGAAATAAAGTTGTATGAAACTCCCTAAGGAATAAAGTAATTTGAATTTGGAACGTCAAATTCGTGTGGAAACTCGTGGAAAACTCTATGTAAAAAAATGCCCATATGGCATTTTAAAGAGGTTTGTTCCAAAATCGAACTGCCACCATAAGCAGAACTAAAAAAAAAGGTGCGTTTACAAAGAATGTGAGACAATAAACGGTGTTTGGTCCTGTGATTGTCAGTGACTTTTAATTTATGGAGCCGTGGCTTTTTATTGTCTCGTAGAAGGTGTGAAAAGTAGAGTATGCTCCTCTGGAATAAAGCCTGTCTTCGTCTTGGGCAGCTTGAACCCCTCGCTTCACTCAGGACTCTATATTATAACTCACTCGTTACGCTCAGGGTTCAATATGCCGCCCGCGACGTAAGACAGTGCTTTATTCCCTTACTGCATAATCTACTATTATTATCCATGTAAAATAATAAGTACTTACGTGTATACATTTTGTAAAATGCAAAGTTATCAAAGGTAACCTATGCAAGATACGAGTAGCACGAGCGCCTGTTTATTTAATTCAAACACATAATTTCTAATAATCTATCCATAAGTTCCGCGGTTTCAATAATTTTTTGAACGATTGGTCGTTTTACATTTTTATTAAAAACTGATGCAGAAATGAGACCCATCTTCATCGCATTATATTGAACCAGTACCCTTCACTGGGATTATTGAAGTATCGTGCTTACCTTTCCAAAAACGGCGTATCATTATCTACAAGATGCTTAAGTCCACCAATTGATGACTCGGCACAATATTCTTTGTTGACAGTTTTAACACTCTCTTTCACAATCTTTAGCTTTGATTGTTCGCGAGGCTTTCGAAGATATCTATAGGATGGTCTACGAGGAAGTTTGGCACGTGCATTGATCGTATTAATATCCTGCACCCTTAACATAATAATACGAATGTAAGTGAATTTTTCTCGTGAGTATTCCCTTTAATTTAGTTCATTCGTTTTCTCGACTTCAACGATTTTTTTTTACGGGATAAGTAGATAACGAGTTTTTTATTATTGTTAAATATATATATTATCAACACGAGTCTAACAATCGACCATTTTGAGTGCAATAAATACATTTCACATCCTTTACGAGCAAGTAAATAGCTGTTGTTAAATATTCTATCCTAGATAGCATCGCATTGATATGTGGTTAATTATGGTGATTGATTGTTTCTTCTCGTGTAGGTATTGTTTTTTATCGATAGGTGTTTTATTGGTGGAATGTAATTTTCAATATCAATATGAGTGGCATGTCTGCCTTCAGGCTGTAGGGCGTGGCCACGCCCTGGTTGGGGATCGTACCCACGCGTGGGCTAACATTTATGTGACGAACATAGATGTTTGTTCTGGCTGTGTGTAGTATGTTTTATAAGTATGTATTTATGTACAAAGAAATAGTATATATGTAATTATTCTATCAAATATCTGGTTTCCATATTACAAGATTTGCTTAGTATTTTGGGGCTAGATGGCGATGTGTGAAAAATGACTACCGATATTTATTTATTTAGAAGTACAGTAAGTACTAACGCTATTATTAAAAGAATATGAATCAAAAGGGCTTATCCTGAATTCATGGCCCTTGGGTAGGTATACTACATCTGACTTAGCACGATATATCGCTCAAATTCAAACGTCTACGTTTCATAGAGGAGGCTTAAAATAACAAATACAAGATCTGTGTAGCTATCGATCACCGACTAAACTGGGAATGCCAAATTATTAACTTGTGTGCCCGACTTCGCAAAATGGCGCATATATTTAAAAAGATTGGCGCAGTAGCAGACTCTAAGACCCTCAAAATTGTATACCAAGCGTTGTGCCAGTCCATACTAAATTACTGCATAGTGTCTTGGGGATCTGCTAACAAAACTCTTTTCATGAAATTAGAACGTGCGCAAAGATTAATTCTAAAAGTTGCGTATAAGAAACCATATTTATATCCCACTACTCAACTGTACCACGAGACGAAATATCTCACGGTTCGACAGCTATACATCCTTGCAGTAAGTTTACGCTTCCATAAAACAGCACTGAGCACAATCGTTCCAAGCACTAGGTCAGCGCGGCGCAATGTCTACACGACCCCCCGGACTAGGACCTCGTTTGCCCAACGATCCTACTACTTTAACGGCCCGTTCCTGTACCAGCTCCTCGACATTTTACAGACGACTCGTTTTGTTTGTAAACGAAAAATCTCAGCTTGGCTCTCCACTTTGGATCAAACTGCAACAGAATCCCTACTGGTAATAACCAAATGACTATAAGGGGCCTGCTTCTTCGTGTGTTTGTTTGTTCCAGAAGTCGACTTCTTGTTGACCTCGACATCTGGTGCCACCAGCATATGGTGAATCAGTCCCCATAAATAAATAAATAAATATTCAACTAATACCAAACTATCTACTTCTACTTCAAATTTATATACCCATGCTAAATCCAACATACCTAACTACCATACTATAGCGAGCCATATAGTGGAAGACCCCTCTACCCCTCTCCCCTCGCCTTCGCCGGGGTGCCGGCGCTCGAAGAGACTCGCGTCGCGTGCGCGACACCGCTCCCAGTAGAGAGTTCGGATTTTACCGCGGTCCAGAGCGCACGCGCTAGGCTCGTGCGCCGACGCCTCCGCAACTCATTGTATATTATATTTTTATTTGTTTTGTTACCAAGCCTTACTTTTATTTTAAACGACATTGTGGCCCTCGTAATAAAAAAACTTTATAGTGAGTTGGGTGTATAATTATTCCTGCGCCTGCCGCTATAACTGGCGCCCTCCGTGCAGCGGCCGCGAACCACGTAAACATTAAAAGTTTGAGTGTAGTGTCTGTGTCGATTTTAGAACTTAGTGCATAGACTGCACGGCGCAGTGTCGCGCGACGGAACATACAGGTTCGTCTGGTACAGGCGTCGATTGCCTCGTGTACCGGTAACCGCGCGCTCCCGTAAACAGACACTCGTTCGACGCACTCGCATGGACTAGGTAACAATAACAAGAAGTTTTATGTTGACTTTAAATTTTTTCGAAAACAAAGTGTTCATTAGGTTTCGAAACTAGACATAGCTTTGTGCCACGGACTGTGTTAAGTGTTAACGTGATCGGACTGTGTGTGCAGTGATAGCTAGGTTCTGGTAAACCTATTATTCCGTACTGGACCTATTTTTTGTTTTCGGACAATTAAGTCTCTAAAGTGTTTATAACGATTTTATTCTGGACTAAGTACCTATTCAAGTAAGTAAGTACCTACTCGCATGTACTCAGTTCAGTATTTCGTGTGTTTCGGACTTATAATTACGGATGGACATTCATTAGTTAAATTACTGTTGTGGTCAGTGCTTAGATACTTTGCCTAGGGTTTGTTTATATACCTAAGTACTTATATTCCCGGAGTGCGGAATGTACTTTTAGTGCTTACCCGTGTACCTAAGTACCTATAAAAGACTGTGAAACTGTTGTGCAAATATATTTATACCTAGCCGCGAAAATCATTCGGATAAACTTTTTGAACTTTTAGTGTTGAGACAATTTAGTGTAGATGTACCTAAGTAAGTTCTAAGTAAGTACCTAAAGGTTGTGAACTGTGGACTAAAACCTAGTGCGTACCTAAGTTAGACAATTAATTAGGACTGTTTTGTGTGGACTAAGTGTGTGGACTTCGGCTTAGGACATAGTTCGTTAACGTGACGTATCACGATGGTGCTGACGCGATCTCGTGCTGGGAGCCCAGCTGGGGCTGCGTCCTCTGACGCGCCTTCGCATTCTCTGGCGTCGGACGACCCCACGTCGTCTGGCGCTGGAACTCGCCGTGACCGCGCGGCCGCGCCGGTGACCGGCGCGCCGCCGTCGCTTTTCGCTGCCGTGCCGGTGGCGGGTGCGCCGCCAGCTGTTGGCGCGCCTGCTGCCGCCCCCGTCATGATGTCCAACGAGCAGCTGATGATCCTAATACAACGGCTAAGTAGAGAACCGTCGGTAAGCTCAACCAGTTCATACAATAACAATTTTTCAAAGTGCACATCCCGTTTTGACGGAGCAAAAACATCCGATGTCACGGCGTTTATCGATGCGGTAGAAACCTACAAGGAGTGTGCCGGCGTGGAAGACGAGATAGCACTTAGGGGGCTGTCTATGCTACTAACCAATTTGGCCGCAACTTGGTGGCAAGGGGTTAAGGCCACGACCAAAACTTGGTCAGAGGCAGTTTCCGCCCTTAAAAACACATTTGGTCCTCGTCTGCCGCCTCACCAAATTTATCGCAAATTGTTCGAGAAGGAGCAGCAACGTCTGGAGCCCACGGACCTGTTCGTCTGTAACCTGCGGGCCCTAATCGCGCAGCTACCGCCCTCGTCATTGTCAGAGGAAGTACAACTCGACATGGTTTATGGTCTTCTCCATGTTCAAATCCGAGAGAAAGTACCTCGCTCTGCCTTCACTACATTCGGAGACTTGTTGACGTGTGCTAGACGCGTGGAGGACATTATCAAGGAGAGTCGACCGTCTCCCACCGCCACGTCACCGTATTCATCGTCACCTTCGGGGTCATCGGCACCGTCGTTAACAAATAAAAAACGACCTCACTGCGTGTACTGCAAGCAGTATGGCCATTTAAAGGAAGCTTGTCAACGGCTAAAAGATAAGAATCTTATGAATAACAGCGCCGTTGGTGAGAAGGAGAAACCTGCGGTCACGTGTTTTGGATGCGGGGCACCCGGGGTGATTCGTTCAAATTGCACTACGTGTAAAGCTAAGAAGGAAACTGTTACGTCCGCATTTCAATCAGTGTCCGCGAGTGCCGTTACGTTAAGTTCGCGAGTGCGACCGGTCATTAATGTGCGTATTTTCGGTAATGAGGGAAAATTGCTAGTGGACACTGGGGCTAAACATTCTATCGGGAGTGTTAGTTTAAGACGGCATTTACATAAAAATGGTCAGACGTTTGAAACGGTTTTTACGGAGTTAAAATACGCAGACGGGCGTTGTGTAGCCCAAAATGTAGAGGTAGCACAAGTTGATGTTAAGGTGAGAGGGGTAGAACTAAAGGTCAGTTTTATCATGTTGCCTGACGCGACGGAAAGTCTTTTGGGAATGAATTTTATACAAAGCGTTGGTATGGTTCTGAACTTTGACTTAGGCGTGTGGTATTTAAGGCACGATAGGACGCCTCAACCGCTTTGCTTTGAGGATGCGTTTGTTCAACCTTTGTGTTGCGCGTCAGTGGTTCTTCGCGGAGACGAGGGTCCCCACCTTGAACAGGGACAACGTGACAGACTATCTCGCCTCCTGAATGTCAATGAGGACATTTTCGCTCCAGGGGGAGGACCTACCCGGTTTGCGTGCACCACATCGATACGGGAAATGCTGCACCAATTGCGGGTCCGCCTTACCGCGTTTCTCCAACAAAAAAAGAAATCATTAGGAAAGAGATAGACAAAATGTTAGAAGAGGGGGTAGTCGAAGAAGCTGAATCTGAGTGGGCTGCTCCTGTAGTGCTCATCCCAAAGAAGAACGGAGAAGTAAGGTTCTGCGTCGATTATAGGAAATTGAACAACGTGACGCGGACTGACCAGTACCCCATTCCAGTGATTGATGAGCTGCTGAAAAGCACAAAGCCAAACTGTGTGATGTCAACTATAGATTTGAAGGCCGGATACTGGCAAACAGAAGTTGCGCCCGAAGACCGTCACAAGACTGCGTTCACGACACCGTTTGGGACGTTCCAATTTCGCCGCATGCCGTTCGGGTTAAAGAACGCACCGGCCACATTCCAGCGTCTGATGGATCGCATGAGGTCGGGACTCAAAGATGTATGCGTGCTAACTTACCTTGACGATATTCTGGTAATATCTGAAGACCTGGGTCGGCACCTGGAAGACCTGGAACAAGTCTTTGACCGGCTTCGCCTTTTTAACCTGAAAGCCAATAGAGAAAAGTGTGTTTTCGCTAGGGAAAGAGTCACTTACCTGGGACATGTGATATCCGCACAGGGAATCGAGCCGGATCCTACAAAAGTAGAAGCAGTTGTGAACATGAAGACTCCAAGGAATCTCAAAGAGCTGAAGACTTTTCTTCAGACGTGCTCATGGTTTAGAAAGTTCATTCCCCGATTTTCTGAGATTGCACGTCCTCTAACTGATCTAACCAAGAAAAACCGACGCTGGCAGTGGGGGGAGGAAGAGAATAAGGCATTCGAGGAGCTGAAGCAGCGACTTTCCTCCAGCCCAATCCTCCGCCAGCCCAACTTTGACGAGCCCTTTGTCTTACGAACCGATGCTAGTGCGTTTGCGCTGGGAGCTGTATTGTTGCAAGGCCCAAGTCCTGCGGAAGAAAGGCCTATCGAATACGCTAGTAGGCTCCTGACCCCAGCGGAACGGAATTACCATACCACAGAGCGGGAGGCTTTGGCAGTGGTATGGGCTCTAGATAAATTTCGCGGTTACGTAGAAGGAACTCGAGTCCATGTGGCTACAGACCACCAACCCTTGAAGTGGTTATTGACGTTAAAGACGCCCAGTGGCCGTCTAGCCCGATGGGCCATGAAAATACAGGCGTATGACCTGAACATTGAATATACTCCAGGCCGCGCTAATGTTATTGCTGACACTCTCAGTCGTCCCGTCGCTGACGAAACACAGGAGGCAAGCTCTGCGCCCTGTGCCATCTGCCCTGTGATTGTCGACTTACCGAGGAGAAGCCCGACAGAGATACGCGAAGCACAACTGGAAGATCCTGACGTGAAGGAGGTAATTAAGGATTTTGAAGACAGTGAAGACTCTAAGGCCGCACTTCGATGGACAGACCGAGGCTACTACTTATCACAAGGTGTACTGTATCGGTGTGACCCAGATGGCGAGTCAGAGGAACCGCAGCTGGTTGTTCCAGTGTCTCTTCGTGAGGAACTTATGAAGGAGCTTCACGACGCCCCTACAGCTGGACACCTGGGCTTAGAGCGGACCTTGAAGAAAATTAAAGAGAGATACTATTTTAGGAACATGAGAAAGTCATAGAGGTAGGAACTACCAGAGGGAGGGCACCGGAACACGAGACTGAATACGGTCGGCTGGCGATGTGTGCGTGACCACACAATGTCGCGCACCTCTTACGCTGTAGGGACACGCGCGTCTATGTGAGGGTAATGTTGCCAGCATAGTAAAAAAGTCCCACTATTTCCACAATAAATTAATAATGGTGATGTGAAGCAAATTACATTATTTGAATAATAAGACGTTCTTAGTAACATTGTGCGATAAATACTGTTTGGGACTTTTTGTAATCATAGAATTTCGGATACTTAGGATTTCATATATTACCTATTGATTAAAGAGGATCTTATAGGAACAGTGACTTATTATTATTAAGAAGTTCCTCCGTCCTTAGCCTTTAAATTGGTTAGTAAAAAATACTTAATTTGGCTGTAATAACTATTTATTTACTATTGGTTTGCAGCGAACTTTAACTTCGCGACCCCCACATCTTCCAAACCCCTTGACCAATTTAGCTCATATTTGAACTTGTTAATTGTATTTGCATGAACTACTTGCTTACAAAATTTCTTAAACGGTTCGTAAGTTATCGTTGAACAAATATACATACAAAACTTACAATCGTACATACAACAGCCGATCTGCCCCAGTAGACTTTGCTTCGCTCGGCCAACAAGATCAAGATTTTCATCGCAGTATAAAATGCTTAGACTCATTCTTAGTCATGACATAAATAAACGTGTTATTAGGTATAGAGGATAATTTACAGAGGTTGATATAATTATACTCATCGTTATGAACAACTTTTACTATGGGGCCAACCATGAAATCGCGAAAAAATATATCAGCAGTTCGATACATTTTGTCCAAGGTCAATGAAGTTTTTGCATGGAACAGCTGTTTTTTGTTACTCGATTTCAGTATTAGACCCATAGTAAAAGTTGTTCATAACGATGAGTATATCAACCTCTGTAAATTTGGCGGGAATGCAAAACAACAGGTTGTATATTGTATTTAACGTACCTACCTACTTACTATTATTCATCATAATGTAATTTATTATAAACATCATCATCAGCTTTTTTTGATCCTTCAAGGATTCTTCTCCTTGTGTAATTTTGTGACATTAATTTGAACACCGTTTTTTAAACATTAATTTGTCTTTTAGCATCTACTCGTACTTAATAAATAATTTTGTATTTTAAGTAGGGTCGGTGCAGCAGCCCAACTCGCACTTGAGTGGTTTTAGTTATGATAGAGCAAAAATATAAACAAATAGTAATAAATCCAGCATTTGTATACGCCAACATTATTAGCTTTTTTTTATTTAGCTCATAAAGGTTATTAAAATACTAAGTAATAAGCTAAATTAATTAATATCTACGTACACATCTACCAACCACACCGTCACTTAATATCACGTGGGCTGTGGTTAAACACCTAGCCTAGTTAGTGCGAGTTGAATGGGCATTGTGGCTGGTTACTCAAAACTTCCACAGATATCATAACTGCTATCATGATATTCACCCACGATTTGGGGAAAAAAGATCCAATGCATACTTGCAACACTGACGGGTTTGTGACCGTTTTGTGTTCCAAGTTGTAAACAAATAGAAAATTAACGATATTTTGTAATAGGAATAAAAGTTAACTATGAAAATGTATTCCATTGGGACTTTTCTGGTTATTGAGCTGTTTTTGCACCGTATAAACACATAGTTCGGCATATTGATATAAATTTTATCAAGTGTTGCGCCACGTGTGTTCCGCTCATCGCTCCGTTGCATACTGACCGCGAAAGCGTAGCACTTTCGTATTTAGGCTTACTTCGGCTGTATTCAATCTCGTGTTCGGTGCCCTCCCTCTGTAGTTCCTACCTCTATGGAGAAAGTATGTGTCTAGTTATTTAAAGTCATGCGATGAATGTCAAAAGTACAAAGCTACTAACCTGAAGCCTGCAGGGTTGCTACAGACGCCTGTGCTGCATCAACGGTTTGAGGTCCTGGCAATGGACCTTTTCGGTCCTCTACCTGAAGGTCCTAAGGGAGAGAAGTGGATTCTTCTTGTAGAAGACACAGCAAGCCGTTGGGTAGAGCTTTTTGCCTTGTGTGACGCAACAGCAGAGACATGCGCCAAGACTCTTATAGAAGAGGTCTTCCTCCGGTATGGGCTGCCTCGTCGCGTGATATCGGACAACGGAACCCAGTTCGTGTCGGCAGTGATGCAGAAGGCTATGCTCGTTTTGGGAATCCAGCAATCTCTGATACCCGTCTATCATCCTGAGGCCAACCCAGCTGAACGCAAGAATCGGGAATTAAAGCAACTCCTCGCCATATTGGTCGGATCGGAGCACCGTAGATGGCCTGCAGCCCTACCAACGGTGCGATTTGCCCTAAACAGTGCGCACAATATGGGGACAGGACATACAGCTGCTTATTTGACATTCGCTAGGGAGATGCGATCGCCTTGGGCCGTGCATACGGATTTACGTGCTATTGTCTCAGAGCAGAACTTCGTCCCGCAGATAACCCCTTACTTAAAGGAGTTTGCCCGCATTCTGGTTGATGTGAAACACCGCGTGGAGGAACAACAGGACCTTAGGAAGTCCGCAGGTTATAGGCAACGTCGGAATGTCCTACCCTACAAGGAGGGTGACCTCGTCTTAGTGGAGACGCATTTGGCGAGTAACGCTGCCAAGGGATTTACAAGCAAGTTTGCTCCGCGGCGTGAAGGACCCTATCGTGTCTCCAAAGCAATTTCACCAACTTCTTTCGAAATAGTAGATACTACCGGGGAGATTAGAGGCAGGTACCATACTAGCGCTTTGTCTCCGTATGTAGGCGACCGTCCCGCTGTTAAGCACCCGCGCCGTCGCGGACGACCAGCCAAGTCACGTTCGAGCCGTCCTTGTGACTTGGAGGGGGAGGTTATAGCGAGCCATATAGTGGAAGACCCCTCTACCCCTCTCCCCTCGCCTTCGCCGGGGTGCCGGCGCTCGAAGAGACTCGCGTCGCGTGCGCGACACCGCTCCCAGTAGAGAGTTCGGATTTTACCGCGGTCCAGAGCGCACGCGCTACGCTCGTGCGCCGACGCCTCCGCAACTCATTGTATATTATATTTTTATTTGTTTTGTTACCAAGCCTTACTTTTATTTTAAACGACATTGTGGCCCTCGTAATAAAAAAACTTTATAGTGAGTTGGGTGTATAATTATTCCTGCGCCTGCCGCTATAATACATACCTTACTTTATCCACTGTTTTCGCTTATTAATATTACACGTATGAATGCCTAATATCCGAAGAGAAAGTAATTAACAAACGTAGAGATTAGATAATAACAGGCGCTGATGCAACTCGGTGATGCCCCATACACTTCACCCAACACACACATAAATACACATCCCCACATACACACACATACACACACAAACTAACTCTTCATATCCGTGCTTCACTTACTTTACTCTCACATACACCCTAGAAAGAGTACAATTACCTTGAGACTTTTGTATTTTTCTAACTACTTTGTAATATACTTACCTAAGAAGTACTTTATAACTTACATTGAATAAAATACAAAACCACTTTGCAATGTTATAACAACTATATAATATAATTATCAAATATAACTGTATTTTGTATTTTGTTTAAGAATAAAATAATGTTCTTAGCTTAATTAATCAAATCTAAATGGAAGGCACTGAGTCTCACGACACAGGACTCCCCTAGTGTGGGACTCAGGGTTCATTTGAATTTTAGAAGTTATTTAAGGTCTATCTTAATTACTACTAACTACAACTTACTACTAACTTCTAATGTATGCATATATTTTTTATTGCTCAAATAAAAGTTTATTATTATTATTATTATTATTTTTATCCGAGTGTGTAGTAGAGGCGACGCCTGATCAAAATGCCGCCTGCCCTGGGTACGCTGCCGTACGTGCCGGTAGTGGGTTGAGCCATTGGATTGTCTCTAGAGTTTCATCGGTCTGGATACAATTCTTTTGTTTTTGTGTAGTATATAGGTTCAGTAGTTAGATTATTATGTGTTTTGTTGTACTCGTTGTAAATAAATGCACTAAAAATCTTTGATGTAGTTAATGTTGAAGGCTTTAGTTGACCGATCTAAATAATTAAAATATCGCTGTCATTTTTTTATCAGACATGTTAGCTATGAAGCAATACTTTTGTTAATAGTTTAGTTCCGTCAACTGAAATCTTCAAAATCGACCACATTCTTAACTTGGAGGGGCCAACAATCTTCTACATTCCTCCAGGTTACCCACGTTACTTTTCGCTACCTTGTGTTAAGTAAGTTAAAAACTGCGTTGGAAAATCATACACCATTCGGTTCTTGCGCTTATTCCTTCCGCACACAACTTGCAAAATGTAGAATGTCCAACTTGTCTTTTCACTAATGTGGAGTCTGATGTGGAGTCTAATGTGGAGTCTAATGTGGAGTTTAAATAGGGTATGTCTACTAACATATATCTGAGTTGGTAACGCACTGACAAAATTACCTACTAATTTCCAGGTCCATAGACGACGGTGAGGTTAATTGCCGCTGTTTCTGTAAAAAAACGTAAGTATAAAAAAAAATATGTTTTATATACCTAGGTATATAAGTAGAGTTTTTAGACAGAGATACCTATCCCTGCCTAAAAACTCTACTCTTATTCTAGCATTCGAGGAGACGCTAGAAATAAAGTCTCGTCTGTACACATAAATTACATAAATTATGATACTTATCATAATTTATGTATGGTTGCATAAACATGCATTAGGTTTTGCATACACCTACTTATTTGCATTGATCAAGAAATAGAATCGCTAAGCGCGGTAGAGATAGTAAGTCACATGATACATGCTATCGTGACCGCCCAGAAGATTTTATTGCTGTAATAATCATTGCCTAACAGTCTAAGAATTTAGCTAACTCGTCTACGAAGATGTTAATTTTGATAGTGGATTCGACCCATTCGTCCTTCGAGGGTAGTCCTACATTCAGCATAGTGGACAATTAATTAGGCTGATTATGCTAAGTTAATATAAGTTAGTTATCTACAAGAAACTACATATTTACTGCTTAGCCTGCTACACAAAAACAAAAGGATTGTATCCAGTTAGTTTATGACTTAGCTATACGAGACTTGGGTATGTGTATCTTAATGTTTACGTCACAAAATTATATAAGTACTTTACTACTTACCTTACTTACTACTTACCTAGGTATAAGAACTTTTTTATAAGGCCTAGATTTTCTTTTTGCCTTTTGCCTAAGGGTTAATTTTGGTACGTGGTGAATTTTGGGAGTGGACCGAAATTCATCTCGTACGCGGACGAAGTCGCGGGCGACCTCTAGTATATAATATACAGATAGACTGGCATGGCTGTCAACTTTATAAATAGATTCAAGTTTATATAAATATAATAGTATAATTTCAACCATAGCAAAAGGAAATGTAGGTTGTTCTCAACCAAGTTGTTATCCTTTCCACACATCGCACAGTGTGAAGAACCGCCGCCGCCGCCCTGACCGGGTCACATGCTCTTGCGCAAGCTAATCTGCATACAAAAACAATATAACTGTTGTGATATCCCGATTCCGCATGATACTGTCTCGACTCTTGACAATGTTGCCTCATATGATGACCGGTCCAATTAATAACGGCAATTTGGAAACGATATTTGAAAAAAGGTTTCTAGAACTTTAACTTTGCGCAAAAGCAGTCGCCGGCTCATCCTCGCTCATGATGCATATCTCGAAAACCCAAACCGCACAGGGTACCTACGAGTACAATGTTCTTTCTCCGAAGGTATTGCCATAGCATGGAGACAACATGCAGAGTTTTAAAAAGAGCGTCAATAGACATCTCTCCGGGACGTCAACAACATAGGCCGGAGTTGTAAAATTTAGAAGTATGAAAACAACAAATGATGGCGATCCAAGTATCCAATTGTTTGCTGGTTAGATGTGGTGTGGAAGTGGCCAGTTAAAAGCTCTATCGTTTCAGATCGTTTTTTATAGCAAGTAAACCAAATCGTTTATACGGCCTATATCTATGCTGGTGGCGCTTTCATGTTCCTATAGTATGATGCATATAGGCATATAATATGTCGATAATATGCCACAATTAAGATACATTGCTAATAAAACATTGCATATATTTTAAATAGATCAATTTCACTTATGTGTTAACGTAAGGTAACTAACTTCGAGGATCTAGCTCTCTCTCTATATACTTAATCAAAGGTAACTAAACATTGTCTATGTTTAGTTACCTTATAAACATATAAACATAAGTTCCTTACGCTAAATAAAATGGTAAACATTACTGCTGATCGTACAACGACATATTTTGTCATGAACTTTCATCCATGCAATCGTGTCCAGTTGGCGAAAACATAAAAGTATTTCTTTAAGATTCGCTATCTGGACACGCGTAAAAATATTAGCGAGTCCAGATGTCGAAATAACAAGTGATATTTTGAGTTTCACCAACAGGACACAAGCGTGTCCAGCACCTCGTGTCGAGTTGGTGAAAACCCCATGCACGAAAACTTCGGACGCCTTGCAAGGATTTTGTGGATTTGGAAATAGCAAGTTGGCAAGTCATGTTTATTACCTTCTATTAAGTGGGTGTATCCACGAGTACTTTTGGACTTTGTACTTAAATTATGTGCAACATCAGACATGAAATAGAAAAGTTCAAAGTACAATAACGTAATATCGACGATGGTAAATGCCAATCGAAATAAAGCGATGTCAGTAGGCGCATACTTAACAGATTGAATTATGGATTTATTCCCCTCAGATACACTTTCCCTGGAGAGACACTTTTAATAAAACTAAGCTTTTATTCCTGTAAGATACACTTTTTAAAAAGCTTACCAGATTTTCCTCTTGGGCTCACTTTTCGGTACTGTTGTGCATAAAATAGAATAAAATGGAATTTATGTCTCAAGAGTTTCGGGTGAAACAATCACAGGCATATCTGAACGAAGCAAGAAAACACAACGTAAAATCGATCGATCGATTGATTTACGCATCAATAAAATTGTAGATGTCATTAATGACAAAATCGATATCGAGCAGTGCCTTAGGCGCCTCTCATTTAATTAAGATTATACCTATTCGTAGCCTATATTTACCTCAGAGCGAAGGAAAACATGCAGTAAAACCTATGCTTACTTTGATCATGTCTAGACGCCACAGATCTTCGCGTTTTATTTAAAGACTAGCTGACCCGTACCGGCTTCACACGGGGCCAATAAAACATTTTAAACCGACTTCAAAAAAGGGAGGTTATCAATGTTGCCCGCGACTTCGTGCGCATAACCTACCTACTGAAAAATGCTTGCGAGTGGAACACCGATTTATGCCATTTCTTACTACTCTGGGCTACGACATTAACCCATAGGAACAAACAGCTCAAATAGACCATATGAAATGTACCTAAAGAAAACAGATATTCGGATACCACAAAATTAAATAAATACGGGTTTTTTTTCAATTAAAAAATGGGTGTTTCTCCTCAGCTCACCTGATGGTAAGAGACGATGTGTGATGATGATGTGTGAATACCTCAAAAACTATCTGATTTGGTTAGGTCGTGGTAACGTCAAAACTTTAAGCGTAACTTCAGTAAGCTGTGTTATTTCGAAGCTTAAACTTTATTTGGTGTTTTAAATAAATTTCACGGATACGATAAAAAAGCGGGATTCTGACTGCCATCGTGCTATGCAAGGAAGTTTTATACTGGTAGGTTACCACTTCCTTGCTGTCATAATATTATAATCATTTGACACTGGTCAAGACAGGACACAATTAAAAAGCAAAATGAAAAATGTCAAATGCGCTTCAAAAGCACGTTATGATACACTTTGGAGGGTTCCGTAACTATGTTAGTAATTAATAATAATATTATCATAATTTTCATCATAATTTATTTATGCGATTAATAATTTATGAAGTACCACTTACAATTAGGAAGCTGGGAGCCAGTTGCAAAGGATCATAATAATCGATGGAGAAAAGTGACTGCTGAAGGTTATATTCTGTTCAAGACAAAGCCTAGATTTACGGGTTAGCTCACAAACGTGTGGAGGTGTCTGACAACCAGATGCCAAATTGTGTGATCCTGATATGACCGCATCTATATGACTCCCGAACAGGCATTTTTAGTCATAAGTGCAAATTAACTTTTGACGCTCCATAAATCATTTAATGTACTTTAAGATAAAAACGGGCCAATGATGAAGATGATGATAAATCAGTAAAACTTGGTCTACTAATTTATCTACAATGTGTATGTTAACCAACTCTTACTTTGGGCCCAACACCGAAAACACGAAGAAATTTCATCTGTTCCATACAATTTGTGTCAGGTCGATGAACTTTTTGTATGGAACAGCAGATTTTTTTCGCGATTTCAGGTTTGGCCCCATAGTAAAACTTGTTGTTAATGATTAGGACCCTTCAGTATTATTGAACCTTTTTGTTAAAAAATATATAATAATGAAATATTGACTACTGTGACTTACTGACGATCAGTACAACAGGATTCAGGGATTTATTATATTGTCACGATATCCTAAAATAGTAGTAAGTACGACCTTGCAGAACATACATTGCAGAACGTACATTTGCAGAATTAAATGAGGGAGCTGCCATCGTATTTTTTGTGCATAAATGTCAACTATTTGTTGACAATGTTTAGTTCCACCAACAGGCGACATTATTTTTATGTCAGTTATCATCGACAACTATAGTTCCTGAAAGGAGCCTAGATGGCGTTTTTATTTTTTACCGTTATGAGATCTATATTTTCAGCAATTGCTATACCCTATGTGTTGACCAGACCTTTTCTGCACATATTTATAGAAACCGCGTAAAGATCTGTACAGTAGTTTTCTAGTTTATCCCGGACAGACAGACAGACAGACAGAAAACAAATGAATAAACGGGACAAAACGACTGTTTCACCAGATGGCACATAAAAAATGCGTATTATGTAGAAATTAGTAAAATTGCTAAAACTTTACTAAATGTACAGCTGAAAGCGTCAGAAATATTTCATGGTTACTACAATAAAGATAGTGTTGAAAAAAAAATGTGCAAAAATCAAAAAAGTTGTTCTATTTAAGGTTTATAGGACAGTTTACCTAAATCGCGCAAGCAACAATTTTAATTCTTGATTCACCAATACCAGATTTTACTTCCACGTTAGG
The DNA here is from genome assembly GCA_905404285.2 of Erannis defoliaria. Lineage (NCBI taxonomy): Eukaryota > Metazoa > Arthropoda > Insecta > Lepidoptera > Geometridae > Erannis > Erannis defoliaria. The sequence continues at coordinate 9,240,787 of FR990080.1, read as the reverse complement.
TAGGAATCTTACACTACAGTCCTCAATCTCCACTTTTATTATATGTAGAGATAGTTTGTCATACCCACACATATAACATCATTGCCCACAGAGCTAAAATGTACATAATACTATACAAGGTCATTTCCTTCTCGTAACTCAAAATAGGTATCTGTAAAATTCCTGATGGCAATAGATAAATGGTAGGTTAAAATTAATTAATTAATATTTATGTTATTATTACCTATTTATTTATCATAATTAATGTTATTGTTAATCTAAGATTATACCTAGTAATAAAATTACTAACGCCATCATTCCAATTTCAATTATACTTTATTTAGGATTTTTGTCTGATTTTGAATACGCTCATGGGTTTTGTTATCTCTATAAAATATGTTTCTCACAAATGTAGTTTAAACGCCCCAACCAGCGACCGCCATATCCTAGATTTTTCCTCAATTAATTAATTTAATTTATTTTGTCTTAGAGAATTAATTACATAGCTCAATTTATAATTCTGCCAAACTGCATAGCAGTTTGTAGGCAGACATCGACTAATGTTTCCCTCCGGCATTCTCTTGATAATCGATCAAAACAACACGAAACAAAGCAATAGCTAAAGTAATATGTATAATTAGAGTTCTCTGAGAAGACGTTGCGACAATCCAGTGGTGGTGGATACTGGCCGCTCTCTAGCGCCCACCCTACGCTCCAAATGCTGACCAGCCTCGGTTCGAAATACCAGCCACTGACTGTATTGGAAAGGACTAAAGTGCGTGACCACATCCTAACGTTATAGCAATCTATGGCGAATTTATAGCTCGTTAACAATCTGTGGTTTGAACTGTGTGTGCGATAGTGGTCGTCAATCATTGTGAGATTGAAGTGTCGGTGCTGGAATTGACTAGGTATGTTTACCACCTGCAGCTTGTCTTCTAAATAAATCTGTTTATGCATAATTATTTTCGTAGCTATCTAATGTAGGTAATCAATCATGTGTTAAAGTAGACTTAGGACTTGGGATGATATCTTTAAAAAGAGATTGATTGAAATTCTTAGAACCAACTTTCTGAAACAAGATTAAGGATAGATATTTGTTAAAGGCAGTGGTTTCGATTTGAGCCAATGGTTCAATTACGCAATTTTTGTTTTAAACAAGAAATCTTTTTTTTTTAAACACGACTGCCCTGCCCTGATCTGCCAAAAAAAACATTTAAGCATTTCATGCGGGATGATGTAAGGATTCTAACGATACCCCATACATCCAAATCTGTTATGGAATTTATAACTTATGGAGGAACAAAGAAACTCACATACCTACATACATACATACATACATACTTACAAACTTATTTACATACATGATCCCTGAAAACATTACACTCCTATTTTGGGCAGTCGTGTAAATAGTAGTAGAGGGTCTACCCACTGATATAAACACAGTCGCGCCAATTAAAGCCTAAACTGTACCTAATCTCTTTCAGACAATCGTCTCGTTTTACATCATTTTAATATAAAAAACAAGAAGGTCAATCTAACTTTAGCAGTTCGACTCCTGTAAAAAAATATAAGTTGCCCATAAAAGGCAAAGGCATACTTACGCTGACAGATGGATACAGAAGCATTCCATAATATAAACAAATGACGTGCAGTTACTAGCAAGTTAGTTACAATAGAATGTGGTAAATAATGCCACAACAGTCCATTTAACTTGCAGAATACTTTGCAACATATGGAATTGTCCGTACCGTCCTACTTAGTCCATACATCTTTGACTCTTTTTGACTTTGACTTCTTGACTCTTTGCTAAAACAATGGTATAAAGAGCCACTGATGTGTACACTGTACAGGCAGGATAAAAAGCTTTAGATTATTTTTAAGCTTTACCATGCAGGTTTTTTTAGGAATAAGGTGTCGTTGTAGTTATACAGTAACGGCCTCATTTAGAAATGCCGCTTAAAGTTAATCGACGTTAGTTACTATTGCGCATTGTTGTATACAGGGTTAGTTCTAATCAGTTAAAAATTACCAGAGAAATTACTGGGTATAACATCGAATATCTCAGGGTGACGAGCGCAGTGCAGTGCGGCGCAGGATTGTGTTCGCAAGTTCACAATTCTAGCACTGCTACTGTTAGTGGCAGGCGTGACGCTTACCATCAGGTGAAAGTCTTGCTCGTCTCGTCAATTGACAGTATAGTAGGGCATGTTCTGTACATCAAAACAAACAACGTTTACTATGGCGCCAACATTGAAATCGCAAAAAAACTGCAGTTCCATACATTTTGCCCAAGGTCGATGAACTTTTTGTGTGGAACAGCTGTTTTTTTTTGTTGATTTCAATGTTTGCGTCATAGAAGAAGATGTTTGTTTTGATGTACAGAATGAATGAACTGATTAGAACTAACCCTGTATTGTGCAGAAGTTAAATGACGTTTGATAACCTAAGCAACATTTATAAGTAAGGCTCTAAAAGCACAATGCGCGTTTCAGCGAAGATTTAAAGAATTTTAGGATATTTAATTGTCTTTTGATAATGAAGTTTGTTCTTAGCATGTCTGCAAGCTTTGCAACGTAGCCTATTGCCACTTGTGTATATCGTCCTTGCTACTACTTAAAGATTCAAAACGGTGTTCTGCTCGATTTTGCCGAATAACGATTTACACAGTTCAGATCGAATGGAATGTTGATCTATTATCACCTAATTAACTAATTTAATGTGTCTCAAAAGTTCTTCATCAATAAACCGTGGAAAGTTACATAATATTATATAGGTAGGTACTTAGTAAAGCTCTTTCTCTTTCATTTGTTTTATAAAAAAAATATAATTTGTTTTCGTATGTACAGTGAGTTTGTTTATCTATAGAACTCCAGGTTTGACGACCTTGGTCCATCGAGCTAGATTGGAGCTTGATGCCTTGAAAAGCAGCATTGAACAACTTGTGCCCGCGTGTGTTCATGTACTTTTCTAGAACGTTGACCAACGGCGAGAGGTCGAAAGTGAATTTAGTTTGCATACGAGATGCCAGCGACCTTGACGCGAAGTCATAGCTCGTGAGATAGAAGCGCAATATAAAAATTTACCAGTGAATGAACTTTGAAACGACTGTGTACTACGTTACGTTATCAGCAACGATTACAATCGTAAAAAAGAATTCACAATAAAATAGACAAAAAATGATGCTTTTCCGATTGCGGCTATTCGTAAACCGCTACTTTGCTTGCTTTTCGGTCACAGATAATAATATAATTATTATGGTTCTAGCCTTAGGGTTTATAATCTTTATTTTCGCTACGTAGCTTTACTTGCCTGGAAGTGTTCGATTTTACTGATAATGCCGCCAGTTGTTACACTATCTTTTATTTTCCATTGTGTGTCAGTTTTGGTGTGTATAAGAAATAGTTAGGAAATATATTTACTTTATTTCTGTGCAAGTAAAGGTATCTATATAAATATTGGGTAGACATTATATGCAGCGCCATCTAGTATGATTGAGATGTTTTTTGTCTGCAAGCCAGTGAGTTGAAATAAACATCTTAGCTGCAAGCTATGTGTAAGCTAGTTTCAATTTCGTTTAGCAGCTTTATCGTTTCGTACAATTTATTTGAACCATCGCACACTACTACTAGCTGCATCGCATGCTTTAATAGTTTAACCGACTTCAATATAGGAGGCACTGTATTCGATCTGTTACTTAAAGATGTGTATGTATGTGTAGTAAGTACATTTTAAGTTTCGTTGTGCAGATACCTAGTTTCTGCTAGATAAACTTAGATCATACACAGAACAATTTAATTTCTTGTAATTAAGACCATACCTAGCTTTCTCTATCAATCCTGAAGTCTGGTACCTACAGATCATTCACACTTAATTTATTTAAATCTAATGAAGGTCGTACCTACCTCCTTCTGTGTGTTGTCACTCAGATGGTGAAGAGAGCTAAGTGCAAAACAATGATTAACACTAACACCAATTAAATAACATTTTTATTTATTTTAACTAATACACAAGACTCATATTTTGCTAATGCGACACCAATCTTATTAAAATGTAACTTACTATTTGGAAGTTATTGACAATTATTTATTTGTATAATTGGTCTACCTATTTGTCTATTTCTCGAAACTCTCTTCACCGCCAAAGCGATGGTGTGTGGGTGTGTGGTGTGTGGTGTTTATTCTGTGCTGTAGGTACCAGTCTTCAGGATTGATAAAGAAAGCTAGGTATGGTCTTAAGGATAAGTAATAACTTACGGTGGTTTGAAGACCCCGATCAATTAATTTAGTTTCACTGACTCGAGTTTTCGCGATGGTTGAACTACTGCCGTGTTCGTATACTGTGTTATCGGACTAATTGTGGTTTACACGCAATTTGGACATTATGAATACATACCTACATACATCGGTCTGCGTACATACATATTTAAACAGCAGGTTTGTGTTGACATGAAAGGTCGTTTTTTGTCTAATTGGTAATGAGTGCCAAGCTTTTATGCCCTAATGAGTAAAATTGACTAAGTTTCTATTAGTAGCACCTCGCAGTATATAAGTGTATTCTTTTTTTTTTTTTACTTAGTGTATTCTGATGGTTAATTTTTTCATGGTGACGTGTATGTTTTTTGTAATGCCATTCACTAAGTTTGGTGAAACTTTAAAGGATTTAGCTCCGGTTGGGTACCTAATCACTGGGTGAAACCTTGGAGGATTTAGTTGGGATTTAGCTCCTCGGGTAAAACGGGATGTTAATGATTATATACGAAAAAAATAAGGTATTGACGGTGATAAAACTTTGAAAAAAAAAAACAAAACACAACCATAACAAACGTATTTTTAAAAAATCATTCCTAAAGAGAGTGATGTAGTTATGATAGGTACGACAAGGTATTATTGTTTCCTTTTTACGGCCTTACCTTAAATAATCTCGATTCTCTTAGTCACTGCTTAAACTTCTCTGTCCTTTTTTAGCACGTGCAACTTCACGACAGAGAGAAGATGACAGAGCATCTTAAGCAGTGACCAACGGTTGAAAAGATTTTTTAAGTAAGGCCGTTAATGTTTAACCATTTCTTACTGTAAGTTCAGAGATCTACAATGAAGAACTAACTAGTAGATCAATCAAAATTAACATAACTCCAACGTTTCTCGTTCTTTTTGTTACTCCAGCAACAATGAAGTCTGCACTAGCAGTTCTAGCATGCGCATGCCTGGCGGCAGCTCTCCCGCCGCCACACCCCGACGTGCTGGCGGTACGGCACGAAGAATCACAACTGCCCCCACACCTGCGCAGCCCAGCGCTACATAACCGTCATCTACAAGAGGTCTTGCCTCTATCCAGCCTGTTACACAAAGGGGAAAAACTGGTGAGACCTTCCAATCAATGCTAGCACAGATGTTCAAACGATTACAACTCTGGTGACAGTGACTGGTCTAACCTGATATCCCTGAAGCGTGGCGCTGCGCAGCCCTCAACTACAAGAGGACCTATACGTCTTTCCAGTCGGCTGCACAAAGGGGAGGGGCTGGTCTGATCTCTCAGCTAACGCTAACACTAAAGTTCTAGCGAAGCCTGGCACTGCACAGTGCACAATCCTCCACTAAGTACAAGAGGTCCTATATACCGGACAGAAGCTGCGGTGGGACCTTATTGTCAATAGTAGCGCTGTAAATTTACCGACTACATTACATTTATAGAGGCAGGGCTCCTGCATCCTAACGTTCTAGGTAGGACGACCAGCTGTTCCATCATCGGGGGTGAATGTTAATTTTCTATCGAGACGCTGAAATATTTATAGCGGTTTGGTTCCAAAGTAAAAGTTGTTCACAATTACGAGCGCAATTATATCCTAGAATGTCGCGTTGTAATCAAAGACCCAGTATGAACTCTTTTCCAGGTGTTCGATCGCGAGGCTCACGGCGTGTCCCGCAAGGAGATCTACAATATTCTGACGCACGCCGGGCTCGTACCTCGGAGACACCCGCATGCCCGTGGGGACCTGCATCAGCCCGCCGTGCAGCAGTCGTCGGAGCCTGATATTTGGAACCCGCCATTCTTACAGACACAAGACTTGCTGCAATACTTATAAGGATATCTACTATCTAGCATAGTCATTTGGTTGCCTATTATAGTTATCTATAGGAACGTATTTTAAGCTGAAACTATTGTAAAATAATTAAGTAAATAAAGTACTGGAGTGTTTAGACTTTCGGCGCTTCCGCCCTAGCTACAATAATGTAACAATATAATAATGTGTTCCTGTCTGTCTGACCTACATTTATATACCTAATAATGTAATGCACAATACAGGTAATGATTTTAAACTCATCGTTAAATTATTTTAACAAACGCAACTAAGTAATCATTTAAATTCAAATTGTTTATTAACATGAGAGATAGATCCAAGGTGGTATATCTATCCATTTTTCATAAAAATGGTCAGTCCTCCAAAATAAACAAGCAATTACGCCAGCGCCGGTGTTTTTATTTCAAAATATTTGAACCTTGAATGTTAGCTCGCTATTGCCCTCTATAATCACGCCATTGCACAATTCTGACCAATTATCACATAAATTATTCACAACATTTGCACAACATGTTATGCAAAAAACATTTTAAAATCGAACATGAATAGTGGTCGCATTGTCGTCCTGTCATCAAACTGCCTAAGTAGTTCTTTGTATCAATAAAACATGTGAACATTAATCTATAACTAAGTAGCTAAGATGACTCCTGGCACATGTAGAGCCTTGATAAAAGATTACTGTGCAAACTGTTCATTTGCTGGTGTACATTTCATTGCTGATGAGACGAAACATTGGTTTGAAAGGTAAGCTCATTCCTCAACTCATTCAGGCTTAGACATAGTTTACGGGTATAAAATTTATGTACCTCCTATTTATGATACCGTGTGGAACCAGCAAGACGCCCTCGTGATGGTAAGAGGTACTTAAATGTGCAATGGTACTTAGAATATTGAGTAAAATGCAGCAATGCCCATTTGTGCATTGGCACTTATTACTATCATCCATTTTATCTGTAAGTATACATTTTAGAGTAACTTTCGACATAGAGTTCAGATCGTAAATCCATAAAAATTGCAACACATTTTATCGTGCAACTAAGAGGTGCCCAATTATGTCTGTTGCATCATGATAATTTTACATTTGTTAATCTTTCGCCAGGAGAGCCATCAAGGATGTTAATTATACCCTTATCTCAATCATCGAAAAGTGAATGCTTTAGCTAAAAGCATCCGCAAAACATATGAGACATGCCTAGGAGGCATGTCTCATATTTTTTGTGTGAGTGCCAAATTGATACCTATTCTTATTTTATAGGTCTGTCCCAACCGTGTGATAATTTCAGATTGCTCTGGCTAGTGCTTGTAATCCTTTCCTGGTACGGTTCAGCATTGCTTATCATAGCAGCATGGGATGCTTTCATCACAAGCCCCATAAATTTCGGCGTGGAGACTACCTATCTTAGTTGGGATACTAAAATGCCAGCCGTGGCCATTTGCGAAACATCTAATGATGAAAAGGTCTACGCCGTATCTGACGAGTGAGTGAACAACCTTTGACCCTGGCCTTTGACTCAATATTTTAGGAACAATGGAGATTTAATGATCTAGCTAGCTTTTCTAAAGTTAATAGAAAAAGTTAAAGTATTTTTTTTGACGTAATTTGCTTACATTACGGAACACTACTAGTTTACGTTACTAGTTTCAAAAATGCAAGGTAGAATAGTTTTGCTCGACCATATATTTGCAGGATCTGGCCACCAGGACATCTCCTAGACTTGGAAGATTGTCTGAAAGACATTGCTTATTTCCGAGGAGTAAGCTACAGCCTCGTCGATGTGTGCTACGTGACTAAGGACCCTGATCTTCTTTGTCCGACCGCCAATTTTCGCTACTACGTCGACTTGATCCGTAGTGACTGCGAACAAATAATAAAGGACTGCTCTTACAACGATAAGGAGTTTCCTTGCTGTGAATATTTTCAGCCAATAGATACGGATTTCGGCGTCTGTTTCATAATAAATTCTATACAAACAAAGTAAGATTTTTTTATCAAATAATTGTAATAATATTAATAAGTAATTAGGTGTATCTATTTGTAAACTTTTTTTTAGTTTGGTCACAGTCTCAAAAATAAGAAAGCTTTGGTACCCGCTTTCCTTTCAGAAATCCTAATGCTTATCCGATGATGAGCAACTTGGAAAACAAACGAGGTATTCTCAAATTCGAGGTCTGGATAGGAGCACTGGTAAGAGTGGTTTCATCAATGTTCGGGTAGGTAAAATAACGATCGCTTGGGGATCAGTACAACATTCGCGTAATTTTCAAGCCGGTGTCTTTAATTGTCTCCAAATTAAATTCAAATTGCTCAGTCTTCGGAATAGTCAGTAAAAGTGAAATGAATGCAATTATTTTAAAAGACCTTCATAAATTTTACGAGAAAAATAAACATCGTTATTTTTCCCTTACATTTTTGAACTTGGCCTTTTATTTTACGCATAACATAACTTATTCAGCCTTTCAAAATCAGATGTACACTTTGGGAGAAGATGAAGTACCGAGCATAACATCACTGCAATCATCCACTCTGAAAATCCAACTTGGGCACCACCACCGGTGAGTAAACCAGCTGAATTCAAATCAATTGTTTCTTCAGTCCTAGACCTAAATCTTAGCGATAGTCTTTTGATGCTGCTGATAATCTTGACACAATGAGGTATGAGCACGCGATTTCGAAGTGACAAATTGGGTCAAGTAGCGGATGTCAGTTTATGATTCCGGTGGCATCATTTAGGGCATGATCTTGCTCTAAATCTCAAGTGGCTAGACAAATGCAATATCACATTCATATTATTGCAGTTTATGGGTGAGATAAAAACAGCATTAGACAAATTGTGTAAGAAATTGTGGAGCAATGATCACTATCAGCCAAACTATTGCTCTATTGGTAGAAGTTGTAAAGTTGTTTGCTTTCATTTCAGTTATTATAGGCTAGAGGTCGCCCGCGACTTCGTCCGCGTACGGAAGAAATTCGTCCCGCTCCCAAAATTCACCACACTATAGTGAGTGGTACGGAACCCTCGTTGTCCAAGTCCTCGGATTTGACGGCTCAGTCAGGCAGTCAGTCAGTCAGGCAGTTAGTCAGTCAGTGAAACAGTCAGGACAGAGTCTTTTATATATTTAATTGAATTTTCATCAACATCGACTGCTATACCATGTTAAAGGTCTTTGCACGGCATATTTTAGGCTAGGCAACTAGACTTAGTTGCCTTTACGTTGCCAAGCTTACTAAGTTATAAAATGTTTTTTGCTTCAGGCGGCATATAACAGTACGTAATATTGAAAATGACCCTCTCATTGTGCATAATACGCCAGAACAACGCGCGTGTCGGTTTCATAGCGAGAACGAAGGTGGAGTGTACCCGCAATATTCTTATAGCGCATGCACCGTTCAGTGTCGGAGGAAGGGTCAGATGGACAGATGCGGCTGTAATGACCACTTCATGGTTGGCGCAAGTAAGTTGATACATCACCCTAAGCTCTTTTTGTTTTTCTTGTAGTAAACAGGCTACAACGAAACAAGCAGTCCTAAGAAAAAAAAACTGATTTCTCAGGTCTACATTCAAAATAATTCATTCAATAAAACACTGTTTTAAACTATCACGGTTGTTTACTTAAGTTTTATTATTATTAACGGGATATTTACCGTGATTATGTTGTGAAATGAGCTCCCGATATTTCGGCGCAGTTGCATGCACCATGTTCACGAGACACAACACAACATAATCACGGTAAATATACCGTTAATAATAATAGAACTTTAATTCATTCAATGTTTAGGTAGGTTTTCGTAATTAGTATACATAGGCCTAAAATACAAAGGAGACAAATTATAAATATGTCCTTCTATTTTATACATACGTCAAAGTATGACTTATAGGACTTAGCTAGAGCTTCTTATGTTGTGGTGACGTTATGAGAAAATTGCTTGATATTGTATCCAACAATATCAAGCAATTTTATATATTAGGTAGGTATATTATTATAAGATTTTTTTTATTATTATTTGTAATTTTTTTATTTTGTTGGATTATTATAATTTGTCATTTTAATATTATTTAGTAGGTATTATTTTAATGTGACATTCTTATTATTATTTTTTTTTTTTTTTTTTTTTTAATAGGCATAATCCTTTATTAACTACAACAAACTACAATGACTACTTAGCCTACTACACAACAAAAAACAAAAGGATTGTATCCAGACCGATGAAAGTCTAGAGACAATCCAAATGCTCAAACCCACTACCAGTCGGCAGCGTACCCAGCATGCTGGCGGCATTGCCACGCTGGATGGCAATGCTTATGCGTTGAGCCAAATAAACGCCAGCATTTTGATCACGCGTCGCGTCGACCAGGCGCTCGGATTTGTTTTTGAAAAGATGATGAGCTCCCGGTCCCCACGGACCCAATGTCTCAACACCAAACGGCTCAAATATGTAACCTCTGCCGAGGTTAGCATATTTGCGCCGCTTGTGCCGCTCCGCCGAATTTGCCGCCGCACCAGCCCTACTCTGTGTCTCAGGAAGATGTGACGGTGCCAAAGTATCAACGCAAGTTGCGTCCCATACAAGGAGCCGTCCCATCTTCCAAGGCACAAGTGTCATACCGTCAGGTCTTTTGCCATCGTCACGCGCAAGGCCGCTCGGTTCGGGCACAGCTGCAACATTGGCGGTGGATAAAGCCCGGCGTATGACATCATTCAGGCTAGCGTGGCGGCCGATCCGACCAGCGCTTCTTGAGCAAGAGAGACCATGGTGACCGAGCTGATCGACAGCAGTACCACACTGGCAGCGATGGGCCTCACAGCACCTTGCACCCAAGCGCAAGCTGACAGCTAGACGAAATGCGGTTGGGTCCAAAAGGCTACCAGTGTTAAAGGAGGGAATAGCCTGCAACCAAAGACCTGATTCCCATACAGAGACAGCAAGGATACGAGCGCGATCTGCGACGCTAGTACACGTATCTAGAAGAGATTTCCGTGCTAGTTCACAGATCGGCCCATCCCATAGTCTCTGCGAAGACAAAGTCCTCGGAAAATCAGTATTTGGGCAAGCCTCCCTCCAAACATTCTTGGCCTCATTCAAATGAGCTACTACTACACCGGAATGGCCTAAAGAGGGAAGAAGGATTTTTTCAATTAATTTATGTGTACTATGAACTGAGGACAAGAAAGCTGGTAGAGCTACACTTGAAATTTTGCGGATCCCTAAGCCTCCTAACCTTACTGGTAGTGAGGCTTGTGACCATGTCCTGTCATTCATGTCAACATTCAAAACCGATATTAGTGTTTCCTTTACGACATTGTCTAAGCTCGAAAGGAGCTCACCGAGTTTCCACAGTGGACTACATCGTAAAATGTATATAAATTTTGGCACAAACAGACAATATTTGATAATGGTAAACGCCATGTGGGCGTTAATATTGAGTAACCTCCTGGAGGCACTCATAAAATTTTTTTTTTTTCTTCTACGAAAGGTGAAAAAGACTCATCTAAAATCGGTGAACCCAGTAGGCGAAGAGAACATCTATCCACAGATTTGATGTTTGGAGACAAATCATTAAATTTTGCAATAACCAAATCTTTGTTCGGACATGAATCGCAAACATAGAGTTCGCATTTTGAAAAATTTAGTTCTAAGCCAATAAGACGAAATTCGTCTATGAGAATTTGCAAATCATTTAGGACAGTGCTCACATCACCTCCTAAGGTTCCGTCATCCAAATACCAAACATTAAGTTTGGATTGGAGACGTTGAATAATTGGATGAATGGCCAGGCTGAAAATGGCGGGACCGAATGGATCACCCTGTTGGCAGCCTACTGAAGATAACAAAACATTGTTTTGGTATGTTAATTTTGTGGGATTGCCGTAGCATTGCCAAAGAAAGTTGAAAACGTCTGGAATTTTGTCTTTGATTTGTGTCAACAGGGCGCCTCTATCGACCGAATTAAAAGCATTTTTGACATCCACCTTTAGTAGCACCTCTCCACAATTTTGATCCAAAAAAGTCCGGAGAGAATGAACAGCAGCCTCACACCCACCTCGCGAACCAAAACCAAGCTGTATTGGTTGGAAAAGGCTACTCAAAAGAGCAACCTTTTGCCTACAGCCTGCCTTGGCCGCGAGGCGACGGTATGTGGTGCCGACCGCAATAGGCCTGATGCCACCATCTTTTTTGATAAGTGCACATAAATTTGCGCCGTACAAAATTTCGATAACGTCACTATTGACTCGTCCCGACAACATAAGACTTACCAAAGCTGTAAGGTCTTTTAAGAGGGTCTCGCCCACCTCACCAGAGCTAAAAGATAGAAGATCTTTTAGATGTTGAGGTGTTAGGCCATCAAGGCCGCCAGCTGAGCCACTCTGAAAAGACGCCACAGCCGTTGCAATCTCCTGAGTCTGGACATCAATGGCAACGTCATCAGGTTGTGGTGGCTCAGGGAGGTGGAGGTTTGCCGCCGCAGGTGGATGTTTGTCACGAAGTGACTGAACCGTTTCTAATGTGTGGGGGGGCAATGGTGTCGCTCGAGAACAAGACACGTGCGGCGCCTTTGATATCACCATCACTCATTTTGTTCTCTACTAATTTAAAAGTAACCGAATCGTCAGATTTTTTTGAATTTTGATTATTACGCCTTTTAGGCGGAATAATATTAGCAAGACCTAAAAGGTTCTCTTCCGATACTTTGTACTTTACAGAGTTTTCCTTTACTCTAGTGGTAAGGGATTTTTTGTTAGACGGGTCCGAATGAACGTAAAGCACATTGTATGGAAAAGAGAGGAGATGTTCCCAGGCCTGCTTTGAATTTTGGGTAACGGCATTCCGAATAGCAAAAGATAAACTTTGGGCAACCGAAATTCGAGCACCACGCGGGATGCGTTTTAAAATCGGAATAGAATTTTTTAATGAGCTTAAAACCTCCCAAAATGGTTTGGCAAAATTTAATTTAATTTAATTTTAATTTTAATTTTTATTTTTTTTGTTTTGCATTTTAATAATTTTGTATAACTTTAAGGAATGTTTTTAATTAATTATGTAATATCATTAGTGTAATTGGCCTTAAGCTGTACTAATTGAAATAAATAAACAAATGTTATGCAAATACCTTGTAATGTTAACGGGATGTTACATATTTATTTCTGCTTTATTGGGTTGTTCAGCTGACTCGCAACGCTGTAATCTATCTGGTCTAGCCTGCCTGCACCAATACTACACGCATCTGACCACGCTCAAGCCCCAATGGGATACGACGCCGGGGCTTGCATGTGACTGCATGCCATCTTGCGATGAAACTGAAATTACTGTTATCAAGGATAACGATAATACGTAAGTAAACCAAATATTCCCACTATCACCACGATGTAGGTATACCTAGGTAAAATTACACAAACGAAAGTAAGTACCTAAAACTGATCGTTTTTTGGTGGAGAAAATAATGTCGAAACTGAAATTACTGTTATAAAAAACTAGCTGCGCCCCGCGGATTAAACTCGCGTGTATAATTTTTTTTTTTCTTATTCGCGTCCCGCTCCCTTCTTGCTACCTTCTACGATGCTATGACGCTCCTGCCCATAACCCACTCTACTACGTAAAGACAAATACTACGGAAGTATCAGCGACAATGATAAGATGAATGGACGGGAAATAAACGCACGGATTTTGAAGACTATATGTTGAGCGCTGGCTCTCCACTAGCTTCAGCCTTTGCGACATGCGTGCCGTACGATACGACAATACAAACTACTACTACAATACTTCTAATATATGTACGATTATACGTGTGTTCTCTTTTTGTCATGCAGTAATTAGATTCGCTATCTCTATTGTCCGGCAAATGTAATATGCATACTTTTAGCTAGGTATGCTTGATTGTGTTGTCTTGTTAATTTTGATCGATTTGCAAGCGCTGGGCCCGTCCATTCCATTATCACCGTCGCTGGTAAGTATAAGTAACATAAACATGATATAGTAAGATCAATGTCAGTCCTTTGATGGAGAAGGTGATGTAGGTAATGATGAAAGATGAAAGGGTCAGGAAAAGGTAAGTATATTTGTAATAGTCTGTGTCAAGAACTAACTTGCTGGGTAGCGCTACTGGTACTCACATTTTTGATTACGATGGTGTTTGATACGCATTTGATTTCAGAGTAAAAGGAAAAGCTAACAAAAAGAAAGCTCGTGTTGAAGTAATACTATCCTATTTAGCAACAGAACGATTCAAGAGGAATGTAGTTAGAAGCCAAATGGATTTAGTTGGTAAGTGAGCATATTGGTTTCCTACGTCTTACCTCTATGTAAGTGATGTTACTATTTTAAAAAGCAGCCTTCCAGGTCTGGCAGAAATTGCTTGAAAACTCCAAAAATTCTAGATCTGAATACAATACGACGAAATAAGAGCCAAAGCAATGTGTTTACTGTAACGCCAAAAGGAAACCGGAAGAAGATCCTAAGCTAAATGACACTTTCGAGACCAGCCTCTGCCTATAGCAGTAATCTATAGATTGATGATTGTCATGATTTGTACTATATAATATACCTAGCTAATGTATGTGTGTTGTGTATGTAATTGATTGCGTGGTGTTTTTTGCAGTGTCCGTGGGCGGAACAACAGGCCTCTTCGTTGGCGCAAGTTTGCTAAGCTTTGTTGAACTAATATTCTACTTCAGCGTGCGCTACATCAGCAACATCTTGATGGAACATCGCAGACGCCACAGAGCTCAGAGAAATGCTCTAACAATAGCCGTATTTGCCAACGAGTCCAGGATATCAAATACAGGAGATGTTGAGTTCGGAGACAATACTTTGACAAATATGAAAACACCTTATGAGAATAGCAAATTTATTTTGCCAAAAACGGGTTTACTTTATGATAAAGCTTTTCTTAAATAATAAGTACTCACTATTCTATTATCTAAGCTAAGTCTATGCTTTATTGCTTTATGCTTAGTCAGAGTATGTGTCACACATAATATCTCCAACTTCCACTGTTACTAACGCATAATATGAAGTACCTACCTACATATTAAAATACAGAAACAATATTTTTCAAATTTAATTTAATCTTTAAATATAAATAGGTAACCTATCACAAAACAATTTAATTTAATCTTTAAATATGAATAGGTAACTTAGCATACTTGTGTACTCATATAAAATTAAATGTATGAAAGTTCTCAGTTCATCAAATAGTTACGCATCATAGTTCAATTATGAGGAAGCCTAAGTAATACGTTGTAATATTTCTAAGACCTGAGTCACTTGCGCAATGGGGCATTCACCGCCACAAGCCCGGTCAGTGTGGATGTGGCCCAGATACTAACTACTACCAGTACATGAGTACACGCAGGAAGACAATGATTACGTCTTATGCCATCTCTTGATTAAATTAGCGTTTCTTCCAGAATGTCCCTTTCGTGTTTGCAACTACACAAACAACATGTCAAACTTCCTCGTCATTATTGGTCTATGTGTATCCTTGGCCATTGCTGAACGAAGTCTACAGTGAGTAATGGCCGAAACCAAGAGTACTTTGTATAATATATTACAGAATTTGGCAGGATCCTTACACCACCCAGCATGGTTTCTAGGCTTTCAAATTTCGTTTTAAAAATAAATTTACTTACTACCTCTTCTCATCATATTATTTCTTCTACTCGTATCTACAGCTCTTTGATTATATTTATGAGATAACTAGCTGACCTTCGCACGTGGGTAAATACTCATTTTTTACCGATTTCAAAAAAAGAAGTTTGTCAATTCGACACGTATCTATGTAATATTACGAAACTGCAATATATTCACATAAATTTGAACTAAAGACAGATAAAATTAAATGTAAATAGAGATGATAAAATTGTTCATAATGTTGTTGAATGGATTGACAATTATAAATCATCATTAGTCAAGAGACGTCCACTGCTTGTCGATAAGGCTTTCGATTCTCTTTTATACATATAGATTACCTTCAAAACCTATAAAAACAAACCACGTGCAAAATATCCGAGTCGTAGCTTTGGACGTTTCTGAGATTTCATTTAGATACTTTGCACCCCCATAAATCGCTTCTACGGGTTGATACTGAAAAAATATGAATTAAACGTCAATTTTTTTAACAACCCCAATGCCGTCAAATCTTCACGTTTGAAAATAAAATATCGTGCATCAATCTTATATTCTTTATTTGATTAATCTTCGATACACTTACTTACTAAACAACTAAACTCGTACCTACCCATAAAAAGAGAATACTCAAGTAGGTATATATAATAGAAATCGTATTTTCAGTCCAATTTAACGATTTCACAACAAACACACTTGTAGAGCAAACCTAAATATAAAATAACTTAATATTATTATCTAGTTAATACATCTTTGGTAAACGTAACAGGTACAAAAATATGCCATGGCAAAATCTAAGAAGTTATTATACGTGCCATAAAACTTATCATGAGAATACAGTAAAAACCTAACATAGGTTAAAAGAGTAAAAAATTATAGTATCTAACGATTTTGTTAAAGATATAATAAAATAATTGGACATTGTAATGGAAAATCAAAATAGGTAAAATAATAGTTGCTAAGTATGACCTCACAAAAGTTCAGCAAAATATCTCTTTGGTCCAAAAAAAAACGTAACTAATAAAGATGCGATTTTGTTTAGCCCAGTTTTATTATTGTAAAATTATGAATAATATACATATTGATATGCTGAATTTAAATTTTGCTAATCCTTTGCAATGCTATTCTTAGTACCTACTTGTTCCGGTTAAGATTTTTAATGACTGTATATTCAATTATTTTGTATACTAAATTTCTAATTTGAAATTTAAAAACCCAGACATCAGAAACAATAAAAAAATAAAAATCTAAATCGTTTCATCGGTTTGGAAGCTACGATGCCAGACCGATATACAGGGTTAGTTATAATCAGTTATCATACTTTTAAGGGCATATTCTGTACGTCAAAACAATCATCTTTTACTATCGGGCCAGCATTGAAACCGCAAACAAATAAAACAGCTGTTCCATACATTATCCCCAAGGTCGATGAACTGTTTGTATAGAATAGCTGATTTCTTTTTCGCGATTTCAATGTTGGCCCGACAGTACAAGTTGTTTGTTTTGACGTAGGTACAGAATATAACATATTAAAAGGATACTAACTGATTACAACTAACCCTGTATATACTGCTGTTTGCGTCGAGGGTTACAAAGTAGCTAATTCTACACAGTCATATAATAGGGTTAAGAGTTACTTACAATGTAAAACAGTTAATACTTATGACTTATAATTTTATAAATAAGACAAAAATCTATTTAATAAAAGACAAGTCACGTTTGTTTACGTATTTGGACGCCTAACTTGGTATTTAGGTAGTACTCGAATTAATAGAGTTAAGAATGTTACTTACAATGCAAAACAGTTAATACTAATAATGTCTTACAATTTTATAAATAAGACAATAATCAATTTAAAAAAAAGATAAGTAACGTTTGTTTGTCATATTTGGACGCCTTAATTATTATTTAGGTACTCGAATTAAAAACTTACAGATAAAATAGGTTTAGATAAGTATTACGAAGTCAATGCTTGAAGTTGCAGTCCGCATCGCAGTTCAGTATCTCCAAGGGTTCCGGCCCAGATATCAGGTTCTCCTCCTGAGCAGCCATCGATTGCAATGCCCGTGCAGCTGGAACTTGCGGTACCGCATGCAGTGCCATTGGGGGATCTGCTGCATGCGTCGCAGGGCTTCCAGCTGGAAAAAAATATTTTTTATTGGAAATTGATTTACGCTTTGGCCACCAACTGGTCGGATGAGACCTAGAAGAAGAAGGAGTTTTGTAGTGGTAGAACTCCGCCTAGAGAGTCCGCCTGGGGAAGTACCAACACCTTTGGAAGTTAATCAACCGCCAAGCAGTAGTGTGCAAGAATTACTGTGTTTTGGATTGAAGGGCAATGTTACCAGATAAATTACTGGGTATGAAGAGATTTAACATCTGATATCTCAGGGTGACGAGCGTGGTGCAGTGCGGCGCAGGATTGTATTCGCAAGTTCACAATTCTGGCACTGTTACTGTTAGTGGCAGGCGTAACGCTTGCCACCAGGCGAACGTCTTTCTCGTCTCGTCACCTGAATGTATAAAAAAAGAAGGCGGTCTAAGGGGGAGGCCTTCGTTCAGCAGTGGACGTCTCCGGGCTGATGATGATGATGATGATGACCTAATAGGTGACTGATATGTTAATTTACGTTACTGTGGAGGATTATGGTAACAAATTATAAAAAAAGGAGATATATTAAATTAAATTTTATCGAGAACCAGATTTCAATTGCAAATATAATTATATTAACTGATTAAAACTTGCTGTGTTCGTATCAAAAAACTACTAACAAAATAATTCGGGTAAGTACGCGATAAACGGCAGGTGAGCTACCTACTACTTAGATCGCATGTCGCTAATTGGTATCGACCCATATTATATTTATACCATTGCTCTACCTCTAGCTCTACCTATTCGACAGTCCTTTGTTTTCCTGATAACGCTACTTGTTGGATTAAAGCCGATGCATAAAGTATACTTTTCTATACAAGATTTATTGTACCTATACAAGGTTAGCTCTAATCAGTTAGCATCCTTTTAAGGGCATATTCTGTACACCAAAACAAACAACTTTTACTGTGGGGACAACATTGAAATCGCGAAAAAAATTATAACAGTTGTTTAATACAGTTTGCCCAAGGTCGATGAAGTTTTTGTACAGCTGATATATTTTTCGCGGTTTCAATGTTGGCCCGATAGTAAAAGTTATTTGTATTGATGTACAGAATATGCCCTTTAAAGGATGCTTACTGATTAGAACTAGCCCTGTATACATTTCTACGACTTCATTTATTTATAGGGTATTATAATCTAGAAACGAAATTAGGACGATATTACTTACTCGGTCGATGGAGCAAAGCTTTGAACTTTAATAAATTATATGTCTAGATAGACTGATGGAACCTAAACGCGTCGAAAAAATAGCGGTTAACTGTTAGTCTCTTATGCACGCACACTATAACAACGACCATGGTGCAACGCGAGTGTAAGACACGGCTGTCACGTACACTAGTATAATAAAGTTGGTAATTTTTATTCATAAACAGTACGAGACTCTATCTAGACATATTATTTATCAAAGGCTTTGAATTTAGAATTAAACAATTGATGTTTTTCTACATCAAAATTCAATCGGGTAAAAAGATACTTGTTTACTAAAAAAAACTTGAATTTATTACGGATGTGATTATAGTGAATTATTAATGATGTTGAAGCTCTTTGTGCAACCGAATTATGTGATATCAATTAGCGCGCTTACAAAAGTTGTTCCAATACTCACGTAATCTATGTTTCCACCTCGGAACGGCTTCGCTTCGCTCGCAATCACCAAACACAGTACAAGTCCAAGCAACAAACAAATATGACGAAACTTCATTGTCGCGCTCACTGAATCAAACTGAAACGCAAACTTATTTCCCACGTAAACTGCAAATGACGTGCAGCCGCGAGTAAGTCTCTAGCTATGTCCGGATAGTGAGCGACCACGGGGTTTATAAAGGAATACGAACGCCTACGCACTTTCATCCAGACTAAACTACGGTGGACTGAGATCATAGAAATAAAGCGAAGCGGCTCGCGATTTTTGCATTGCTCTAAAAGCTCTAAACTTTCTTCAGGGCCGGATTTAGAGGTGTGGAGGACCTGGGGCAACAAATAATTCATCATCATCATCAGTCAAAAGAGGTCCACTGCTGGACGAAGGCCTCCTTAATATCTCCGCGCTTGGCTTTGGCAGTTAAATAATATTTTTCAATAATTTATTGCAGGAAAAATGTAATCTCGGCAAACATGTTAGGATTTATTAAACTTTTTTTAGTAAAGTACAATTTATTTAGGCTTTTTTTTTGAGACCCCGGGCAGTTGCCCCGGTTTGCCTTCCTTTAAACCAGGCGAATCAGACCACTGCTGGACGAAGGCCTCTTCCTTAAAGGGAGGTGTTGCCATAATCCCCTAATTGGCAGGCGGCTTGGCCAGTCTTGTCTAATATAGGTATATTCTTATTATTCTTATTCGATGTGGGGGTGATAAGTCCTGCACTGACGTCCCGCTTGGGGTGTATTGTGCGTTTCCCCCGCCAGCGTTCCTTTTAGCATTCAACCACTACCAGTCTTGTCTAATATAATGTCACTCCATCGGTCCGCAAGCGCCGCTACGTCGCCGTATACTCGTATGATATTCGCAAAACATCATAATAGCAAAACATTATATTCGAAAATAAGCGCATTGTGGCGACTATGTTATGTGGGCACAACCTCCCTCTATTTCTAAGAAAATAAGATAAGATTTAAAATTAAAATAACTAGCCCAAAACTAAGCAAAGCTGTTTATTTATTGAACGTAATAAATATCATAACAGTATTACCAGTGTTACTTATTATATCTTAAAAAACTTTATCAAGTTAAATAAAAGAGAAAAATGTACAGGCAAGTAAAATAAAAAATATAAACAAAATCACGAAATTCATAAAATAATATCCAAAATACATAATAAAGTAAAATAGAAACATCAAACAGGCTTAGCCAAAGGTTACTTAAATCTACACATAGGTATGTGTTGTACCTTGGTAGAACTGATAGAATAAATATCTGGTATCAGTATCAGTATTATAAATCGTGTATTGATATCTGATAGAATAATACTTTTATTTGGAATTACATGTCTACTTTATACCTAATATAAAATACATATACAACACCCAGCCACAGAACAAACATTTCTGAACCAATGCATACAAAATAGCATAGAAAAGTACAAGTTGGCCGTTTCGAAATTAGAATCTAGGGGCCTTATTTTTGAATCGTACGCAAGCGTAGCGCATGCGAAAGGAGCTGACCTTCGAACGATACTGTTTGGAATAAGGTTCAATATCGTTTGAAAGTCGGCTCCTTTCGCATGCGCAACTTTGCGCACGATTCAAAAATAAGGCCCCTTGTACTGAGGCGAATTTCGAATACACCATCGCACGTCTTTTCTAAACCTATTTCGTGAGCACGATTTTCTAGCTAAAGAAAAACATTTTTCCCATTAAGTTCCCGTATCTCCTGTAGCTACTCGTATACACAAAGAAAATTAGCTCACTTTATTTTTAAGTCAAAATATACAAAACAGTCGTAAGCATTTGTATAAAACTTCAGCAATATGTATTCCTGTTAGTTACTGCTACCGTGATTTCACTAAAGTCCTTATACTATAGAGCAAAAACAGAGCTTTCGATTTCTTTAACACAGCTGCTTCTAAGATATATGGTTAGATCACAACAAACAAACCCGGTGAATTGAATGGAATATAGATTTCGTTTCAATCAGAATTGAACTTTTCTAAACTTAATGAAACTTAATCGATTGAATACAATGACAAAAATTTAAGACTAAGTATTAGTGCTATGCTAAGAAGAATTTACGTCTCTGAACACAGAGCTATATAATTTTTACCATGAGAACTTTTGATTTAATTAGGTCAAGAAAATTATGGTCCATCTGCGAATACTACATAAAAAAATATTTCTTTTATATGCTAACAAGAGATAAAATCAACATGACGCTCTCCTTATGGGGATTGTCCATCACCATTGCATTTGCAGCGTACTCGAACTACAACTCGAACTCTGAGTAACACAAGTATTTAATAAGCTTTTTAAAATAAAATAAATACAACCGACTTCAACTTCGAATACCTGGGATGACATCTTCATATTTTCTAGTAATTTTGATTTAAAAACCAACCAATTGAACCAATTTCGATAAAACTTATGTGGGGCCACTTCTGAAGTGGCTTAGCTTAGAAACCTACCAAACAAAACAGTTTTCGTCAAAATTAGTTCATAATTGGCGGAGTAATCGCGTTACATACAGACAAAAAAACAAACATATAGTGGAATTGAGAACCTCTGTTTTTGAAATCGGTTGAAAAAACAACCAGTTATTTTGATTTAAAAACCAAACTACCGAACTTTCGATAAAAAAATATGGGACCACCTCGGAAGTATGTGACCTACCAAACAAAAAACAAATCGCGTAACAAACATACAAAAAAACATACAGTCTAATAGAACCTTCTTTTAGAAAGTCGTTTTGAAAAAAAAGTCCAGGATACCATTGCACTAGCGGCAAAGAGAATTAAACACTACGTTTACTAGCGGTCATTACTATAACACATTAAAAAGGAGAGTCTCAGCCCTACTATTTCGCTAGCTACAGTACCTACCCTTTTATTAGACAAGCTACAAACGAGCTCTAGTGGGGTAGAAGAAGTATAGAAGATTTTCTGAAAAACATCCGTGATAGAAATATGACCGCTTTTTGCGCCTGCGAGCGTGTTCTTCTTAAAAAGGGTTATTATAGTCTATAGGTTTTTTGTAAAATGTTAGTCCTATAGAAGTAGCGAGGACAAAAACTTGCATAGAATAAAACAGAAATATCGTAACTCGTTCTTTGTTGATGTATTGAGAGCATAGATCCGTAGTCGGCCCGATATAATATGAATGGGCAGCTTTTGTGTTAGCTTAGAAATTATTATCGACGACTTGTCGCCGCCAATGAAACGACAGACAGAATGCTCGATAAAGTTAGATAACACTATATTTTTCAGTTAATAAGTGTGCCATGGCAGAATCTACTGAATAGTATACTGAATCTACTGAATAGTATACTGAATCTACTGAATAGTATACTGAATCTACTGAATAGTATACTGAATCTACTGAATAGTATACTGAATCTACTGAATAGTATACTGAATCTATTGAATAGTATACTGAATATACTGAATAGTATACTGAATCTACTGAATAGTATACTGAATATACTGAATAGTATACTGAATCTACTGAATAGTATACTGAATCTACTAAATAGTATACTGAATCTACTAAATAGTATACTGAATCTACTGAATAGTATACTGAATCTACTGAATAGTATACTGAATCTACTGAATAGTATACTGAATCTACGTTAAGTAGTATACTAGAATACAATACTGCCTAGCAAAATGTGGTTAACACTTAGGTATCTAGTTTTAAAATCTAAAATAAGTAAGTACTTTTATAAGAAATATTTGTTTGCCATTACAGATTTTGATTAGTCAGTATCAATAATAGGTAATTATTAATAAATAATAGGTAACTAATTATGATACTATAAAATAGCTCAAAACAGGCTCTACATTTACACTACTTTTTGTCTACACAATTCTAATGTAGGCACAGGACTCATCAAATCAAAAGCAATGAGCTCAAACTAGAGAATTACTATCAGCCATTGCAAATTTTATTTATCCATCTACTGGTTCCATCAAGAGATCAGCTCGATGGTTTAGTTAGTTATTGTAATATCATTAGAACTACATTTACCGAAATTGCAAATCAGTACGGTGACGATTAGAAATAGGTACGTTGTCGTCAGCCATAAGACGTCCATTGCTAGACGAAAGCCTCCCAATAGAGGGGTGTTGCGATAATCCCCACGCTTGGCAGGCGGCTTGGGGGTGGCAGAATGCTCACCACCGCTGCTGCCCGTCCTCCGGTAGGTCAGGTTGCAGTTTAAAGACATACCCAGGTACCTACTATGATTAAAATCGACTTGCAAGGTTTTATTTTAAGTACATAATATAGTTACTAACTTACAAGTGATGTTATATACTTATCTTGTGTTAAAAATTGCGAAAATTAGAACCCTTACAATTCTAGCACTAATTCCTGGATTCTAAACATGGATCATAAGGTCTTAAGGTTAAGGGATTTTTTCATATAGGCGTCACTGTCGATTACTCTAATGAAACTATTTGTCTGAAACCTAATATTAGTCAGTTTACGATCTCAAGCAAGTTCGTTTAATTCTTCCGCGAACTGCAAAGATGTAGTTACGTTTACATCCATTGAGTCAGATAATAATTGGTTAACCGTTTAATGAGACTGTACTTCCTAAACACGTCATGAGACTTGCAGATTCCCCGTGGCACTGTTTCTAGAATGTGCCTGATTTTGCCTGTGCTATTTCAGATTGCTTTTTTTTTACTTAACAAACACTACTACTTTTAGTAAACTTCGACATAGAAAAATCCACGCAACAAATGCTTAATGTAAAAAAAATTGGGTGTAGTTTAGGGTTAAAACAAACTTGAAAACTGTTAACCAAATCAATATTGTTTTGAACACAGAAACTTTTAATTTCATTGTCCTGATTATGTTTTAAGATTCAATTAGGGATGAGCCTAAAATTCTGTTTGATTTACGCTCTTCACATATTATTTGCACTTTGCACTCTTAAATATTTAAGGAATTCTCTGCAAATAATTATGAGCATTATATTAATTTATAACTTTGCATCAAACATTTCATCTGAAGCCGTGGTAGCACAATCGGGAAACCACTTGACTTGTAATCCTGTTATGCAATAAGAATAAAAAAATTGTTTAAAGATGTATATTAAGAAATCATGTGATTATGGTACAAAACAGGAAAATTTTCACATAATTTTATAAAACTCGAAACCCATTAAATTTCGCTAAACTTAATATATCCCTAAGGCCGCGCACATCCATGTTTCAAGCACATTTTTTACTGCTATCAATCATTGTTCTAAAGCTGAATGAGATAGGGGCACATAATATAAATATTTTTTCAAAACTAAGAGCGTTAGTTCGTGACAAACTATATTATTTACAAGTGAGTTTATTTATTTATTTTTGTATTTTTTAAAAAAAATAGAGATAATCAATTTTTCTTTGAAAGATTACAAAAGCGTTAGTTCACTTCATATCTAAATAAAATCAGCTGTTCCATACATTCTGTCCTAGGTCAATGAACTTTTTGTATGTAACAGCTGATTTTATTTTCGCGATATCAGTGTTGGCCCCATAGTAAAAGTTGTTCATAACGATGAGTACATACATGCCTTTCCGTATTGTTGAACCTTTTTGTTACACGTTGTATATAACTACTGATGTAAGTAAGTAAGTAAGTTCGTATAGACTGAGTGGCCAGCCATAGTGTCAGAGTTAATGTGCCGCCTGAAGGCCTCTGAGATGGCTTGACGGTTGTTGTTATACAAATATAGAATAAACAACCGATCCCTACAATAGGGTAGATGACTGATGTTGATATCGTTGAAACCTATAGCTTTGATGAAGACTTTAAGTAAATATAATATGTTTATTGAAATAATTATTTAAATCGGTTAATAATGTTCTGATATATGAGCGTTTAAGGTTTTTGTTAGAGACAACTCTGTCCCTTTCCCACAAAACAAAAAATGACGTCACACCTTACTTGTCAGAATAGAATTTATATGGCGTACTGAGATGTGACGTCACGATTTGCTGTTTCGCCTCTCTGTCTAGCATGATATTAAAATGCTTATAAGTTGCTTATTTTTGATCAGATTTTAATTTTCTTTTCATTAATCATCTATATTTATGGGCCACATTTTAATAGGACAATAAAAAAAACAGTCATCTAGCCTCCGATACACAGTAGCGCTCAGATGTAAATGCTACTCACGGTCACCCATCCAAAAACTAGTCGGATCGTCCATAGCGTAACATTGTTGATCGTCTATATTGTTGATCGTCTATAACCCGCTAGGCCACGAGCGCTACTGATCTACTAATTAGGGCTATTATAAGAAGTAGGAAAAGAATCGCACTAGCAAGGTAAGAATAACAAAGCAAATCGTTTAGCGTGAAGCCTTAGCAAATTAGTATCTTGCATCTACCTAGTGTGTGTGTGTGGTTACCATACGAATCTAATACTATCTATCTCTGTCCTGACATAATGATTGACAGACAACGCACAGCCCAAACCGCTGGTCGTACAGACTTGAAATTTGGAGGGTGTATTCGTCTCGATGCGGAGGGGTGTACTAAGAAAGGTTTTTTCGAAATTCGACCACTATGGAGAGGGGTAAAGGGGGGAAACGTTTGTATGAAAGTCCTTTATTTTTGGACTTCTAATCACGAAAATTTGTAGTTGGATAGTTCATTTAAAAAAAAAAGCTGTTTTCAATATATTTTTTACAGGGACTATTTAAGGGGGGGAGGGGGGGGGGGGTGGAATGTTGCATGGAAAGTTTTTTGTTTTTGAAGTTCTAGCGATGAAAATTGATATTTGGGTAGTTCATTCAAGGGGGAGGTGGGGGGTTGGGGGGAGTTGGTAGAGTCGGTACAGTCTCTAGATCTAGATCTTTAAAAGTCGGTAGAGTTAGTAGAGCTAGGGGGGTTAAAAAATTGCTCGGGATGATTTAAAGTTGTGAATTTTGGGAGCGAATTTCTTCCGTACGCGGACGAAGTCGCGGGCAACCTCTAGTTGAGACATAAAATAGTCTACGTAAAAATGTGTTGCACGTAGGATCACCAAGGACTATGTTTTTAATTAAATCCCAACTTGAAGTACAATTGAAAAACTTTCCTTTCTTTAACTAAATCTTCAAGTGACTTGAGGATACAGTTTACATTACAAAAAAAATTGTTTCGTAGAAAATGATATTTTTTATTATAATTATAAGTATTGAGTATGATAGCGACCAGACATTCAAATAATACGCTTTTTTTAACCGGCTTTAACTTCGAATACCTGGATGATATCTTCATATTTTCTAGTAATTTTGATTTATAAACCAAACTATTCAACCGATTTCGATAAAATTTATATGGGACCACCTCTGAAGTATTATTACCTACCAAACAAAAAAAGAATCATCAAAATCAGTTCATAATTGGCGTAATATATATACAAAAAAATATACAGTCGAATTGAAGTCGGCTGAAAAGAAAAGGAAAATATCGCAGTACGTATGCTATATTTTAATAATCGAGATTAATATTACAAACAAATAAATAAAATTCAACTTATATTGAGTATGATTTTCTGAAATAAAATATATACTGAAATGTGTCTTTACAGCCAAATTTCTAAAGTACCTATTCCTTAGCCAAAAGTTCAACAAGCCCGCTTGTGAAAGAAATAAAGAAGCTTTACCTAGCATCGTATTTATTGAACAAAACTTTTAACTTTTTAGGCATTCCTTTTGATTACTTTGTTCTGAACGATCTCTAGCGATATAACGAAAGATTTTATTTTGTTAATTAACTTTACTTAAAAGGCGCTCATGAAAAAAAAAGGAAATATGCCGAGGAAAAGTGTCGAATTGTTGAATTATTCGCCCTAGTGAAAACTTTCCGAATTTCCAGTACTGGTGGTCACCCCACCGACCAGTGCGTATCGATCGAGAGAACACAAGAGAGACGTAGCTATACATCCACACTGCTCCTTTGCCGCATGAAACATGAAAACACGACCTTATTTACCGGCGATCAGTAGACGATCCCACCGATACACCGATCGTACTGAATTTTGCCAATAAATTGGGCTGAAGTGCTAAAACTTGATGGTGTAGTGCAGAAATACGGTGAAAAAATGTAGAAGAAACGAACTGTGACTATACTAGCCCCTATAGTTCCCCATCAAGGATAATGGTAAGTAAATAAGTTACATAATAGTTTCTCTAGCTTTTATTATGATCACACAGAACAAAGCTCGATGGATTTACCTAATAGGGCTTCTCTAGGTACTATTCTATGCCTCACATTACAATCCATATACTGAAGAATCGGAAGCACCCATAAGAAACAAAACACAAAAAAACATCGAGTGAATTCAAATTCAATAATAAATAATTGTGTTTAACAACAAGACACCTACGCATAATTTACCTACAATATTTCAGATTAACACTAAACACTATCTTATTTGTGAATAACTTAAATGCATTCTGTATTTCTGGATAATACTAGAGGTATAAATATCTCGCTTCCCACAAGGTTCGCTACTTCAGTTCGCACTATATTTACCGCGGCTGAGAAAGCAGTAATCTTCTTTGACTAATGTGTTTCATATATTATTACCGAGGAAATCTAGTGAATAAAATATGAGGATACAACATAATATTACCCTGAATGCGCATAATGGCAGAAATAAACCTCATGAAAATAACTTAGGATTCTGCTCGTTATCACTTCACTGGCGTGGTCGGAAAAAGGTTTTCTGTTTTAATCGATGAGCCTAAATATCGGGATAGGTACAAACTGACACTTATTTTTAGCTCAGCATGCCGTGTTTTTGAATCAATTTTATCTCGAAGAATTCGAATCAAGCTACAATAGCTAATCCTTGGAAGACGTATGGAAAAGGGATGAATATTTTCTTGATCAGCGTTCAGCTACACAAATGACTAATATATTCCACATTCACCCGCCACTGAACCGTATTACTCATACTAGCCCTTACCATCTGTCTTTAGAGTTAGGATGTCGGAGCAGCGAGATCGAAGCAAGATGAGCAGGACCCTGAGTGCATTCGGCGGTAGTGAAGCCTGCGGCGCGCGGTGGACACTGGGAGCGCTACTGCTGGCGCCTCTTACAGCTGCCAACTCCAGCTACTGCGCCGTACCTGCCGTGATCCTGCTCGCTGCCTTCATCACAGTTACCAGTGAGTTTCAAAAGATCAATTTAGACGGATGTAAACATAGAATGAAGACGCCTGCAGCACTGATGCGATGATAGTGCTACGGCGTTACAAGTTAAAAGAGCATCTTGCCACACAGATCTGTGAACCAGAAAACGTCCACTGCCGAACAAAGGCCGCTTCCTTGGACCGCCACACTGTACGACATTTGCATCCAACCGCGGCTTGCGGTTATCCCCAACTTTCCCAATGTCGTCAGCTCGTCGGTCCCCCTAGTGGGAGGCCTACCTACGCTCCGGTTCGTGGTCGCCTATCCCAGAACCTTTCTTCCCCATCGGTTATCAGATCTGCGAGCGACACGTCGTATTTAAGACATTTTTAACTTGAATATTTTGTTCTGTTTACAGCATTCACATGCAAAGATCTCAAGAAATTGTCAGAGATACTGCCACCACCAAAGACTTCGAGAGGGCGACGCGAAAGAAACTTGAGATCATTCGCGGATTTTATGGCCATGTGGATGACCTTCCTCTCTCACCTGGTTGCTGTAGCCATTTGCGCTAGGATACTGAGCGCTACAGCCGATCATGTCACAGAAGGAAGAACCAGGAAATGGCTGTTTGGGTACGAGACTCGGGCGTTAGGGGAGCCATGGCCCGATGTATTGGGAGTTACGGTTGTAATGGTGGTTTGTGCCATGTTCATGTGCGGATTAGAGGTAAATTTTATACACTCTAACTAATAAACTAAAGGTCTTTAAAAACTCGCACTCATGTACGAGTTTTCACAGTGTGCGATTTCAATTAGTGCCGCATACAAACGTAATTTTTCTTAGAGGTAACAGACAGTGCGATCTGATTAATAGTCTGCGAATGCCACCAATTAAAATGATTAGGTAATGGAATCAAGCTCAGTGCAGAAAAATCATGATAGCATCACGTGATTACAGTGAGACTGTATATGTGAGATGAGCAATGCTAACGTCATAAATCATGTTGGTCACGCATAATTTTATTCTTGTGAATTTTAAATCATATTATTTTGTTTTCAGGAAAGTATGATGTTTACGTTCCTGCTTCTGATTATGCTGTACATTTTCAGTCAATTTTTCGCCATAATAGGCCTTATTAATCTAGACATAGCAAACATTAAAATGCCAATACCTATTACGATATATGAGGTAACTACAAAAAAAATATTTTTGCAGTAACACCACATGCTAAATAAATGATTTTTATCACTTCGTTTCGATTTTACAGCTTTTTGCAGCCGGCGCGCCAATTTCTTACGCTTTTAGCGTTAATCTGCCTCCGAAAGAAAGTGGTTCACTGAAAAAGAACCTTTTCCTAATGATCGGATTACCGACAGTTATCTTGTCTGGTTTGTGTTTCCTCTACTCTAATATGCTAAAAGGGTAAGTGGGTATTTGATGAACAAGATTTGTATGCTCGACATAGGACGATGAACTGTATGTTCATAACAATTTAAATTACATACATTTGTGATAAAAGTTATTAGTTTGGTTTTGAAGACGCTATTGGTTATTTTTAATTCAGGAGTAGAATAGACGCAGCTTTGCCCGTGACAACTCTTCTAGAAGCCAGAGATGCCGGCTGGATCTGTCCATTGCTGGCAGCAGTTACTGTCGCCGGGGTGTCCCTGGCTCTGACGGAGCTATGCCCGTTGTTGTTCACAGTACTGGTGGCATTAGCCTCGCCAGAATGGAAGGTCCTAACGAGGTCCATGACTTATGAAAGCACTACCACTGGAAGTCCCGTATTAGCAGTGTTTACTGCAGGTTTGTTTCAATGATATTTTGGGTTATTTTATAGTGTTATCCTCAATTTTTTTATTTTTAAGGTTTTTGCTAAGATAAGGAAATAGATCTTGCTAAATCTAACCGCCGTTTTGTTTCTTGAAAAGATAACAGACTGGCGGATTTCCTTGAGACACGGCCTTAGGGCCGTGTTTTAGAGCTTTATTTTCGCATTGTGCTCATGCATTTGAAATATTAGTGTGCTAAGAAGTGAATCCTCAAAAGGAATCGGTGTTAAAGGGATTCCTTTACATTTTCAGGAAGCTTAGCTGCAATCCTTGCATTCGCCTGCCCACTATCGCACATGATAACGCTGATGAATGCAAGCCATCTCCTCGGCATATCAATTCAGGCGTTCCATTTCACAATCATGAGATGTGTGCCAACCCTCGAGCAAAAAGAAGCCGGCGGTTAGTAAACAATGTACAAACATGTACTTATAATAACTGTATGAATTACACACATTATTCTTTGCCAAGATTGCCACACAAGTGATTTGCCTGCTAACTACCAAAACATGTTACGCGTATCCTACGTGAAACTTTTTATGCCAAATATTTGATCCTATTTATTTTTTCAGATGTTGAATACAAGCGTTTGGGCAAAGATGCAACAGCAAGGGGATCTAAATCTTCAGGAAGCAAGACTAAGCGAGGACTTTGGTTTATACCATCAGCAATACGTCATACCAAAACTCTTGAGAGTATAAAATCAAAAGTTGCACCTAAAGGTAACGTTACGATATTTATTAAGAAAGCAGCTGAATTCGTTTTCCGCTAGCTAATTAACATTTGTTTTCCAGAAACAGAAGAACGCGAATGCCTTCTGCTAGACGAGTACGGAGGGTGTCCAGCAGAAGATATAGACCCTAGCTGCAGTAGTGCCCGTGAAATAACAACGGCAGAAGTTGGAGAAGTGGTATCAGATGTGGAAGCAAGCGATGGTGAACTTTCATCGGGCGACGACTCGACCGATATCGACGCTGTTGTGAAAGAGTACAGGGATAGAATACAGGTAATGCATATCTTTTAAATACGTAGTACTCCTGGATTAGCACTTCATATTGCCAATTATTAAAACGCCTAGCAAGTAGAGTGCAGAAACTATTGGTCCGGGTTGGAAGGCATAAAGTATAAAGTATACCAGTGAAGTTACCGAGCATAAAGAAATTACCCATCAAATATATCAGGATGAAGACTACCGGGCGCAATGCATTGCTGCGCAGGGTTTCATTACTGAAGACCATAAATATAGATGGCATTCATTGCGGCATTGAAATAGCAGCGTGCAAGCTCGTCACATGATTGTTTTTTGAATGTCAAGTAAACTGTGTCGCTAGTAAACGCAAAGTTAATTAAACGCTAAAATCCAAAAATCTTTAAGCACACGTATTTAGGCACAAATAAAGTCGCCATAAAGTCGATTGATGCCAGCCAGCAGCCAGACTGACAGTTGATCTTTAATCCAAAGCCAGTAGAGATTATCCGATTAAAGGAAACACTTAATCCAATAAATAAATTCCCCCCTCCCTTCCCGTCTAACACCTAATACTATAGCTTGTTTAATCCACAAGATTCTCCTGTTTCTTCTAATCGTTTATAAAGCAATTAGGCAATGTGCACTTCACAAAGAAAACAGTCAAGCTTCCAATCCAGTCATAATAAGTTATAATTATTATAAACAGTCCGATGATTCCAAAGTATAATTCTATTGGAGATTTATGAATCACCCAAACTAACTTAAATACAATCAACCAAATGAAATGTAATGATGATGATCACGAATATAAACCATAGTAGTTATACTACACTACACTACTATAAATCTATAAATATACTACTACATACTATTTACACTCAGGAAGATAAACCACAGTAAACCTTCAAGTACAAAATAGTCATGACATATCTACTCGTACACAATATGTTATATCTGATAGATTGATTGCGAAAAGAAGGATTATAATCCAGTATTATTGAAAGAATAATGAATAAAGAAATGACAACTGACAGAGAGTAATTGAGGAATATTATACACGACTACGATTTCCAACTTTCTATAAAAAAAGATGATCTGGATTTTAGACCTCAAAATGTTTGTTTACACCGTATGTGCATTAACTGACTTGCTCGTCTCATCACTCGGTTGTGTATAAAAACGTTATACAGGTCGTAACGTCGATTCCCGAAGCCAGTGCTCCAGCCCCTCCAAGTGTGAGAGGGGCGCGGTGGGCAGCAGCAGGCGCAGCTGTGCAGGTGTTAGCTGACTGTTTCATAGCCGCTGCTTTCTGCAATGAAGCCATCAGAGTGCCTATGTTCGCCACGGGGATACCTTGTGAGTTACCTGTACAATACTAGAAATCCTGTACCATCAAGGTTCCTCGTTGAAAATACTAAAACAAAGGTATTGTATTTTTTTTCAGTATGGCTAGTTGGCACGTTTACAACCTTGTGTCAGCCAGCACACAGCCTTGCTATGAGAAAGGCACAAGGAATCCAAGGTCCGCTGGTGATGCTCGCAGCGTTGCTGTTCCTAACTCCGCTGATGTTAGACTCCTGGCCTGCTATTACACTCTTTGCTGGTGCCGGTAAGTTTATTGACATTTTGCTTGTTTCACTTAATCAGATCTATAACTATCGTCCTTGGAGCGTATATGACCATAGGATATTTCAAATCTTCAATGCTAAATTTGGTATGTTTCATATGGGCGAATGTTTTAGGTGTGGTGATCTACGCTCGTTGTGAGCGCTGGTGTGGCGATCTCGCTGTGCAGCAAGCCCGTAGCGCACTTGAGAAACGAAAGCTGAGACCCGTGTCTGCCGCCGTGCCTTTAACTGGAGCGCGTCTTGCTCACATCGATACCGTGTACATCACCAGGTAAAAAAACCGTGTATAAAAGCTTTTGAAACATTAACGACACTAAACTTCACACGACACTTCATGATTAAACTTTTTTACAAGAAAAGTTATTGTTGCAAAAATAAAGATGTGGCTTTCCGTTTTTGTTAATCATATGCCAGCTCTTTTTAAGGTTCCGTACTTCAAAAGGAAAAAAGGAACCCTTATAGGATCACTCCGTTATCTGTCTATCTGCCAAAGTCCTTTTTCTCTGAAACGAGTGGAGGTATCAAGTTGAAATTAATATCGAATGCGTAAGTCCACGGTCCCTTAGAGCTGTAAAAAAATCACTATCTGCTTTATTTTGATCTGAGTAATTGAGCTGTTATCTACTCGCGTATCTCGTTTTTTAAGTTGTTTAGAAATGATATATTCATGTCACGTTCAGATCACACGTCCTGGGGCCTCATTTATGAATCATACGCAAGAGTAGCGCATGCGAAAGGAGCCGACCTTCGAACGATATTGTTTGGAATAAGGTTCAATATCGTTTAAAAGTCGGCTCCTTTCGAATGCGCTACTTTGCGTACGATTCAAAAATGAGGCCCCAGGTGAAATACTTTCTTTTCGAATAATTAAAAAAGGCATAAAACTTTAATTCCAGATGACAGGAGGATGACTCGGACTCGAGTTTGGATAATCTCCTCGATTATGAAGAGCAAGACCCTGACGAGGAATGACAGGAAACGAACACCATCGTTCTCATCGCCCCTCAGAATTCTTAGTACAGCATTAAGCCATATCACATTACTTTGTCGGCAGTCAAAAGCTAATGATAGAAAATGGGCGGTGAAATGTGTGATATAATCCGTTTAAAATTGCAGCTAGCATATTTTTTGTAATAGGTATGAGTAAATTGGTGTTTTTGGAATTAAAAAAATCCAACAGGCAGTAATAGAAAGTTTATGGCTTCGATCGGATAATCTGAAGTTGATTCAAGTGACTAATTTTATAGTAATAAAAAAACAGCAACGGTGAACGCAACGATATTAAAAAAATATGTGCATTGGTGATATTGATATAGGTAAAATACTTTTAATTCGAATGTATAAGTAATCGAATGAGTGAATATAGATGTACAAAATGCTATTTAAAATTAAGACATGTCAATGTAAAGCTTTTTAAATTAGGTAGTTCCGATGTGCTATTTTGTATTAATCGCAGTGCAAAAGCCTTGGCTAGAGTTGCTCAAATTTTTCTAATATAACAAATGTAAAATAAAATAACTTATTGAGCTCTAGTGTAGATTATTTATCGACTCAAATTTGTATGGAACTACTGTTTATAATAAGGTTATCTTCTCGTCCCTAATAAGGGCTCCCCCTTTGTCCTTTGTCCAGCAGTTGACGTCTTTTGGCTGATGTGTGTAAGGTGTGAGTGGTAAGATGTATTTGTAATAGACATATTTCCTACTAAAATGCTAGCTTTCTGCCTTCATCTACATAGAAGTTTAGACAATAAAGTAAGATTGGTACGTGTACTTCACAGTCGTGAAAGTAATAATAAAATGATAAAATGCACGTAATATGTACTTGAATGGGAGGAATGGCAAATGTTCCACGAATTACGATGCTAGTGTATCTTTATTGCCATTGTTGAACTAGTTTTTTAGTTCATGTCGTGTTAATGTTAACAAACTACGATAAGTTGGGTTTAGTCTATTTGCTATATTATGATACAGCTGCAGTATCCTATAGTATATTTGACAGCTAACAGCGATCGTCTAGCGATTCACTTTAGGACAGAAGAGAATTAAAATGCTGTTCTCATTGGTCTCGTTAGTTTTGCTATAGCGTAAAGTAACGTCGTTGCTAAGATACTAAAAGTGAATATGAATATTTTCATTCAGGTAACTTTTTGCGATTTATCGATCTGATCATCCGATAGCGAACAGACTCTATAGTCACCGCGTTACCAACTGAGTCGTGCGGCCATAAACGTCAATAGGGATAGTGCGAGTGCGAGCGAGATAGACATAGTGAAATGATTTATGGCCACACGACTCAGTTGGTAACGTGGTGACTATAGTCACAAGCAGAACAATAGGTCAAAGCCAGTAAAGATAACTTGGATTGGGCCGGATATCCCGAGAATATTTTACTTTAAATCCTCATAATTATAATATTATAAATTCGAGAGTAACTTTCTCTACGTGCTTGAAATTGAAATTTGATTATTAACTGAGACTTTGTTACGAGCATAGGCTATATTTAGTCGTCATCAGCATGAGTATCATCTTTTTATCAACATGCAACTGAAATCGCAGAACACAGCTAGCAATTCATATGGATGAAGATCGTGTTTCGAACTGAGGGGGTGTTAATATGGTACTTAATGCTGAACATACTGGTTTTCGCACGAGATTTAGTCATTCTGGATAAACAGGTATTTCCTCTACACGGCTATCATGATTAACTATGAGCGTGCAGAATAAGCGGTCGGATTTCGGTGGATATTGAATAATTATGGCATTTTAATATTTGGAATCTTTTTGGCAAAATTTTATTTCATTCAACCTAGACCTGAGGTAAACGGGAGGTGTTACAATAGAACACGATTTCCGATTTCGCGACCATCCCCATCATAATTCGCTCGAATGTTGGTCATACCAATTACAAATCAAACATATTGATTAATGTCAATTTATTCATATGATGAAACGTCGGCGTTGTATCAGATTCGTCGCATAAATTAAGAAGACGCCTGAGAGTTCCAACAACCTTACAGTAGCTTCTTAAAAAGTAGAGTAGGATAATAATCAATTTCTATTCTATATTCATGGCATATTTCTATTCATTACATTTACTGATTTCTAAAATATGAGCTGAAATTCAAAACATCCGTCCATTCTGCCATGCCATTGGGCACGCTTTGCCTTAAGTAATAACTTAATTTAACGCATAATCTTAGATCACATAGTATTAAGGAAAACGTATTTGTAAAGTAATATTTGCCTTGTAGCTTTCGTTTTGTTAACCATTTCAAAATTCATTAAGCATTTTGAGATTTTCATAATAATTATTTTTAAAACGTGTGAACGACTAGAGCATTGAGAAACTTAAGGATATCATATGACTTGCATCAGACCAAAAAAAAGTGGGTGATGCAAAAATCGGTCAAGAGTGGTCACGATCATGGAAAGGTTTAACTACGGAACTCTAAAAACTATCGATGTTTAATATACTGCAGAGAGACAGTGATATTTTTTGTTAGTTTGTTTTAAGGACAACGTAAGTGTCCACGATTTACTGTCCTCGTTACAATGATATGTGTAAAAAGAAAATCTCAGAATCCGTTAATCAAAACGCACCCAACTCAATAAATCTAGGCCTACAATAATAACCTCAAGGTTGAGTTCACAATAAAAAATGCTGACTGAAATCAAATGTTTTAATAAATAATCAAACATACCTCACTTTTCTAACAAATGCATTCTGTACACACTCTCTGCTTCCTCGTCTTCGAAAGCGGGGTTGAATTTAACTTCGATTACTTCTTCGAAACCTTCTGCTCGTGTTGGTTCGGTGAATTTATTCCTGAAACATTCAAATAATGATACAGAACCCATCCATATCCTATACCTATCGTGCATAGAAACGTTGCTTATATTAACAAAATTAATTTGCCTTCTGCGATAACGTAGACGTCGTTGGCGTCCAGGGTCAGCGTCAACCAGCCCCAACATCATCTCAAAACATCCATTGTGAGTATCTTGCAGCTAAGATTTGTCAACGTTATGTTTGTAAGCATCTACTTGTAAAGAAACATGTGGATATTTCACTGCGCAGATGCACAATTGCATTTAGTCCAATTTCGACGATCTGCCAGACTAAGTATTTGAAAGAAACTCGCGAACCATTCTTCAGATACACATATATCAGGACTTGAGCGTCTGGTAGACTCAGGGTAATACCACACCAGTTGATCAATAGTCGATCGATGCAATTGATCAGAGTCAACTGTTCCATTCTAATGTAGATCGATCTATGAACATGATAATACCTGTCGATCGACGCAAC
Source organism: Erannis defoliaria (assembly GCA_905404285.2). Taxonomy (NCBI): domain Eukaryota; kingdom Metazoa; phylum Arthropoda; class Insecta; order Lepidoptera; family Geometridae; genus Erannis; species Erannis defoliaria. The sequence goes on along the minus strand of FR990080.1, from coordinate 9,203,429 downwards.
GTATGTGCGACGTCGACTGTTCCATTCTACCATCGATCCATCTATTTATTATATGGCAGCACCTATCGATCAAAGTCGACAGTTCCATTCTAACGTCGATCGATCTATATTATATGGCAGCACCTGTCGATCGACGTCAACTGTTCCATTCTACCATCGATCGATCTATTATTATTTGGCAGCACCTGTCGATCAAAGTCGACAGTTCCATTCTAACGTCGATCGATCTATTATTATATGGTAGCACCTGTCGATCGACGTCGACCGTTCCATTCTACCATCGATCGATCTATTATTATATGGCAGCAACTATCGATCGAAGTCGATAGCTCCATTCTAACGTCGATCGATCTGTTATTATATGGTAGCACCTGTCGATCGACGTCGACTGTTCCATTCTACCATCGATCGATCTATTATTATATGGCAGCAACTATCGATCGAAGTCGACAGTTCCATTCTAACGTCGATCGATCTGTTATTATATGGTAGCACCTGTCGATCGACGTCGACTGTTCCATTCTACCATCGATCGATCTATTATTATATGGCAGCAACTATCGATCGAAGTCGATAGTTCCATTCTAACGTCGATCGATCTGTTATTATATGGTAGCACCTGTCGATCGACGTCGACTGTTCCATTCTACCATCAATCGATCTATTATTATATGGCAGCAACTATCGATCGAAGTCGACAGTTCCATTCTAACGTCGATCGATCTTTTATTATATGGTAGCACATGTCGATCGACGTCAACTGTTCTATTCTACCATCGATCGGTCTATTGGTGTGGTAACACCCTTCTTACTCATAACTATTGATATGAATACTCACTTGTAAGTGTGAAACACGATATCATTAACGGGCACGTGGTTGATCTTCATCAGTTCCCTGAACTTGTTGTTGTGTAGTGCGTGGGCCTTGGAAGTAGCCATTTTGGCGCACCTACATGCCACCCTCATCTCCTTAGCCAGGGACACCCAGCGGCCGCGTGATTCCGCGTCGGGATTGGTGCTGTCCACTATGACGCTTTTACCTTGCTGAAGAAGGAAATAGGGTAAGTAATAATTATGATAAATAGACTATTTGATAGCTAGTTTTCTGTTTAACAACAAATGTCAAGACATGTAAGAGGTCTTCGGGTAGCACATTAACTTTGAAATTAAGGCTGGCCACTCAGCCTATACCACTGACCTCTATTATACGAGTAAGCTGGACTAAATATTGTCTAGGAAATTTAAGTTTGTTTTGTGCCGATTTGAAGCGCCCTTCCGAGCATCTCCGGTACTAAAATTGACATTTGTGTCAATAAAATATTATCCGTTGGCTGTCCGCGCCAAAATGACTAAAATCAAATCAAATGGCTTCAATTTGCTATCGACAATATGAAGTCCCCCCTTCAGGAGGCCTTCGTTCAGCAGTGGACGTCTCCGGGCTGATGATGATGATGATGAATATGAAGTCCAGCGTACTTGTATTATAGAGGTCAGTGGCCTTTACGAACTTACTTAGTTCTCATTTCAGGTAGTTCATCACCCATCACAGAATATGTAATATTAAAACCCTCAATTTGCATAATCAGCCTTTTAAATAGTCCCCTGCTGGATATTGGCCTACCTTCGACGGGCGATCGGGCCATATCTGTGCTGGCCCAGTTGCGGGTTGTTGGATTCACATACGCCGTTGAATTACAGGTTTCCTCACGATGTTATCCTTTACCGAAAAACCAAAGTTATGGAAATACGTACATAAGCTCCAAAGAGACAGTGATCTCTTGTATGAGACCCAGGATCTGAAAACACGATCTCCGTAGTCTAGTGAGAAACCGCTCACCTTTTTTTCTTAAATTGGCGGTAGGTCTCTTTTTCAGGAGATCATCTGGTTAGTTACCACCACATTATCAGACATTCCACAGCCAAGCAGAAAGTACGTTTGATTTGTTTACTGAAATTTCTTGCCACTATCTGGGGCCTGCGTTTTTGTTTGAACTATTGTTCACTCATAAATACTTCTAGGATAAAATAGTACCCCATTATGGTTGAATCACTATGGCTTTATATACTTTACATAGTTTTTTATTAATTTAATTTTATTTAATGGTTTGAGGAGACAAGCGAGACGTTCGCTTGATGGTATGCGTCATGCCTGCCCATAACAGTAGCGTTGCCAGAATTGTGAACATGGAAACAAAATCCTGCGCTGCACTGCACTGCACTTGTCACTCTAAGACATGATGTCAATAGTGAAAATACATAATTATATATAAATTGAAAGAGTAAAGGAATTTTACATTAATATAAAAAAAATGTGATATAAATATTATTGTTACCAACCTGTAGCAGCTTTTTAGCTTCAGCAGCACATTTCTGCCAAGAGCCTAAAACGTCTCTGCACACAGCACGATAACGGTATCCAGATTTTTTCTCAATTTGACCTGCTACGAATGACTTGCCACTGCCAGGATATCCTACTAGCACAATGATCTGTAATGAAAAAAAAAATGTTTAACACTGTGAACTTAACATGGTATTAGGAGGTATCAATATAGCTTGGCAACTTCGAGAGTGACCTTCCTGCGGGGTGACAGACGCTGGCAAGGTATTCTAGATGTTAGCGGGTTCGGTCGCGGGGAAGGACGGCTCACGCACTGCGTGCCAAAACCGGCAGTTGGCGCCGCGCTCTCGAAGCGTTTAGACGAGTTGTCAACTCCGCGATCAAATCTAAAGGATACACACGAGGTTCTCTATCTGGCAATTTATCTCAAGATGAAACCTCTTTAGCTAACCATTTCATAGATATGTTTGAATACGTTTGTAATAATGTATTTGTATCTAGATTGATAATTTCTTTGAATAAAAGTAACATGAATGATGGAGAAGATGAAGATAAGAAAAACATACAACATACGGGATGACGGACATGACATTAAAATTTTATTTGAATTTAAATCCGGTATTTGTCTTCTTTACACGATTGAAAATATTTTGATATAGATTTTGAATATAATGACAGATAAATAATTGATAGATTGACAGTCGTCGTCAGCCATAAGACGTCCACTGCTGGACGAAGGCCTCCCCCTTAATAGAGGGGTGTTGCCATAATCCCCACGCTTGGCAGGCGGCTTGGGAATCGCAGTATGCTCACCACCGTTAACTGAGAGGACGCTGCTGCCCGTCCTCCGGTGGGTCTGGTTGCAGTTTAAGGACATACCCAAGTCCAGATACCAGATGTCAGTAAAATAAATAAAATAAGAATAATGACAGAAAATGTATTATTTGAATATATATTTCTTATTCATCATCAGCCGAAGAAGTCCACAGCTGGATGAAGGCCTCCCCCTAAATAAGGAGGAGTTGCCATATTCCCCACGCTTGGCAGGCGGCTTAGGGACCGCAGAATGCTCACCACCATTAAAAGAGAGGATGCTGCTGCCTTTCCTCCAGTGGGTCTGGGTGCAGTTTTAAGACATACCCAAGTTTTTTTTAAATGAATGGTCTAAAATAAAAAATAGGAACTTGAATAAATTTGCAACCAAATGGATTATTACATAAATTTGTTGTTATTGTTATGATACATCACAGCAGGCACAATTTATCCCAAGATTTAACTTTAATATTTTCTCTACGCGTGTAGCCGACGTACTATGATCTAATCTATGACGACGTGCTACCTTGCTTCCCCCAACGTCTGTCGCCCCGCGGGAGGGTTGTGCACGAAGTTGCCAAACTATAGTAAAAAAAAAGTGTTACTGTGTGTATGTGTATTATAAATGCGAAAGTTTGTCGGTGTGTGCGTGTATGTTTGTTTGTTACCACTTCACGCCAAAACAGCTGAACGGATTTTGATAAAACTCAGAATGGAGATAGTTTATTTCCCGGAATAACATATACGCTACTTTTCGTCATCATCATGATCACCGTTTTCATGTAATACCGCGCACGTGGACGCAGCTAGTCTATAATAAAAATTACTTAAGAATAGAAACCCTTAAATGACATAAACCGAGCGTATACGCACTCATACAGCTGACATACAAGCTGAGAGGGTCGTAGTGGTATGCTTTTACTTTATGGTTGCATTTTGCTATCTGGCATCCAATACATTGAAAACATGTATGGAGCCACAATCCACTACGACTACAGCATGACCTGATCAGTCAAGAGACCCTTTAAAACAACCAGCTATTACTAACCTCTTTCTCTCCACCAATCAGCTTATCATTAAATGGTTCTGCCTTTACATCTTTTGGTACAAACTCTGGTTTCATCATCGGTACTTTAGAAATGGAATGTCCTAAGAAAAACTGTTCTGGTGTGTAGAACTTGAGGTCAAGATTTTCAGCCATCAGCTTGTCAGCCATAGAATGGTCTTTCTTCTTCCCTGGAGCCCAGTTGACGACCCTGCCTGCAGCATCGCCACAGTAGAAACTTTCATCCATGTCTACTTTAAAACCATCATTCTTCTGGAAATATTAATACAATTTGTTTCTTAAGACTTGCTATTGGGTGATTATAATTAACACTACTAGACGCAGCGTAGGAAGGCCTCCTACTAGGACCGACGACATTGTAAAAGTCGCGGCCAATCAGTGGAAGCAAACGGAAGGTTGTCAAACAGAGTGGCGGTCTAAGGGGGAGGCCTTTGTTCAGCAGTGGACGTCTCCGGGATGATGTTGATAATGAATTAACACTACAAGAATGCCACCATAGATGGAAAAGTAGAAGGAACAGAAAACAAAACCGGCTTCATGTTAGATTGACTCATGCGCTAAGGGCAAATATACTATATATAGGCTAATATAGCAAACAATAATAAATCTTTCCTTTCAGTCAGTTCAGGATTCTTAGGGAAATCGCAACAAAAACAGATGTGTAGCCAGATTGCTACTTGTTAATTTTAATCACACATACTATTGGGCTAGGTATAAACATACTTATTTTTAATACTCATAGCATTGGTAGGTCTGTTATAAAAGTGGGTAGTAACTCTTGGTGAGAAAAAAAGGGCATTCTATATTCACCTGCTCTGTTAAAACTTTCCACATCCCAGTTGTTGGTTTTCTATAAAAGCTTTTTCCTGTAGCAATATAAGCCTGGATGGGAACATTTAGTTTTTCAACAATGCCTTCTATTTTCTTCTTAAAATCATCAATTTTAACTCTGCCATTACCTATAGGAGCTTGGTTACTGAGAATCACCAGTTTAAAACCATTTTCTAGGTATTCCTTCAGTTTAGGAGCCACTTGAGGAAAGATAATCTGCCAATCATTGGTGTCAACAGGGTGAACTTTACCAGATTTAGTCTTTATTAATGTACCATCCATGTCAAATGCTGCTATTTTAATACTGGATTTTACACCCTTAGAAGTGAAAATGTACAATTCACCACTATCTATATTGTCCCACACATCTTTACTGGCTTCTGTGATAGTATTAGAAGCCCTTTCCATGTCTGGTCTCAATGATAATCTTTTTCTGGGAGATGTGTCTTCTTCCTCTAGTTTTCTCTTCACACTGGATGTATGTTTGTCTGAACAGTCAGGTGGTGGGTCAAATTCAATGACGTGAAAATAATTGTTTAGCAAAACTTCAATCCTCGAACCATGTTTCACTTTGTAGACTCCATCCTTTTTTAATGAGAATCCGTCTAAACCGGAAGGATTTACTCCTAGCTGTTTAACTTCTACAATACATTCTTGACAATCCGCCTTTAGACTAACTAAAAAAAAGGCGTAAAGTTTATCATACGGATTATGATTCAAATGCACGAATGCACTATAAAATTAAGTTTAGAGGTTATGATTTGCAAAACTTACTTTGCTGGCGAGAACAAGACTGATCTTTTATCTTCGTAATTTTACTACGTCCCACAATCGTTTCAACATTGTGGATTAATTTTATAGGCGCATGCGAATCTAGAAGACATCGAAAAAAACATTGGCGAGACATTTTAATACGACTGGTCGTTAGCGTTGTATTGTAATGTGCCGAAATGGAACTATGAACTAACAATGGTGATTATATAATAGAGAAACATTTCACGTACGCTGTACAATTAAAACTCTGTTTATAATTTAAGGAAAACGAAAACTTGATGAGAATAACTTCAAAAACTGTAAAGTAAACAAAAATTCTCTGAAAAGTAAAAACTTATGAAAGAAAACATCTGATTGAGACATTGATTGAAGTATGTACTTTGATTTTGACATTGACACTTCTTCTTCTTCCTTGCTGATAGGTGGATTATGGCGTCGCACTTTGTGCAACTAATAAGCACAATAATATAAATATTTAGATATCCAGTTTGTGATGTATTTCTACTCGAATGAGTCTTCGACACAGCCAAGTCACACATAACTAGCCATTCAAGGTCAAGCAAAGCCACGCGATTGAGCCATCAAAAAAAATCTATGGGCGCATCCTACCCACGCCGCATCTCATCTCTATCCTCATCCATTCAAAATTTTTCATTGCCGCACAAAAACGTGCTGTGGCTTATGATAGATGCAAATAAATAAATATGAAATAAATATGAAATAAATATGAAATATGAAATAGGTCTAAGCTGTGGCCTTAGAAAAAAGCTGGAAAAAAGGGAAAAAAATGCTTAAATGTCAATTGGTTTGTCGTTATTGATGTGTTGTCAGTTGTCAAGTTTTTTTTGTCAATCTTCCATTCAGTGATTGTTATAAGTAGGAGGTTATCGTGATTTTATCGAATTTTCGTAAATAAAACAACCTTATTTGTTCAGAGAAACCTGTAAAAGCGGGCACTTCATTGTGGCTCACATCTTCTACGATCTTTCACTGATAACTTTCATATTAGTCTGTAAAAATTAAGGTATGCCTTGAAAACCAAATACCGATTTTCTCTGACGTGTATTCGTTAGATTGGATAAAACATATGAGAGGTCTTTATTACATTACTATGAAATTCTAACTTGAATTAACATTACAGTCCCTCCATGCAATAATCATGACTCTGACGAAACGTAAACAATCGGCTGAGAAAGAGGAGCTAATCGAGAATGGAGAGATAACGACCGAAGGAGGTCGCAGCAACATCAAGGGAGATGAGCTGAATATTGCAGTTTTGTTATTTTTATACACGTTGCAAGGAATTCCGCTTGGCCTAGCTGGAGCCGTACCTATGTTACTACAAAATCGGGGAATAACATACACTCAACAAGTAAGTAAAAGTAATTCAAAATAGATAATTTGTGACAATAGTAATAGACTCAAAAATCAATCAAGTAAAGTCCAATCAATCTTATCTGCATACTGTCGATACAAATTTTCAATTATTTATTTCATTAAAACTTCTATCTTTGAATCACCTTTTACATGTATTTGCAAACAAATGTTCATGTATGACACGTACTTGTTAAGCCAGTTTGTGAATTAAATTTTGTCCAGCTTGACTAATTTGTACTTTTTATCAGTAAAGTTTGAATATCAAATCATAAATTAACTATAGATTGGTATAATTGAGGGTTTTTATTAGATACTAGGTTTTATTATGAGTTAAACACTTAATAGGATACAGAATCAGAAATAATTTATTGTATAACTGTGTACAGAACAATTTACTTACCTATTTTTATGAATTTTTCAGTGTCATAGGTATGAAATAAGAGCTGTTTTATAAATATTGTATGGGAGGTTAATACAATTTTAAATTTCTCAATTTCAGGCAGAGTTCAGTTTTGTGAACTGGCCCTTTAGTATCAAATTACTTTGGGCGCCTATTGTGGATGCACTCTTCTGGCCAGAGTTTGGGCGAAGAAAGACATGGCTAGTCCCAGTGCAGTATTTACTTGGAACTATGATGATCATCATGTCAAGTGGTATTACAGATTGGCTGGGCTCCAATGATAAACCTCCATCTATGATGATCCTTACAATTTCATTCATGTTCTTAAATTTCTTGGCGGCAACTCAAGATATTGCTGTTGATGGCTGGGCACTGACAATGCTAAAAAGGTTTGCTTCCATAAAATACTTCTAGAAATAGTAAGATTTCTTCTAAATGCTTGTGCCTTAAGGATGTAATTTTCCTAATTTGTTACAATGCCTATGAATCGTTACTATCAACCAATCTATCTACATAACATTGATAAGTAAGAATACCATATTTTTAAAGACTTTTTTGCTCAATTGACAATTTATTGTACTCGTCCATCCTTCAGCAAATGCTAGGCAAAGTTGCTCAACTTATCCTTAGAAGTTTGGTATGAAAGAGGCAATAATGGACAACAACAATACTACAAAGCCATATAGCCAGTATAGGCCCAACTGGCCCAACTTATTTAACTTATTTTGAACTTATTTCAGTTTTTTATTTAAATTTAGATCTAACCTTATTCATGTTTAAATTTGATGAATCATTTAGTATCGTGTTAATTATGTATCAATTTAGTAAAATCATTATTAAATCTTCACAAAATCATAAATTAATTTTTACATTAATTTATTCACATAAAAACGTAGCACGCAGCAACAGAACCAGCGCTTGTGCTACCGCACTGTTAAAGTCACCACAAACAGCACACAAAAACACAAGCACATTTTTTCTTGTTTACTAATCACACGCCATAATTCATGGCTTATAATACATGTTCTCAAAATTCCAGGTGTAATGTTGGCCACGCATCTACATGCAATAGTGTCGGACAAACAGCTGGCTTCTTTCTCGGATACGTCATGTTCCTTGCTCTGGAATCACCATACTTCTGCAACAAATATCTCCGCTACGAACCTGAGGACACAGGCTTAGTTACTTTATCTGGCTTCTTGCTCTTCTGGGGATGGATATTCATCGTATCAACGACTTTGATAGCTATATTCAAGCATGAGGCAAATGACACAGCCAACACACGAGAGAACAATGTGAGGGGAATGAAAGATATTGTCAATGCTTATAAACAGTTGTATACGATTGTGAAGTTGCCATCTGTTAGGACTTTGGCGCTGGTTTTGTTTACTGCTAAGGTAAGGATAATAAGATATATTTTTTAACTATATGAAACTATTTTTGCCAAGCCAATCTATGCCTGAAAACAAGATACAATTAGCCTAGTTTGGGTATCCTGATTTGATAGCTATTTAACATTCATGATTAGATAGTTATCAAGTCAGGATTGTTATGCATTAGGGGATAAGATAATACCTGTGTTTGAATAGATAAAAAATAGAGATAGAGAAAAAGTTTATCATAAGCATGACCAATAAATTGAATATGACTCTTTTGCTCTTACTTAAAAACGTTGCTTAAGTTACCAAACGTCATTATTATGTTAGGGCTAGGGACACCTTCGTTTAATGCCATTGTTTACCGGTGGGCGCCGGGTTGTTGCGCCACAGACAAAGTATTAGTTAATTCCTTGTGATCTGTCCTATCCTTCCTCCTAGCATGGTGATGAACACAGCGCCTCGCACGGAAGCGCTAGTTATCTCTCTCACACTCGTGAATATTTGTATCGTTCGACCTCGCTCACACACGCGGGATAACCCGGTGATTTTCGGCTTATGATATTAACCGGAATAATTAAAATGATCCCCTCGGAACACACTAGGTGCCAGTAGTGATGGCTTATTTATTTTAGTCGGTTTCGTTTTGTTTCACCGGCGGCCCGCGTTAGGATTAAGCAGTGTTCATAATTTGATTCATAGTTTGTTTACGTTGATAGAAGTGAGTTCCGAGTTATCTATAAACTATAAATGAATGTTGATACGGTTTTCAGGTACGAGTAGACTTCGTCGTGTTTTGACCGTTACTTGTTAAGTTTTTTTTTGTCTGTTTGTTTTGTGTTGTTGTTTTAACGTGAATGTGACAATGTGATAGCGCGCCAAAATCGCCGACACAGACCCGCCGATTTTTACGCGATGGTGCTTTTAAGTACCTATGGTGAAGGTCGTTTTGGTTATTTCTACTGCTTACGGCACGATGGTAGATAAGTATTTTTTGCTTCGGCTTCCCTTTACTGAATTTTCACCCTTTGCCGCTGGTATGCAGATATGGCTGGTTGTTAGCGCGCTAATAGGCTAGTGGCATTATTAACGTCGTTAGAAGTTAGGCGATATTCAAAGTCAAATGATAGCGTGGCCGCCCATGTAGCGCACTGTTTATAACTAGACGTAAAGCGTCACGCAGGTGAAGCCCTAGCATTAAGGTAACAACTTCTATGCAAAACAAAAATGGCGTGCTGGATGAAATGAGTGAAAATGAAATAAAGTAGAGGAATACATTATTATCTTTTCTATGGCAATACTAACTAGGATAAAATTTTATTTGTAACATGTTTTTTGTTTTCAGCTTGGATTCAGTGCTAGTGATGCAGTGTCAGGGTTAAAGTTAGTCGAAGCTGGAGTGCCGCGTGAAGATTTAGCGTTACTGGCCGTTCCATTAGTCCCAGTGCAAATTGTTATGCCTTTGGTAAGCTAATAGAAATGAATATTAATATTTTGAAAACCTGTAGAGTTACTACTTATATAATAATATTTTTCTGACTAATCGGAATTCTTTTCCATATCGAGTTATCCCACCTATAATGATTCGATCATTAGAAAGAGGGCCATTGTACTCATCATTTACTATGGAATGGAACCAACTCTGATATCGTAAAAAGTAAGACGCTGTTTCAAAGAAAAATATCATTCACCTATGACAAAATGTAGAAGTAGGGAACAGTAGATTTTTCGTGTATTCAAGGTTGGCCCCATAAAATAAAATAATCACCATCAACAGCCTGAAAACGTCTACTGTTGGACGAAGGCCTTCGCCTTAACAGGGAGTTTTTTTTTTAAATATTCGTGGACATTTTACACAGCGCCATCTAGCCCCAAATTAAGCAAAGCTTGTACTATGGAAACCAAATAGCTGAAAGAATACTTATACTTTAACTAAAGTAAAAGTAAAACCAAATTAGTAGATACCTAGTATAAGTTGTTCACAATGATGACTACCATTACCTCCTTTCGGCTTAAAAATATTGATACATCTAACCCTGAAAATACAGAAACCGTCAGTAAAAAATGTTTTTATTATTCAGATTCTAGCGAAGCACACCACTGGTCCGGCGCCGCTATCGCTATGGCTCCGCGCCTACCCATTAAGACTCCTAGTGGGTCCGCTGGCCGCGGCGCTGGTGGCTCTCACGCCAACCCTACTGGGAGACTCGGGCCCTTCCTACTCCTACCTGTTCGTGCTGATGATGCTCTACGTGTTCCATCAGGTATTTAGCTTATTTTAAACATCTCAGTGACATATATTATGTGCACCTTGTTCGAGGTTATCAAAATGTATCCTTTCCTACTAATATTGCTTGTAGTTCGCATCAAATGTGACCTCGCAGCTCCAATATCTTCCAAGACTCTTGACCAATTTGGCTCATAACAAAATTTGATAATTGTATTAGTAATATGTATATATATATTATGTGTGTCCTTCATTGAGCTAATATCTAAAGAGTCACAATCTCTTAGTAAAAACAATCAAAAAACGTCCGAGTGCCATTGTACATGACTATACGTACATTATATAGTTCACAATTGTTCGAATTTAAACGTTATGTCGCTTGTGTAGTGTTCAATGTATGCTTGAGCGCTTGTGTATTATCGTAGTTCAGGTCGTTCAAAAAGTCGCCGAGTTTTGGCGCGGACAGTTTTTTTGGTACGTTTCTGACTCTATAGATATTAGCTCAATGGTGTCCTTATATATTATTTTATTATTTAGTTATGTGTGTCCTTATTATAAGTATCTATTAGATGTGACTATTTAATTTCGTATTTTTCTTTGTTTGTTTTTGTGATGTTTCAATGTTTTTGTATTGTATTTGCACAATCTACTTGCTTATACGTATTGTGTCTTATAGTTTCGGAATCGCTTACTACGGAAATATGAAAGATTTTTGCCTGAATTTGTCACTGTAGACTAAGACTTGTCTGAATATAGTCCCGACACAGATTATAAATATTTTATTTTATGTTTTCAGACTTGTCTGTACTGCATGTTCGTTGCCGTAATGGCGTTCTTCGCCAAAGTGTCGGATCCGGCCGTCGGCGGCACGTACATGACGCTCCTCAACACCGTGTCCAACCTTGGCACCAACTGGCCCAACACGTTGGCGCTCTGGGCGATAGACCATTTGACGTACAAAAGCTGTTCTCTCCCGGAATTGACCGATAACACATGTTCCTCGGCATTGGAGAGTGAGGTAGGAAAACCTTAGTATATGTACATTTGCAGCTTAATGACTATTTTTCGTAATAATAATTTATTGTAGTGTTAGTTATTGTTTGTTGTGTTTGAAAAACTATAACGGCTTTTAAAAGGCTATAATAAAATAATCATAAAAAAATATACTATAGCGTGGCAAAAAGTATTGAGAGGTAAACTTTTTCTCCCCTAGCAATACTATCGTTAATCAGGACAAACTGTAGGGTTGCTAGTATTTGGAATTATTCGCGATAGTGGCGCCTCTATTAATTTCTACTCTTTTTTGTTTCGAGCATGATGCCTATCTAAAACTCAATGTGTCAAAGTGATAATAGGCAGGCCATCGAGACATCGCTCGAAGAACTGATAACCGACAGAAGTACTACGCAGCGTAGGTAGGCCTCCCACTAGGTGTACCGACGACTTTGTGAAAGTTGCGGGCATCAGGTAGATGCAGATCGCAGGTAGTTGTAAAATATTGTGGTTTAAGGCCTTCGTTCAGCAGTAAGCGTCTTCTAGCTGATGATGATGACCTACGGCTTTACTTAAAAAAACTTCTCAACCGTTAGTCACTGCTTAAGATGCTCTGCCATCTTCTCTCTGACGTGAAGTGTAACATGCAAGAACAAGACAGAGAAGTTTAAGCAGTGACTAAGAGAATCAAGATTATTTTAGGTAAGGCTCCTAAAATTTAACTCTATCTAGTTAACCGTAGGCTAAACATTGTAACTCACTTCGTTCATATTTGGTGCCTAGCATAAAATAAATGCCTGACCTGTGGTATGTCCTTAAACTGCAACCAGACCCACCGGAAGACGTGCAGCAGCGCCCTCTTAGTTAACGGTGGTGAGCATTCTGCGATCCCCAAGCCGCCTGCCAAGCGTGGGGGTTATGGCAACACCCCTCTATTAAGGGGGGAGGCCTTCGTCCAGCAGTGGACGTTTTATGGCTAACGACCGACTGATAAAATAAATGGTAATAATGGTATTTGAATCTAAAAGGACAAGGACTTTTCCTCGACTCTTCGACCATGTCAGTGTTGCCCTTACACTGTCACTGCTCGCAGACATCGAAAACGCGGCTGATAATCACAATTTAATATTCACAACTATATTTATTTGTCCCCAGCTATGCAAGTCAAAAGGCGGCACGTGCCTAACTCGAATGGACGGATTCTACATAGAGATAGTGTTATGCTTAGTGCTGGGCTTCTTATGGCTGCAGTGGGGCCGTCCTACCATTAACAGGCTGCAGCGGCTGCCGGCGTCGGCCTGGCAGATCGGACGCCATAACAGATAAGACTGAATCTCTAACCCAGTTAGTTAATTTGAGAGACAGGATTTTAAAATGAGCTAGCTTAAGCCCCATGGCGGATGGTCCAATAAAGTGTTGCCAAGAGATGACAAAAAATATTTTGATTTAATTATTTTTTTCGTCGTTGATAGAAGTTCAATTACAAGTAGATCTTAAAAAGCGAACATATAACTGTACAGTGATTATAAATAGCTAATGTTTTTTATTGTATAGCGTGTTAGCTATATTCGTTCCTTCATCAATGGGATGATGATGGTAAGACTAGAGCAGAGTCCGACTCCGACTCCGAAGTACCACACCTTTGCCAGGTATTCAACCGCCAAGCAGTAGTGTGCAAGCATTACTATGTTTCGGTTTTAAAGGCAATGTTATCAGATAAATAACTGGGTATGAAGAGATTTAACATCTAATATTTCAGGTTGATGAGCGCATTACAGTGCGGCGCAGGATTGTATTCGTAAGTCACAATTCTCGCACTGCTACTTTTATGGGCAGGCGTGACGGTTACCACCAGGGGAACGTCTCTCTCGTCTCGTCACCCGAAAGCTTAAAATAAAATGTAGATATGATAACGAATATGGCTAATATTATGTTCGCTTTTCCATAAAAAAATATGGGTGTTTTACAAAAAATGAGTCGCCGTTTAAGTTCTGCTACAAAATGGTTTGATATCTACGCTACGACGTAAAAAAAACATTTTTTCAATAAAAAATATTCTAAAGCCAATCGCAAACTCTTGGCACCACTTTATTGGACCATTCGCCTTAAATATAGATTTTTATCACTTTCCCCTCATTTAGTTAATTTGATGGACAATATTCACCACATAAGTGTTGGGTTCAAGCCCAAGCTACCTGTAGGTACTACATTGTTTCTTATTGACACTTAAACTATTGTGATCTGTTATTATTTAACTCAAATAGATATACAATGTGTAACAGAAAGGTTCAACAATACCGAAGGGTATGTATGTACTCATCAGTATGAACAATTTTTACTATACGGCCAACCTTCTTATTCTTATTCAACGTGGGGGCGATAAGTCCTGCACTGACGTCTCGCTAGGGGTGTATTGTGCATTTCCCCCGCCAGCGTCTACCCGAGCCAACCCAGCTCCTTGAAATAACGGAGCCAGGCTCTGGGCCGCTGGCATAGTAACTCCAGTGGGCTAGATGGAAGTGTACATGATAATGAGAAGCGTACAAGCTGTTGCGGAGATACGGCCAACCTTGAAATCGAGAAAAAAATACAGCTGTTCTATACATAAAGTTCATTGACCTCGGACAAAATGTGTGGGCAGCAGATATTTTTTTCGAGATTTCTGGGTTGGCCCCGTAGTAAAAGTTGTTAATGATGAGTACATACATACCCTTCTGTATTGTTGAACCTTTTTGTAACACATTATATATTATGCTCAAAATATTTAGGAATAGATAAAACAAAATGTAAACGTATGCGGAATTACTCACGTTTAATTATGTCGAATACTCCGACAATAGTTTCGATCTCATGAGGTGATCTTTCTCATGGATTGAAAAGAAAGCAGCTACGTCTTTCTTCGTACTGCGGGCTGCTGCGCGCCGCGAGCTTGTCGACAACGATGAAACAAGACAACCTACTGTGTTTTCACTCCTTGATAAAGGTCACCGGATGTGATAAAAACTATAGTTGAGGTACCCGGCATGAGTAAATCCCGCATAAATGAAAAGAATTTCTCTTCTCCACATTTACTAACCAGTAGGTATATTTTAGTAAATCCAACACTTTTAACCAATATCCTGACCAAATCATTCCAATGCCAATTTAGTATTCATAAAATAGCTAGTACATTCAGAAAATTACTCAGTTGTGGCATAGCGCCATTTTGTGTGACGTTTCCCTTATCCGCAAGCTCGTTGCGACAAAATCTTTACTCCTTTTATCGTGCGAAACAACAAGAAAGTCAGAAAGAAAGAAAGAAGACAGAATATGTATACGTCTGTCTCTGTTTAACAATAAAGATTAGACAATACCACAGAATACATAACAGTATAAGTACAGAAGATTCACTCCGCAAAATCATTTTAATAAGTAGCGACTTTTGCTACTACACAATAAAGTGCATTTCAGGACGTGCGAGCGCTTACTACCTACTAGCCTAGAAGTAGCCTCTCTGTCTAGCGCGTAACTCTTATTTTTTCTGACTGAATTCTTCCCACTGAATTGGCCCGTCTAGACGGGCCCGCTACGTACTTGTAGCTTCATACCAATACTTTGCGATGCGCATTCTGGGCGTGAAGATCGAGTTATTGATTAATTATTTTTTCATAAAGGGCAATCCTGGAAGATTTGAAAAGTGCAATTCGCACTTTGCAATGATCTCGACCACAGAAAAGCGAAAGCCCTACTTCTTAGGTAGAACAGCTGTCAAAACAATGCATTGTGCAATTGTAAGTAAAGCAATTGTATGGAAAACCGATGTCGCCAGTTTCACAGATAATTTGTATAGAAACTACGACGAAAAAATGCCAATCATTGGTCGCGCATTTGAAGTAAAACGCCCGAAATGCCATTTTGCAACAGATTAAAATTGATCTAATTACGATGCAATGTTGTTTGGTTTCCTACACGTCTTTTTAAATTGTCTTTTGAAGTATTCTCAGTTTAAAGTCATGTATGTTGGTACAATTGACATTAAGCGTATTTACACTTAATGCCAGCTAGCTCGGCCCGTCACATTTCCGTTCTATTCACTTGTCTCTTCAGTGTTCTCAGCCAACCACAAGTACGTTGGGTCGGTTATAAAGAACCTTTTAATACTAAAAAAACACTCCAGATGGCACCACTAGTATCTTATTGACAGAATATAACAGTAGGACGTGAGAAAGTCCGGTGATGCTGTAGAGGCTAACAGCATCAGCCATACAAAAAAAAGGAGTTTTTGATATGCGTGTTACTCCAATCAAACATTAGTACGTCACACACAATAGCGTTATCTGTATGCCAATTGAATACTTGTCGATTAAAAAATACTTATAGATATAAGTGATTTGTGATAGATGTAATGAGAACTCTAAGTACTCAACGTAGGAAATAATTTATAAATATTCTTATGATGGACGGATACCTAGTGTTGTAAAGTAAAATTGAAAGTATTTTATGTGTTGGTGTGATTCGTGTTCTATTTAATTGCTTTTAAACTTCGCATGCACAAATACACTATGACTTGCGTGTTACAGTGATTAGTGAAAGTGATGAGTGATAATAAAATTTTGTTAGAAATAATTAAAGTTTAAAAATAAACAGCTTAGAAAGATGCACGATACAGTGCGATGTGTGGTTGAAATAATTTTACCATTTTAATAAAAAAATACCAACCAATAAACAGCCGATTTCTAGGAATTATTATTATGTTTTCGTATAAAATTTCGTACCGTAAAAAAATAAGTACTTATATAAGTATTCTGTTAGCTGTCCAGGGGATCTAGACAAGAACCACTTTCTATTAGCGTTAACGGCTGCAGAAAGATAAAATTGTATGAAAATGACATTAGCAGTCACGTGAACTTTCTCAAGCTAATGTAATTTTCATACAATTTTATCTTTCCGCAGGCGTTAACGCTAACAGAAAGTGGTTCTTGTCTAGACCCTCTGATCTCCCAGTACAAGCTTTGCTTAGTTTGGGGCTAGATGGCGCTGTGTGAAATGTCCACCAATATTTAATATTTATTTTTTAAAATCACAGACTCAATACAAAAGTAGATAACCATGTGAGTCTGTGAAAAGTGTTACGTAATTTAAATTGAAACATTTTTAATACGCGAAAACATATTCCAAATCCGTCCTCAGCCGAATGACTTTGGTCAGCCATAACTTGAAAAGTATGCATTTTGTTTTCTTTTCTCTCCACAGTTTCAAACACGCCGACAGCTCGTGGACTTTCGCATTTTTGTCACGATACTTACATCGTCCGGTTTACGGCACTTCTTTCTTTATTATAAACTATTAATACCTGCAACAAATTGGTACTAATACTTTTTGAGTTCTAATTTTCCGAAATTGTATAGTTTGTGCACAAAGAGAACTGTTGTGGCCAAAAAGTTAACTAACTTAAAAAACTTTAAAATACCAACCCACTCTTTCTTTTCATCATTTCCGAAAAAACAGCTGTTACAAAAAGTTAATTGTCCTTGGACAAAATGTACGGAACAGCTGATGTTTTTTCCTCAGTTTCAGGGTTGGCCCCTTAGTAAAAGTGGTTTATAATGATGAGTACATACATACCCTTCAGTATTATCACACCTTTTTGTTACACGTTGTATAGTCGATTTTCTTATTATTGAATATATCGCTTTACTGATAACAGGATATCTAAACTGTTACCACAGAATAAATAATAGTACTCCGTACAGAAAGTTCACTCCGCAAAGGAATTGAAATAAATAAGGACTCTATCTACTAGGCAATAAAGTAGCAATTCAACTCGCACTGCGCTCGATACCGCTCGCTATATTCACCTAGATATACCGCTCTCTTTCTATCACGTATGCGTTAGTTACGTGCGACGAGGCTAGCGTGCGGGCGTCGACTGACTTCTGCCTTGCATTGTCCACCCGGACGGAGCGCCGGCCGAACATACCTAAACTGCGGATTGACACCCCCTGCTGTTACTCAGAACAGTCAAATAACAGAATAAGGACTGTTCTCAAAAGCGTTATCTGTATGGTTTCAGTGTTCTCGCGTAGCAGCGAGTAAACAGTTTGCCGTGTGTAACCGCGAACGAGCTATACAGGGTTAGTCCTAATCAGTCAGCATCTTTTTAAGGGCATATTCTGTACATCAAAACAAACAACTTTTCCTGAGGAGCCAACATCGAAATCGCAAAAAAAATATCAGCAGTTCCAAACAAAAAGTTCATCGACTTTAGGCAAAATGTATGGCACAGATAATTTAGTGCGATGTCAATGTTGGCTGGTAGTAAAAGTTGTTTGTTTTGATGTACAGAATATGCCCTTAAAAGGATGTTAACTGATTAGGACTAACCCTGTACAGTAGCTAATATTTGACTAATAGTGAGTAACACGATAATATACCCTCCGATTATGTTACGTGTAACTGTTTTGAATATATTAGTCACTCCTCTATACAAAATGGTAACTAAGCACAGCAGCACCCTCTAATAACAGGACCGTTCTCTTTCTGTACATACTCTATCGGTACTATAATAATATATAATAATTTAAAAAAAAAACGTTTATTACTCGGGCCCATATTATTATTAATATTAGATATTTTGAGGTTGTATGCAAATAGGTCGCTTCATGCGTATAGGCCGTCACAGACGACGAAGATGCTATAATATTTCATGCTAAGATTAAATATCGCTCGCCATACATTTTTGATATATACAACGTGTAACAAAAAGGTTCAACAATACGAAAGGGTATGTAAATACTCACCATTATGAATAACTTTTACTAAGGGGCCAACCCTGAACTCGCGAAAAAAATAACAGCTGTTATATAAATTAAGTTCCCTGACAAAATGTACGGAACAGCTGATTTTATTTTCGCGATTTCAGTGTTGGCCCCATAGTAAAAGTTGTTCGTAATGATGAGTACAGACATACCCTACAGTATCGTTGAACCTTTTTGTTACACGTTGTATATTATCTTCGTCACTTGTTCGTCATTTGTTTTGTATGCTTAGCGATATTGAAATATGTTCCAAGATAACATGTAATATTACCTTCATCGTGTATGACGGCTTTTATAATGTTACGAGTTATGTAAATTATTTATTTGTTATTTAGTCGTATTTATGTTATATGGAGATAATTATGAGTTAATAATTTGTTTGTTATGATTAAAGTAATATGTGAGTGACTATTTAGTTACGCAGTAATATGTATGTAGGTATACCTACTCATAAAATTAAATACAGGGAAAATGTATTATAATGATTTCTATTTATTTTATGTACAACACATCAACACTTAGTTAGAATATACAATGTAGTTCAACAATATTATAATGCTCCAATATAATATATATTCCATTATGTAAATAAATTACATATTAATAAAATTCAATTCTAAAACTGTGGTTTTGCATGTTCTTTTTTTTAGATAACATTGAAATCACGGGTCAAGAAAACTGCTTCTAAAGCGTATATGCATTTTAAAAAATATTTAGCAGTTAGGTACATTTAGTGCTATATTTTACAAGCATCATTTGACACAAACTTTTATACATATTATCACTTAAAATTTGTTCATACAATATACAGGCTGTTAGGTTGAACACCGTTATCCTTCTAGGATATCATTGTACTCATCATTATGAACAACTTTGACTATGGAGCCAAGCCTGAAAGCACGAAAAAGAAACAGCTGTTCCATACAAACAGGTTCATCGATCTAGGACAAAATGTATGGAACAGCTGTTATTTTTTCGCGATTTCAAGGTTGGCCCCATTGGAAAAGTTGTTCATAATGATGAGTACAATGAAATCCTAGAAGGATAACGGTGTTCAAACTAACAGCCTGTATTATAAAACTTATAGGCCTTTGTAAACTCAAGTAAAACTAATAATTTCTACTAATTTATTTTTAATCACAAGAGTTACTGACGTAAGGTCAAAGAACACGTATGATTTGGAATAAACATTTATTTGAGATTCTTAGAATTATTTGTGCATTTAAAAATGTGTAATTACAGACTCAGAAACACAATGAGTGACTACCAAATGTAAACGTTATCTAATCAAAAAATTACAAGTTTTCATTTCCGACTGGTCTCCAAGATCATACGTTGAAATAATTACTGCAAGTAATAATTTTACTCGGTAAGTCTATTTTGCTCATGGCTTGTGGTATTGGCGACCGCAATCGGGTATATTATGTTGTGCTATTAAGGATCTAGAATATAAGATAGGTATAGTACCCGGTCATTGAACTAATAAAATTTATACATTGATCTAAAGAGTCACAATCAGCCTTATAGCTCAGTTGGTAGCATGTCTGCCTTCAGAGCTGTAGGGCGTGGGATCGATCCCCCACCCAGGGCAAACATTTATGTGACGAACATAGATGTTTGTTCTGTGTCTGGGTGTAGTATGTATTATAAGTATGTATTTACGAAAAAAATATGTATATAAGTATTCTAACAGCTAACTGGTTTCCATGATACAGACTTTGCTTAGTATGGGGCTAGATGGCGCTGTGTGTAAAATGTCCCCCAATATTTATATATTAATTTATTTAATCTCTAACTGAAAACAGTCAAATAACGCCCGAGTGGTAATGTACATTACCTATACGTGCATTCACATTTCGCATTTATATAGTTCACAGTTGTTCTAATTTATTTATTTATTTAGTTTATTGGTACACAAAACAGAATACAGTCAATAATAAATTTAGAAAATTTCTTTATACAATTTAGATGTTATGTCGATTATATAGTGTTCAATGTATGCTTGAGTGCTTGTGTCTTATTTCGTAGTTCAATTCGTTCAAAAAGTCGGCGCACTGCATAGCGTGCGCCGAGTTTTGGCGCGGACATTTTTTTGCACGTTGGTGACTATAGATACTAGCTCAATGTGCCCGGTACATTTATAAAAATGTACTTACATGTTTAACAGTAATGAAAAATATACTGATGTAAGTGCCAGATTTGTCATACAATTAATTAAACAAGATTCTTGCGAACAATAGATCGCAAGGTAGGTCGGTATACTTCCTAGAACTTAATAATTATTTTTGTCCAAAGCAAAACTCATTTTCACAAAAAAGTAGGTGTTTTCTCTCTTTGGACAGGGACTCGGCTGTTATCCCTTTGAGATACTGAGTTTCACTTAAAAACGTTGCTTTATGATTTAAAAACTTTTCATATTTTGCGCAATAGAAAATTGAAGTGCGCGAGATACCATAGAAATATAAGACTTATATTAATGGCAATACTAACTAACGTTACTTAACTATAAGCGGCGTTTTTAAGTAAAGCTCTTAGTAGTCACGACATTGATAATGTGGTCGATTTTGAAGGTACTTGTAGTGGAACTAAACTAACTAAAGTATTGCTGTCCTTATCTAACATGCCTAACAAAAGTGACAGCAATATTTTAATTAGTTTAGAACTGTCAACTAAAGCCTTCAAAATTGACCACAATGCCCACGTAAAGTTATGTTGTTGCTTCTTATTAAAACTGAGTCACGACTCACGAGTCAAGCACGTTGCTCACCTGATAGTAAGCGTCACGCTTGTCCATAACAGTTCAGTGCTACTGAGAAGACTTCAAAACACTCGGTTGCGCAGTTGTTGAAATATAAGATACTAAATGTCTTTTGCTTAGTAAGTTCGTTTAGTCACTGGAAACATTGCCCTTTAATCCGGAACACAGTAATGTTCGTACACTACTGCTTGACGGCTAAACAACTGGCAAAGATGTGGTACTTTCCCAGGTGGTCTCGGCAAAAAAGTCCTACCACTACAAAAGTCTTACGGTTACTCATGACTTCTAAAAATACATATAAAAGTGCGCGTCGCAGTCGATTTGCGTATACATCCTGATTAAGTCAACGATAGGACCCCAACAATCACTGCTCTACTACATTATACAATGTGTAGCAAAAAGGTTCAATAATACTGAGTGATATGCATGTACTCATCATTATGAACAACTTTTACTATGGGCTCAAACTTGAAATCGCAAAATAAAACCAGCTGTTTCATATATTGTGTCTAAGGCCAATTAACTTTTTGTATGGAACAGCAGACTTTTATTTTGCGTCAAGGTTAGCCCACAGTAAACGTTGACCATAATGAGGAGTATATTATGTACATGCCCTTCAGTATTGTTGAACCTTTTTGTTACACATTGTATATTTTTTTGCAGAAATAATAAATGAGACAAACGATATTCTCTCGTGATGGTAAGATGTAACGTACGTCTTTTACCATTGCACTGGTACCACAGATAACATAATAGTACTGCGGTACCCGGAACAGAACTTATAGTAGCAAATAGGCTCAGCTGCCGACGACGCTGCGCGACTGTGAGTTTTATCGCCCCGCATTACGGTTCGCGATCGCGCAGCATCGGCAGCTGAGTCTGTTCGGTCCTGCAATAAGAACTCATGGTACGGCCCAGGACTATAATGGCTCGATGACATTCGATGGTAATCTCAATAGCCCTGTTATTATTTCTCTAGATACAGATTTTTTATTGTTTACGTACACTACTGTTTGGTGGCAGAATATCCGGTACTACGAAACTTAAGTACCTGGGTATGTCCTAAAACTGCATCCAGAACCACCGGAAGACGGGCAGCATCAGAGGGGGGGGGGGGGGGGCAGGGGTCAGCTTAGTATACTTTCTCTCAATTACTAACTCAGCAAATGGTAGACATTTGTAAATTATTTTGAGGCCCGAATGAGAACCTTACCGGAAGGAAAGACATAATATTGGAATCACTGATCACGCCTAGAAAGCTCGTCGTCACTAATGATGGGCTTCCGGTCATCTCCTTTGCTGCCGCGTGCGAATCGACCGACGCGGCGTGCGATGGCGCTGGTCTTCTCCACGGCGCCCCAACGACTGCCGCCGCCGCCTCCGCTGGCCGATCGAGACAACAGACCCGTCACTCCCTCGCCGAGCTTGCTGTGATGGATGCCGTACAAGAAGTACAGGAGCAAGCCTGGAAATGTGGGAGAAAATCGGTGAGCATTTTTACTGCAACCGCAGATTAAATAATAGTTACTATGGAATTCGATATTTGACAGAAACAAATTCAGTACTTTTAGAACCGGCGCGGGCGCACAGTGTGATTTTACCTAAGTTGCGGTCATCCTCGTCTTATGTTTTTTTGTAAAGATATGAATAACATTCTAACAATACTCCTATTAGAACTCTCCTAGTTTCTATATAGTTTAAGAGATATTTAGAAAATCAAGAGAAACCAAAGAAACGCATTATCTTCTTTTCTGGAACTGTTTTTTCATTAAATGGGTATGGTAGGAATACACTAAAAGCACCAAAGCTTAAATGATCACGCTTATTTGGTAGCAATTTTTTTTGCTTTTTCGGGATTGCTATCCCGAATTGAGGGTAAGAGTGTTGATAAAGCAGTAATTGCTGGTAGCACAGAGTAAGAGATCGTCTTCGGTGGCTGGAAGTATAGTGGCATTATGAATCGAGATGATCACAGGGTCCAAACACTTTATCAACTTAGTTTTACTTTGAATTCTGTTTCGTTTGCTGAGATATTCAAATATGTATTTTTTTTTTCAAATTCCAATTTATTTATTGTCTGCTGAAAGTACTTTTACAAATGTTGAACGCTAATCTCCCAAACTGGGTGCAGTTAAGTACCCGTATCTTGGGGATTAAATTTTGAGAGCGAGACTAATTTCCGTTCAATGTAAGCACAATTCTTCTGGACTTCTCATGAAAAATAGTTCACTGTTTAGTGTTTATATAAGAATCTCATAAATTGAAATGGACAAAGACTTTAGGTCGATACTGACAGAGAGAGAGACAGAGACAGAGATCTTTCGTAAAATTGGAATTTGGTTCTAGTGCGGTCAAACAAATACGTGACCATGACTACATTTTTAATGATCATGCCAACATTTATAAAATGTTTATGGATATCAAGATAAGCATGTGATCGTGTTCCAACTAAGGTGTTAACTAACTAAGTACATTCGAGTGTAGGTAAACACCGAACCACTTAGTGTATAAGCGTAGCCTAAGTAGTCTAAGTACCTACAGGTACCTTCTAGCTAAATTTTTACTGTAAACAAGCAATAGGCAGGTTTAACAGTGAGTAAATATTATTTCTATACAGGGTTACCCCTAATCAGTTAGCATCCTTTTAAGGGCATATTCTGTGCATCAAAACAAACATCTTTTACTATCGGGCCAACATTGAAATCGCAAAAAAACAGCTGTTCCTTACATTTTGCCCAAGGTCGATGAACTTTTTGAATGGAACAGCTATCAAGCTGAAAAACATATCGTTTTTCGTGAGTTCAATGTTGGCCCCGTAGTAAAAGTTGTTTGTTTTGATATACAGAATATGCTCTTAAAAGTATGCTAACTGATTAGAACTAACCCTGTATACATAAGTTTGTTATTACAGAATTAGAACATGTATGTAAGATATGTCCCTTCAAGATTTGCATGTAGGCATAAACCTAAAGATTACTTACGTATAATAGCGTTTTTTGTTGGAATTATGAAAGTAATTACTGGGTGTTGGGATAAACGACGATTCTAAGTTCATAAAATACAAAAAAGACAAAATACCGAAATTAGAACAATCATCATCAGCATCATCATCAGCCCGGAGACGTCCACTGCTGAACGAAGGCCTCCCCCTTAGACCGCCACACTGTACGACAACCTGCCATTTGAATCCACCGGTTGCCCGCGACTTTTACAATATCGTCGGTCCACCTAGTGGGAGGCCTTCCTACGCTGCATCTTCCGGTTCGCGGTCGCCACTCAAGAACCTTTCTTCCCCATCGGTTGTCAGTTCTTCGAGCGATGTGGCCTGCCCATTGCCACTTCAACTTGCAAACCTTGCGAGCTATGTCGGTAACTTTGGTTCTTTGGCGAATATCCTGGTTCCGGATTCTATCGCGCAAAGTAACCCCGAGCATAGCTCTCTCCATTGCCCGTTGCGTGACTCTGAGTTTCTCCAAAAGGCCAGCAGTTAAAGACCACGTTTCATTTCCATATGTCATCACTGGCAACACACACTGGTCGTAGACCCTTGTCTTCAGACACTGAGGGAACTCGAACAATAAATATCGTTAAATTATGCACATGACATGGTTTAAGAGGGAACGCGGTCTGCAATTCTCCATACAAATGTATTCCCCTATTTTCTTCCTGGATAATGCCTCTGGAATATTTCAGTTCAGAACCATGTACTACGAGTAGATATTCCCAACGTAACTACATCTTCGTATAATCTAACCGAACAGCAGTTCTACCCACCAATAGTCATCCAAATAGCGAAGCGAGCCCAAGTGAGCGCTCCCAAGTTGGCCATTAAAGCCACATTCAGCATCACGCTGCAAGCCGGTAGGAGCGGCACCAGAGGTACCCTGAAAGGCAGCCGTGCTGGGCTCTGCTGATGCGCCGATATTATGAAGATGCCTGGGGAAATACGAGATTCATTTAAACCTAATAGGGATTTAAAAGTCATAAAAGTAAGTAAGTTCGTATAGTAGGCTGAGTCACACACACAAACACACACACACATATCAAGAGCCGGAAGACGGCAGCTGCTGGACGAAAAGGGAGCGGTTGCCATAATCCCCACAGTAAGGCGCGCTTACTGTGGGGATTATGGAAACCGCTCCCTTTTCGTAGGCTGAGTGACTAGCCCTAAAGACATAGTAAATATCATGTTGTGTGCAGGATTATTGATACTATTACCTAATAAGTAACCTCGCGCTGTCAGATTTCATACACATGATTCCAACTCTTTCTTTATGACTTTTAATAAAACTATACTTAGAGCCATAAAAAATGTTTTGTGAAGGTCTAGGAGTTTGCTCCGAATGGTCCCCGCGAGCTCCCGCGTTTCTTCACGTTTTAAAAGGTAATAAATTTAACAATTTTTTTATCGGTTATAGCTATTTCGAGTTAATTCTTAATTGTGTTTGAAGGAAAAGAAAATAATATATATATATATATATATATATATAATAATAGCTAATTACTAAAAATAACGGAAAAAAAGTATTTGTTTATAATATTCTTGATACTTTTGTAGGTACTTACTTGCTATCATTATCAAACCAATAACGGTCACGGGTAGCAGCCCCCAAAGACCGGTTGGGATAACGAAAAAATTGCCGTGGATGCAAAGAGCTGCCATGCATATGATGAAAATGTACACGCAGGTCGTCACCACAGCTCCAGGTGCTCTGCCCCCAACCAGCGGCTCAAGCCACGCGTATTTGGCGCGTAAGCGACCAACAGTCAGGGCTTCGAACATCTGGAAGAGATCGGTAGGTTCGTAAATACCTAGATTTTAAAGTTATTTTGTAATATTATCTATGTTAGCTAAACAGTCTATTTGGCTCCGCATCAGAAGGACTATCAGGGTAAATGACGTTGGCAGACCGTCGATATGTTAAAACGTCTACATGGTGACAACGTCTTTCAAGCCGTAGTTGTAAGAGGGTTAGAATACAAATCTTACAATTGTGGTATTGTGGGTTCGATCCTTGGCCCGTACTACTGAGTTACTCGGATTTTGCATACAAATTTTAAAATACTTATACAAATGGGTTTTCGGTAAAGGGAAGTGTTATGAAGAAACCTGCACATGCGTGAAGGAGAAATTCAATGGCGCAAGTGAATTTGCAAACCCATATCGACTCAGCTTGATAGCTTTGACCCAATCACTCTTAAAGGGTAGCCTTGTGCTTAGAAGTGGGATGGCTGCGACGCATATGATACATTATAAAGCTTTGATGAATATGTACCTCAGAAGATGAAGACCCTCCATCAGTACCCGGTGTTCCAGTTGCCGAGCTATCGTCGCGCTCACCAGGTGAGTCAAGTTGCGGCGTGAAACTCTTGTCATCCATTGGGGGCACCGGCCGATAGCGCAGTATAATCACAGCAGCACTCACAATGCTATATGCCAACAATGTTCCAATCGACATAAACTCAACAAGTTTCTCCAAATCAAATAAAAGAGCTATAACTGCTGAACAGAACCCAGAAACGACGAGATTAGCGATCGGAAGAGATTTGTTGTTTACGTCGCTTAGGAAACCAAATAGAAGGCCGTCGGCAGACATCGCATAAAGACATCGGGGTAGAGAGAACAAAGAGCCTAAAAGAGTGGTTGTCATTCCGCATACTGCTCCAACGGCCACAGCATACTTTGCCCAACCTGCATGCACTGCACCTAAAGCTGCAGGCAATGCGGCATCTGGGTTGATAGTTTGATACGGAACCATCAATGTAAGGGCTAAAGCTACGAGAATATATAAGACAGCTACCAGCGCCATGGATAAAACGGTAGCCAATGGGATAGATCTCGATGGATCTTTGGCTTCCTCGCTCGATGCCGAGATGCTATCGAACCCAACAAAAGCATAAAAACATGTTGCTGCCCCGGTTATGATCCCCTGATACCCAAACGGCGCAAAGCCTCCGTTCTTTTCAGACCAGTTCTTAATATCAGCGTAGTAGAAACCCAGGAATATAACAAGGGAAATAACGAAAAGATTGAAAACAGTGAGGGCGTTGTTAATATAGGCGGAAGTTTTAACTCCAACTGCAAGAATCAATGAAGCTACGATGCATATAATAAACGCTAGAACATCTGGATATGCACTCAAGAGAGTTTCATGCACTTCTCCAGTGATTGCGATCGTGGCATTGCTTATAGCCCCGTCTAGCAGTGCATCTAAATATCCTGACCAAGCTCTAGCTACTGACGCCGCTCCTGAAACAAAAACTCAGTTTCTTACTTTACTCTTAAAACATTTTACTTACAATAAGCTGAACCCGCGAACTTCATATATGTAGCATAAGAAATATTTTATTTTTTTATTTTTCCTCTTTTAAGGTTTGTTTTTAAAGACTAATACAACAAATCAAAGATCATAAAAATCGGTCTACCGTTCTTGAGTTATAAATTGTGGAACTAACCCGACTTTGTTTTATATATCTAGACTAAAAGAAGTAATCTTCGTCACATATTATAGCATAACTTACCAATCATATACTCCAAGATGATGTTCCATCCAATAATAAAAGCCCAAAACTCGCCGATACTAACGTATGTGTAGGCGTAGGCGCTACCAGCTCTTGGTATTCTAGTGCCGAACTCGGCGTAACAGAGTGCTGCTAGGGTTGAAGCCACTCCAGCCAAGAGGAAACTCAAAGCTGTAGCTGGGCCTGCCATATAACGCGCAACGATTCCAGTAAGAACATAGATGCCTGCGCCAACCATATGCCCTACGCCTGAAAAAGATAACATGTGCTTTAGCGGACGTCATCATCAGCCAGTAGACATCCACTGCTGGACGAAAGCTGGTTTTGCTATAATCCCCTTGCTTAATTAGCAGGCGTCTTGGGGATCGCAGAATATTCACCAAGAGGACGCTGCTGTCCGTCCCCCGGTGTCTGGATGCAGTTTTAGGACGTACCCAGGTCTAGGTTAGCGGACGTCACAGATTGATAATTATCAAGACCAATTTAGAAATGTTCGCGTTTACAGATACAAATAAAAAACATACAAGCTATAAAGAATTAGATATGATATGAACTTACCAAGCAAAGTGATGTCCAAAGTTGTGAGACATCGGTTCAAGGACCCGTCCATTAAATCACCGTAGAGTCCTTTGCGGCGATTCATTTTATGACAAAATCCGGAGAGGACATGCCCCAAAATCATATGTCTGGCTCCCGGCATGGTCGGCTTTAAAATAAATGTAGGAATTTAATTGGTAACTAATATTTCTCTAAAGTTAGGAATCATTATACCTATCACGTAAGCGCTGCAGCTTTGGTTAAAAGTACTACCAATTGCTTTGATGCATGAATAAAATATCGTAAACACTCTGCCAATCCAGTCATGTTTATCGCTTGGCACATTATATATCACTATAGAGTGATAGGGATGATAATCCCCATCCGTGTTATCAGGACATGATGGACAAACAATGAGGCGTAGTTAAACATAATAGCGATGATTTATAGGAAATGTGTACCTACCCATACTGTTTCAAACAAAATTTGAGA
The DNA here is from genome assembly GCA_905404285.2 of Erannis defoliaria. Lineage (NCBI taxonomy): Eukaryota > Metazoa > Arthropoda > Insecta > Lepidoptera > Geometridae > Erannis > Erannis defoliaria. The sequence continues at coordinate 9,174,128 of FR990080.1, read as the reverse complement.
ATCAGAAAGTAAAAGATGCATCATAAATGATATAGGTAGGTAACCTAGGTATATTTTATAATAAAAAAAATAACATCGATAATACTACATACCTTTTTGGTAATCGGATAAAACAAACCCTTGAACATTCATAAGTAAAATACCTAGATAATAGCAAAAGTACATGGAAATCTATTTTTGGATTTTAGCGACCTATAAAACTAGTCCTACGTTGTTTTTACCAAGGTATCTTATCGTCATATCTAAACTTACAGATGCCGAAGAATCACGAGCTTTTTGATCGAAATAACACTGACACGGGATGTGTTTTATAATATAACTATTATGAAGCCACTTTGTTCATATTTGTGCTGGGTAGATTCTTACAATCACCTCAGGTGACAATATTTGAGATGGCTTAAGCCCTGGATGTTAACTATCACTTAATCTGTGCCCTGCCTGGCAAGGTGGAAGACCGCGGCGCGCGCATCTAATCGATTCCATACATAACCACAGATGACCTAACATTTTGTATAAAGTTCTTTGCCCTTGTTTATATAGTTGCATTTTAACATTGTAAGCTATAGCTAAATAACGTAAAATAAGCTGTGTTAGCCTAATCGGGAGGCCGCTTGCGACTTGCAATCGTAAGATCGCTTTATATTTTTTACGAGTGTAGGCCACTTTATTTCCGCCACCCCATGTACCTTTCTAAAATAACAGGGGCGTCCTCTGAAATCTGCCGCGGACTATACGGCCTATTGACAAATCCAGGACTGGTTCATACCCAGCCCGAGCCAATGAGCTGTTTGGAGTTTATATACGGATACTCTATTCATACCATTGGCTTTTCGGTGAAGGAAAACATCCTGAGGAAACCTGCATACATCCGGAAAATAAATTCAATGGCGTATGTAAATTCACCAACCCGTAACTGGGCCCGCGTGGTGAATATGGCCCATTGGCCATTCGAGGGTAGGCCTAAGTCCAGCAGTGGACAATTAAAAAGGCTGATTATGCTTTATGCTAAGCTATACCTAACGTATCTACAAGGAATACCGTTACCAAGGCATCTGACTTTTTACCGACTTCAAAAAAGGAGGAGGTTCTATGTTCGACGGTATACCGGCGGTTAGTTTGAACACCGTTATCCTTCTAGGATATCATTGTACTCATTATGAACAACTTTTATTATGGGGCCAACCCTGAAATCACGAAAAAAACAGCTGTTCCATACATTTTGTCCAAGAGCGATGAATCTTTTTGTATGGAACAGCTGGTTTTTTTTCGTGATTTCAGGGTTGGCCCCATAGTAAAAGTTGTTCATAATGATAAGTACAATGATATCCTAGAAGGATAACGGTGTTCAAATTAACCGCCGGTATATATTATATTATATTTCTACGATATTTCTCCGTCAATTGTGGACCTATTTTGAAAATTCTTTTTTTATTTGAAAGTGTATACTCCCGAGGTGGTCCCATATTAATTTGATGTCGGTTGTTTTTTTTACCGACTTCAAAAAAGGAGGAGGTTCTATTTTCGACGGTAGGTTTTTTAAAATCTATTTTCACCAGAGAAATTTATAGATTTACACCGATTTCTCCGTCAATTGTGGACCTTTTTTGCAAATATTTTTTTTATTTGAAGGAGTATACTCCCGAGGTAGTCCCATATTAATTTGAAGTCGGTTTTTTTAAAGTTACTTGTTATTATGGTTATGGAGATGGACGCAGTTAAGTATTGGAGGATTTGGAGGCCAAGACACGAAGACACATTTTTTGGGTTGTTGCGCCAGCTAAGTTAGTAGGTCGTCGTCAGCCATAAGACGTCTACTGCTGGACGAAGGCCTCACAATAGAGGGGTGTTGCCATAACGCTTGGCAGGCGGCTTGGGGATCGCAGAACGCCCACCACCGTTAACCAAGAGGACGCTGCTGCCCGTCCTCTGGTGGGTCTGGTTGCAGTTTAAGGACCTACCTATGCTTATAATTGATGGGTATCCGCTTTTTTAAAATATCGCGGATGTCCGCGTTTGAACTCACCTGTTGGTAACCTACCATGTGGTCGAAGATAATCCGCAGACCTAGACGACGGTCGACCTAGAATATACCCATTAATTCAACCCAAACCAGACTTCGACCGTTTTTATTGAATTGATCTAGATAATTTATAAATAAAATAAATAGGTACCGGTGGTAATTTTTCACACAACTTATATATATTTTTTAAATACATGCTTACATACTACACCCAAACACAGAACAAACATCTATGTTCATCACACAAATGTTTGTCCTGGGTGGATCGAACCCACAATTTGTCACACGCCAATCGTAGCTGAATATTTTTATTTTGTATTTTGCAAAAACCGTCATACCAGGGGGGTGTCACTCCGCAGTTTAGGTATGTTCGGACAGCGCTCCGTCCGTGAGGACATTGCAAAGCTGAAGTCAGTGGCCGCCCTCACGCTAGCCTCGTCGACGCACGTAACGAAGCATACGTGATAGAAAGAGGTCCTGGGTGGATCGAACCCACAATTTGTCACACGCCAATCGTAGCTGAATATTTTTATTTTGTATTTTGCAAAAACCGTCATACCAGGGGGGTGTCACTCCGCAGTTTAGGTATGTTCGGACAGCGCTCCGTCCGTGAGGACATTGCAAAGCTGAAGTCAGTGGCCGCCCTCACGCTAGCCTCGTCGACGCACGTAACGAAGCATACGTGATAGAAAGAGAGCGGTATATCTAGGTGAATATAGCGAGCTGTATCCAGCGCTGTGCGAGTTGAATTGCTACTTTATTGCCTAGTAGATAGAGTCCTTATTTATTTCAATTCCTTTGCGGAGTGAACTTTCTGTACGCAGTACTATTATTTATTCAGTCTCGTAAATTAACTGGGCTAATGGTAAATATCCCGTAAGTAAATAAATACGCATCAGCAGCGGTTTATTTTTGTAGTATTAGTATTCTTTTTTATTTATTTGAGTATATTATATTATATTTTTAGTGTTTAGTATTATATTTTACAATTTGCAAGTTAGACATCATTTGTAGGCATTTTGCTTTGTAGGCACTCTGATCATAAAATATATTTTTAACCATGATGGTTAAGGCAATACCACTCTCACTAATAGCTAGCTACTCATATAAATAAAATACTTAACTCGTTTAAATTAGAAAAAATATTTTATTTCAAAATTTAATATAAGTTTTTAGTATCAAGACAACAATGGGTCTGGTATTCATATTTTTGAAAAATGATAATACTTAGATACAATTTCATAGTTAGATTTTGTATTTATGTCTTATTCATTAACAATAATGGCAGTATACCTGTAATGGTCGCATAAATTTATATGTAAAAAGAATACCGAAATATAAATCAACTATAGAGGCAAGAGTTAGTCATTATTTTAAAAACACTAAGACGCCTTCTTTAAAATAAGTAAGTTTAAACTGTAATTTTTACATTTTCAAAATGTACTTAGGTAAGTTAAGTAGTCAAATAATACATGATAAAAACTAATTAAATACATATAGTTAAATACTCTTGCCTCAAATATCAGATAGTTTGATAAAATCTTACGTGAGAAGACTGGATACTTTGTACAAAATTGTTTTTGTCGTAATAATAATTGTAAAACAATTATAATTTACGGATAAGATTAATTTAAAATCAATACTTATGCAACTTGTCTATGACCTACGGCGGTATAATTATTTATTATAGCAGTTCCGAATAAAATAATAAAATATCTAATAATTAACTATTATTTGCTTTCTTTAGCTTAATGCAATAAAATAAATTCTTGTATTTATTACGTACCAGATTTTCTATCATCTGGGTATCAAATGCGAGATATAAACGAACGACGACGCCTATATGATTTATACAATACATACATAATATATATATTTGCTATGTGCCTAATTAGTGACATTTTAACATCACGAAACCAATTCTTTCTAGTGCATTGTGCGCGAATAAAGTTTTCTAGTCTAGCCTCGACCGTCGAAATGCTATTTTATAAAACAATTCTCAGGTATATGTCTAATTTACTATAGGAGCATGTAAACAGCAGTGCAGTACAATAAATACTAAAGAATGCCTCTATTGTGAGATATTTTCATGTTCACAGATTTAATTTCAAAGGTAAAAAAGTTCGTTATATTACAGCCACTCAACACCATCTTCGCCAAGATATTCTACAAAATTTTGGCACTTCATAGGTAAACCTTGAATGAACAGCAGGGTCACTTCAGTACTTGCGAATGGTTCTCATTTCAATGGGGATCCACACTGCCATTTTATTCCGCTAGGTGGCGCACAGTCGATCTGTCCATAGTCAACTGTCAATCTCATACATTTTGTTGTTTTTTTCTAAAATTTTAATGATTTTACTCTTATTAGATTCCAATTTGACTTTGTGTTCTGTATCAGGATGTTCCAATCTTGGTAAACATCTGTTCCCAAAAAACCCCAGTTTGAAATACGCAAAAAGTACGAAATATCAGAGTAAAACGTAGTGTTTAAATCCTCTTTGTATCGGAGTTACCAACCGTTCGACAAGGTCGGCTTTTTTCCAGATACTTTTCCTCAATGATCATTATAAATATGTTACATTATAAAAGATCATTGCTTTTCCTCCTCGTTTCTTTAACTCTTCTTTGAGTTTCGCAATTTCGCCATTTTTTTCAACTTAGAAGTTGAAAAAAATGGTCACAGACGGTGGAAAAAGAAGCCGTATTCGTAATATACTATAATAATCTTTCCGTGTTGTTTTTAAAACTCCGTGAAAGCTATAGTAGAGTCGCCACAACTTCACAAGGGCATCACTTGGACTTGACTGTGACTAATTGTGATATTATCACTTATTCTTTATAACTCCAATAAACAAATTGAGTATTGAGTATTTGACTTGATAGAATAAAAACTAAAAAAATACATTTATTTTTGACTCTGGCAGAATGCACGAAGCGAATAAAAAATATTGACTGTTGACATTTGGACATGTCCGGATCGCTGCTGGCGCCATCTGTGAAAAGTTTTGCGTGTGGATCCCCATTGACATAATAGCGAAGGAGACAAACGGAATTGCATGCTCTAAATTAAATATGGGGCTAGTCGTACGAGGGGTACTTAAAACATTGGTTATTTAACAAACATCATTTAACCTTGCGCAATCTAAAACTTAAGTGCGCAATATTAACTAACGTTATTTAACGTTAAGCATCGTCTTTGCGTAAGGCGCATCGTGTGCAATGCCTGTTTAGCTAAATGGTGTTGATCTAGCCGTCTTGTACTTATTAACTGACTCAATACAATACATAATTTTATATTCATGACTGTGTAACAGTTTTGTCTAGCTATGTTTAACTACAATATCATTTATTTATACCGTAAGTAGAGAGCATTTTAGCGTTTTAATAAAAATAATGACAGGGCAATAATTTAACAACATCTCAAAATAAAATAAAAAATATTCTACCTTGATGAATTAGGTACCAAACCAAGATAGTTTTTTTAAGTAACAATAACAGTACTAGAATAAGAGGTTATATTATAAATACATTAATTGTATAAGTACATGTGATTAAATTAGCACCCTGTATAGCTTTTAAAGTTATGATAGGTATCAGTTGAATTGGCATTTTTAAAGTATTTTAAACCATCAAAAATTAAAATTATTCTTTATTAATTGCAATCAAAGTGAAATTAAGCAGCTACACATTATGTATGTAATCGACAAACGAAGTCATATCACTCCACACTATCTAGTATTAACAAAAATACCTAAGTTAAAATACCTACTGTAGTATTATAAATATTATACATTTATAAATGTCACAATACTGGAACTAAAACATGTTACAAATGTATATAAACGTATACAAATGTTACAATATTAGAAACGAAACGTTTTGCGCCAAATTTCACTTTGACTACAGCTAGTAACTAAAACACAAAATCTCTTCATATAAAAATTTGTTACAATAACATCATAGAAAAATAGATAATGTGCAATTAGAATATGTAATAGTTTCAATAAATAAAATGTAAAAATAAATGCACTGTTCCTTAAGTGCATAATAATATTAGAATGTATAGTTTGTTGTGTTAAAAGTTGTGATGTTGTAGCTCATCAGCCTGTTCTACGATATCTTGCTTTAACAGCATCAGAATTAATGATCACAAACATTTAATACATATTATTACTAAAATAATGCACACGTTTACGTACATAGTATCACAAAGATAGGAGAGTTGAGTATAGAAATTGCAAGCAATTTTAAACAAAAATATTTTTTGTTTCATGAAAGCTCTGAGCTAATCTGCAAGTTGCACATTTTCATGCATGGTCATATTAAATAACATTGACTTAACAATACACTCATCATAGTCAGTCATAGAATATTGAAACAGTAGGTAAGAAAAATATACAGTCCAATGAAATGTTAGGTTGTTAAGTAAATTTTATTAGGGGCTTTTGGCAACATTGTTTAAGCCCTCATTTACAAATTAGGCTCAGAAATGTTTTGATGTTAATTCACTAAAGAGCTATAACTATACATAATTTGTAAGTACATAAATTACCTAATTTATTATTAAGTCTATGATTCCTGTACAGATTCTGATAACTTATTAAGTACTTATGTACAAAGATGGTTAATCATCTTATAACATCAATAACATTGATTTTATTACTTAATTTGTTCTGTTTTAAATATATTTTATATTGTTTTTGAAACAACACAGTTGTTACATGTTGTACTAAATAAGTACCTACACTTTCTTCTATGTGCCAAATTACATTTTACATAATTCTCACCTTAACATTCTTCACCCATTTTCCCTCACATTAATGTTAAAAAAGTTCCAACAGTATTAACCCCCTTAAAATTAGCACCTTAACAATTTTAAGTTAATGTCACATAGCTACCTAACAAGTTATTTCTTTATCACATTTAAATTGCACATCCAGACACATCTGGATTAGATCAAACCGCAAAACACATTTGATTTAAAAAACACTAAAAATGTTCATATGAATGCATTTTTCTTAGAAAACACTGTGGCTTTCTGTGTATATGGCAACACTGTGGTTTCCCATGTACCGGGCAACACTATCCACCTGTCCCATTAAAATATTGAGCATGTTTTGTGTAAGGAGCAGCAATGTGGTATGGTGGAGGCTGTCCCCTATTGTACACTGGTTCTGGTAAACCATTAGGGCTGTGACGGTGACTTATTACACTTGGTGAATTTGAAGACGCCGGGATGGCTTCATATAGATCATACATATTCTGACTAGTGGGGGAGTGCACATGTATATGGCTATAGCTTCCATCATCTGATACGAGAGGTGTATTCGTCATGCGATAAGGATTTGTCGTATTTGTATGGCCAGTCGGAGAATACAAGTCAGGAGATTGATTAGCCACATATGTAGGACTCGAGGCTGATGCAGACATACCATAAATGTTGGCATTAGGAGTACCTGACTGGTGAATTGGTCCATAATCATGACTATGTCCATCTGTATTTTGTCCATACAAATTGTTATAATTACTTAAGTTTGGCATTGTGTTAGAACTGACAACCTGACTCACAGTGTGTAGTCTTGGACTTGGTACATCTCTGCTACCATGAGGATGATAGCCGTAAGCATCATAATTGCGTTGTCCAAACATTTTCTCTTTGGCCCTAGCATATGTTTCACTTCCATACCCACTTTCATGATAACTGGTGTCAGATGCTGAATGGCACACATGGTCTTTCCTTGGATACATTGGCTCAAATGGTGGAACATTGTCAATGACTGGTCTGGAATTATAAGAGTTTTCACTAAAATGAGGAGACAAGATTGTGTCATTGTTGATGTGTCTATCTTGAGAACTCAAACTCAGTCTTTGTAAGCGGTTTCGTGTTTCCTCAAGACTACTTCTGAAGTTGTTCTCAACAACTGGGTAGTTCGGTTCTATGTGAGTGCCATAGACATTTTGGCACATCTGTTGAATCGGAGTCATTCGATCAACATCCTGTCTTGAAGAATATATTTTATCATTTTGTTTTATAGCAACTGGTTTCTGTGGTGGGCAAAAGTCATCAGAATTCTCTTCGTCTGGTCCCCCATTGCTTTCAGTGTAAAGAGCATGATCTACACTTCTGTAGGTTTTATTTGGCTCATAAGTGAGGTCTAAAGGCTTATCGTAAGTATTTTCGGTGGGAAGATTGTCATAAACAGAAACTTTCATTGGGTCTTGATTTGTTTCTTCAGAAGCATCTTTATTAGTTTCGTCTGGCTCTTTTTTGTTATCAGAAGCAAATCTTTGTTGTAACGTAGGTGTTATTTTGGCTGCCTTTATGTGTACTGCATTTTGCATAGGAGTAACATCCTGTGCTCCATCTTTGTGTATGTTTCTAGCATGCTTAGCCAATGCTCGTAATTCTTTTGGGTAAGGGGTAGGGGCTCTTCGTAACTGCCCACCTTTTTCAGGTACTTTGGGAGCTGCTTTCATGTCTACAAAACTGATATGGCGAGGTGTCGGTTGACTTTCACTGAGTTCCGGTTTATTATTATTTTCGAGTTTAGATTCAATGGGGTTCAAAGGCACTTGGGGGAAGAGGAAACAAGTGAGGACTTGTTCATAGGTGTGAGGATCTACCTCAGAATGCATAGGCACTAGAGGCTTACTTTGATTTTCAGATAGCCAGAGTGCTACTAAGTTTTCACAGTTTAACAGAGACTGCGGGAGGCAACTCAATGAGTTTCTCACTAAATTTAAAACTTTCAATGAGCAGAGATGGCCAACTTCTGGAGGGATCTTAAAAAGTTTGTTAGCTCGAAGAGATAGCACAGACAATTTAGTACAGCTACCAATTTCTGGAGGAATTGATCTCAGCATATTTTCATCTACATTAAGGTACTGTAATTTTCTGAGGAGTCCAATAGATGAAGGTATTTTATCCAAGTAGTTACTCATGAGCATTAACTCTTCAAGGTTTGTGAGCTGACCTATGCTCTCAGGTAAGCAATATAATTTATTATTATCTAATTTAAGAGTTGTTAAATTGCTCAATTGGCCAATAGAGTCAGGAAGCTGAGTCAGGTTATTAAGTGATAAACTTATTGCCTCTAATTGTGTACAATACCCAATCTCTTGTGCAATTTCTTCTATCATGTTATTACTGGCTTCTAGATGTATTAGACATTCTAATGGTTTTATGACACTTGTAATGCTGGTCAAACTGTTGCTGTCAACCCACAGTTCTTTCAACTTTGTAAATCTTCCAATAACTTCAGGAAACTGTTGAAAGTCATTTTGGCCAATATCCAACCTCACTAATTCAGTCGAACGAGACAGTGATTTTGGCAAAATCATTAAATAATTATCTCTCAGCTCTAGAATCCGTAGATTAGCCAGACGCCCAAAATTTCCAGGGAGGTATTCAAGGTATGTGTCATTAAGATAGAGATCTTGTAATGCTATGAGGTTAGTAATGGCATCTGGAAGCTTTTCCAACGGGTTCACGCTCAGGTCTAAGAACTTCAGGTACTTCAAGGCTTTCATCGTTTCTGGTATGGTTGTGAGCGTATTTCTGGCAATGTTGAGGTGTTGAAGATTGGAGAGTGAGGATATGGCAGTGGGTATCGCTGCCACTTCGTTATCACTGAGATCCAAGTATTTGAGGCCATGGCACATGAATAATTGTCTCGGCAGCTCACTGATACGGTTACTTTGCGTGTGCAGAAGTTCTAGCGTCCTTTCGTAAACAAATACCTCAGTGGGAAAATCTACGAGCGACTGGTGAGAGTAATCCAGTTCCACAACATCTTCCACCCCGGGCCTCACGCAGCACAAGAAGTCGAATGGCATGCTGTTGATAGACACTTACAACCACACATGAGAAATCACAGGTCTTTTGTATCAAACCCATCAATCATGCTCCATTATTATAAAGATGTGTCAGTCACGATATGGTGTTTGCACTGTTTTTTTACTATACATGTTAAAATTATTCACAAAACTGAGATAAAACCTACATAAAATACAAATTACTCAGTAATGAATCACTGGAACAAAATAATGTACATACTTCCCCACCCAATCCCATCGGATTCCCGTCATTTCATTTTGTTGAGAGTTTTCTTTTATTTTTTGACAACTGCTGCAAGAATCACTAGATCTGTTAAGCAAAATATTTCTTTAAATCTACTACTATAAGAGCTATTATGAATTGAACATAAGAACGTTTAACAGTCGTACCAACCTTATGAATTTAGGAATGTAAAAAAACCATAGAGCAAAATACAGATAGCACTATATAGAAGGGGGTGGTATTCTGGTGATTACCTTGAAGGATCTCTCTCTCAAAGCCAAACATGTTTTTTTTATCATACATTGCTGTTCGGACCTTACTACAGCCGCCGGCGTCGGCTAGGTGGCACGCTTTGATTACGAGGGCTGCACTAAAAGTATCGGGAATGGAATATTTCCACTGTTTCTGTTATATTAAAATCTTTTTAATTGAAAACTCCTTGGTTTTAAAAATCGAATACCATTTATTTATATAAAAAAAGATTCTCGGTCTTGTCACAAGGTTTTGTCAAACTTGTTTAGTCGTTGAGAAAATGGAATTGACTCGAGAAATTTCAAGAGCGATGATTTATTATGACTTTCGAAGTGGTTTAACACAAAAACAGTGTGTTGACCGGATGATTTCTGCATTTGGTGATGAAACCCCATCCAAAACCACAATTTATCGCTGGTTTGCTGAATTTCAACGTGGACGTGTCAAGCTCAGTGATGATCCCCGTCAAGGTCGTCCAAAAACTGCAGTCACCCAAGAAAACGTTGATGCTGTGCGTAAGCTGATTGAGGAAGATCGACATGTGACATACCGCGAAATTCAGGCAACTTTAGACATTGGCATGAGTCAAATGCAAATAATCTTGCATGAACAATTAGGTGTAAAAAAGTTGTTTTCCCGATGGATACCGCATTCGCTCTGTGAAGAGCAAAAAGCGGCTCGCGTTACTTGGTGCGTCAGAACTCTCGAAAGATTCCACGCAGGATCTTCAAATGCTGTATACAACATCGTATCAGGTGACGAATCCTGGATATACGCGTACGAACCCGAAACAAAAAACCAGTCACGAGTTTGGGTGTTCGAAAATTAGTTAAAGCCAACAAAAATTGTTCGTTCACGGAGTGTTGCAAAAAAAATGGTGGCCACGTTTGTCTCCAAAACCGGCCATGTTACGACTATTCCTCTTGAGGGACAAAGAACGGTTAATGCAGAATGGTATGCTAGCATTTGTTTGCCACAGGTCGTTTCTGAACTCCGTAAAGAGAACTGCAACCGCCGCATCATCCTCCATCACGATAATGCGAGTTCTCACACCGCGCACAGAACAAAAGAGTTTTTAGAGCAAGAAAACATAGAATTATTAGACCATCCGCCGTACAGCCCCGACCTAAGCCCTAATGATTTCTATACTTTCCCTAAAATAAAGAATAAATTGCTTGGACAGAGATTTTCATCACCTGAAGAAGCTGTGGACGCCTACAAAACGGCCATTTTGGAGACCCCAACTTCCGAATGGAATGGTTGCTTCAATGATTGGTTCCATCGTATGGCAAAATGTGTCAAATTTCGCGGAGAATACTTCGAAAAGCAATAAATATATTTTTAAATAGTAATGTTGTGTCACTTCCTTGATTCCCGAAATTTTCAGTGCCGCCCTCGTATATACTAGTTCCTCCGAGGTGGCACGGGTCCCGTGACCCGGACTTTAGCTACAACTGGTGGACCATAGGCAATAAAATCAAATTAAGATTTTTTTTCTTTCAATACCTAACGGAATACTTGTTAATGAAATTTCACGGTAAATACATTTTTATAAAACTACCGTATTTTTACGGAATATACTGTATTTTTTGCCGGAAGTACTGTAATTTTACTTTCGCGGTCAGGGGGGCTAAATGGTCGCGTTTAGCGCAGCGTTGCCAACTCTACGTCTTTTAACGTAGAACTACGTAGATAGGATTTTAGGCCTTTCCTGCAAAGCTACGAACTTTAGTCCCAGAATCTCCGTATTTTTTTTAACAAATTTGCATAATTACACACTCATTAAGCTAAGGCTCATATTGTAGCTAGATGTACAAGCTTTCATTCTCCATACCAGTTATAGCTCGATTCGATTTCACTCACACTCACTCATCAGCCAGAAGACGGCCACTGCTGGACGAAATCCTCCCCGTTAATAGGGAGGGGTTGCCATAATCCCCACGCTTGGCAGGCGACTTGGGGATTGCAGAGTGTTACCACCGTTAACTAAGAGGACGCTGCTGCCCGTCCTCCAACCTCTGTCGATTTCAAATTGGTGTTATTGAACGATTTTTGAAACACAAATTTAGTTCTTTTTTAAATATTTGTTTGCTACTTAGGTGATTTCAGCTGCTGAGTTGAGTATGATGATATGATTTACCCAGGATTTGATAGGGCTCATAATTGTAGCTAAATAAACAGGCTTTCATGCTGCATACCATACCATATATACATAAACCATCAGGATTTTTTTCATGTGCATGCATGACAGCACGTGCGGCTTCAACTACAGTCCTATTTACACGCACTACACAACCTGCTTGCTCTGGGATGTGGGGCATCGTAAACCTTTGCTTTATGCTGTTATCAGCTAAGATATTCTTAAATTCTTCACTGACAAACTCTCCACCGTTGTCGCTTAATATTTCTTTAACAACGTGTCCTTGCACTTTAGCTTCCTTTAAAACTGGTAACCACGGTTACAGCCAGGCCGTGTGCTCTATGAGCTTTATAACAAGGAGTATGTCGGCCTTACTTAAAAAAACTTTTCTACCGTTAGTCACTGCTTAAGATGCTCTGCCATCTTCTCTCTGACGTGAAGTTGCACGTGCTAGAAAAGGGCAGAGAAATGTAAGTAGTGACTAAGTGAATCGAGATTATTTTAGGTAAGGCCGTGTATTCCTAACATAACAGTTATAGCTTGATTCAGTTTGAGATTGGTGTTATTGAAAGATTTTCAAATCCCACATTTCAGTTTTTTTTAAAAATATTTGATACTTGCTTTTAATATTTGACTGATTTGCTACTCAAGTGATTTCAGCTGCTGATTTGCGTATGATGATAATATGATTTAGCCAGAATCTGTTAGGGTTCTTCACTTTAAAAAAAGTACGTAGGTCTACGAACTTTTCTTTTGCAAATTTTACTAATTCTACGTCATTTTCCAGAGAAATTTGACTTCTAATCTGGCCTACGCCTTTTTTTAAATCCGAGTTGGCAACGCTACCACTGACCAACTGTCAACGTTTTTTCTTTGGCAGGAAGTCGAACGAAGCGGGCTTTTTAAAATTTTCGCAATTGTCAATTTAGTTTTTTCCTGTAAATAATCTTTATTTCTGTGTAAATAGTTAACTTTTTAACTGCTGATAGTGTAAATAAAGAATGAGTTAGCGACGGGGTTGACCCCGTCGCCGTTGCAGAAAGAAAGAAGAGAAAACTCTCGAAACCCACAGTTGATACCGAGGGCTATAAAGTTTTCACCAAGCCTCTGTAAAAAAAATACTGTTTCCTGAAAATCATATTGGTGATTGTGTCGTATATGTACAGTCAACAGAACAAGAAAAAGTTGGAAATAGAAACCCTACAATATTGACAAATCTGTTGACTGAAAATGTCAAGGGCATATCGGCGGTCCATCGAATAAATGCATATAAAATCGGCGTAACATTCAAGAAGCCGGCTCCTGCCAATAGCTTCAAAGATGGAAAGTTTTTTAAGCAAGTATAAGCTGAAAGCATTCATACCTGTTAAATTAAGTAATAAAAAACACCATCGTACCATATTTCCATATTTATTCTAGCATCAAATCAATTATTTTTTTTTTCTTCTTTCCCCTACTGGGGAGTTTGGCACCGCGCTATCGACGCATTTGCCATTGTCAAGTATTTTAGGGCTTGAAGTTTTGGCTGGCTATGAGTTTTTGGTTTTGGAGTAAAGTTGAGAGGTAGGTATTGGAAGTTTTGGAGTAAAGGTAGGGAAACATAACGCGATAGCTAAGATGAATTTAGGAAGGATGGATTAGGAGAGTGGTATAGCAGGTAATGAAGAATATTTACAATATTATTATGATAAAATATTTACAACTTTTACAGCTATAAAAATAAAAAATCGTGAGAGAAAAATATTTATAGTAAGTATATTAGTTAATTCGTCTGAAATTATGAATAATAAAATATTTACAACATTTACAGCTTTATTTACATTAGGAGAAGAGAGTAGTGTGGGTAATGGGACACGGAGGGATATTAAATCAATATAAAAGGAGGCATGGACGTTATAGAGGACAGGAGACAAATACATGATCCAGGTCCCCGCAATCACCTACAGTCTCGAAAACAAAAGTGCTAGGTACAAGTAAGAAGTATCAGAAATTATATATTTATTGTTTATGAAATATATAATTTAACTTTTTTTTAATGAACTGCGCTTGTTTACTTCTTCTGAACTACTTTGTAAAACACTACCATTTTTATCACTATGGATCTCTGGTCTGAAATAAAGATTTATTATATTTATTATTATTATTATTAATGGCTTTAGAATTGTTAAGTATATCATCAACTATAGGAGCTACGTTGGACGGTATTTTTATGTTAAACTGAGTCAATGTATTGATTAGGATTGTTATGATATCCAAATCTGACATTAGTAAAGGATTGTCTGATATCTTGGTCAAGGCGCAGCCGTCTTGTGGAGTAGGGATTTTGAAATCTTCAATTATTTTTTTATGTGCTACTTGGTCATAATCAGTTCCTGGTTTGGGAGCTGGACGACGGTTTGTAAAAACTGTTTTTCTGTATGAACTCTGATGTTGTTGTTCTGTATGTCGTTGAGTAGCTGAAGTCTGCGAGGGTATTGTATGAAATTGAGAAGTACTTTTGAAAACTGGCTTTACAACATCAGCAGATGATTTCGTAACAGGAGGTATTAATTTAGCAGCTTCGCCATAGGATATGCTGTTTTCTGCCATTGAAATTTTAATTTGTCTTTGCCGTATAAACTCGGGGCACGATTTATTGATTGCAAAATGGGTTCCTGAGCAAAGACAGCATGACATATTTTCTTCCTCTGAATCACACTTATCAGCATTGTGATCGCGACCGCATTTATAGCATCTAGGTTTGGACCTACATTGAAGTTTCGTATGTCCGTAGCGGCAACAATTGTAGCATTGGATTGTGGGGTATGTGTAAAGTTCTACCCGAAGAGCATTGTAACACATGAAAACCCTATTAGGTAAAACCTGCCCGTCAAAAGTGACAACAACACTTTGTGTTGGTTTCCAGATAGGAGAACCTTCTACCATCGTCTTGAAATTGATCCTCCTAACTTTCAAAATCTTTCCACAACCATCTGGAACTGACATGTTTTCTATCACCTCTTCTGGTGTCCACTCTGATGGCACACCACGGATTAGACCCATTCGAGTAACATTAAATGTTGGTATGAAAGCTTTTAGATTCTCCTGTGATAAAATGCTGCTACTGACAAATGTATTGGCATCATTAAAGCTCGAGAACGCTAGTGTAATTCTATTTCTTCCAATTTTTTTTACGGAGCCGTTTATAATATTATGGACATTATTTTTTTTTAGGAACCTACCAAATGATACCGGTGGAAGGATAATTCCATCATCTGGAGTTTGAGTCACTCGCTGCACATGTACAATGAATGGTGCGCTGTCATTTGGATGATATAAATTCCTCGCCACAGGGTTTACTTGGGGACCTGGACCATCAGTATTTAAGACTATAGGAGGACATACTGAGTTTTCATTATGAATAACAGACGCAACCTTGTTGACAGAGTTGTCACTATTGCTCTCACTATCAGCACAGTGACAACCCGTCTTACCATCTACAGCTTGGGAATGTTTTCTTACTTTTTTATTGCAATTTTTGCAAATTTTATTTAGGCGGCTCCTTTTGCGACCAGAACGCTGATTAATAGACCCATCCGTGTCCATACCAGACTCGTTAGAAATGATGCTATGTGTAGTAATAGTCACATAATTGTTTGCCGGAGGGACCATGTCGCACTGTCCGCCGCCGCCCCCGCCGGGGTCGGGCGGCTCCATGACAAAAAAAGGCAAAAAACTTACCGAATCACGGAAACTATACTCTTACACTAAAATATATACAATAATTACTATTTTTATATACACTACAATACTCTACTGATCCTTTCTATAGCAAATTCATTAATTTGAAAAATCCGTAGAAAAAATACACCCGCCTAATTCGATGTTTCCCGCGCTTTTCATCAAATCTATTACATTCAGCGAACAAGAGAAAACCTAAATTATCAAATTGACAAAGATCTATGAAAAACGAACTGTTGTACAAAGGAGGCTTTTATACGAAACTCATTAGACCTCTTTAATTCAACACACCTCCTTGAGTTTTGTATAAATAAGTAACAAATAAAATATCAACAACAATAGGCATGAGAGTTTTGGCGGGAACACGGAAAAATCATGTCGTTGCATTCTATTATTTTCTTAAACTTGTGTATTTTCGCGAATTAATGATTAAAAATGGTGGTGTTTTATTCATTGAGTGTTGAATTACATGCACGAGTGTGGGCAAGTGATATAATGTGGTGAAACATGTCTTTTTGTGTTGTTTTCAAAACTCCGTAGAAGCTCATAGTAAAGTCGCCACAACTTTACTAGGGCATGACTTGGACTCGACTATGACTAATTTCGTGTGACTGACTGTGATATCATTACATATTTGACTTGATTTTCATATAAATACTTGAAAAAATCATAAACTTGACACTGGCAGAATGCACAACGTGCGATGCCAAGAACTAAGAAAAAAAAAAAAAAAAAAAACAATAGGCATGATGACAGTACTTAATAATCAAAGGAACAATGGTTTTACAGAAAAATATATGATAATAGGACTCATAAAAATGACCCATTTTTATTAAAAACATTGAGATCGATAAGATTTTCAATAAAATAAAAGTACAAAATACTGCAATCGGCCATATTAACTCAAACGCCAATCAGAGCGAATGACGTCACACCATAGTAACCCTCACCGTGTTGTATGAACTTTTGGTTGTAATTACGCGTTTTGCTTGATTTCTGTATCGTAAAATTACCTAATTGAGTTGTTGTTTATTCGTAGGCTTGTGGTAAAATCAGAAAATCCAAGAATCGACGATGGAACAAGGTTTTATTAAGGCAAATACCTCTAATTTGCCCAGAATTGATGTGTTGATGTTGGGATAGTTTCTTGCACCCAATAAAGACTTTATCTCATCTGAATTTCGCAGTGTGAAAACTTCCTTGTAAGTACACTTTTATTCATATTTAGTGCATATAATTAAACTAACACAAGCTTTTTTAACACTGGATGTCATAGGCTGATTTTGAGGTTAGCTAACTCACATCTACAGAAGGCTTCATGTTTCCTACTGTACTATTTTTATTGCTAAGTACTTACTAACCTCATCAAAAGCCAGAAGACGTCCACTGCTGGACGAAGGCATCCCTCTTAATAGCGATTAGTTGCCATAATCCCCACGCTTGGCAGGCGGCCTGGGGATTGTAGAATGCTCCTAACCTACTAACCTACATTTCAGAAAATATTACGTATAGTTCCAGAAACAGTAATGTGCACCCTCAAATTCAACATCTGTCAGTTGTTAATTTTAGCAAATAAACACCACCTCACTTATCACTTTCTGTATTTGTACATATTAATATAATCAATCTTATTTCTTTCAGGTCCTCACGACCATCATATGGGGATGATGCTATCAGTTATGTGCAACTTATTGGAAGGAAGGAAAAATTTGCACTGTGAAATGCAAAGTTTGCCCCGAACACAATGTCCATGCGAAGCTGTATGCGTCACATTAACAGTTGATGAAGACAAAGAAAAGGTAACATCTGTGCATTGACATGACTGTGTTGCTGCTCAAGGTGGCTGCAAGCATACCATACGCCTTATGTGGGTCCATCGCAGGACCGAAGAACCATCTTGTACTGAAATACCTACAATGTTAATGGCTGAAATCTATACTATACAGAGTTGGCATTATCCTGAAATTTATAACAGCAAAAGACTTGTCCCACAGTACTGGGAAAAAAGCAGAAAGAGAAAAGTTAGTGACTGGGCTAGTGAAGTATCAACCAGGTTATATTTGTAATGACTTATTTAGTGCATCAATGCACCAACTTGTACTGAAGTATAAAGAAAAATGCTGAGACATATTTTTGGATAAAATAAATTTGACGGATGAAATTATAAATAAAATTGAAAATGGTACCCGATACCAGTACCAAAATAGCTTTTGGTAAAAGTTGAGATATGGCCGGATTACATATCTAGGGCTTATGAAGTCAGTCGGTGCCAGAAAGGTGACGGAACGCTGATATCGCTCATCATGGGAGGGAAAATCCCAGACACACTAGCCATGAAATGCGGTAGAAGTTTAGAGAATGAAGTGCTGATGAAGTGATGTGAACAGTAGCTATGAAACTGGGGAACAAAATAAAGAGTTGTGGACTAATAATATCCAAAAACTATCCAACGATATCTGGTTCACCCGATGGCATTTGTCAAGATAATTAAATGCCCCATGAGCGATAAAACTTATCTCAATTATGTAAAAAATGGGAAACCCACTAACAAATGCTACGCCCAGATGCAAATGTATATGAGTGGACTTAAAAAGTGGGTTTTTTTTGAGTGGCGAACCCTAATTACTCTACAAATAAACATGTTGAAATTTTATGTGTAACATTCGATGAAGAATTTGTGAAAGATTTTTTTTGAAGTGTTATTGCATTCTGGAAATCCTACGACTATCCATTTTGTTATATAAAAGTACAGAGTAATAAATTAAAATGCAGATATTTCTTGTTTATATTTAATAAGCGAATCTTGTAAGTTAATTAACCACACACTATTATTATTACATCATAAAGAACTTTGACCAAACTGACGTTAAGACAAGCTTGGGACAAGTTTGTGTTTTATCATATGAATCTCCCCAAGTGCAAATTCTCAAGCTGGCTATTTGTTTAGTTTCCTTAGCTTCAGAAGACAGAATGCAGGTGCGGCATCAACAGTGATGTTTTCTGATTTACCATTCCAACTAGGTAAGTACTGTTGGGGTAGCTTTGCTTCTGAATATTGTGTTATATGTACTTGAATTGATTTATCTATCAGTTTAGTTGTTACTTGTTGAGCTCCTTCAAGATTTTGCTGAACTGAAAATAAAGATAAGATATTAATGCTTTACTATGCACAAAAATTAAAATAGAAACATGAACCTTAGGGACTAGTGCCACAAGTGGTGGCCTTATCGCTAACAGCGATCTCTTCCAGGCAACCATGGTATAAAAATAAATTACAACTAAAGACAGACGGGAGATGATCAACACCTTATTAATAAATATAAATTAAATAAATAAATAATACTGCAAAACACTAGATACAATATAATAAAATGTCTTAATAATATTTCTTTAAATGGTGATGGAAAAGATAAAGTCCACAATATATATAAAATACCTACCTATAACATTTAAAATGCAGCATTTTTTTTACTTGTTGATTTACATTGACGGTATACCTACACATGAATACAGTCTGATGTTAGGTATATAGCTTTTGTTTATAGTAACTTATATCTGAAATGAATACCTACTTGTGTCATTATTGGACCTGGGTATGCCCTAAAACTGCATCCAGAACCACCAGTGGACGGGCAGCAGTGTCCTCTCAGTTGACGGTGGTAACCATTCTGCGATAGATTCCCAAGCCGCCTGCCATGCGTGGGGATTATGCCAACACCTCCCTTTAAAGAAGAGGCCTTCGTCCAGCAGTGGACGTCTTTCGGCTGTTGATGTGTGTCATTATTTTGTTAGTTATAAAATATATTTTTTAACTTCTTTGCTGCAATATGTTAAACCATTAAATTAGATATATTATCTTTAAAAATATGTTCTTACCTGAACTTCCAGGTGCAATTTCTCCAACAACAATGTTCTGTCACTATACTATTTTCTTCTAATTGCTTTTCACATACTACAAGAGCCATCATTATCTTTCGTTTCATAAGTTAGGTGAGGTCGTTCTATAGTGTCAGATGTTCTTGTTTTTCTGTCTGGTTGGCATGTATAAATACATGGTTTCATACGCACTTGTGATACCGACCACATCTGCATATAATTTCTGATATCATTTGGCAGCTGAAATGAGAATAAGTACTCCATTGTAATTGATAACAATAATGCCAGGAACCTAGAAAAAACGGTTCTTTTTTTCTAGGTTCATGAATAATGCTAACTATAACCAAAACAAACATAACCTCAATAAATTGCAACAACAATCACATAAGCATTTCATATCAAACAAAGATTTTGTATTACACACCTTTTAATCTATACTGATATAGTAAATACATAATCAAAGTGGTCTTCACAAGAATAATAGACGATTTCGTAGCTACATCTCCTGGGTCTCGCCGTGCGAGCTCTAGCCACTTATTTCTCACATTTTCTGGTATGGAACGTAAAAAAATTGTTAGTTGCGAGTTTCTATTGATGTGTTTTTGCACACACACCACTTGTAAACTTTGGAATTCGCCTCCAACACACGAAATAAGTACCTAATAGTTTATGACTTTCTTCGTTGAGCATATGCCGCAATGCGATGGTAACTAAGTCGTGACGTCACAAGCTGACGCCATGACACTTACGGTCGTTTTCGCGCGTATTTCAATTTAGATTAATTAAAATGCAATAATTTCCGTTAAAACGTAATATATTGCTGAAATATAGTTTTTTTCGGCAATACTAGACGTATATCTACATTATAGAAGGGTATTTCAAAATCTGTCATCATGCCTATTAACATAAAACTACCTTTTACATAAATAACTATTTAATCTATTAATTCACATTTAGTAAACCTCGCATAATCTGAAATTTGTTTTTACCTAATGTTTTTACCTATTAATCTTAGGTACATTTATAATCCCTTTCTTTTCATAATCGTTAACAAAATGATAACTAATGTCAATGTGCTTTGAATTCTTACAAAATTTACCGTTTTTCGAAAGGGCAATGGCACCACTGTTATCTTCATAAATTGTGATTGGTTTTTTAATCGCGATATCCAAATCATTTAACACGCCTATCACCGGTAAAACTTCAGATACACAATCGGCTAACGCATAATATTCAGCGTGGGTAGAACCTCTTGAAACTATTTTTTGTTTTTGTGTCTTCCACATTACTGGATTATTATACACTCTTAAGACAATTCCAGATGTTGATTTTCTATCCTCTTTATCCGCTGCCCAATCAGCATCCACAAAAGCATCTAAGCATTCTTCATATTTTGCATTGTAGTTTAATGCCATTTCGCGAGTATAGTACAGATATTTTAATACACGTAATGCGTACTTACGAGGGCGGCACTGAAAATTTCGGGAATCAAGGAAGTGACACAACATTACTATTTAAAAATATATTTATTGCTTTTCGAAGTATTCTCCGCGAAATTTGACACATTTTTCCATACGATGGAACCAATCATTGAAGCAACCATTCCATTCGGAAGTTGGGGTCTCCAAAATGGCCGTTTTGTAGGCGTCCACAGCTTCTTCAGGTGATGAAAATCTCTGTCCACGCAATTTATTCTTTATTTTAGGGAAAGTATAGAAATCATTAGGGCTTGGGTCGGGGCTGTACGGCGGATGGTCCAATAATTCTATGTTTTCTTGCTCTAAAAACTCTTTTGTTCTGTGCGCGGTGTGAGAACTCGCATTGTCGTGATGGAGGATGATGCGGCGGTTGCAGTTCTCTTTACGGAGTTCAGAAACGACCTGTGGCAAACAAATGCTAGCATACCATTCTGCATTAACCGTTCTTTGTCCCTCAAGAGGAATAGTCGTAACATGGCCGGTTTTGGAGACAAACGTGGCCACCATTTTTTTTGCAACACTCCGTGAACGAACAATTTTTGTTGGCTTTAACTCATTTTCGAACACCCAAACTCGTGACTGGTTTTTTGTTTCGGGTTCGTACGCGTATATCCAGGATTCGTCACCTGATACGATGTTGTATACAGCATTTGAGGATCCTGCGTGGAATCTTTCGAGGGTTCTGACGCACCAAGTAACGCGAGCCGCTTTTTGCTCTTCACAGAGCGAATGCGGTATCCATCGGGAAAACAACTTTTTTACACCTAATTTTTCATGCAAGATTATTTGTATTTGACTCATGCCAATGTCTAAAGTTGCCTGAATTTCGCGGTATGTCACATGTCGATCTTCCTCAATCAGCTTGCGCACGGCATCAACGTTTTCTTGGGTGACTGCAGTTTTTGGACGACCTTGACGGGGATCATCACTGAGCTTGACACGTCCACGTTGAAATTCAGCAAACCAGCGATAAATTGTGGTTTTGGATGGGGCTTTATCACCAAATGCAGAAATCATCCGGTCAACACACTGTTTTTGTGTTAAACCACTTCGAAAGTCATAATAAATCATCGCTCTTGAATTTTCTCGAGCCAATTCCATTTTCTCAACGACTAAACAAGTTTGACAAAACCTTGTGACAAGACCGAGAATATTTTTTTAAATAAATAAATGGTATTCGATTTTTAAAACCAAGGAGTTTTCAATTAAAAAGATTTTAATATGACAGAAACAGTGGAAATATTCCATTCCCGATACTTTTAGTGTAGCCCTCGTATAATGTGTGTCACTGTAAGCATTTTGAAAACGGCTCAAATAGTTCACGCTATACGATATATCAGGTCTAGTTCCACTTGCAACTTATAAAAGAGCTCCAATCAAATTCCTATACCTTAAGTCATTAGTGTTCATTTCTCCTGGTTCAATAATCAAGTTTTGTTCCATAGGTGTTTCATATTTCTTCGAATCCTTTACATTATATTTTTCTGCTAAGCCTTCTATATATTTTCTTTGACTCAGATTCATTTCTTTTAACTCCGGTTTGTAATCAATATCAATCCCCAAATATTGTTTCACAGTTCCCAAATCTTTCATTCTGAATCTGCTATTCAACATGTGCTTAACTTTTCTAATCGTTTCTGCATTAGCTGCACATATTAAAATATCATCAACATACAAACATAAATACACCCTCTCATTATTTATACATCCTGTATACATACAATAGTCATAGTTTGACCTTTTGAAATCGATGCTCTGCATGAATTCGTTAAAACACTCGTACCAGTCTCTTGGACTCTCTCTCAATCCATACAAAGCTTTTCTTAGCTTATATACTTTATTTTCTTCTATTTCAAATCCGTCTGGTGGATAGATATAAACTTCAGATTTTATAATTCCATTCAAAAAAGCTGTCTCTACGTCCATACTTTCTATTTGCCATCCTCTGACACATGCAATCGACATTAAAACCTTCATTGTAGTCATTCTAGCCACAGGTGAATATATTTCTTCATTCTCTTCATAAACTTGTTGAAAACCTTTCGCCACAACACGCGCTTTGTATCTTCCATTTGATTTTATTCTAAAAATCCATTTAACCTCAATTATATTCTTATCCATCGGTTCATCAACAATTTCCCATGTTCCATTTTTTTCTAAGCTGTTAATCTCATCATTCATTACACTTTTCCACTTTCTCGCTTCTGGGCTGTTTACTGCTTCCTGGTAAGTTTCTGGAACTCTAGCATCACAAACATTCACATAAACTACATGATCATTAATTTTTTTAGGCATATTTCTTTCTCTTTTCGGGCGGCTTGGTCCGCTCACCTCCTCATTATCAAGTTTCTTCCTCTTATCTAATTCATCTTCAATAGTATCATAAAATTCATCATTATCATTGTCACTACTTCTTTCAATACTTTTTGATCTCGTATTTTCTTTAATATTTTTTATTTTAGTGTTTTTTTCTTCATTAGTACTTCTTTCTTCGCCTTTTTCTTCACCATCTGTATCCACATCTTGAAATCTGATCAATTCAGCCTCTGAATCTATGAAAATAACATGACGACTTATTACAATCTTGTCGTTAACTAAGACTTTATATCCTGTATCCGTGTAACCAACTAAAATTCCTTTCATGCCTTTCGGATTCAGCTTTGAAGTTCTTCTCTCATCAGGAATCCTAACAAAGCACTGACTTCCATAAAGTTTTAAATTTCTTATATCCGGTTTTCTGCCATGTAATATTTCGTACGGACTTTTCTTTTCTGCAGTATTAGTAAGCAACCTGTTTCCTAAATATGCTGCGGTCAAAATACATTCAGGCCAATACTTTTTATCCATTTTAGCTTCAGTTAATAAACACCTGGCTCGATCCATCACAGTCCTATTAAATCTCTCAGCAACTCCGTTCAACTGATGTGTATACGCTGGACCTGGTTTCAAATATATTCCTTGCTGTTTGGTGAATTCATAAAATTCTCTGTTTAGGTACTCTCTGCCTCTGTCACATCTTATTTCTTTTATTCGTTTTCCTGTTTGATTATGCATCGCGTTCACATATGTTCTGAAACAGTCAAACACTTCACTTTTATTTTTAATTACACAAACTGTCGCATGCCTACTGTAATCATCTATGAAGGACACAAAATATTTTTGATCTTGGTGTCCTATCGGTGTTAAAGGTCCATTAACGTCTGTATGCACTATTTGTAATATTTCATTAGCTCTGCGTCGATTGTTCTCGAATGGTAAGTTCGACATTTTGTTTTGTAAGCAAACTTCACACTGAACATAACTGTCATTTAGTTTTTCAGGTAAGCCGTCTAAAAGCTTATGTCTACACATCTCATTTAGGTTTTTGAAATTAACGTGCCCTAGTTTACGGTGCCATTTCTCTTTCTCGCTCATTAATTGATGATTAACATTAACATACTTTTCGTTACTTACCTTAGATTCTAATTCATACAATTTATTCCGCTTCTTTGCTACTGCTACACAAATTTGTTTCGTATTGTATATTTCAGCTGTCTCATTTTGGAATTTTATCATATTACCTTTGTTCACAATACTTGAAACGCTAAGCAAGTTCCTTCTCATACCCGGTACAAAATATATATTATCAACGTCAATTTTATGAAATGAATTATTCACCTGACATAACATTGACACTTTCCCAATTTTTTCTGATTTTAAAGCAAAACCATCTCCTACTCTTATATCAACTGGGTTTTCAAGGGTTTTATACTCACAAAAGTATTTGTCGTCATTTACAATGTGATCACTGCACCCACTGTCCAGTAGCCAGTTCAAAGCTTCTGCAGTTGATCCTTCTGACGTCATAACTTCCACATTAAAACCTGATGTAGTTGCATTTCCAGCTGTATTAGAATCTGAATTGTTACCTTGCTGTCCTCGATAACCTCTGTACCTGCGTCCGCGGTAATTCCGATGACCTCGTCCACCACGATGAAATCTTTGATAACTTCCACGATAGCTGTTTCTTAACTTAGGACAATCTCTCTTAAAATGCCCTTCTTTGTTACATTCATAACATTTTTGAATGTTTCTACTACTGCTTGAAAACGTTTGCTCTAAATGTTCCTCTGTGCTTTCATTTTTCTTAAATTCCAGAATTAATTTCGACTTGACGTATTCCACTGTCTGATTCATTTTCGGCATTGCATCTACGATATTGACTATATGGGAAAACTTTTCCGGTAGTGCCAGCAATAAGTAGTTTAATCTTTCTTCCTCACTTACTACTTCTCCTGTACTCTTCAATTCATTTATTTGCTTTTCAAATATTTGGAAAAATTCTATCGGGTCGCCATCTTTAAATTTTGTTTCTAAGATTTTTCTTTTAATTAAAAGCTTGTTAGCACATCCTCTCGCAAGATACAAATCATCGAGCTTTTTGATCATCTTGTAGGCAGTCGCCTCCGAAATTATTATGTCTAACTGAGAATTACTCATGCTGTTCACAATATAGTTTTGCGCTTTCAACTCCATTTTTTTCCAATCTGCTTCTAATACTCCTTCTACTTTTGTGTCTTGTTCGACGACCAGATCGCAATTCTTCATTTTCATAAATAATTTTATTCGAAATTTCCATTTGTCATATCCCGTTCCATCAAATATCGGCACCCTAAATTCTTCTTTACTATCCATGTTGTTCTACTCGAAGATCATTTATTAATTTAACTCACTCATGGAAAAAAAAAACGTCCGCCGCTCTGCTACCATGTTAAATTAAGTAATAAAAAACACCATCGTACCATATTTCCATATTTATTCTAGCATCAAATCTATTACATTCAGCGAACAAGAGAAAACCTAAATTATAAAATTGACAAAGATCTATGAAAAACGAACTGTTGTGCAAAGGAGGCTTTTATACGAAACTCATTAGACCTCTTTAATTCAACAATACCTACCTACATGACAGAAGTCGTCGGTGTCCTCAGACACGTCTCTGTGACCATGTCCAATGAAGAGATCTACAAAAATATAACATGTGATGTGGATGTTATTTCGATAATACGCTTCATGCAAAAAGAAGACGGAAAACTGAATCCATTAGGCACTTTGGCGGTCACCTACGCAGCTACCTCATTGCCTCGATATGCTTACATTAGATTGTTTAGATACCAGGTGCACAGCTATATTCCACCACTCATGCAATGTTCCGATGCCTAGGATTCAACCATTCTGATAAAAACTGCAGAGCAGAACTGATAAAATCCTTAATGTAGCAAATGAAACAACATAGTAAAAAATTACTAGAATATTAATTATATTGTAAAATAAGCTGTTTACACTTTGACAGATAATAATCAAGAACAAAGAGATAAAAAACCTTGACCAAAGAGTCCAACAAGAACAGATGTGTTCATCATGTGCAGGTCGTCACTCGTACAAAGAATGTGATAGCGAAGAAATTATGTGTGTCAACTGCTCCGGCCCTCATCTTGCAATTTCCATAGACTGTCCTATAAAACAGAAAAAAATTGAAGAAAAGCGTAACAAACATCGCTACCAGACCCAATCTTATGCCAAAGTTGTGAGTATGCCAGTACCACCCATTTCAGACCCAACCTCTTTCCAGGCTTTAACTAAGCAACAGAGTCAAAGTGAACCTCGAGTTCACAAAGAACTTAACAGACACTGAACAAATTCTTAATAATGAAATAATTATTTCAATTTCATTCAATTTCAATTTATTCATGTAAAATGTAGCTTACAGGTTTATTCCTATGCGTAATTTTTTTTATATTATATTATTATACAGAATGTACCATTAACGAGGCCAGAAAGTATTAAAGACAGATACCTGTACAAAATAGCAAAATAAATACAACGTACATATCTAAATGACTAGTACTTCAAGAAAAATAAAAAGACTTAAAACTTAGATATAAAAAAATATGTACAGGTTGTTACGTGCTAAACTATAAAAGTTATGAATACTGAATAGTTCTTATAATAGCAAAAATCTTATAATAACTTATAGTTAAAGTTAATAATAGTTTATTAGTGTTAAGTTCATTTAGAAATTATAAATGCTCTTGTAAAATCTCCCTTATTGCTCTTGAAAACAATAGCATGAAAGAACCCATAACAAATAAAAGAATTAGAGAAGTTTTGTTATCCAATTTAATTTAGTTGTAATATGGACAAATACATACGTATAGCACGGTTAATTATACAAAGCTTACAGAGCAAAAAAAACCCTTATTACAAAATTTTTCAACTGGAGTAATCAAAAAATTCCAAATTTCTCATCTTTCAATATAATTAACAAAAATTCTAAAAATTTGCGTAATGGAGCTATGGCTACATTAATTAAACAAAATTTAAAGTATGATATCATTCAGACATCTTTTTATGAACCAATTCAAAACATTTGCATTGTTATAGATACATCATCAGGTAAGTTACATGTACCGTGTGTATATTGTCCTCCCAACAGTGAAACTACAAAATACAGTGCCAATAAATTAAAAAAGCTGCTAACAGAAACCCATAAGCCATGTGTCATCATGGGAGACAAGCTGCTAACAACAACCGTCAGCCATGTCAGAGGCCTTCGGGCGGCACATTAACTCTAACACTAGGGCTGGCCACTCAGCCTATACGAACTAACTAACTATGGGAGTCTTCAATGCCCATCACATTTTGTTTGGTTGTCTTAAAAATAACAGCAGAGATAAATCTGGCGGCAATCATCGCCAAGACGGCGTTGGAGCTGTTCCTTACTCTGCGCACTAAGGTTGCGGCACGCTTGCGCATGGTAAAATGAACTATAAATACTTAATTGGTGTCATTGCTTTTTCAGATGATTCAGAAGCAAAAAGGAAACGCAACAACAGATTTAAAAAAATCAAGGAAACTTTTGAAAAGAATATGGAAGTTGCGCAACTCCTTGAAAAAATCAAAGTCACTCAGACAAAAAGACATTCTGAACATCTTGTCTCATGAAACAGACATAAAAAAACTGCAAAAAATATTATCACCAACATTTGCCATGCTTTTGCAAGGAGAAATAAATAATTATTTGTGAAAACCTAATGGTGGAAAAATAAAAGCAAAACTATACCCCTGAGGTTATATAAAAGGTCGCGAACCTGCTACAGGCTCCTAAAGAGAATGTTTTGTCTGCCCGCTCCCAGCTTGTTAAGATGAAGCCTTGGACCAAGAAACACGAAAACGAGTACTTTTGAATGCGTAGTAAGAGATCAACGAATGATATAATTCAAATTTAAAAAATATCGTAGGTAAGGGGAAAACCTGTATAATTTCTTAAACCGGACACCATTTTTGAAAATGGTCTAACTTATTTTAAAAAAAAAGTACAAGCTTTAAACCAAAAAAGTTCAAATGCATAGAATTATCAGCGACAACACCCTATTATTTTTTACGAATAAATTAGCCAAACCGCTATTATATTTCATAGACCGAAAAGTTATTTTATTATATGTTTATATTATGAGTAATTAAATAAAAACCCAGTCAAAAATAATGCCTGGAGCTCACTGCTATCATCATCATCAGCTGTGCCAGGCGATTATCAACTTTTAACAGAGCTGCTTGGATCTAAAATAAATGCGGCGCGGAGCCAGTGTTGCCGTTTTAGCCACTTTGTGGCTAGATCTAGCGCTTTTTCAACGGTTTCAGCCATAAAACAATCCATTTTAGCCACTAAAATAAATCTAGCTACTTCTGGCTGCTTTTTAGATTATTACTACCTACCTACTTTTATTAGTGTTAAAAGTCTACCGACTATTACCATCATAAGGTACCACTACCACCAAACTAAAATAGTTAACTGTAGGCAACACCATCACTGTCCGTATTATGGCATGGGGATTCCCCAATGAATGTTTATTTTTAACGTATTTCAGATATGATTGAATGAAAATGTACGTTATTGCTATTGATATTGAGCCTAGTTTGTTTTGCATAAAGTCAATACTACTCACATCAAAATGTCAAACAGAGCGGAATATTGTCATTGTTTCGGCGAAGACGCTCGCGAGCAGTTTATTTTCTATTTTTCTTGAACTATATAAGTGCATACTTGTGTGAATTATGGACGTTCCGTTAAAGAAAAAGTGTTACACTCAAAGATATAGGGCTGAATGGGAGAGTAACGAAGAATTCAAACAGTGGATAAAGCCAATTGCGAACAGCCCAACGAAAGCCTTTTGCACGTATTGTCACGTAGAAGTTGCTGCTAAAATTTACGATTTGCGAAAACATAGCGAAACCAAAAAACACAAAGCGAAATGTGAACTAATTACAAAAAATAAACAAATTCAGTTTACTTCTACACCTGGTAGTGCAAAGAACAGTCAAAAAGCCGAAGGTCAGCTGGCCTTGTTTATTGCTGAACATACTTCCATATCAAACATTGACCACCTTACAGACCTTTGTAAAGAAGTGTTTTGTGACTCAAAGTGGGCCAAAGATATAAAAATGCATAGAACTAAATGTACACAAGTTATAAATCAAGTACTGGCACCACATTTTAGGGAGACTCTTCTTCAAGATATTGGCTCACAGAAATATGGCATTATTTTAGATGAGTCTACGGATGTCAGTGTATCCAAATACCTGGGAATAGTTATACGATATTTTAGCCTGAATATGAATAACATTGTGTCGTCATTTCTGTCTCTGGAGCCTATTGAACGAGCTGATGCGAGAGGTATAGTAACATCTTTAATAAAATGTTTGGAGTCACATAATATTCCAGTACAAAACATGATTGGTATCGGCACGGACAATGCGTCAGTAATGACGGGCCGAAATAACAGTGTAATTGAAATTTTGAAGAGAGAGTATAATTTACCAAATTTGATCCTCATTAGATGCATCTGCCACTCCCTTACAACTGGCGGTCAGCCATGCCTCTGAAAGCAATCTGCCACGCAACATAGAATTTTTGATAAGAGAGACTTACAACTGGTTCTCCAATTCCCCTAAACGTCGGGACGAATATAAAGCACTGTTTCAATCGATTAACTGTGGCGACGATCCCTTAAAAATATTAAAGGTTTGTGAAACCCGTTGGTTATCTATAGAGCCTGCTGTAGTTAGAATATTGGCACAATGGGAAGAGCTAAAACTACATTTTGCTTTGGCTAGAGAGAAGTGTTATACAGCGGGACTGCTTTGGGAAATGTACAGTGACGAGGGTAATCGGCTATATCTATGCTTTTTGAAAAGTATTCTTCACGACGTTCAAATTGGAATAAAAGTATTTGAAGGCGAAAATATGGATCCCGTCAAACTGTTTGAAACTCTGATGACCTTGTTACGATCTCTCTGTGTTAGAATAATAATGCCAGGCGCCGCGACAACAGACAAAGATTTCCTTACAATCCAAGTAGAAGATCACCTACATCCAGTTGCACACTTGGGACATCTCTTCGAATCTCATGCTAGTAAAAGTAACTTATCTTCACAATCAATAGCTAATATCAGGAAACGGTGCATCGACTTCAATGTCAAGTTGGTAAAGGAAATTCAACACAGAATACCTTCTAATTACGAGATCTTCAAGAAAGTAATACTCTTAAGTCCAGAAAACACCTTAAAGCAGATCAAAGATCCTCATGCACTGGTTGGATTGTCAAGAGAATTCGGATTTGATGACCAAAAAATAGATAAAATTGTTCAACAGTGGAAAACTATTCATTTCACAGAATGGGACACTTCAGGAGACAGTGTTAAGTTCTGGGCTCAAGTTTTAAAATACAAGAATGCAGCAGGAGTTAATACATTCCAAGAAATAGCCGACTTGGCTATTGCTGTATTGTCCCTTCCTCACTCAAACGCGGAAGTGGAAAGGCTCTTTAGCGTGATGAACACAGTAAAAAATAGATTAAGAAACAGACTGTGTGCATTAACACTTAATTCAATAATTATGATAAGAAACCAACTTAAAATATTAAAAAAAGCTTGCCACAATTATGTTTTGCCACCTGAAGTATTAACCAAAGTCACTAAAACGGTCAAATCAGTAAAATCAACTGAACCATCCACATCATCATCCATTGACGAAGAGATTACAGAATTTCCAGATGACATTGCAGATTTTCAAATTGATTTTTATTTTTTTACTAAATATTCAACAGTAATTTTAATGTTTCACTAGCTGTACACTTTATTGTAACCAGGTTTCAATACATTTTTAACACTATTAGAAATTATTTTATTAAACCTACTTATCTCCATGCCTTAATTGTAATATCAATTTTAATAGGATAGTTCAGAAGTAGTAGGACAAAAATACTTTAGCCACTTCTAGCCGAATTTCGAAAGTGATTTATTAACAAAACTGGCAACTTTTTTCTTTGATGTAGCCACAAACTTGATTGTCCTAACGGCAACACTGCGCGGAGCTCAGTCGGCGAGCCGCTGGAGCCGCGCTCGCAGTGAACACTTGTGATCCGGCTGTTCTGTGCGACGATAATCCGACCGATTTATTTTCAAATTATTTGTATTACCTTGTGAATAAGTTAGACTTTAGTGTCTATTTTAGTTTTAGAACATTATATATTATAGTAGTTATATGTATTTTTATTTGGATACACGTCCAATTATATAATATATACATTCATATAGTACCTACTTTAGAGTGTAGTGAGAGAGAACTTACTTCACACATTATTCATAGAAAATGGGGAGAAAAGATAAGAGGAAAGAATTATTTTTACGGAAACGAAAAATAAAAACTAAAAAAAATGATGGAATGTTTGGGTAAGTTGTATAATGTTTTTATTTTTTTCATAATTTTATCGAAGTAAGTAGGTATTAGACAATAATTATAAAATAAACTTGCCACATAAATGCAATAAGAAAGTTGCACTCTAGATGCCTAAAAATAGAGTCTACATTTGGTAAGACTAAATGCAAGCCTGCTTCTTGCAATACGTAATGCACTACAATTAGAGTCTATATTACGATGACTCCGTGCCGTGCTTTCACGGCTACAGGTGCGACTTCGGGTAGCGCGCCGCACACCATAGTATCATAATATAGTATGGTGTACATAGTACACCATAGTACCTACACCAAATTTCATCAAATCCTTTCAGCCGTTAGAGCGCGAAGACTTGAAGAGTAAACAATCATAGTTTCACAGTTTCGACTATAGACTAAGGATAGTCACATGTATTTACCTTCTCGAACAAAATAAAATTACTGTTCATTACTCTTCAGCGAGGCCAATTTTATTTTGTGCATTTATATTTATGAAATTTTAGGTCAAAAAAACGGAAACTAGAAACTGGCGATGGTCAACCCACATCAACAGAGGCAGTAGTAGATAAAGAGTGAGTATCTAGTCTACAATTCATTTATAGTAATGATCCGACTATTTTTATTATTTCATGTAAAGATTTGTCTACCTATACAAATTTACCTTATACTGTGTAGGAAACAGAAAAACATATCAGAACAAAAAGCAATGGAGTCGTCATTTCATATTTTAGAAATATCTATCTAAAATAAATATATTATGTGATCGAACTAAGCAGTATTTAAAAAAACGGTTATTATTATGTTACCCGACTACAATACAATGTAATACAACACCTACACATTATTGACATAAAAAAAACAACAGAAACTATAATTATTTCCGGCTCTGTCAATAACATTCTGAATGCCAGGGACAGAAATAAAGTTTCCGAATTCAGAAGCAATCGGACAGTTTTTGAATAAGGGTACTGTAGCTTTTAATTTTAAATAATAATTTATATCATCTTATTTTGCAGCCAACCAGAAATATCAACGACTTACGCAGTGTTACAAAATGTGTTGCCCACGTAAGGTTTATTTTAATTTATTTAAAATTTATTTATTGTAAAATACTTAGGTATCTTACTGATTATATCGTTTTCTTTGTATCTTACTGATAATATCTTTTTCAGGACATTTGATAAGAACAAAACGCTTCCAAATGACCATGAATGCTCACCTAGATCTACAGTGAGTTGATATTACAGTATTTTTAAAGCATTTCAGAATACAGTAAGTAAAAGTAGCTAAACTAATAATTATGATTTTTCTTTTTCATTTATGTTTCAGACGGATAAGGAATATGACGCCAGCGACGTCATTGAAAAACAAAATGAAGAAAAAAATGAAACATCTGACGATTCGGCGAAAACGGTAAAGTTATTGTTTTTTTTTAATGGATTATTTAATATTAGAAAAAAACACTTGTCTAATTTACCGAATTTAAAAAAGTTTGATAGTTTTCTAATTCCTTTAATAGTAATGTAAGTATTTTTATTTCAGTTAGAAAAACCACTTTCTGAAAATAAAGAGCTTTCATACGAAGTTGAAAGTACCTCTAAAACTACTGTAAGTATGCATTTTGTTATCGCTAAGTAATATTTATCTAAGAAATTGTATACATAATAAACAATTAAATATGTGTATACTTATATTTCAGATTCAAACAGAAATACATGACTTGGGGCATCGAGTAATAGATGTTAATCATTTCACATCAGAACTTGTAAAACTTTCCCAACACGAATCTCTATTCAATTGCGGACTAGCCTCAATGAAATTAGTTTCCGAACATCGAATAGGATTAGAATCGGAATTCACATTTGTCTGCTCTATGTGTAATTACAAAAACAAAATAAAGTCATCTTTGGCTGATATAAACAAAGATGCTGTAGCAGGAATAATGGCAGCAGGTTGTGGTCACGCGCAACTGAAGCAGTTTTCAGCAGCAATAGGATTACCCATTATGTCTGATTACACTTACAATAAAATGCAGGATGAAGTTTGTAACGATTGGGAAGAAACTGCTTGGGACGAAATGAAAACAGCCGGAGAAAAAGAGAGAGAAGCAGCTATTAATGAAGGCCGAGTTACAAAAGATGGTACTCCCATGATCGATGTCATTGTAGATGGGTGTTGGAGCAAGCGCTCATACAGAACAAACTATGCTGCGTTATCGGGAGCTGCAGCTATAATTGGCAGACGTTTTGGCCAAGTTTTGTACATGTGTGTCAAAAATAAGTATTGTTGTATTTGCGCCAGAGCTCAAAATAAAAAAGAGACTCCCAGAGAACATGTTTGCTATAAGAACTTTGATGGGGCTTCTACTGCTATGGAGTCGCAAATAATATCAGAAGGATTCAACCAATCTATCGAAATGCACGGCTTAATATACGCACGACTTATTGCCGATGGTGACAGTAGCACTTATGACAAAATAATAAATGCCCGGCCATATCCAGGCATAACAGTGTCAAAAATTTACTGTCGCAATCATTTGCTAAGAAATTATTGCAACAAGTTGCATCAACTTACCTCAGATACCCACTTCAATGTAACAGACAGAAAATATTTAACACAAGAAAAAATATTGCGCTCCAGGAAATATGTTTGTGACGCTATAAAACTACATAAAGAAAGCCAAAATACGGATGGTTTATATGAAGATATAAATGCATCTATTGGCCATGCCTTTAACTTGCATGAAAAGTGTAACCAGTTATTATGCAAAAAACATTTGCAAGTGGAAGCTCCTAATCCGTTTTTTGGGAGTTTGCTTTGGCAAAAAATAAAAACTCATGTCGCCCGATTGGCTGAAAAAGCTCATAGTCTGGTTGAAGATGTCGACAGTAATGTTGTCGAAAGATTTAATGGAGTCATTGCCAAACTTGTTGGAGGAAAAAGGGTAAATTACTCTCAAAGGAGAGCTTACCAAGCAAGATGCTCTGGTGCAGTAATATCATTCAATACCGGCAACTTGCTGTCGACTGTCCACCGTAATATTTTTGGAAATAGTCCAAAAAGATCCATAACAAAACACGAAAAAGCAGTAAATGAAAAAAGGAATAAAACCAAACAAAACTGCAAAAGGAAAAAAAATCGTTCCATGGTGCCACGTACATTAAATCTAGATTATGGGGAAATTGTGGATAAGCCAGACTTAAATGAAGACACATTTAAAAAGGCCAAAGACAGCTTCATCCAGAATTTAATGAAAACCGAGGAACAGCGGAAAGACGTTGAAAAACGAACTATACTACAAAGTGAATCTGGTGAATGGTTAGAATTAAGGCGAAGCATGTTAACTGCTTCAAACTTTGGTAAAATTGTAAAAAGAAAAGAGACAAATACATGCAAAAATATAGTTAAAAATCTATTATACAAACCAAATATTGATAATGTTTCATCTATAAGCCACGGAAGAAAGCATGAAAAAATTGCAATCGAACAATTATCGATAATGGAAAATGTTAAAATCGAAAAATG
Source organism: Erannis defoliaria (assembly GCA_905404285.2). Classification (NCBI taxonomy): domain Eukaryota; kingdom Metazoa; phylum Arthropoda; class Insecta; order Lepidoptera; family Geometridae; genus Erannis; species Erannis defoliaria. Next base: position 9,138,282 of record FR990080.1, on the reverse strand, counting down.
TGGTTTATTCATCGATGAAAAATATCCGTTTTTGGGGGCGACGCCTGATGGCATTACCAATGATGATAAAATAGTCGAAGTAAAATGTCCTATAGCACCATTTAAAATGGGTATAGATGAGGCAATCCAGCGCAACAAGATGCATTTTTATAAAAAAAAATTAAAAAAAAGGAAATTGTCGTAAACAAAAATTCTGACTGGTATTTTCAAGTCCAAGGTCAGTTACATATTTGTAAAAAACAGCAGGCCTTACTTGGAATATGGTACGGTGACAACAAAATAAAAACAGAAGTCATACAAAAGGACGATACATTTTGGTCAGATGTAATGGAGCCAAAATTGCTGAAATTTTATTACGATTGTCTTCTTCCTGAGTTGGTCGACCCTAGACACATAAGGAATAGGCCAATTCGTGATCCAAAATACGTTATTGCAAAAGGCAAAGAAAATGATTTTAGTACTATTACAAAAGAAAAAAATAATAGTGAAGTTAATGATTGTTCTGTCGTAGATACTACCGATTATGTGATGCCTTTTTTAGAATATTGATAGCAATATTTTAACGATTCCTTTGTTATATTTCTTTCCTTTCATATGTATATGCAAATATAAAATAAATGTAACTCAGACTATAGAATATCTAAATAAATTGTTGAGAGAGAAATTATTACTTTAATTATTTTTAACTTTTCTACATTTAAAAAATTGTTTGTTAAAAGCAAAATTGCTGTCACAAAAATGTTAACTATTTTTAACCACCTTAATCCATGTCTATGACGTTAATGCTAAAACAATATTCGTTCACACTTGTAATTAACTGAAATACAAAATTACATGCCTCTAATATCATAAACACAGGATCTTCATAGATAATTTCAACATATTTTGTAACCACATTACATCTCCGTCTCGAAAATACCTTTACTTACTTACAAAAAGATTTCACATTCAAAATTAATTAATTTAAATAAATGAGTATGTTCCAAGTTTAAACTTAATCGATTCAGTAAATTTGGGCAAAACTAACTGTGATGGACGGACAAACATACTCATAAATATATACATAATATTATACAATTTAATTTCGTTACTCCCTAACTTGCATAATTTCTTTGTACCTCTTGATAAAAGTAATTATAATAAGAAATCAGTCTTTTTTTTATTTGTGACAATGAACATAGAAGAAACGTTAAGAAATACTATATACTAAAATACAAATAAGTAGGTACATTGTTACAGGACTGTGTGTTTGTATCATGTGTTTTGTTTATTATAATTAGAGGCTCTATTAATTTTGATATTCTGATTATGTGAATATACATAAACAATATGTATACCTATTATAATACCAAAAAACAATAAAACAAAATAATTCAATTGGATTTTTGTCTTTATTGTATGGATAAATAAAGACAAGGCGACTCCATGATAGCTATGCTCCAGGCAGCGAGAGTTCGGACAGCGTTCGAGGTCAAATCGAGTTGACGGGTATCGCCTTCGTGCCGTCCGTAGCGCCACGTACGCTAGACCAGCCGTGCCGTCCGCCGCTGGCACGGACCGGTCGAGTGCGACGCGTAAAATTTATCAGGGTGAGCCGAGTGTGGTACTTGATTTTTGAAACAATTGTTTATCAATGCGTCACCTTAAAACAAATGCTTGGGAATTTTCAAATGAGACCAAGCTTCAACGAACACATCTTGGTAAACAAAAAAAAACCATACAAAAGCAAAAGCCATCAGATAATCAGTTCATACTCATGTTTGACGAAATGAACATAAGATAACATCCAATACAATAAAAGATCTGACGAAATTGAAGGATACCAAGACCATGGCCATCACGGAAAGACAGTGCAGTAAGCAGTCAAAGTGTTGGTTTATATGATTGCCGGAATAAGAAAAACTGTGAAACAACCACTGGCATACTATTTGTCCGGTGCGAATGTAACTGCTGATCGTCTTATTATATTAATAAAAGAAGTAAGTGAAGAGTACAGGTGCAAAACCAGGAATGTCACTAAAATTCAAAAGTTATTTTATGATGGCAACATTCTCGTTGTGAAAATCTGTAGTCTATGGCAGCACCCGCCTTTTTAATCTTTAGAGTATGGCAACACCCGCCTTTTTAATCTTTAGAGTATGGCAACACCCGCCTTTTTAAAAAGTAGATTAGTGCCTCCATTTTGTAAAAACGAATTGTCATTAAAAATAAGAGAAGAATAAAATATTTCAAGAACGACGTCACCATGGAGGATAGGGAGTTGTGATGAGGAACTTGCGGCCGAACCTGTGGATTTTGTAGACGGATTGTGTGACGTCACACTTATTTGGTCAGTCTGCTAGCGTTCGCCTCGCGTAACAGTCATTCGGGCTTACAAAACACACGTACGACTTTTAGTGTTTTTACTTAGTAAAAGTGAATATAAAATGAGTTGTTGTGTTTCTTCATGTAAAAACTACCGCGGCAAACATTCTGATGACATGAATGGCGTCTCATTTCATTCGTAAGTATTTTATTTGTATTTTCTAAGGTTCGTTTTAGAAAATATGTAATGTTTCTTGGTGTTTTTAACTAGTTCTAGAGATGGCGCCACTTTATTTAACGTTAACCATAAAAAAATACGTTTCAGAGCACTTTTTAAATTACATGAACTATTCTTGCTTAAATTTATTATTTTTATATAATGTGTTTTTGGTTTATTCCGGCTTTTAAACTAGCGGTTCTAGTTAAAACCTTTGTCTTTAGAATTTACGAAAGCGACATCTGACGAGAGAGTAAGAAACCTGGTGTTTATAAGAGTTCTCCACTTTTTTCGATAAAGCACTTCTCAAAAACTTATTCTGAATTCCGCTAGATGGTAGCTCCATGTGCGGACTCTAGCGCCCCTCCCGCGAGCCCTACAATTCTCCGCACGATCACGCGTCCTTCTATAGAAAAATCCTTTGATCGCGTCTCTGCTTCTATTACTCTGTGGACGTCACTATGTATTATTGTGAACCTGCATAATAAAAACAAATAATAAAATATGGCGACCGACAGAAATAGTGGCGTCGAGGCAATAAAGCGTGAAAGAAAAGTTATCAGATGTTTATTCACAAGGACCGCCCACGTGCTAGAAGCAATGTTGGGAGACCACGAGGAAAGCCCGATCATTGAGATTACCGCGCAATAGGCATGATGACTAAATTTTTTTTATGTCCTCATAAAAAAGCTGATCATCAATAGAGCCTATCAACGAAAACAAAATTTAAAATAATTCAAAAATAAATAAGTTCTATGTATTTAATTTCAAGCTAGACAGAGAGCGCGCTATACTGAGCTATGACGTCAAGCCTCAGGCGCGGCATACAAATGTTATACTAACACGTGCTTTGCGAGAAAGGGATAGAGCATCCCCTCTCTATCCCCACCTAAAACTTTAAGCGCTCATATCTCAGAGATTTATCAGCCAATACATTTTTTTTTCCAGTATGTGTAATGTATTTAGTTATATTCCTGACTAAGCCTGTTATTTGTCATAAATTAAACATTAGGACACACGCCTATTCGTAAAAACCCAAGAGCTACAAAAGCAATTGTACGAGTTAGATAGACAGATAAGAGAAATAATTCGCGATTGCGACGACGACGAGGGCAGACTTGAAAAAGAAATAGAGGGCGCCATGGAATACAGATCCCGCTGGATTACGTTGGACGTAAAGTACAAGAACAGGTATCTATTTATTTATTTATTTATTAAGAACACCAACATGATGTACGTCATTTCCCACATCTGATACATGGTATGTTAGTTACCTACTAGCTAAACGTCACCACAATTATAGGTGCAGACTACATGGGTTTATTAAAATAATAAGTCAAGGTAAGATTGTTAGTGAAAGAAGTTAACATAGTGAATTAAGCGAATTAATATAACCTATCAAACATTTTGCCGATAAGTCTCCTAAGTGGAACACGTATCAACACGCTTCAGTCATTAAAATAGAGGGAAAAGAGAAGCGAAGTTTCAAACTTCCCACCTTACAATTCATTACTTTTTGTGGAGACCTGAAGGGCTGGATTCCATTCTGGGGCCAATTCCAAAAAATTGACACAGATCCCCAGATCGACTTTCATGATAAATATCAGTATTTACTACAGGCTATGAAAGAGGGGTCTGAACCAAGACAACTAGTTGAAAGCTTCACACCATCCTCATACAAAGAATGTCTAAATCAACTAAAAGCACGATACGCCCGAGAAGATCTCCTGATACAGGTATATGTTCGCGAACTTCTAGGGATGATTAATGAAAGTACCAGTTCCAACCTGACTGTTCTTTATGATAAAATCAGTGCAATGTTGCGAGCACTTGAAACTCTCGGAGTAGTCAAAGATAAATTCGCAGCCTTTCTACTCCCAATGGTAGAGTCGGCATTGCCTCAGGAGCTGTTGAAAGTATGGGAAAGAAATAAGAAAGGAAATGAAGATATTAGTATGGAACTAAATAGCTTGTTAGTATTTGTGAGAAAAGAAGTTGAAAGTGAGCAGCGTATTTTATTAGCCAAGAAATCGTTAAATGGAATTGAAAATGGTATATGTGCTCCAGAACCAACTAAACAACTTGAACCAACGGCCGGCTGCTTATTAACAAATACCAATAAAACATACAATAACAAAACTATATGCATATGGTGTGATAAAGATTCTCATAACAGCTTAGAATGCTACAAAATGCAAAAAATGAATATAGAAGAGCGAAGAACTCACCTGAGAGACAAAAAAGCTTGTGCTATTTGTTTGAAAAAAGGACATCACCCAAAAATGTGTAAGGCAGCTATTAAATGTGTGATATGCCGACAGCGTCATTCTGTGGTTTTCTGCACAGGGCAAACACAGAAAGTCAGGGACAGCGCTCCAAGCACTAACCTATCTGCCACACGCTCCGAAGCTTCCAGCACTACCAAATCAGTAGCAGCAAGTAAAGAAAATTCAAGCACCAACATGTCTGCCGGCACTAAACAGAGTACAGAGACAACTTTACTACAAACCGTGGCTGTCCTCGTCGGCAAAGGAGAGAAGCAAGTGAAGGTTCGGGCCATGTTTGACAATGGTGCACAGCGCTCATATATCCGGGAGGATGTAGCACGTAAGCTCAACATAGCGGCTATAGGTAATGAAATTTTATCACACACTTTATTTGGAGGTGTTGAAATAACTTCTAAGCAGTACAAAATTTATGACTTGGATGTGACAAGCTTAGATAAAACATTTTCTTTCCAACTGACTGCTTTGGGACAGACATGTATCAGCAAAAATATTCCCAAATACACAAATGACAACATATCACACTTACTCACCAACCACAATATCACACTTTCAGATAAAGGCACACATTCTGATGACATCGGTTTGCTTATAGGTGCTGACTTTTCTGGCTTGGTCCTTACAGGTGATGTGGTAAAGTTACATGATTCGCTTGTGGCAATAAAAACGAAACTTGGCTGGACACTTCAAGGAAAAGTTTCAGGTCAACCGAGTAGACACATACAAGCGGCTCATGTGGCAGCATTTTGTCCGGATGATAATATGTCTAATTTTTGGTCCTTGGAAACTTTAGGTATTCGTGACCCAATCGACTCCAAGACAAAACAACAAAAAGAAGAGGAGGTGCTGATGGCATTTGAAGAAAATGTGGTGATCAACGAGCAAGGCCGATATGAAGTTACACTTCCTTGGAAGGCACATCTAATTGGGCTGACCTGGCTTCTCGAGGTTGTGACGCGGCGCAGTTACGGTCTCATCGTTGGCTGGAGGGACCGTCATGGTTGTACGCAGCACCCAGCGAGTGGCCGAAATCACCCCTCATTATGGATGAAGCAGAAGCCTGTCGTGAGCTAAAGAAAACAGCTATTTGCAATACGAACACTAGCTCTAATGAAGGTATCAAAAGTCAGCTCTCCTATTTTTCTGAATACAGTAAAACTATTCGAACCATAGCATGGATACGTAGATTTGCACACAATACTCGTCAGGAAACCAAGATAAGAGGCGAGCTGTGCTACGAAGAATATGAGGAGGCTGAGAAAAGATTAATAAGAATAATACAGACAGAAAATAAAGACTACATAGAAAAGAAAATTCAAGGACTAACACATTTCTATGATAGAGATAGTCTGTTAAGAATTAAGACAAAACTCTTACTTACCGATGTTCCAGAGAGTACGAAATTTCCCGCAGTACTGCCGGCGAAGAGCTGCCACACACGCAGACTGGCTGAACAGCGTCACGCTCAGCTGCAACACGCCGGACTCGGCACGATACTAGCAGATCTACGCTCCCGTTACTGGATTATAGGCGCACGATCCTTGGTCAAATCCGTTATCGCGAGGTGCGTCATATGCAAACGCCATAGAGGTAAACCGCTACAGGCACCTGCTGCTCCACTCCCAGTAGAGCGCACACAGTGCAATGCTCCATTCGAAGTAACAGGAGTAGACCTAGCAGGCCCGATGTACCTTAGTGGCGGCGAGAAATGCTGGGTAGTGTTGTTTACGTGTGCTGTGTATCGAGGGGTACACCTGGAGTTGACAAAATCTTTGTCGACTGAAGCATTCTTAATGACACTAAGACGCTTCATAGCACGCAGAGGTAGAGTGAAAATCATCATCAGTGACAATGGAACAAATTTTGTGGGTACCAAAAATTCACTGTCTGAATTAGACTGGAATGAAATTCAAAGGCAGTCCACAATACAACAAATAAAATGGAAACTTAATGTACCAACAGCAGCATGGTGGGGAGGTTTCTGGGAAAGACTAATCCAGACTCTGAAAAATTTACTGAAGAGGGTCCTCGGTCAATCATCAATCACATATGAAGAATTAGAAACAATATTATGCGATTGCGAAGCTACAATCAACTCACGACCATTAACTTACATAGAAGATGACAGAATAGCCTCATTGGAACCTCTAAAACCCAGCAACTTCTTACAACCCGTTCCTCAGACAGATGTCACTGACATTGATATCATAGATACGAAAAGTCTTAATAAAAGGTTACGATACCTACAGACATTAAGAGAGAACTTCAGACAACGGTTCAAGTCAGAATATCTAACTACCTTAGTTCAAAGAGGAAGAGAAAAGCAAGATAGTCTGAAGGTGGGAGATGTAGTTTTGGTAGAAACGGAAGGAAAAAGAATTAAATGGCCTCTGGGCATAATAGAAGAGATTTTTTCAGGTCGAGACGACATTCATAGAACAGCGAGGGTGCGAACGTCGACTGGCTGTAAGTTACGTCCATTTCAGCGGTTATTTCATCTCGAGGTTTCTGATCCTGCAGCAGAGCTTCCAAAGCATAATGATAATGCTTCAGGTAAGGTCACACCTAGTACTAATGTTCAGCAACCAAGAATCGACGTGTCACCGTCATTCGTTCCAGTGACCTCTCAAATGCAGCCTGAAATTAAGGAAGCTGTAATTAAGGAGAAGACCACCCGTTCTGGACGGGTTGCAAAGTTGCCTAGTAGGTATTTGATTTAAAGGTTTTTCTTTGTTTATTTAGAAATTCGTTTCTGACACGTAAACAATACACGTACTTTAATTTTTTATCAATACATGCAATACAATACAATACATTTTCCTACAAGTGATTATAATTTACATACATGTTTGTCCTACATGTAGTTAGTGGAGGGTAATCATAACAACTGTGTAATTGTTTATTTTGCTTATGGTGACCCAATTTTTTATTTTATTTTGTAATCGCCTTAGCATACTAAGAAGAATATGTAACTAGACTGATTAATAAGAGTAAATAATGTCATAATTTTCACAGCATTAGCAATTAGTTGAAATTGTAAATTTTGAAACTGTAGGGAAATTAATTTTCTAGGGGTGGAGGGTGTGAAAATCTGTAGAGTCTATGGCAGCACCCGCCTTTTTAATCTTTAGAGTATGGCAACACCCGCCTTTTTAATCTTTAGAGTATGGCAACACCCGCCTTTTTAAAAAGTAGATTAGTGCCTCCATTTTGTAAAAACGAATTGTCATTAAAAATAAGAGAAGAATAAAATATTTCAAGAAACGTTACTTACTCTATGAACGACGTCACTATGTATTATTGTGAGCCTGCATAATAAAAACAAATAATAAAACTCGTTTTCCCGCATATTTTTAGTAGGCACTAATCAAAAAGCGTAAAAATGATGATTGTCAGATGTATTATTAAAGTTTAAAAACTGTGTACCGGAACAAAACAGGGAAGGTCCATGTTGTAACGGAACGTAAGTAGGAATGTCCTAGCTGTCAAAATTATGTTAACCAACTTTGAGGTTATCTCGCTCGAGTGTTTGTTTTGGTTTGTTTGAAGAAGTTTGTGATTTAAACAGATATTTGTTATTTCGTTTACGTTTAGCGATAGAAAAATGAGTAGGGTCAGTGCGCTAGTTTGGCGGCCGCCTTTAGTATTCGGCCTTTAGAAGGAGTGGTGTATTTATAATCGAGTTAATAGCGATTAATTAATATATATTTGAGTATAATCGAGTCTAAAACACTTAAAAATTGTTGCATAATATCTGGCAATACTTTTAATCCGGCAACACTTACAGGGACTTTTCTAATTAATTGTTCAGTTTGATGCCACTGTTAGAGCTGTCACATCGTGCACTAATTAGCGAAAAAAATAGTGGGTTAAGTTTTTTTGCTATAATTATAAAGATACAATTATGATATGGATTAAATTAACTAAAGAAATGATGTATTATCTTACTTTTACTGTGTTTCTGGCTACATTTCATTAAAAAACAGTATTATGTTGGTAGCCGAAAACCAACATGGACATTTCTTAAAAAAAATAGTTTTCGGCCTACCGGCCGCAAAACAAATTATCGGAGCTTGATTTAGTTTTGTCTCTTTTATTTATTGGGTCGCTGTCATAAGGGACTACTCTTTCTCACGGTTGTTAACCACTGTGAATGATCTAGCTATCAGTTTACGGCCGCCAAAATTCAGCAGTATTTTTAAATTATGGTAAATCTAAGATGCCCACTTTATCAACGGCCGAAAACTAGAAACTCATAGTAAAAAATAGTTTAGTTTTCGGCCCACCGTTAATTGTATGGAAAAAAAATGTGACCGTAAACTAAGTGGTGTTCTATTTATCGGCCCCATCAACAAAAAAGTAGCAATTTTTTTTCAGATTTTTGGAAATACAACATTTTGCCCTAATTGTCGTGCTTACGAGTACAGTTTTATGTTACATAATATTTTGTTAAATATTCTTTTTTATTTTTTTTCTTTCTTCAGATGGTACCTCCAAAGTCTACACTAAAAAAGACACCACCAAAACTTAAACGAAAAAAGACATGTCAATACTCAAAAGAATCTATGATTAAGGCGCTCGAAGACATTCGTGAAAAAAAGATTTCAATAAGAGAAGTTTGTCGAAATTATGGTATCCCAAGAGCAACAATACAAGACCGCATTTCTGGGCGTACGACTGATGAAATTAAGTCACGAGGACCTGATCCTCTACTAAGTCATGACGTGGAAAAACATATCGTGGATTGGTTAACGAAGATAGCCAAGTGTGGTTTCCCCCAAAAAAAATCAGAACTTCTAGACACAGTTCAAAAAAATTTAAAAGACTCGGGGAAACCAAACAAATTTAAAAATGACCGTCCTGGCCAAACATGGTTTCTAAGTTTTTTAAGACGACATCCTCAACTATCAATGAGACAAGCTGAAGGAGTAAATAAGGCGAGAGCTCGCGTTACGGAGGAATCTATCAGGCTCTGGTTTCGAGAACTTGAAGCGTTCTTGGTGGACATAAACCACCGAGACATATTGGAAAGTCCGGAGCGGATATTCAATGGTGACGAAAGTGGTTTCGCGTTTTGTCCAAAGACTGGAAAAGTACTTGGTCCAAGAGGGTTCCGCAACCTATATCAAATAAAAAATAGCAGTGAGAAGGACAATTTAACGGCGCTGATAACATTTAACGCAAAAGGACAAATATGTCCGCCATTAATTGTTTTTCCATATATTCGGCCGCCCAAACAAGTTGTTGATAGTATGCCGCCAGATTGGGTATTAGGCAAATCAGAAAGCGGATGGATGCGTGGTGATGTATTTTTTGAATATATCACTAATGACTTCGACAATTGGGTAAACGGCAAAAACATTAAAAAAACCCATTTTGTTGTTAGTGGACGGTCACAAGTCACACATGTCGTTGGTGCTTAGTGGCGTATGTGAAGAAAAAGGCATTATTTTATACGCTTTGCCACCTAACACCACCCACATGCTACAGCCCGCAGATGTCAGTGTGTTTGGGCCTTTGAAATCAAACTGGAAAAAGGTCGTGAGGAATTTTTTGACAAAGCCCGAAAATTTGAACTCATCTGTCACAAAGTTAAACTTTTGTGAGTTATTTCGAGACACTCTAGAAAGTTCAAATATGGCACAAAATATTATCAATGGGTTTAGAAAATGTGGACTCAGTCCATTTAATCCAAATGCTGTTGATTTTACGAAATGTGTTCAAAACACCCTGGAAAACTTGCACAAGCCCAGGACTGCAAACGAAATAACTAATGCAGATCTTGTTTCTACACGGAAAATTTTGCGACATTTAAAACCAACTTTGGCTGAAAAAAACATTAATGTCGCAGTGATTCTAAAGAAGGTTAAAAAACTAAGGAAACGGACTTCGCAAATTCAAAGCGAAGATGTTATATACGACACATGCTCAGAGGACAGGACAAATTCAACAATTAATTTGTCAACATCACTACTAGCAGACGAAGATAGAACTAATAGTAATATAGGAGAAGAGTTAGAGACAAAAGAATATTCTAATAGCACAGAAAGTGGAAGGAACCAAAATATCATAATCGAATTTACTGATTTAATGCCACTGTGTGCTATGGATGCTGTAACACCTTTCAAAGTTCCTGAAATACCAGCCTTGAAAGGAGATAATGGAGATTCCGGGGCTATGGCTACATCAAAAAACGATTCACTTGCCATAACCTCGGATCATTTCAGCGATTGTGAAAGTATTTCAACTCTTCACTTGTCAGGAAGTTATATGGAACTGTTCGCGACAACTAATTTTAAGCCTTTAATCATAACCATATCTGTAAATAAGTTAAGAGAAAATAAATGTTTCGTATGATTGGTCTTTATTGGTCAGGGAGTCGAGGCATAGACAATAGCAATTAGGGACACACTAGGACGAATTAGAGCGAGACCTCGCTATCCCGCTCACACCTCCGCCGCTCCTGATTGGCCAGACGCACACACCGCCACTCGCCGCGCGGTTAGCGCCACTCAGGAGTGGCGGAATAGCATAAATATCGGGCCGCGTTCCCCGACATTCATTCACTTCGCTCCGCATCGCCGCGCTGTACGGACGTTTCCGCCCGCTACTCGCTGCTCGCTGTCCGCTCCTGTCCGCCGGAGGCTCTGCCCCGCCGCCGGACTCACTCCGCTCGGCGCAACCGCGCCGCTCGGACGCCTCCGCCTCCGAAGCCGCCGCCGCGCAGCTTCGAGTCCTAGCACCCGTTACCTCGGCCACGTGGTGTTTGCGTTAATTTATTAGCGTAAACTCTAACGAGTCGAGTGTGATTGTGAGTGCAGGGCTCTCACCGCTTCGCAGCCGGGCTTCCGGGCCTGCTGCCTTCGTCCAAACCGCTCTTTTCAGAGCGAACCACTCTTAGTGTTTTCATAAAATCCACGTGGGTGGTCGATCGGCTGACACTTCTAACGGTGACAACGAAACCGATCGGGCGTTGCCCCGGAGCGCCTGTTTTTCCCCCGTCTGGGGAACAACAGAATCCGGCTGGGTCTGGAACCACCGGCCTTGGGGTCACCCCTAGTCGACACCAGATATCGCAGGCACACAACCAGCTGCACAATAAAATAACACTGGCAGCTGGTACACCCTCTAGGTAATACACTAGGTACGCAGCCCCCTGTCTACCCCCGGCAGAGGGATCACACACGTTCTTCTCCTGTTGGGGACCTCCTCCCCCAACCCCCGCAACTCTCCCGCCTTAGGATGGTCTCCCAAAAGGATCTCGACGAAGCCATCAGCTTCGTCGCGAAAACTTTGTTGGACCACCTGAAGGCCAACCCCTCCGAAATGGAGGAATTCGTACGCGCTCCCCAGACATACGCTCAAAAGTCTCTCGCTCGTCCCAAGACTCCACGAGGGCAGGCAGCTTCTGCCTGCAAACTGACGCCGAATTTTTCGGCGCCAGGCCCCTCAGTTCCCAAGCCTCCACCTCCTCCGAAAGCCTCCGCCCGTGACGGGAGCCACTCTCGGCCTAGGGGTCGCGAAGTCGCTCCCGCCACGGAGCCGCTCGTGCTCCCCTACCCCCCGTCCACTCCGTCCGTCCATTTCGGACAGCCCCGATTCTCCAGAAATGGACACTTCTACCCAGGACGACGGCTTCACAGTCGTCGCCTCCAAGAAGGGTAAAAAGCGTCCCGCTACCACTGCTTCCCTCCCTCCTCCCCCCAAGGCCCCTTCCCCACTTCAGGGACTAAACCTGCCTCCGACTCCGCCCAATCGGACTCTCCGCTCCGTTCGGAATCGGACGCTCCGATTGTCGACCCTGCTCCCCATCCTAAGACCGGTACCATAGTTGTCCGCAACCGGGAACTATGGGAACTCGTCTCGCGTAACCTCTCGGATCTACAGATCCAGTTTTCCGCTAAACCAAACAAAGACTGCATTATGGTCCGTCTAGCCTCCCCCGACGACTACCGCAAAGCCACTACCTACCTCCGCGACGCGAATATTCACTTCCATAGATACGCTCTCGATGAGGAGAAAGACATCCGAGTTGTCGTAAAGGGCATCCCCAAGGAGATTCCCTTCCTGGCAATCCATAACGACCTCCTCACCCAAGACCTCCCTGTTCTTTCGGTCAGCCGGATGTACAACGGCAGGACCAAAGAACCCTATGACATGGTGCTGGTCACTCTTACGAATACCCAGGAAGGGAAGAAAATTTGGACTACCAAATCGATTCTCCATCTCTCCGGCCTCGACTTCCAAGTCCCTCACAAAAAGTCCATTCCAGGACAGTGTCATCGTTGCCAGCTATACGGACACTCTGCCCGCTACTGCTACGCACCCTTCAGGTGCGTGAAGTGCGCGGGCGATCATAGCACCGCGGAGTGCCTTCGTAAGAAGGACGACTCTACTCTCCCCAGTTGTGTCCTCTGTGGCACTCAGGGCCATACCGCGAATTATCGCGGCTGTCCCAAGGCCCCTAAGGCCAAAAAACCCTTACCGTCTCGCTCAAAAGCAGCTGGCCCTAAGCCAAAACCTGCCCAACCCCGCCAGGTGTCAAAATTCGTTGACGCCCCTGTCCCACTGACTAATGCATGGTCAAACCCGCCCAGCACTCCTCTGGCGACTCAACCGCTCCCACCCGCCCCTGCGCCATCTCCCGCTCATGCCAAGACCCAGGCCCGCCCTGCCCTTCCGCCCAAGCCCTCCACCCCCAAACGATCCGCCCCTGGCTCCTCCAGCCCGAAAGCGGATCTACTACTCCTCGCTGAAATTGCGATGTCGGTTAACCTCGACGAGGTTCGACATGTAGCCCAGAAGGTCCGGGAGAACCATAATCTCATCGACATCCTCGATGAGCATTATAGGCTCTTCGGTGCACTACAGCGCTTCGCCCCCAACGTCCTTAGGAACCAACATGCATAGTACACCCAAACGTGTTAGACCCCGCTCCCTTTCGTTGGCATGGTTTAATGCCAACGGCATCACCACCGAATCAAGGGACCAGCGTCCCTTGATTCGGCACTTCCTTTCAACCCACCAGGCCGATGTTATGCTAGTGAACGAGACCTTTCTAAAACCTAGCAAGAGGGATCCCAGGATCGCAAACTACTCGCTCGTTCGTAATGATAGGACTACCACCATAAAAGGCGGTACTCTCATCTATTACAAAAGGTCCCTTCACTGCATTCCCATCGACACCCCTTCTCTCTCAGCAATGGAAGCTTCCTGTTGCCGCCTTTCGATGACCGGTCATCAACCCATTACCCTAGTATCCTGCTACCTCTCCGGTAATAAGACTCTCCTCAGAAGTGACCTCGAGGCTCTTCTCTCTCTCGGAAGCGCAGTCATTCTGGCTGGCGACTTCAACAGCAAGCACATTTTATGGGGCTGCAACACGACCAATACGAAGGGAAACCTTCTGAACTCCCTCTCTGACGACCTCAACTTTGACATAGTTCCTCCCAGTACTCCGACCCACTTTCCCCTGAACTTGAACTACAGACCTGACGTACTCGACTTAGCGCTTCTAAAGGGCGTGACCCTCCAGTTACGCTCATTGGAAGTACTACACGAACTCGACTCTGACCACCGACCCGTCCTCATGCATTTAGGCCCCGATCCGACTGACAGACCTCCTCTGACTAAGACCGTGGTCAACTGGAAGCACTTAGGCGATGCCCTGAAAGCTTGTAGTTCCCCTGACTTGGACAGAATCCCTGACGACATTGTTACCCCTGACGACATCTCTACCTCCATTGACGCTCTCACTAGCCACCTCCGCACCACCGTTGGTGAGGCCTCAAAGCAGGTTCCAGCCGAGGGAGACCAACGCTGGGCCCTGCCTGAGGACGCGAGGGACCTACTGAGAGCGAAACACGCTGCCACTAGGGCATTCGATCGAGCTCGCACCGAGGATAACAGAGCCACTCTGCGGTATTACGAACGTGCCGTAAAAAACCGCATGAGTGAACTCCGTAATCAACGGTGGGATGACTTACTCTCGGGGATCGAGCCATCCCACCTGGCATTCTGGCGGCTGACTAGATCCCTGAAATCAGACTCTGTTACGACTATGCCCCCTCTCACCCGACCTGACCTCCCCCCCGCGTTTGACGACGAGGAAAAGGCCGAATGCCTGGCCGACAGCCTCGAAACGCAGTGCAGCCCCAGTTTAGAACATGTCGACCCTGCTCACCTCGATAAGGTGAACAGCGAAGTCGAATACAGATCCTCACTTCCCCCCTTTGATGAACTCGAGCCTGTCACAGCTTCCGAGGTTGAGTCGATTATTAAAGGCCTCCACACCAGGAAAGCTCCAGGTGCGGACGGCATCAGTAACAAAGTGCTCAAGCACTTCTCCATTACGCTAGTTCACCTTCTAGTTAGCATCTTCAATGCGGCCATCGCCAATTGCATTTTCCCCGACGCGTGGAAATCCGCCGACGTCATCGGCATCCACAAACCCGGCAAGAAGGCTTCCGAGCCCTCTAGCTACCGTCCCATTAGTCTCCTCAGTACCCTGGGCAAGGTCTACGAGCGCGTCCTTCTGAAGCGCATCTGGTCCTGTGTCAAAGACAACAACCTCCTCCCTGATGAACAGTTCGGCTTTAGAGCCAGACACTCTTGCGTCCAACAAGTACACCGCATCACGGAGTACGTCCTAGAAGGTTTTAACATGAAACCCGGCCATGGTTACACCCACAAGCCGTTCCCCCAAGGGACTGTAGCGGTGTTCCTCGACGTCGCGAAAGCTTTCGATAAAGTCTGGCACAACGGGCTGATATACAAGCTGTATCAGCTCGGGCTGCCAGACCGTCTTGTACTCATAATACAAGACTTTCTCAGGGCTCGAAGCTTTCGATACCGCGTCGAGGGACAACGCTCCTCCCCCCACGACATCGGCTCCGGAGTCCCTCAGGGCTCCGCTGTGGCCCCGATTCTCTTCTCGCTTTTCACCTGTGACATCCCCCGCACCCCCAAAGTGGAGCTTGCTCTCTTTGCCGATGACACCGCCCTCTACACCAGAGGGTGGAACAAGGTCATTCAGCTAGCCCACCTTCAACGAGCCCTCAATCTCCTCGGAGACTGGTTCAAGAAGTGGGCTATCACCGTTAACCCCGATAAAAGTGCAGCCGTGTACTTTCATCCGTTCAAAAGACCTCCTTCTAAGCATATCACGCTCAACGGCCAGCCCATCCCATGGGCTACCGAGACCAAGTATCTCGGTGTGACCCTTGATCGTCGACTCACGTTCTCTAAGCATATCCAGTTAGTTCGCAACCGAGCAGCCTTCTTCTTAGGCCGGCTCACTCCCCTTCTCAACGAGCGTAGTAAATTGTCCCTTAGAAATAAGGTTACAATTTACAAAACTTGTATTCGCCCCGTCATGACGTACGCCTCCGTGGCGTTCGCTCATGCCTCCAGCATAGATCTAGAGAAACTCCAAGTCATACAAAATAGATTCATCCGCAGAGCAGTCGGTGCTAGCTGGTTCATGCGAAACTCCGACCTGCACTGCGATCTCGAACTCCCCTCCATCCGTCAGTACATTAAGTACGCTTCACGCCGCTATTTCGATGCGACCTCCCACCATCCCAATCCACTCATAGTCCAAGCCTCGAACTATACGACAGACACGACAGACCCACCCCCCTTCCGTAGGCGCCCCAGACACGTCTTGGGCGACCCGGACGACCCCATAGCCGTCATCACCTCGGCGGCGCTGGGCTCGCCTGATCCGACCACTCCTAGCAACAAGAAGTATTCCGTCTTTGGTATAGGCGCCGGTTACCAAAGGCACACAAACACGCACCGACCTCGCCGGCGAGGTCGAGGACTCCCCAGATCTGTCAGAAGATCTGTTAGATTCTCTCCAAGTAGTCAACCAGATCAATCTACTAGGGCCCCAGGGCATACCCCTTCTGGGGTGCCAGGGCAAGTCTGACCCCACTCCCGGCGACGGCCAAGCCGAGGTTCGTACCGTCTGAGGTGCCCTTGAGCTAGTCGCCTTTAACCTAAACCTAGGCCGAGCGCCGTTTGCGCTTGCCTAAAGTCCGGTGACGCTGTAGAGGCCATCTGAGGCCAACAGCATAGTCATTCATAAAAAAAAAAAAAAAACCGACATTCATTCACCATCCGACCGACGCCGAAACAACACCTCTACTCCGTACCGCCTCGACTCCCTCGCCAAAAGGACCGACCGTCAGTGCCACAATTATCGCCGAGTTTCAATTCGAAGCAATCCAGCAACGCGTGCAGACCAGAAGAAAACCCCCCCCCCGGGCCCTGAGACGGAATCCGGGTTAGGCAACAGCGGAGTCGCACGCTATCACATCATACAGTCCACTAGTGACTCCGCCTGTTGCCGACCCTCCCGCCTCCTCCGTTAGGGCCTGGGGCATCGACCTGCACATTGGTCCTTCGGCAGCCGGATTAACTCGAAGAAATCAAGACTGAAAAAAATGGTACTGACGCGATCGGCCAAGGGCGGGAGGACCGTGCGTCACGACACAGACGCCGGTCCATCCACGGAGGAGAGGACCGTTTCGCGAGAGACCCAGGAACCCTCCGCGAGGGGTTCCTCCGACGTCTCGACCACCGCCGCGTTCACGACGGGAGCGACGCGGGGCCCTGCCGCTGGGCCCCCCTCCCACACCGCGGCACCACCGCCGCGCCCGACAGGCGCCACAATCGCCTTCGCATCCTCGCCGGCATCACCAACGGGCCCCCTCAGCGGCGTGAGACACGCGCCGCCAGCCGAGAGGTACCCTCGACTCGCCGGGAAGACCACCACCGACTTCGCTGCGTCCACTGACGACTCTGCGACACCGACAAGGCATCTCAGTGGGGTGCGACATAACCACGCCCCACTCGCCGAGAAGCCCACGCACGCTGCCGCTACAACTATGCGCACCGCCGCGGTCAACGACGACGCCGCGGTCAACGACGATGCCGCATCAACAGGAACTGCCGTTCCCACCGACGCACCTAGACGCCACGCTCTTCGATCAACATCGACTTCAAAGAGCAAGCGACAACTGGAGATCCTCCGCGCCAAGGAAGAACTCGCACGCGCAGAAGCTGCTGCCGCGCGCGCCCACCTCGCCTTGCTAGAGGCTGAGGAAGACGAAAACGACATAAACAGCGAAATATCCGAAGATGGAGCCGCCCAATCTCAACGGGTAGACACATGGCTCGACGAACAGACGCAACTACTGGCCATCACCGGGAACACGGACATGAAGGAGCCCGGCGGTTCATCGACGCAACCGCCCCCTCTGCCACCGACGACAACTGAACCACAACAGCAACGGGCGCTGACGCAGCTACCACCACAAGCTGTCTGCGTGCCCACGCCACAAGACATCGTTCCGGCCAACAACGTTGCACTATCGACCACGGCGAGATCTGACATCGCCGAACTCGCTGCTGCCATCATATCAGCATCACGCAATACGAAGCCCGCACTACCACCCAGGTACTACACCGACTTACCACCTTTCGATGGGACGCATCAAGAGTGGCTGACATTCCGAGCGGCGTACACTGAAACTGCCCCGAGTTTCTCCGACGTCGAAAACACCGCCCGACTACGACGCAACCTACGAGGAAAAGCGAAGGAAGCAGTTGAAAACCTCCTTCTCCATTATACGGAGCCTCGAGAGATCATGAAGACCCTGGAATTACGCTTCGGCCGCCCCGAAGCGATCGCCGCAACAGAGCTCGAACGACTACGAGCCCTCCCGAAGCTACACGACAACCCGCGGGATATATGCGTGTTCGCAAATAAAGTAAGCAACGTGGTGGCCGCGCTCAAAGCCCTGGATCGGGTCAACTACCTGTACCACCCCGACCTGACTGCCGCGACATCAGACAAGCTGCCACCGACGCTGCAGCACCGCTGGTTTGACTTCTCCGCCGCACAACCGGCGGGAGAACCAGACCTGATGAAGATGTCGCGCTTTCTGCAAAGAGAGGCCGACCTGTGCAGCCCATACGCACAACCCGAACCAACTTCAAGGGAGGAGACGAGCAAACGACGCCGACAAGAAAGAACATATGCGGTCCAGACCAAGGAGAAGTCCTGCACGATCTGCAAGAATACGGGACACGACACTCCAGCGTGCCCAGACTTCAAAGGGGCCGACATCGATGGACGCTGGGACCTAGCGAAGAAGAACCGGCTCTGCTTCAGGTGCTTGCGCCTCCGCACCAAGACACACACATGCAAGTCACGGAGATGCGAGACCGACGGGTGCACGTATATGCACCACGCACTGCTACACCACCTGAAGAAGCCACAAAAGCCCGAGGACCGAAGCGGAGCGGAAACCGTCGCTTCAACGTGGACAGCGATGGCCCCCGCCGCGTTCCTGAAAATCGCGCAAGTAAAGGTTAGCGGACCAGATGGAGAGGTGGACACCTGGGCCCTGCTCGACGACGGATCAACGGTATCGCTCATCGACACCGAGCTCGCCGACCGCGTCGGCGCCAGAGGCCCCACAGACCCACTCTTCATTAATGCCATCGGTAACAGGAAAATCGACTCGTCACGCTCGCGCCGCGTCGCACTCACACTGAGCGGCCGAGCGAGCGAACCTCAACAGTTGCAGTTAAGAACGATCGACGGGCTACACCTCACTCCACAACAGATACAGGAAGAAGATCTCAAGGGCTGCCGCCACCTAGACGACCTCAAGACGCTGCTCCCGACGGGCACCGCAAGACCAAAAATACTCATCGGCCAGGACAACTGGCCGCTCCTCCTCTCCACAAAGACGCGCAGAGGAAACCGCGACCAACCGGCTGCTTCGCTCACACCACTCGGGTGGGTACTCCACGGCACCAACACCCTTGCTCTGGGCCACCGAGTGGACTTCGTGGCTCACGTCACCGAAGCCACAACCGAGGACCACATGGACGAGGAGCTCCGGCGCTACTTCGCCATAGAAGGACTCACCGTCGCCGCGAAAACACCACGGAGCGATCCAGACCGACGAGCGCTCGAAATACTCGAAAAATCGACCAAACAGCTCCCAGACGCACGTTACGAGACCGCTCTCCTGTGGAAAGAGGACCACCCGAAGATGCCATACAATTACGAAGCGGCACTTCAACGACTAACAAACATAGAAAGAAAAATTCGAAAGAATCCAGACACGGCCCGAAAATATGCACAGGAAATGCGAGCCCTCATCGAAAAGGGTTACGCCGAAGTAGCGCCGACAGCGCACACCCCGAACAGGACGTGGTATTTACCACACTTCGGCGTGACCACACCGATGAAACCTGATAAGCTCCGCATCGTACACGACGCGGCAGCCAAAACAAAGGGACGTAGTCTGAATGACTACCTGCTGACCGGACCGGACCAACTTCAATCGCTGCCCGGCGTACTCATGAGATTCAGGCAGCACGCCGTCGCCGTGTCGGCTGACATCACGGAATTGTTCATGCAGATCAGTATACGAGCGGAAGATCGAGACGCACTACGATATCTGTGGCGCGACGACACCGACAAGCCGCCGACCGAGTTCCGAATGAAGTCGGTCATCTTCGGAGCTACCAGCTCGCCGGCCACCGCCATATACATCAAAAATATGAACGCCGATAAACATCGCCAGAGCTACCCAGAAGCCACCGACGCCATCATCCGCAATCACTATATGGATGATTACCTGGGCAGCTACCGCACAGACGAAGACGCTGTACGAGTCGCCGCTCAAGTCCGGGATGTACACCGACAAGGACATTTCGAGCTCCGCAAATGGAACTCGAGCTCCGAAGCTGTCCGACGACAGCTGACCAAAGAAGAAACCCGCACTGACGTCACTCTCAGTGCTGGCGGGAGCGCTGAGCGAGTCCTAGGACTTGTATGGAAGCCCGATGCAGACAACCTGAGCTTCAACCTCGACATGGCGCGCATACCGCCGGCCATACTGCAGAGCAACTCACCGACGAAAAGACAAGCACTCAGGATCGTCATGTCCATCTACGACCCACTAGGCCTAGCTTCGCCCGTGACGAACCAAGGACGACAGCTTCTACAAGAACTGTGGCGCCGCGGGACCGGCTGGGACACTCCCATCGACGACGACCTGGCAGACCGCTGGCGCAGCTGGATGAAGCATCTCCAGCGACTACGACACGTCTCCGTACCCCGCCCGTACTCTGGATACTCCGATGCCGCCTCCTTACAACTGCACACATTCGTAGACGCGAGCGAGGCCGCCTACGCCGCCGCACTATACTGGCGCGCGGTGATGCCAGACGGGGAAGTACGGACATCGCTCATTTTCGGAAAAGCACGCGTCGCACCGCTCAAGTTGTCATCAATCCCACGACTCGAACTACAAGCTGCGGTCATGGGAAGTCGAATGGCAGCCGCAGTCACATCGGAGCACGACCAGAAACCAGACAGAAGATTCTTCTGGACCGACAGCATGACCGCCCTCACATGGCTACGCACCGGGTCGCGCTCATACCGACCGTTCGTCGCGCATCGCATCGCCGCAGTGGAAGAAAACTCCAATCTCTCGGAGTGGCGCTGGGTGCCAACCAAGCTCAACGTGGCCGATGACGCCACCCGCGACGTGCCCGCCGACTTCGTCTCTGAACATCGCTGGTACACCGGCCCGGAGTTCCTGCGAGCCCCCGAAGAAACGTGGCCGACTCAGCCGACCGTCACGCACGCTGAGAAAACAGGAGAAGAAAGATGTCACACGCTCACGACCAAACGAGCACGCCTGAGCGAAGCGCTCCCCGACCCGACACGCTTCTCCAAATGGGAGCGTTTCCTGCGCGCAACGGCGCGCGTCCTACAGTTCATTGAACTCTGTCGCCGACCGCGCGAGCGTACGTACTATAAACGTACCCGCGCCAACCCAACACGAGACCCCACATGGAAGCACGGGAGTGAGAAACGCCAGAAAACACCGACGCCGCGAGTGAACACCGACAACGGATCGCCAACACAGCGGCTACCAATTGACGGGGACACCTTAAGACGCGCCGAGACACACATCTGGCGCTACAATCAAGAAGAGGCGTTCACCGAAGACATCGAAGCATTACGACGCGGCAAACGAACGCCGCCAAATAGCCGCCTTCGCGGACTCTCAGTACGTAACGAAAACGGCCTCCTACGACTGAGGAGCCGGATAAGCCGACTCGCCGAAGCCGATGACATCGAGACATCACCGGTCGTCCTAGACGGCGACCGCCCCGAAGTAAGACTACTGGTGGACTACTTACACAGAAGACTCCACCACGCCGGGACCGAAGCCACAGTCGCAGAGTGCCGACAGCACTACTGGGTGACCCGCCTGCGGCCGGTCACCAAGACCGTGGTACACCGCTGCCTGCCGTGCCGAATTCGCAAAGACGCCCCACCACGACCAGCCACCGGAGACCACCCAGCCTGCCGCCTAGCGCACCACCAGCGCCCCTTCACATTCGCAGCGGTGGACTTTTTCGGGCCACAGCTCGTGACCGTCGGACGAAGCACCCAGAAGCGCTACGTAGCGCTATTCACCTGCCTGACGACGCGCGCCGTGCACCTGGAGCCGACGATGACGCTGAGCACCGACTCCGCCGTCATGGCGCTACGACGAATGATCGCCCGCCGCGGAGCGCCTACAGAAATCTGGTCGGACAACGGGACCAACCTCCGCGGCGCGGACCGCGAATTAAGAGAAGCCATAGACAGAAGCACCGAAGCGGAGGCGTCACGACACGCCATCACCTGGCGATACATCCCCCCCGGCGCTCCCTTCATGGGCGGAGCGTGGGAGAGGATGGTGCGCGCCGTCAAGGCCGCGCTCGCCAGCACACAACAACCACGACACCCGACCGACGAGGTGTATAACACTTTGTTGACAGAAGCCGAGTTCACAGTCAACAGCCGACCCCTAACCCACGTGTCGGTGAGTCCTGACGACCCGGGCCCGCTCACTCCGAATCACTTCCTCCTGGGCGGCCCGGCGCGCGTCCCGACACCGGGTACTTTCAGCCCGGACGATCTCATCGGGCGCAAGCAGTGGCGCGCCGCACAACATCTCGCAGACCTCTTCTGGAGCCGTTGGCTCCGGGAGTACCTCCCCGA
Organism: Erannis defoliaria; assembly: GCA_905404285.2. Classification (NCBI taxonomy): domain Eukaryota; kingdom Metazoa; phylum Arthropoda; class Insecta; order Lepidoptera; family Geometridae; genus Erannis; species Erannis defoliaria. Next base: position 9,115,385 of record FR990080.1, on the reverse strand, counting down.
CCTCCAAAACCGGCGGGAGCCCCACTGCCGCGGGCCCGCTGTGAAGATCGGCGACACCGTGCTGATCGCCGACGGCACCCTCCCGCCCAATACATGGCCGCGGGGGGTCGTAGAAGCCGCATACCCGGGTCCAGACCACATCACCCAAGTCGTCGATGTGCGCACCACCGGCGGAACCCTACGAAGACCAGTTAAGAAAATCATCGTGTTACCAAGCTCGCCTGCCGCTCACCAGAACTGAATGCAGCGTTTCCAGTCTACACTGCACGGCGGGAGAATGTTCGCGACAACTAATTTTAAGCCTTTAATCATAACCATATCTGTAAATAAGTTAAGAGAAAATAAATGTTTCGTATGATTGGTCTTTATTGGTCAGGGAGTCGAGGCATAGGCAATAGCAATTAGGGACACACTAGGACGAATTAGAGCGAGACCTCGCTATCCCGCTCACACCTCCGCCGCTCCTGATTGGCCAGACGCACACACCGCCACTCGCCGCGCGGTTAGCGCCACTCAGGAGTGGCGGAATAGCATAAATATCGGGCCGCGTTCCCCGACATTCATTCACCATCCGACCGACGCCGAAACAACACCTCTCCTCCGTACCGCCTCGACTCCCTCGCCAAAAGGACCGACCGTCAGTGCCACAATTATCGCCGAGTTTCAATTCGAAGCAATCCAGCAACGCGTGCAGACCAGAAGAAACCCCCCCCCCCCCGGGCCCTGAGACGGAATCCGGGTTAGGCAACAGCGGAGACGCACGCTATCACATCATACAGTCCACTAGTGACTCCGCCTGTTGCCGACCCTCCCGCCTCCTCCGTTAGGGCCTGGGGCATCGACCTGCACAGGAACTTAATTCTTTAGTATCCTTGGATGATATTCTCATGATACCAACGCAAAGCAGTTCACCAAAAATAATAATACAAAGTGAAACAACGTCACCATCGTTAACACATATTCCAATAATTACAACCCAAAGCAATACTCTGACAATTACACCGACACATAGCAGCACATCTAGCCAACTGAAAACCAGCACATCCTTTGTGGCAGAAAAGGATCACAGTGCAGCCTTTAATAAACATTTATTTTTACCAAACCCACCCCAAAAATCCAAAACCACAAGAATTCGTACGCCAGCTGCAATTTCATCAGCAGCATGGAGAAAATTTTATGAAGACAAAGAAAAACTTAAAATGGAAAAGAAAGAGGTCAGCAAACAAAGGCAAGAAAATATAAGGAAGAAGAGATTGGAAAAAGAACAATTACAACAAACAAAAAAATCTAAACGAAATGCGTTAAAGTTAAAAAAGCATGACAAAGAAAATCAGAGGGTAAAAGTAAGTTGCGATCAATGTGAAGATGTTTTAATTAGCGATACAGAAGAGGATGCAGAAAATAATGTGGGATGTGACTTTTGCCCTAAGTGGTATCATTTAAAATGCACTGACTTTGTAGGGCTCAAATACGAAGAAGTGCAAAATAAACCGTTCAAATGCAATGCATGTATTATTTGTTCTTAATTTTGAAAATGTAGACAATCATGTTGATTAGTTTAAGTACTTATATTTGTTGTGTTGATTAGTTTAGTATAGTTTAATTACTGATAGTAATATTTGATACTATTCCTGTTAAAATGTAACGTATGTATGCATTTGTCATATGCTTATATTCTGATAAGAATTTAATAAATACTAAAAATATGATTATAATATATTGAAATTGAACTTGATTTAAGTACTAATAATAACAAAACAACGTAAAAAGTCGTTACGCCTATTCGAATTATAACTGTTGCAATTGAAAGTTTAACTTTGTTGTATTATATAATAGTATTAGAAAATAATGTGAAGACTGATTAAAGCTTATTGATAGCAGATTACTCAAAGGGAAATCTATAGAGGCTAGATTTATGAACAAAATTATTGATTGTAAAAAACATACGAAATATTCTTTAAAATTAAAAATAATAAAAAGGAAAAGTACTTTACTAGATGTGATTTTTGTAATGGTAAAATATAAGCAAACCATAAGTAAAGAAGAGCGCTGATTTATAGAAACCTTTGGAAAAGCTTACTACGATTCATTAAAATAAATTAAACAACAATAACATTGTTTTTTTTTTAATATATTTATGCTGAACAGTGATAACTATTCATATTCATATAATGGCCGAAAACTAAACTTTCTCGGGCCGAATACTAAAATTTGTGGCCGAAAACTAGCATTTCAGCCCTTTTCTGATATAATATTTTTTTTTAAAGAAACTATGTACTCTGAGGCCTTAAAATTTACAAAATCAGAATCTACAGTGTTTAGGTTACCAAACCCAGACACAAGTAAGGGTATAGGTACCTATCAGTGCAATTTTTTTATAGTAACTTAAAGTTGACATTTGCGTTAAAAGGCCGAAAACTAGCGCAATGACCCTAGTAGTGATACAGAAAACAATAACACTTTTGTGCAAAATACAAAAAAACGAAAGAAAACAGGAAGAATGCGTGAAGTGATGAAAAAATTGAGAGTTTCTACGCACGAGCTAGGAGATGATTGCAGGTGTAAAAGATTGAAATGTTTTGATAGAATATCATCAGAGCAACGTGCAAAATTACTTAAAGACTTCAACAGCATGAACTGCACAGATGAAAAAATATATATTTGTGTGGTTTGATGAATGTGTGTTCCATAAAAAGGAGGCGAAGTAGAAAAACAGAAGAAATGGATGCTAATTTTCACCAAACACATTTCACTTACAAAGTGAGGGCGATAGAAAATGATGAGACAAAAGAAAAACCTGTTTGCTACAAGGCATTTTTATCCATATTTGGCATTACCAAAGGAAAACTGGAACATCTTCAAAAGTCATTGAAAATGTCAGGTAGGTACTGCACCAAATGATAAAAGAGGCAAGTCAAATTCAAACAAGAAATTAGACAAAGACATTAAAGCTTTGATTTGTAATCATATAAAATCCTTTAAAGGACGCCTAAGTCACTACAGCTTGAATAATACAAAAAAAGAGTATCTACCCGAGGACCTAAACATAAAGAAAATGTATAAGTTATACTTGGATGCAAACGAGACACAAAATTATGTATCTTATGAAACGTACAGAAACATCTTTAACTCAGAGTTCAATATATCATTTGGTTATACTAGAACAGATACCTGCAGTACTTGTGATGAATTCACAATAAAAGCGAAGGCATTGAGAGCTGAAGAAAATATTGTAGAACTGAATCGGTTAACTTTTCTGAACAATTTGCACAAGAAAAAGGCCCAAACATTTTATGATCGTAAGAAGAATGCAAGGATCAAGAGCAAAACAGATGTGGAATTTCAAGCAATTGCCATGGACTACCAGAAGAATGTGTCATTGCCAAACATCACCACAAACGATGTCTATTACAAACGTCAATTATCGATGTATTCTTTTAATATTCATGCATTGGGTGATGCAAGCTCTTATTTTTACACCTATCCAGAAACCTGCGGACGTAAGGGTTCAGATGAAGTGGTTTCATTTCTGTTTCATTATTTAACAAACCACCTGGATAGTCGTGTAAAGCATTTAGAATTTTTTTGTGAGTCAGCAGGTGGACAGAACAAGAACTACACGGTGACAAGGTTTATCCATTTTGTTGTTCATAAAATGAAACTTTTAGATTCTATCTAAATAACTTATCCAATACGAGGACATTCATATTTAGAATGCGATAAAAATATGGATCTCATTAATCTAAAAGCTTACATGGAACTTCCATTCCAGTGGTATGATTTGCTGAAAGTTAGTCGCCAAAAACCCAAACCCTTTGAGGTGATTGAGGTAGGAATAGGTGAACACATCAGAAAATTTTCAGTTTTTTTTCAAAATCAATAAATGAAAAAATGCTCATTCCCAGTCCAGTCCCAAAGAGAATTACAGTGTGTACGAGAACACCCTAGAGTTATTTTACACAGAAGTAACTACGAGTATAATGGTATATGGGAGAAATCACCTATTGTGGCAAAAAAGGGAACCGGATCAAAAACATCAAATGAATTTGATTTGCCAGATTTTGCCTATCAAAATTTCTTGCCCATTAGTGCAGAAAAGTACAAGGACTTAATAGATTTAAAAAGATTTTGTTCTGAGGGAGCACAATCCTACTTCGAAAGCATTCCTCATGCATAATCAGTAAATTTAGTTAAGCATTTAGTTAAGTTGGACATTCCTTGTATGGGACACACTGGACATTCCCAGTTTTTGTATGTTCTAAAAGGGAACTACTTCATATTTTTAATTATTTTCAAAGAAAATATTTTTATAAAAGTATTTATTAATTACCAAAACTAAGAATTTAAAAGGTAAACTTAAGTTCCTATTAGTAGTTAATAAGTATAAGTAATACCTAATAAAATTGTTAAATTTCAAAATTATAAATGTTGATTACACAATTTTTTGTTTTTGTGACATTTTTGCCCCTGTACTCTTCAAGTGATCTTTCCGTTTCTTTGTTGATCAGAAATGTAGCAAACTGCTTGCTTCAAATTCATGTGGTTCCATAAAATCACTCAATACAGAGAAAGTAAAATTAATGAGAAATAACGATGATGGTGATGATGATGATTAATTTCATATATAACCATTCAATATTATTTTATCATAATATTATAAAACAAATAACATATTTTATTCCAGACACTATGTGCTTGCTTCAAATCAGGCCTTAATATTTCGGCAACAGTGTGCAACATGGCTGCAACCAATCGAAGAGCTCTTGAATCATTAGGAGCATCAGAAAATTATCCCGTGATCACTGTTGACAATAGGAAAGTTGTAGCCTTATTTGATGCACCACACTTACTAAAGTGTTTCCGAAACATGTTCTTAAAATATGATGTTCGGTGAAAAATTTATGTTTCGGCGAGTGGAACAAGTGGAGAAGGTAATTTATAAAGTTATTACATATTTAGATGTAAATTCATTTGTAACTATGTCATCAATTACTGTGTCCTGTATTTTCACCCAAGATCTTAATGGATTAATTAAAAAAAACCTATGCATTATTTCAGGATATAAGGTATCTCGTTGTCAAATTTCATTTATACCCGTTCAGTAGTTTTTGTGACAAAGTGCACCATCCATGCACTCTTGCAAAATTTTACAAGTATAATAGCAGATTTATTTTTAACTAGCTGTTCCGGCAGATGTTCTCCTGTTTCAATAAATTCTGTCTACAATTTGTTTTTTCTTTGTAAACCTGATAGCGCATAAAACTCGATGTCATATTCTTGACTAGTAAATAAACTATTCGCGTAAATATCATCACGCGTAACATTTAAACTGAATGAAACATTTGCTATAAAATGGCTTTCCATAACAACTGAATGTGAAAATAGCAAAACCGCATATAAATACAACAAGTTAAAGCATAAATGTTCATCAGCATACATTTAGGCATTCTCTTCAAAATATATTGATTAGTAATTTCATTGAGTACCTAACTAAGTTTAGGCCGTGGCGCATAAGCCGTATAATCAAAATGACAGATCATCAGAGACTGTGTCACAATGAAGTCATTAATCAAATTAGCCAAGGTAGGAAGGAAATTTAAACCCAGATTCTATAAAAGTAAGGTTCTGTAGAAAAGTAGATAAGTTACAAATGGGTACATCACATTTAGACAAATTACTTTTTGCTTATTTTCATTTTGATATTGCTCACTAAGCATGGAATTCAACAAGTTTCTTTTGGCACTTGAAAGTTATATTTTTACGTCGCATGGAAAAGGGAATACTCATGATTTAAATACATTTTAGTCATTCACATATCAAAAGATCCTTGTATGAGTTTACAGTGGCTTGAGGCATATCATATTTTTATTGTAATCTATTTATTGTATTGTTAATTCTATATAATTTGTATTTTGAACATAATTATTTCTTTTACCACTATGGTTGGTTTGAATATGATACCTCAATAAAGACTTTTTCTCAATTTTCCAGGACAGTTACCAGCAACCGCTGTAGTGACAGCAAATGTTGTTCTCAAAATGGACAAACTTTTTGACCTTTGTAACAGTAGCAGTTCAGATTGTCGCAGAGGAAAAATGTTTAGCACAAACATGTCGGATACTTCTCCACACATTTTTTTTTTAAAGAAATGAGAACATTCATCATATAAATTAAGTTTATAGGGTGTCCAAGAAAACCTCCCATCAATAGAGGGATGGTTATGGACAATAAATGGAATTGAATTTTAATGGAAAACCATAAAAGAAAATCACAATGAAGTGGAAAGCCTAGTAACTAGGCGGCTTCAACAAGACCCGTTAGAAAATTTGTTTAGGTCTAATCAGAGGTAACTGTGGATCCAAAACAAATCCCACAACAAGTGAATTTGTTGGAGCAATCAAAACCACCGTAATATCCAATTTGGCCCACGTTACTTCTGGCAACTGCGAAGACGACAACAATGAAGCAATTATGAATAATTTGAGTAATTTGTATTTGAATAATTTTTCAGTGCCTGAAAAAGAAAACAGCAGTGCATCACAGCTAGTGCCACTTTTCGAATCAAGTATAGACTTGAATACGATCAAAGAGACCAACGAAGATACTGCAGATATGCAGGCAAGCGCGTATGTGTGCGGATTCCTAATAAAAAATTATAAAAATAAAAATGATAAATGGCAACTTTGCAAAACCATATTTATGGTACCAGATCCAAGTCTCCTCCACAACTTTGTGGAAAACAAAGAATATAATCAGTATAAAAAAATTCTTAAATTATGACAGTAAAGAATTGGTAGAACGTATAGAAAAGTGTGCACTAGTCATAAATGCGCTGCTGTCGACAGAGTCCTACAAAAAGAATCTCAAAATGATCATAACGGCTCAAATACCTCTGGAGATATTTGTTTTTTTTTAAGTGTGCCATATACATTATAATGACAATAAATGAATATTTAAAGAGCCCTGTATTTCAGATATGTGTTAATAGGTATTGCACAGTAAAGAATCGGATATATGAAGCAGAAGGAACAAGGCTAGCTTTACAAAAAAAAAACATTTTAAAAAATTCATAAACTAGCTATTCTGGGCATCGCACTTTGTGCATTTGCCAGTGACATGATAGGTTTAGCATTATTTAAGCTGGGGTGCACCATAGAGGTGTAATTAGGCTTAAATTTAATATACATACAGTGTTGCACGAGTAATTAAGATTTATGGGTTGAAATAAATAAGAAAACGTTCGCTTCGCTCCCGCCTTAGCCTAACCTATCCGAGTCATATCTGTCACCCGACTTTAATACAGGTACATACATTGTGTTATATTTTCCATTACACCACTGAGGTAATTAACAAAAAAAAAACTAAACCAAAAAATCTAATAGCACTAATAATTCTTAGGACCAATAACTCTATTAACAAAGAAATTTGTAACATTACTATTTATGACAACTAATCTTAGGATGTATAAACATTATGTCACTCTACTATTAGGATCGACAAACACAAGGTCAAAAAATAATTATGGCGGCAAAAAATTATGTGCATGTATCATTATGACTACAGTAGTTGTACGGAGTACATTAAAGTGACAAGGAGTGCACTTTGAAGCACCGCGACGGACAGACGCGCGAGTGGGATTCCACTAACTATTGCTGTATTTTGTACTTAATAAATTACATTACTTTAATATTTTCAATAAGGAAGAGCGGGGCAATTACATCATATTACATCAAATGGCTTTTTAGCCTGTAATTTAACTTTTAAACAGGAGCGACATATATGTACCGGTCGAGAAAAAGAGTATATATTTAATGTATACTAGATGGCATTGTTAGCGTGTAGTCTGTTTGACCGACGTGCATAATTCCAAAGACGCCATTTTGTTTGCACACCGATGAGTAAACGCTCTACAAGTTTATTTTTGTTATACGTTGTGTTCGTGGATTTTTTGAAGTTTGAGCGAGGTGAGTGACGATATTATGAATTAGAGATAATTTGTAGACAATTGGTTTTATTCTACTCTTTGATTTCACAGTGCTATTGAGTCTAACGTAATAACCCCCAAAATTTTTATGCTGGGGTTTTTACGTCAGATTGAATGACGTGATCACCCCGTCGTTTTTGCATGGAGGATAAGGAGTTGCGATGAGTGACTTGCAGCCACAGCTACTATATTGCGGACGGAGTGTGTGACGTCACACTTATTTGCTCAGTCTGCTAACGTCCGCCACGCGTAACGGTCATTCAAACTTACATATTAGACGTACGATTTTTAATGTTTTTACCCAGTAAAAATAAAAATTAAATGAGGAACTCATTGTTTCTTTTTGTAAAAATTACCGAGGGAAAAAATCTGATTACATGATTGGCATCTCATTTCATTCGTAAGTAATTTTATTTGTATTAGTGTCTCGTTCTATAAAATTTAAAAACGCGACATCTAGTGTGATATTAAGAAATTAAGTGTCAATTCAGCTAAGTGTTAGTTCACCAAGTCGATTCTCAAAAACTTTTCCTGAAAACCGCTAGATGGCAGTACAATTTGCCACTCCTCCCGCGAACCTACACCTCCCCGCACAGTCACGCGTCTTCCTAAGGAAAAATCCTTTGATCACATCTCTGCTTCTATTACTCTGTGCGTTTTTGTATGAAGTTGCAAAACACTAGTGATGTCCATAGGTTTGGCTTAAATATCGATACTTGTATTCATGTAATTTACTTACTGTTCTTGTACAGTTTTATTAAATGTTATATTTGTGCATATAAATTATACATTTTAATGTAATTTAATTCAGTCATCTAATTTAATCATTTATTTTAAATGTTATGTTCAGAGAACTATTAGACTTATTGGCATTCGTAAACTCTATTATACATGAGACATCCTTCTCCCATCTATACTTATTCTCAGAACTCATCATTTACAACAACGTATAATATGTAGAATCACAGTGCGACACCCCCCCCCCCCCCCCCCTACACACACACACACACACACACACACACACACACACACACTCGCTCACACCCTCACCCTCTCATCCTACACACTCTATTAGTGACATTGTGCCCACTTATTTTAACTATGGGATATTTTTAGCAAAGTAGACCAGATCCCACGACACAGGTAATCCTAGTGTGGGATCTGGAGTTTTACTATATTTTGTAGTATTTAATAGTACCTTTTAATAGTAATTGTATTTATAATTATTATATGTTTATGTATACTATTTGTATTAAGTAAAATTAAATTAAAAATCGCCTTATAATAGGGAAAGGTCACTTTTCAATTCGACTTTTGACTTTTTCATACATATACATACCCCAACTTTTTTTTATTAAGTGCTCCCTTTTTTATTCCTAAAGCGATACTTACATATCCCGACTCGAATTTGTTTTTATTTTGCTGCCGAATCGGGCCAATCATATGATGGTGACAATTTTAGAAATTATTGTTTTAGATGGTCCGAAACTATAAGCGCATAAAAGAAAAAGGTTACATTGAGTTGCAACTCAAGAAAGCTGTTGAGGATGTGAAAAATAATTTGATAACCAGTAGCCAAGCAGCACAGTTATACGGGATACCAAGAACCACAATTAACACAAGACTCCATTGTGTCCACGAAACAGCAGGCCGACCGACAGTGTTTTCATTGGAATTCGGAAAACAAATGGCCCACAATCTACATGTCATGGAGAAGCATGGCTTTCCTTTAACCAGGAAAGAAGCATCCGTATTGATATCGGAATATGTACGCCAAAATGGTATTACAACACCTTTTAAAGACGACATACCAGGCAGGGATTGGTTCCACGCATTCCAGAAGCGAAATAATCTGTTAATAAAAAAACCTCAAAACGTCGAAATCGCACGGCGAAAGGCTTGTGATCCATTCGTAATTTATGGATATTTCGACATGTTAGAGAGGGTGGTGGAAGAATTGGGTCTCAAAGAAAAACCAAAACAAATTTATAACCTGGACGAAACATCAATCTGCAATGATCCAAGTAAAGGGAAAATCCTTGGAAAAAAAGGTTATAAGGCAACCAGGACCACAAGTGGACCTGGCCGAAACAACACCACCATTCTTCTAGCTACAAACGCTTGCGGTGACAAAATACCGCCATTGATTATATTCCAGGGCAAGCATCTTTGGACGCAATGGTTGTACCCAAATGAAAATGTTAAGACTGCTTACGCGGTGAGTGACAAAGGATGGATGGAGACAACCATTTTTGAAAGATATATGAAAGAAACGTTTGCACCAGCAATAGGAACGGAAAGACCAGTCCTTCTCATTTTCGACGGACACTCTACACACGTTGATTTAAGTGTAATAGAATATGCTGCTTCTCAAGAAATCACGATTCTTAAACTTCCGCCGCACTCTTCTCATATCCTCCAGCCACTAGACTGCAGTGCGATGAAGCCTTTTAAGGATCGATGGGAGGATGAAATTATCAAGTGGCAAAGGCTTCATATTGGGGCCAAATTACCAAAAAATGAATTCGCAAGAATTATAACGCAAATATGGGATCAAATGAATCCTGTAATTTTGGCGAATGGGTTCCGAAAAGCCGGGGCATATCCCGTTGATCGTAACACTATTCCAAAAGAATTGATCGATTTTAGACTGTATCAAAATTGGGAAAATTTCAAAACACAACAAATTCAAACACAACTACAAGATCCCGTCAAAACGGATGATGGTGTCAAAAAAACTGCTAATCTAATTCCAAGTTTATTGAATTTGGCATTAATGAAAATCAATGACGACAAGAAAGAGAACTTACGAAATAATTACATGACAAGTCAACCAGAAAAACCTGTACACAAACCAAAAGAAAATAATTACAGTAATATGAAAATCAACAGTAACGATACAAAGCCATGTGTAGTGGTACAAGAAAAAATAAAAAAGGAAGTTCACAATAAAGATTTATTTAATTTACAAAGAGAAGGTCTAAAAACGTACCTAAAGCAAAAAAAATACCAAATAGAAACAATAAAAAGGGAAAAAAGCGAGAATCAAGACAGAAATAAAGAAAAAGTAGACAGTAAAAATATACTCAGTATGAAAAAAGTAGAACCAAAGTCGTATCAAAAAGAAAATATGGAAGAATCTAATCTGACAACTTTAAAACAAAACGCAAACAAAAGCCGGCTTGATATACACAACACAATAAGTAAAATTGTAACTCATGATATTTCTCATACTGAAACAAAAACAAAACTACACTCCAATAAAACTACAAATACCTAACAGATTCAAAGATATCGAACCACATTCTTCGTAAAAAATTTTAGATGATATAAAAATTCTTCCTCAAAAAAAATTACTTGAAAACATATCATTCGAAGAAATATTACTACAGACCATAGCTAAGAATGACCCCCCCCGTAAACCGAAAAAGGCGGGTCACTAATAGTAAAGGTGAAATATTAACATACAAACATGTACTTGAACAGATGAAGAAAGAAAAAGTAGAGAAAGAAATAATAGAACAAAACAAACTAAACAGAAAAATCGCTAAGGATAAAAAGAAAAAAGAAAATAATAAACAAAAAAAAGCAACGAAACAGAAGATGGGGAAAAAGAAATGTCAATGCACAAAAAATAAACATGATCATGATATTGATAGTAATAGTACAGGTTCATATAAATCTATCGATGCATCTGATGATGAAGGTGTAGAAGCTTTTTATACAAGCATTTTGGAATCCGATCGATCGGACGAGGACAAAGATAAATATGACAAAGCAACTGAAAATAATTTTGACGCTGTTGCTTGCACCACTCGAAAAAGACGAGTTACATCACACCACACAGCAAGTACTTCCAAAGAAAATCCAAAGGATATTCCTCATCTGGAAAAGGGACAATTCGTCTTGGCTAAATTCTATTCGGCAAAAGGAAAAAAAGTCTACAAATATGTATGCCATGTGGAAGATGTGTCTGAGAAAAACATTGTTGTATTGGGATTGAAGTCGAAAAAGAAACAAAATAATGTTTTTAATATAGTTGAAAATGACTTATGCATTATAGAATACAATGATATTGTTGAATTGCTTCCAAATCCTCAAATTAGGGGCAAAGACTATGTATTTCCATGCAAGATTGAGATAATAGAATTTTAAAATAATCGAAATGTGCCATAATGTTTACTGTAGTTTAAAATTGTTATTTTAATTGCAAATAAGTATTGCAGTGCTGCAATTTACTCAGCTCAGACTGCTATTAAAATAGTTTAAATTAAGTTTAACTAAAGAAAAAGTTTTTATTACAGTCAAGTTGGGTAACTTTGAATTTCCTTGTAACATTGAATAAAACCGGTTTGAAGATTCTTTTTTTTTCTCATACTGTACTTGATAACCACAGACAATAGAAAATGCGTGAAACGGAATCGCCAAATATTCCAGTAGCCAAAAGTGACAGCAAAATATACAACTGTCAAAGATGTTGTTTATGTTTTCGGCCATTTTTCTTCGCGGTTTTTATCGGGCGTAAAGTGTGTGTGCTACATATCGGATTTAAACATCGAAAAGCTATGTAAAACAGGTGAGTTCTGGTTTTTAAGGATTTAATATATTGTCTACTGTCTGTTTTTCTTATAATTATCTTAGAATCCATTAAATTTCATGTTCAAAAGTGCAAAAACACTGTTCATTGTAATTTTTTTCCAATTTTGGGTAACTTTGAATCGTTCAATGTTACCCTATATAAATTTTATAGAATTCGGGTAACATTGACAAATGGGGTTTCCACTACCTGAATACGTTTTCTTCTACGATTTACCAGGATTTACTCAATACAACACAATTTTGTAATTCATTTAATTACAGGTACATAAAAATGCCACGAAAATCCATACTGACTAAGCCAGGAGTGCGAAAATATGGCGTTAAATCCAATTATACCCCCGAAACTTTAGAGAAAGCCCTAGACGAAATCAAATCGGGTGCTTTAACGAGGATGGAAGCAGCTAAAAAGTACAAAATACCACCTGTCACTTTGTTCTACAAACTGAAGGAAAAGCACTCGAAAAGTGTTGGGAGACCTGTAACACTATCAAAAGATGAAGATGACAGTTTTAAGTCCCATTTGTTGCTTTTAAGTGATGTCGGAATACCAATCAGCATGCTTGACTTCAGGCTAATTGTAAAAAAATATTTAGACAAAAATAATAGACAGATTAAACAATTTAAAAACAATATGCCAGGATACGAATGGGGCTCTCTATTCCTAGAGCGACATCCAGATCTTAAAATAAAAGTAGCTCACAATATTCCCAGAAAGAGGGCACAAGCAAATCGCCAACAAGTTGAAGGCTTCTTTGATAACCTATCGAAAGAGATAGAGGGAATACCTCCTGAAAACATTTTTAATATGGACGAATCCGGCTTCCATGACGACCCAGGTAAGAAAAAGCTGTTATTTCGCAGAGATTCTCGACACCCAGAAGTCATCAAAAATGCCACAAAATCATGTTACACAGTGGTATTCTGTGTCAATGCGGCTGGAGAAACTTTGCCACCTTTTTTTGTCTTCAAAGGTAAAAAACTGTGGTCGGACTGGCTTTTTCAGGCACCACAGGGTTCAAGAATGGCGGTTTCAGATTCGGGCTGGATCACCACGGAAGTTTTTGAAGAATGGTTAGAGATGCATTTTATTCCACGTGTCTCTAATCTTGAGGGGAAAAAAGTGCTTTTGTGCGATAATCTCAGTGCGCATATTTCGCCAAAAGCATTGCATCTTTGTGAACAACACAACATTGTGTTTATATGCCTGATTCCGAACTCAACGCACTTAGTGCAGCCACTAGACGTCGGATACTTTTCTGCCGTTAAAAGCAATTGGAGGAAGGTACTAGACAACTACCGCCAAACAAGTAGAGGAAAAAAAGTAATGTCTCTGCCTAAATCCTTGTTTGCCCAACTTTTGCGAAAAACATTGGAAATTGGAGAGCCCACTCGTGTTGATAATATAAAGGCAGGATTCCGAAGCTGTGGTTTGTTCCCATTCTCGCCACAAACAGTTTTGAACAAATTGCCGAGCTATACGTCTGAAGTTGAAACCCGAGAATCTGTTGGCGAAGCCTTTCATAATTTCATTGAGGAAGTGAGAACAGCCGATTTAAATGGTATGACCAGAGGAAAAAAGTTCAACTGCCTGTAATAGCTGGAAAAAGTGTATCGGCAGAAGAGGTAGAGAAATATTACGAAGAAAAAGCAAAATCAAAAACATCCCTTCCTCAAAATAAGGAATCAAATGCTCCGTCCAAAAAAAGAGGAAGGCCTGCAGGACCAAAAAATAAAAAAAAGAAGAAAATGACAGTACCCGAGGAAGCTGAGACCAATACTGAGACCAATATAAGTGATGACGAATCGATAATTGAAAGTAATGTACGCATAACAGTTGAAGCTGAAATACATGGAATTGAGAAAACTACATCGACACTGGAAAAAAATGGACCACAAAGAAAAGAAAAAACATGTTGTAAGCTCTGACGGCATTCTATTAGAAACTCATGAAACATCAAACAGCACTGAAAAAGGACAATTGGATGGTTTTGCAAACGGTATGTTTTGTGTCTTCAAAGAAGAAGAAAGTTTATTCCCTGGATGCATTAACAAAGTAGGTCCTGGAAAAATAACCGTATCTGTCCTTCAAAAAAATTATTTAGGCGGGTGGTCATGGTATTCCAGGAATGAACGATGTGAAATAAAAAAAGAAAACGTTGTTTCTATCCTAAAGGAGCATCAGATATCAAGAAAAGATGGGAACATTTTCATAGAAGACGACATTTTGTTTATGGAGTGGGGAGAATAATTTTTTCGTTTTGTATTTTATCTTGTGTAACTTTTGATCTCATGGTTTAAGTTGATGGCATTCCACAGCTAAATGGTTGCAGAATTTTATGCTTAAGTTTAATTTTGAATACATTTCTAGAAAATTTTACAAAAGTGTGTTTCTTTTCTTAATTTTTTCCTACCAATATGGTACCTATTAGTTGTAGTTGGTAACTCTGACGGAATGGTAGGTTATGTACTATCAAGTTGATTGAATTTGACAGATGTATGTATTTTTCATTCAGAATAGGAGTCCAATCTTACCCTGGACGAATCTATTGCCGTAAAACAAGAATTTTCGTTGTACAAATAACGAAGTTCAAAGTTACCCAAAAGTCAAGATAACTTTGAACGGTGATTGTATAGGCATTAACTCAACCTCATTTTGTAGCTTATATCTTTTCAGTAAAATTATTTTAAATTTGAGTATAAAAGTACACTGATTAATCAATAAAACATAATTAGGCTGATACATTATTTTTCAATAATCGTAAAAAAAACATGAAAAGTGTTCAAAGTTACCCAACATGACTGTACTACTTATTTATATATTAAACTTCATTTAATAATAAATAGTTTCAGTCAAGCGTCATACGAAAACAATTGTCATGGTTACTGATTTGTTTTTTATCATAAACACTGAGTAGATATTCGTTAATATTATAAAAATATATTTATTGTTTTCGGGACCCATGTACCTATTAAATATTACTTACTGTGTGTTTTAGTGTTCTTAAGAGCAGAATATAATTCTCATTACAACTTGTTTACGTACAAAACTGATTTTTGTAATAACTTCACTAATTTTCAAATATATACCACTTACTTGTATATTATAATCTTCACGCTTTTCACCCTCTCATCTTATTTACCTCGTACAGGCAGAAATAAGTGCCTACGTTTTGTCATAGATTTTATTGGATCACGTGACGTGATCGGTCACATAATTATTCGATATCGATTATCATGAGCCCATCCCTAGCGTGTATAGAAACTTGTCGGAATAGCCCCCCGAAAATTTTAAACTATTTTTTCTCGAAACTGAACCTTATTAATGCTACATAAATTGCAAGTTCTAATGTTTAATGTCGTCAGTATTGTCGAGCTCTGTGTATTACCATAATTTTTCAATAGATGGCGGTTATAATTTGCTTTGACGTAATAACCCCACACGGGGTTATTAAATCAGTTTTCACTTTTCTCAAGTTATTAGCAATTTTTTCAATTTTGACACTCGTATATTGCCCTGAAAATAGGATAGATAGAATAACAGATAACTACTTCCTTAGGTGCATTTCTTAAATTTACTGGAGCTTTATATTAGACGAGAGTACAGATGTGTAAAAGTTTGACCTGCATTTTTGTGATGGAATAGCCCCGCTCTTCCTTACAGTGTCTCAACTGGGACGCTACATTTATAGTCCTTGGAGCCGGATCACAAGGCCAAAAACAAATACTTACCTACGAGGAGTTCGCTACTCTACTAGCAAAAATAGAAGGCTGCATGAACTTGCGGTGAGAGGACATAGAGATGTCCTCTCACCGAAGATCCGGAAGACTTTTACAATTATTGAACTCCTGGAAACTTCCTGACCGGAAGTCCTACTTTGACACTCCCGCTCTCAAACTACGAAGAAGAACGAATCATCAATCTACGCGACGCGACAGGTGGCAGCTAACTGAAAACATGCTGCATCAATTCTGGAAGTCGTGGTCAACAGACTATTTGTCTCAACTTCACGCGAGAAGCAAATGGCAAAAAGCTACCACAAAACTCGAAAAAGGCGACATTGTCTTGGTGAAGGAAAACATCATACCGCCTGGAAAATGGGTCATGGGAAAAGTGATCGAGTTACACCCCGGACAAGATGGACACGTCAGGGTAACTACTATAAAACCCCAGAATGGGCTACTGAAAAGACCGATCACAAAACTTGCAAAAATTGTACGTTTCATCGCGGAAGATAAAACTGTCAATTAAACCGAACAAAACAATGACGGAGCATTAAATACGCAGCCGCAATCAAATAACGGGTGCAAGCGCACTGGAAAGAAAAATGTTCTAACGCTTATTTCATTCCTAACGTTATTCGCAGTGATAACTGGATCGCATTGTGCAACGATTGACGTCAAATCAGGCACATCGTCAAGCGCTCACATTACAGACCTTGGACGCAAGCGCCCGATGTATTACGACACAAATGGAAATAAATGTTTTACATACCCCAACTTAACTACTTACTGGCAAGCTACAAAGGAAATCGAAAACTACCTAAACGATGTGCAACTATTGCGTAAAAATCTAGACCAGAGATTCTGTGCAAGCACTACACAGTCATGCCTCATGAGATGGAAACTTTAAACTACTACAACAATATACTACTGGCCACACATAAACATTTATCTTATCGCAGAAAACGCTCTCTGATTGATGGTGTGGGATACTTAGCGAATATCTTGTTTGGAGTCTTGGACCAACATTTTGCCGAAAAATACCAGCAAGACATTAAAGCCATCCAAAACCACGAGAAATATCTATTTGAATTTATAAAAAAACACATTACTATCATTGAACTTGAAAATGAAATCATGAAGAAAAACGAAAACCATTTTTTTGGGTTGTAAAGAGGGGAGGTTTATACACCAAGACGACTTACGCCACCTCTACAGCAGACCTCCCGAAAACTGACAAGAAACTGCGACCTCGCAAGCCCTCTTTATCCAAGAGATCATGTCGACTTGTAAGGTCGGCTTCGGTCGGGGAGCGACCACGGGCGCGTAACCATGACTCGCAAGCGGTACTAGCACAACGCGAACAGACCCAGTCACAGCCTGCGCTCCAACATCTCAACGACGTACAATTTAGTTTTGAATATTGATTGGAATTACACTTGTACAGCCGATTCTCACTCTCCTGTTTAATCCTTTTTTGGGTTGAGAATATGTACGGAGTACATTAAAGTGACAAGGAGTGCACTTTGAAGCACCGCGACGGACAGACGCGCGAGTGGGATTCGACTAACTATTGCTGTATTTTGTACTTAATAAATTACATTACTTTACTTTACTATATACTCATATACTTTAATATAGTGTCTCAACTGGGACGCTACAGTAGTTTATGTCTAGATGCGTATGACTAATGACAATAGGATAAAAATCTGTATGTCGATTCTTAGGACCACCCCACACGGCATCGGCTTCTCGGTAGAGTATAAAGTATTCTTTACCGAAGACTCTGGTACTGACTGTTTTACTCTTCGTGAACCTTTGATGAAGTTTATTGGAGCTATTTATTTTTACACACTGACACTAAAAAAAAGTAAGTTAATTCGTATAGGCTGAGTGGCTAGCCCTAGTGTCAGAGTTAATGTGCCGCCCGAACTCCGCCTCTAACACTATGTAAAATAGTCATTTCGAAAGACGAAGACAAATGGCGGCTGTGTTGATTACACCTGCATGTACTTACGGTACTTACAAAAAAAAGCTTTAACGATTGTCTGGGCTTGTCCGATTTTTTTTTCAATATTGGCTTGCGTTGGTTGAGTTTCAAGAAAGTCGGCTCAGCTCACATGCGCAACTTTGCGTACGATTAAAAAAATTAGGCCCCAGATATTAAGCGAAGATGGGATCTACGGTGGAGCACTCTTGCCTATAAAAAAATTATTCACTCGCGACTTATTGTAGGTATCTATCGACAGAAGATACCCTGATAATATCTATCGGTAAAACCCACACGGGAAGCGCATTCCACTGTTAGGAGTAAACAAGCCGGTCACTCATAGAAAACTCATTGTAGGTCCAGACTAATATATCTCTTCATTATCTAGGATTGAAAATTGATAAGAAAGTTAAAAGTTAAAAAACATGAAAGTTATGAGCCAGGAAATATCTTGTATTTTAGCTCAATTTTAAACGCCACTTTGGACATAAATAAGTAACAAAAAAAGAACGAAAAGTCTAAAATAATGTATCAAGCGGCATAGTTTAGTCCATGAAAATTTCAAATAACTTTAGCTGGAATAAATTAGTTCAGTAGTTTATTCATCACAATCCTGCAGCCAAAGGTCGACATGGGATACATTTTGTCCAAGGTCAATGAACTTTTTGTATGAAACAGCTGGTTTTTTTTCGCGATTTCATAATGGTGAGTACATGCATACATGCCCTTCAGTATTGTTGAACCATTTTGTTACACATTGTATAGATTATCTGTGATACACAAATAGACTCTTCTCTTTGGGTAATCAATTTAAACAATCTCTTACTTCGATATTGCACTATTCACTACATTTAGGTATAAAAATACAGTCCAACAATATACAAAAAAAAAATAGGATTTATGGAAAATAAGCTGAAACTGGCGTTGCTCTGTATGTAGAACTCCGTGTTGACTTTTTCTCTCTATAGTCAACCTTAGGAAGATTTATATTCACGTTTTCTTTGCCTTTTTGCCCTTGAATCTCACCTGACGTTGGTCTCCCACCTGAAAATAGTTAGATAAAGTATATAAGTACAATTTTACTAGACTGGAGGAGAGGGGTAATAAATAATAATGGTCTTTTCAAACAATACCGGGATAAGTGTTGGTACAAATTGTTTTAGTAAACTTATGTTTCAGATAAATAATTGAATTTTGTTAATCCCTTTTTGCAAAAGTAAGTTCATTCCAATATAATTTTTAAGTTTGAATATGAGCAAATTCCACGATTGGTTTACGCGAGTCGCACTAGGTATTCTCTCTACGCATATGCTAGTAACGAGCTAACTTGCTTCCCAAGTGGGTCGCCCCAAGGACGGTCGCTGACGAAAATGTCAAGGTGTAACTGTTGCTAGTGCTGAAAATACGTAGATATTTTTACCACAGAGCTGATATTCTACAGAGATACCCAAAGACTCAGCGTGTGTCGTCTTAGTGGTACAAATTTCCCATACTCCCTCGTATGAACTAGGCCAAAATATCACATGGCTTTACCTAAAATAGTTTTTCTTTAACCACCCTGGTATTGAGACGAGAAAAAAATACAAATCGTCGATACATTTTCGAGTGGTACAGAAGAAAGAATGATGTTTTTAAGGCTTGCTTTTGACTGCCATCTCGCCTGATGTTAAAAGCGAAGATGCAGCTTACACGATTATCCAGAAGAATAGGCTAGATGACTGGTATTTTTTTATTGGCTTATTAAAATGTGGCCCATAAATATAGCTGATTAATGAAAATAAAATGAAAATCTGATCAAAAATAAGCAACTTATAAGCATTTTAATATCATGCTAGACAGAGAGAAGAAACAGCAAATCGCGACGTCACTTCTCAGTATGCCATATAAATTCTATTCTGACAAGTAAGGCGTGACGTCATTTTTTGTTTTGTGGGAAAGGGACAGAGTTGTCTCTGACAAAAACTTTAAACGGTCATATATCAGAACATTATTAACCGATTTAAATGATTTTTTCAATAAACATATTATATTTACTTAAATTCTTCATCAAAGCTATTGGTTTCAACGATATAAACATCAGTCATCTACCCTATTCTATTCACTCGCAACTTGAATACACCCGATTTTAACTATCAGGAAACACCCACTCGAGCAGCGCATTCCACTGTTTAGCAGTTTGCTAAATGCTAGTGGAGACAAATCGTTTCGTTCGGGTTTTTTGTTTATCAACTATGAAACGGTGTCACTTTCGAAACAAAATTAGTTCCAAAATGTACTGATTCACTAGGACTGAACCAGTCTCGAGTCGTCCTCACGCCTCATCTCTGTATAATATGTGTCGCAGCCGAATGAGGATCCACACTGCGATTTTTATCCGCTAGGTGGCGCGTCGATGCGGCCATAGTCAACGGTCAATCTCATATATATTTTATTTTATCCCTACAATTTAATGGTTTTTCTCTTATTAGACTCTGATTAGCAGGGAGAATCTGCATAACTGTTGATATAGGCACATCAGCATAATGCTGCTCGCCTATCATTAAATAAATAACTTATTTGTTCAGCAATCTTTTGCCTTGCTAATTAAAGATCATTCAACATTGAATGTAAACAACTATCTAACCTACAAATCTATTTTCAGGCCCGTAACTCAACAGCTGCATAGATTGTTAAAACAAGGCACAGTACCCAGTATTTTTCCTTGGACTAGATTATCGATAACGCCCTCCTCGAGAGTAAATAGATATAAGCAACAATTAACATAAAACTTTATTTAGCCACACCCGGACCGCCGCTGGCGCCATCTCCAAAGAGTTTTGCCTGTGGAACCTCATTATCATCTCTGTGGTTTTTACACACCTTTGTTATTTGTGACTTGGTTGTTATTCGGTGCAGGACGTAAATATTTGGGGTCGAGTCCTACTTTGACGGCATTATCTTGCATGTCTGGACCAGGACTGTCTTCTACATTAGATCTGAAAAAATACAGTAGCAGCTTTATTATATTAATTTTGTATTCATTTATTAGAAAGTCATGTCGGTATAATCTCGCATGTATTAGGTATTAACATTTTTTCAAGACAAAAGGTTTTACTTAAATCGGCCGTCGTTTAGAGTTAAATGAAGTTAGTTAATATTGCGCAGAATTTTAATGACGTTTGGTAACTTAAGCAGCATTTAGTTAAGTCCCAGAATCAGATGAAAATTGATAGTAAAAATCAAAGAAATTAATACTATTAGTGTAAAAATGTAGAGTGCCCACTTAAAGACTCGTGAAGTTGAGTCAGCAAAAACAGGAGCACCTGTATTCCAAACCCAATAGAATTCGATTATAGATTCGAAACTACTCTCACTATCTCCGTCTTCTGCATTAAGAATGACGGAGACAGATGGTGTAGTTTCCGAGTGGACACCTGCCCGATTGGGTTTAGAATACGGTAGTCGAAGTTGATCGCAGTCCGAAGTACGTGGCTACAAAGTACCAAGTCTCATTATAATCTCGCTTGACTTTGACTCGGGCGCAAACCGGACAACGATAGTAAGATAGGCGAGAATAGCCCGAGAATAGGCGAGGTTGCATGAAACGAATCCAAGTGCCTCTCTAAACTCTCTAATCGTCCATTAAACTTCAATCAACTTTGCTATTAATTTCAACATCATCTGCCAAAAAAGATGTTGAAAGACGCTGCTAGCCGAGGGCATTCCCTTTAATATTTGGTTGGCATAATCCCCTCGCGCGGCAGGATGGCAGGCAGCTTGGGGATCGCAGAATGCTCACCTGTCACCACCGTTTGTCGCCATTGCCACGTGCCACGTGGCCATTACCGTGAGTATAGTTTCAGCCAGCGCTTGATCTAAGGGGGGCGAGCCGGGCAAATGCCCAGAGCGGCAAAAATGAGGGGCGGCAAAATGGATGGCGCTGGGTTCTGGGGGTGGCTGGAAATCACCACGCTTAGCAGCCCGACAAAAAAGTATTTTTTAAGGTTTATTGCCAGGGTTGACATAAAGGGATGAAAATAGGGAGGGAAAAAATAAGAGAATAACCCAGTGGTATGGAAGATACTCATTTGGCAGCGAGGCGAATTTCTTCCGTATGTAGACGGAGACCCGAGGCGGCCTCTAGTGACTTACTATAGTGTTAGTGTAACGGGCGGCGTATATTATTTTTGCCCGGAGCGGTTAAATGGATAGGGCCGGAGTATTTTAGTAGACGCCTAAAAACGAATGTACTTACAGCTTAGATGTGGCATAGAAATCTATGGACTCGTCCGAAACGCCTCGCGACGATGCGGTATGGTTCTTGGAGAGGAAGTAAGGCGTAGAGCTGGCCGCAGACGGCATGCCGGGCTTATGGCGGCCAGCTAACATATCGCTAGGCACACAATTGTCTTCGAATTTCTTATGAAGCCATTGGATTACTGGAAATTAAATGTGTTCATAAAAGCTTATTATATTTCCAATACTCATGTGGCCTTATGGTTAAGTTTATACCTACTACCACAGACACTATAATTTACATCGTACAGGTGACTCCTCCCATAGAAAAAGCGTATTCACGTCACAGTTGAACCACAATATATCTATAATCATCTCATATTCAGTGCAAGCCGATTTCTACTCTATTTGCATGTCTTAGTGTCGAAATTCAACCGGAGTGTTGAGAGACGCGCGCACTGGCGGCGGAAGCTGCGTGCCTACGAGTCAAGCGTTTCAGTGGAAAATGTACATGACCTGATAAAAAAATAATTAACTACAACATATCTTGCACTGAATGTCATTTTTATATTTGACAAAATGTCTTTGATTATTTAAACCACTGGCACCGTCCAATAAATTTGACTTTCAGTACATGAACCACTGTTGTATGATTAATTTGTACACATGTTAAATCAGGTTTCTAACTGTTCATAATTTATGTTGTTTTGTATTATTCGTTCCTGTAGATTCTCACTGAATTATTGTGATAATATGCTTATTTTATGATGGTTTTTATACGATTTTATGAATTCTTATGTCAAATGCTTTCAGGCAACCTGATGCGTCTGACACTACACACTCAGTCAACATACCAAGCAAGGATTTTAAATACAAGCATAATTTAATTACATACCCATGTTATTATTTTTTATAGTTTCGTCTCGCTCCTTGAGCGCCGCTTCAATCGTCTCGTATTTTTCCTTGATGCTGTTCAATTCTTGCATTAGTTTCTCCATTTGAAGATTTGTAGAACTTATTTGCGATTTAAGTTCATCCATTTCTTTTACATTATTTTCTATTACCTTCTCTTGTTCCAGGGCTATTGCTGTCCTACACAAGAGCTGAAAACATCAAGATAAATCAGTGAACTAGACTGTTAGCGCAGTGGTAGCGCGCCTCGCGTGCGTCGCGCGTTGCTCTGCGGCCGCGCCGTGTCGCTTCAAAGGAGATCGCGTGACCGGCCCTGGAGCCGTGCCATGAACTCTTATTGCGGGACGGGGGACCGAATAGGGTCAGTTGCAGACGTTGCTAGACTGTGAATTTTATCGTCCCGCAATACGATAGCGCAGCGTAGCGTCGACAGCTGAGCCTGAGCCGGTACGACCCCTGGGGCCGTACCGTGACCCCTATAGCCTTACCCTTATAGCGGGACAGACCGAGCACTGCAGGAACTGCACGACCGCGAACCTTACTGCGAGGCGATAAAAATTACAGTCGCGCAGCATCGGCAGCTGAGCGTATTTGGTCCCGGAATAAACGTTCATGGTACGGCCCCTGGTGTGGCGATTCCTCGTCGGTTCTCAACGCTCCTTTTTCGAATAAAACGCTTATCTCAGAGCGACGTCAAACGCCCTTCTCTGAAAACCAGTGGTAACCGCCAGAGCAATTACGGTTCACTGGTTTTTCTACGACAAAACAGAAAACGCAGGTAGTTCGATGCGCGCAGCTCGAAAATGTTGACCGCAGGATTATAAGGACAGTAACATCAAATCTATTTGATGCGTACCTTGCTGTTTTGCTTTTCTCAATTCGCCAGTATAGCTATTAAGTAAGTCTGTTGTTTGGCAGCCAAAAATAAAACAAATAATTATTTCAGTTGGATTTGTATGATTTTACCTTTTCTTTCATTTCAATGAGATCAGCATTTTGCTTTGAAATGATCTGGTTGGCTTTCAACAGCTGTTCTGACGTAGAATGAACCGCCTCGTTGTTTCTGTTCGACAAGGATTCACTAAGAGCCAGTCTTTCTTCCAGACTTGCCTGGAAAAAAAATAATATCTGTTTTAATATTCTCTTATCTTCTTAATTTTTTTGTTTTGTCTTTATATTCTCACTTTTGTTTTTTTAAATCACTTTAGATCAGTTACAAATAAAAATCTAATCACTTACAAATTTTACATCACTTATAAATAGTAAGTGATGTAGCGAGGCCCTGGCGAGAATCAAAGTGGTTTGTGGAGCATTATTGAAATGAATTTTCTGTATTAGAGTGTTTTGTTACTAAAAAGTTCTGCCATACATGATATAAAGTATTATAATTATAAGGATCAAATAATGGTTTAAGGCAAACACTACATAATATCGCGTTAATTAAAAAGCTTACCTTTTCTTTTCGTAGTATTGTCAAATTGTTATTTAATTCTTTTATGGTATCAGAATGTTCCTTTACAACCTGTAACAGAAATTTAATTAATACCCACGCTTCATAAAACTAAACATACTGAAGTGAATTTTAGAGGCGGCGCCTCCAAATTTTTTACCAAAGAAATTGTTCATAAGAAACTATGTATCAAACATAAGTAGGTACTTTTTCAATTTTTTATGGTTTAATGGGTTTTCTTTTGAACACCGTCTCGCCTTATGTTAGGCATATATGCGGTCTATGATGAATCATGCTTGACCAGAAGAAAGCGATTCACTGTAGCAACTGTTTTTAATTACAACTAATAGTTATTTATGATACTAGTGGGGTAAGTTGACAAACGAGTAGAAGTCGAGGGCTTATCATAGTCACGAGTCTGTAAAAACCAATTCCGCACGTGTGTCATACAAAATTTTACAACACATTTGCGAGAAAATAGATATATTTTGAAACAAACTTTATTATTTTGTTTATACATATCAGACAGAAAGTGGAACTAAATACTTGGCACTGGCAAATGCACAAAGTGCGATGCCACAATCCGCCTAGGAAGAAAAAAGAGAAATAATCTTTGATATGTATTTCTATTATGAAAATGGCGCGAATTTGCAAATGGCGCCACGCGCGCGTGTTGAAAATTAGAACTAAATCTTTCGTTTCATTTTCTCTTTTAGTAATAGTGAGACAAACATATTGAGCAATAGCGCATCCAAGGAGGTTCGATGATTCAGCTTATTTATTCTCGTAATATGAAACTCCTACATATTTTTATAGAAATTAAAAAAATACCGTAAAGGCACGGCGCTATACAACTAGGCGTGCGGTAAAATAGGTGTACCCCACGCCTAGCTAACGCACGCGCCGTTGTATGGTGCGTAATGTTCTACTTTCTAACTATGTACACAGGCTTCGTAAATGCATTATTCGAGCAAAGGTGTTGTAAAAAAATATTGATCATCTACAAACATTATCCTGTCATCTAATAAAACATGGGATTAATTTTCCTCAACTAACAATCCTGATTGGATTACTATGGTACCCAAACCAGGATTATTTTGTAAAAGCTTAGGACATTTCCCATATGCAGCTGGCCTAGTGGTACAAATTTCCCATAATTCCTTGTATGAAATAGGCCAAAATGGCACATGTCTTTAGTATGCCAAGGTCCTCTGCCGATTTTTAAGGGGCTACATCAGCCATGTGAGGATGCATCAATAACTGTCTAGGAACAGTAACTGGTCACCATAGCTGAAAACTTATAAAATAATGCAGGTAATTTTATCGTAATTTTTACCTTTTCTAAATAAGTACACCTGGAGTTCTGTAGACTGTGCTGCTTGTCTTTCTCTGTAATATCTCTTTCTAACGTCGCGTTCTTAGCGTTCAATGTTGCCACTTCAATATGCGTTTTCTGAACTTCTTTCTCTAAGCAATTTAGGCGTTGAGATTTTTCACTGAAATATTAAAGATCTATATAAATATTGGTCGTCCAGCTGCAAGATGGTTCGAAAGTATCGTCACCATCGCGGGACGAACCTGGACAAGATTAGCACAGGACCAGGTCACCCCCCGGGGGTACCCGCCTTGTCGATGGGGGGGTGATTCTAAGAGGTAGCCGAGGTGGGGCCGCGCATGCGGCCACAATGGGGGCTAGGCACCTGCACGGGCCTGAGGGATGGGTCAGGCCAGAGGAGCGAGAGCTCCCCATTCCCAAGGGCCACGTTGGAGGCTGGGCCCTTAATGAGTGAGTCAGGACATCAGGGCTCTCTGCGTGTCCCTCTGATCAGCAGGAGGAATGTCACAGTGGAGAGTGAGGAGGGTGGTAGCCTCATCGAGCTGTGGGATGGGGACAGGTCAGAAGGGCCAGAGCTCCCCATTACCCAATCGGCCGGTGGCAGGCGACGGGGACACTCATCTGACCCGTCGCAGGGACGCCAGGGCGTGGGACGTGGGCCCGTCCGGCGGATTATCACCAATGGCTTCTCCATTTGTAGTAGCTCCATGGTCGAGCTTACTGATTACACCAGCACCATTCAAGAAGTATAGTAGATATAGTATTACATGCTAAATTAAGCACAATTGATTTTACAATAAGGTTGCCTTTGAATTGTAACACGATAATAACTAAACCTTTGTGACCATGTTGGTTCCAACGACGCGCGAATTTGTTCTAGATGGTCAAGATTAGACCCTATGAGTATCTCTGATAAGAAATGTTTCCATTTTTTACTAGCAGTCATTTCATATTACCTTATCTGATTTTCTAGTTGCATAATATTTTCTTTGAACTGCTTACAGGCAGTGTTCATATCCTCAATGTGTCTGTCTTTTCTGTTGAGACTCTCCTGGAATTCTCCCATTTGTGATTTTAAATTAGTATCTGCATTCCTTTTCCATTGTTGTCTTTCCTGTTAAGTTGATAATATTAATATAAAAATAAGCAGAGTTAACTAAATTTTTTTAAGGATTACTTGGGACATTCCTAATGTGCATCATAATGAGGAAATATATTTTTATCGGAAATATTGAGTATATATGGAATTCTTCTTTGAATTATTAAGAGATAACCTGGAGCTTTGGAAAATTATGGTATGTTACTATTGGGTAGATATGGACATGAAATAACTTCTAATACATAAATGAAACCTGATGATGGCTGGTATGGCCATTGAACTAAACTAATCAATATAATATAAAATAAAATTATCATTTCCTAGCATGGGTACAGAAATCCCCAACAATCCTCTGTGAAGGAGATTTTGACACTTTTTGACTATAAATCCCCTTAGCATCCCATTAAAGTGGTGGAAAGGGATTATTAGACAAAAAATCTAGAAATCACCTTAAACATAATTTTACTCTCACACGCCAGTGGCAATTTTTTTTTTTTTTTTTCCCATGTGTAAACATCACATAGATAAATTGTGGATATGGAACTTTTTTGCAGGATAAAAACAGTGCATAATAACATTTTATCATAGCAAGCCATGATAAAACTCAATATTTATTATTCAAGTTATTCAATATTTATTTATTTTTGAAGTGGATGGAATATCATGATTTATTAACTTACCGTATCTAGTCTTTCTTTCTCTTGTTTGAGTGATTCTTGAAACTCTATCTCTCGCCTCATCTTGTCATCTTCCATTTTGGTTATCACATGTGACAAATCATGGACTTTTCTTTCTAAATTGATACACTTGTCATTGAGGTGAGCTTCAGTGCTTGATGATGAGCTTTTTATTGATGACAATGATTTCTGTTGAAGCAAGTAATATAATATGAGCCCTTCCTTGGCAAGGCAGCTATAACAATTGTACATGAACGTGTTCAAATGAAAACCAAAAAGATTTATTCTTACAGCACCATATATTTTTTAGCAATCAAATGATGAGACGTGCAAGACGTTCGCCTGGTGGTAAGCGTCACGCCTGCCCATAACAGTAGCAGTGCCAGAATTGTGAACTTGCGAACACAATCCTGCGCCGCACTGTACTGTACTGCGCTCGTCACCCTGAGATATTAGATGTTAAATCTCATCATACCCAGTAATTTCGCTGGTAATCACTTGTCATCACAAGAAAAAAAAAATTACTGCATCGTTTCAATTTGCTTACAAAGACATGTTATTTTTTGCTGATAACAAGACAAGAAGTATTTTAAATTAATATATTAACATTTTAGAGCTCATTTTTAGCTGACTACTTTCAGATGTAAGTTTACTTGTATACTTTACATGAAATTAATTAAAACTTTAATTGGATTAGAAAAATTGTATAATATTCCTACTATAAAAAAAACAAGGCCATGGTTGTTTCATAGTTTTTTTGAAGCTGCATTTTATGTTCACTTGCAAAGCCAAGATAGCGGGTACTACAATCATATGAAGGCACACACAAAGCCTTTTATTTATTTATTTACGAACACCAACATGTTGTATGTCAATGCACACTAACAGACACAGGGCAGTTAATAGCGAAACATCGCCACAATTATAGGTGTAGACTACATGGGTTTAATCAAACTTAAGCAGAATCAATGGTTCAAAATTAGTTAGGGACCATCAAAATACCATCTATATCTATCTTATCTACGTTATATACATAAATATATTCACATTATAAAGCTGATAAATAGCAGACCACTTTCAGATGTAAGTATACTTGTATACTCATTAATTGTACTTTACATGAAATCAATTGATACTTTAATTGGTTAGAAAAATTGTATGCCATCAAAAAAACAAGGCCTTGGTTGTTACATCGTTTTTTGCTGCAATTTATGTTTGTTCACTTTCAAAGCCAAGATACACACAGCAGATTGCACACTAAAGGAGACAGGGCAGTTTCTAGCGAAACATCTTACAATTTTATTATAGGTGTAGACTACATGGCTTTAATCAAACTTAAGAAGAAACAATGGTCCAAAATTGGTTAGGGACCATCAAAATACCATAACATATTTTTTTGCAGTAGCAGTCTTACTTTTAAATGACTAATGGTGTCAGCCATATGCTGCTTGATGTCAGCATCAGTAGCAGGCCCAGTTCGCAGTGATAGATGCACTAGTCTCTTGAACTCATTGTGCTCTACTACTTCAAAATAGTATTGCACTGGATTTGTTTGCTGCATTATTAGGAACCTGTGAAGATTGGTAGATCATATTATTAAACCTGTGGAGATCTGGTTTTTAGTCCACAACTGAATGTTTTTTTTGTTTAATTTCAATTTTTCAAATTTTTGCACACATCATGCTTTACTTTCGGCTTAGAACTATTTTTCTGCGTAACCCTGTATATTCATCATTATTATGGCTTCTGCAAGCCTTCTTGCTGGACACAAGTAGGTCATAAACGGAAAACCTATTGAAATCCATTATTTAATTTTAAAACATTTTGATTAATGTACACATAAGAAAGGAGAAGTTAATCTTAACAGAAAAATTCAAAAAATTCAAAACTAATGCACGTCTTCATAATATCTATTTATAAGCTATTGAGCATTTTGGAGGGTCTGCTTTAGATCAGCATGATCTGATCCTATCCTGCCTATTCAACTATCGGATGGCCAGGAGCTGGAAAACGGGACACTGTTTCATGGTTGATATTCTATAAACACGCAAAAAATTGTTCGATTCCACCTTTATATTGCGAATTGCTAAACAGTGGAATGCGTTTCCCAGCGGGTCTTTCCCGACAATCTGATTATCTTCAAGTTGCTAGTAAATCGGTTTCTTCGAAGCAACCATGCTCCACCACAGACTGCATCTTTGCTTAATATCAGGAGAGATAGCTTGACCGCTATCTGCCTACACAATACAAAATCAAAAAAAACATTGCAGTTTTAAAACAGGTACAAACAAAATATGCAATGGAATGCCTTGCATGTTTAGCTAGTTGTGTCATACTACATTACACAGTTCTGAGGCTTTAAATAATAGTAGTTTAAACTGAACATGGCTCTTCAGTTAAAAAGAGGCAAACAAAATTTTTTAGCTATCTACTCAATAAATAAGAGTATCTTATACTTCCTCTTACTTCTTCTTATTGAAGAGTGATGAAAAAGTTCTTACATATTGTTCGTAGCACATTGTTGTAACAGCCTAACGAGCTGCGAAGGAAAATTGTCGAAGTCAACCAACAAACCCTGCTGTTTCTTCAAGTCTTCGTAATCTAATCGAGTTATATTCAGCACACACAAAAATTGTGGATTGTCATCATCTGATAGTGATATGTTCTGAAAAGTTTTCAAGTTATATAAGCAAGAGGATTCTATTTTCTTTAAAGGTATTTAAATCTCCAAACCAGTCCTCCAAAGTAGGATATTCACCAGACTATCACTTTCAAAAACTCTATCCACTGTTACAGTGATGTCTTTTTTAGAGTCCTCAAAACCTCGTTTGAAGGTCACATAATATTTTCCTTTGTGAAAAGTTTTGCAAGCCATACTACTATTTTTCAAACATTAAACTAAACTAAATTCAAAAGGAAATCACTTGATTCAAAATACTCGTCACTCGTCTCGCTCGTCGCAAATAGCGATGGGTCAACTCGGTTTAGGAACTCGAGTTAACTCGAATTAAGGTTATTTCGACTCAACTCGAGTTGACTTTGTTAGAGCTGGCTCGAGTGAACTCGAGTTGCGCACGCACCCCGTGACCGCCCTTACGGGGGCGGCGCGCGGCGGTTGGCGGCGGGCGCTCGGCATTATTCGGGATAGCTCGAGTCATTAACTGAACCGACCAATCACAGCGCACCGCGTGCGATGATGAATGATTACCATTGAGCTAATATCTTAAGAGTCACAATCTCTAAGTGAAAACAGTCAAAAATCGTCCGAGTGCCGTTGTACATATCTATACGTGCATTATATAGTTCACAATTGTTCGAATTTAGACGTTATGTTGCTTGTATAGTGTTCAATGTATGCTTGGGCGCTTGTGTCTTGTTGTAGTTCGAGTCGTTCAAAAAGTTGGCGCAATGCATAGCGTGCGCCGAGTTTAGGCGCGTTTTTTTTGCACGTTTGTCACTGATCATAATCAATAAATTTATTATCATAATAATTATGATTACAACAACAACAACAATAATACAACAAACACAACGACAATCACAACGACAAATTATTTTCGTTGCAATAATTAAGCAATTTTCAAATTGCATTATTCAAATCAAGTTGGCTGGAGAAAATCTTCTGCTTCAAATATCTTGCTCGATCAGTCAACCTGGGTTCAATCAAACTCGAGTTGACTAACAATAACCTATTGCAGAGTGAAGTAAACTAAACCTAGTAGTTATCTTCGTCCATTCAACTTGACCTGCAACTCGAGTTACGTATATTTCAATTCGGTTTGACTCGGTTTAGCAAAATCTCGAATTCGCCCATCGCTAGTGGCAAAAAAGTAAACAAATGCTTTTTTTTTTTCTTATTTCTTGGCATCGCACGTTGTGCATTCTGCCAGTGTCAAGTTTATGATTTTTTCAAGTATTTGTATGAAAATCAAGTAAAATATGTCATGATATCACAGTCAGTCACACGAAATTAGTCATAGTTGAGTCCAAGTCATGCCCTAGTAAAGTTGTGGCGACTTTACTATGAGCTTCTACGGAGTTTTGAAAACAACACAAAAAGACATGTTTCACCACATTATATCACTTGCCCACACTCGTGCATGTAATTCAACACTCAATGAATAAAACACCACCATTTTTAAACATTAATTCGCGAAAAAACACAAGTTTAAGAAAATAATAGAATGCAACGACATGATTTTTCCGTGTTCCCGCCAAAACTCCAAACAAATGCTATAGACAAAGTAAAGTTCTTTTTTACGCTTTTTTTAATTTTACGTGTCGATGTCGTCTTTTTATGGATTCATCCATTGCTGGTTTTGTAACAAAAAAATCATCGAACGAATAATATTCACGTGTAACGTGTCCATGGTCATATTTACTTACCGGACCTTCGAGGTGGCAAGCCAAGCTGTACCCCTCTGCTAAAAGGTATAATATGGTCAGCGACCATATTCGGCCTTACCTAAAATAATCTCGATTCTCTTAGTCACTGCTTAAACTTCTCTGTCCTTTTCTAGCATGTGCAACTTCACGTCAGAGAGAAGATGGCAGAGCATCTTAAGCAGTGACTAACGCTTGAAAAGATTTTTTTAAGTAAGGCCTATTATAGCCTTTCCTTTGTATGTTTTGTGAATTTGTTTGAGTGTGCATTCGTACGAATAATGTAGGCAGATTATCGTCAATAGCTTCTTCATTGGACCGGACCGCCATGGTTCACGTGACATTTTGGCCTAGTTCATACAGAGGTTTGGGCTATGGGAAAATATCAGAAGTACCGGACCGTGTAGCAGCTCCATAAATGAACTTGATTAGAGGAAAACTTGAGTATTGCCACAATGCACAAACAAACGTGCTGTGGCCAAATAACAAGAAAAAAACATTGTCAAAATAAAAAAACGGATTTATTTCCCGCGCATTCGGTCTGAAAATAAACAAATTGTTGAATCAATTCAAAAAACTTCAATTAAAGAGTTTAGAAGTTGCTTACCTGTGTTATACTTATTTGGTTTGATCAATTTTTTCCTAAAATGTGGAATGGTAAGTACAACTTGGAAGTTTAATAACTTACAGATCATTTTTACAAGTTACTCTATTTCTAAACTTTTACTTATAGATCAGTCTGCCGTTGGAGGAGGATTCCTCAATTCTGGAAATCAATTCGGCAATGTAAATACGCCTAATCAACAACAAAAAACCGTAAGTATCTACATGTGTCTTGCACAATTTTGAAGAGAATTATTTTGTGACATTGATCTAACCTTAAACTTGTTAGGGAAGAAGGGCCTCCAGAACAGCACCCATCGTAATAAAACAAGCACTGCACAGTGGCGATGATGGCGTTAAAATATGGGGTACAGAAATCCAGATCGTTTGTGTTGTCGCGCGTATACGAAACATACGAATGCAGAGTACCAAAATCACTTACACCATACAAGATATCACCGGAAGAATGCGAGCTGTTTTGTGGATTGATCAAGAAGCCATGGACGAAGATGTAAGTTTCTCCAAAAGTTCTAGTGAATTCCTCTTTGGGCCAGAAACACCAGGCGGGTTCATAATATTTAATATTCTTTAAAATTGTGGGTAGGCAGCATCACACATTTTAATGGGTGCACAAGGCATGGTTAATATTAAACTTTTAAATAAAGGGAATTAATTGTAGGTGGCATTGCTGAGGAATTTTCGAAAAGTGTAATGGAAATGAGTATGCCAATAAATTTCAAAATAATTGACTTTACATACATGTTTGTATCATAGAATGATTTTATTACTGTACCACCATTTTAATACACAAATAGTTAAATAGCTCCACTTAGTGTTGAACTAATGGAATAATTTATACTCCTATTCATGCTAAAATCATAACTTTATGGTCCCTTTTCAGGATAAATCCTCACCAAAAGTTCAAGTGAATGACTACATACAAATCTACGGCAATGTGAAAACAAACAAAGGAAAGAAAGTTCTTATGGCATTTAAAATAACGCCTATAACAGATGCTAATGCAATCACATTCCACTACTTGCAGTGTATCAACAATAAAGTGAAAATGGAAGCTGAATCTAAAAAGGTATACTGCTTCATCGGCCAGAAGTCCACTGCTAGACAAATGCCTCCATTATTAGGGAGGGGTTGCCATAATTCCCACGTTTGGCAGGCAGCTTAGAGATTGCAGAGTGCTCACCACCATCGAGATAATTCTGCTGCTCCTCCTCCAGTAGTTCTGGATCTAGTGGTATACTGCTTAATCTTCTGAAATAAATGTG
Source organism: Erannis defoliaria (assembly GCA_905404285.2). Classification (NCBI taxonomy): domain Eukaryota; kingdom Metazoa; phylum Arthropoda; class Insecta; order Lepidoptera; family Geometridae; genus Erannis; species Erannis defoliaria. Next base: position 9,081,134 of record FR990080.1, on the reverse strand, counting down.
CATCCAACGGTTTGTTTAATCGACATAAAAATAAACGATTAAATTCTGCCAATGTACCACAATAGCAGCCATAATAAAAACGAAATAAGGATGTATTCAGTATGGAAAAGCCAGATGTAATTTTCTGTTAGGACATTCTTTGCTTACACAATGATGTAATGTTAATTATTCAAGGATCCAGTAGGTACATCATTGGTTTCTGTTCCATTTTTATGTTTTGGCATAGGGTATATCCATACTATAGTGATGTAACTATTCTGTGGTACCATTATTGAATTATTTTTTTTTGCTACCCTTTTTTTCTCTAATTGAAATGAAAAGAAATACATATAATTTTAGTTTTATCTGATTGGTTAGTGGTGTAAAAGAATCGATACAAATGCATGGTCCAGCGACGGTGTTATTGGAATAGACGGGCCCAGCACTTGCAAATCGTTCAAAATTAACAATTCAACACAATTAAGCATACCTAGCTAATGCATACATGCAATGTATGCATATTACATTTACCAGAAAATAGAGATAGCAAATCTAATTACTGCATGACAAAAAGAGAACACATGTACATTGTACATGTATTAGAAGTTTGTATTGTCGTATTGTATGGCTCGCATGTCACAAAGACAAGAGTATGACTGACGCGAGTAGAGAGCTGGCGCTCAACATAATAGTCTTCAAAATCTGTGCCCTTATTTCCCATCCATTCATTTTATCATTGTCGCTGATGATCAACACACTTTTTCAGCCAAAATATTTCTCTTACAACTTAGCATAAAGCATGGTTGCCTGAGAGATTACTGTTAGAGATAAGGCCGCCACTTATGGCACTAGTTCCTAAGGTTCTTGTTTTTATTGTTGTATTATTTTTTGGTGTGCACAATGAAGTGTTTCTATCTATCTATCATAATTATTATATTATTGCAGGAAAAAGTAGCAGATAATAATCCTACATTCAACAACAGTGCAATGCCAGCCAATTCAATGGTAGGCATGAATGAGACAGGCTCTGTGAACGGATTAAACCCTCGCCAAATGTTGGTGTTCAATCTCATCAGGGCTTCTACACTGGAACAGGGAATCAGCAAACAAGACATGTATGCTACACTAAAGGACAAGATGTCACAAGTGGAATTTGAGTTAGTATCCCATTTATTTTCCGATTTTATACTAGTTTGCAGGGAAGTAAGACTGCGTTTCTCGAATCTTACAAGGCCCTTGACCAATTTGGCTTACATTTGAATTTGATAATTGTATTTGTAAACTACTTGCTTACAAAATTTCATAAAGATCAGATCAATGGTTTGTAAGTTCTCATGGAACAAATATAAATTCAAATGCCGACTTGTCACCGTTACTCCAGAGACCTTCGCTTCACTTGGTTGTTTATTTAGCAGGCAAATAATGTTAGCCACTGCAAGTCTTGATGATTTTATAGTTACTTAAATTAATAAAATCTTTGCATAAAATATTCCTATTATAAAATATCACTATTATTAATTCATTTGAAAGTATAGTAACTTTCTATATTAATAATAATGTTAAACAAGTAGTTGATCTAGTATGATAAAATGCTATTTATGTTTTTTTAGGAATATCCTGGAGTGGATGTGTGGTGAAGGACACATCTACTCGACCATCGATGAAGAACATTTCAGAGCTACTGATGCCTTTTAGTTTAGTTACCCACGTCTAATTTTAAGATTATTTGATACCTTCATTTCATATGTTATGCTAGCCAACTGCACCCTTATCATGGACGTTCGTGATTCTGATTGCGAGCGTGCGCGAGCAGGAGGGCGCATGGCGCGAGTGGGTTGGTACGAGCAGGATGGCATGCTATCGCAATCAGAATCGCGAACGTCCATGATAAGGGTGCTGGTACTTGAATCAAACATTCTTATTTTTGAAAATTAAAAGTCTGATTACAAGAAAATAAGTTAATTTATTTAAATTACCTTTTAACTTCCAACATAAAAATAATATAAATGCATTATTTACATACTATTTTACTTGCTGAATCATTATTACAACTTAGACAATAAGGATCAAAGTTGATTGATGATAACACCCCAACACAATGCAATGGATATGTGAGGTCAATTATGATTGCAGTTCTTTAATTTGGTAAACCAAAACAAACTGACAGAATAGTCAGCCATTTAACAACCAATTCACATTGAAATGAGATTAACTTTCTCTTGTTTTTATTAAGAGAACTGTTGCTTCAAATCTCTTTTATCTTAAATTTAACTCTTAAAAGGAATGTAATTCAGATCTCTTATAATTCATCCCTGATAGCTTTGTTTCTGACATCGGGGTTCTTGCCTGGGTACGTTTGGCTTTCTAACTGAACCTCTTTCAGCTCATCTTGTTCTAGGAGGTACTCCTTAGCAGTCCATGCTTGAGATCCATCTTTGAACATGAATATGGCTCGGTCGTCATCAATGAGGTACCTGTAGGATTTTAGAATAGAATAAAGGAAAAATATTGTACTCCCTTTTCTCAATGATCTGCCTTGTTGTTAAGTTGTGGGCTTGATTACCACCCAGGACAGACAGTATGTATATGTAAGTATTATTTCTATCAATTACATGGTCGCCACACGATTTCTTTGCTTAGTTTGGGGCTAGATGGAGCTAACTGTATTTTATTTACGGTGTTTTGAAAAGACATGTTTCACCACATTATACCACTTGCCCACACTCATGCATGTAATTCAACACTCACCAACACAATTTTTTTTAAATAATTAATTTGCGAAAAGGAAAATAATAGAATGCAGCGACATGATTTTTCCGTGATCCCGCCAAAACTCAGATGGAGCTGTTTGTAATGCCCATCAATATATATTTATTTATGAAGGGTAGTTGGAATGGTACTACTAAGCCGAACTGAGGCCATTGTACTCATTGCTGTGAACAGCGCTTGCTATGGGGCCGACCGAAAGGGTAATTCTTAAAAAAACAACTGTTCCGTGTTTCAATAAGGGTGAATGACATTTTTCTATGGAACAACTGATTTTTTCCATGAGTTCAGGATTGACCCTGTAGCAAAAGTTGTTTACAATGATGAAGAGCACGACCTTTCAGCTTAAGCATAAACCTGTAGTGTAATTAAATAGATGTACCATCCATCATCAGCCAGAAAATGTCCACTGCTGGATGAAGGCCTCCCCCTTAATAGGGAGGTGTTGCCATAATCCCCACGTCTGGCAGGGGGCTTGGGGATTGCAGTATGTTCACCACCGTTAACGGAGAGAACGCTGCTGCCCGTCCTCCTGTGGTACTGGTTGCAGTTTTAGGACATACCAAGGTCCATTACATACATTTAAAACAATTAAATGGTGAGAGTGTAGAGTTCAAACTGGATGGTTGACATAAAGGTAGTCAGAATTTCACATGTAAATCCTTGATAGACTACATCAAAGCCTGACTATCAGTGTTGATTGATTATATTGTGCTCAGTGCAGTATAATAAATAAAATGTTGCACTCTGCTCAGCAGAATAATACTACCTACTCCACAGCAGAATACCTAGAGCCACCAAATAACATATTAATAAAATGACTAATGAAGTACCTTTCAGCTTGAATATGGTTACTCCAAAGCCCTGTTTGCCATATTTTCGTCAGTTCCTCTGCCCGGGCTCGACTGGGTTTATTTGCAACTGACACAAACATCATCAATGTTTGTCCCTTTTTTGTGGCTTGTAACACTGATTCTGGATTTGACATGTCCAGTTTTGTCATATCTAGAGGAGGTGGTTTGCGAAGGTGTTCTGGTAGCTCATCTTCAGGTAGGGGTTCTTCGTCTTCCTCCCATTGGTCGAATAACCTAGGAATTTGTAAAATAAACATAAACCTAAATGTACCAGTTTTATAGTAATGACACATGTTATTCTAGTACATTCTTATTTGTAGTGTTATATTCACAGTACAACCTATATGCACTAGATAACCTTTTGATATAAAGGTTAAAAGCATCAAATAAATAATTTAAAATTATTGTCTTCTCAGTTCCACAAAAATAAAGGGCAAAGTATAAACGGGATACTGCGTTAAAAGTGAAGGCAACAAAAAAATCAGTTTTTAGTTTACAAACCTTTCCATATCGACGTCAGAGTAATCTCGAATATCTTTTTTCGCCCAAGACGGCTTCTCTTCATCTTTAGGTTTCTTTGCAAAAGTAACGTAACATATTAAAAGAAAAATAAGGCAACATATTTTATTCATGGTACCTACTTTGAGAGTGGAGTAGAAATTTATGACTAAGACTGAAATTTAACTGAAAATTGAAATTAAATAAACAAACATAAACCACACGAAAAATTATTCAGCATCGAACGAAATAGACCGTAGACCGTTACCGTTGTTGTTGTTTTTAATATTTCCTGGCAATGGATGCTAGTCCTTCAGCCGAATACATATTTCTTCATCGATTCTTTATTCTCCAGTTTAATGAGTCGTAGTCACAGTCCAAGTCACACACAGTAAGTCACGGTCAAGTCCAATCATGCCCTAGTAAAGTCATGGCAACTTTACTACAAGCTTCTTCGGAGTTTTGGAAACAGCACAAAAAGACACGTTTCACTACATTATATCACTTGCCCACACTCATGCACGTCAGTCGGCACTTAATGAATAAAACGCCACTATTTTTATGCATTAACACCCGAAAACACACAAGTTTTGAAAAATAACTCAATGCGGCGACATGATTTTTTCGCGTTCCCGCCAAAACTCCACGAAATCGACCACAAACCCAGTGTTTCCACTTTCAATTTTAGTTTTTCCCTAGTTTCTTTTCAAATTACCCCTAAAATTCCCTAAGCAAATATTTAAATTCCTTGGTTTAGATAGCATGGCCATAATAAAGAAAAAAAACCCAAATTTGAAGCTGAAGCTCTACTTTTACAGTTCTTCGCTGCACTTAACATTGGATAGGTAATCACCACTCTCACTCAGACAATTAATAGAATATTTTTTCACAATTTTTCTGCAACACAGAATTTAAAAAAACCCCTGTTGGTATAATATGACTTAGGTCACCTGTAACTACGGTCATAGCACAATTAATAGGTCAATAGGGTTACATTTATTACGAGATTTACGAGTTTGAGACCATAAAAACATAAACAAAAAAATGCCACATTAAGTTCGATTTTTCTTCAAAACTCCCTAAATCCCAGTCGTAATGAAAATGTCCCTAAACCTTACTTATTGGTAAATTTTCCCTAAGAAAGGGAGAAATCCCTAAGAGTGGAAACACTGCTGACAATAGTTTGTTGTAATGTTAGCCTAAAGGACTTGTATCCAGTGCCAATAAATAAAAATAAAAAACCAAACAAACAAACAAATGAATGGGAGTTTTGGCGGGAACACGGAAAAATCATGTCGTTGCATTCTATTATTTTCTTAAACTTGTGTTTTATCGCGAATTAATGATTAAAAATGATGGTGTTTTATTCATTGAGCGTTGAATTACATGCACGAGTGTGGGCAAGTGATAAAATGTGGTGAAACATGTCTTTTCGTGTTGTTTTCAAAACTCCGTAAAAGCTCATAGTAACGTCGCCACAACTTTATTAGGGCATGACTTGGACTATGACACTATGACTAACTTCGTGTGACTAACTCTGATTTCATGACATATTTGACTTGATTTTAATTTAAAAAAAATTGAAAATTCATAATTTTGACCCTAGCAGAATGCACAACGTGCGATGTCAATAACTAAGAAAAAGGTTTTTTGGCGGGAACACGGAAAAATCATGTCGTTACATTCTATTATTTTCTTAAATTTGTGTTTTTTCGCGAATTAATGATTAAAAATGGTGGTGTTTTATTCATTGAGTGTTGAATTACATGCACGAGTGTGGGCAAGTGATATAATGTGGTGAAACATGTATTTTCGTGTTGTTTTCAAAACTCCGTAGAAGCTCATAGTAAAGTCACCACAACTTTACTAGGGTATGACTTGGACTCGACTATGACTAATTTCGTGTGACTTACTGTGATTTTATGACTTTATACTATAACAAAAAAAGGTGAAAATTCATAAACTTGACACGGGCAGAATGCACAACGTGCGATGCTAAAAACTAAGAAAAAAAAAAAAACTAAGAAAAAAAACAAACAAATGAATGACAATACAATAATTGCCATGCTGCCAACTATACCATCATCTTTGCAGCTAGATGTATTGCAGAAAGTAGCCTAATCACCCCAAAAAGTAGCTAGAAGTAGCCAAGGTGAAAAACTAAATTTTGCTAGTTAAAATCTTTCGCTGCAAAACTATATGTGTTTTAATAATTACGAGCGCGCCCCATGCCATTAACTCTGTATTCTTTCTATTGTGCTCCACGTTTCTGTAAATAATGCCGCCTCATCACACACTAAGATTGGCAAACTCGACTGCCACAATTCAAAAAGAAACCTCAAAATCAGACACATTCACCCATAAATTAGGGTTTCTGAGACTTAAAGACGTAATCATCATCATCAGCCCAGAGACGTTCACTGCTGAACGAAGGCCTCTCCCTTAGACCGCAACACTGTACGACAACCTGCCATTTGCATCCACCGTTTGCCCGCGACTTTTACCATGAAGACGTGTAAAAAGGACGTGTGTATGTTCAAACAAGGTCGCTATGTTGAAAAAGTAGCTAAAATTGTTTACTACAAGTTTTTGAAATTGTAGCTGACGGGGATGCAATAATTGCTAGATCTAGCCATTAATGGCCTTACTTAAAAAACTTTTCAACTGGTAGTCACTGCTTAAGATGTTCTGCCATCTTCTCTCTGATGTGAAGTGTAACATGCAAGAACAAGACAGAGAAGTTTAAGCAGTGACTAAGAGAATCGAAATTATTTTAGGTAAGGCTGAAAATAGCTAACTTGACAACAGTGATGAACGATAAGGTTAAGAGTTTTTCAAAACTCCGTAGAAGCTCATAGTAAAGTCACCACAACTTTACTAAGGCATGACTTGGACTCAACTATGACTAATTTCGTGTGACTGACTGTCATTTCATGACATATTAGACTTGATTTTATTAAAAGACTTGAAAATTCATAAACTTGACACTGGCAGAATGCACGACGTGCGATGCCAATAACTACAGTTACGTACAGTTACATGATTAGCCTGCTGTACCTGGCTAAGTTGCTCCTCATGAAGTGGGGCAGTAAGGGGCAGTCAGCGAAAGTGCATTCTGCAATGGTCAAACATTGCAGAATGGCATTTTAGTTTGTGCAAAATGCCAAAAATGAAGTAAAAAAAATCATATATACGTCATACTCACTAAAAAAAACATCATTCTAGTTCATTTCGTTGCAGTGCTTCCACATTTAGGGATTTCTCCCTTTTTTAGGGAAAAATTACTAGTATTGTGTAAGGGTTAGGGACATTTTATTTCAAAAGGGATTTAGGGAGTATTGGGGAAAAAATTGAATAAATTTACTTAATGTGGTAATCCTTGTGTTTATGGTCTCAAACTCGTAATGAATGTAATCCGTCTAGTTTTAGTTGACCTATTATTTGTACTATGACCGTATTTACAAGGACATAAGAACTAAGTCGTAAATATACCAACAGTTAGTTTTTTTAATCATTCTGCATTGCAGAACAATAGCGACAAAATATTATATTTATTGCCTGAGTGAGAGTGCCTATCCGATGTTAAGTGCAGCGAGAAACTGTAAAAGTAGTGCTTCGGCTTCAAACTAGTTATTTTTTTCTTTATTATGGTCATGCTCCCTAAATCAAGGAGTTTAGAATTTTTTTTAGGGAATTTGAGGGACAATTCGACAACAAACAAGGGAAAAACCAAAATTGAAAGTGGAAACACTGTTTCGTTGTCTTGTCTTGTGTCTTCTGTCTTGTCAAATCGAATTATGTCATTCACGTCACGAACTTTGATTTGAATCGTCGTCACGGGTTCTTTTAGAAACAAATTATGAATTGAGAATTATTTTATTTTTGTAACTACTGTAGTAGTGTAGTACCTTATTAAGACTGACAAAAAATATTAGAAAGGAGCAAAATCTGTGTCGAGTTAATAACCTCTAAAAATAAAATTGGAAAGGAAATCGACGTCCCAAGTTTTGAAAGTGACCGGTGTTATAGCGAAAGACTAGGTGTTTGTGTGTTTCACGATGGACCAGAGTGGTATAACTCCCAACACTTCGAATCAGCAGTTAGTGGTAAACAGTGACAATGATTCGGCGACGGCGTTACTGCAAGAGAAGCAGGCAAGAAGACGGGATACTCTGAGGGATGTGACCATCCAAGAATTCATGACCGTGGGAATACTGTGTTTCGTCAACCTCATCAATTATATGGACAGATTCACCCTAGCTGGTAAGTGGAAATGCTGTGATGATGAAATGGCTTATTACTACTTGGGTAGGTAAAGGAATTAGGAATACGAACTCGTATGTGGTAATTTGGTACCTTTCCCCACTATACAATTTTTTATTTATTTAACCTATGCTGTCCCACTGCTGGGCAAAGAGGTCTCCCCAATTTCATCCAGTTGTCTCGATCTTATGACAGCGCTGTCCAATCTTTTAACTTCCCAAGTTCATCTCTCCATCATGTCGGAGAGTGACCTCGAGTTCGACTGTTCAGGGTCACCCAATCTGTAGCGAATATTGCCCATCTGTTCGAGTGCATTAGGCTAACGTGGCCCGCCCACTCCCATTTAATCCTGGCAGATTTCCTTCAGATTTACTACACAATCCTTATAAGACAAATTAGACGATTAGCTACTTACTTACTTGGTGGTAGTTTAAATATATAATAAGGCATCATTTACCTTATTAAATATTTAAACTTAATAAATGTTTTTTTGCTGCATCATGCAAGGATGCCAAGCATTTCAGATATTGCAACTTGATCTTGCACTAAGGATTTTTTAAACTAATGAGCAGGTAAAGCTATAAACATAAATCTAAAATTTGCTTTTCATTGCGGCTGACATACAATTAATAGTAATCTGGGTATGCAAAATAATAACAAAGCAACTATAAGTATATTTTAATCAGTTAGGTATTTACCATCATTGCTGATATGAATCTAATAACCTTAATTAATTAATGTTAAAAAAAATCCTGAAAATATGATAAGTAAGTACATATTAAACTATTTATATATGTATCATATGAATTGAACTGCATTACAGATTTATGAGTTTTTTTTTCTTACTTAGGCCTACTTTTTAAAATGATCTGTATTATCCCTAAAATTAGAGTGTCGGCTGTGGGGCAGGACCCAAGTAATAGATGGTCAAGGCTGCAGAGTGAGGAACCTTGACAATGCATGCGCTGTGTTTTTTTTGGGTCTGACATGACTCAATCACCTAATTAAGGTGTATTATCATTATTAAACCTAATCTTGCTTTACTATAGAAAAATTACCTGCAATAAAAAAAAAAAACTCAATCTACATTTTTCAACATTGCATTGTCATGCAGGGTCTTAAACTATTGAAATTCAAAATTCTAGCTGGCACTGAACTGTTATGGGCAAAATTTTTTAGCATTGGGAGAGTGGCTTCTTTGTCTCACTAAACCATTCAAAACAAAACAGTCTTGGGTAGCTGGTATAACTGTTACACCCATGTTTAGGCATTTAAGAAGATTAAAATAAAACTATAACCAGCAAACCTTCATGATGTCTGTCTCCTTGACCTTATTCAAAATATTGACAATGTTGCAAGAGCCATAAAGAGAAAAGTTATAAAGTAAACAAAAAGACAGTGTGTGATTTTACACTGTAGAGCTTGGCTCGTTGACATCACGCGGTTCCCGCAATGAAATATTTAATTAAATATTTACAAATATTGACGCACTGTTCAATAAAAATTAAAGATAAAGATAAAAAGAACTTTATTGCCAAGAATATATACAAAAAACTAGACTTGAACAAGTTATATAAATTGTAGGAAGTCAGTGATAAGGACACAAGAAAATAGAACATATTTTTTTATACAATCAAGAGACAAGACGTGCTTGACATTCGCCTGGTGGTAAGCGTCACATTTTTCATTTTTATTAGTTCAATGACTGTTTGCTTATTATTAGCTAGGTATACACAATTAACTGTCATGACTTATGATCCCAGAGGGTGGTTCCACTGATTAACTACATATCATTATTTATTTATTTAATGATAGGCGAGCAGCATTATGCTGATGTGCCTATATCAAACAGTGTTGAATTTCAGTATTTGTCTGTTAAGTCTATCTTCTCCTTTTTTATCCATTTATCCAGACTGTTCTTAAATGCGTTTAAGGATTTGGATGAAATTATATCCTCAGGCAACCTGTTCCAATTATAAACGACTCTATTGCCGAGGATGTGATGTGCAGTGTTGGTCTGTGATGGAGCTGGCTGCAGAAGAATTTTATGCCGTCTACTTTCTCTAGTGTAGTCTTTAAGTGAGTAGATGCTATGAATGTCAGGAAGATTGTAGAACCCGTTCAGGATTTTAAAATTCTCAATTAAGTCACCACGCAGCCGTCTTTCTTCCAGAGTCGTGAGCCGCTGAGCCTTTAATCTGTCTTCGTAAGATTTGCGACGAAGAGCAAATGGTATTTTGGTGGCTTTCCTTTGGACGCTTTCGAGCAGATCAATATCTTTCCTGAAATATGGACTCCAAACTTGGAAGCCATACTCTAACAGAGGCCTTATATAAGTTTTGTATATTTTCAGAAAGACATCGACTGTCATGGTCTGATAAGAATTATACCTACTTTAGTAGCTTTAGGGTCAGACAGTGATACTAAGGGCACAAAGATACACAAGATTTTATTGTTTACTTCAACCATTGCATCGGATTGTGGTCGCAGCGAGTCTTTGAGAACACTCATGTTGAGCAAGTATGGCATAAACCCCCGAGACGTTGGCATGTTTCAAGGTATTCTGGCGGAACCCACATGTGAGGCAGCGAAGGACTTGTATGCCAGTGTCTCGGACATACTGGCTCAGCGTAAGGACGACAGTCCCTGTTGATGTGTAACATGCATTGTAAAACGGGGCTGGCATAATCGCATAGCGACTAAAGCCCCAAAAAAAAAACAGATTAAAAAAAAAAAAAAAACATTGCATCAATGCATGTTTATATTTTAATTATTATGATAAACAACATTTTTTTTTAATTACAATAGTATGTAATATTAATAGTTTTAATTACTTATGTGGGAGACGATGTTTTTTAACCAGGTAATATTTTCAACTATATCTATATCATGAAATCGTTTTTTAATACATAAAAGTTACCTTAAAGTCGTGTCAATTGGTATTGTTTATATTTTGCACTAATACAGTGTTATTCGGAACAATCGACTAAGCTGGAAGGAGGTAATTTTATGTGCAATTTTGACCAACTATTTGTTTCCTATATACCCTTTTCCAATAGTGTTTCAATTTTACGTTTTTTTGTATAATGTAACCAAATTTTTGTATTCGCACAGGAAACATAATAACTAGTAGTTTTAAAAAAGTTTTCCGTAGACAATAATTATATAATATTCGGGGAGAAATGGTACATTCTTTACCCACTTCTTCATATCTTATCTAGCCTATTCATTATGTTTACCTAACCTAGGTACCTATAACAACTGAGTATACTGAAAACAATATTTGAATAAATATTTCAGGCTTATTCATTATTAGAAAATATCAGAATGTACTCGTGAGCAAGCTCATAATTAATAACAATTATTTATTCTGTGTCCCGTACATACAAAATCGTTTAAACTATTTTAAAAATATCGAATTAGATAACTTCGTCGCGACGCGACCCGCGCCGCCGCGTTCGCCGCGCCGCCGCGCCCGCCGCCGCCGCCGCCTATTACGGGATGGGAACGGTGATTTATTACCAACTACTAATGTTTTTCTAATCCTACAATAACACGCAAACCTATTTCTACCAAGGAGTTACATGATAAATAGGCCTTATCAAAACTAGATTAAAAGTTTAATCTGTCTAGCTTCCGCTTCCGGACTTATTACTCACCTACATTAGACCGTAAATATTTTGGTGACGCAACGGAGTATTCCAACTTAGTCACAGTAATTTACCAAGCTTAAACCAGATTACCTTGTAATATGCTGTAAACCTGTAATCTTTTATCTCCCGCTAGCTTACCACTGGAAGAAGTATGTTACGAAACTCCAGAAATGAGTCAAAGCGTCTACGGCGCGGTATGTTTACTGTTCAAGTTGAGCCTTGAACCGTGTCGTTGACTCTGTATTGTAAGGACCTCTAATATAAATAAAGAAAGGTATTTGTATGGTCAGTCCACTTTTTAACCATGTTACGTGACGGCGTCTAACTAAATGAGACAATTTTCGAATAAACAACACTTGACGCTCGAATTGGTCACGCTTAAACCATTGGTGCGAGTTTAACTAGTTGCAGCGAGGGTTCCCAACAAAATCTTAACAACTTCAAGGCCAACCCAGACGAGGGCGTCATAAGTATAGACTAAATATTATTATTATCTTTTTTATGTTGACGTGACGAGATGAACTCTCACGACACATACTTGCCACCAAAGCTGAAGATCGAGCGATCTGGAAGAAGGCAAGGGAGGCTACCTTTGCACGGCAGAGGGACCTTGGCTGAGAAAAAACGAGTTAACATTATAACAACAAAGTTTAACACTTCTATGTTCTTAACCTACAGTTTTGCGATAGAACAAAACTAAAAGTTAACAGATCCCTCATAATGATTATTATATTAAAAATAAAAAGTTATCCCATCGAGTAACAGTCAGGTAAAAGTGTGTCTGGTTGGGATTTTTTAAATAATACATTCCCATCGAGTAACAGTGTGACATTTGAGGATGTTACTCGTTGGAAACAAACCATTATTTCGACCGGCTAGCTATATATACGGTTAAAATAATAAATACAGGCCACCAAATGTATGACAAACAGACATACGAGAGACGGCGGCAGCTTAAGCTTAGTAGGTAGTAGGGTTCTTGGTTGACAGCCTTCGGGTATGGAACCCTAAATAATAAAATGATGTACTCTGTAAAGCGTGCGACCGTACCCCCGTACATGTCGAGTCCCCGGTATGTGATAATAACTTGTATAGACGTCAATAAATTTCTGTTAATGAATGGTGAACTCCCAGGGTGAGAGCGCGTCACGTAATCGGAGAACTAATCTCCAATGTCTGCCCACGTTCTGCCCTGTTCAGTGAACACAATACAAATGTATAGTAGGTACAGGAGTGACGATTGTGTTTTGGTACCTATAATAGAGCACGAGGTGTGGAATGTTTCTAAGAAGCTTAAACATTTGACTCCACGATTGTACCCAGTGTATTGGACTTGACACGTTCAAGACGTATAGAGAAAGTACAAGCATGCTTGTTCTAATGTTCCTTTACGCTTGAGAAAAGCATACAAAAGATGTTATAATATTTGCTGATGAAAGTTTATTGTGAACATGATGTTCCCGTTGAGTGCGGGTTGATTTCCCGAGGGTGCGATCGTCGTTGCCACCGCGACAAGACCCTCGATTTCCCTTATCTTGATTAGAATCTGAAAGCAATCAGATACATAATTTGCTAAAGCAGCTGCGGTGTGATATAATTTTGAAATGCGGATGTTTAAAGTAGGATTTTACGACTACGTATCAAGAAAACTGTTTTGAGACTTGCAGTTTTTGTTGGATCTTCTTTAAGTATTTTAGATAGCATAGCACATCACTCTGTAAAGTTTTTGCTGAGCTAATACCTACTTATATTATTTTATTTAAATAAGTTAACAAGTTATATGGTTAGCGAACTTTAAGTCTAGAATCTGATAAGAAAATTATTTACCTGCCAGAAAGGTATAATTTGAGTGACGGGTAACCTTAGTTGGAAGCTGGAACCTATTTTTGTGAGATCTTAAATCTTTTGAAGTTAAATATGCAACCTATTTGGCCTTTGCTATCTTAGTTACTGTATTTCTAACTATAATAACTAGCACATCACTCTGTAATGTTTTTGCTAAGCTAATACCTACTTGTATTATTTTATTTAAATAAGTTAACAAGTCATTTACCTAGCGAACTTTAAGTCTAGAATCTGATAAGAAAATTATTTACCTGCCAGAAAGATACATTTTGAGTGAAGTGACGTGACCTTAGTTGGAAGGTGGACCCTGTTTTTGTAAGATCTTAAATCTTTTGAAGTTAAATACGCAACCTACTTGGCCTTTGCTATCTTAGTTACTGTATTTCTAACCATAATAACTTTTTGCTTTAAATAGCACATCACTCTGTAAAGTTTTTGCTAAGCTAATACCTACTTGTATTATTTTATTTAAATAAGTTAACAAGTTATTTGGTTAGCGAACTTTAAGTCTAGAATCTGATAAGAAAATTATTTACCTGCCAGAAAGATACATTTTGAGTGACGGGTAACCTTGGTTGGAAGGTGGAACCTGTTTTTGTAAGGTAAGATCTTAAATCTTTTGAAGTCAAATACGCAAGTTCGAGAACATTTTTAAATGTGTCTACCTACTTGGCTATATCTCTTTGCTATCTTAGTTACTGTATTTCTAACGATAAGAACTTTTTGCTTTTAACTCGAATGCATAAATATAATGGCAGGTGCAGTTGACTCATTAGGTAGGTATCACTAATTGTCTATTGTCTGCAAATTACTGATTATCTTGTTCCTGAGGAGTGTAGTGTGCGTGTTCTTATCGCTTTATGTCGTGCTGTTTCGTCTCCGATTTTACTACGTACTACGTAGTCATCCACTGCGCTATGCATGATGCCTATTTGGTATTGTTTGCCATAGGTCATGACGTGTAACTGATTACGAATTCTTTCGCGTCTCATTTCGTCACGCACTAGTTGTAAATTGTAATACGCATGTCAATATTTTTATAAGAGGTATATTAGTCATGATTTTATTACCTAGTCAAGAGTGTGTATGCATAATCGCGCGTATGTACATTCGAATTATTTGGTGTGTCTTATGCCATTGCAAAAGTCTACTCACGCCATAATCGGACCTATAGTTATTTATTGTCCCAGTGCCGGACCAGAAAATGACCAGAGTAGGACCAAGTTTTCAATATTTTTCTTTTCAAGGCGCAGTTATAGTAGCTCACAACAGGCGCATAAAAGGCTAGTTACGGCACTGCCTATACCATTAACAGTAAATATTTTTTGTCCTATTCCAAAATGTACCGCTACCGTGAATGTAGTCCTAATTGTCATGCCAACTATAGTTAGCGACAAAATTTCTAACACTCGTGAAAAGTGAATAGGTGACAAGTGAAATAGGTTACAATCACATAAAAAGCATGATTATTAAAACATAAAGTGAATTTCATTATTTTAAGACCACATTTATAGCTCGATGTTACTTCAAACCACGACGTTAGTATATGGTCGCTCTATACAGGTAACAATGTTAAACAGCACTGGTTGGACAGAAACGCAAGTCACTCTCCTGTCCTTAGCTAGTCATCGTTATACTTGAATTGTAAAGAAAAAAAATACAACATATAAAATTCGTTCTGCTTACTATCGCCTATACATACTCGTACTTATACAGACTGTAATTATTTAACAAGCATAAAATTTTTTGGAAATAATGAGTAGCTGAAAATTTGCAGGCGATACCAAAAACCAAACACATTGTTAAGTACAAAATTATGTCCTTCGATTAAATATACTGTCTGATTTAAGTGCCTATTTGCGATGTTATCCGGGGGTAGAATCCACATACATCGTAATGAATAAAATATGTGAATGTGAAATATGTATGTGAGCTATAGTGTGACATTGGCTGAGCACAGTGAGGGGTTAAAAATGCGGTTAAACATCGAGGGTGCCTGTGGTTATGGTTATTGGTTATGGCTTTCGAACAACTTTTTATTACTTTTGTCTACCTCTTTATGAGCATTCTTTTGCCTTACAAGGACTTTATTTTATTCCAAAAAGTTATTCACCCAGTAATCTTGTTGGGAATAAAATTGTTTCCTTTTTAGACTCCACGCAATTAAACCATTGTTGAACGCTAAAAACTGAGATAGCAAGACGCCAACGTTATGCGATCAATTTTATAGGTTTTGGTTAAATGGCTATTTAGTTGAAACCGTAAAAGCGACGTGCAAGGACCTAACTATTCCTACAATTCTCACAATAGAGGGAGTTTTCCTAAGAAATCGTAAATTTTAAAGTCGGTGTTGGTAAACGAAGCGACATGTTACTATAGTGCATTGCCAATATAATATACTTATTGCAAAATAGATGATCCGGTGAACTTCTTACCACCATTTTTTTCCCCAAACCACCTCAGTTTTGAGGCGAACAAAAAAACAAAAAACAAAGCGGCCGAGCCATTTTATTCGAAATCCGTTGAGCTGTTTTTGCGTGATTGAGTTAAAATCATCCAAACATCTTAACATCCAAATATCTAAACATACAAACATTGATATTATAATATTTAACGAAGTATTAGTAGGATGGAGACGTCTAGTTATTTCTTTTTTACGACTGGATTGGACGCCCGAATCTTGACGAAACTTGGTAAGGATTTATTGCGCCTTACAGGAACGGACGTGTGTTACTTTTTGCGAGAAATAAGCGGGATAGGTCGAAAATTGCAAGTAAAATCGCGGGACACAGTCAGTTTCAAATAATAATAACATTTTGTACATGAAACACCCTTACAACGAGTTAAGCTCCTGATCCCCTATAGAACGCTCTTTCAATTTGTCACATTAATCGAAAGGATTAAACGAGCGTGACACATCATTTCGACGGGAAATAAAAAGGGATCATACAAAATTTAATTTAAAGCCAGGATTATTACTAAGCTTCCTTGCATCAGGTGTCCTTAAAACGACGGGTGTGGTAATGCGGATCATAAACTCAATCCGTCTCCTTTGAAAGTCATTTGAATAATGTTTTAATTTTTACCAGCAGTCCATAGGGTCATTGAAAACAAGTTAAGGATACTGTATGCTCTGCAGCTGCAACATTTTGAAATGACAGTAGGTATTTGGATTGGGTGCAATGAGTCGAGTCCAATCGACGCAGAATTAAATTTATAAAAAATTTCGTTTATTTTTGACCGACTCTGCCTGGGATGTTTATGTTTTTGTTGGGGTATTCCAGCGCAAACGGCACAACCAATTTTTTTATAAGGTTTGATAGGTAGTCTCAATAATCATCAATCAATGATACATTAAAGATGGTCTCGCATAAAATTTATCAATAGGTACAGGCTGATTCAAACGGCGGCTGTGAACTTGGGCGCGAGACGCTGCGCAGTAGCAAAAATTAGGCGTGCGGTGTGCGTAGAATCGCAGTCTCGCTTGCAGCGCACTTCACAGCCGCCATTAAGTTTGAATCAGTCTGTACCAGCTATGAAGAAAATCATATCGTCGATAAGGCATTTCTTTGCTTTTTGATATATCCTACTTCCAACTATTATTTATTAGTTTTTTTATGTTTGTTACTCCTTCACGCTGAAACGGCTGAACGGTTTTTTATGAAATTCGGTATAGTTGTAGCTTATACCTTGGAATAAAATATAGGCTACTTTTTTCCAGGAATCGCGAATGAAACTGCGGGGCGCAGCTATTCGTGCATAAAATTATACAATAAATACAATTATACATCGTATTATACCCCACGACGGAACATTAACAACCTTACCTAAAATAATCTCGATTCTCTTAGTCACTGCTTAAACTTCTCTGTCTTGTTCTTGCATGTTACACTTCACGTCAGAGAGAAGATGGCAGAGCATCTTAAGCAGTGACTAACGTTTGAGAAGTTTTTTTAAGTATCTAAGGCCCTTTATGTCCAATATTCTAACCGACCGTGCCGTATGCTCCACAAAATGTTCCAGCATTGATTGCTCAGAGCACTTGAAGACGTTATCTCTTCGGATAATGCCACCATGACTGGCGGCTAGTTCGGTTCTGTTTATACGCTGTCTTTCAAGTTTAATGATGTAACTTTGGAGATAAATAACGCTTTTTTCAACGGGTGGTCCAGGATACATTTTCGAACTACCTCCCATTTAGAAATAAGAATTCTTAAAACCCAGTTTATTATAAACTCTTAAAAGGTTTTATCTTGCGATCGGTATTCAAGTTTTGATCTTGATTTCAAATTCTTCCTCTTTTCTTACTTAAAAACACTGCTATACGTAGTTTAATACCTATAGTTTAATAGTTTATTGTTCAAAAGATTTATAATTAAATTTTGCTAAATAAGATCTGCATGTATTATATAAGTTACATAATGTTTGCAATAAAATATTGAGTATTGAGTATATCTAAAACATACCGAAAGACAACAGAAAATAAATAAAAACTAACCTAAATAACATTACTTCGCTATGTGTCCTAGATTTAAACTCTTCCACAATTTATTAGTTTTCCTTTCTTTTGCGGATTGCATCATTCAGCTGCAGTGCGACAAACACAATCTATGCGTTGTCTGGAATCTTTCCATGTAGGTTAGATAGTACTGATTTCCGAACGAAACGCACATCGAACAGCCACCCGTCAAACGCCTTTACTTCGATCATCGGCTTACCTCTACAGAGTTGTACTATTATTGTATACTTGTTGAATTGTACACAGTACATGTATTGGTTAGGTTTAGGATTGGTTTATCTCATTAAACTCTCACATCTGAATATCTGATGAACTAATTATAAACTGAAACTTAAAAGGACTACACGGTATTTAGGAAGTCTTATTCTGAGTCAGGGAGGTATAATTAAAGGAAGATCACTGGGCTGCCGGTATAAGGAATAATACCAGGTCCTGAAAACCGTATAGTTGTAATAAGGCCTTTAGACAGTGGTGCTTGTACGTTGATATGATGCAGCTGTATCGGTTAATCGGTAATCGTGGTTTAAGAGAGGCATTTCGTTTTGAATGATGATACCGCATTGGAGGGTCGAGTGCCCATCGAGACTGCACTTGCTACCAATTAGTGTTGCTCTCGGAGTTTCATCCATGAACTGTACGTTTTTGTATGAGGTTATTACTCTAAAGTAAGTATGATTATGAATGGTGCACATTTAGTGTGGCTGCGGATTCTATGACTGGCCTTCTTAAGGTTATAAGTAAAGTATAAGGTTGACGGTTACTTATTTACTTGGTGCGCGGGCTGTTTCCGCACGACATGCCCCTCATGGGCTCTCGGTGCGTAGTCCCGGTGCAGCTAGTTCAGCCACCCGGTGTCTCCGAGGAAAGCCAACAGCTCGCTGACACCGGCGCAGGCCTCTTTACGGGAGTATCTCGGATTTAGCTCTGGGAAAGCTGCCCTTGACTGCCTGGACCCCTAGGTACTAGCCCAGTATTTTTTATGTAGTCTATACGTATGCGCTGCCGGTATAAGGAATAATACCAGGCACTGAAAAACGTATAGTTGTAATAAGGCTTTTAGAGTTTAGACAGTGGTGCTTGTACGTTGATATGATGCAGCTGTATCGGTTAATCGGCAATCGCGGTATATGAGAGGCATTTCGTTTTGAATGATGATGCCGCATTGGAGGACTCGAGTGCCCATCGAGACTGCACTTGCTACCAATTAGTGTTGCTCTCAGAGTTTCATCCATGAGCTGTACGTTTTTTTATGAGGTTATTATTCTAAAATAAGTATGATTATGAATGGTGCACATTTAGTGTGGCTGCGGATTCTATGACTGGCCTTCTTAAGGTTATAAGTAAAGTTTAAGGTTGACGGTTACTTACTTGGTACTTGGTGCACGGGCTGTTTCCGCACGACATGCCCCTCATGGGCTCTCGGTGCGTAGTCCCAGTGCACCTAGTTCAGCCACCCGGTGTCTCCGAGGAAGGCCAACTGCTCGCTGACACCGGCGCAGGCCTCTCGGAGCACCCTCGATGACCCGAGGATCATTGTGCGTTGGTGTGCCACGCTGCTGCATTCAAGCAAGCAGCATGTGCGTGGCCGTTTCTTCTGCCTCCATGCAAGGTTGACGGTTAGGTTTATAAGCAAAGTCCGTATAGTTCTATTAAAAAAACAGTTACAGTCATCTCAAAGCAACCACCTATATCCAGTATCTGAGTGTTACTTTTGTCGAGAGATTTTTGCTTGTAAAATACCACCCACCCATTATTTTTTAGGTACTTGCAGTTACTATTATTTCATCAATGGCCTAAACGTACATGTGGAATCCAACCGCAGAAATAAAGTGAGTAGGAATAGGTGGTGATACCGGAATACACAGATTTTTCTTGAGTTTTCATTGACTAATTAATATTATTAGTTAAATAGAAAAAAACCTAGTTTTAAGATTGCTGTACGCACTCTTAGTTTAGGTATACTTTGCGATGTTGTGGGCGATACCATGAGTTATATCATAGGTACATCCAACTGACATTTACTTATCAGCCTTATCAATAAACTTTACCGTACACTCGATATAGGAAAATTTGCAAATCAGTCCCTGATAACCATAACGGATTGTTGCAAAATAAATGCACTTAACGTATCGGGTTGCCAAGTGGATAAAATGATACGAGCCTGTTAAAGGTGAACTAAATAAACATTTATATCAATTTGTTTGTTAATGGAGACTCTGATGACAGATATGGGTTGTTTCTGATTAATAGTTCAATGACTTTCGTAGCTCTCCCCTAACATTACTGTTTCATTAACCGAATTCAAAAAAGGAGGAGGTTCTATGTTCGACTGTATGTATGTTTTTTTTTAATGTATGTTCACCGATTTATTCGCTAATTTTGGACCGATTTTCAAAAATCTTTTTTATTTGTAAGGCACATCTCCCTTTTCCCATATTAATTTGAAGTCGGTTGAATTTTTTTAGAAAAAGTATTTGTTTTTTACTAATTTGGAATTAATCCCTGTATGACGCCTGTAGGTATACCACGATCCGCTATGTAACGGTCATGCTACCCACTGAAAAGTTCAAAAGCACGAATAATTTTCGTGATTGAGAACATAACTTGGAAATATAGCTTTACTTTCAACGCACTTGACGATGTCAGAATAATGTGAAGTTGCTATATGAGGAATTAAAAGCAGGTGTTAACCCAGTTACACAATGTCTGTTTTTCCCATGAACAGCTTCAGAAGTGAAGATAAAAGGGGTCGTTAAATCTGACAATAACATGTGACTGTCGTATGCGCAAATCATTAGTCACGTAAGCACAGAAGAAATAATAGTTCTACACGTAAGTAAGCGCTCGTTTGCATAGCGTCTTCTAAGGTTGTAAATGTGATGCACATCCCCGTGCCGTCCGATGCTTATTTGAAACAAACCGATAACCTGATATTTATTCAAAGTTTTCCGTTGGAAATCTGTATCTTGGCATCACATTTCAATATCAGGGTCCGTCCCGAATCGATTAGAATCATTGATTAGAAATTAGTAATGTGAGTCAAGGTTGGATTACCGTAACGTTAACATTACTTAGATTAAACCAGAGAAATTACTGGGTATGAAGAGATTTATCATCTAATATCTCAGGGTGACGAGCGCAGTGCAGTGCGGCGCAGGATTGTGTTCGCAAGTTCACAGTTCTGGCACTGCTATTATTGTTAGTGGCAGGCGTAACGCTTACCACCAGGCGAAAGTCTTGTTCGTCTTATCACTTGAACGTATAAAAAAAAAGTTTAAGATGCATAATTAAATTATGACAATGTATTTTTTTTTAACAATTTTCCATCTATAGTCTCGCGGCCTCTTGTCAGGTCAATCAAGTTCTCAGACTTAGAAGAACTCATTAGAACTCATTTAGAATAATATATTTCAAAATGAACTACCTCTAGGAAAAACACAACAGTTATTTTTATTTACGTCAAAAGGAAAAGTGCGGAGAAAGTCAAATGCAGTCTGCAATGCAACTCGCTCGAGATTCGCTACATTCTGCGTTCATTCCACTCTGCCAAGATTCCTTTTCATACCACTCTAGTTCAAGTTATTATCGTGTAACAATGTCTTCGCATGCAAAATGTGGCGTCATGTTTACGATCGCTATCAAAATAAATGGCCCGAGTTGGCAGTCTGCTCCCAAGTTGCATACGTTTCACTTTGAGATAAAGGTACAGATCCGGATCTCTTCAACGTGGCATTGCATTATCCAACAAAGAACTTTAAAATGAACACAATAATAAAATAAAATAATTTGTATTAATTTAGGTACGTTCACAAAAACAACTTGCCGAATGTGCGGGAATAAAAAAATTACAATAAGGTTACATTTTAGAATAATGTAGTGATCTTTTCTTTTCACCGTCGTTATCGTTCATATCCATCCTTTATAAAATATCGAATAACCTTTTTTAATTGTTGTCTATTAATAGTTTTTGGTATATCGCGAAGCCTTCGGCAGTCTCTAAATAATATTCAAATTTTCAAATTCGAACTCAAAACTGTCTGAAGGCGACGCGATAAACCAAAAAGTATCAATAGAGATAACAATTAAAAGACATTAAAATTATAACATATTTTATAAAGGATGGATATGGATGATTGGATGATAATGATGGTGAATAGAAAAGAACATAGCTTAAAATGTACATTATCAAACAAAATTTGGAATTCATAACGTGTATGAAAAGAAAAAGATATAATTTCTAATAGATGAGAGTGAAACTTGTGTACATAACCATACAAAAGACATAACACAAAACGTACCCGTACTAAGCGGCAGAAAATCTTCCAACAGAAGCTGCCGTTAGATAATATTACTTGTTTATATTACGATGTGGTGAGCAGGCATCCTCAAGAGATACTGAGTGCAAAGGATAAACAGGTCCTTGTTTTATTAATAACGACTGTTTTCTATTAGTATAGAGCCCTAAATAAATAACAATTACCACCGTAGCGCCGGCAGTATGTTTATTTTCTCTCATAAGCTATGATAAAACTAAGCTGTATAAAGCATATACGACTTATCATAAAATGAAGTGTTCGTGGTATTCTAAAGACTGTAATATGCCTATTTTCACAATATCGAATGATTCAATTTGATTGTACCAGAAAGGAAATGCACGTTGCAATTCAGCTATTATCTGATTCCCAACTGAATGAAAATGTCCGTAGTATTAAACGCGAATGCAGTCTTGATTGTATCAAACGTCCGAGTTATTGTAGAACAGTATCATTGGACCATTGAATAACAGTGAAAGTTGTAACGGTGTTAGAAATGCTGTGGGAACTCTTGAGTTGATACGTTGAAATCGCCCTTTCGAATAGGTCCCCTTTGCTCCGGGCATTTTTTGCGTGAACTGGCGACGGTTTTTGATAACTCAAGTCGCCTAGACGACGCCGTACGTTTTAGTTCACACTATCTCTATAGCTGTTAGCATATGCACCGGATCCACCAAAATAGATTCAACGTGTCTCTTTGTAAATTCATCTAAGCTTTTTATTGCTAGCTGCTTTTTATAACGTCTTGAATATTCAGCCTCCGGAAGCACTTAGTTAGAGGGCTGTAAAATGCAAACAGTTACTTCTAAACTCGGAAAATAAAGTTTTATTATTTCGTAAGAGGTCTAATATTCTATTCAGACCTATTTTTTTATTCTTTTTTTTTTAGCTGTAGTAATTTGTTTTAACCTTCTCGATAAAATGATGAGAAAATGTTGCATCATTCTAATCAATAGGTAGAATGTACGCAACAATAGTCCCCTATCTTCCATCCATTTCCCTTTATTTGAACAAGCTTCAGCTGCCGGCCTGTGCTTTTAACCATAATTAATGCTGAGCAACAGTAAAGCAATTATACTTCCTACTCTTTATTACATTATCATTAGTAAACCCATGGACTTATAATTCTAATCTAACTTTGTAACGAGTGTTCGTGATAGTTATTCAAGTAATTGTAGTAATTGGCGTAACCCAATGCCTTGAACTCTTTGATTTCCTCGAATTGTATTGCCTTCTATGTAGGTACGTTACTTGTAAGTTGCTTCGTCAATGTATTTCGTAGCTGTAGACTAATTTCCAGTTAAAGGTCCTATAATGTACTAGAGGTTCCGTGAAAGTGGATCTGCTAAGCTAGATCATCTTACATCAAGTTCCAGGTACAGGAAGTTTATTCGATGCATCGTGTTGTTGCAATATACATGTCATATCATTCATGCTATAACTACATAGACGTTAAGCTCTTACTTAGGCAATTGTCTTGCTTGTACTCAGCAATTGCTTCCACACAATAGAATAGTGTAGGCATCGCCTTCACCTCAATCTAATTCACCATTCATTTTATAATTTTCAAATTATAACTTACTCGAGCCGTACTTATTATCATATTTGCTTGTCATTATCGTCTTCGATTGTGAATGATAGCACCTGCGTAGTTTTTCCATGTGTTATCGATAGTAAGTGCCGTATTCATATCATCATTTTATAAAACAGTTCATACGGATAATTTTATTCCATCAATTGAAATGCCAATTTTTGACGTAACCAAGACAGTATTACATTTTTTAATTAGTTTCTATTTATCGTTTAACTAACTAATCATTTTATATCTATTGTATTGATGCAGCTGACTCATCAGGCGTGCACTATAACATGCGATAAATAATGCGTCTGAACCCTGATTTATAAACAGGTAATTTTATTTATGATTAATATATTTTCTATTTTTGCTATATACAGGGTTATAGTCCTAATCAGTTACCATCCTTTTAAGGGCATATTCTGTACATAAAAACAAAACTTTTACTATAGAGCCAACAGTGAAATCACGAAAAAAACAGCTGTTCCATACATTTTGCCCAAGGTCGATGAACTTTTTGTATGGAGCAGCTGATAATGTTTCCGCGATTCCAATGTTGGCCCTATAGTAAAAGTTGTTTGTTTTGATGTACAACCTTACACCTTAAAAGGATGCTAACTGATTAGAACTATCCCTGTATATTTTGACCTAGTACGTCCAAAACTGCATTCAGAACCACCGGAGGAAGCAGCAGCGTCCTCTTGGTTAACGGTGGTGAGCATTCAGCGATCCCCATGCCGCCTGCCAAGCGTGGGGATTATGGAAATTCCCCCTTATAAAGAGCTTTCGTCCAGCAGTGGATATCTTCTGGCTGATGATGATGATGATTTGATATATCAGCTGCATCATCCTTAACACTAGCGGGCTTACCCTCGAAAGGCGAATGAGCTATATATTCCACCACACCTGAACAAGTAACCACAATGTTTTCAAAAGCATTATCACGGTTCTCGATCCCATAGTTTATAAGTTACGCACATGCAATTTATGTAATGAAGTATTGACATACTTCTTGCGAGGCATGCTGAAGGTACTCTATTTACACGGTTGGCAGACGAGCTAGCACTGACAACATTAACGAACTATAAATACATTGTCGTCTTACCGACAATTTTTAAAACGTATTCGGGTCATTTGTCTGTGTCTGTACCAAAATGTTTCTGCAAATTCCATCCATGCCTCTGCACTACCATCACTTCTTCTTGCTTATTATTCTTCAGGTTTTTATGAATTTGAATTAAGATTGTTAAAAGTAACCCTTTTGGCAAACCTTTTTGTTTGTCAGGTCAGGCTCTATTAACTGCCTCGGCCGATGTTCTTCTGTTTATTCTGAAAATGGGTTCCTGAACTGTGAGGTCTGCAATTTTAAAGTGAAAAATGAGCATAGTAACAGCAATTTCTTTAAAAAATTTGGCATGATATATGTTAATTTGGAAAATACGTAACAGTTTTTCTTCTTACGTGTATTCGTATTGAAACCACAAGCGAAACCTACCAAGTCTCTACAAACGATATATAGCAATTATATTATCATCGCAATGGCAAATACACACTTAGAAATTTCACAATGGCGAGCTATTCCCAGAATCTTAACGTTGCATAAATATTATCATTATAATGAAAGCAGTTTTGTTAAAAATTCATTGCGAAAATTTTCAACGTTCTCATACTATTTTAATACGTGTAGGCCTACAGCCTACAGCAACACGACTTTATCTTCTGAATAGTTATTGCTAGTTATTTAAAATGAAAACAATAGTATTTCTTAATTTTAGTCATAATACTATGCCCTAATAGTTTAGCTTTCAAAGCAATTTTTTCATCTAGTACTTCAGCATTAAAAATATTAGCAACACAATTTAAGGTTTAACAAGTCCAAGGCTACGACGATCATTGATGCTTGTATAATTGCAACGATCATACTTTTGGGATTTCGTACCCGGCGCGGCGGCGGCGGGAGTCTAACGTCGCGTTGTAGTGTAACTGAGCCTATGTCGTCTTATCTATCCTAACTATAATAAATCTAGTCTGTATTTTTGATTGGTAATAGGCAGCCCGATGTTATAATAATTATAATTACACTGAATATGCATGTTACTAAAGTGGACCTAATATGCCGAAATATGGAAAACAGGTCCCTATATCGTAGTACTATTATTTCTTCTGTGCCCATATACCTAATCAAAATTTAGTGAATGCATATTTGTTTAGAATTTCTAGTAGGACTTGTCTTATTTGAATTAACTTATTTTGTTTTTTGTAATATAATATAATTATACATAATTCAGTCATTTAGAAACGACAAAAAAAAAAGGATGTTCTAATATCCTTTTTTTAAGGCAATTTCTTCCAGATTTAGTCCCATAGAAATTTGGTTTGGTTTTTAAACCATAATATCTGAAAAAAAAAAACCTCATCTATGTAATCCAAATTTAAGTCGGTTTTAAGTGCCTTTTATTTTCGTTTCAAACCTCATTCATCTCCTAAATATTTACTAACGCATACGTCAGAAACGAAATAGAAACAGTGTTGACAGTGTCAGAAAATCGACCCCTGTTGGTTCCGGAAATTAAAGGAAACATGTATGTCCGACTTTCCGTCTACGTAGACCATTACGGCTCAGTCGATAGTGAACTGAAAAACTCGTTAACCACCCGCGTGGCTCGTTGATTGGAATGTTATTTTTATTTCTCCCTCATGAAGTGACATCTTTGTATTTATTGAAGTATAAAGAGAGAGAGAGCTTGATCCTCCAATTTAAAATGTAAGTAACTTTTACTAGATTTTTATGAATGGAATCAAAGTAATTTCTATCCATGTGTGTGCTTTCACGGAACTATTATGTCAGATTCTATAAAATGTATAGTGCTCGAGCCATAATACCAATGCTCGTAGGTCAGCGACAATATTCGCATTATTCTTGCGCCTATAAAAAGTGGAGTTCCGTCATAATTCGATGTCATATAATTATATTATCATGGGTGAGGAAAACATGCGCAGCGCACTGGTGAGCGGGCTCACTAGACCTCGTCACGAGCAACGTTTCGCGCAACGAGTTCCGCCGCCGCCGCCGATTGGTCTACGAACGTGGCGTGATGTTACGATACGAGGCGCGTGCGCGTGGTGTTACCGACGACGACTGTGCTGCCACCGTCCCCCGCCGCCACCGCGCCATGCCCGCCACCTGGTGACGTCGATCGTACGGTTCTTTTCGATCATGCCACGCGCTGACAAACGCCCACTCGCTTTGAAGGTCACAGTACTAATCTCGATGTAGACAAAGTCGATGATAACCGTGATAAATATGGATTTGATTATCAGATTGATGAGTCAACATAAACACGTTAATTTTAGACAAACTGTTGTAAACTGCATGAACTGTTGTGATATGCAATGAACGCATTACAGATAAAATTACTTAAAGCTAATTAATGCTGTGATTAATGATATGAGTCATTAAACCCATATCAATCTGAATACATTAACCAATGTACACAATTTACGAGTAAATTCGAGTCTGCTGGCAGTCATCACTTAAGAAAGAGATAATGTGGAAGGAAATGAATAGTTAATCGTGAAAGTCAATGTACTCAGGAAAGAGTAAAACGCCTTATGTGCATACATAGATACATATTAAGTAAACCATGAGACCATGACTAAAGGCAATCATGCGTTTCAACATAGCATAATGACTGCATTAGAGATGTATAATAGTAATTTAAGTGAAGAGAAGGCACTTTATAGCAAGTGATGTAGGCTAAAACGCCATATTATTAGCAATTATCGCTTTCACTTTACCGTTAAGAGGTTTCAATTTAGATAAAGATAGTGTCGAAAAAGAAATAAGAGTCCAAACTGCTTATTAATTACAAGCAGACCTAAGCTAATGGCATAGAATTAGTTAAGAAATTGAATAAGGAAACGGAATGCATTGAAAATCCTCACGATTCGACTTTTAGCATAGGTCAATTATCATTCCGATCAACCGACCGTGAACTGACCGTGAAGAATTGTTTGCTTCATGATGACTTCACATCACGCCACTGGCCTGATGTCTGATTATTATAATGATTATATATGGTAAAATTCTCGTTTATAAATAAAATAAGGATTACCGGGATTCTCTATCTGTGCTGTTTCCCTCTCCTCCCGAAAACGATAATGATGATTTATAAAATAAGAATTGTCGGATTTCCGTTTTTGTTTTCCTTCCCTTCCGCACTGCATAGTAATTTTACCTCCATACATAATATTATAAAAATCTGGTATCAATATTTTCCATAAAAAAATGTGTAGTTTTGCCTTTTGGTGTTATCTTTATAGTTAACATTCAACGCTATTTATATCCTACGAGTTATAAACGGTTAATCAGTTTTATTTTTACATTCTGGCGCAGCTGAGTGGTTTACCGGTAAAAGCAGGGCTACAACAAATACATTATGATTAATCATGATAATGCTGGGCAAGGCGTGTAGGTTACCGTCAGGGGACTGGGTTGGTGTTCATTCAGTTGTATAAAAAGTTAAATTAAATTCTTAAATAAATTAAAATTATGCAACATTTTATCAAATATATGACGGATCAGATATTTTTCAGGAGTAGTTGCTATTTTTTTTTAACGAAAATAAAGGTTCGCTCTCCCACTCAATACAGATAAGTGCATCTATTGCACGTACCTGCTTGAATAACATGAATATAAAGATTCCTAACCTACTGAAGAACTAGACGTAAACATATCCGGTCACGGATTATTATTGCAACACGTCATTGCATTTAAAACGATATCTGAATAGTTATGAAAGCAATATTGCAATATTTCAAGGTCGTAAAGCATGTGCGCCAAATCACGCATATGGCTGCACATTTTAATAACTGCGATAATTATTTGTTATTTTTATAAACGACCTTTGTCTATTCTGTTTCTATGCCAATAATACAACTCATTCATATCCATAATATATCGTGTGTTGTAGCATGATTGTAGCCGCCTCATACAAGTTTATATAAAAAAAAAACACTTAACGTAGACGGAATGAAAAAAGGGACAACAAATAAACTGACGCAAACAATAGGATACGAGATTGGTACGAGTAATAAAAGAAATGATTTATTGCAGTGTCAAAATGATACGACCGTGCTTTATCCAGGGAAAATGTTTGAGATTAGAAAAAAAAACTACGTAACAAATGGGTAAAACAATCGTGACCTGAGTCTATCACAGGCCCAACGCGATCGATACATTTTTAGGTCATCATTATCAGGCTTCGAATAGGCACACAAATTTCAGATAAATTTGAGTTAGTATGTGCTTCATAATGTTGAAATTTGAAAGCAAATGTAGGCATAATTTGCTTATTTTAGATGTTGAAGATCTAATCCTTCTGCAGATCGAATCATTTGAATGTTATCCAGCCATTTCTGTCTCCGATGCTGAGGCAGGGGCTGCTGGGCTAGGCTAGCATGCAAAATATTATCTACTCTTTTTGTCGCCTGATCTATGTCTCATTTAATGCCCGACCAAAAGTAGAATTTGTTTCGCGTCGCGTAAGACTTCCTGATGTGCTTCTCTTTCTCAATTTCGGGCCAGATTTTTAAGCTCTGTTTGCGCTGTAATGATATCAATCACCTGTCTGAAATTTTAGGATGGGAAAATGTTCTGCCCTAAAACGGGTTCATTCAGTTCTCCCGTGGCCATGAGGATGTTTGTTTTGCTTTATCTGAGTGTGCCAAGTGGCGTGATGCTCGCAAACCACACCCTTCCTCAGCCAATCCCAATATCAACACTTGGCAATATCACGCGATATCTATATTGAGAGTGAACCGTATGTGTTTATTCGGACTCCGTTGCTATGAAAGAGCTTTCAGACTAAGCTATATCGCGATGTAGGCTTGTAGGTTTCTCCGCATTGAAAGCCGCTTTGCCATACCGCACAGTATACATTTATGGAACGTGTTCCATGTCCAAACAAAATGTATGCAAGCCGTATAGAACTACGAATATCATGTAAAAAAATAAGCCGAGCAGGCGGGCGACTGTTCGGGCTGAGCTGATGCGCCTATTATACGGTAGCCTAATGGGAGATTGTTGAGTCGTGAGGTCGTTGGTTCAAATCAATGGGCTATTTAGAGTTTATGAACCGATTTTTACACCTCTGACTTTTCGGTGAAGGAAAAACATTGTGAGGAACTCATCGTGCATACAATGCGTCCCAATTTGCATGCAGAGAAGAAATCCAATGGTGTATGTGAATCTCAACCCGTTACTGCATGGACCAGCTTGGTGGATATGGCTCAATCGCCCTTCAATGGTAGGTCTGCGTCTAGCAGTGAACTATAAAAAGGCTGATTATGCTATAGCTTAGTCTGGAAGCTCCTCGCAGTATTTGCGATGCAACCACGAAACTTTCGGTGATGCAAATAAGAATTTGTGTGTGGGCCTGGTACCGGTTACACTTCGTCGCTCTGGCAAAATGTGGGGCCACTCACCTTCACAAGGCCAATTTATATTAGAGCTGTCACGACTGCTTAAGATTTTGTACTGGAATGTTCTTCATCATCCGATTTCTTCTTGGAATCCTAGTGTTACAAAAACTTCAATGCAAATAGTTAACCAAAGATCAATAACATGTAGGTGACGAACTGAATTCAGCCGGATTTCCTTAAATATAATACATAATGTAAGAATAAAACTAATATAATAAACATAATTAATTAATTAATTCATAAGTTACAGATGTTTTATTGTCACCGGGGAGAGTAGAGTCACTTAGCATTGAAAATTGGTCGTAGAGGAAGTATATATGGATTATGGATAGGTAAAAGACGTCCGCAAAAAGTATATAATGCCATAATATAAGGCCTTGTATTTGTATTTGTATTTTTTTACTATATGCTTGATGTACGTAATTATTTCATTCATACTTCACGAAATACTTTTCATGTGGCAAAACTGTTTGGTAACACCAACTCGCGTGAAACTAGCGATCTCCTTGCGTGCGATTTCACCTATCTTACACAGTAAAGATTTCGGCATGATCGTGACAAAATAATTATACCTGTCCACGATTTAGAAGTTGTATGACTGTTAGTTACATAATAAATATATTATACTTATAGCTTATAACTCATTACACAATAAAATAACAATTACTTAATCATTTAATTATTAATCTTTATATGAATTAAATAAATAAATTTATGTGAGTACTAAATTGTTTCCGGCTCATCATACGCTTTGGGAGTGCTGTGTATCACAACCATTAATCTTAGGCTTAGGCTTCAAATAAAGAGAGGCTCGTTGTGAGACCTTGAGGAAACAATAAGTTGAAAAAAAACTCATGGTATTACTAAAAAACATAACGATCAGCACCATTAACGAATATAACTTTAAAATCTTAATTTATACCTGAGTAAACAACAAGTAAAATAAAAATATGTACAAAAATAATTTTAGTAGGTATTATAAAGTAAGGTATCCGCATTAGGAAGCATGTTCAGTGATTACAGCGGGTTAACTGGAGTTGTTCAAACCACAGACGTTCCTCAACAGCTAGCTACAGTATATAGAATCTACAATAGGCTCCAGCTTGATTCTAAACTAAGCGCTTTCTTGTTTCAGGTGTTCTGGAAGATGTAAAAAAATCATTTGAAATCGGCGACGACAGAGCGGGGCTACTGCAGACGGTATTCGTTATCGCGTACATGGTGTTCGCGCCGATGTTCGGGTACCTTGGCGACAGGTACTCGAGGCGCTATATCATGGCGTTTGGAGTCGCCCTGTGGAGCATCACCACGTTCTTTGGGTCTTTTATGCAGGTAAAAACTGAAAGCTTTTTTGGTACTTATTTGGTTTTACGTCACATCAGCCTGTGGCGTTGTCTTCTTCAATTACTAGAGCACTGAATTCTTTAAAAGACAGCACCACCAACCACCGTTATAATATGTTTCTTGTGGATAGTAAAGACTACTCGTTTATTTAATTTGCCAGTTTGTAAATCAATTTGGAATTCGTTTGTATTACGAGGGCTGCACTAAAAGTATCGGGAATGGAATATTTCCACTGTTTCTGTTATATTAAAATCTTTTTAATTGAAAACTCCTTGGTTTTTAAAATCGAATACCATTTATTTATATAAAAAAAGATTCTCGGTCTTGTCACAAGGTTTTGTCAAACTTGTTTAGTCGTTGAGAAAATGGAATTGACTCGAGAAATTTCAAGAGCGATGATTTATTATGACTTTCGAAGTGGTTTAACACAAAAACAGTGTGTTGACCGGATGATTTCTGCATTTGGTGATGAAACCCCATCCAAAACCACAATTTATCGCTGGTTTGCTGAATTTCAACGTGGACGTGTCAAGCTCAGTGATGATCCCCGTCAAGGTCGTCCAAAAACTGCAGTCACCCAAGAAAACGTTGATGCTGTGCGTAAGCTGATTGAGGAAGATCGACATGTGACATACCGCGAAATTCAGGCAACTTTAGACATTGGCATGAGTCAAATACAAATAATCTTGCATGAACAATTAGGTGTAAAAAAGTTGTTTTCCCGATGGATACCGCATTCGCTCTGTGAAGAGCAAAAAGCGGCTCGCGTTACTTGGTGCGTCAGAACTCTCGAAAGATTCCACGCAGGATCTTCAAATGCTGTATACAACATCGTATCAGGTGACGAATCCTGGATATACGCGTACGAACCCGAAACAAAAAACCAGTCACGAGTTTGGGTGTTCGAAAATTAGTTAAAGCCAACAAAAATTGTTCGTTCACGGAGTGTTGCAAAAAAAATGGTGGCCACGTTTGTCTCCAAAACCGGCCATGTTACGACTATTCCTCTTGAGGGACAAAGAACGGTTAATGCAGAATGGTATGCTAGCATTTGTTTGCCACAGGTCGTTTCTGAACTCCGTAAAGAGAACTGCAACCGCCGCATCATCCTCCATCACGATAATGCGAGTTCTCACACCGCGCACAGAACAAAAGAGTTTTTAGAGCAAGAAAACATAGAATTATTAGACCATCCGCCGTACAGCCCCGACCTAAGCCCTAATGATTTCTATACTTTCCCTAAAATAAAGATTAAATTGCTTGGACAGAGATTTTCATCACCTGAAGAAGCTGTGGACGCCTACAAAACGGCCATTTTGGAGACCCCAACTTCCGAATGGAATGGTTGCTTCAATGATTGGTTCCATCGTATGGCAAAATGTGTCAAATGTCGCGGAGAATACTTCGAAAAGCAATAAATATATTTTTAAATAGTAATGTTGTGTCACTTCCTTGATTCCCGAAATTTTCAGTGCCGCCCTCGTAGCTGCTATTATTTAACCAATTTGTGAACCTGGCTATGTCCTAAAACTGAAACTGCATCCAGAACCACTGGAGGACGGGCAGCAGCGTCCTGTCGGTTAACGGTGGTGAGCATTCTGCGATCCCCAAGCCGCCTGCCAAGCATGGGGATTACAGCAACTAGCCAACTTGTTTAGCCAGCTAAACTTATTATAATAGGCTAGATGACTGGTTTTTTTATTGTCCTTTTAAAATGTGGCCCATAAATATAGCTGATTAATGAAAAAAATTAAGATAATCTGATCAAAAATAAGCAACTTATAAGCATTTTAATACCATGCTAGACAGAGAGGCGAAACAGCAAATCCTGGCGTCACTTCTCAGTGCGCCATATAAATTCTATTCTGACAAGTAAGGCGTGACGTCATTTTTTCTTTTGTGGGAAAGGGACAAAGTCGTCTCTAACAAAAACTTTAAACGCTTATATATCAGAACATTAATAACCGATTTAAATTATTTATGAATAAACATACTATATTTACTTAAATTCTTCATCAAAGCTATCGGTTTCAACGATATAAACATCAGTCATCTACCCTATTCCTGAAGAAAGTGATCACATCACACCCTAGTACATCATATTTTATAGCCAATAATGAGTCATCACTGGCTTCTGCTGATGCGTCGGCTGGGTGGTAGAATTTTCCCAAAAAGTGGTTGTTAGCATTTGATTAACAACTCTAACATGACGGTCCCCTTACGTCCGCTATCTGTTCCAGTCTTGCTCCTGTGCTAGACACATCTATTGCTTTCATGACCTCTTCACCTTTTTAAAGCCCAGCAAACTGTTTTGTCAGCAGTCCTTATTATAAGTAATCTTATATTAAGGACTGCCAAAGCCGCTTTAACATAATAAACAAAACTATTATAATAGTTTGTTATAAAAGAGTTGGTTTCCAAGCTTCTCGTAAATTATTGGTAATACAGGATTGCTTTAATTGGTGTTGCCACATTTTATCACGTCTGTAATTAATAAATCGTGAACATGATTGGCCTGGTTACATCGAAAGGTTACGAAAAATTTTTTAATCCGTGTGCTAAAGTTCATATGCACAGAGATTGTATCCAAATACGTCATTTTTATTTAACTGGTATTCCGGTATAAGCAATTGAGTATGCATGCTATTGTGTTTGAGTTTTTTGGTACCTTTAATATGAGTTCATTGTAAACCAGTGAGACAAGCAAATAAACAAGAAATATAGATGGAATTGTCATTTGTCCCATCATCACTCGCTTCAGGCAGTTACTCAAATACGAGTAACTCATTTTGCGCGTCCTCTATCTGGTCCGATGCCAGACGCACTATCGCGTATACTGCTTTCCTATTATCTATCTTTCGACCAGCGCGATGGCGATATGAGGGTTCAGAAGCCTTCGTTCCTTTAACTACTAGCATCAATTAACGGTCTTAAGAAAATTAATCAGTTTTTTAACTCGATCCTCAGGCCGTTTTGTTCTTAGACTAATATAACCTTTATGTCTGTTAAAATAAGTATTTAATTTGCAGAACTTCTGGTGGTTCGCGTTTTTCCGCGGCCTTGTGGGCATTGGAGAGGCGTCGTACTCCACCATTGCGCCGACCATCATCAGCGACCTGTTCGTTGGAAACGTGCGCTCTAAGATGCTGGCCTTCTTTTACTTCGCCATACCGGTCGGAAGGTAAATGACTGTTCTGATGAATTGTAAATCTAGGTAAAGCTGCTGATTTAGTAACTTTATTAGAAATACGTTTTTTTAAAGCTCAATCAGGAAGAAAAAATTATCCTCCGGCAGGACTCGAACCTGCATACGAGCAGTCTCTATGGGTTTTCGTCCCGACTGCTTTGCCAATTAAGCTACAGAAGTCTCTGCCTTAGATGCCAAATTTCTCTTAACTGTTTCATGCTACCAACGTTATTAGAAATAGCTTTGCGTTTTGGATGTTTATCATCCGAATCATACAAGTATGTCTATTGTCTAGTGTCATTTCCCGTTAATGTTCGTGACACATTTAAGAATACATCTTTCGTTGGTACTTGCCTACCTACGTACTTGTATAACTTGTGAGTTATAATTTTGTTTGTTTCTTTTCATCACACTCGCTCGTAAAGTAGATCTTATTACATCGGTTGTAGGCTCATAATCCAAGCTATTACGCACGCGTGCTTTTTACTTTACATTACGGCACTAGTGCTATAATAGGTATAACCCGGTAAAGTCAAGTTTGTACGTGACTGCAATTAGACGTATGTATACGAATCACTCTTAATATAGCCGGGTAATACTTACAGTTTTTTTTTTGTAATACTAACAAAGAGTTCTTATGCCGCTGAAGTAAATGTCAACCTGCGCGCGCATTGCTGGTTTGGGCGCCATTTTCCGCATATGTTTGTTGACGTCTTCGCTGTGTGGTTGATTATTATCAAAAAAGTTTGTTTTTTCCTCGCAAGTGTGATGAAAACAGTCGTATGAAACTCTTGTGCTATGTTAATCTTTACACTCTCGGCTTCCTTATCGCCTTTAGTGTAATGACCAACATAGCACACTTGTATCATAATGTACTATTATTAACCTTCATGTACGATATTTACTATTTCTGATGACATTACGTGTCCAATGTTTAGGCATGGGCTTTGATTGTATACCCAGGAGAGCTAGATCCTCCAAGGGCATCGTTCTCTGTCCACATGGACATGTACATAAATGACATATAGAGATGCACTATTGTGCATCATCTGTATTTACTCTTATTTTATTTCTAGTTTTTGACAAACTCTCCTAGTGTGAATTTTAATTTTAAGTACTTTCTTGTGGGCAGTAATTTATGGGTCAAAAATGCTTGAAATTATAATATTTTATTTTATTATGAAAACTGACGTGGTTTTGACACATTTTATGATTATAACTCTTGACTATAGTCGGAGTATCCGATTTAATTAAACGTGAGTATTCCCGTATAAATAAAACAAAAATATTTTATTTTATTATTTATTTACTATCAAGGATATTTTCCACTGACTTGGTAAACAGTGAATACAAATGTCCGTTAACGGACTTCAATTATCTATGTTCCCTGTTATCGGAAATTCCTTACACATGTTCTTGATTTCATTTCCTAGAGGAACGATTCTTTCAATTTTGAAATGCAATATTTCGTATATGTATGTTGAATAACAGATGTTTTGGACACGAGCTTTATTTATCAGGCAGTTTTTTTTTTGTTTTGACCTACATAGCTTCACCCCTCGATTATACGAGTAGCTGAGTGATTTTCCGGCTTCCCCAGATCTACACTTAATAAAGATTGATTTGGGTACAGTCGTGAAAAAGTCACAAACACATATAAGACCGGACAAATGAGCATAGAGATAAATAGGATAAACAAAACGAGACAAATAGAGTGCAGAGGGGGAAATAATTTTTAAATTCAATTTCAGGTTTACCAACCACCACACAAAAAACCCTCTATACAGGAATTAACAGCTACCCACACACAGCTGGGCATATAACTGTTTTTTTTTCCTCTGTGATATACAATAATTATGATTTATTTATTAATTAAGTACACATTTTATTTCAGTGGTCTGGGTTACATTGTGGGTTCAGTGACTGGCGCCGCGGCGGGCGACTGGCGCTGGGGGCTGCGCGTGACCCCCTTCCTCGGTGGCATGGCGGTGTGTCTCATCAGCTGGGTGATGCAGGACCCGCAGCGCGGCCACGCGGAGGACAGCCGGATGAAACCCACATCCTACACGGACGACATACGGTCGCTGGTTAGAAAGTGAGTATCGACCAATAAATAACGAGAAACTCAATTTTTCTATCGTGAGAATTCGTTTACACACGACTTATCGATGTCAGTCTAATGTTTTGAGGGTGAGCTCATGCGAAAGATTGTAGAGCTTTATTGCAGAACTCGCTAGTTCGCCTGGGAACTGCCACACCGTTGCCAGTTATTTAACCGCCAAGCAGTAGTGTTTCGGTTTGAAGGGCAATGCATCCTGATAATTTAATGGACATGAAAAGATATGACATCTAATATCTTAGGGTGACAAGCGCAATGCAGTGCGGGGCAGGATATTGTTTGCAAGTTCACAATTCTAGCACTGCTCCTGTTATTCAATTCAATTCAATTCGAGTATAGTGTAAGACATTGTAAGAAGGGCTGTTCAGAATATTTATGTATTTCTTCATACGACGAGAACGCTTTTCAACAGAAAGAGCTTACTTACTGTAATACTTAACCAAGGATGGGGGGGCGGTGTATTATGAGGACGGACATTTACCCCCCGTAAAAGACATTACCCTCAGAATAGTGGCACTGAAAAAGAGGTAAACTGAAAAATCGAGGCGTAAATAGTGGGCCTAGTCTTCTTCATTTGCACCAAATTTCAACGCGGCTTTGTTGTTATTGAATAAAAGGACCGTGACATTTAGATGGACAGACGGACACGGCGAAACTATAAGGGTTCTTTGCTACGGAACTCTAAATAGGCTTGAAGCATGTGGGTCGAGGCCATTCCGAGGCACATACACCTAACGCGAAATGTTTAATTACCGCCGAAGCAGCTATGACTATATGACTACATTAATGAAACAATTACCTCGCTTGTTGAACAAAAACTAATCATTGTAATACCGTTTGCTTTGAAATCCAAGTTTTCAAACTAACCTTGTACAGCTGTTAACCTTAATTCTACTTCATTTTTTAGAACTCACTTCTTTTGATAACGCAAAGAACGTTAAAATTCAAGGGCAATTCACTCAATTATGGGACCTTTGATTTAACGTTGCTACCGCGTGCAAAGTGCATTCAACATGCGACCATATAGTTGAACACGTTGGATATGTGATGACGTGTCGATGCGATGCATGCAATACTTAATTAGTTATATATTTTATATGTTAAGGCCATCCGTTGCGTCGACAGCTGTATCGGTCACACATTTTAACATTTTCAAAGATCCTTTGCAATCATTGAATCTAAATTTCAAAAAAAAAATAAGTTGCGTTTAGTTTTCATAACATTATAAATAAATTTTAATTTTAGTGCCTATGTAATATTATGTACGCAGAAGATCTAAGAAAACTAATAAATAATATAGCTTGCGTTTGACCGCCAAATCGCCTGAGTTATGCCTAGATTACACGGGCTTCGTACCGCATTAGTACTAATCGGTTAA
The DNA here is from genome assembly GCA_905404285.2 of Erannis defoliaria. Taxonomy (NCBI): domain Eukaryota; kingdom Metazoa; phylum Arthropoda; class Insecta; order Lepidoptera; family Geometridae; genus Erannis; species Erannis defoliaria. The sequence continues at coordinate 9,042,357 of FR990080.1, read as the reverse complement.
TATTAATATGGATCTGGGTATGTCCTAAAACTGCATCCAGAACCACCGGCGGTCGGGCAGCAGCGTCCTCGCCATTCTGCGATCCCCAAGCCGCCAGCCAAGCGTGGGGATTATGGCCACACCTCCCTTTAAGGGAGAGGCCTTCGTCCAGCAGTGGACGTCTTCCGGCTGTTGATGTGTAATATGACATTTGTAGCTTAGTAAATAGGATCGGGTTCTATTCACTTGCACTGACACTTAAATAATACTAAGCACTAATTAGTACGTTTCATTATCAGCCAGAAGACGTCCACTGTTCCACTGTTATTTAAGGGCATCATTGCTTGCCTTAGCTGTCTCTACTTTCATTGGTTAGTCAAAAAAATAATAGGGAGGGGTTACCATAATCTCCACGCTTGGCAGGCGGAATGGGGCGGAAATTGTACGTTTACACGAAAGCAGCGCAGCGTTAGCTACAAAGCGCCGTGTAATCCAGCTAGCGAAAACGCGAACTCACGCTTGCCTAGAAGAAACCGATTCACTTGCGACTTGATGTCACCCGGATTACTTACCTACATTTTTATCTAAACACCCACTCGGGCAGCACATTCTACTATTTAGATGTTCGCACTATAAAGGAATGTGATGTAAATGAACTTTTTAAGAATGGGACGTTTTGTGACTAAACCAATAAAAAAATGATTTTGCTATGGTTGCTAAACCCGCTTTGCTGCCGATTCATTTGCTGCAACATAAAATATCTTAGTAACATTAGCAAAGCGTTGTTAACTACAACTAATAGCACTTATCCACTTTTGAAAATGAAATTTAGCTAAAGGATTTACAAACAATTTGCAATTTTTGCTAATTGTTTAACTGTAATTGCTAATTTTTTTATCTTTAACAGCAAAATACATTTAAAGGTTCCCAGTGACAGTCACTGCAAAGAATTTTTACTATAATTCATAAATGTTTCGCTGTTATTGACAATAAAACTTGCAATTTGCAACAAAAAGTGTCTTTGTCACAAGTGATAATAAGTTTTACTAGCATTAATAATAATTTCTATTATTATGTAGATAATTTCAATAATTTCTTTCGATGTAACATCATACATTTTTAACAACATTTTTACAAATGCTTAAAGAAAATAATTATCAATGTTGCCAAAACACTTTATGAATCTTTGCAAACTACCTAGGCCACTACATACAATACAATATTATCGATACTACTAAAGTATAATTATATAAAGTACTTAATAATTTTTCGTTGCTGTACCAATTTTTTTGGGTAGTGCAGCAAAATACATTTTGTTGCAACTGCTCAAACAAAATTGTTTCACGTTGCCAGAAACTTTATCAACCTTTGCCAATTACCTTAGCCACTACATACAATAGAATATTATCTATACTAGCAAAGTATGGTTATATGAAGTACCTAATAAGTTTTTGTTACTGTACTAATTTTTTTGGGTACTGTAGCAAAATACATTTTGTTGGGACTGCTAAAACAAAATTGTTTTACGTTGCCAATAGTTTTAACAACCTTTGCAAATTACCTTAGCCACTACATACAATAGAATATTATCGATACTAGCAAAGTATGGTTATATGAAGTACCTAATAAGTTTTTGTTACTGTACTATTTTTTTTGGGTACTGTAGCAAAATACATTTTGTTGCAACTGCTCAAACAAAATTGTTTCACGTTGCCAGAAACTTTATCAACCTTTGCCAATTACCTTAGCCACTACATACAATAGAATATTATCGATACTAGCAAAGTATGGTTATATGAAGTACCTAATAAGTTTTTGTTACTGTACTAATTTTTTTGGGTACTGCAGCAAATTAAACTTTGTTGCAAGTCCCAAAACAAAATTGTTTTACGTTGCCAATAGTTTTATCAACCTTTGCAAATTACCTTAGCCACTACATACAATAGAATATTTTCGATACTAGCATAGCATGATTAAATAAAGTAACTAATCACTTTTTGTTGCTGTACTAATTTTTTTGGGTACTGCAGCAAAATCAATTTTGTTGAACCGCTATAAACAAAATTTGGTGTATTTTGCCAAAAACTTTATCAACCTTTGTACAGGCATGTGAGATTTTGGGCTAGTTCTTATTGTACCACTAAGCCACCTGGGCTGGAAAATGTCCTAAACCTTTACTTTAGCCACTACAAAATATTAGCGCAATGCACTACATACAATAGAATATTTTCTACAACTTCTGGTAGCCCAGACAGGTAGTCGAAGAAAAGGGCCTAACCCCGAAAAAACTCTAGACCAAAATTTCATTGCACCAACCTTTAGGTGGGATCACTGGGAGCGTAAATTCAAAATCGCGATAAAATTCGAGCCCAGCGGCTTGGTAATCGCCGAATGCTCACCGCCGCGCCCATACCCTTTCTGGGGTGCCAGGGCAAGTCTGGCCCCTCTCCCGGCGACGGCCAAGCCGAGGTTCGTACCGTCTGAGGTGCCCTTGAGCTAGTCGCCTTTAACCTAAACCTAGGCCGAGCGCCATTTGCGCTTGCCTAAAGTCCGGTGACGCTGTAGAGGCCATCTGAGGCCAACAGCATCAGTCATTCATAAAAATAAAAAAAAACCGCCGCGCCGTTAACCGAAAGGTTAACGGTTAAAAACCTACCTACGCGGCTGTCCGTCCCGCGGTGGTTATGGATTCAGTTTTAGGACATACCCAGGTCCATAATATTATTACCTCTACCCTAATTATATAAATTACTAGAAAAGGTCCCCAGCGACTACCGCGTGCGGAAGAAATTCGGTCCGCTCCCAAATACTCGTATCTTATACTGCTGGGCTATTAACTAATTATTTACCTCTCCATATTCACCAGTTTAATAATAAGTACACCCCATGACGCATGAACCTAGAAAAAAAGTCGGACAGATTCTCGCTAACAACATACTGTGTCACTCAGAGTCGGCCAGTTTACTGTACGTACAGGCCGGCACGCACACATTCACACAAGAATCAGCCATTACGCGGGCAAACGCAACAAAGTCGGCACGGCTACGCTGCGAAAAAATGTGAATGTCTTGTGTGGTAAAGTGGTGTAAAAACCGTAGTAACCAAAATAAAAAAAAACAGGAATCACGTTTCATAGGTAAATGAATAATTCAATCACTTAGTTCCCGATTTTATACATTAAAACCAATATTCATGCGACAGAACAAAATAATTCGTCAGAATACCAGTGTTACCAATATTCATTTGTACAAATTACCCGAAATATATGGGTGTTCTGACACTTCTGCCTACCCCTTCGGGGATACACAGACATGATGATATGACCTGAAATAATGGGACTTTTTAAATTAATTCTATAGTTATAATTTAAAAAAACTGTCCAAGTGAGAGTCGGACTCGCGTGCCGAGGGTTCCGTAACAAAAAATGATGGGGTTTCAGTTCGGGATTAGAAATTCACTGCAAACAAGACAACATTACGCGATATTCACAGGCGGTCACCCATTCAAGTACATTTTGCCACCATTAACCTTTTAAAATAGTACGGTATTTACTGCCTACATGACGCAAAAACCGCTGAACGGATTATGATGGGATTTTTATAGGTTGATACCTAGGGTTATGGGTATGGGTATACAATAGGGTCATACTCCAACTTAAAATCTAAGCCATGTTTAATCTAATTCCGATGGGTAGAACCGGAGATACAGCTTGACCTCTTGATACTTTTTTTATTTAGAGCTTCCATACTTTAGGGAGGTAATTTAAAATGGTTGCCTTATTGTAGTTCAAGTGAACGAAATTGCGGCCAAAATTTAGTTTCAATAAACTTGTCTGCCGACCTGTATTTGTCTAGATAATACGAGGTTATTTTTTTGGGAATTATGGCAACCCTAAATTCATTCACACATAGATAGCCGCCGCCATTACGGTGACACAGTGTTGTCTGTGCGGGAGTTCCGTCCGACTTTTTTTATAGGTTCATGCCCCTACGCATCAAGACGAATACACCCTCCAAATTGCAAGTCTGTACGACCAGCTGTTTAGGCTGTGCGCCAGTCAGCCAGTCAATCAATCAGTCAGTCGTTAAGTCGGGACAGAGATTCTTATAGCAATAGATTAAGTATGTATTATCACTTTCCAAGGGTTTGATGGGTTCACTTGATAACTAGGAACCTACCTCTATAGGTAACCAAATACCTATAACAATCTCGGACATAGATAAGGTAGTTGCATCTTAACAGTAGGTGGGTAAGGTACCTTAGGTAGTAGGTCGAGGTAGGGGTACCTACCCCGCTTACCCTACGCTTATCTAAGCTAAGCGACAATGATAAAATTAGATCGAATCTCTCTATTTTCCGGCAAATGTTAAATGCATAAGTACTTTTAGCTAGGTATGCTTGATTGTGTTGACTTATTATTTTTGAACGATTTGCAAGCGCTGGGCCCGTACATTCCATTATCACCGTCGCTGGAGGTAAGTACCTACATTATTACGATGAGCCAGCCGACGCTCCTCTTTTACTCGCAAAAAATTGCAAGTTAAGTAAAATACCTATTAATCTAAAACTAAAGTAGGTACCCGAAATGATTAGCTGCTGTAGCAAAAATCATCTTTGTTACATTGCCAAACAATTAATTAGCTGCTACAGCTAATCTTTTTGACGTTTTTAACCTAAGTTTTTAAAGGCCTACGCTTTTTGGCGGGAGAGAATGGGCCAGGCAAGAGGAAAGTTGCCAGATGCTAAAGAAATTGATCTGACTTGGATGAGCTAAAAAGATGTTCGGAGCAATTTTACAAATACTTTATCTTGTCCCGTTTATTTTTAATTGAAAAAGTTAATTCCAATACTCTGAAACCATAATCCGTTAAATTAACAATGTCATCTTGGCAACATCGTGTCATTTCTGCCTTTATTTATTTTTGTGAATGATAGATAGATAGATAGATAAACTCTTTATTGTACACACCAAAAAAAATTAAAAAAAATTAATTCACTCATTTATTTTGCTGAATGCAGAATAAATGAGCTTAGATTCAAGCTCAACGGAATTGGCGGAGTAATGGCGCAACAGACATACAGTTGAATAGAGAACCTCTTCTTTTTCAAGTCGGTTGATTAAATCTGATAATTAAAAAAAATTAGGAGATGTTCGGTTCAGATTCAGACTTTTTTGTTTTATTTTGTTGTTTAATCTTTTTTAATCAGTATATCCATGTAAATATTTTGAATAACAATAATATTCTTATAGTAATATAATGTCGTTTTTCCAATAAATAGTGATTTGTACGACAAATTGTTGTTTTAAAAACAAATAGTACACCGTATTTTTCCTAGTGCAGTTACCGTAATTTCTTAGAATCTACCGTTTTTTTACAAGGAATCACCGTAAACCTAAATTCTGACATGACAACACTGCGCGTACCGCACGCTACCGACCGCTACTCGGTGCCCGAGTGTGGTGCCCGCGCTATCACTAGAGTCTCTAGTCTCTAGTGTACTGTCTGCAAACTCTTACCCACGTTCAAATTATTTTCATTTGTGTGATTACAATAAACTTTTAAGTGAAGACCCTGACTACCTATCGTGTTTACCTTCAAACTACATCTGGTGGGAACTAAAACCGCGAACTCGCGACTCCCATCCCGATAAATTGCTGCCCAACAGTGTTTTTTAGTTTGCGACGGACTGTAAGTACATGAATAAGACTATGGTAGTGACAAGAAGCCGTTCGGCCAGTGGTAACCGGGTTGGTGGCGACGACAACGCCGTCCGTGGTCTCAGCCTCCTCCACACCGAGCAGGCCACGGTCTGGTGGCTGGGCTTGAAGAGTTCAGTATCTTCGTGGAGCGACGCCGTGATCGCGCTGAAAGGCGCCTTCGGAGGCCGACGACCGCCGCACCGTATAAACCTCGTGGTGTTCCGACGATGCCAGGAGCAGGGTGAACGGACCGAACGCTTCGTCACCGGAGCGTGCGCCCTCCAAGCGAGGATACCCGCCGGAGACCTCTCTGACAAGGTTCAGATCAACATGCTCTACGGCCTCCTTCACAACCGAGTCTGCGAGAGGATGCACCGTGACGAGGTCGACTCGTTCGACATGCTGCTGCGCCAAGCGCGTCATATCGAGGACGCGATCGATGAGTTAAAACAAGTTCTATCGCTGCGAGCCGCCAGCTCCGGCCGAGCACGTCAACCGGCCGCCGCCGCCGGCCCCGGCGCGGCGCAGAGGACGCCGGCCGCGACCCCGCCAGCCGTGCCGACGCGGCCAGGTACCCCAAATGTAATGCATCCTCAGGTAGGAAACAATGTCATCAGTGCAGTTATTGTCATAAATTCTGACACGAACAACCACGTTGCCGTAAGTTAGAAAAACAATCCGAACAATCTGTTTATTCCGTGAAATCTAGTAACGAAGTTAAAAATATATTGCCTAGGTACTTTGCCTACATTGAATAGTGATGCATGCACTAATTATTCCAAACCGACCGATCAACAGACCCAAATGTCAGCAAAATTATAATTTTACACCCTACGGGTCATTGAACTCGTCGCAAAATCGCGCTAAAGTAAAATGTAATAAATAAATATCGGAGGACATTTTTTCACACAAAGTAAAACGCACCCTAGTTGTTCCCTGCGAGAAACTAGCGCTATTACTGCATGCAACACTAGACGTGTTTTTTTCAATCATTCTGTTTAGGTATAATAATAACAATTTTACATTGTCATAAGATGTGTTTACAGAATACTAATAATGGTAATCAACATCCTAGATATTATGTCCGAATAGGTATGTCGAATTGAGATCTTAACCCCTCGACTGCCACAATGGGGTATCTTAACCCATCACGTGCCAGTACGCAAAATTCCCACCATATTTTTCCCAGTACGGAAAATGTTAACACTTTACACTGCAGACACGACAACATTAAATGTTAACCCTTCACCTGCCAATACAAAAAAAAAACGACCAATTTTTTTTTTACATTTTCTTTACTGTTGATTGAGGGTATAATCAAAATGTAAATTGCGTCGACCAACAACAAGTGTGTAATTGTAAAATTTCAAAAAGTGTTGACGCCCAACAACTAAAAGTATGTAACTGCAAAATTTCAAAAAACGCTAACGACCATATAATGCAAAATGTTTGTAACGACGAATTTTCTAAAAATGTCGATGGTCGTATACAAAAAGGAAATAACTCAAATTTTTCGGAAAATGAGAATGTGTTAAATGTAATGCGTGATAAATGTATAATGTTGTAGTGGGGATAATAACGACGCTGCGGAACCCTCCATTCGCCGGGATGTGCGACCAATTTTTTATATAAATATTTTGGAGTTCAACGGTACCGCGTTAGTTGACACTACGCTGTATGCTCTCCTTCGACAACGTAATCATCCTCTCCGCGTTTCCTCTCAGAGAGTTAAACTGGCTGACGGTGTGGTACGTGTGTGGTACATAGGATGGACGTTTTAACCACCACACTTGAGGCGCCTAGAGACGACAGTTATTGAGACTCCATTCGTAATTTTTCCGGATTCTACAAACAACTAGACCTTATTAGGTATCGATTTTATAACTGCCGCTGGAGTACTGGTAGTAGTCATCGACTTCAACAAAGAGGTTTGGTACTTCAGTGATGATAATACGGTAAAGTATAACCTGTGCTTTGAGCCTATATCGCGTAGCGTGTCCTGTGCTTCTACTAATGTTCTCAAGGATGATGAAAGCACTCTCCTTTCTTCAACCGAGTGACAGTCGCTCGCTTCCGTCCTCTCCAGGCATGCGCACGTCAAAGCAGGAGGTCCAACTCCGTTTGCGGATCATCGTATTGAAACAGGTAAGCATCCACCAAGTTCAACCTCCATCTCAACAGGATCTCAAGTGCTTTTTTGCGAGAGAAAGTGTCAAATACCTCGGTTACGTTATAACACAAGAAGGTGTTTCCGCCGACCCAGGGAAGGTGAGTGCTGTACTCGAGATGAATGAACTAGGGAACTTAAAACACCTGCATACCTGTTCTTGGTTCAGGAAGTTTATACCTAACTTCTCAAAAGTTGCCGAGCCTCTAACAAGGTTGACCAGAAAGAACCAAGTCTGGAAATGGGGCTCAGAGCAATCTCAAGCATTCATCGAGCTGCGTCGTGCGTGATTCATTGAGCGTCTCCTGACCACAGCTCCAATAATGATACAGGCTGGTTTTAGTCGTTCCTTCATCCTGCGTACAGACGCAAGTAACTACGTCTTATGCGCGGTTTTATTACAGGGCGACGGTATTCAGGAAAGGCCGATCGAATAGGCTAGCCGACTCCTCAATTCAGCTGACCGGGACTACTCGACGACAGAGCGAGAAGCCCTTGCTGTAGTGTGGGCGGTAGAGCGATTCTAACCTTACCTAGACAGCCACCCAGTCATTATAGGCAGTGATCACCAACCTTTTCGTTGGTTGCTGTTACTGAAGTCACTAACAGGTAGGTTAGTTCGTTGATCTCTTAAGCTCGCAAGCCTTTGACATCCAATTCCAATATACACCAGGGAAAGCCAACGTCGTGGCGAATACGCTTAGCAGACCGGTATGCTCTGAAGAATCTCGCGAGGACTGTTGCGTCTGTTCGGGTATCTGCGATTTACCCACGAAGTTGCCCAGCCAGATACGCGAAGAGCAGATGTTGGACCCTGAAGTGGAAAAGGTGATCAAAGAGCTTGGGGGACTGAGGAATTGCAGCGCAAAGGTAAGTAGAGAGAGGCTATCTCATGGACCAGGGCGTATTATACCGGTTCAATCCAGACTCTGAGAACGAATCCCCACAACTAGTCATCCCTGTTACTCAAGTTCCAGCTGTCCTGAAAGAGCTACATGACTCACCGACCGCCTGCCATCCAGGTATAGATAGAACTTACCAAAAGGTTGCACAGGTGTATTATTTCACAATTGACAAGGATGCGGAGAATAATCAACGATTATGTCAAAGCCTGCATTCACTACCAAACATACAAAGCATCCAATGTGCAGGTAAGTTACCGGCGTATTTATCCTTCGGCAGAAATATGCGGTCGCCTACAGAGGTCCAGCATGACCTTTGTGCTATTTTGAAAGAAAACTTTGCCCACATATTTCCCTTATCTCAAGCACTTCCTGAAGTCATTAGCAGCTGTTCGAGAATCGTGGCAATCCAGCAGGACAAAACAAAGCAGAACGCCGATACTTCACGCCGACAATATGACGATTTCCAGGTAGGCAAATTAATTTTGTTTAAGTCCCACATGCTGAGCAAAGGTTCGAAGAACCTCACCGATATTTTTTTTCCACGAGGCGATGGACCATGCTGTATCGTAAAAAAGGTAAGCCCCACAACTTACGAAATCGCAAATATCGAGCAACCTGATATTATAGGAAAATAGCACACCAAAGATATCACCCAGTACACAAGCGACTCTTTGCCAAATCCAGTTATTCCTAAGAGGAAACGCGGACGTCCAGCCAAAGCTGATGGGGTCCTAGTCCAGGAGCGGGGGCGTTCTCCAGGACTAGAGGGGGAGTATATAGCAACCCAAAGTCCTAATCCGCATGCCCGCCGGCCGGTGCGAGCGTCCCGCAGCTGTCTTCTCCCTAGGTTCTGTACTGCATAGCGCTAGCTCACTCGCACACCTTCCGGAATATTCCGTAACGTCGCCCGCGCCGCGAGCCGAAACGCCGCAAGCGCCGCGCCGCACGAAAGTTGATTTGTTGAGTTGCTTCTCTCCCGACCGCGAGATACGCGTACCACACGCTACCGCGACTCGGTGCCCGAGTGTGCCCGCGCTATCACCTAGAGTCCTTAGATCTTTAGTGTACTGTCTGCAAACTCTTACCCACGTTCACATTATTTTCATTTGTGTGATTTCAATAAACTTTTAACTGAATACTATCGTGTTTTCCTTCAAACTACACCAGGTGGGAATTAAAACCGGGAATACGCGACTCCCATCCCGATAAAATTTAATAATGCGACTATCACTATTAACAGATTTCGATTTTTCATTATTATGTTGCCGTTTTCTTGTGCCAAGTTTCATTAGCCAGTCACTAGCTGCGCCTTTTACATACGAACGTTGTAGGCTGTTTCCTGCATGTATAATGACACTAAATGTATAGTTGAATTAAAATTAAATATAATTTGACAAGTTGTTTTTAATTAAATGTATAAGTATACAACGTGTAGCAAAAATATGTGATAATAATGTATAAACATAGGCTATAGGCTTGAAACTTTTAGCTGGGGCAACAAACAGTACACTGCATCAGCTAAACTACTACCGAGTAAAACTAAAGCTATATGAAAGCATACCAAATTATATTAGCTGTCTCACATAAAAGTTGTTACAAGGCGTAACTAAAACTTTTAGCTGGGACAACAAACACAATATAGAAGAGCATCAGGTAAACGACTTACCTAGTACAGCTAAGATGATATGAAAGGATAGCAAATTACGACTTACCTAGTACAGCTAAGATGATATGAAAGGATAGCAAATTACGACTTACCTAGTACAGCTAAGATGATATGAAAACATAGCAAATTATCTTGGCAGCTACTAATAAATAACATCAACATTGCTTCAAATTACATTAGCTGTCACACATAAATTTGTTACAAGCCGTCACTAAGAATTTTAGCTGGGACATCAAACACAATACAGACCTTCAGGTAAACTACTTACCTAGTTCAACTAAGATTCTATGAAAGAATAGCAAATTATATTAGCTGTCTCACGTAAAGTTGTTACAAGGCGTAACTAAAACTTTTAGCTGGGGCTTCAAACACAGCACAGAGCATCAGGTAACCAACTTACATAGTACAACTAAGATTATAATTATGCAAGAATAGCAAATTATATTAGCTGTCTCACATAAAGTTGTTACAAGGCGTAACTAAAACTTTTAGCTGGGGCATCAAACACAGTACAGAGCATCAGGTAACCAACTTACATAGTACAACTAAGATGATATGAAAGCATAGCAAATTATCTTCGCTCCTACTAATAAATCTTATCAGCGCTGCTTCAAATTAAATTAGCTGTCTCACAGGAAGTTGTTAAATGATGTAACTAAAAGTTTTAGCTGAGATAACTAATGCAAATCACAACATTAGCTAAACCGCTCGTCAAAAACAGCTACGATATTATGCAAAAATAGCAAATAACTTGGCTGCGGCCCCTAATTATGTTACTCGTTTCTTATATGGTTATTATGTGACAGAACGAACTATGTTAGCTATCCTACATAAAGATATTTTATCTTGTAACTAAAACAATTTGCATTTATGTTAAACAAACTTTGCTACCATAAATAATTTCTTAGTGAACACAACTAACAGTTTTTACTGTTACAGCTAATTATAGCAAATAAAATTAGCAGTGACAGCTAAATATCGCTAAAATTATTAGCCGATGCAACTAATTTATAGCTAAAATATTTCGCTATCTTAGCTAAATTCCGCCAGCTAAAAACGATTAGCTGTTGTTTCTAAACACTTAGCTGTCCCTATAGTTCGTAAGACTTTTTGCTACTACACCTAAAATTTAGTTACCACAGCTAATTTTTTCTTTCCGTGTGAAAGTAGAGACAGCTAAGGCAAGCAATGATGCCCTTAAATAATTAATTCCACTCGTAGGGCACACGACAGAATCAGGTTACATACATTACACTCGGATCGACGATTATTGAACCCGTAATTTCTAACATCATTGTGACATGTTACGAAACCAGTAAGGTTTTGTATTGTGTGTTAATTGAAGTCAAATTATAAATAGGTTTACAATACGTATTTTATAATTGAAGCAACTGTTGCGTTATGAAAAGTCGCGTGATGTAGCGTGACGTATCTGAAAAAACAATGCGTGAAGTGCGTCATAATTAAAATGTGTTTATCAGATAAGATAGTTAATACAATTATAGCATATCACACAAGTTTTTTCTGAGCCTAAATATTTTTTTGCATTATTTTAGGAAGATCAACCCTCATTTATTCATTCATATCACTAAGTATTGTAGCATTGCAATTTGTAGATTGCAGTATTGCAATATTTTTCTCATACAGAAGTATGATATTTAATTATAAAAAAGAATAAAAAATCTGCCTTGAATCGAAATGATGATGATGCTTTATTTATTAAGGTGTAAATTTTTTGGAGAGTCGCGGACATGTCTTTTTTTTATTTTCAGCATTTGCAGCGGTTAGTTACCCTTTGTATGTCGCGCAGTCCTGCTGATTATCTCAATCATGATTTGTTTGTTGGTCTGTGGGACATAGTAATTAATGTACGTACATTGATTATTATGCCCCACAGAAGTCCCAGATAGAGGTGATTTCAATCTCGTGTCTGACAAATTGACCCTTCACATGACGTTATTAATATACGTATTGTTTTGAAAAATGTGTGAAAAAAAGTTAGAATTACATTGTTATGTCGGTTTTCGTGTACTTAGCAGACAGTTTGATGACTTACTTATAGATTAAGTGTAGTCTACACGTATCACTCTTCGAACTTCAGTAACACTAGGTTAGTAGTTTGGAAATAGGTATCGGCCTTGAATCAGAATTCTGCAAAAAGAAGTTTTACTTAAAAAATGAATTGCATTATAACATCTTTAAAAAAAATTACATGGCTCAATCAGAGAGAGAACAATGTAAGATTAAAACCATAATCGGCCAAGACCGAGCCGATTTCGCGCATCGAGATACGGAATCGCGGTATTCCACCACGCAATATAGAAAAAAGATTATAGGTATATAACATGTTAAAAAACAGAATAGGTAAGGTACACAGACAGAAAAGGAAAACTTAGGCTTAGGATAATAAGATAGAGAACTTTACACGTTTATACACATTTCGTGTACGAAACTCTAAAAAGTAAATCTATAGACTGGCCACTCGCTAGGTACTTACCGATTGAAATGTTACGACTGTTACGAGTTTAAGAGACTTCCCGTGTCACCGCATTACGCCCCTTATCTCAATACTAACGGTGTAATTTTTTTTATCATGGAATATTTAACCATATTTACTTCACGACTGTGGCCTTAAACTAAATAACGACACTATACATTATACAATCAGTTAATATTTACTGAAATTATTTACACGACACCATGTTTGCTTTATGGTTCTGTTTCGTTGACAAACGATCATTATGTTAACGTAACTAAACCTCAATATTGTATAAGATATTCTTAATTTCTTACATTCAATATCTCACGTGATATATATCTCCTTTGCAGGAGATTGTTTAGTAATACCACTGCAGTAGATATCAGACGTTCTTACGCAAACGTAAACATTTTTGTGATCTACATTAAAGGGTCAGTACTGTAGCTAGTGAAATTTGGATTTTGTTACTCATTTTTAAGGGGTAATGTTTACGGTCAGGCGTTACCTCGTACCGTCAGGAGAGCATTGAGAGCCACTGGTTCCCGACACACAGTCCTTGACTAGTTTGGGAGCCTATGGGTCGTAAATTTGTGAAATGATTTGTGTCAAAATAAATAATTATGTATTTTTGTATTTTTTTATTTTGATTTAGTTCATATCACATCAGCCAGAAGCCGTCAACTGCTGGAAAAAGACCTCCCCTTGATTTACGCTTACCATATTCCCCACGCTTGGCAGAATGCTTACCACCTTACACCGAGAGGACGCTGCTGCCCGTCCTCCGGTGGTTCTGAATGCTATACAATGGTGGTTAAAGAAAAGCTACGCAAGTTCCGCCAGACAAATAGAAAACACAATCATAAACACTGCTCCCAATCCCAATCTAAAGTGTCTATGTATATAATGTCTAGTGTCTAGTGTCTACTATGTATAATTTCTCTCACCCTATCAGTACTCAAGAGTAAATGTTTCCCTATTCCAGCCCATCGTTCATGCTTTCGACCCTGGCGTTTACTTGCGTTGCATTTGTAACGGGCGCGCTGGCGTGGTGGGGACCGATGTTCATCTACCAGGGACTTAAGATGCAGCCCGGAGTCAACGCTAACTTGGAGAGGTAAGCATACAAAAAAAATACGTATTCCATGATAATTTCTCTCATGATAAGAAAAAAAAACTCCCCTTCGTACCTTTTAAAGATAATTTGATATAAAATGTATCTATTGGACTAAAAGAGAGCATGTGGTAGATAACAAATATTATATTCGAAATAAAAAAATATTTTAACAAGGTATGGATCCGTAGTTAGAACGAATCAAGCTTCACGCGTTTGTTCTATTTCGAAACAGATTCTCAAAACAAATTTTAGTTCATAATGGTTGACCTACAAGACATAAGTACTTAAAAGAAAAAAAACAAGTTCATTCAGTTTCACGATTAAAAACAGTAAAATAATATCAATACCTTTAATTTAGTTCAAGGCATACAAATACAATAATAAATTGTTATAACTCCTTAATTAAGATAACAATACCTCTATAAATAAAAAACAAATACTAAGCATAAAAAATATCAAGAGTTAAAATTAATGAGCTTTATTCTATTCATAACTTAAAATAAAAATTAATATTCTGCACAACCTGCTTAAAACTTCATACTTGGCAAAAAGGTTATAAAAATAACTGGTTTCTAAAACGAAGTCTATCGGCTTAATATGTAAATGCATGTATTGTATTATGCAAATGATGCAACAATCGTGTGATACGAGGTTCGGTGACCTAAAACTTTCTACAAACATTTTTAATCTTTACTCACTACTAGAACACCAATACAATTAGCTTCTAATTCGATATTACCATACCAGAACTAAAGGCAATGCATCGGCTCATTGCCATCAGGTTGTTAACTATAATGATATTTATACTTTCAAATGAAGAGACTAAGAAAAAATATTTTTCGAGGCAACCTACTTTTTTATTTTATTTATAAAGAGTTGGTCAGAGCAAGAAGTTATTAGTTTTTTTAATTAGGGATGAAACGACAATAACGAGTGCAGTGCAGTGGTCTGCAGGATTTTGTTCGCAAGTTAACAATTCTGGCACGGCTACTTTTACGGACAGGTGTGATGCTTACCACCGGGCGAATGCACGCTAGACTCGTGACACCTTCGCAAAAAAAAAATACCTTGTACACTATTATAAACAGGGAAATACTGTGTTAGACGAAACAAGAATTCAAAAAAAGGTACACCTAATCAAAGACTATACTTATTCATACGAAGTAAAATTAATATCAAATGATAATTTAACACAGTTCATACATAACAGTGTATCATACAAGTTCGGGCTGGTGGGTATGTTCGCGGGGGCCATCGGGGTGCCCCTGGGGTCCCTGGTGGCCACGCGGCTGCGCCCCTTCGTCGCCGACTGCGACCCGCTCATCTGCGGCTTCGCCCTCCTAACCTCGGCTCCGCTAGTTTACTTAGCACTAGTGGCAGTGGAGTCGTTCGTCGGCCTCTCCTATCTGCTCATCTTCCTCGGCATGGTCACACTCAACCTGTCCTGGTCGATTGTCGCCGACATGATATTGGTGAGCGTTTTCTGACTTTACGGGCTGTGGCTGACTTGCAGTAAATATAGCTTACCTGATTAGTCTAATTCGACATACCTGGCATATAAGCAAGATGCCTAAACAAATTGTTAACATTTATAAGGGAGTTAGTTTATTACAGTTTTTTTGATTACTTACGAAATAATTACCGTGATTACTTTGTGAAACTATCTCCCTATGTTTCGGCTCTGTTGTATGTATGCACTATGTTCACGGGCAGCCAGGTTAGCTATGTCGCCTTTAAAATTGATATGAATCGTTACTGCATACTAAGCCACTGTAAATATTCCTCACTTTCTATTCTATATCTCGTCATAAAATGCAAAATAAATCAAAAAGGTATGAATAGAAAGTGACGAAAGTTTAAGCCCTTGCTTGAAATACGCGAGTTGTAAAGCAGAAACCGTCCACTAGTCCAAACTTTACAATAAAATGAATAAATTTAACAGTTATGTACTTCAATGAGACTACAACATCCTCTCATTTACCTAACTATCATTCATCATGCTATAAACGAATGACGCTTTTCGATGAAAGCTTAAATATTTATATTGTCATTATATTATTTAATATTTATTACAGCATAAAAATAAGCATGGAAATTATAATAACCGTATTTATGGTTTCACCAATCACGGCGGTGGCGGTAGTAAAAGTGTCAACGCACTGTTTTATAACATCACGTTATAATCGTCGTAACAAATCTGTGTCTATAATTCTAGACTAATACATTTCTCGATAACTCTACCGCTGCTGTCGTTGGGTAATCAGCATACATATTACCTAAAATATGTCTACCCAAGCTAAGCACCTTGGAATGTTCAAAATCGTCCAAAAAATTTTTTTCCTCTTTATTGTATTGAGCCAAGACTTTATTTAAACTCGTTGTCGACAAAAATCTTAAATTAATATTTTTTTTTATTTTTTTTATTTTCACAAAAATATTTGAGTATTCTTATTTGAAGCCAATTAGACTTTAGTTCTTTTTCGTAGAGTGAAAGAGAGAGGAAACAACTTAAGATTTTAAATAATAATGCTCTTAAGGGATTAAGTAAAAGTTGTTCATCATGACGAGTACAACGATATCCTAGAAAATGCCAGTCATCAAACCAAATACCGGTTTACATAAATGCCTGACACAAAAAGTAGACTTTTTTGGATGACTGATCTACCTAAAAAAGATTATGATATATTGTATGTAATAATAATAATCATTGATGAATACATCGCATAGACTCATATACATAATTAAATTAAATTTATAGCAGTAGCAGTCACATTAATAACTTACTTAAACACAATTGAAATTGAATTAAATTTGAAATTAAAATTCTAATATAATTAATATACATAATTAAATTAAATTTATAGCAGTAGCAGTCACATTAATAACTTATATAAACACAAATTAAATTATATTTGAAATTAAAATTGCAATATAATTAATTTATAATTATGATATCTAGTTTAAATAACAGTCGTGGTACAATTACCCCTTATGAGATGTATAAGATTGTCAATATGAGCATGTATTGACGCGTCCGTATGTATTGTATTGCACGAAGGGTGTCGCTAATATTCGGCGCGATCACGATGTTGTCGGGGCTCGTGGGGGTCCCGGCGGGCGCGTGGCTGGGCGCGGCGCTCCTCAAGCGGTTCCCGCGCGCGCACCCCGTCATCTGCGGCGCGGGGCTGCTCGTGTCTGCGCCCGCCATGGCGGCCGGCATGCTGCTCGCCGACACTAGTTACGTCGCGCCGTTCGTCTTCATGTTCATTGGCGAGCTAGCTTTGAATCTCAACTGGGCAATAGTGGCCGATATGTCGCTGGTAAGAGACCGCCTTCCACGGTCGCTTCTCTGATGATGTCGCCTTGGCTCGGCCAAGGCGACCGCATTATGAGGCGATCCTACGAAGTATTTCTTTTATTGTTTTTGTTGCGTAGTTTAGTTCTGTTGAGGTCGATGGTTTCGGTGCATGAAAAGTTAGCATGATTCTTGTCATGTAGATTTATTTATATATTTATTTTGTCGATTGCTTTTTATGGTTGCTTGCATAATTGGTATCAGTCACTCATTAGCGCATATGGTTCACCATTGCCTGGTTGTGATAAGTAATTAATTAATCCATAGGTTGTGTTGTCTCATTGGAATACAGAATTAAAAGTTCGGACTGAGTGGACTGGTTTCAATGGTTTTATTGAAAAGCGCCATCTATTGAAACAGGGTGAAATTAAAATGCATCGTTCCTAATTTAAAATGCACATCGATCTTAGTACGTGAACAAAATCATAGATGGCGCTTTATGGACGTAATTTGCTCCGTTGTGTGGTGGTGGTTGACAAAAATTTTTACTACCATTAATTTATATTTAAGTTCCTTAACATGCTCAAATGTATCTTTGTTCATTTGCCAGTATTCTTAACGCTTTCGTAGTATTGTTTGCAACCACTGTGATAGTAGTCTGATCAACTTATCTTATCAGCGGAATTTTTGAGAAGGTACAAACTCCGTGAGTTGTTAAAGTGTCAGAAAATGCAACAGTAGCGCTGCGTCTTGCACAAGATAATTTGAACAAACTTGCTAGATTTGGAATGATTGATTTTTAATCGCTCTCACCATATTTCAGTACGTCGTGGTGCCGCCGCGCCGGTCGACTGCGGAAGCTTTCCAGATATTAATATCACACATGTTTGGAGATGCCGGTAGCCCATACTTAGTTGGAGTGGTATGTATTTGATGTTAATTCTGTACTAAGCTATTTTGATCTGTTATAGCATAATTATGTTATGGTAAAGGATTGAGCTAATATCTAGTCACAAACGTACAAAAAAAACGTCCGCACCAAAACTCGGCGCACGCTATGCAATGCGCCGACTTTTTGAACTACGAGCGATCAACCATACATTGAACACTATACAAGCGACATAACGTCTAAATTCGAACAACTGTGAACTATTTATAGCACGTATAGGTATGTACAACGGCACTCGGACGTTTTTTGACCGTTTTCACTGAGAGATTAACTCTTTTGATATTAGCTCAATGGGTAAAGGACAATGCAGGGATAATGATCTACGTGCTCCAGTTGTCGGTGAAAGACAACTTCTAGTGGTAACAATGCAGGTCACTTTATAGATACCTAAAATGCTTATTACTTCCTTATTTATTTTAAAAAAAAATTGATGGATCAAACCTCTTTATTATTTACTTGCTTGACTTGACTTCTTAAGCCATAAACCCAAGAAGTCAAGTCAAGTATTTACTTGTGTATGTTTTTTAAAATAAGATTCCACTGCCGGCAAAGCACTTTCTTATTTCCTTCCATATATCCAGCTGCTATATGGGGGTGTCCTAAAAAGAAATGGATGAACTGTGTAATAGATGATATGAGTGTAAGGGGAGTGAATTCAGATATGACGAATGATAAAGTGAAGAATCAGCCAGAAAATATCCACTGCTGGACGAAGGCCTCCCCCGTAATAGGGTGGTGTTGCCATAATCCCCACGCTTGGCAGGCGGCTTGGGGATCACAGAATACTCACCACCGTCATAGATTAAGTATATAATATACTTTATTAGTATATAACATACTTAATCTATGCCACCGTTAACGGAGAGGACGCTGCTGCCCGTCCTCCGGTGGGTCTGGTTGCAGTTTTAGGACATACCCAGGCCCGCATAGACAATACTAATAATATAATATACTGATTGATTGATTGCATAGACAATCAGTATGACATAATTAAAAAATAAAATGAGGCATCGTGCCTTTTTTACTTTCGTTTTTTTTCTCTTAGTTATTGGAATCGCAATTTATGCATTCTGCCAGTATATGAATTTTTATGTTTTTAACATCAAGTCAAATAAGTAATGAAATCACAGTTAGTCACACGAAATTAGTCATAGTCGAGTCAAAGTCATGCCCTAGTAAAGTTGTGGCGACTTTACTATAAGCTTTTACGGAGTTTTGATACAACACGAAAAGGCACGTTTCACCACATTATATCACTTGCCCACACTAGTGCATGTAATTCAACACTCAACGAATAAAATACCACCGTTTTAAATCATTAATTGGCGAAAAAACACAAGTTTAAGAAAATAATAGAATGCAGCGGCATGATTTTTCCGTGTTCCCGCCAAAACTCTTTACTTTTTTTTCCTTTGTTCTCTGGCCACAGCACGGTTGTGCATTGTGCCAATTCTCAAGCCTCTTTACTTTAGTTGTAAGTTTTGTTTCCAGATATCAGAAAGCTTGAAACGGAGCATGTCATCGTCTCCGCTGGAGCCGCCCAGCGACCTCGTCAAGTTCCGGTCGCTACAGTTCGCGTTGTTCGTGACGTGCTTCGTGGAAGTCATCGGGGGAGTGTTCTTCTTACTCACAGCTGTCTACATCATCAGGGATAAGCTGAGAGTAGACAGAGCTATTGCTGGTAAGTAAAGTAATTCTATGCCCATTTTAGCTGTAGGTAAAGCGATTTATTACATCGTTGTTGAAACAGCGACGTAACTGACTTCTGTTGACTCAGAAATAGGAAAATAGTACAGGCCAATTCAAACTTAATGGCGGCTGTGAATTTAGACGCGAGACGTTGCGCAGTAGCATAAATTAGGCGTGAAGTGTGCGTACAATCACAAAGTCTCGATTGTAGCGCACTTCACAGCCGCCATTAAGTTTGAATCAGTCTGTAAAAAATATTATTACATATACTTATCTCACAATTCTATTAAAATTCTAAAATAAAATGGAATAATCTGATCTGATCCCCACTTTGTTGCCATACCCTTACACGGAGCTACTTTAAATATTCTGTTAAAGGATGCAATGCATGACGGCTCGAACTCACCGGTGAAAGTGGTTAGAGGCATGCTATTTCATAGTTATATTACTTTGTGTCTTTCTGTTGTGCTCTTATAGTGAATGTTTTTATTTCCATCAAAAACTTCACATTGTTTCAGTTACTTCAAAAGTTATTTAGTCTCCTAGTTAGTTTTTAGGTGAGTTACTCGTAAAAGCTTTCTGTGCACGGGTTTTGGCTGTCGCATCGATCTGGGGACTCATACTGACTTTCATGCATACCTAATCACTACCTAAAACTTGATATAACATTCTTATAATATACATAGTTTAATATACATTTTGTTTGATTTTCGCAGAAGCCGAAGCGCAAAGCGCAGAGCCGTCGCACAGTTCAGCTCAAGAAGACACTACTAGTGGCGAATAAGATTGAGAACTCTGAATCCTGGTTTTAACTCGGTCCAAGTGATCTGGAGAGTGCTCTAACGTTAGTACAATGACTGTTTATAAGTAATCAGTTACGTGGAACATTTGGGGACCCTCAGCAATGTTTCGAGTGTGATGTTGTCTACTTAACTTCTTGTATATCTGATGTTATGAGGAATAATGTATTCACACGTAGACCTATAGTAGAAGACTGAATAGTGCAGCGGTGTGTTGAAGTGTGTTAGTTAAATTGCGTGAAAAATTTATGTAAGTACATAATTGTTAAGGCAGAGTTCTACAAATGTTAAAATGTTAAGAAACCGTGCCTATAGAAGAGATAATTTCGTCAGTCCAATGTTATCGTCAAATAGTACATCTGATATACAATGTAATTATTTAAGCACATAGCATTTAAAACTTAATTAATCCTGCTACACCTGATGTATATTTCGTTATCATACCTCAAGATATTTTATTTTCATTTCTTATTTTAATTTATTATTGTTTGTGAATATTTGAATTTGCAATCTTATTGTAACGTCTACTTAATTTGATATATTTCTGTTTAGAATATTTGTACAGTTTAACTTGAAAGTTTCGAGTAAATGGAGAGTACCATGTAGGCGTATAATTACCAAGTTACCAAGTTGTTGGTATCCAACTTTGTAATGTATAACGGTAGTTTCCTATAGTTCCTATCTTTGTTCTACTAGACATCACGAAACCAAGTTAAATTGTACAAAGTATGTAACAAGACTGAATTAATTTAATAATTTTCTAAATTTATTTCTAATTATATTTGTTTTGTACATATCGTGTACAGAGCATGGAATTGAAATAAAATATAATTTATTTTTGACAACAGCAGTTTTATTGACAATAAAACTTAGTAATCACGTGAAAAATATTAATTCTAAATGAAAGATACAACCCTAGCCAATAATATAATCTCATAAATCGTAATGGTGGGATCAAATTGAGTTAACATAATATAAAGGAATTTTAGGCAAGGTATGTCAAACCGAAAAATAAGTCCCATCAGCAGGTTTCATTTGCACAAAATCTTCCAGCTGTAGCCAAACGTATAAAAACTGGAATGATTAATCCGTTTTATTTTTGTATACATTATGCAGATATTCTGTTCCATTGTCAATCAGTCGACTGAAAAATGTTGGCATGGTTTTAATCTGGGGTAACCATAATATCGTTGATATTGTCGAGAAAGAGAAACCCATTAATCAAAGATCAGAATTTGACGCGCTAAGTGCTTCTACATTGTAACAGCCTTACCTAAAATAATCTCGATTCTGTTAGTCACTGCTTAAACTTCTCCGTCTTGTTCTTGCATGTGACACTTCACGTCAGAGAGAAGACGGCAGAGCATCTTAAGCAGTGACTAACGGTTGAGAAGTTTTTTTTAAGTAAGGCCGTTAATGTTCACCAGCTATCAATAGGTTCACTTCGGGAGATTAGATATCAAGATGATTTTAATTTTGGGTTTGACTGTAGCATAAACTTTACCTAATATTCAATTGGCCAGGGTTTCAATTGGTTACACCGTTAATATTCAATATTAACAATTTTCAATTAATCAAAATCAACAATACAACACCCAACAACACATGAGGTATGGACTGAGATCACAGATTGTGACGTAATAATAACTTGTTCCCTTAATTTCTCTCAAAATCATAAGACAAACTAGTTGCATACAGGAACAAAAGTGATAGCTACATTCAAAAGTAGTTAAAATCACCAGTAATGGCACATGTAATTTTTGTATTATTACTAATATTCAACAGCTAAAAATACTACACTGTTAACATGAACACTGTCCTTCAAATCTAGCGTTACTAACAATTCAAACAATAACATTCATTAAAATTATGACGATATTCATTTTTATCATATCACACATTTCAGAATTAAAATAAGACTATGCAATAGTTAAAACTAGTACCCATTTATCATTACACCTATTTGCTAGCATTAAAGCAGTCGTTTATGAACACATTCATAATCTAAAACATAAAATCACATCACAATATCAATATTTGGATTAAAAATGGCATGTCATTGTAGTATTAGAGTTAAAATCACAGTTTAACGTATGATATTTGAGGTAAAACATTATTCAAAACCAAAATAGCATGTAATTCAAACCAAATACTGTGATATCAAATTTGAAGATTTTATAGGTGAGCTAGGTGAAAATATAGCCTTTTTCCAGACAAGGGTAGCAACATTTAGATTTTGGAGGAATAATGGTTTCTTCTGCTTAATCGTAAACCTTTAAAATTGACACCAAAGTCTATGTCCTGATGTACTTGCTAAGCTCCCAGTCTAATTTTTTTTAAAAATATTATATCAACGTATCAATTAACGATAAGGCGGAACAGCATAGCTTCTTCTTACTCAACATCCTTATACTAGAATACTTACCCGCTTTGGTTACAGCGGTTTAGTCAACTTTCATTTGTGAGGTAGGTAATCAAAATCAACACTGGGATTCGAATTCGCAGTCCAATCCAACATTATTAAATTAATCTTCCGAGTAAAAGCTGTTCGTAGAATTGGTGTCTTCTTTGTCATATACATCAATCCTCAACTTCTTGGAGAGGGGGGAGGAGCTGAAACTTGAGTCACTGCGAGCTCGCTTGCCGGTGGCCACAAGCCTGATCACCGTGATATTGTCAGAGCTGCTGCTCTTCTCGTCCTCTGTGCAAGTCAATGACAGAGTTTGCTGGGAGCCCACCACCTGTGTCTTGTTAGATAGGAGCTCTTTCACCTTGATAATGGTGTCTGTGTGCTGTAATAGAAATCGGTTGCACGATCAAACCTATAGTTAAATAATAAATCTGTTTTTTTTTTGTTATTTTTTGTCTTAGCGAAATAATTACATAGCTCAATTTATAACTCTGCCAAACTGCATAGCAGTTTGTAGGCAGACATCGACTCTCATATTCATTACTATTTGCTACGAGTATGTACGAGTAGGTATTGTCATTTTAGCGATGTAAGCTTATAACTCAATATAACCTGTCTACCTAATATGTTAACTTATAGGTACACAGGTTATTTACATAGATATTCTTACTTGGCTTGGCAGTTTGGTAATCAAACATTTTAAAGGGCCAAATCTATGGAGTTGTTATGGAAATTATGGAATGCAAGTATCACATTCAATATTCGAATATAGCAAGGCAGTAAACTCACTGCAATAGTGCTCTGTAACGGTGACTTACCAATCTTGTCAAGATTCAACCTGTGATTTAAACAGTATTGTTGACATACCTTACCATCGGACAAGCAAGTTGTTTTATGCTATAAATAGACATGAGTACAAACCAGCATCCAAGGATGATTCAGGATTTGGTTGAGTGTTATCCTCTTATGTACTGGCACAGTGAGCATTTTCATCATTAGCTGTTTGGCCGGGGCACTGATGTCCTTCCAGTGTTCCTGAGAGAACCTGTAGCGGCCCTTGAGGATCTGTTCCGTGAGCGACAGGTCCTTGTAGTCAGAGGAGAACGGCAGGTAGCCCACGAGACTGAAATTAACAGATGCATATTAGATATATATAGGAGCTAGCTGTGCCCCACGTTTTTATAGGCTATCCTCAGTCTTTTTGCCAAAATAAAAAGTAGACTATGTGTTGGTCCCAATCTATTGATAGATCATTCTGTTGAATTCAGAATCAGAACACATTGGCCAGGCGAGGTAAGTAAGTACTTAATCATTCAAGCTCCAACATCTGTGATTGGTGTTTAAGATTTCATTTCTGACTGTACTTCGGTGGCACGTAGTATTCCAAGCTTGTTTTTGTGTGACGGGGTACAGGTATCATTTTTAGTTAATAGGTTTTATTGTCATTGTACTCCAGGGCTTAAGTATAGTTTGGAATTGAGACTCCGTTCTGATCAATTCCGAACAATTAACAAAGAGGTAAGTCATTTTTTTTTAGTCGGGTGTGATACCAGATCAGGGCATGTTGGCATTAGCGAGAAAGCTTTATAAACGGGAATTAAAAAAAATGTGTCTTGTAATATTTACCATACAAAGAATATGACTCCCAGACTCCAGACATCGACCTCAGGTCCGTAGCACTTGACTCCATTGGACTGTATCACCTCCGGGGCCAAGTACAAGGGCGTCCCGCACACTGTCTTCATGAAACTGTCCTCCCCAACAAACTTGCTCAGGCCGAAGTCGGTGATTTTGACTAATGTCTCCTCATCTGTACTCTCCAGTAGCACATTCTCAGGCTGGAAATGTATATAAAAAAGCCTATTTAGTAGTTAAATTGATTAAAAATAATAATAATAAAAAAAACTTTTTTTTAACTTAAAACTTAAAAAACTAAGATATTAAATAAATATGTGCATAACAATCATAAATTACCGTCACATTTTCGAATAACCCGTCCCTCACATAACCACAATACTGGACGCATTACCGTGCAGCGGGTGTCACCACTCCCCCTCACCCTCTGTCCCGATTTCTGTTACCAAACTCTTGGCCTCAGCACCCCGACTGCCATTGTCTCTACGGCAATGGGCACGAAATAATAATGTGGCTCCATTGCCGAGTACTTACAACGCTTTTTAATCGCGAATATCATCTGGAATATAATCTGGAATATGGACGGTACGGCTCAGGTGCGTGGCTGCTACGGTGCTGATGCAAGTAGCGTCCCAAACTAGGCACTTGCCATTTATTCCATGGCAAGCCTATTACAATATACAACTTGGAACAAATAGGTTCAACAATACTGAAGGGTATGTATGTACTCGTCATTATGAACAGCTTTTACTATGGGCCAAACCAGAAATAGCAAAAAAATAATCAGCTGTTCCATACTTTTTGTCCAAGGCAAAGAACTTTTTGTATGGAACAGCTGTTTTTTATGCGATATCAATTTTTTTTTTTTACTTTGGCCCCATAGTAAAATTTGTTACATACATACCCTTCAGTATTGTTAAAAAAATTTGTTACATATTGTATATATCTAAGTATACGACAGCCGAAACTGGGTGGAAGTGAAAAGCCAAAGATCGGGCAGAATCGGACTGAGCCGTGTGCCTAGAGAAATCCCGACATACAGCAGTGAGCTATGATAGGATGGTTAAGAAGATGATGATAATTAAAATGAATCACCTTTAGGTCTCTGTGAGTGATGCCCTGAGAGTGCAGATACTTGACGGCGAGCACCATCTGCCGGAAAAAGAACCTGGTGCGCGACTCGGACAGGTGGCCGTGCTTGGTGATGCGGTCGAACAGTTCCCCGCCCTGCATCAGCTCTAGGATGATGTACACAGCGTTGTGCGAGTCGAACACTTCTTCAGTCGAGATTATACATGGCTGGGGAGAAAGTAGAATAGTTGTTTAACATTCATTATTACATATGTATAATATGTTTTCGTGGACCTGGGTATGTCCTAAAACCGCATCCAGAATCACCGGAGGACGGGCAGCACCGTCTTCTCAGTTAACAGAGGTGAGCGTTCTGCGACCCCTAAGCCGCCTTCCAAGCGTGGAGATTATGGCATGCCCCCATTGAGGGGGAGGCCTTCATCCAGCAGTGCCCAGCAGGCCAATTCAGCTAACCAAAGCCGAACCGCTTCCCATGCGTTTCCGCTACTTTTCCTGTCTGACAGCGGCCGACTAACGTTCGTGGTCCGGCCAAGCGTACCTAAAGTTCGAAAAAAAGCGGTTCGGCTTTGGTTAGCTGAATTGGGGCCTTGTACGTCTTCTGGCTGATGATTATGATTCATATAATTTAAGGTTGTTGATAACAAGCAGCGGCTCACGATGTCATCCACAATTTTATAGGAACCGCATATTTACTAAAGTTGTTTGCATAATGTATGGAAAGAAAGAGATTGCTAAGTAGCCCTAAAGAGGTTCCTAGGTATACTTACCTAGGAACTTCTTTAAATAGCCCTGTATAGTGCAATCTTTGTTTATTGCTGGGCTGTGCACATCATTGGCCCAAAGACTATTGAAATGATAAATACCTACTTCAGTGGTCTCTAGGCAGCTTATTAACTTTGACACTTGGTTTACCCAATCAGCCTATATGAACTTACCTTTTACACAAGCAGTAAAAGATCTTAGAAACGAATGAAGGTACATACATAGGCAGTACAAGGGCAGCCTTATCATGATTTCTTCCAGGCAAACTTTGTATGGACAGGACCAACGTATTTAGTATTAGATAGAGGCTTTATTATGTTGGTAGCATATGTACATCCCGCAGTGTCTGAAGACAAGGGTCTTTAACCAGTGTGTGTTGCCAGTGATAGCATATGGAACTGAAACTTTAACTGAGTTTGACTGAGTCTTTAACTGCTGGCCTTTTGGAGAAACTCAGAGTCACGCAACGGGCAATGGAGAGCTCAATGCTATGTTCCGAGCTACTTTGCGCAATAAAATCCGGAACGAGGATATTCGTTAAAGAACCAAAGTCACCGACATAGCACGCAGGGTTTGCAAGTTGAAGTGGCAATGGGCAGGTCACAAAGCTCGAAGAACTGACAACCGATGGGGAAGAAAGGTTCTTGAGTGGCGACCGCGAACCGGAAGGCCTCCCATTGGGTGGACCGACGACATTGTAAAATTCGCGGGCAA